>CM066730.1:108890022-110226272 GCA_033961575.1 Aselliscus stoliczkanus
AAAACATACTTCTTTTAACAAAACCACAATGCTGGGCCGGCCGAGTGGCGCATTGGTTAAGCGCTGGTTTGGGGATGCCAGCGGCCCCGGTTCGGATCCCACATGAGGGCCAGTGACACTGCCCTCTACAGCTAACAACAGCTCCACCTGGAGCTGGGCTGTGCGAGCCCCAGTGATGGTGTGGGCTGCAGCCCCGGTGATGGTGTGGGCTGCAGCCCCTGCTGCAGTGGGCTGCCATAGGCTGCAGTGAGCGGCCCGCAGCCAGCGTGAGCGGCTGGCAGCCAAGCGTGAGCTGCCAATAGCTGCGATGAGCGACATCCAGAGGCCAGCGACCGATCTGCCTCATCCGGGAAGAGCGCAATGACGATACCAACAGTGAAGCAACATCCTCCGCAACTAAAACTGAAGAACAAGAAGACGGCAACTTGTCTGTTCCCCTTCCCCGATTCCCCAACGCTGTTCCCCTCCACCAATTCCCCAATAAAATCTTTAAAAAAAAAAAAAAAAAACCACAATGCTATAATCACACCAAACAAAATTAACAATAATTCCTTAATATTATCTAATACTTGGTCATATTCACTTGCCCTCTCTTTCAGCTGGTTTGTTCAGATCAAATGCAAGAGAAGGTTTACGCTTGACATTTTATTCATGTATCTCTTAGATCCCCTTTCCTCTATAATAGAGGTTTGCTGTCAATAATTAGAAGAATTGACAGGAGTTGGTGATAACTTGCCATTGGCATACATTTTTGACCTGCTTGCTTCCTCCCTTCTACCGACCTTTCTCAGCCCCACCCTCCTATGGGAAAAATAGGAATTCATGTGCCTTGCCCAGCATACATTGAAGCTATTTTCAAGGAATTTGAAATAAGTCACATCAAGACCAATGCCTAACCTTAGAGTTAAGGTTAAGGAGAAAAGATACTTCTCAGGTGGTAGAGTTTCAATGGTGACTTTGCTGTTCCTTCCTCTGGAAGATTCTCATCTGCTTTATAGCTCTCATGCATAACAAAGCCTTCCATCTTACCTTAGAAAATAAGCCTGAGATGCCAATGCCCCATGAGTGCGCCAACGTTTATTTTTCGCTTTCAGGGTCAGAGAGAATGTGAGGATCCCGGCATATACAGCAGGGAGAAAGGGGAACAGGACACAGAGCTAGAAAGGGGAGGCAAGGCTGGCTAAAGTCCAACTCCACCTGCTTCAGTGCTTTGCCAGAGCCGGATCCATCCACCCGTCATTCAGGAGAACCACTCTGGCAAATGAAACGCTGAGGTTGTGGCTTGTGGTCCACAAATTCTTGAATCAGAAGAATTACATGTCAAGCTTGTTAAAATGCAGGCCCTCTCCAGGCCTACTCAAAATGCACACCAGAGTTTGAAAACCACTGTTTTAAAATTTAGAATTCAGTCCTGAAAGACATAGGATCAGTGATTCAATCAGTTTTGAAACTATGAAGAATGTAGTCATTCACTCAGGACTTGAACTTGGTTTCCGGAAAACAAGGTGTTCCCAACAGGCTCTGGGACTTAGCGTCAGCAAGTGGACTTCCACATTTCCCACCATTGTGGAAAAGGCACGAACAGTTGTTATGTTGTCACATGGGCCTGTGGTCCGCAGAACACTGCTGCCAACTGGAGACTCTGCAAGGGAACTTTTCTCTTTAAAGCAACCAGCAGCCACTTTGAAAGAAAGGTGATGTCACTGGTCAGATCTTACATAAGAGAGTAGTGTCGAACAGAGGAAGCGACACAACCTGCCTTAAAGGACACAAAGCGAGCAAAGACATGAACAATGCCAAGGAAGCCTGCGAATGTATACACAGCCGGCGGTGAGCAGATGGTCACCACTGTAGGCAGCCTTCCTCGTTACTCTGTTTTCCTTCCTCCAGGAGTCTTGTTTGGTGTCACTAAACCAGCAGTCAGAATCACTGTGGCGTATTTAATGTCACTGTGAAACTATTTGTGATTGACTAGCCCAGCAGGGTGACTTGGAATGAGAGCCTTTGATTTTCTCAATTAGATAGAAGTTTGTTTCTGAAAGCAATCTTGCAGAAAGAAAACGTTCTGTGATCAGAAAGAAGTGGGGGAGATGTTTTTCAAGCCTACAGGAGATCAGATATATGTGTATTATATATATATATATATATATATATATATATATATATATATATATATATATATATATATATATATATATATTTTAATATTTTTTTCTATCAATTACAGCTTCCTACACTCCTAGATAGCAGTTCCCAAGGTATCAATCTGAGATCCTGGGGAAGAATATTATCTGATATGTCACCAAGAATTCAAGAGGTACGTGGCCTGATCATAGTTTGTAATTCCATTTTATCTTTTCACCATTTTGCCAAACTTATTATGTCAAACAATTTAATTGTACCTCAAACCTGTTCATGGAGAACTACATCTGAAATTTCCACCTAGCAATTTCATAGCACCTGTTCATTTCCTAAGTCATCTGTGCTCCTGAGCTGGAGGCAAAAAGAAGGGAATGCTCCTGATTTTACACCTAGGAAGAAATGCTACCTTGTCTGGTGGCATTTCATTGATGCCATTATCATTAGACTGTCAATCCATCTAAGTCTTTCCCATGTGGAGGTGGTCCGTTATTATGTTTTGCTCTTAAAATCCACATAAATCCATACCACAATAGTAGTAGCACACACTTATAGAGGGCTTACAGCACTAAGTGGCTTCCATACGTATATCAACTCATCACAAAGAAAATACTTCACTCTTATGTGTTGTTTTGTGAACGTTGTGCACATTTTAATTAACATCTGGTTGCACAGCCTTTGCCTGTATAGAAACTGATTTTCCACTCAGTAGATGAGAGGCGCTGGGGGCATGATGATGAACGGACAGATATGGCGGCTGCCCTTGTGCAAAGTATAGTCCAATAGGAAAGAAAGATGTAATAAAATAAACAATTACCTTCAAGTGTGATGAGTATGAGTAAGGGAGGCAAAAGGTGAAAATCATTTTCCCTGAACTTTTTCCTCCTCCCGTATTGTCAGCTGACTTGATCTTAGCCAACCTGGAAAACCACATGGTTGGGATCTGTTTTCATAAAACTCAGCTCAACCTAAACAGAGTATGAGCAGGAAAGTTAGGGCCGAGAGCTGTGCAGGTAGAGTTAGAGAAAGGCCCATTGTTCTGATAGCCACCTACTACAGTGGGAGTCTCTGTGAAACATTTTTTATAAGCATTTTAAAAATTCATATCAGTATAATAGGGTTAAAGTTGATAGAGAATGTTAAAAAAAAACACAAAAAAACAACCCAATGCACATCAACACTCTTACTTCTGTGTGGGAGTTCCAGAAAGCTCTTTGCCTATGTAAGATAGCAAGTCTGAGCATTTTTGAATTAGGTTGAAGCAGATAGCCTACTTTATATTAACCGATACTAGACCATCTGACCCTGGAACAGCCCCTTCATCTCTGAGCACTTTGATTAAACAAGCAACATAATAATAACCCCTTACAAGGACTGTCATAAGACTTACTGTTGTTGGAGCAATTTGAGATTCCGACTTTATTATTGAAGCCTGTGATTATAGGCATGACTCACTGTGTGGATTCTACACAGTGCTCGATGGTTTCAGAGGGCAAGTGTTGGCATGTGGACAAAGAGAGGGGATGACGGGTAAACATCACTTATTGCAGTAGGGGAACTGTTTTCAGTTTCACCTGATTGAATCCTAATGGTTTTTTAAATTCCCAAGTGCCTTTGAAAATGATTAATTAAGTGTGTTTGGGGAATAAAAGCAGCATTGTTTTTATTTGTATTTTCCCCTAAAGCAAAGCCAGGTAGCATTATGGGAGCTGAGACCCTGACAACTCGGGCATCCCTCAACTTATTCTCAGCATTACAGATCTACCTTCAAAGGATGAGGCCAGCGAGTGCCACAGAGAGGAGACCGCCAGCCCCTTCTTAGTTGGGTGAAGAATTTAAAAAGTGTTTTTCCAAAACAATAAAGTGTTTTTGCAAGTATGGATACTTCATCTATTCTATATTTGCTTGGATCTTCACACACACACACACACACACACACACACACACACACACACACACAAACACAGAAACCACATACCACACAGTTCAGGGACATGGAAGAGTTCACATTTGGTAAAATTGAGCTAATAAGAAGATAATTTTCCAAGTATAAGAAACTAAATTCTAAATTATTTAGCCAAAGAAATTTAACTAAATCTGACCTTGCCTTTCTAGGACGGAGCCGTTCCTCCATCATTTTATTTCCCAATTTTTCCCCGTATCCCCATCTTGGTGGAATAACAGAATCCAAGAACTGACTTACAGAGAAATAGTCTCTACATTCCCCCAAGGTCATATTCCCAAGGAATTCCAGTAAGGAGGACTGGAAGACAGAAATGATATTAAAATTCTTCGGGGCTCACTCTTTGATGTTCTTTAAGGCTCATCCTCGTTTCCTCTTAGGCCCTGAGTGGAGGGCAGTGGGCTTTATTTTACAGCTGAATCAAAGATTGCTTAGAATATGGATGTTTTCTTTTAAATGTGGAAGTCAAACACATATGTGGAGGTCTCCCCATACTTGAGAGCTTTGGCTTCACAGTAGATTATGATGCTGACTGCCTTAAAATAACCCAAAGCCTTTGCCTTGCCCTAGTTCATCCATCGACCAAGCATTCAAGACTTGTTGTGGGTGACCAGGCCCCTCATGCAGCCTGGTGGTCCAGAGAGCTTCACACAGCTGACAGGCATCCTGTCTGACCTCTTGTGTGGCTACCCAGAGGGAGGAGGCTCTCGGGTGTTCTCCTTCAACTGGTATGAAGACAGTAACTATAAGGCCTTCCTGGGGATTGACTCCATGAGGAAAGATCCTGTCTATTCTTATGACAAAAGAACAAGTAAGTTTCCTGAGTCCTGTGTATAATCAGGTTCTGAAGTTGGTGAAGTTGATGGTTTGGCACTTCCAGGTGAAACCAGTGTTGGAGTCAACTCTCCCTGGGTCTTGTTGAGGAGCCTTAGGCAAAAAGGCTTCTCCTCCCAGTAAATCCATTTCTCCTCATAGGAAGGGGGTGGTGTACATAAAGAGTTCTGGATGTGAGCCATGGAAAGAACGGAGACCCACTTGGAAAGGGAACAGAGAGCACATTTCCCACTGATCTGATTGAACTAGGGTTACGTTCTAGAGGAAGAGAAGAAAGATAAATGAGGAGGCAGCCCAGAGTTGCAAGCCAAGCTCAGGTCAGAAGGGCCCTGGCAAGTAAACATGGCTGTGGGATGTTTTTACAAACACAATGCACTGAAAATCTCTGTGTGTAATACTGAATTATGTTCCACATGGCAAGTCCCTGGCAAGTCCTCTTTCTCACCTTTCACTATGTTTTTTGGCTCCTGTCGGGGAAAGGAGAGTGGGGTGGGGAAGAACTGGGTAACCCTCTAGTTAAACATTAAAGGGGCAGCAAGGCACATACCAAAAGTCTTTGGGCCCTAAGATAGCCACACACAACCAAGAGGTGAAGCAGCTAATTGAAGGGAAACCATTGAGAGGAAAGCTGGGATTCCAACGGGAGGCCCCATGTGGCCTCTGGATCCTTTTCATCTCCGAATGGCCTCTGTTGCTTGCAATAATCACAAGCAGGCTTCTCAGCTGCCTCCTTCTAAAGCAGAATAAACCACAGGGCAAGCCCCGTCCTTTGTTTCTCTGATGAGGCCTTTATTGAGATGAACTGTGGCATTTTGTTACTTACTAATGATGAGCTTGTTATTGGTGGGGTACAGCCTATTAATTTAGGTTATTTGTCAAATCTTCCAACATAGAGTTGAATAAGACATGTGATGTGAACACACTAATGACCATGTTTAGCTCTGAGCCACACGGGAGTTTCAATAAAATCTGTCCCTTCTCTCTGGCAGCAATCTTTTGTAATGCATTGATCCAGAGCCTGGAGTCCAACCCTCTAACCAAAATAGCCTGGAGGGCAGCAAAGCCTCTGCTGATGGGGAAAATCCTCTTTACTCCAGATTCCCCTGCTGCACGCAGGATACTAAAAAATGTAAGGTCCCAGCTGGTCTTGTCCCTTCTATCTTGGACCACCCGGAAGAATGAGAGACAGAAAAGGGTGGGGATGGGGGGAGAAGGAGAGAGAGAGAAAGAGGGGAGAGGGAGGGAGAGGAAAAGAAAAAGGGGGAGAGAGAGAGAGAGAGAGAGAGAGAGAGAGCGCGCTCAAGCCCTCCTGGTAGGAGGCTTCTGTTTGTTTTTTGCTAAGTAGACTCCAGTTCCCTTCCCATCCACAGTCATCATCAGAATGCTTTGTGCCAACACCCCTCCTTGGATCCTTCCCTCTCTATGCAGCCTACACTGAGGTTTTCTTTACCAGCACCTGAATTATTGGGTTGTCGGAGAAGTCATGATGTATTTTTTTCTGTTTTTCTTTGCAAAAATGCGTCATGACTTTTCCGACAACCCAATATATCCATAATAGAAGGGTTCACATTGTCTGAATCCTGGCTACCTGAAATAGATAAAGATAGGAAGGAAGAGAGGAAGAGCATTTGCTCACACGGAGTCCAAATGTAGCTCTAATGAGATTTTGAGACAATAGCATCATCAGTATTCCATGTACCTCTGAGATACTAAGAAATTAGATTCTGACAATCTGGAGGCTGGGAGATAGCAGATTGTTCTGGGAAATATCAATGGACTGGGAAAACTAAGACATGTCCTTAAAAAGCCTTTCTTAAACATTGAGGGTTTGTGACATGAGCAGGAAAGATACAATGAAATGTTATCTCTCCCTTTTTTTCCCTCTCTGTTCTTGTCTCTGTCTGTGTCTGGTTTCAGGCCAACTTGACTTTTGAAGAGCTGGATCGTGTTAGGAAGTTGGTCAAAGCCTGGGAAGAAGTGGGACCCCAGATCTGGTACTTCTTTGACAAAAGCACACAGATGACCATGATCAGGGTATGGATGGCAGGGGGAGGGGAGGAAAAGGGTCAAGGAAGTTCCACTTGCTTCCTTTCCCCAGTAAAGGGTTAATCACTGCTGGAGTTAGATCAAAATATAACAAGCAGGGCCCAAAGGCACTAGCTCTAGAAGCTGTCACCAAGTGGAGTCACTGACTTTGGGTGGGAAATATGTTTCTGAAATTCTGGGGAAAATGTAAAAACTGCCCCAAGACCCATGGCTTCCTAAAGTTTCTTGCTTTTATGAATTTACTTAAGGGTCTCAGATTCAAAGAGGCAAATCCCCAAGGGCCCCGCTCTGTATCTATAAAGATGCTTGAGTGTGTCTGTCCTCACTTCCAGCTTTGCAAATCCAGGAGACTAGTGTTCTATAGCAGAAGTAATTAAAAGAGAACAAAAAGATCTATAAGAAAAAGAAAGCTTTCTGTATACCATTTTTCCTGCCCCTCTCTCCTGACCCCCAACTCCACATCTTGCCTCCATTATAGAGACCTGTATATTTGGGGGAAACGGGACATGGATATGTACATCTTATGGTGGAAGAAAAGCCATTCACTTTTAAAGGGAGACAGAGCCGCTATCTCTCTTAATTAGAAATGGGAAATGGGGGCTGGCCCAGTGGCTCAGTTGGTTAAGAGTGGGAGCTCTGAGCAACAGGGTCACCAGTTTGATTCCCACATGGGCCAATGAGCTACACCCAAGCTCAGCTACCACTGAGCTGCCAACAAGTGGCAGGATGGCTCAGCTGGTGAGAGCACATGCTCCTAGAACAAGGTTGCAGGTTCAACTCCCACATGGGATGATGGACTATGCCCACCTGCAACCAAGATTGAACACAGCACCTTGAGCTGAGCTGCTGACGGGCAGCCAGATGGATCAGTGGTTAGAGTATGCACCCTTAGCAATAAGGTTTCCAGTTCGACTCCCACATGGGATGGTGGGCTACGCCTACCCTCAACTAAGATTGAACATGGCACCTTGAGCTGAGCAGCCGCAAGTTGCTTATGGGCGGCTGGATTGTGACTGGACTTGGAGCTGAGCTTGCTGCGCCCTCCACAACTAAGATTGAAGGACAACAACTTGGCTGGTCCCCTTTCCCAATTTCCCAACACTGTTCCCCTTCCCCAGTTCAACAGTAAAATCTTAAAAAAGAAAAATATTTAAAAAAAAAAATTGGAAATGGCCCAAGAACAAGACCAAAAATCCCATGGAATTTCTAAATGCTGTGATTCTATTGCTTCTTCCCAAGGACACCCTGGCGAACCCAACAGTGAAAGGGTTTTGGAATCAGCAGTTTGATGAAGATGTTACTGTTGAGGCTGTGCTGAACTTCCTTTATAAGGGTCCTCGAGAGAGCCAGGGTGATGACATGGCCAACTTCAACTGGAGAGACATATTTAATGTCACTGATCGTGCTCTACGCCTGGCTAATCAATACCTAGAGGTAAGGGGCAAGCCACCTGAGGTCCACATTGGGCTTCTTGAAGACAGCTCTGTGGGTGGGGCCAGAGATCTCTTAGCAGGTCAAGTGCTCTTGGGTTTCAGCTCTCATTTTCCCCACTAGAGAAACAAGAATTCCCACAGCCCCCAAACAGAGATGGAACCTGTTCCCTAACAACTCATCTACGCTTAAAGCAGTTTCTTTTCTGCACATCTCTTGTCTCCTGATGACTCCCTGACTCCTCCTTCCTTGCAGCCCCTGAAGTGCCTGTGTTTGTCCTCAACCCTCTCGTGACCACCATTGCTTCAGTGACCATCACTGGCCAGTGTCCACCAAACCTCAAGTCAGAGGTCCCATTGCTTGTTGGACCCTCTCACCTCCAGGTTCTGCAGGCACATCAGACTCAACATGTCCAGAAACAAACTTATGTTCTCCTTCCCCAAAAAGCTTATCCTCCTCCAGCATTTCCTATCCTGATTATTGTGCTCAGCATTTTTCGAAATTCGCAAGCTAGATATTTTAGGGTTCCCCTTAATTATCTTTCTTTTCCTCCTTCCAGACAACAGCTATAATTTATTGTTACTTTGTGCCAAGCACTGGGCTAAGTGCTTTTACATGTGTAAACAAAAATTAATTTTAGACTGTAGTAAAGAATTTTTTAAAAATGTTTATTTGGACAAAAAGAGCTGCAGTCCAGGAGACACAGATCGGGTGGCAATCTAAATTGTGTTCTGCTGAGACAAAGGGGAGACTGCCTTTTATAGTGAAAGTTTCTGCCCAGGTTCCCAGTTAGGTCAATTTTATGTAAATGAGGTATCCAAATTTGAACACTGCTGATTGGCCTGAATCTCACAGTCTTGATTGGTTGCCATTATGTATCCTGATTGGTCATTATGGAGCAGTTCTCATTGGATGGGTAGGTCTTCACCCATTGGTCCAAAGATGAAACCAGTAACTCCCTTATAATAGTTGACTCAGCCAACTTAAAGGAGCAGGACATAGTACAGGAAGCTGAGAGTTCAGTCTGAGGTTCTTTCCAGCATACAGAGTACCTGAGAAGCCCCTGTCAGCAAACTGGGTTGCCAAGTCCAGCAGATCAATTCCTTCTCAGTGTTTACATCAAATTAATCTTTCTTCTCGGGTTCACATATACACTAGCTCCTTTAATCCTCACAACAGCCTCATGAAGTGTGCACTATTATCACTCCCATTTTACAGATGCAGAAGCTAAAAATTAAAGAGGTTAAATAAGATCTCATCCACACCTGTTAGACAGGGTGCAGATCTGGGTGTGCCTGAATTCAGAACTTGCCCTTCTGACCCCTCTACTGCCTCACTGAGGGATATTCTGCACCCTATTCAGTGCATGGGGTTTTTTCCTACACCTCCAAGCAATTCTCCAACACCAGCTGGGTGTCCTATAATTCAATTCAGTTCTGACACTGTTTACCTGGAGATTGCATCACATCTCACAGATTAAGGGCTCAGTCCAACAACACTGCCCACCCCCCCAACTTCAAACACCAATCACAAATCCAGTTTATCCAACGGGCTATAGATCGGAGGTTTCTATGACCCCATTTATGGGTTAATTTGCTAAAGCAGCTCACAGAACTCAGATTAACAACTTACATACTAGGTTACCAGTTTGTTATACGGTATAACTCAGGGGCAGCCAGATGGAAGAGACGCGTAGAGCAAGGTATGGGGAAAGAGCACAGAGCTTCCATGGCTTCTCTGAAGCCCCTCTCCCCACATCTCCAAGTGTTCACCAACACCAGAGCTCCCAGACCTGCATCCTTTAGCGGTTTTATGGAGGCTTCATTACAGAGGCATGATTGATTAAATCACTGGGCTTTGGTGATTGAATCCAATCTCCAGCCCTCTCCCTTCCCAGGAAGGGAAATGGTAGGAAGGGGAAGGTGGAACTGAAATTTCCTAATCAATCACCTGATTCTCCTTGGCAACCAGCCCCAGTTTCAGGTACTTTCCAAAAGTCACCATTAACACAACAAAGACACCTTTCTGATGCTCATCAGATAGAAAGTTCTAAGAGTTTTAGGAGCTCTGTGCCAGAAACAGGGACAAAAACAAGCATATATTTCTTTTTTTTTTTTTAAGATTTTATTGGGGAATTGGGGGAGGAAAACAGCGTTGGAGAATTGGGGAAGGGGAACAGACAAGTTGCTGTCTTTTTGTTCTTCAGTCTAGTTGTGGAGGATGTTGCTTGACATTGATATTATCATTGCGCTCTTCCCTGCTGAGGCAGATCGATCACCGCCCACTGGACGGCTGCTCACAGTGGCTTTTGGCAGCTCACACCAATTGCGGGCCTCTCACACTGGCTGCCAGCCACTCAGGGTAGCTCATGGTAGTCCACTGCAACCCCATTGCAGCCTAACCGTCCCTGGCGACTCAAAGCCGCCCAGCTCCAAATTGAGCTGTTGTTCACCATCTTAGCTGTAGAGAGCTCAGCGTCACTGGCCCTAATGTTGGATCTGAACCAGGGCCCTGCTGCTCAGAGCAGGTGCTCACAAGCCAACTCTTAAACAATGCGCCACTCGGCCAGCCACATATATTTCTTATTATAAGTCATAGTATCACACTGAACTTTGTCTATTCTGTCCCCTAAATACGTCTCAACTCCAACTCTTGCTTTCCAGGCTCTCTGTGGCACAGAGGCCTTGTCATCTGTCCACCAGTCTGCTCTAACTACTCCCTCCGGGATTCCAGGGTCCAGTTTCTGTTGGCTCAAGCATTTCTCTGCACTGACACTAGAGTTACATTCATTCCAAATTCAATGTATGCCAGCATCACTTCCACACTTAAAATCTTAATGATTCAGTCCCCAAGGAATACAGTCCTTCCAAACCCGCCCAGCCCTCCTTCCGAGTCCCCCTCACTCACACTTCTGCTCTGGCCCTTTCACCACCCTCAGGCATAACCTGCCCTCTCCTGACTCCACCCTTTGCAAATGCTGTTTGCTCATTTGTTAGATCCTTTTTGCTTAAACAAAGGGTTGACATATCTTGGAATTAAATGCCACCATGAGACCCTCCAGCTCACTTTGCCACTTGACTCCTCCCTCTTCCATCTCTGCCAGGGCCTCTTCATTTGGTGATGTGTCAGCAGCTCACAGCCCTCTGTGGTCATCTTCCCACCAAAAATCCCACAGGAAATAGGAGTGGCTTCCCTAGAGTGTAAGCATTACTCCTAGACAGTTCTCTGATCAGCCTGGCTACTCCACCTGTCCCTGACTCCCTCAGGGTGTTATGTACTATGATGGGGGTCTGGGCCATATGCCTACCACGGGAAAAGGAAAGTAGAGCTAGCTTCATCTGCATCTCATGGACTGAGGAGGATGACTGTGAAGTGGGGGAGGCTGTTTCTTCAAAAGAAAATCCTGAAATGACTTTTCCTTCCCCATCTGTGATCTTTTCTGTTTATTCATTCTTTGAGACTCATCTCTAAGTGTCACTTCTGCTTCCACATAGGTTTAGCTACTTACTCCTCTGTGCTTCCCTGGCCTTCTCTTCACACTTCTCTTTGATCCTATTCCTATTAGATTTGAGTTACCTGTTAATGTGTCCATCTCTGGCTCAATGGCAAGACTGGAGTTACTCGGGGTCAGGGAGAACATCCTAGTTATTTTCAAATTCTTGACCTCAAACTCCCAGAGAACATCTCCATCCAAGGGCTTGTCACACCTGCCAAGGTCAGGGGGACAAGGTCAGAGCCAGGTCGGGGCCTTGAATCATCTGAAGCCATTAGAAGGTAGAAGATACTCTGGGCAATAGGATAGGGGATTAGGGTAAGGGTCCCCAAGAGCAAGCCCCCTCTCTCAGACTCCTGGTTCTGGAAGATAACTAAATAGTGAGAAAAAGCCTAGCTTCATCTGTCCCCACAGCGCTCTTGAGGGCTCCCTGCTGCCCCTGGTGCCACCAGAATTTCCTCAGAGTGTGGGACCTTCCCGCTAGAACCATGGAAGTGGCAGCACAGGCTCCCTAGGTGGCCTTCCAGAAGGGGCCAGACGTAACAGCAGCAGCACCAAAGTTCAAGTCATTACAAAGTGATTCCCAACTTGTCTGAAAGCAAGAATGACCTTGGGTGCATTTTACAAAACAGGTTCCTGGACACCAACCCAGATGAGCTGACTCAGGATTTCTAGGGTTGAGGCCTGGTAATCTGTATATTGGCATACCTATTAGATTGGTGGGGCTTTCAAATCCCCTTGTATAATTACTCAGTTGACATCATCCTGCCTCTGCCAGCTAAGTCCCTCTTCCTGGCCATGCTTACCACCATTCACTGTGGTTAAACTATAGGCAGAACTCTTGAAGGCAGCGTGGGTGGAGGAGAAGAGTTCTATTGCTTTATTCGTGCAGAATGGAGTTCAGTGGTTCTCACAATTGTTTTTGTGAGGTACTATCAGTAATAAAGAACACTTCTTGTCTTTTGTTTGACTTGACCTTTGCATGGTGACATAAAGGTCTTGTTTTCTTGAAGGATTTTGTTTTTTTTCTGTGTAGCTTGTGCTTAATGTAGCACCAGGCACCCAACAGATACTTAATATATATTAACTGCTTAAATGGTTAAGAATTGAGTCGCTGGAGCCAGACTGCCTGGGTTCAAATCCCTGCTAGTTGTGCCTCCGTTTCCTCCATTTGTAAAACAGGGATATTAATAGTTCTTACCTAATAGGCTTGTTATAAGAATTGAGTTAATTCATGCCAAGCACTTGGAATAGTTCCTGGCATACAGTAAGCACTTAATAAATATTAAGTTTTAAACAAAATACAAATAAAGCAAAAATACTGCTTAGGAGGAGGAAAACACCACTACTGAAATCAGGCCCAACCTGATTTTTTCTCTAAGGATTACAAAGCTGCTCATTACATCCAGCCTCAACCACCAAGGCTTCCTGAGGGCTTTGCAATCCCATCAGCTCAGTGAAGTGCTCATAGGCATAGGCCAGGTGGCCACAGGTCAGGTCAGCAGCCTCCCCCAGGGGCTCCTAGGAGGGGTTGATGAGGGCAGAATCTCAGCAGGTGATTCTGATGAAGTTTCTGATCTTCCTGCCCTTGGGGGGAGGGAGGAGGAATAGTTGGGGATGGGGTTTGTGGAATGAACTGAAAGGAGAAGGTAGGATGGGGAAATGTGCAGCGAGGAAGAAACCAATCATTGCAGTGGGTCTCAATTTCTCTGCTGTTCTTATGTGCCGGGAAGTCTGGAGGAGCCTTGGAGACCCCCGAGCTCCCATCCTGAGAACTACTGAGGCACAGACAGGGCATGAAAGCCCCTCCTCGATGGCTCGAAGGGTCTCTCCAGGACAGGGTAGCAAGTGTGTTCCTTCAGATTGTTAACAGCTTGATTGAGGCTCTCCTTTTCAGTAATATGACTTGCACTAGAGATCTGTGAGAATGTCCTGGGCCAGCCTCTATGCTTAGTTCCCTACTTATTCCAAAAAAGAAGAAAAAAGATCCTTTAAGGAAAATTAAGTAAAAAACAATCTTCAAAATGAAACGTATGTCAGTCTAGGTCAATGTGCACTTAGATTGGTATTGAACAGTAACAGAAGCTCTGAGGACTAAGGTCAAAGACTTTTAAGCCTTTTGTCATTACAGGAAAAAGAGTGATTCAATAGGTTATCCCTTCAATGAATAGAAGGGCTAAATCCCCTTTCTCTCTGCTTGGGGTGAGTCTTAGTTACTGGACATTTCATTGAGTGGCGTGGAGCCTGTCTCATTCCCCAGGAGCCAACTTGCTGGGTCACTTGTATGTGATGTTAGGCTACTGATTATGGAAACACTTTTCCCATCCAGTGAGGACAAATGGGCCTGGATCTCTGCTTCTTAATAGCTGAGTTGCCCTAAGACAGTCACTTGTTTCTAAGGCTCAATTCTCTTATCTGTAAAATCCAGGTAGTAACACAATGGACTTTATAGGGTTGTTACTGACAAAATAAGAGAAGTGTGCAGAGCACCCCTCACATTCATGCCATTCATTAGTTAGGCATGAGTGTAAATCCTCTGCCTTCCAGTTCCTCATCTCTTAGGTGGTGCTGATATCGTCCTTGCCCGGTGGCTATGAGGATGAAATGGTAGAAGGCCGGGCACACAGTAGAGACATTCGGAGCATAGCAGCTCTTACTATGAACCACCTGAATGTCTACCCCTGAACCACAGACCAAGTAAGGAATGTGCCTTTTTCTCAGATTCCAAACCTTGTGTAAACATTAACCAAGGACTGTGAAGCTACTCTTCATATTAACCCTAGTGAATTGGCTTAGAATCAGGAATGTCAGGCCATCCCTGAGGACCCAACAGATTGGCTCGGGGCACCTTTCTGGCACTTTTGTGAGGTGAAGGTCCAGTGCCCTGGCCCTTTTCTTATCCTTGGAGCACCTCCTCAACAAGGGGCTTCTACAACCTCATTCATCTCATAACCATGTTCTGTCTATCCCCTGATGCCCAGCCCTCCGTGGGAGAGAAACAAATGAAAGGAATGCAGACCTCCTGGTCAGAAGGTAGACAGTGGACCAGGGAAAGGGGTGATGGTGACATTTGGGGAGCTTCATGTCGCCAATATGTGGGAAAATTCATTTCTACAGGCTTTCTGTCACCCCCTTCTCCACTTCTAAGGAGACTGAGGACAAGTGAGTCTTGATATGTAGGTAGATATCTTAAACTAGTATGTGTATACTTTTATAGTCATAATTTACATGTGTCTTATTCATATATATTTTTCTTCTGGAGAAAAGCACATTTAGAAAAATGAATAATGGATCCCTCTGATTACCCTTGAGTTAAACCAAACATACACACCCCTCTCCTTTTATTTCTTTGTTTAGAGAAATGTTAGGCCTGGCACAACTGGAATACTATTTTGAGTTCACAGTGTATTTTAATTTCATAGTATATTTGAATTTCAGGTCTTGAATTTCAAATCAGGAAGCTGAATTCAGCCAAAGTTTAATATGATAATAGCTCTGATCAAGGCATAAAATTGTGCTTTAACTAGTCGCAACTACCTTTCTCTAAGTCTTAAAAAAACATGTATTGATTAACCAATTTTTGCTGTGCTGTCAACACAATCAGTATATGTGCATAACCCTGTATTATCTACATGGTGATTATCTTGATGAATTATCACTAGTGGGATATTTGGACTACTTTTCCTTTGTACCTTGCATGCTCCCAGCTGCATGCCACCACCACCCAACCAGAATGTACTCAGGGAGCATATTTTTCAGGCTAGCCTAAGAAAAGAAAAATTGAATTAGGAAATAAAGCTACTGATCATGTAATGTACTTTAGAGTCAAATGGGTAGATATTTGTGGAATATCTGTCCTACTGCTTTCTTCTATTGAGTCATTGACTCAAATGTGCATTGGCAGGCTAAGGAAAAGTTGGAGGAGAGGTAGGCAAGGTACAGAAGTCTGCATCATGAGTGCAGTGTTATTTCAAGAGCCATGAGCTGGATCACAAGCAACTCACGGGCAATGATCTAATTGAATGCCTCATCAATCTTGCAGAAACTGAGGAAGGAGAACACAGGTGGGAGTGAGCTGGGATCATGGGTGGAGGGAAAGGACTCGTACTTAAGCCTGCTATGAGCCAGCTACGTCGGGCACTTTTACGTGTCATCTCATGCAGTGCTCCTAACTACCTGCCCAGTAGGCATGATCCATGCTGTCGTTTATAGAATTAAAAACTGATGTGCCTAACATACCATAGCAGATGAGAAGGGTTCCAGAATTCTAGTTCAGACCTGTCTGGCTCCGATGATGATGTTTTTTTCTCTTATAATGTGAGGGGCCCATTAGTAGAGGACTTAGTAAGAATTGTTTGGATAAATTATGTAATGAGTAGGATGAAAGCATCAATTATTTTATAATCCTGGGAATGACTGACACTATTCTGATTGGGTCGTTACTGTTTGACAATAAATAGATTTATGGTAGAAAACCAACATGATTGGAGCTCATTCAGTCATCCATATATCTGCATGTATTGACTACCTACATCTGAATAAACACAATTAATCCCTGACCCCTAGAAGTTCACATTCTATGGGGAGAGATAAGCATGCTATGAAATAGCACCACAGTAGTGGTATCTCAAAGGACAACTAGAACGATAATTCAGTCTGATGAAATAGAAACAGGTTGCACAATTCCAAAGTCACAGATCCTCCAAGGATTGTCAGTTCTTCCTCCAGATGAACTCTGAAATCCCTCCTTCCTTTCCCTCTCCACGTAAGGCCTGTACCATTTCTTCTCATTGGTCTCTGGGCCTCCAGACTCTGGCTCCTTCCGTTCAGTTCCCACGTTGCCTCCAGTGAGATCTCTCTAAAACCCCAGGGTCTCCATGGCATTCCCACCTAAAGCTCTTCAGCGGCCCCTCATTGCTGTAATGGTGAAATCCATCCCAGGCTAGCCCCTTCATGACTCTTATAGGGTAGATGGGACTGTATGTAGCTCTGGGCCTCCCACCTGACTGGCTGACCCCCTGCCTCCTTTGCTCCCCTGCTCCTGTATCTCAGGCCTTCTCTACACCATATTCCCTCCATCGTAGCCCTTGATAATTATTTGTTCATACACCTCCCCACCCCCATAGACCTGAACCCCTAAGAGTCCAAACTGTCTTAGTTTATTATTTGATTTTCCAATTTACCTTAGGGGAGCTGCAGTGGCATAGACACCCAAAAGTGCCAAAATAAATCTAAAAATACAATTATGCATAAAGATTGGGCCTTAAAGATTGAATTTGCTGGGGGCTGGCAGAATGGCTCAGTTGGTTAAGAGCTCACTCAAGAGTGCAAGCTCTGAGCAACAGGGTTGCTGGTTCTATTCCCCGCCCAAGCTGAGCTGCCAACAGGTGGCAGGATGGCTCAGCTAAAAAAAAAAAAAAAAAGAAAGATTGAATTTGCTGGCCAACCAAGGTAGAAAGGCAATTTCAGGCAGAAGGAAGAGCATTGGCAAAGGGCAGGAGTGTGAATCGGCAAGACAAGTTCAAGAGAAGCAGACAGTCTGGGTAGGGGATATGGCTATACATCAAGAGAGTGGGTGGGTGTTAGGGGAGCAGCAGTGTCCAGAGATGGGGCTGGAAAGGACAGTTGGCCTGGCTTGTCAGCAGCTTCATCCTGCAGGTGATGGTATATCGTCTCTAGCACTTATTTACAGGCTCTATGTTGGAGGGCAACATCGCCATTCCACTGCCTAAAAAATGGGGGTGAAAGTGGAGCGGCAGTCTTGGCAGTGTTCCCCCCAAGGGTGGGTGATCCAGGCATTCAGGACCAGAATATGCTCTGATTGGTCGATGCCCGGCTCTGTTGGTGATTAAATGTGTTTAATATAGTAGCACGTACTTCCCAGAGTTGTTGGAATGATAAAAGATGAAAGCTTTGTGAGCTAAAGTCCCTGCGGTTGCCAGTCAGGTAGTTCTGTCTTCCTTCAGACCCCACTAGACAGCAGGCCTCACCTGTAGGCTTTTCCCCAGTGTGAGGCTTTGTGCTCCAACTTGGCCTTTTTATTTGTTTCATTACTGTGTTTGTTTATTTTAGAGACAGACATTTTTTTAACAGCTGTGCATTTCCTGTCCCTTTGTTTTCCAGTCGTGGTGCATTTCCTCCCTCTTGGTGTTGGAACCTTTTAGATGGCTATTCACGGGCCCAATGTGTTGGATAAAATTTATTGCACTGCTTTAGGCCTCTATCTCACCATCACAACCAACTCAAACCGCCCAAAGCTATTTTATCCGTTGGCTTTTTCCATGTGGCGGGAATTGAATCTTGAGTGTGACAGCCTAGTTTTGCCAGGAAATTTGTTCTGGGATGATTGCCCACGTCCATTGGCATTTTTCTAAAGGAACCCCAGGTGTCTACATTAGCACCAGCAGGACCACTTCGGGCCTCCACTGTCTCCACCAGCCACTTTGTTCTCAGCCTGAGATGGGAAGTTAAAGATGTAAGAGGCAAGATTATAGAACCAACATCTCATAGGGTGGGCACAGGGCCTCCCTTATCCCTGAAGACTCACTCTCCCTCCCCCCACACACGCACACATCCTGGGCATATTAGTCAAAATATGTCAGCATAGGGTTTCAGGCCCCTTTGATTATCAAGTTCAAACAAAAAGCGAGATTTTCTTTATTTCTTTGCCTCCACTGAACAACATTTCCCACTTAATAGATAATTGAATTTATCTATTACTTAATGTGTTTGAATTGGAGTCGGAGAGGTCACAGTTGAAGAAGGAAACCTGCTGCTACTGCGGCTTCTCCTCCCAAGGTGGTGTTTGATTTAGCTGTGTAAACAAATGACTGCATTCTGGAGAGGTCTTGGTCCTGAGCACAGCTGCCTGCCCTGGAGAAAGAGCTCCAACCTCTTCTGCCAGGGTGAACTCTGCTTCCTGGTGAGTATCAGCAAAACAACCAACAAAGAATTGTAGGACTTGTGTGGACTTCATATGGCAGTGGCCCTGCCACCTGGATTTTGCTACAGCAGTTAGGAACTGAAGAGGACAAGGAAACTTCTTTTCTTGGTCAACTGCTTTGACCATCATAGAACATTATAGGGTTCTCTTTGAGATGATGATCTCTAGTTTACAGTTTGCCCAGAATCTGCCTCTGAGACATAAGATACTGTCTTTTTATTCACTGACAATATTCTTAGAATTCTTCTCCCCATAGTGGTGTTGTATTTATATTGTGCTTCTTACACTGGCCTGTTCTTATTGGCCTCCATTCTTCCCTAACATCCATGAACACACAGTTTCTCTCTGTGTAGAACTATTGGGTTGTCGGAAAAGTTATGATGAATTTTTTTCTATGTTTTTCATTGCAAAAATGCATCATGACTTTTCTGACAACCTAATAAATAGTTTTTATAGATAGACTCCATGGCCCCAGCCTCATTTGCACTTACTATGTTTTAACTTAGTAAAATATATATGTCAAAATCAACGACCTTGACTAAGGGTTTAATCATGCATCTTTGCCTCTCAAATACACTCATGCACACACATGAATAGACATGCTCATTTACCAAAATCTTAACTTCAGGTTCCAGAGCAAGTACCAATAGGGAAATGAGGCCTCTTAGCTGTGAAGCAGGTGGCGTCCACGTAAGAATGCAAGGGTACATGTGAGTTATACCTCAGAGGACAGCCCAGGGACTTCTGACTCATGTCCAAGGCAGTTTCCACAATTGCTCAGCCTTGATCTCAAGCAGATTTGGTGAGGATGACATTCCAGATTAGCTTCATCAGACCTTCCTCTGGGTAGAGTTGTCTGACTTTCATCTAATGGCCTGTTAGCAGCTAGTGAACACCAGTGGGTTAGGACTCACCCCCTCTCCCTCCCCCATTGCTCAGGTGGGGTGTGGGCTTTTGGCTTCTGTCCATAGCATTGTTCTAACCAGATGCAGTGCTGCGGATCAACTCAGGATGAGTTGTGCTCCCAGACATATTATTTAAAGAAAATAACTGCCTTCCTCCCTCGATAAACAGCTGTCATGAATGAAAGGTAACCTGACAGAGGCTTAAAGCACTAGACTCTGTTGACTTTCAAGATGTTTTGCAAAAGTAGTAATAAAAATGGTATTTACTGAGACAGTTTAACTACGTGGTTAAAACACAGGCTCTATCCGGAGGACATTCTCTGTGGCTCATTGTGCCTCGTAAGTGAGCTTGGAGTGATAGTAGTGATAGTTGTAACTGACTTCCTAAGGTGGTTGTGAAAATTCAAAGGATTAATTAATATGAGCAAAGCCCTTGGACAAGTTTGAGGCACATGGTAAGCCTTCAATAAGCATCAGCTTTTATTCTTACCAGGAAGCACGGGCTGGCTTCACAAATGTGGTCTTTAGAACAGACTTTTGAGGTAGAGCATATCTCAGTTCTACAGAGAGGGAAACAGAGGCCACACAGATAGGGAACAGCAGAGTGGGGATGGTCCCCAAGGCTGTTTGCCTCTTAAATGCTATGCTGTGCCACTTTTCAAAATGGGGAAGATAACTGAACTTTGAAAATGGGTCAGATGTTTCAGGGTAGAAATGAGTGTTTGCAAACCTTTTAAGTTTTGTTTTTCTAGAGAGTATCAGGGTACCAATCTAGGGGGACGCAGCAGGAAACAGGACTGTGAATCAGGCAGCTGTGCCTGATAAAACAACCAGGATGGAGCCCACGTCACCGCAGGACTCAACAATGTCACTGAAAACATCAGCCGCTTATTCCCGTATAGATTTCCCTTTAAGACATGAAAGGGGAGTTCAAAGAGAATGGGCTAGCCAGCTCGGAAAGTCACATTATGAAAATGTATTTGTTTTTACTAGCTTTTTTGCTTCAGTGAGAGTTATTAGCATTTTAGCAAAAATTCACTTTTCACTAATTTCTCCTAGTTTATCATCTGAATCTGGGGTACGCCTAATTACTTTCAAAACACACAGCTGTAAAGCTGTATTTCTTGCAGCATTTGAGACTTCTAAATTTGAATCAATTCAATTCAGTAAGTACTAATCAAGTCCCTTTCATGGGAAAATAGTATTCCAGAGATCAAAGTGAACAGATGTGGCCCCTGGCCTCAAGGAACTTCCTACCGCTAGAGCTGTGCTGACCTATACAGCAACCAGCAGCCACATGCGGCTTTTTAGATTTAAACTAATTAAAGTGAAAAATTCAGTGCCTCAGATGCACTAGCCACATTTCAAAAGCTCAGTGGCCAAATGTGGTTCCTGGCTACCCTATCCGATAGGGCAGATACAGAACAGTTCTACATTCCAGAAAGTTCTACGACATTCCAGACAGTGCTGCTCTAGAGCAAGAGATCTTCCTGTTTAGGAATTCTGTTGACCCAACTTTGTGCTTAAGAGTGTGACTTACTCTTAGAGCAACGTGTAGGGAACAGCACCACCCTCAGGCTTGACACTTGAAGACATGGATTCGGATTCTGTTCCTTACCTATACAGACTTTGGGCAAGGCCCTTTGCCCCTCACCTCTCTGATGCTGGTTTCCTCACAGGGAAAGCAAGGACGTCGGACCACAAGATTTCTGCAGCTCCTTTGGTCCAAATGCCATGTGATGCTGTGAGTGAATTGGTAGAACATTGCGTGTGTGTGTGTGTGTGTGTGTGTGTGTGTGACAATGTGCTACAACTAAAAGAAACTGCAAAGAAAAATTCCATCTCCCAAAATAATTTTGCTTTTTATTTTACAAATTTAATTTCAGATTCACTCTGATTGTCAATCCTTAAATTCTATATACATATAGGATTAAACTAGCCAAACTGACAAAAAAAATGAGATTATTACTCATCTTTGTAGAATGTCAAGGTCTCCCTAAAAGAAACATAAATGTGTGTGTGTGTTTAAAATATACTCCAGCAGCTCCATTTTGATGCCTCCTTGCCCAAGCAGCACACTGCCAACTTCCAACTTTCTGTCCCCATATCAGTGTTGTTGAGTACTGACAAAGAGTGACAGCTTGGGCTTGACGCAAATATACATATTAGATTCCCCACCAAGAAAAGGCGTGGGGCAGGGAGCATAAAGTAGCAAATCCTACATTACTTCTGTCTAGAAAAAAAATGAACATTTATTGAGGACCTTCAGTACTTAAGTCCTTCATCTCATTTACCCCTGCGGGGGGCCAGCCCCCGCTGACCAGGGTCCCAAGAAGGTGGACACGGAGTCGGCGATACGAAAGACAGAAAATCTTTATTACAGTAAAGGCAGAAAAAAAGAAAGTGGAGACACCGGAAAGAGGTTCTCAGAAGTGTCACAGCTTATTGTTAAAGCCTAGCTCCTTTTATAGGGGCTTTTGACTATTATCTTAATTACAAGTTACGTTTCACATGACCATGATGTTTTCCCTTACTCAGAACTTTTACTTTTTTGTAATTGTATCTTTCCAGGGTACACTGTGGCCTGTTCAAGGATTTTAGTTATCATCTAAAAAGTGGTTACCATGGCTACCTTACAGGGCATATACTTGAACTATTGTCAAGAGTTTAGGCAAGAAACTATTTTTATGTGATCATAATACTTAGTAGCAAAAGGAGTTTCAAACTTTTCCTATCTTACAAAGAGCTGCATGTTTTTGTAATAGAGGGTAACATCTGTTTCTCAGTCAAAGCTTCAGTATCTGTTGCTAGCAATGTACAGAATAAAGAGTTAAAACAAGGCTGTTAATTAAAATAACTTATGGTCAGTAAGTTGCCTCTTATCAGAACTTTCATGGCCGAGAGACCTTGGTCTCCTGGTCTCCAAGGAAACCTTTCACAGCTGCACAGGCAAGGACGAACGATAGCACCAGTTTCTCACAGAGGCTGTCTGTTTCTCACAGACTGGCTTTTTTAGGCCTATGTGGCCAAAGGCCTATGCCTCAGTTTCCAAAGGGGCTTGAGTCCCCAATATCTCAATTTAGGGGTTCCCCACGGAACTACCGCCTGGCTTAGGTTGTCTCCCCTCGTTTAGGAGATCTTACCCGTCTTTGGCTGCGTAGTTAGCTCATTGGGGTATACAGGAACTTGCCATAAATGCAGTGAGTATATCGTCTCCTGTAGGAGGAAAGGCACATGGGTTCTTAGAGGCAGGAGATATTACACGACCAACCATAAGGCAGCACCCCTAATATCCAGTGCTGAGCAGGGCAATGTGGCCTTGTCAGACACTGGGGGGCTGTCGGCTTCCCACATACCCCCACTTCATCTCACCTCACCCCCATTGTTCAAATTCAGCTCATTGGCCAAGGTTAGGCTGGGCATGCCTGTTTGCAAAAGCATAGCTGACTAAAGAAAATGTTCCATTTCCTTTAACTCTGATGGGTGACTACACTGCTGGTATTTCTTAAAGAACTATCAATTCCATTTCCTTTTAAAATAACTATCTTCTTAGTATGGTGTCCCTTAAGCCTTGGTCCTATAGATTTTCTCATGTACCTGTATGCCTCACTCTCATATCAGCTGGAAAACTAGCAACTTCCTTTGTTTTCTTTCTTTTCATCTAGAAGACTGAGAACATTGCTGGGGACTGGCTCCCAGGGTTTGGAGCCTGAGGCAGAACATTTAGTTCTTAAGGCCCAAGGAGGGTGGATTTGCAACACCCCCGTTATTCAAATTCAGCTCATTAGTAAAGGGTTCTGGTTGACCCCCTGATGCCCTGGGTGGGATTCAGCAGTGAGGGCTTTTTGGTGAATGGGGTAGGTTTGCCCGCTTCTTACCAGTTCAGTGGGAGCTTGGGTCTCTGGTCAGGTCCTTAGGATCCATCAGTCCACCTTTCTCACTTCTTCATTCCTCCTGGTAACTGTTGTGGGAGCAATGGAACGGGGGAAGTGAGCCTCTTTGAGCCTGTTTCCAGGACTGCACAGTGGGATAAGGAATAACTGCACTCTCCTACAAGACAGTTGTGAGCATATGGAGGGCCATGGCCCTGGCTAAACCTATGGCTCCTGATGGGGGAAGAAGTCTACGCCTGGAGTGGGAAAGTGGGGAGACAATCCGGAGTCTGCCACTTTCTAGCTGCCTGACCTCTGGCAGGTCTTCCCGAGTTCAGTTTCCTCTTCAGTAAAATGAGGATTCCAGGTAACAGCCTCTGTGAAAGTGAATTTGTTCCTTTAAACCTGCATTACATCAACAGCCTCTGAACCACTCCTCCTGTTTTCCCCTTCCTCCTACCAGTGATCTTTCGGAAACTCCATCTGATCCCATATGTTATATCCCTGCTGAAAACCCTACAGTGGCTTCTTAGAGATTTTTAGGGTTTGCCCAAAACACTTTTGATTTCAGCACAGAAAGCTTCATGTCCCAGGAAACCCCTCTGTTAGCTGGTCACGCTACAAAGTCCAGCACAGCAACTGATCCACTCCCCACCAACCTCCCAGTGCTCATTTCTCACCACTCAGCTCTGCTCCCCTATGTGCTTCCCTGCACATTGTAACTATGAGCATTTGACAAAACCCCGCTGCATTGGCCCTGTCTCCTGATAAACTGATTTCATTGCTTGGAGTGGGGCCTGGGTGTGGGTGTCTTTTTAAAGCTCTCCAGTGGCTCTAAAGCACAGCTAAGGATGGGAACCACTGCTCTGTTTTTGCAGATCTACAGATACCCCAGGTTCCCTGTGTCTGAGCAGACCTTTCCCCTGCTTTCCTCCTGTAGACTAATCCCTGCTCCTCTTCATTATACTCAGGAGTTTCTTCCTCCAGGCAGCCCTCCCGGACCCCTCCAGGTACACTTAGCTACATTCCTATACTGGGCTCCCAGACTACCCCGGGCTTGCTTTCATCAGAACTTGATCATTCTGCATTATGATTGTTGGTGTATTCCAACCCTCTCCTTCATTAGATCTTGAATTTCCTTCAGGAAGAGATTTTATCTTTCCTCCTTGTATCGTTGGAGTCAAGCAGGCTCTGGCACATTGCAGGCTCTCAGTAAGTACTCGGTGAACAAATTAATCAAGACAAGGCCATCTGACCTCTTGTGAGTTACATTCTAAGAAAGAAACAGAGACACAATAACCCTAGTGTATTATAGGAACAAGAGGTTAAGGAAAAAAACGGCTCCAAGTACAATATAATACTTTAACAAATCTATAAAAGTAGACAACCCTAACATTCAAGTTAGAAGAAATTCTTAGTTCTGCTCTTTTATGGGTAATGATTTTTTTTTTTCTTCCAGGGGGAGAAAAAAGACACATTAGGAAATTCCTCCTTTCCCAGTATTACCTGTCATAAAATTGTGATTGGAAATGATTCTCTGACTAGCTCATTTTGGCCTTCGGTTATTTTCTTTCTTCCTCCTTGCTCTTCTCTTGGCCGGCCATCCTTGTGTGTTTGCAGGGAGGCAGGAAGGTTCACTGTTTCTCTCTCGCTTTAAAAATCTTTTATCGGCAGGCTTTCTGATCTTCAAAGCAGCCTGTATTCAATGTGACCCCACTCCCCTTGACTCCCCATGCTGGGGAGTGAGAGCTGTGAGTATTTTTGTCATTTTGACGACTTGCATGTTTGGACAGCCTTGGACAGCCAGATAGTACGGTCCTCACTAAATCTGCAAGGTTTAAAGCAAGTCAGCATTTCCTAGCTCCCTTTCACCCATAAATCTAGACACATTGAAAAACTGACACCAGACTCTGGAGTTAAGCAAACAGTAAGTTTATAGGTCCCCTTGCATTTGACCCATTCCCTGGGGCAACAGCCTGCCCTTTATTGCAGTTGAGTCTGCAATTCGTGTTTTTCAGAGTCTCTCTCAACCTTTGTGATTATCTGCAGTGCTTGATCCTGGACAAGTTTGAAAGCTATGATGATGAAATTCAGCTCACACAACGAGCCCTGTCTCTGCTGGAGGAAAACAGGTTCTGGGCAGGTGTGGTGTTCCCTGACATGTATCCCTGGACCAGCTCCCTACCACACCACGTGAAGTACAAGATCCGAATGGACATAGATGCAGTGGAGAAAACCAATAAGATCAAAGACAGGTGATGGATGGGGCAATCTCAGAAGACCCTAGGCATCCCCAGGGATGTATGAGGCAAGTAGAGGGGACACACATCTCCTCTTATGGCAGGGAGTCACTTGAAAAGGTATAGAAACACTTTGGTATCAAAGAACTAAATTAACCAGTTGGTGGGACCAGGAGAACTCAGCTACCCTGTCTTCACACCCTCGACTCAGCACTTGTCCTTTTCTGGCCTTTGTGCAACTTGGAGATAGAAACTTCTAGATACTGAATTATCTTCACCTAGAGATTCTGCCAGTGGGGTTTCTCCAAAGTCACTGGGAAATTATGTTTGGTAAATAGTAAGGACTTGAGACTGGACTCAGCCTCTAAATCAATACAATGAAGTTAAATAAGATATGTAAAGCTCAAAGCAGAGTCCTTGAATGAAAGCAATTACAAACCACACTGTGGCTAATATTGATAACTGAGATTTAAACTGTGAACTAAAAAATAGAATCAGATAGCTTGGAGAAGATTTAGGGACGGGTTTCAAGAGAGTGAATGCTAAGGCTTGGAGAAGATTTAGGGACAGGTTTCAAGAGAGTGAATGCTGAGTCACCTCATGTTCCTGAAGTGTGTGTGAACCGTCTATTCCCATCACACCCTTTATCCCTCACTGAAGTTTCTCCTTAGGTACTGGGATCCTGGTCCCCGCGCTGATCCCGTGGAAGATTTCCGATACATCTGGGGAGGGTTCGCCTACCTGCAGGACATGGTTGAACAGGGAATCACCAGGAGTCAGGCCCAGGCTGAGGTTCCAGTTGGAATTTACCTCCAGCAGATGCCTTACCCCTGTTTCGTGGATGACTCGTGAGTGGGAGGCTACCAGTCCCAGTTCTGGACAAGCTAACTGGGTGACTGGGTGGGGTGGGGTGCTCCCCAGGCTTCAGACTCTTTGGAGAGAAACCAGAGACTGGGACCAGCTTGGGGAGAATGAAGTTCTGACTGAGGAACCTGCTTCTCCCAGGCTCCAGGCAGTTCCAGATAGATAAATGATGTGGCAGGGAGAAGGGAGTTGGTATTTTGGATAGAAAAAGGAAGGTGAAA
Source organism: Aselliscus stoliczkanus (assembly GCA_033961575.1). Taxonomy (NCBI): domain Eukaryota; kingdom Metazoa; phylum Chordata; class Mammalia; order Chiroptera; family Hipposideridae; genus Aselliscus; species Aselliscus stoliczkanus. The sequence goes on from CM066730.1 coordinate 108,916,974, forward strand.
GTTAACAAGCAAGAGAAGTGAGGTTAGGGAAGGGGACAAAGGCTCTTTAAATTTCCACTGCGTAGTATGTTTGGTATGTGGAAGGATTCTGGTCAGAGTGTTTGCCCAATGATTGCCAAATCAGCAAATGAGGACTCTGCATCGCAAGTAGGTCCGGTTCCTAGGAGCCTCAGAATAATGCGGCTCCTTCCCTAATTAGCATGCCCATGATGCATGCTTAATAAAAAGGTAGAGGAATGTGTTGGATGAACTCAGGTCCTCCCTTCCTGCCCACCCCCACCCCCACCCCCACCCCCACCCCCAGGCCTGAACATTTGTTGGCCAGTAGCAAGCTAAGCTAAACATTTTCTGAATGTTCATTTGAAGGGCAGTAGAAAGAGGGACAGAGAGGCAGAGGGGGTTGGGAGGGCTCATTTTACCATGGTGGATGGGGACAGAAATGCTCCCAGGACAGCGGCAGAAACCTACAATTGGCCTAGGGATTCAACACCTAGAAAAAAAAAAGGGAAGTTCACCTTAGTGTGCATGTGTGTCTGCAGGGTTCAGAGATGAGAGAAACATGCACAGCCTGAAGAAAGGAAGAGTCAAATTGCCAGGTGGCAAAACAGTAAAATAAAGCCAAGTATGGGCACAGGAAACCCCCCTCTCAACATCCTAGTCCAATCGGTTCTCCTTCCTCAGTTCTACAGGAGAATAAAGAGATAACAGTAACTGTTCTGCAGTCAGCTTGGGTTTGGACATCAAGCACAAATGTGAAGTGGAGCCAGGGGCAAAGGCCAAAACTCCACTTTTAGGATCAGAATGGAGTGGCTGGCAAGGAAGTGGGGGTAGTTGTGGGGAGGCCAAAGGGATTCTAGCCATTCAGTGTGTGAGAGCCCTCTGGTGGCAGTTCTCAGAAGTGCAGGTTCTGTGAATTGGTTCTCTCTCTAGGGCCATTTTGAGTGAAACCCTCCCATGCTGTTATTGGGCCCTAAATGTGATACTCAACAGTTTTCAATTGATAATAATATCAAGGGCCTTACTAGCCCCTCAAGCACAGGGAAAACATGTGTAAAGTCGACAATAAAGTAATTCCAGATTATAAATCTACCCAGCTTTCTGGAATGGATATCCATGGATTTATTCCATAGGTGCATGTCTGGCGGAATCAGTGGCTACTGGATCTCTGATTGATTTATTGATAGTGCCACACTCATTAGTTATTTTGTGTTTCATCCTGCATAACTGGGTAGGCATCCTCCAGGATAGACAGTGCTATACTGGCTGACCCCCGTGGGGAGCCCAATTATTGATCCTCACCACCACCAATTCCCTTTATGGTCCACCTTCTTGGACTTCAATGTCAGCTAACGTATATCTATGTACTCCAGTCACATTCCACATCAAGTCTGCAGTCCTTTCCTACGAGATCTTTCAAGTAGGTATATTCTGTGTAACATACATAGTATGATTTTATTTAGACATTTTGCTTATAGAGCATTCATCTGGACTAACCAAAAAGCTACCATCTTGCCATAAAGGAAAAGTAATCCTTCAGGGCAAAGTGCAGTGTTTTAAGACTCAAGACCATTGGATGCCCATGAAAATTTTTCTACCTTTCCTTTCACCTGGGCTTTGTTCTCAACACATTCACTCCAAAAACATTTACTCCGCCTCTACCAGGTACAGGGCATTCTGCTATTCTGCTTCTCTCCTCTTGCTTCAGTTTCATGATCATCCTGAACCGCTGTTTCCCAATCTTCATGGTGCTGGCCTGGATCTACTCTGTCTCCATGACTGTGAAGAGCATTGTCTTGGAAAAGGAGTTGAGATTAAAGGAGACCTTGAAAAATCAGGGTGTCTCCAACACAGTGATTTGGTGTACCTGGTTCCTGGACAGCTTCTCTATCATGTCAATGAGCAACTTTCTCCTGACAATATTTATCATGGTAAGCCAGTTGGAGAAGGCCCAGAAAATTTCCAATAGTTTTGTGCCTCCAATCTTTCTTTCTGTTGATGAACTTATGCCTGGATTAGTCATCTGGCCACCAAGGATAGCATGACATGGAGCTGCCCAGCCATTCCAGACAAGGTGGAAGATACTTGGAGAGACAAAGTCTCCCCTAAGGAGCCATTGTATCATAGCATCTTCCCTGCTCCTACTCCCTGACCAGGGAACCATAGTCTGTGTACATTATCCAGCCCCTTTCCATGGACTATCTGAAGGAGCTACTGTTAGCAGAGCCCACATAGGGTGATTCTATGTGTAAAGGGTTCTCTCTCTTTCCAAACACAGAAGAAATTAGTCCAAGGAGTGTTTTCTTGGGACTACTGTCCCAACTGTCAGCTGGGGTGGGAATGTGGAGAGGCTTTTCAGTGTATTTGAAGAGGAGATCTTGACTGTTCATTAATTATCTTTATGGTCTCACTGCTCATGGCTTGACCACTGAACATTCTGCTGCCTACAGAATCTCCACGATCTCTCTGTTTCAAAGGATGGAATTTGGAGTCTATCCTTTCTCAGTGATAGGAGTTTTTATAGCCTCAGAGAGCATGCACAGGTCCATCCTTTGCAAGCGTGCAGTTCCTCACAAGCTAGACTTGGAAATAAAACATCATTTCATTATTTTATAATTACTTCAGATTGATTCATATTGCTATCCTTCATTTTTAGTTCCTCACAGTAGATGATTTTTATTTTTTTTACTTTTTGAGTGATAAGGACATAAATGTAGGTAGTTTTGATATTTATTTGATGGCATTTGGTATAAGTTTTAAGACTTCAGGCTCTGCAAGCTCCTGATAGTGTCACCAAGCTTGTTCTGCCTCTTTACCATCATCATATTAAGTGACCCTTTGCACTTTGCATCATGTGTACTGATCCGCAGACTCTGGTAATGTGTGCCAGCCATGCTAGGCCATAACTGGTGCCTATTTAATCCAGGAATGTTTCATCACATAGTCTCTCCAACCAATACATACCCATTTAAATCCTGCCCCTTCTCTTTGCAGTAAAATGTGTTAAGTCTGAGGGCTTTTGATTTTAGTGTTCCTCTGAGATCTAGTAAGCTGTGGCCATAACCCAACCCTGTGCTACAGCCCTATTAACACCAATGCTGATGTGAAGGTCATTCTGCTGAACCTGACCCAACCCAGATGTGACTTTAAATATACAAAGGGTCCCAGAGCTCCACAGAGATGAGGGGAGAAGCTGAGCACTTTGTCTTCCTTTAAGTGTCTCTTGTTTCTTCCCATCCTTCACTCTGCTACTTTCCCCACTACCAACACATGTGTGTCCCCAGAACTAAAGAAGTCAAAATGCATAAGCGTCTGACCGATGTGAAATGCATATGTGTAAACATGCACAACATCTTGCAATGGCCATGAGACTTGCTGATACGTGACATTGAGATCTGCCTCCCTAAAAAACGAACACTGGGACTTCAAAGTTTTTAGGGTGTGAGGTATAGAATGTTCACCAAGAGTTTCTTGCACAAAAGGTTTCTCCTTGTGGGAACCAGAACATTGTTCTAGTAATGACGGAAACAGAGCTTCCCACACCAAAATAGGATTTTCCTTTGAATGACACTCCCATCTTTCCCTTGTCCTTCCTTCCCACCTCAACTATGCAGGAAAGAAGCTGGAAGCTGGTACAATGGGAAGGTTCCCTTGTTAATTCAAGCTACTGAGAACATAAAAAGAAAAGTGGTCCTTAGAGGAAGGCAAGGCCAGTAAAATTGTTGGGTCGGCCAAGTGACTTTCATCTCTGCCTTAAGTCAATGAGAAATTATATAGCCCTAGAGGTTTAAAGGACTTTACTTTGAGTTGAGATAAGGAATTAATTTCATTCTTCTGCTATTCTTCTGAATAGCAACAGACACCTTAAAATTCTTCTAGCCAGAAGCCACAGATTCAGTTATGAACTTGCTTTTATTGAGCTGTGAGTGACCAAGGAAAAGGAATGAGCTTCCCAGGATGATGTGGAGACTCTTTGACACAAAATTAGGAGCTCTGAGTCCTAATCTTTTATTTAGATTTCCTCAGAGTTTAGTTCTAGTCAAGAATGGCTCTCTTCCACCTCTCTTTGTCATTTGTTTTTTTCTCTTTTAATCTGTTCTATCAGTGCCCTGCAGGCATGAGAGCATGAATGGAGGAGAAATGGCAGCAACAACAGACAATTAGCACATTTGTTTTACTCAACTCTCAAATGCCCATGACAGGTATTGCTAATTGGTCTTTCTTTTGAACTAAGAAGAATCCATGCTGCAGGGGACCACTACCAATTAATCAGAACCCATTCAAGAGATGAAACTTATTTGTACTTTTATGTTTCCAAGAACAGGGTAACCTATATGTTCCTCATATGATTCAATAGTAAGGGAGAACCTAAAAGGCCTAATCAATTGGAACATCTCAGCTTACTCTATGATGTAATTTGGCAGCAGTTCGTTAAATATAGCTACTTTGGCCCTATTTTCTACATAACGAAAGTGATTGAATAGTTAGTTACTGTGATAGATACTGAGAATGACTCATGGATTCTGTGGTATTTTTATGATATTATGGATGGGAGGATTAATCCACTTCCAAGTGATGTGGCTTAATCACTGTTATTTTCACCTATGTGAGTGGCAGATCTCAGAATGCAAGCACAAATTATTGAATCAGCAGGCCAGGCCCTGGGAGAATGTTAAAGCTTGTTGAGTGGTCTCCCATCTCCCTCTTTTGTTCCTCATCTACTCTGTATATCCAAGAGCTGTTGAGGCTCCAAGACTCCCTATGCAAATCTTCCCCCTCTGCTCAAATCCCACCAAGCATTTGCTTACTTAACACATAATAATTACTTGGTACTGATAATGTGTTACCTGCCTAGGGAAAATGACATGTATAGGATTTAAGGAACCCAACACATTGAGTCTTAAATGTGGAAATTTAGGCTCCACCAACAGGCTGGTGGAAGAGATCCTTCTGGGGCAGAAGGCCCCAGAACCACTGCACAGAGGTCACCCGCTGAGAGGGATGGTGCCCTTGGATGTGGGTGGAAATTACTGACTCAAGTGGCCTCTTTGGTTTCAGCATGGAAGGATCCTACATTACAGCAACCCGTTCATCCTCTTCCTGTTCCTGTTGGCTTTCTCCACCGCTACAATCACGCAGTGTTTCCTGCTCAGCACCTTCTTCTCCAGGGCCAGCCTGGCAGCAGCCTGTAGTGGTGTCATCTACTTCACCCTCTACCTGCCTCACATTCTCTGCATCGCCTGGCAGGATCGAATGATGGCTGACCTGAAGATAGCTGTGGTGAGGGACTGGGGGCTCACCCCTCGCACATGAGACAATTGCTCCAAGGGGTCTGTAGCAACCCAAGATGACTAGCCCGCCCTGTGAAGGATGACTTTGCCTTTTGGCTCAAAGGGGTGTAAAGTTTAACGGCACAGGGGCAGAAGCTGGAGTGACCTGACGGTTCCTCATCACAGGCTTGATTAGTCTGTCTCTGGGAAGGCACTGAAAACCAGTTCAGCTCATAGGTCCCTTTGTGTATCCACAAGAGGAAAACATCTAGGCCCATTGCACTCAGTTTTCTTCTCCTAGTTTCCGAAGATTCAGAAGAAAGGCAGCTTGCCCCACTAACTATTCTGTCCGTCAATTAATTCCATGACTACTGTGTTTCCATGAATTAAATGTTTTTGTTCCTCTGAAAAGCACTTACTTCAGTTGGGGCAGTCCTACCAGTGCATGCAGAAAGGGGTGTAGGAATGAGCCAGTCTAAAGTCAGGCCCTCTTGCCAGGGGAGGTGTCCAGAAATTGACTTTTGATTGCCTGAGAGACCCCTTACTTTACGATTCCCAAGCACCACTGTTTTTCTCAAATTGTTTTCAAATAGGCCATTTCTACCCTCTCATTAACCTGTGGGATGCATTTGAAGCTTGTCCACAGTTCTCTGTGCAGTGGAGTCAAGAAAGGACTACCACCTGCTTCTCGTTAGGGAAAGATCTAAGATCTAAGTTGTTCTCACGTTCAAACTTATTTGGCTCCACAGCTGCCAGGGCATCTGCCTTTTATTTCTCATGTTAAATAGGAAACTAATTGCTACTATTTATAGCACCCAGTTTTCTAAAATGATCACAATGGGCTGGTAGCAAGAAATCCTTCCTCAGCCTGTGGGAGAGCGGATTGATCTGATACACTGGGTAGATGCCTTTAAGGCCACAGCTGGCTTCTTGGGTGTGTGGATCCACCAGGAAGCAATAGTTGTGGCAACTGTGGACCAGGACTGGGCTGAGATTTTTTAAATGATTTTTGTGAACCTATAGCTAAAGAATCCCTTCTTTTTGCAGAGAGACACTCTGAACCCCACCCTGGGTCCACCAAACTGTGGGGAGGCCTCCGAGCAGAGGAAATGAGAACAGCCTGTCCTTATGTGCTTTCTGTCAGGTCGGGGGCCACCCATGAGGACTTAGCTGGGGAACTTTCTCTTCCGACATCTACCGATTCAGTTGACTTGTACTCTCCACAGAGAACCTAAAACAATGATTGTTTCCAGTCTGGAGATGGGAAAAAGGTGATAGTCAATGTAATCTGAGGCTCTTCTGGGTTCTGACAGACCTCAGGAGGTCATGAGACCATCCCCTGCCTGCCCTAGGAAACTGAGGACTTTGTGGATCCTTCTAATGGAATTCTCACAAAGCATCTCAGCTTCCTTGTTCTGCCAAGAACTGTGTGACCTTAAGAAAGAGGTAGGAAGAAGTGGGAAAGATAGGTAGGTGACCACGAGGACCTTTGGTCAGTGTATTATGCTGTGTTGTATTTGTCCTCCCATTACACAACTGTGTTCCATTGAACAGGTGAGCGGTGGCCCATTGGGTAATGGGCAGGGATTCCTGAGAACTGAGAAGCATTCCTAGAATTCCCTTCCTGTGGGAAGACTGCTTTAACCTCTCCCTGGGGTGCCTTTACACCTGGATACAACATGGACCCCCTTTTGGCCCTCCTTCCTACCTCGTGAGCCTCTGGGTGGCGTTGGGTTGGGTTAGAAACCCTCTGCTCATCTTGAGCACCCTCTTTGCCCCACTGCAGAGCCTGCTGTCTCCTGTGGCATTTGGGTTTGGCACTGAATACCTGGCTCACTTTGAGGAGCAAGGCCTGGGGCTGCAGTGGAGTAATATTGGGAACAGTCCCATGGAAGGGGATGAATTCAGTTTCCTGATGGCCATGAAGATGCTGCTGCTCGATGCTGTTCTGTATGGCATGCTTGCCTGGTACCTTGACCAGGTGTTTCCAGGTAATTGTCCCTCTTCATAGAAGTATGTGAGTTCTTCAGATCCCCAGCACTCCCCCTTTCATTTAGCTTACATCTCATCCTTTCTAAGCTGCTTCAGTTTGGGCTCTCAGCACCAGCATTTGAAACTAAAATCCAGGAGTCAAACGCCTTTCAGTGGATTCTGTTGGCTCCACATTAGAAATAGATCCAGAACCTGATCCCTGGTCACACCTCTACACAGCCTTTTCAGTGCAGCCTCCTTCTTGCACTATCACCTCCTCCCTGTATTCAAGGATCCTCTCAGAATCTCAGTCAGACAGTGTCAGCCTTCTGTTCAAGTCCTTCCAGTGGCTTTTCCTCTTGTTCAGAGTAAAATCCAATGTCCCAACCCTGGCCTATGAGATGCTTCATTATCGGCCTCCAACCATCTTCCTCATCTGCTGTCCCCACCCCATATTTCTCTGCTCCAGCCACACCAGCCTTCTTACTGACAGTTCTTCACTAAACTGAGTTCATTTCCTCCTCAGGACCTTTGCACCTGCTATTCTCACTGCCTGGAGCATGTTTCTACACACACACACACACACACACACACACACACCTCTGCAGGCTTGCTTCCCACTTGGTTCATGTCTCTGTTCAACTGTCATTTTATCACTGGGATCTTTCCAGACTGAAATGTCTAAATCCCTATACAAATAACATTCTTTTAGTGCTCCTGTCCCCTTAGCCTACTTTTTTATTAAAATCACTATCTGACAGGGTGTTTCTTTATGCATTTGTGGATTGACTCTCTATGCCTAGTAGGATATAGGCCCATGAGAGCAGGCCCCAAGGTCTGTTTTGTTCCATGTTATAGTCTCAGTACCCAAAGTAGTGCCTGACTTTTGGTGGATAAATATCTGACTCATCTGCAGCATGGAAAATCAGCTCTTAAATCAAAATTGGCTGTTTGCACTTTTGGATTTGCTTTGTAGAAATCAGATCTTCTTTCAGGTTCATCTTTCCTCGTACCTAGAGATGTCCCACCTCCATCTGAGTGGTCCCTAAGTCAACCGACAGCCACCTTGGGCTCTGGCTCCATGACCTGGCTCTCGACGCTGTGGCCAGGAGCTGGCAGTGGGGAGTGAGGCTGGGCCTGGTCCCTGGAAGGGATGAACTCACAGCTCTCAGATCATCTCAGGGCAGCCTTCACTGGCAGAAATATGTAGGCAGTAAGCCTGGGATAGGAAAAAAGATCACTAAGCTGAGTCAGGAGGCCAGGCTTTGGAACCTAACTGTGTGACTATATTAGTTTCCTAGGGTTGCCATAACAAAGTATCACACACTGTGTGACTTAACACAACAGAAATTTAGTATCTCACAGTTCTGGAGGCTAGAAGTCCAAAGTCAAGGCGTTGGCAGGGCCACACTTCCTGAAACCCATAGGGGAAGAAGAATCCTTCCTTGCCTCTTCCTAGCTTTTGGTGGATTTTCAGCAATCTTTGGCATTCCTTAGATGGTAGATGCATCACTCCAGTCCCCCATCTTCACTTGGTGTTCTCTCTGTGTGTCTGTCTTGACATGGCCATCTTCTAATGAGGACACCAGTCATGCTGGATTAGGGGCCAGTCCTACTCCAGTGTGACTTAATCTCCACTGATCACATCTGCAATGACTATTTCCAAGTAAGGCCATAATTCTGCAGTTCCAGGAGTTAGGACTCTGGTGTCTTTTTTTTTCTGATACCAAAATAGCATTTCCTCTAACACCAACCAATTCTCTGATATCCACTGGTGTCCAACAATTCAATTCAGTTCTGACAGAAACTACCTTAATTTGTGCCGACCCCATGGGCTCAGTCCCACAAGACTGCTCTCACTTTGGCTGCCAGCTGCATAGTTGGTGCCCAGGCTACCCACACTTTTGTTCAGATGATGGCAAACTCAGGGGTTTGCAGGTTCAGTAATTCACTAGAACTCACAGAACTCAGGAAAGTAGTCTACTTACAATTACAACTTTATAATAAAGACTACTACCCAGGAACAGCCAAATGGCAGAGGTGCATAGGTGAGGTCCAGGAGGGGTGCTGCGTGCAGCTTCCCTACCCTCTCCAGGGGCATCACCCACCTGGCACCTTGATGTGCTCACTATTGTGGAAGCTCCCTGAATCTCCCTGCCCAAGTTTTTATAAACCCATCTCCTGTCCCCCTCCCATCCCCAGAGGTGGGAGAGGGTGGGGCTAAAAGTTCCCATCTCCTTTTTACAAGTCCTGTCTTTGGTCTTTCTGGTGACCAGACAGCATCAAGAAGCTATCTAGAGTTTCATCATTAGCATAAATTCAGGTGTGGTTGAGAAAGCGGCTCATTATGAATAATAGAAGGCATTGCTATCACTCAGGAAAGTCTGAGGGTTTATACCAGAAACTGGGACAAAGACCAAATATATTTTGTATTCTACCACAGACCTTAATGTAATCATTTTGGGGGGTGAGTGTGCACAATTCAACCCATAACAGTGACTTTGAGCAATACATTTGACCTTTCTCAGCCTCAATTTTTTTCCACTGGGCCATTAGAAGAAGATATAATAAGTGAAAATTAGTTGGATTGAAACTGAAATTTGTGCACAATTAAAGAGCTTTATTTTAGTCAAGCTAAAGCTCTAATTTGTTCAACAGCCATGTACTGAGCAGCACCTGTGTGTTAGCTCAGCACCGAGTTCTGGGAAAAGGGGTGGAAAAGTCAGAACCAGGCCTGCCCCGAAGGAGCTTACAGTTCAGCAGTGGCCATAAAACATGGGGTAACTATTAAATTAGCAGAGACTGTGTTCTCGCAAAATCAACCTTTTATAGGGAGCAAGGCTTGCTAAGAGAATGGGGCTGGAAACTCAGCAGTCTTTTCCTTGAAACCTAGATCTTCCCAGCAGAATGGGGTGGTCTCAGAACCAGATTACCCGTTTTATGACTCCTGCACCTCTATTTAATTAGTTGTGACCCTGGGCAGATGATTCAAACTCAGTCTGCCTCCGTTTCCTAACCCACAGGAATACTACTGTTACCCATCTCCGAGGGTAGTTTTGGGGATTAAATTATTTAACATATGGAAAGCACTTATAGTAATACCTGATACAGAAAGGGCATCTAACAAATGTCAGTGGTTATCATCATTATTATCTGGTAGTTGTTGAAAAGGGCTTGATATAATTCTTTAGTAAAATGTTTTCTTAGAAAACTAGTGTCAACCAAGATCATCAGTCTTAGTGCCACTGGTTCCACCCAAAAAACACGTGACCTTTTGAATTAAAATATGTTGGAAGACGTAGTCTTTGTGGTCGGTATCCCATGAATAGCTGTGCAATGGCTTATGAACTATAAATATCTATGGTGACAATGTGAGGTTCAGACAGATAAATTCTAGATCGTATAGAACTTTCATAAGGCAGAATGACCTGGGCTTTTTCTCTTTATTTGCCTATGTTTTAGGGGACTATGGAATCCCACTTCCTTGGTACTTCCTACTACAAGAGTCCTATTGGCTTGGTGGTGAAGGTGAGTTTTTTTAATTTAAGAAATTTTTTAAATCCCCCAAACTTTAATGTTTGAGACTAGCTTCTTTGCCTATGTGTGGGATATGTGTGGATTACACAAGTGGCTCTTCTGTGAAGTGTGAGGTTCCTAATTACTCCACTACCTCCTGAAAGCTCTGCCACCATCCAGCCTCCAGGAACCCACCTTTGGTGCATTGCTGGGTCAGGGTGAGTGGCTGAGCATTGACAGAATCTGTGGCCTGTGTAGTTTGTGCCCAGTGGGTTAAATTTCTCTAGGAAAATAAGGCCAAACCACTTCAGGGTGCAATTGATTTTTGCAGCTTCTCAATTTAAAGCAAAGAGATCCAGAGAATCCTGAAGGAAATTTTGCTTTTATCTTCTGCCACCCCTTCTGTTTTTTTATTCCTCTCCACCTTTTCAAAACATAAATTAATTCATTCCCTTAAGGTAAGGACCCAACCAGAGGCTGGGGCAAATTCCCCCTCCCACAGGCTCTTTTATTTTATCTTTTATTTTTAATTTTTATTTTTTTTAGAGGGCAGTGTTACCGGCCCTCATATGTGGGACCCAAACCGGGGCTGCTTGGCTTCCCAAGCCAGCTCTTAACCACTGCGCCACTTGGCCGGCCTGCACAGGCTCTTTTAAAAGTATTGAAAAAAAAACAAAAAACGTATTGAGCTTTGTGGTGGTTGGGGAAGAAGGCCAAAAGGACATTTACCCAGAATGTATCTTAGATAAAATTTACCTTTCCTACTAAACAGAACAGGAAGCTGAGGGAGAGTTCTAGAAGTGGGGGGAAACCATAGATTATTTAATGAAGTTTGAGAAGGCCTAGAAATTCCTGATCTAAGAGCTGGGGACACACCTAAAGCTGGGAGGTTCTGGAAACAAACTTTCCAAATCTGTTTGTTCCTCATCTACCTGCTTTTTTACTTTGTATCTTTGGGTTTGGGCCAGGATTTATTCTTAAACACTTAAATGTTTGTTTTCTCTAGGGAATTAACGTAGGGCCTTTAAAAAAGGCTTGGGTGGGTTTTCTTTTCCTTTTTTTTTTTTTGTTAAATGATTCAAACAAACAGCACTTCTGGCAGCTCAATATTTTTCCATTACGTTGGACTGTCTGTCTTGTCTATCGATAAACTTTTAAATTTCTGCCATGATAAAGTTATAATCCATAATAAATGGGGAATTTCAGCATAAGAGTGTGTCCCTGGAATTTTTCTAATTTCAATATATTCATTGACTATTATGCCCAGGAATTGTGGGTATATTTTTTTCTCTACCAGGTCAGCCTGCCCCCTCCCTCTGCAAAAATATAAAAAATCTTAAGACAAATGTGCTCCTTCAAAAATGAATCACATATTTTTGCCAACAGGGGCTGGGCCAGATATTTTTCACCTGTCTCACAGGTTAGACTGAAATAGATTCCCTAAATCTCTCTAAAATCAGAAAAGAGCTGAGTTTCTCCACCTTCCCCCTCTTTTCACAGATGAAGAAATGGAGTTCAAGGATCATCCAGTGTCTTGCACAAGTTCCCATTGCACTTGGGATAAAATCTGGAAATGGGACCCACTTTCCTGACAAGGGACTCACCCCAATGACTAAACTATCAGAATATCTCCCCCTGCTATTTTATTGCACGTTAATGCAGTGTAATCACTAATAAAGTGATCAAAAAATTGTGGGCAAAAATTTTAAAATCCTTCAGGAAGCGGCAGTGGAAATACTGGAGGTGGCAGATAAACAGGCCACCAGGCCTGTTGCTTGTCGCACCAGCACACATCCTGCAAATCTACGGAGGGCAGCATGGACAGAAAGGCCCTGGCAGCTGCACATTAAAAACTCACCCTGTCCAAGTGGGTGCTCTTGTGGCCAGAGCCTTTATGCTTGGCAGTGGCAGTTTCCTCCTGCCCCTGCTGTCCTCTCTGGCTGGCTTGCTCTGCTTCTCTTCCCTTTCCAGGATGTCCTGATGTCCTTTGAAACCAAATGCCAAGGTTACAAAAAAATGCTTCTGTGTGTGTGTATGTGGGTGGGTAGTGTGTGAGGGTGTGTGTGAGAGTGAGAATGTGTATGTGTGATATGCATGTGTGTGTGTGTATGTGACGTGTGTGTGTATTTGCACCATATTTTATAATTTGTGGGAGCTTGTACCTCAACCAAGCTCAACTCTGGTGTTAATCCCAAAATATCTGAATGTCCATAAAAGTGGATTTCTCAGGTAAATCATTTCTCAATCTGTAAATTAAGCCGGCTGCCCATCATATCACCTTGAATAGACTTTTACTCAAGGTTTACTGTGACTTTGACATGTTTGAGATGGGAGGGAAAAATACTGTTGGGTGAGCTAAAGAAAAGTAAGCCATTTCAAATTCAATCCTGGTTCTGTTAATTTTGGTGTTTTTTTTTTAAGATTTTATTGGGGAATTGGGGAAGGGGAACAGCATTGGGGAATCGGGGAAGGGGAACAGACAAGTTGCTGTCTTTTTGTTCTTCAGTCTAGTTGTGGAGGATGTTGCTTCACTGTTGGTATCGTCATTGTGCTCTTCCCGGATGAGGCAGATCGGCCACTGGCCTCTGTATGGTCGCTCACTGCAGCTATTGGCAGCTCACACTGGCTGCCAGCCACTCATGCTGGCTGCGGTCCACTCACTGCAGCCTATGGCAGCCCACTGCAGCAGGGGCTGCAGCTATGCCATCCCCCAGGGACTCACAACAGCCCAGCTCCAGGTGGAGCTGTTGTTTACCATCTTAGCTGTAGAGGGCAGTGTCATTGGCCCTCACATGTGGGATTCGAACCGGGACTGCTGGCATCCCCAAACCAGCTCTTAACCAATGCGCCACTCGGCCGGCCCTGTTAATTTCTTTTAAATGGCAATTTCTGACATTGTGAGCCCCTCCTGGCATGTTAAAAGGATGAGGTGAAACTCCTGTTAGGAAATTCCCTCTGGGCCCGGCAAAGGGACATCACACAATCCAGCCCACTAAGGGCATCATCAGCCACTGTCAGAACCTCACAGGCTCATGGGTCAGAGGTTGAGAGGACCATGTTTGTGGCAGGTCCCTGGGAATGCTGGCCTGGCCTTTTGAGGGAACTGTGTTTTCCAGTTACGGTAGGAAACTGCTTCCCCCCTCTCCTCCCTTCCTTTCCTGCCTTTACTGACTTACAGCTCTCACCAGGAAAGTAACAGTGGCTTCTGGTTGGTGCAGGGTGTTCAACCAGAGAAGAAAGGGCCCTGGAAAAGACGGAACCCATAACAGAGGAAATGGAGGATCCGGAAGAGCCACAAGGAATAAATGGTAAAAACCTCAGGAAAGAATGCAGAAGCAAGGAAAAGACTCGGAATGCTGCAAAGAGCCCCAGCAAAACACCTCAGGACTGGGGCGAAATGGAACCCAGGAAACGGCCTCTCTTTGTTGACAAGGGTTAAATCCGACAGCTTCTTTAGGGTCCAGCTGCACGTGCGTGGAATGAATGGCCCAGCCAGACATTAACGCATATTTCCTGGAGAAAGCAAATACCGAGTATGTGGCGGTTTGTGCCCTTGTTAGGCAAATCCCAAGTGAGTTGCACAAATGTGCTGACTTCCGAGGATTTAGCAAGAACAATAACTTGGGTCACTGGGACTTAAGGCGGATATGAGCTATAAGGAAAGACAAAAATAAATGCTTCTGTGCACAGGGGGAAAGAGACTGTAGTACTGCTGACTTCACTCGTGGTTTACAAATCTAAGGAGCCCATTCATTCAAGCCGTCCAAAGCCCTTCCTGACCACGGAGGTTACCTAATGATTCTTGAACTGATGAACTAGGTTTGCAAGTGTTTCCCTAGCCTTTGCTCCCCTTCCCTTCCCTCGTGAATCAGATCTGTATTTCTCCCCATGTTCTCCATTCCCTAATCATACACATTTCCCTGCGGAGGTGAAAATGTTCTTGCTGTCCTCACCCTGGGTTTAGAGAAGCAGACTAGCCTCTGGACTTTGCCCAGTGTTATATGAGAGGGTCCAGCCTCTATGACCATCCCAGGTGCCATTTCACAAAGCTGAGATTAGTAACCCGCAGCTCCTCAGAGAAGTGCTTTGCAGTCAGCAATGCCTCTGGGAAGACCCTTCTCCCAGAGTGACATATCAAGGCCGAAAACCAGGGCACTGGAGCTGGTCCCATCTCAGTGATAGGCAAGGCCAGGAGCCACAGAGACAAGGAACAATGGGATGTTTTTCTCAGGGGAGTACATGCTCAAGCTACAATATTAAGATGACAAATTAAGTAGTGCTGTACAGGGTGAACTAAAGCAGGGAGGGATTGGAGGCCAGGGAGAAGGGGACATCACGGTAATGAGGGTCTGCAATGGAGGGGAATGTGGGAGTAGAAAAGTGGAGCGGCTGAGTTTCAGCGAGAGTGATGAAGAAGAGTGGACTGTCCTACCCACTTAATTGGAGAAACTCTGGAGTCTGAGGAGCAAAAAGTCAGCTTTAGTCAAAGTTGCCTCATAGATTTGAGCCAAGGTGACTAGGGGAATGGCAGATCCAAGAATGGACATGGGAGAGTCTGAAGGAAAATGTTGTTTGGGAAAGAAGATGAGGAGCCTGAGCTGCTACCAGAAATCCAAGAGGAAATGCCCCCCCAGACTGCTGGAAATGAGGGCCTGGGGCTGAAGCCTGAGTTTGGAGCTGCCTCTCCATCTAGACTGAGTGCACTGTGGGTTCAAATCCCAGCTCATGAACCTTGTCACCTTGATTGGACACTTGATGCCTTTGTGTCTTAGGTTTTCTAACCTATAGAAATGGGCATAATATCTACCCCCACAGGGCTGTTAAAAGGGGGAAATGAGGTAATCTAGATAAAGCACTTGAACTAGTGCCTAGCACATAGTAATTGCTCAACAAACATTAGGTACTATCATTACTGTTATTATTCTGTAGTCATCCTGACAAAGGTCATAGCTAAAGCCATGGGGGCAGGTGAAATTATAGGCAGAGGACACGGGTCTGAAGAAATAATTTGGGGGAATATGTATATTAAAACATCATACATATTTACCTCATGTTTATTTTTTTCCCTCCAAGACTCCTTCTTTGAACATGAGCTTCCAGGCTTGGTGCCTGGGGTATGTGTGAAGAATTTGGTCAAGATTTTTGAGCCCCATGGCAGGCCAGCCGTGAACCATCTCAACATCACCTTCTATGAGAACCAGATCACGGCGTTCCTTGGCCACAATGGAGCAGGGAAAACCACCACTTTGTGAGTCTTCAGGCAAAGAGGCTGGACTGTCATTGCATCCTGTCATTTTCTCACTCTATTCTTTTCCCATCAGCTGTATTCCACTTTTTCCCACTGAATTTTAGTGACAAAAATATCCTCTATATTTGTGTCCCAGGAATGTGTAAAGTACACTGCAGTATTCCGTGCTCCCTCAAATATCTTGTTTCATCTGACCCTCACAAGAAGTTGGAGAGGGAGGTGGAGAATGTTTATTGCCCCCTTTGTATGCTGGGGAAGTGGACATTAGAGAGTTGAAGTGACTTTCCCAAGAAATCCATGAGGAAATGCGTCCCTGCCCCAGACTGCTGGAAATGAGGGCCTGGGGCTGAAGCCTGAGTCTGGAGCTGACTCTAATGAACCACTCAAATCCTAGTGGTTCAGTGGGGGCAAGAGCCAGGTCCTCCCGCAATTGTTTCTGGTCCCTGACACTGCAAGCCTGTCCCCCCACCCCTACTTCTCCAATGTTACCATCATAGACGGAAGTGATAAAATCACGGCCCTCACCATCACATGCCCTCAGTCTAAATTCTACTTATTTTCAAAGAGCATTCTTTTTCCTATCTATGAAGGTTGGTGGTAGTTCTGGGGAAAGTAAAAAGGGTGCAGTCTCTAGAGGGGTTAACATCCTGATGATTGAAGGCCAAGTTCAGGGAAGATGACGGCTAGGCCTGGACAGCTCTGCTCAGGAAGCTCCCTTCCCTTTGCTAAGAGACCTGAGCACGATCTCCTGAGAAGGAGAACAAGGACAGCTAAGGTTTCCCAAGGAACGGCAGAGGCGGCCCTCGCAAGAGGCAGGGAACCCATGTGACACGCTGTCTTCAAGTCCTTTGGCTTCTTTCAGAGCCCCAGGAAGGAACAGCAGTGTACACCCTGCGCTGGAATGTTCTCTGAGGGCGGTTCAGTGTGAATGGAATGCGGGGCTGGTGCCATTACGCTTGGTTCTGTTTCCCTCTAGTGGTTGATCAACAGAGATTTCAGCTTCTAAGTATTAGACAAATTCAGAGAGCCTGAGATTGTATCTGAACTCAGGGGTAGAGCTGGGTGGAGCAGCACCAAGTCCGTCTCATTTCTCTCCTTGTTAACAAATATGGTCAGAGAGTCTGAAGCTCCATCCAGGACCCCAGGGCTTCTCACACGCAAAGACATTACTTCATCGACTGCTGAAATGCAACTTCCCCTGGGGGTTGAAACACAATGTTGAATAAAAATAGTATTTTTGAGTTTTACTTTATGCTGGCACTATTCTAAGTGCTTTTTGGGTATTAACTCATTTAACTCTCCCAACAACCCCATGATGTGGGCATCATTATCTTTCCTTTTACAACAACAACAAAAAAAGACGAACATTACTGTTTGGGTTCTTTATGTTTTGGATCCAAAGATGATATTGCTGGTTGTAATTCTCATGCCTGGCTTCAATCAATTAATCAGCAAATACATAGTGAATGTCTGGGCTTCTCATTCAGACCCTTCCTCTATGCTGCATCAGGCAAAGCGTTGCCCCATGCACTGACTACCTTTTCCTGAGTCCCTCGAGCACTGGGCGCTGTGACAGTTGAGTTGCGGAGGGAACTTGGACTGTAAGTGAATGTTCTGCAGCTGGGAAACCTGGAGGCCCCTGGGTGTCTGTCTGCCTGGGAGCACTAGGAAATAAGTAGAAACTGAGAAGGAAGGCAGATGTGGTCATCCGCATTAGGGCCTGGGTATCCATACTGGTGCCAAGCCCTGAATGAAAACTGTTGGTTCCTCACAGTTAATGATGGTTTGTTTGGGTTTGACTGAGATCCATGGGCAGGAATCACTGGGAGAATGGGGGCTGCTGTCCCCAGGTGGTTTTAAAGGCCATCCTCTCTGATACTGACTTCTGTGTTTGGCAGGTCCATCCTAACGGGTCTGTTGCCACCGACATCAGGGACTGTGCTCATTGGAGGAAAGGACATTGAAACCAGCCTGGATGCAGTCCGGCAGAGCCTTGGCATGTGTCCGCAGCACAACATATTGTTCCACCAGTAAGCAGGACAGGAGCTGAGACCCTCCCCAAGCCTTGTCCCCCACCCTGCCCCCCAGCACACGTATTCTCTAGAGCCCACCTCAGGGATGCCAGCTCTGAGGACAGGAGGCAACACTCCTGTTTGGTTCCCCGTGTTCAATGTCCTTTGTACTGCTTGCAATGAGAAGTGTCTCTAAGAGCATGGGACTGTGCCTGTGGGGCTCAGAAGAGCTGAGATGTCCCCCTCAGAAGAGCGATAGCCCTTCTCTCTGACAGGGTGGCCTGCCCTGGGGCCCCTTGCTCAGCCCTGAAGCACGCGAGATCATTGTTCCTTTTCCCTCTTAAGCCAGGCACTAAAAGCTGACTTTTTCAGGAGGATTTTCAGTTGCTTTCCCCGCCCCCACCCCAACTTCTATTTCTTATCTAAAAGTTGTATATAATCATTGAAGAAAGGAAAGAAAGAAATATAAATTACATGAAGAAACCAGAAGTCACCTATAATTTCACCACCTAGAGATAACCACTGTTAATACCTTGGTATATAATTTTTCAGAACTTTCTCCTGTGCATGGATAGATATACATATATACTTTAAAATTGTAAAGGATGGTAAAACTCTACATACAATTTTGTGGCCTGCCATTTTTTAAAAAAAAATGTGATTGCATTTTTAAACTAAGATATCATGAACATCTTTTCATGTCATTATATTCTTCTATAAAAGGCTTTTTTTTTTTTTTTTAGCTGAGCCATCCTGCCACTTGTTGGCAGCTCAACAGCAACTCAGCTCGGGCTGGCATCGAACCGCCATTGCTCAGAGCTCAGCTCGCACTCGAGCAAGCTCTTAACCAACTGAGTCACTCGGCCAGCCCTTATAAAAGGCTTTTTTAATGTTTTGGACTATGCAGTTGTATAAATGTACTATTTAAGCTGTCCCCTCTTATTAGATATATTAGCAGGGTCTGTTTTTGTATTATAAACAACACCATGATGAACATCTTGATTGCTAAATCTTTGTGCTTAGTTATTTCTGTAAGGTAAATTACTAGAAGTGGAATTGCTGAGCAATTTCTCCTTGCTCCATCCCCATAGTCTCACCGTGGCTGAACACATCCTGTTCTACTCCCAGCTGAAAGGGAAGTCCTGGAACGAGGCCCAACTGGAGATGGAAGCCATGTTAGAGGACACAGGCCTCCACCACAAGAGGAATGAAGAAGCTCAGGACCTATCAGGTGCTTGGTGTTAGAAAAAGACAAGACTACAGATGGTACATCCACTGTTGCCCAGTGCACAGAACTATGTTCTGATGTTTAAGTGTTTGAACTACAAATGTGAGAACAGCCTTCAAAAGTTTTCATCCTAAGGCAGGGGTTGCCTTTTCCGCATTTAAAGAGGCCTGTACACCACTAGGGTTTGAACACTGTATAAACATATAAGGAGGCAGTATCAAATCACTGCTGGATTTAAGGTATCCCCCACTTATGCCTCCTGGGACTTTCTCATCCTGTCCTCACGGCCCCTGTGACACTCCCCACCTTGTGCCTCTAGGTGGCATGCAGAGGAAGCTGTCTGTGGCCATTGCTTTCGTGGGAGATGCCAAGGTGGTCATTTTGGATGAGCCCACCTCTGGGGTGGACCCCTATTCGAGACGCTCAATCTGGGACCTGCTCCTGAAGTATCGCTCAGGTAATGGCCACTGCTCAGAGTCCTGTGCTCTCACTGAGACTTTATCTGTGGTCCCCACTATCTCACACCTGACATTTTGCAGCTCAGGACAGTAACAGCCATAACTATACTCAGATGGAGCTCTGTGAGTGACACATGTGAATCTAATCTCCCGTGGAAGCCCCCTGAGACTTTTACACAAATACAAACAGAGAGCCAGGGATGGAATAGCCATCTTCCCCAATGTCCTAGAAAGTTCTTGCAGCTTGCAGCCCTTCTGCCTGGAAAAAAATGGGTACAGTGCTACATGAAATTCCCCTTTGACTAAGGGGACCCGAGTCACCTGCAAACATCCCAAGAAGCTCCATAGCTAACCATCCAGGACCCGGTGTGAGGGCAACGTGCCTGTATTCAGTGCCCCAGGAGACTGCTGCAGACAAGAAAGGTCTCCAAATGGGATATTCACTTTTGTATCCTGGCACCTTCCAAGCAGAGGGTGCAGATCCAGCAGAGACAGCAAGCATAGCTGAGTGCCTGTGAAAGTGATGGTATGGTTCAATCCTGTGGTCAACTTGCCATCCTGGAATCCCTATTACCATTTTATTTTAATGACATTTCCCACTAGTATAAAAGAGTGCATGTGCATGCGTGTGTGTGTGTGTGTGTGCATATGCATGCACTTTGCAAAGATTATAAATACAGTGTTTATTGATCCACAGACTATACATATAGAACTGAGTAGACACTGAGAGACAATAATGAATATGTCCCATATATGGTGATTTATTTGAATAAGGTCCTGTGCCTGATTTTTTAAAAAAAGGATACTGTATGTGATAGGGCTTTCCCACTTGCAGGACGCTGTACAGTGTGAGCGGTTGTCATTATTATTTCAGTACTCTGGACTTTGCTGCCAATTACTTGCTTTTATTTAGTAACTTTTGAACCCATGTCACAGGGAGGTGGCTGTCTGTCCTCTCCCGTCCAGCCTGGCTCAGGCCTGCTGGTGAGTCCACTGCCCCCTGCCCTTGCAGGCAGGACCATCATCATGTCCACTCACCACATGGATGAGGCTGACCTCCTTGGGGACCACATTGCCATCATTTCCCAGGGAAGGCTCTACTGCTCGGGCACCCCGCTCTTCCTGAAGAACTGCTTTGGAAGCGGCTTCTACTTAACCTTGGTGCGCAGGATGAAGAGCCTCCAGAGCCAAAGAACAGGCTGTGAGGTATGTGTCTGCCTAGGGAGAGGGCCCGTGCTGCGTGAGCCGGGATGCACAGCGTGGTACTGCCTTTCTGGACATTTCTACCCACATCAGGCTCCAGCCAGCAGAATCGACCTCTTTGTTTCTGGGGCCATCTGTAGATTTTGATAAAGTGACATTCTGAACCCTCCTGCAGAGATGCTTTATCCCAAATGAAACAACCAGTTTTAAATGACCTGAGATTATTGTACTCTGGAATCCTAAACTATGTATGTTGTGTGCTGCGACATAGAAGTGAATGTCCTATTCTGCAAAGTTACACTTTTTTTTTTCTTTTAAGATTTTATTGGGGAATTGGAAAGGAGAACAGTGTTGGGGAATTGGGGAGGGGGAACAGCCAAATTGTTGTTCTTCAATTCTTCGTTGTGGAGGGCGCAGCTAGCTCAGCTCCAAGTCCAGTCACTATCCAGCCGCCCATTGGCAGCTCGCAGCCGCTCAGCTCAAAGTGCCATATTCAGTCTTAGTTGCGGGTGGACGTAGCCCACCATCTCGTTGTTAGGAGCTCGTGCTCTCACCAGCTGACCATTCTGCCACCTGTTGGCAGCTCCGCAGCATCTCAACTTGGGCGCAGCTCACTGTCCCATCGAACCGGTGACCCTGTTGCTCAGAGCTCACACTCTTAACCAACTGAGCCATTCAGCTGGACCAATGTTACACTTTTTAAAGGGAAGTAGTTGTTTAAACATTTTTTTTCCTTTCCAACATTTATGCTCCTTAATTAAACCTGAATTCCACTGGTAAATGAAAGCTAAGAAAAGGCTTCCTTGAGGACCATAACTTAAAAATAATAAAGCCAAAAATACCAACCAGCAGAGACCTCGTCAGAATGTCAGAAGACCCAGGTTCAAGTCTGGGCCGCAAAGTAGACAAACTGTGTCCTCCTAGGCACATGACTTAATTCATTGTCATTGTTGGTATTTTTGCCTACAGAAAATGAAACGGATAACCTCTGCTTCTCCTTCTTAGGATTTGGTGAAGATAAATGAGATAAAGTATTATGAATGTTCTCTGGGCTCCTTGAGAACAGGCACTGCTCACTTTCAAAGTGTCACACTTATTATATTGTAGCAATTTATATGCCTCTGTACCCTGTAGTTTAAGGGTCTGGCTGCTTCTGGGTTTTCCTGCCTTGGGTATTTCCACAGCCCAGCATGCATCAATGGGGAGGGTGGGGTAGAATGTCATGCACAGTCAGACCTACAGCTGTCACATAAGTAATGACAAGCCAAAGGGATCCTTTGAGGTTCTGCTTCTCTCTGTGCCTGACTCACACACACACTCCAGGATAAAATCAAATAGCCGCACCTTCAGAATGCTCAGATGAAGTAATAGATTAAAACTGAAGAAAAATGTGTGGACTACACTGGGTGGCGAGAAACAAGTAAGGCACGGTAGTGACAGAAGTTGACATTAGGGAGATGCTATCATTGAGGTGACCAGTGTCCATCTGTTGTAGGGGACCTGCAGCTGTGCGTCTAAGGGTTTCTCCATCAGGTGTCCAGCCCATGTAGATGAGATGACTCCTGAACAAGTCTTGGATGGTAAGGACTGGGGCAGGCCATATCTTGGTTCTTGTCTGGCAGTCATCTCTTGGTATTGTTGGGTGTGCCTTCTGTTGTCATGCATTTTAATGGGAGCAAAGAGAACACTCTGTGTACTTCTCAAGTCCACGTCATGCATTTGCTTATCTTTTTCTTTGAGTTTCTTTCTCCTCCTCCATTCCCAAAAGGATTTTAAAAGTCATGGGCCTAAGATGCTCTCTCTTTAATGAGGAACCTAGCCTTTGTCACTCTGTGCACTTGACCATAATTAAGCCTCCATTCCCGGGGTCCTCCTCTCCTGGCACAGGCCACATTCTGGGGTGCTCTGAGAGATGGGTTTCTCCAGGTTCCAGGTGGAGCCAGAGTGACACACAGCTCTCACAGCAAGCTTTTCCAGAGAGTCAGATTGCACTGTGTGGATGCCAAGTCTATGGACTATCACACACCCCTGTTACACTCCTAACTTTCCCCTCAATTTACCAATTTTCCAGCAATTGTCCCTTGGGTTAGGGTGCATTTTACCTCTAAAAGGGTGCCCCCGCCTCCAGGGCAAGGCAGAAGAGGAGATGTCACTGTAGAAGCAGCCTGATCTCACGGACCCAGCGTGCTTGCCGGAAACTTTCCATTCTCCACTAATGCCCACCTCCCATCTCTCCCCTAGGGTGTCTTTGCAAATGGAATACCACAGATCCCATATCCCTAAATAGGAGCACAACTAAACCTATGGACTGACCCAGGTTAATGATGTGGGAAAATATCTGCTTATCAAAGAAAAACAAAATTTCCTATTTAGCACAATTTTTTTTCCAAATCTGAGGCATATATAAACTAACATCATATAAAACAAGAAAACGAGACAATATTTATGTACTATGCTCTAAATTTGAGGGAAAATGCCCAGTCATATCATATTTACTCTGTCGCCCTCTTTTTGCACTGGCAGAACCTGTGATGAACTTGATACATCCTTCTAGGACAACATTTCTGTGTCTTTTTCCTAGCCAGCTCTGCTGTGGGTTCCTCCCTATTTTCTGGGGTTCCTTCCCAGAAAGAATCTTGGTCAAGAAAGTGATAATTTCTTTAAATGAATACTAATTACTGTGGTGTACCAAAATCAAGTTGGAAACAGAGCCTGCTGGCTGTGGTGATTTTTAAGAATATTCCTTTATTTCTAAATAAAGGTTTGTTTTCTTTGAATAGAATAGGGATGCTGTGAATGGTGAGAAGCACATAAATTGTTATGCCCCAAATCAGAGATCATTCTAATCCCCAGTTCACTCCTTGGAAGGCTTTCCCTTCCCATGCGCCCATGTACCACACACTCACTCACAGACCTCCCCGCCATATGCCAGCCCCACTGCTGCCCTAAAGGCACTTCCGTGAAGCCTGACACACACACGTCTAAGACACAATTCCTGGGAATCCAGCAGCTTCAGGCTGGATTTCCTTCCTAAGAGAACAATGAACGTGACCTCTAGAGAGCTGTTAGGGCAGAGCTGCTTCCTCCCGCAAGGAGCCCTTCAGCTTCTGTGTGAAGTCATCTCTGAACTAAAGACAACTGTATCAGCTTTCAGGTTTGACATAAAACAAACCTTCCAGTCCAGCTAGGCAGAAGGATTGGAGCTGAAAGCCACAAAATCCCTCCACATGGGTCATGTCTTAAACAAAGAAAGAAAAAGAACCCATTGGGTAATCCTGACCCATGAGGACTGCTTGTGGTACTACACATGAGAGCTGGGTTCAGAGCCCCCCAAATCCCTTTATCTTTGACCTGCCTCTCAAGATAATGGGCTACAGAACTGCCTCTTCAAATGCATGCTTTAAACTTCTTTAAATTAGATTTTTAATTTTAAAGTAACACATGCTATGCATGAAACTCAATTCTAACTGTATGAAGGTATCAGGTCAATACTTAATACCAGACACTGCCCCACGCCCCATGCTGTGCAACCCGTGCTCGATCCCCCTGGTCCATTCCCACAGCTTCCCAACCCCGTTCTGCATTTCCTGTGAGCTGGGCATTTCTTTCTTTCTTTCTTTCTTTCTTTCTTTCTTTCTTTCTTTCTTTCTTTCTTTCTTTCTTTCTTTCTTTCTTTCCTTCCTTTTTTTGGAAGAGGCAGGTGCAATCACAAGGGAACTGGCACAGTCCTACGAAAAGTGAGACCAGCCTAGTGTGTGTGATTTAGGAAGGTGTGTTCTGACTCAGCTTAGTTGCCAGTTCCAGGTATGTGCCTTGGGCAAGTCCCTTACAGCTTGAGCGAGACCAGGAAAATGAAGGCAACTTGTCTCAACCCTCAGGCTTGTGGTGAATAAGAATGAGGAACAATAATGACAAGTGCTTTCTAACTTGAGATGATGTTCATACTAACAATAGCAGCTTAATACTCACCTGTGCGCCAAGCACAGCATTCTCAGTGTCTTAGGTGTATTAACTCATCCAGTCCTCACAGATAACAATTAAGTCAATGCCATTATTTCCCCCTTTTCACAGATGAAGAGATTAGGCTATGACCTGCCCAATGTTACATAACTGGTAAGGGACAGAACATTAGATTGAACAAACGAGCACGGAGGCATTACATGGCCTCCCAAGGTTGCACAGCTAGTTAGTGGGGACACTTGTGTTCCATCTCCCTCTCTCTCTCGCCAATGCCCATCCTGGGGCCAACTAAGCTAAAAACAGACATTGTAGAGTGTCAGTCCTCCAAAAGAGTTACTCCTGAGAAACAAAATACACCTTCCTCAAATGGGAGGTGGAAGAAAGCAGGGGACCTGGACGAACTCACAGTATTCCATGTTCTAGAAAACAAAGTTGACCTCAGTGCTTTCTCTTGCCCTAGGGGATGTTAATGAACTGATGGATGTGGTTCACCACCATGTTCCAGAGGCAAAGTTGGTGGAATGCATTGGTCAAGAACTGATCTTCCTTCTTCCAAATAAGAATTTCAAGCAGAGGGCATACGCCAGCCTCTTCAGAGAGCTGGAGGAGACCCTCGCTGACCTGGGCCTCAGCAGTTTTGGGATTTCTGACACTCCCCTGGAAGAGGTAAGGCAGAGATCGTCCAGGTTTCTTCCAGGTAACAGGAGAGGTGGTTCTTTGCAAAAATCTCACACTAGAAAGAAGTTTTGTAAAGGCAAAAAGCCATAAGGCCCATGCAAGCATAACAACTATTTTCATTTTTGGCTTACTTTCTCCTGCCTTTGTCCATATGTACACGTTTTCTGTAGTTGTGGTCACTGTGTGTGTACACTTTTGTATTTATATAGAAGACTATGTTCTCAGACCAAGAGTCACAGTGCGTTTTCTTATTATTATGAGGCAATACCCCCCAAAATTGAACTTGGCATAGCTTTTTCTGAGAGTGGGAATGTCTAACCCAAAATTCTTTTCTTTTTTCCATCTTGACAGATATTTCTGAAGGTCACAGAGGATGCTGGTGCAGGACCCATGTTCACTGGTATGGCGCTGGAGTTTGTAGCTTATTCAGTCCCTCTCCTAAGCTCTATCTTACAAAATCTAAGGAAAAACTCATGAAACAACAAAGGAGATAAACACTCCTCCATAGTAACAGGCGTTGGCATTCTTGGTTCCTTTGAAGGACTAATGGAGTTGGGTCTGGGTGGGAACACTGGGAATCGGGCTGGTAGCTTCCCCACTCCTGAACTTCTTATCCCCTTTCCAGGCCTCTTGGTCCTGCCTTTCACCACCCTCATCTCCTCCTCTTACCTCTACCAGGCCTCTGATTTACTCCTATCTGCACGAGTGATAGCCTGCAGAGTCCTTAGAGACAGTGGTGACAGTAAATACAACCCAGATGCCAACTGGGCTCCCCTGACCACTTTGAGATCAAGATAAAATTATTCTGAACCCTCCTATAGTGCCCTATGGAAATTTGAAACTGCAAGGACCATAATTCCTGTGTATTCTTGGGGTTTCTCTCCTATATGTCGGAGCCTCAGTACCATCTAGCCCCTTCTGTGATTTCTACCAAAACCCCCAAGGCACACAGCATTCATGAGTGCAATAGACTTGACTGTGGAATGTGGGGGTGGGCAGATGAATGTGTAAGAGGAGTTACCTGCCACAACATAGGCCACTTCGGATGGAACAATAGGCACCCACCCACACTGATAAAACCCTCTCCCTGGCTCCTGGCTCCCTATTCGTGTTCCTCTCTCGTGCAAAGCTATGTGGCAATTCTCCTTTGCTGCCTTGGGCTCCTGCCACTGGTTACCTCCCTCTACCCAATGTGGCATATCACGGTGTTTTCCTATGCAAAAACTATTTCTTCCCTGTGGCGTTTCTGGTGCCAGCTCTGAAGATAATATGGTTTTCATCTTGCTTCATAAGTGATTCCAGCAGTTTCTTCGTCAGCTCTATCTAGAGCTTCCAGTGGTCAAATATTCCAGCCTAAATGTGCTCCATGATCCAGGTGGGTCAAGTGGTAGCCAGAAGAGGTGGCCACCCTGGCAGATTATGGAGCAAAGGGCAGTCCTCTGGAGGGGATGGGAGTAGCTCACCACAGGGCGCCAGATTTTCTTCCCAGCTTTGCAGACACAGAAATTGAAATCTCTCGACTCAGCCAAAGTCAGAGACTTGCATTAACCAGGACCAGAATGAAAATATGCTAATTTATATCAGAAGCTATGCTGGGTTCCAGAGTCAGGGACTTTCATCTGCAGAGAAC
Source organism: Aselliscus stoliczkanus (assembly GCA_033961575.1). NCBI lineage: Eukaryota > Metazoa > Chordata > Mammalia > Chiroptera > Hipposideridae > Aselliscus > Aselliscus stoliczkanus. The sequence goes on from CM066730.1 coordinate 108,944,145, forward strand.
ACTTCTTTTCAGTAATTAGGCCCTCTCAGGAGAATGAATTACGCATCAGAAGGCTGGTCAGCCTGAGCGTAGAATGGAATGTTCCAAAGAGGTAGTCAAGTGTAGTGGTTAAGAATAAGGCTGACCAAACATTAAACCTGAGCTTCCTAATTTGCTAACTGAGTAGCTTTGGGTAAATACTTAGCCTCTTTGTACTTCAGTTTCCTCATCTGCAAAATGGAAATAATAATATTATTCACCTTTTAGGGTTGTTGAGAGAAGTAAATGAGTTAGTACCTGTCAAGTCTTAACCCAGTACACAATTTCTGATTAAGATTTAACAACACCCTAATTTCAACATTTACAAATCATCTCTTACCTCAAACTTATATAGCCCTCCATTAGAAAGCACTTAACATGCACTGTTTTGACTGTCACTATAATCTCATGAGGTGGGTAAGGCAGGGGTTAGCCTTTCCTGGGGGAAACTGAGTTCACACAGGTTGGATGACTTGCCTAAAGTCACACAGGCTTCTGAGTCTTGTTCCCTGGTTTTAGCTTTCACATCTAGGACCCTAGACGCCAAACTCTCACTGTCTCCCATTTTTTATATGGCTAAATGGATTTTTTTAAAAATTGGCTTAGTTTTAGAGGATGACATTTTCTGATCTAGTCTGCAAAGTCTGAAGGAACCTGTCCATTGGGGTTACATGTTGCATGGTACCAAGAGGGTCAGTGCCACTTCTGAAGGGGATGGCTCACAGCCAATGACCACTAGAGGGCAGCAGAGTCAGGAAAACTGGGATTGTGAACTTTGCTCTGACCTGGAGAGCGTGCTCCAGGCTGGATGGGGCATCAGGGATAGACATGAGGAGAGGTAGTAGGGGTCCAGAGGGAGGGCCAACCACAGCAGACCTTAAATCTAAGCCCAAATCAGGAGAACTAGGACTCTGGTACCCCATAATCAGTGAGCCTGGAGTTGTTCTCTGCCGCCTGAACAGCCAGTTTTGCTACATCGCAGGGGCCTGGGAATGCTAGCTGAAAAGATGACTGAGCTGATGCAACCCCCTTTGCAGCTGCCCCTGTCCTGGGATACTTAAGAAGGGTTCAGAAAGAAGTTGGGGACCCACCAGAGGTCCCCAAGCCTCTTCCTTTATGTCCAGCCACATGTTCTGCAAATGAATATTAAATGGTAATGATGAACTATGGCTTCAGCATAACTGAGGACTTGCAATAGTTGATAAAGCACATTCACATGTGTTAGCTTATTTGATCTTTATAACAACCCAGTGAAATGTTCTCATTTTCATTTAACAGATGAGTAAACTCAGATTCGGGCAGAATAAATCACTTAGCTAAATTTATCTAGTAAGAGTCAGGATTCAAGCCTAACACTTAGTTCATTAGTCTTTCCACCAGTTCAAATAATATAAAGAAGGCTAAAGTCACCCTTCCCACTTCATCCCCCACCCCGATCCAGCTCTCCCCTACAGTATTAACCTCTGTCAACTGTTGGTGGGCAATCTCTCAGAGTTTGGCACTTATATATGTATGTATAAAAATATCATGTTTCTTTGTATGTGATATATATGCTCTCTAACATAAATATGATCTTATTACACATATCATTCTGCAACTTCATTTTTTTAAGTTAGTTATATGTTTTAGACCTCTGTCAATGCATTTAGACCTGTCCTGTTTTCATTAACTTCTATAGAGAATTTTTAAGTGATTTCAGGCGATTCTGTCTATAGATGATTTACATTAAAAAAATAGAATTTTACTCTTAATATTCTATTAACTCTTATTAACCTCCCTGGCCCGATATTTTGTCACTGACTTCCATGGAGAGAAGACCAGTGCAGTAAGAAACAAATAGCCGATGAGATTCGGACTTTGTGGGTGTTTTACTACATTATTAATTCACTCTCAGGCAGCACTCAGCAGAGAAGAGAAACTGTTGGCCTGCAACAGCCCTGTTGGGGTCCGAGCAAGGAAGCCACACGGGCTGCCCAGGGCTCCAGTGGCTGCTCTGTGGAGCCAGCTCCTCCTGCAGAGGGCCAGCCTCCCTCAGGGCTCCACTCGGGAGCTCGGCTCATCATCCAGCATGTACAGGCGCTGCTGGTTAAGCGATTCCACCACTCTGCCCGCAGTCGCAAGGACTTCCTGGCCCAGGTATTACTGAGGGTCTTTGGCTGGGCTCGGAGGCTCCCGGCCAGGGCTTGCCTGCCCTCTCCTGCCTCTCTGTCCTCTCCCAGGCTTTTCTGTGCACGTGGGTTCAAACACGGCGGTGAGCACCCTCTTTAAGTTCCCTCGGCTTTGCTTCCTCCCTGTCAGCCTTTATTTTGATCCTTGGTTAAAGAAAGCTTCTCTGTACATACTGGACCTCACTTAGCAGAAAAAAAATAGAATAATAGTGAACATGTTAATATTGTTATTATTTTTACAATGAAGGGTAAAGTCATGTTTTCATTCATTTTTGCAATGACTCCTACATATGAAAGTCATTGTCCTCTTTTTTTCTTTTCATGTTGCTTTTTTTCTTTTATTATTATTATTTAGAAAAAGAAACTCTAGTTCACCTCTGGCTCAACATTGGTCTACTTCGGTGTTCAGTGGTGGCCTACTCCAACCTTCAATAGTTACCTTCATTCTGTTTTCTCGTATACATCTTACCTTTGCACGTCCATCCCATAATATTCCCCAGAAGCCTGACCTTCTACCAGGGCCCAGTTATGAGCTTGAGGATGTGTGTGTGTGTGTGTGTGTGTGTGTGTGTGTGTGTGTGTGTGTTTCACACACCACAGACCACACCACAGACCACAGCCCATGTCCCCATGTTTATTTTCCCACAGATTGTGCTTCCAGCCACTTTGGTGTTTTTGGCTCTGATGTTTTCCATCATCGTCCCTCCTTTTGGTGAATATCCTGCTTTGACCCTTCACCCCTGGATGTATGGGCAGCAATATACCTTCTTCAGGTGTGTAGACTCGTGCCCAGAGGTCATTGTTTACCTCCGTGGGTTGTGAGGCTCCTTGGCCACATGCTGCTGGGTGGGGCCCTGACCTTCCCACTCCCTGGGACAGTCACCAGTGTGGTTGGAGTCCTCACCAGTGTGGCTGCCCTCAGAAAGGAAGTTAAGGTAACTGTCACTTAGGAAAGGGGATCCCACTGGACAACCAGAACTGCCAGGAATAAAGAAAGAGAAAGTAAAGGTTGGGTGAGTGGTTGAAGCTCCATCTTTAAGAGGTCCAGACATAATATACCATCAGATCACTAGGCATGTTTGGGTAGCCTACCCCCTTCGCAGGAGACCTATAACCACCCCAACACAGCGTTCTGTGCCCTGTGTACACATGCCTGGCACGTAGTAGCCACTCAATAAAATGCTTGTTGAGTTGCATGTTGGCTGCTTTGTCCATCTGTCCCAGTCACGTGTCCATTGAGTAAGCCCCTCTCACATTGTCTAGCATGGACCAGCCGGGAAACGAGCAGCTTGCAGCACTTGCAGACATCCTCCTGAACAAGCCAGGCTTTGGCAACCGCTGCCTAAAGGAAGAGTGGCTTCCGTAAGTCCCTGTGCGCCCCTGCCCTAACACCAACAGCTGCCCTGGGAGACCAGGGCATGGTGGGGTCCTGGGTGGCAGGGCTGGGAGAGGCCCCGTCTCAATCCTGCTCTGTATTACACAGATACGTCTACTTCCTTGACCAGCACTCACCCAGCTTCTCCTTCAACACCTTGTGCATAGGTGTTTACTACCTCTCAAAAACTGCTGTCATCACAGGACAGCTTTATATTTCTATAATTCCCAATATCCAAAGTTCCATACTAAGTTGACATATGCTCCCCACAACCTATTTGAAAGGAACCTGAACAAGGGAAGGAAGGAGATGAGAGATGTGCTGTTGGGTAATTGGACCTAGATGGCACTAATTACAAATATGGCCAACTTTTCATGATTGCTGCAAGTATAGAGAAGGGCGTTACAGAGGGCAGTTGAAATCCACCAAGAATCCTAAAAGTTACATACAATTTTAATGCTTTTTTCACCAAGCCTTTTCAGAGCTATTGATACGGACCAAAATGGATTATTTTCACATTCCTCTTTTATTTCTTCCCTCAACAGCTAGAGCCACCAGAAAAGAAAAAAGAGATAAAACCATCCACAAAACTAGATAATTATTCCCCACCCCCACCCCTATTCAGTCAAAAACAATTCCTGCTCTTGATGGTTTTTGAGCAGAAACTAACCTCTAGGAGTGTAAGAAGAAAATGTGACGACAAGGAGGAAAGGCTATGAAACAGAGGGTTGGGTACCATGTCTCATTTCTAGGGAGCTTTCTGAACTTTGGAGCCGGTTGTGAAATGTTTTCTTGTCTTCCATGAGGGAGTACCTCTGTGGCAACTCAACCCCCTGGAAGACCCCCTCTGTGTCCCTGAGCGTCACCGACCTGTTCCAGAAGCAGAAATGGATGCCAGACCACCCCTCGCCTTCCTGCGAGTGCAGCACCAGGGAGAGGCTCACCATGCTCCCCGACTGCCCCGAGGGTGCAGGGGGGCTCCCACCCCCTCAGGTACCGTGACCTTCATGGGAAACCAGGGGCCCTGAATCTGCCTTTGACAGCAGGGCTGGGGGAAAATACACTGTGCCTCCTAAGTGGCTAGCCAACTAACATTTCAAACTAACAGCTGAGGGAAGGACTAAATGAGGCTCCGAGTCCTCTCAGCAGGGCTTCCCAAAGGGCCCTGTTCAGCCACTTGGAGGAAGTCACTGACCAAGAGCTTCCTTTTCCACCAAGTACTTCCTATTCAATCTAGTAAGGAAATGTCTTTAAAGGTTGAAAAAACTATATGTCAAACATTTTCATTATAGAAAAATGAGAAAATATAGATAAATCGGAAGAAAAAACAATCATCCTGTGACTTGGAGACAACCACCAATAACATTTGGTTTTTATCCATTCAAACTTGATTATATTCAAAACGCTGTCTTGGGCGGGCCGAGTGGCGCATTGGTTAAGCGCTGGTTTGGGGATGCCAGCGGCCCCGGTTCGGATCCCACATGAGGGCCAGTGACACTGCCCTCTACAGCTAACAACAGCTCCACCTGGAGCTGGGCTGTGCAAGCCCCGGTGATGGTGTGGGCTGCAGCCCCTGCTGCAGTGAGTTGCCATAGGCTACAGTGAGTGGCCCGCAGCCAGCGTGAGCGGCTGGCAGCCAGCGTGAGCTGCCAATAGCGGCGGTGAGTGACATCCAGAGGCCAGCGACCGATCTGCCTCATCCGGGAAGAGCGCAATGACGATACCAACAGTGAAGCAACATCCTCCGCAACTAAACTGAAGAACAAAAAGACAGAAATTTGTCTGTTCCCCTTTCCCGATTCCCCAACGCTGTTCCCCTCCGCCAATTCCCCAATAAAATCTTTTTAAAACAAAACAAAACAAAACAAAAAAACGCTGTCTTGAAACCTGCTATTTCCACTTACTAGCATATTATGGACATGTGTCCCTGTCAAATATACACCTACAGCATCATTTTTAATGCCTGCATACTATCCCACTGTTTGGGTTTACTTTAATTCATTTAACTAATCTCTCATTCTTGGACCTGTGGGTTTTCAATTTTCTCCATTATAAACAATATTGTAGTGTCCATTCAAATTCATATATATATTTGCACACTTATTAACAATCTTAAGAAGCTTGCCATGTGCTAACTGACATGCATACACGTATGCATGCACACACACACACAAACAGATACACAAACACAGCCAATAACCTGTGTTTTGCAGGGACATCAACAATTTTGGCTCTGAGTGGCATCCTCTCTTGGGAGTTCTGAACTCCAGAATGTATCAGTGAGCCCCTCTTAGGGCTTTCAGAGACAGAAGGGGCCAGAGAAGTCCCACTTTGTCTTGAGTTGATAATGGTCCTCCCAGCTGACTTGCACAGAGTGGGTCCTTATCTAGTCATCTCTAATGATTTGCCAATGAATGAATGATTCACAGAGAGGCAGTGTGACATAATGGCAAGAGCACAGGCTTTGGCATCAGGGGACCAGGGGTTGCTTACTTGGTCTCTCTGAGCCTTAATTTCCTCACTTATAAATTGAGGATAACTATAATGTATTACATAGCATTATTATGAGAATTCAATGCAATAATGTGGGTAAAGAAACTGTATTATTTAGAATTGATTCAAGTCAATGATGACAACCCTAAACTAACAGTGGAGGTAATCTTTTTTTTTTTTTTTTTTTTTGAGGGCAGTGTCACTGGCCCTCATATGTGGGACCGAACCGGGGCCGCTGGCTTCCAAGGCCACCGCTGGCTTCCAAGGCCAGCACTTAACCACTGCTCCACTCGGCTGGCCCTAAACTAACAGTGGATAAAATAAGACACAGTTTGTTTCTCTCTCATGGAAGAGTTTCTGGGGGTGGTCCATGATGCTCGGTTTTGCTGCGCCTCCATAGTAAACAGGCCTCAACCTCATTGGCCAAGATGGCACAATCTGCTTTCCAGGCAGCAGAATGGAAGAAGGGATGAAGAAAGAGAGAGGGCAAAGTGTGCAAATACGTTATCTTTTAAGAAAGATTTCCAAAATCTTTCACTTTCATTTATACATCACTGGCCAGAACTGAAAGTCAAAGGAGACTGGGAACTGTAGCCTTTATTAAGGTGGCCTTGTACCCAACAAAACAGTCTATTACGATGGCATATGGCAGAAGGACAGAACAGGTAATGGGGCACAACTCTCTCTCTCTCTCTCTCTCTCTCTCTCTCTCTCTCTCTCTCTCAATCTCTCTCTCAATCTCTCTCTCAATCTCTCTCTCTCAATCTCTCTCTCTCTTTCTCTCAATCTCTCTCTCTCAATCTCTCTTTCTCTTTTCTCTCTCAATCTCTCTCTCTCTTCCTCTCTCTCTCTCTCTCTCTCTCTCACACACACAAACACACACACACACACACACATTTACACCCACTCACTCAGACACACTTTCCCATTTAACCTGGAATTAAACCAGAGAGTATAGGCTTGGTTCAGAGATAGTAGATTGTCCTCACTGAAAACAGGGTGGTGGATGCAGTCGTCTCTGGGGTCCCTTCCTGTCCTAGCATTGTTTGATTGGTGGTGGGTGCTGAGGTGGAAGCACTCCCCCCTGACTTCTAGAATATATAGGGTTAAAGTTCTAGCAGTATTTTATTTAACAGAATTTTTAGAAAACAGTTTATCATAAACTTCCCAGGCACCAACCGTTGCTACAGCCTAGATTCCACCAGAGGAGCTTGACAGTTCTCCTGGATGCTGTTCTCAGCTTGAGAAGCAGGGTGGTGGAGCAAAAAGAGTGGAGGCTACAGAGTCAGACAGATGTAGGGTCATATCCTAGGTCAACCACCCACAAATGCTGCAAGGTGGTACAAGTTTGCTCATCTTGCTGAGCCTCACTTTTTCTGTCTGTAAATTAAAGTAATAATTCCTCTTCATATGAGTATAAGAATTCAGGGATATATTATAACATACATGGGACACTTAACACATGCCTGGCACACAGTAGGCAATCAGTAGATCCTAGCTCTCCTCCTAGCATCAGAGAGAGGAACAAGGTATACAAAGTGATTTGAGAAGTAAAATGGGAATGCTTGAGGGCAAAACAGAAAGTGTATAAAAATAAGAAGAACGGTATGTGATGGTGGTTTTAACACCACCCAAAATTCCCTCAGCTACCTATGGTTTTTGACCAGAAATGAAACACTATGTGTTCCCAAATTTAAAGTCATAGTGCCACCTGGTGGCCACATTCTTGCTCCTTTGAACTCTCCAATGTCTTTTGATTACTGGTTTCCAACCCCAGATGTATTTTGATTTGTAAATTGTAAGGCACTGTTTGAATTCTTTCATTCATGTCACAGATTTATTGTTTCAACTATATGCCAAGTACTATTCTGGATGCGGGGCCACAACAGCTAACAAGTCAAAGAGAGTCCTGACTCTCACAGAATTTTTATCAAACAGGGGTATAACAGACAAAAACAAGGAAACAGATCAATTAGAAAGAAAATTTCAGAAGAAGATGTGGTGATAATAGAGAGTGACTAGAAATAGAAAATACCTGTCTGAGGAATAAAATTTGGGCCGAGACTTGAATGATGACGAGTTAACTATGTGAAGTTGTCCACGTAGAACATTTCAGACAGAGGGAACCACCAAGTGCAAAGCTGCCTCAAAAATGAGGTACACATTTGAGAAACAGGGAGAATAGGTGAGGAGGGTGAGAAGAAAGAGGAGAATGGCAGTAGGTGAGTCCAGAGAGCAAGGCAGGGCCAGATCTCATAGGCTGCATTGATCTTGGTAATGAATTTGGATCTGATCCTAGGGTTTAGTGGAGTGTGCTAAGCAAGGTGACTGGGGTATCTGATTGACGTTGTCAAAGCTCAGTCTGGCTCCTGAGTGAGGACTATATTATGGAGGGCCAAAGGTAGAATCAGGAAAACCAGTTTGGAAGTTTCTGTAGAGGTTCAGGTGAGGTGTAGGTAGAGGCTTGGGTTAGGGTGGTAGTAGTGGAAATGGAGAGATGCAGATGTATTGGAGATTGATTTGGGAGAGATAGAGCTATTCTATCTTGACAATGAATTGGAGAAAAGAGAGGGGTTGAGAATGCATCACATATCGTTGATGCGGGGACGAGGGAGTTGCCAGTGCTTTCTTTGGTAACTTCATTTCCCACCAGCTGAGTCCATAAATAACTTTTGGTGAAGAACAAGCAGTTTCACAAACTGTAAAGGTTCAAATCCCAAAGTAATTAATGCTAATGTCATTGCCACAGAGAATTCAGCGCAGCACTGAAATTCTACAAGACCTCACAGATAGAAACATCTCCGACTTCTTAGTGAAAACATACCCCACTCTTATACGAAGCAGGTAAGAAGAGACCTTTTATGTTTTGCATACTGGTTCCCTGCAGGGATATTAACTAGGTCGGGAGGTAATTTATTCTCATGATTTCTCAACAATCAGGGCAGTGGAATTGTTTTCTTTTTCCTAATGTGAGGGCCTTATCCAACAGAAAAAGCAATTGAGGTATAGACAAGTATAGTGCAACTGAAGGTTCATTTTGTTTTTATTTTTTGTTTTGTTTAGGCCAAAAGTCTTAAAGTTTAACCCATGCACTGTTAAAAATAAAATAAGAAAGTCTAGAATGTTTCCAACAATGCAGCCTCATATTTTAACTAGTTAAGAGGGATAAAGTTTGGAGGAAGGCAGAAGAGTAAAGGGGAAAAGGTAGAGGAAAACAAAAAAAAAAAAAAGAAGGAAAAGTAAGAAGCAAAAGGAAGAAAGCTAGACCAAGCTAGGACAGAGGAAGTGGGATACTGTCTGAGTGAGCCCACAGGTTAACTGCACCTGCGACACTCTAACTGCACCTGATCACCTGTATCACTGCCTTTTAATATGCCAGTGAACTCTTCTAGAAGTGTCTACTTCTCTCAGGTCTGCAGGTATTCTTACCAAGCCCCAGCCAGGGATGGACTGGTTTCAGCAGCTCCTGTCAGAGCCAGTAGCTATGGAGAGAGTATCACAGGGGACCCTGATCCAGGACTCATGTGCTCTTTAAAATTAAAAAATACATACTGTCTAATTTTAGTAGTACTTTCAGTTGCTTTCCCTATGAGAACCATTCCCAAGGAGTAAATGAACTCAGTTAACTGAAACACACTGCAGATGATGAAAGCAGCTGCCAAGGAGGCAGCATTAAGCCAGCAGGTAGCAAAACGGAGAGTGCCACCAAGCACAAAAATAAAAGCAGAGTGCATAGAATTTATTCAATAATGCGATAAACAACAACCATCCCAAGCTTTGACCTCAGCAGCCAATTTGCAATATGGAATTTTGGATTTTGTGCTTGGTGGTAATGACAGTTCGTGGGCTTAAACTATGAGATCTACAGTTGGCATCTTCTCGTCTTATATTTTGTCATTTTACCCCTGGTTAGCTGGAAGTCAGTCTCCGAACGTTGGGCTTGGAGTAAAGTCAAAACTGCCCCCAAGTGTGCAGGGGATTACTAGAGCCTCATTTGTGCAGGTGGAAGAGAGGGCTGCAGCCTTCACTCCACGCTGGTACAGGAGTTGTCATAGTGTCTGCTTCCAGATGGTCTGACAAATGGCCTGACAGCAGGACCACCAAGAAGGCCCAGCATATGGGATATGACTTGGAGAGTCAGCAGTGGAAAACATCGGGGGGGTTTTCTGCATGTGTATTCAGGCTTCGCTCCTGGGCTGGGGAGGTTTCCTATTGCTGAGCTATGAAGAAATGCAAAACTGCCCCTGAAGACTGAGATGCCCCAGAGAGTGTTTGGGAAGGAAAGTTAACACCACTGCCTTCCTTGTGATATTCATGGTGTGATTTGCTTTCACTTTCAGTTTAAAGAGCAAATTCTGGGTCAATGAACAGAGGTAAGAAACTATTTTTATCAGAAGTTAACATCTCAAATTGATCTATTTAAAATGCTTGCACTTAAAAAAAGCCACACCTCAAAGCCATGCAGATGGAATGTTCTGTATGTGCCCAGGAATCACAAGGCATATCCTGAAGGACATGTGGCTAGGGACACCCTGGACCCAGAAAATGCTCCATGCTAGATCCCCTTGGAGTACATAGATGGGAAGTGGTATTCCCTGAAGACGTGTTCCAGAGCGTTCTCACTCAAAGGAGGCTCCAAAAGCTCAGAGCGTGTAATAGTTTACCCTACCAATGAAAGGACACATGACCTAGGCCCTGGCACTCCATGGCCTATTCCTTTTAAGCCTTAGGGGGTCTGGCCCAACCCCAGAGACTCATCCTGTTCCTGAGGCATCCTGGAGACTCAAGAGGTTCCAGAGGTTTGGAGAATCCTCCAGGGATATTCTAAAAGTGAGCTGAACTCTGAGGTTCCTTCAGCAACGGGGCCTCTAGAATGAGAGCAGAGCTGATGTTGATTTGATTCTAGACTATAAGAGTGAAATCCAGCTTTTAGAATTGCTCCCTAGGGGGGAAGTATGGGGCCTTACCTGGGGCAGAAACTTGGGTGGGGGTGGGCAATTTGAGTGCCTGAAAAATAAAGTTCAGCAAATTAATTTTGTTTTGTAGAGGAGTCTGACTTTTATCCTACCGTTGAAGGGTTTTAAGCCAGAGAGTGACACGCCCAGACCCGTGTTTGAGCACGATCACTTGAGACTTCCAGAGATGTGTGCAACATGGGTTTGAGCGGGACAGAGCCAAGGCTAGGATCTCAGTTAAGGAGCTGGAGCTTGAGTCAAGGCGGGAGATGGCGAGAGGCTGCCTGAGGAAGGGGCAGAGCCGAGAAGCACTGAGAGAGAGGGCTGGTCCTGATTAGATTAAAGTGAGTCCAGTGCTGCCAGAAGTACCTGTAAAGTACAGATGTGGCACAGGAAAGGAGTCATTGTTGGGTTGTGGGGAGGTCAGGGAAAACTTCAAAGAGAAGGTGACATATGACAGATGAGTTGATGAGTTGGAGTTGGCCTGATGCTCAAGAATGGGTAAGGCACCCCCAGGAAGCTAGCAGCCCTGCAGAGGCAACCCAGGCCATTGGGAGCTCTGGAAGTGACTGGGCATGGCCGGAACATACCACTCAAGGAAAGGCATGAGGAGGGGTTGGAGAGAGAAGCAGAGACCGGGCTCAGAAGGGATCAGGATTTCATCTGGAGGCAATGAGGAAGCATTGAAAGCTGGTTTGTAAAGTGGAGCCATGTCGCTCGCCAGTCCAGACAATTGGCCCAAAAGCACACATTTCCCTACAGAATCTGAGAGAGCTGCTGGCAAGCTTGAAACAGCACAGACATCGTGGTTCATGACACTGATCTGAGCACTTCTTGTTCCCTTGTCAGGTATGGAGGAGTTTCCATCGGAGGAAAGCTGCCTGCTCTCCCCATCACTGGGGAAGCACTTGTTGGATTTTTAAGCGACCTTGGCCAGATAATGAATGTGAGCGGGGTATGTAAACAGACTGGAGATTTGGGTAGGACTTTCAACATGCCATGAAACAGAAATTATCACGAGTGCGAAGAGAGGCGGGGAAAGAAAAAGCCCTCTCATCTGTTCGTTATGGTTTTCTAGGGCCCCATCACCGGAGAGGCGTCTAAAGAAATGTCTGCTTTCCTTAAACACCTAGAAACTGAAGACAACGTTAAGGTACTAGCCCTGTGTCACCTGCCCTAGAGCTAAAAATTCACGTGAGCTGATTATTTTTATTTTCCCAGCTTCATTACATTCCAGCCCTTCTCCTGTTGAAATCTAGTATGGAATGTCTTCCAGCTGCCAAACCCTTCCTCCCCGTCACATTCTTTTTCCTGCAATTTGTTTTTCTTTAAACAGCTATTGTTAGCACAGCGCCCCTGGTGTCCTGTCTAGTCCAGCCTAATAAAACGCATCTCCGCCCGCTAGGTGTGGTTTAACAACAAGGGCTGGCACGCCATGGTCAGCTTTCTCAACGTGGCCCACAACGCCATCTTACGGGCCAGCCTGCACCAGGACAGGAACCCGGAGGAGTACGGCATCACCGCCATCAGCCAGCCCCTGAACCTGACCAAGGAGCAGCTGTCAGAGGTTACAGTGTAAGCCGTCATGGCCTCTAGCCTCACGGCTCTCTTGTTACCCTGAGAGGGTTTCCACTAACATGAGCTGCTGGGCTGGATGGCAAGGCTGTTAATCAGGCAAATGTGAATGTAAGACTTTCAACACTTCGTATACCAAACTGCTTGGCCATTCTTTCTCCTCGTATTTATTAGGAAAGTAAGCATATATGTATTTGGTTCCATTCCCTTTTGGCTCTTGATAAGAACTTGCTCCTGGAGCGAACACAAATATTCTCCTTTCCGGTATGAAAAAATGACTGCCGGGAACTGGGAAAGTCCAGTAAACGTTTCATCTCCCCAGCAGTAATTATCTCCGATTCCAATGATTTCCCCCAGACAGTCAGGCTTCACAGATGTCGACGGACCCTTGCCTTCCTCCATCTTAGGCTCTTACTGTGCAGCTTCAGGCAGTAAAAACATCCATCTTGTGCAATTTATAGTATGTTTGGTGGGAATATCTTTGTTAGTACACATTTCTGATAGGCAGTAGGGTCCTCATTTTCCTATCCCCAAATACTCTGAGTGCCCTCAACACTGGGCCCTGAAGATGCCAAGTGTCATCGGCTAGAAGTTGGGCCCTGGCCCCTTGGGGCCTTCCTCTGACAGCCTCTGGGGCCCTCGGCTGAAGAAGGGACATAGCCTGTCCTGTGTTCATTCTCACTCAGCCCAGGTTTCTGTACCTCCTGCCACATCATTTGAATCTGAAATATGAAATAGGAGTCTTTTGTGATTATAAAATAATATATGTTCATTAAATAAAGTTTACAGAATAGAGTTTTAAGAACTTAGTATCTACAACCCTACACCGTTTAGGGTATTTCCTCTAAACATTTTTGTGTGTTTCCTTTTCTGTCATTGTTTTCACTCTTACTACCATGTTTCCCTGAAAATAAGACCCCAGTCTTAAATTAATTTTTGCTCCAAAAGACTCATTCATTTATTCATGTACAAACATCTACATTTATTCAAATACAGTCATGTCTGGCCGACGATCTTAACTGAAGCTTATTTTGGGCTTATATTACAAGCACCCTGACAATCATGCTAGGGCTTATTTTCCAGTTAGGTCTTATTTTCAGGGAAACACAGTACGTGTGTGGGTCCTGCTGTCTCTATTAGAGTTTTATCAGGACAGTGATTAGCACATGCAGTACCTTTGTGGGAATTAATAAAAGGTGCTTCTTTCACTAGGTGGGCACTGTCCCACACGAGGGTCATGACATATGTGAAGTTCAGGTTGGATTTCAGCCCCCCTTAGCCAGATGCCTTCCACTTGATCCAGGAAAGGGGGAACAGAGCCAAGTCCTGTATAACTGACCTGTTCTCTTTTCACTTAAACTCACATTATGAGTATTTTCCCATGTCATGATGTATTTCTCGAAAACATATTTTAACAAGGTAATTCACTTCTTTTAACAAAAGAAATAAATTTCATAGACCATATGACTGTCTGCACAGAAAATTCAAGAGCATCTATAGACAAATTATTAGAACTGATAAGAGCATTGCAGTACATGAGATTAATATAAAAGTCCATTTCTATATACCATCAACACATAATTTGAAAATGTAATAAAGTTTATTGAGACTTTCATATTAACATGGAATCATATTCAACATTAACATTAATATTCATGTTTAATATTAACATGGAACAGAAAACCCAAAAATATCCACTTAACCTGGACATAGTTTAGAACAATTGAATGAAATGACAAACATCAGGCTAGGGAAAGGGATTCTAAAAGCTGTTAGCTGGGGTTGGGTGACGCCTCCCTAGAGCCTGACTTTGTTCTTCTCCTGTGTCTGCTCCTCGTTCTTCACCTCTCCTTCCTCTCTCCTTTCTCTCTTCCCTTCTCTTCTCTTCTCTTCTCTTCTCTTCTCTTCTCTTCTCTTCTCTTCTCTTCTCTTCTCTTCTCTTCTCTTCTTCTCTTCTCTTCTCTTCTCTCTCTCTCCCTCCCTCCCTCTCTCTCTCCCTCTCCCCACCCCCATCCTGCTGCAGGCTGATCACTTCAGTGGATGCTGTGGTTGCCATCTGCGTGATTTTTGCCATGTCCTTTGTCCCAGCCAGCTTTGTCCTTTATTTGATCCAGGAGAGAGTGAACAAAGCCAAGCACCTCCAGTTTGTCAGCGGAGTGAGCCCCACAACCTACTGGCTGACCAACTTCCTCTGGGACATTGTAAGTGTCAGCTCATGGCACCTCCCTCGCCTCCATGAACCCAAAGTGGGTGGGTGCTGTGTCTGCTCTGATTGAGGGGACCCAGCAGGATGGGACTTTCTCACTGCCAGGGTTGCTGGAAGGTGCTGTGTCAAGGGCCTTGTGTATCTATTGTCTCTTGACATCTTGTTAGAAAGATGCAGAACTAGGAGCCTCAAGCTGGGGAAGGATGTGGGGCTTGGCTTAACAACTGTTGTGTGGGGGCTCTGCCCCAAAGGGCCTCCTGACCCAACAAATAATCACTGCACTGCAGGCATGAGGCTGGCCTTCCTGAGAGGTAATAAAAGCCATCCTTCAGCTTACATGCTCTTCTTAAATCCTGTCCCACCCCCAAAGGGATAAAGATGGAACTTCCCGTATGGCAGAGATACCAGTGACATATAGGACACCCAGTTAAATTTGAATTTCATATGAACAATGAGTAATTTGTAGTGTATGTTCCACTCAAGTTTCATCAACTGCCCCAAAATGTCTTCTTTTATAGAAAAGGGTCTCTCTCAGGATCATGCATTGGATTTAGTTGTCCTGTCTCTCTCTTCAGTCTCCTTCAGCTGAAATGGCTCCTCAGCCTTTCCTTGACACTCATGACCTTAACATTTTTGAAAAATCACAGGCCAGTTATTTTGCAGAATGTCCTTCAGTTTGGATTTGCCCCATGTTTCCTCATGATTAGATTCAGGTTACAGCAGCAGAATCACAAAGGGTGCTCTGTTCTTCTCACTGCATCCTATCAGCTCTCAATTTGTCCTTTTACTGATAGTAGTCACTTTGGTCACTTGATGAAGATAGTGTCTGCCTAGTTTCTCTACTGTAAAGTTACTCTCTTCCTCTATATAATTTATAAGAGTTTGGGGGAGAAATACTTTGAAGCTATGCAAATGTCCTGTTGTCACGCTTCCCACTTATTCACTTATTTATATCTATATGGAATCATGTTTCCTGAGTTAGTCAGTAGATTACAATCTGATACCATTATTATTTATCCTGATGCTCTAAGTATCCCCAGTTTTCCTAGTGAATGCACCTTCAAGCTGGTTTCTGTCTCCTCATGACTTGTGTCCCCATCCTTCTTGAGAACCTCCAAACTCTCTGGTACAGCAAGATATTATGGGTTCATCCTCCACTTCCCTCAAGCCTTATGTGAAATCTACCATTCCCTCCAAGGAGCCGTGGTTCCTTTCAATGGAAAATGGCCCTCAAAACCAAGATCTGGGTACTAGATATATTCATTCTCACCAGGGTCTCAATGGTCCCAAGCCTTCTCATTGGAGACAATAGGGGAGATATGTATGTATATACATAGATAAACATAGACTTCTATCTATATTTCTCTATCTATCTATATGCCAAACACTATGAGCTCACCCAAACCTCTAGTTTAAATCCAATGCCACAGGTTCATTCTGACTTTCTGTCTTTCCATATTTGTAACGTCCTTCTCCAAAAGCAAGAAACTGGCCCCTATCACCCCTGGCTTCTATGGTTTACCTATTTGAACAATACACTGGTATGTAAGAAGTCCCCCATCTCTACCACCATCTCCTCCCCCATGTGGACACCCTTCTCTCCCTGCTCCAGCTTCTCTCACATGGAGGTTCTCTTCCTTCTACTCTGACTCTGATACCCACCAGATCAGCACCCTCTTCACCACTGGGGCTCCAGCACCCCACCAGCCTGCCCTCTGCAGACACCTTCCTCACCCTTCTCATGTTCTCACCCTGCTCAGGACCGCTGTGACTCTTCCCCTAACCCCATCTATCGCTGTCTGTCCTAAGGGCTTTGGGATGGAATTGTGTAGGAAGAGAAGACAGAAAGTGATAAAAGGATATCATCTATTTGAGCTTCATGAGGCCAAAAACTATATCTTAAGTTTTTCTGAATTCTGAAGACATGCTTAGAAAACAGAACCAATAGGACTTTGTGACCAATTAGAAGGAGAATGAGACATGAAGTGGAATTTTACAATTCATTCTTTTAAAAGATACAGACTGAAGGTCCCCTGTGCAGGGAGGCGGAGTAGGAGGACTAGGGACAACTTAACTTGTGTTTACTAAGCAAGAACTGTTTAGACAAATAGAATCAGAGTCCCAGACTATACGTGCTGGAGGAACCGGGCACAGGCTTCATTTGACAGAACAGGAAACAGAAGTCCGGAGAGGTAAAGTCCCTTGTTGTCCTCTTCTATCTTCAAGATGAATTACGCTGTGAGCGCTACACTGGTGGTGGGCATCTTCATTGGGTTTCAGAAGAAAGCCTACACTTCTCCAAACAGCCTTCCTGCCTTTGTTGCACTGCTCATGCTGTACGGGTGAGTGGTTGGAGCCGTGAGGTAATGCCACCATAAGGGAAGCCAGAAACCAGGGTTGCTGGTGGCCAGGTTAGCTTCCAGCCCCCGGCAGGGCGTGTGGCTGCTGACCAGAAATCTCCCTGGCTTGTTTCTCACTCCACCCATGGAGGTATTCCTGAAACCCAGTCCACTCAAGGACAGTGGAGACACCCGCCATATTCTGTATCTTATTCCACTCAGACTATCGCCTAACCAAAGTCTGGGAACCTGTCACTCCCCAGTTCCTCACCCAGCTGTGATTCTGAAATGACTAAGCTGTCCATTTCAGTGTTTCCGCCTGTACTGGCCAAGTGTTATTTGCACACAGTAGAAGACCCCAGCTGAAAAGCTGTTTCTGAGTCAGGCCCAGAAGATGTCACAGAGATTAATTCAACTTTGTGTCCAAGCCTAGCACTGACTACCTGTGTAACTGTGGACAAGTAATTCACATCATCTGGGCCTCCGCTTCCTCATCTGTAAAATAGAAATAATGATACCTAGCCCTTCCTACGTGGGCCAGTAGAGTCTTACCAGAGCAGGGGTCTCCTTTGATCTCCCTTGAAAATAGACACATCAGGAACCAGCATGACTGTGACAGTGAACTGTGAAGATGAGCCTGTTGGGATCTGAGTTCAGCTTTGCTGATCCAGACTAGAGTGAAAAGCGCTGCACAGGGCCAAGAATGCTCCTATGTATTGTACAAGGCTTTATAATTTACCATGTACATTCACAGCTCCTCACAAAACCCCCATGAGGTGGCCAGGGAAAGCTTTACTATCTCCATTCAAAGATGAGGAACAAAGAACAAGGGTGGAGTATCTCTTTGTTCCTCCTAGGACTCTCGCCAGTTTAAACATGTCACCTCATGTGTGAAGGGAATGTGTTATATCTAGGGATACAGCAGATGGAATTGAAATTGGCACTCCATCCCCCTGAGTTGTGTCATTTCACACAGATGGGCGGTCATTCCCATGATGTACCCAGCATCCTTCCTGTTTGATGTCCCCAGCTCAGCCTATGTGGCCTTGTCTTGTGCTAATCTGTTCATTGGCATCAACAGCAGTGCCATCACCTTCATCTTGGAATTATTTGAGAATAACCAGGTAAGCATGACTTTCTTGGCTTTCTTATTTGATTAATAGGGCAGTAGAGAGTATGTGATAATCAAGCAGAGCCATTGTCAAGCATTGTGTCTGGACAACATAGGGCATAAATGGATGTTGCTCCCTCCTTCCTTCCCTGCCTGCCTCTCTTCCTCCTTCTTTCCTTCCTTCCTTCCTTCCTTCCTTCCTTCCTTCCTTCCTTCCTTCCTTCCTTCCTTCTTTCCTTCCTCCCTCCTTCCCTCCTTCCTTCCCTCCCTCCCTCCCTCTCTTCCAGCTCTTTGTTCATGTGTGTGTTCTGAGTATTATGGTTTTCTAAACTCATTCTGCAAGCTGCAAATAACATTTCATGACCCTAAACATTTATATTTTCTTTCTCCTTCTAGAAGGTTTCTTTGGGAACTTTGGGTGTTAGGTTTTCTACACATACACATAGGTAATGCATTCATGTGATTTTAAAATTTCAAAGGAACAAACAGGCATACAATGAAAAGTCTCCTTTCTATCCCTATTTCTCAACAGCCTAGTTCCTTTCTCCAGAGGCAACCTCTCATTTGAGTTTCTTATGTGTTCTGAAGACGTATAAGCAAATATAGATAGATAGATAGATAGATAGATAGATAGATAGATAGATAGATAGATAATAGATAGATAGATAGATAGATAGATAGATAGATAGATAGATAGATATTCATTCACCCACTTACTTGTGCAAATTATAAGAGAGTAATACATACTATTCTACATGGAAATTAACCCTGAGGACAGGGTTAGGAATCTATAGTGCTGAAGGACTTGTTTTTATGAGCTACACTGTCCGGCTGTCCCATTCCTGGTCTTCTGTTTGTCCAGGAAGAACTGGCCAGGCTGAATCCTGCATACAGTGACAGTGGCTACAGGGCTGTCTGCTCCATACTCCTACCCCTAGCCCACTGTGTCTGAGCCCTGGCCATGGCTGTCCTGGAAACATTCCTAAGGCCTGGCAGTCTCAGCCATGTGCCTGTGTCCCCAGCTCCCTCTCTCGCCGTTCCGTCACTCATTAGGTCTTCACAGTTCAGAGGGTGGGCCCCAGCCAGGGCATCTGCACTGCTGTCCTCCGGCCCCTGTCTTCACTCCCACTTCTGGGTCCTGCTGGGAATACCCAAGGCAATCTGTACTGACCACTCAGTCCCAACGCCTCCTGAGAGTGACTCCTTCCAGACCTTGTCAGGGTTTCTGTGGCCACTAAGCAAGAAACCAAACCCCATCTGTCCCATGACTGATAAAACAAATATACCACTGTTACAGTCAGACCCCAGAAGGATGAAAACACTGAACCCCACCCCTACCCTCTGAAAGCCAGAGCACCCTGATGGACTGAAAATGCTGCCCTTTAGAGCTGTTTTGTCATGGGCTCACAGCCCACTAAATCTTAAGAGATGTGTTTCTTCAGAATAATTTAAAGTAAGCTTAAAACAACTCAAAACATTCTGCCCCCTGTGGGTTACACTTGTTTAGCCAACATTTACTGAGCGCACCCCCTTCCCCTGCATAAAACCTGGTTGCTTTCATGTAAATTATCAGACAGTTGCTGCAGAAATACCCAGAATCCCACAGGAGTCTCCCCAGATCCCAGTAGCTACTGTCCCTACTCAGTCAAGAGGTGTCACCGGTGAGAACACCAAGTGATGGATGTGCCGACATAAACAAGCGTGACCCACTTGTCCTGCCTTCCAGGAACTCCCATTCCAGTCTGAAAATGACCTGCACACCCAGTCAGCAACTGATATAAACCCCAATACATGACATTCCTCATGACAGACTAGCAAAGGAGCAACACAGATAAGAAACGCTACAGATTAGAGTGACCCCAAAGAGCTGGGCTACCGGAGTCAGGGGAATCTTGGTGGAGGAGATTCAGTTTGAGCCTGGCCTGAAATAAGTAGCATTTCATTAGTGCATTTAATAAATAATGAAGTGCCTACTATGAGCTGATCATTGTACAATGTATTTAAGAAGGACACTAAAATGATTAGGACCTCTGAGGACCACTGATTAGTGAAGAAAGTAGGCAGGTTAAAAAATAATAAACGCTGGCAATACGGTAAGTATTATAAAAGAGGAGTGGGTATTTTACCCTGGGAATCTGGAAAGGTTTGTGAGTGAAATGGTTATTGGAGCCAGTTTTCTGAAGAATGGCAGGAATCCGTCAGAGCAGAAGGGGAAAGGGCATTCATTCCTGCCATGGTTAACAGAAGAGCAAGTGCAAAGGCCCAGAGTCAAAAGAGCAGAGTGCCTTCTGGGAGGAGGGTGGAGGGAGGCACCATGGGGAGGGGTCATCAGAGAGAGATGAGGTCATATGAGCCAAGGTGTGGAGGCTGGAATGAGGAGGCTGTAAGGTGGGGATGGGCCAGATAAGTGGACAGCAGTGGCCCCTTCAGCCTCACCCCGTTGGTGTGCCCTCTGCCTTCTTGAGGGTGGCTTGGACTGATACTCTGAGGCTAAAGCAGCAAGCATATCTGACCACCTGGGAACAAGTCCCCCCAAGTCAACATGGACACCAGAGAGCCTCCGCCCTCTCTTCTGCTGGTGACAGCCGCACAGAGCTGTAGTTGTCCTGTGGGGGCTGAGAATCAGAGCTGATAAATGCTTAGGGCCCCTCTTTTCTTTGGTATAAGGTGGACTAAGATAGAGCAGATGAAAGAGCCTCAGTCCCCAGTGACAGCTCACAGTTATACCAAAGGAAAGAGGGCCTGGGCCACATTCCCTCAGCTGCTCTAACACATGTTTTGGAGGGCTCCTATGTAAATGTCAAACTGAGTCTACAGTGCGAGTTCCCCAAGGGGCTGCCTGGCTAGAAGCATCTCCTGTGAGTATTCTAAAACTTCCCTGTGTGCTTGACAAACCCCTCCTGTGGCTGGTCTGGCTGCTAGACCCCCTCCGTCTGCAGGTCTTCCCCTAGTCCTGCAGTGAGGGCACCCAGACTCCACCCTGCAGAGGAGGGAGCAGGCGGGCTTGAGCCCTGTTCCTGACTGTCCTGCTTTTCTATGTTGCAGATGCTGCTCAGGTTCAGTGCCATGCTGAGGAAGCTGCTCATTATCTTCCCCCATTTCTGCCTGGGCCGGGGCCTCATTGACCTGGCACTGAGCCAAGCTGTGACAGACGTCTATGCCCGACTTGGTGGGTGGCAGTCAAGGCCCAGGGAGAGTGGCCCTGGATCCTCTGAGGCTGGGAAGGTTGCGGTGGGAGTTCCTGTGCCAGACCTGCAGCCTGTCTGGGGTGGGAGGAGGAAGGCCTCCTGATAGGTCAGGGCTGTCCTGCCACCCAGAAGGGACCAACGTGCCTCTGTTTCTTTGGCTAAGGAACCACAGGAGGGGTCGAGGGCAGGCTTTATTCTTTCCTGCTCTGACTTGAGGAGCCAAGATGAGACTTAGATTTGACTCTTGCTTAATCCCTGGCATAACCCCTGGTCTAGTGTTGTAGCTAGGTCTTTACAGGGCAGCTGGGGCAGCCCAGTGGACTCAATTCCTGTCGCTTTCTGGTGACCTCCATCCCCAGGTGAGGAGCATGCTTCAAATCCATTCCAGTGGGACCTGATTGGGAAGAACCTGGTTGCCATGGCTGCAGAAGGAGTGGTGTACTTCCTCTTGACGCTCCTCATCCAGCACCACCACATCTTCCTCACCCGATGGTACATCCATGCCACTGTCCCGAGGGTGCCAAGGTCCGGGGACTTGGCGTCACACCCATGTGCTCGTTTTTTTCCTCATGAGCCCCTCGCCGTGATGGTTTTTACATTCTCAAAGCCTGGCTCCGAGTAATTCAAGAAGAGACACATTAAAACAGGCACAAAAGAATGTGTGAAGAGTGTAAACCATGAAGTGCTTAAAATGCAGTGTTATTAGTTTCAGTCACTAATATTTAATCCCTCTTCTTTAATCAACAGATACTCATTTTAAATTGGATGATAACATTGTAAATGATAATGGTTAAGGAGTATCCAAAATACTGGGAAATAGGGCCGGCCAAGTGACGCGGTGGTTAAGCGCTGGCTTGGGAAGCCAGCGGCCCCGGTTCGGGTCCCACATATGAGGGCCAGTGACACTGCCCTCAAAAAAAAAAAAAAAAGAAGTCTTCAAAATACTGGGAAATAGCTGTTCACATTCACAAGTAGATAAAAAAAATCAAGCCCCTGTGCTAATTAGAAATTTGACAGTCAGGACAGGGCTGGAGAAGAGAGGAATATGGGGGTGATAGGAGATGAGTGCAGCCAGGAGAGGTATGGAGGCGGGGAGCAGTGATTGTGGCTCTTGGGGAGTGGGGAAGTGGCTGCTAACCGTAACCCAGCCCAGCAGTGCCATTCTTCCCCAGACCCTGCCTCATTCTGACATGGGCACTGAGGTTTCCAGAAGGCAGCCCCTCTGCAATCCAGGCTGACCTCCACTGGGCTGAAGCCAGGGGACTGCATTGTGAACCCCGGGGCTCTCAGAACAGGCTTTCCTGGACAGTGTTTTGCTTCTTACCTGTTCATCCTCTCAGGCTGTCTGGTTACATGTAAATAACGATTGAGAGGACTGGTTTTTGGGTTTTGATCCACAGGGAATTGAGTTCTTGGAAACAAATCTTGCTCCCTGCTCACAGGGCTGTGAGGCCTGGATGAGATCATGGGGCCTAGAACCCAGGGCTGACTCGGGACTCGAGCACTTGGCCTCTCTGCCTAATGCTGCTCCTGTTGGGAGTCCTTTTGAGAATTCAAGTCTTAGAGAATGGAAAGCCAGCCTGGGGAAGGAAGGAGGGAATGGGAGGAAGAGGAAGAGGATGGTGCAGAGGATGCCGCACGCCAGCCCAATCCTGTCCCCTTTCCTTCTTCCAGGATTGCCAAGCCTGCTAAGGAGCCTGTCATTGATGAGGACGATGATGTGGCTGAAGAAAGACAAAGAGTTGTTAATGGGAGAAATAAAACTGATATCTTAAGTCTAAATGAACTAACCAAGGTAAGGGAATTGGTGTAGGCAAGTTAGTTTGGAGGTGCAGTTGGTCCCAGAGATGGCACGACGTTGTAATTTGCCTTCTACAGAACAAAGCAATATGCAAGCCATTCATTTTTCTGATTTTATGTGGGGTTGTCATCTTGGTGTTTAACTTGTCTTCCAAGAACATTGAATTCCAGTGCATTTTCCTAGCTTTCATCTTTGGGCCTCAGCCAGCACCACTGCAACCAACCTCACTGATCTTTCTCCAGCCCATCTCTGCATGGTGGATTGGCTTTGAGACTTCTCAGTGTTCACAGCACCTCTGAATGCCCATGTCAGTCTGTAACCTCTTTGTGTTGGTAGTTTTCACCTAACCATCCTTTGCTCTCTCTTGCCTTCCCAGCTTTAACGCTCTCAGTCTTCAGTCCACTTTCTCTGATCTTGCAGGTTTATTCAGGCACCTCCAGCCCAGCCGTGGACAGGCTGTGTGTGGGAGTTCGTCCTGGCGAGGTGAGTACTCTACAGATCACACCTGAAGGGGCTTCAGAAAATCTGCTCCTGTGCACATCTGTCTTCTGTCTAAAGCTGAGCTATCAACTAGAAATAAAATGCAAGCCACCAAGGCTCATTTTAAATTTCCTAGTAGCCACAGGAAAAAAGGTGAAAATGGGTGAAATTAATCGTCACTTATTTTATCCTATATATCTGAAATACTTTCACTTCAACATGTAATTCATATAAAACATTAGTAATGAGATATTTTGTGTACTTTTGTGGTGTTTTTTTCCTAAGTCTTCAAACTCCACTATGTGTTTTACATTTATAGCACATGTCAATTTAGACTAGATGCATTTTTAGTGCTCAGTAGCCACTGTAGAGGAGGAAATATTCTCTTTCCTACCACCTTCCTAGGTTCTTGGACTCCGTAAATCATCCTGACAAAGGACAGATTAACAAGAGAAAAACAAGGAGAAGTTTGTTAGCATGTGCATCACACATCTATGAGGAGATATAACTCAAAGTGTTGGTTAGAATTTGGGCTTATATAGCATCTTAGCAAAAGAATAATAGATTTTTAGAGAAGTGACAAGACAAAAGAAAGGGACTTTGACTTTCTAGGGTGGCAAATAGAAGGCAAATATATGGGAAACTAATGGTACATAAAGTCTAGTTAGTGAAATTTGTTATGTAGATTCCTCTGGTGCCATCTCCTGGCTGTTAAGTGTCTAAAGTTGTCTCCAGTGATTAACTTCTGTCTTGGTAGAGAGGGGAGGAGGAACCCCTTGTAAATGTATGTCCTGCTTTTAGGCAAATAGGGGGAGAGCAGAGAACTTTGCTTGTATTTGCTTCTTCTCAATTGCCTTCAGCTCAAAATCATGCTTATGCCAAAACAGCGTATCTGGGGTGACATATTTGGCTGACACCACACGGCGCTAGTGGCTTCAGTAATGTCAGCACAGGTCTCAAATGCCTCCCCCCAACCTACACAGTTGCCCTTCTTGGGCTCGAAGGTGAGGCCAATTCTGTTTTTCCTCTCAGTGCTTTGGCCTCCTGGGAGTTAATGGAGCTGGCAAAACCACCACTTTCAAGATGCTTACTGGGGACAGCACAGTAACCTCTGGCAACGCCACTGTGTCGGGCAAAAGGTGAGTGTCCTGCTCGTCCTGTCTCAGGGAGCCTCTCACAAGTCCTGGGCCGTGACCCGTCCCAGCCTAGGGATAGTGAGCATCAGACCCTATATCTGAAGGTGGCTCTGAGAGCCTGAAAGTTCTGTGCAGAGGGGTGGACCTCCCAGCGGGCATAGTCCAAAACCTCTGCAAAACTGAACTGAATTGTGATTGTTAAGAGATTCCTCTGTTAGCATGGATTCTCAGAAGCCTGGGAAGCATGGAGTCAGCAGTTCTTACTCTTTTTTGGGTCGTGGACTCCTTTGAGCATCTGATGAACACTCGCACCTTCTTCCTATAAAAATACACCTTTGTCCCCCATTACCTCCATCCATACATTTTTGCAGTTTCAGGGAATGTACTGAACCCTGAAGCACATTTATGCTCCTGCAAGACCCCTGGGCCCCAGGTTAAGAACCTCTGTGATGAAGTATCCTTTCTCTGGGTCAAGCTTCTAGGTGGGGGCAGGTTCAAAGGCTGTTGGGGCCTTAATGTCCACTGGTTGTTTCCGTGCTGATGTGTGGCTTACCCAAGTCAAGGAGCCTTTATAAAGGGAAAATTGCACGTGCCCTTGGATTCCAGAGGGTGCCTGCTGCTCTCTGTAATCAGATATGAGTAAACAGGCTGGTCCTCTACAGGCACAGGATGGAGAACCTGAACTTGTTTGCCTCTTTCCAGGCTGCTCCTTGGATAGCAGAGCTCACACATGTTAGATGTGTCCAGAGGAGTCCTCTGCCCTAGTTTGTAAGTGGAGTTAGGCACTGCTCATGTCTACCCAGAATCTACCTTCAAAATGGCCCAATGCCCACTGGGCAGGGAGAGGACTGAGTATGCTTCACTGGTTCAGACAGGATGGATTTGGTTCCCCTGCTGTCCTCAGCCATCCCTTTTGGGTCTAGAGCAGGGGTCAGCAAACCACGGCTCGCGAGCCACATGCGGCTCTTTGTGTACGTACATGTGGCTCTGAAGTAAAATTGAAAATGAAAATAAACTATCATAGTTTTATTTATAAAATTTTTAAAGGATATTATTCACATAAGGGTGATTTCATTTGTTTTATGGCTTTCGAATAATTTTTAAATTGTCGTGAGGGACAGGATTTGCTCTGCCATCTCAAAAGTTTGCCGACCCCTGGGCTGGAGCAAAGGGACTGGCAGGGGTGGAGCCAGGTCGCTGCTAGATCTATCTCATCTGCAGATCCAGCTTAGCTTACAACCAAGCAAATGACTTTACGATGGTAATGAAAGGAGTCTTGAGGGGCAGAGCGTGGGGGTCAGAGGGGATGTAATAAAATTTGCCTTTAAGACATCAAGTTATCATCCAAGTGAGACACAATCTGATGCCCAGAAGTTGAAAGCATGATGGAAACTAGAAAGAAACTATTGCTTGAAGACACAGGACCAGGGTTTTCTGGTTTGGTAGCTCCTGTGAATTTGGCAAGGCACCCTCCTTGCTTCCCTGGGTGGTTTTAATTGGCCCGGCTGTACCTGAAGTCATTTTTGTCATAGTGGGGGACTGCATGGCCTCTTTCTGTCCCATCCTTTATTCATAAACCCTAAGTTATAAAAGAAGAGGGCAAGAGATTGACTAGTCTATGGATAGTTTATTTTTTCATCAAGGTAATGTATTTTCTAGTGGGGGAGAATATATTAATCAAAGAGAGTTGATAGAACTCAATTCACTTTATCTCTTCTCACTGCTAGCCTTTTGCTCTGGGTCATGATCTGTTTGGTTCCTCTTTCACTGACTGTCTCTCTGCCAATAAATACAAATGAAGAATTTACTTTGATTGGGAGACCTGTATCTTCTCTAGCTATTTCCCAAATGTCTGAAAGGGATCAAAAACCACTATTAATTTCTTAAACCTGTTTTCTTTTGTTTTTAACCAGACATATCAAGTGATTCGATCCAAAACAAAGTTAACTTGGGTAACAGGTATTCAATTTATTCCAGACAGGGAAACTTGGGACTATATGACTGGATTCAAAGCTCAAAACTAAAGTTCATCAGTTTCTAACCAAAGGGTCCCTGCTTTGATTCCTCAATATTGTGCACATTTGTAAAGCAAAGTGGGAGAAGGGAAGCTGCGGCTTCCTTACTCTGTTGGCAAAAGTCCTCCAACCCAGCCCTCTGATCGCCTCCTATAGGAAGGAAACATGCTAACTGCCTTTTCTTGTTGCAGTATTTTAACCAGTATTTCTGAAGTCCATCAAAATATGGGCTACTGTCCTCAATTTGATGCAATTGATGACCTGCTCACAGGGCGAGAACATCTTTACCTTTACGCCCGGCTTCGAGGTGTACCAGCAGAGGAAATCGAGAGGGTAAAAAATCATTTGTTGTGGCCACTTAGGAATTTGGTAAACCATAAGGCTGTTTCATGAAACTACAAGTATGAAGAGATGGAAAAGCTGTAGAATGCTATTGATTCATTCATTCAACAAAAGCTTACTGAGTGTCTACTATGTGCCAAGTACTGTTTTAGAAGATGGGGATAAAGCCATGAACAAAACAGACAAAAATATCCTTGTCCTCATATCTAACAAAACAATGTATGTCTCTGTCCTTCCACCCAGCAATTCTACTTGTGAGAATTTACCCTGAAGACATGCCTCCCACAATACAAAATGCATATACACAAAATTATTTATTGCATTTGCAGTTGCAAAATATTGGAAATTGCCTAAATGTTCAGGTATAAGATATAGGTTGACTAACTTATGGTACATATATACAAGTCTTTTGCAGCTGTTAAAAAATTTTAAAAAAGAACAAGGAAAATCTCTATGAAGTAATATGGCATTATTTCTAAGAGATATTTTTAACTTAAAAAAAGCAAAGTGCAAAAAAGCACATGTATAATGATCTTTATGTAAGAAGCTAGACAAAATTAGAAAGCATACATATGTCTGCTTATCTTTACAAATAGAAAGGATAAACCAGAAAACCATGAGTTTGATCATCTACAAGAGAGAACTGGATGAAAGGGCAATGGGATGGAATGACCCCTTGCTGAGGATATCTTTTTGTATAGTTTTGACTTTTGGAAGCATGTTAATGTTCTACATATTCAAAAAATAAAACTAAGAATGGGAAGGGGCAAAAATGAAAACAAAAAGAAAACTCTAACACTGAAAGCAAACTGAAACAAATTAATCCAATTTTATTTCAAATAAATATTATCATACAAAAGGGGAGGAAAAGCACTAATACAAATAACTGATGACGCAGCACTTGACTTTGTAGCCTTAATCTTAAGCAAGTGGAGCAGAGGGAAAAAACTACAAATTCTGAGCACCTTTTCGTCCATTTGTTTGTTTGTTTGTTTTATAATGGCATGGGCAAAGCAATTCTAAAACAATTTTAGATGTGTTATAGGATTAAGTAAAGGAATGAATGTGTTAATGTTGAGGGCCAGCGTTCTCACTGCAGAAGAAAGGTTATACAAATATGGAAAGGAAGAAAGCAAGAGTCCTATGGGGATGGATTAGAGTTGGAGGTATCACTGTAAACTCATGAAATATTTGTATGCATGAGTTGGTACATACATGCATATGTGCTCCTATATATTGCACTTAGGCATGTATATGCATATATGTGTGTGTTTATGTATGTGCACATCTGTCCTCTGAAAGCACTAAGAAGAAAAAATAGCCCAGTAACAATGAGCACACTTAGTGACCATAATTTGTTATCTAATACCATTCCCCATTAATAGGAACTATGACTCCTCAAAAAAAATCCTAGAGCTGAGACAGCATAGGTATTAAATGAGCCTGGAACATATTATTAGCCAGAAAGTAAAGAAGTGCTTAAAAAGAAAAACAATAGAGGCATGTCACAAGTACACAGAAGCCATCTTGAAGGGGCTCCCGTAGCCATATACAGAACAATTTGAACATCAAAATAATTAAATACCATGACAAATTATAAAACACTGAGGGGGATAGTAACTCATAAGTCAATACTATTAAACAGATAAATAAATAAACAGGAGAGAAGGAAGAGTTCTTGCTTACAGTGAAATACTGAGAGACAACTGGTTATGTGGAGGAAGTTATGGAGTTGGAAGAGCATTTTGCAATGATCATACATTGGATTATATAAGAATCATCAATGGTTGCTAAATGTAGGGGAAATTTTTTATGAGAAGCAAAATATTTATGTGGTTTAAAAATATCTTCCACAGATTGCTTATTTGTTGCTAGGTGGAAACATCATCATTTTACTATGGAGAAATTAATATCGTAACTCAGTGATCAAAGTGAATATACCTAAGAGGCAGATGGATTTCGCATGCCCCTAGATGCAATACCCTGAGAAGGAACACAACTTCACTTATATGATATTCTGATGGAAATGTGGAAACCTGAATCATATGAGGAAACATCAGATAAACATCTGTCCTGCTCTAAGTTACTCAGCCATAAAAAAGAATGAAATAGTATTTGCAACAACATGGATGGACCTAAAGGGTATTATGCTAAGTAAAATAAGTCAGACAGAGAAAGACAAATACCATATGATTTCACTTATATGTAGAATCTAAAGAACAAAATAAATGAGCAAACAAAACAGAAATAGACTCATAGATTACAGAGTACTTCCCCCTCTGGGAAGGGAAGTTGGGGGGCTAAAAAAGGTGAAGGGATTAAGAAGTACAAATTGGCAGTTATAAAATAATCATGGGGATGTAAAGTACAGCATAGGGAACATAGACAATAATATTGTAGTGACTATGTATGGTGCCAAGTGGGGGATCACTTCATAAATTATGTAAATGTCTAATCACTATGTTTTATATCTGAAATCAATATAAAATCATATGGTATGTTTACTATAATTGGGAAAGAGAAAAACTCTAAAGGAACATCCTAAAAAAAATACAGGGGCTATATTCTTCAAAAGAATCAAAGTTATGACAGACAAGGAAAGCAAAGAAGGGCTGTGAAAATATTCCTGATCACAGGAAGCTAAGTATACATGATGACTGATGGACATTAGGCTGTATCCTGTACTAGAGAGAAACTATGCCTCAAAGGATATTATTGGGCCAACTGACAAAACCGAACTATGAGCAGTGAAGTATTATAACAATGTTAAATTGATTGACATTGATAACAGTACTGTAGTACTGTGTTTATGTAAGAGAATATCCTTATTCTTAAGAAGCAGACACTAAAGTATTTAGGAGTGAAAGGCCATGATGGATCTTACCCTCAATGGGTCTGAAAACATTGTGTGTGTGTGTCTAAGAGAAGGAGAGAGAAAAAGAGAATATTCTCTGTACTATTCTTTTTTTTTCTTCTAAGATTTTATTGGGGAATTGGGGGAGGGGAACAGCATTGGGGAAGCAGGACAGGGGAACAGACAAGTTGCTGTCCTTTAGTTCTTGGGTCTAGTTGTGGAGGACGTTGCTTCACTGGCCCATGTTGGTATTATCATTGCGCTCTTCGCAGGTGAAGCAGTCGCTAGCTAGCCATTGGACAGCCACTCACGGTAGCTCATGGCAGCCCACTGCAGCAGGGGCTGCAGCCTACGCCATAGCCAGCAACATGGCAGCCCAGCTCCAGGTCGAGCTGTTGTTCACCATCTTAGCTGTAGAGGGCGCAGCGTCACTGGCCCTCATATGTGGGATCCGAACCCAGGCCCTGCTACTCAGAGCTGGTGTCCCAAGCCAACTCTTAACCAACACACCCCTCTGCTGGCCCTGTACTATTCTTATTTTTACATGTTTCTGTAAGTTGGAAACTATTCCAAATAAAAAGTCAAAAATGGAGCTTACATTCTAGTGGAAGGGACAGACAATAAATAGATAAACTATACAGGACATTTGTGAGTGGAAAGTTTTTAGGGGAAAAATAAAGCAGGGAAGAATTGTTGGGGTGGGGTTTGCACTGTCAGGCAGGGTGGCCCAGGGAAAGCCTCACAGAGGTTTTCTGAGTGAAGACTAAAGGAGCTCAGAGAATGGGCCGTGTGGATACCTAGGGGAAGAACATTCCTGGCAGAGTTACAAGTACAGAAGGCAGAAGCAGTGTGGGTTTGTCTCCTTTGACATCCTTAGTTTTATTTTGCCCAGATGTATGCAAGCACACACAGACACACACACACACACACACACACACACACACACACACACACCTGTTATTCTATATCATAATTCCCTGTTGAGTTCCCTCAAAGCACTGTTATAATCTGTCATTATTCTGTTTATTTTGATTATCACAGTGAATGGCTAAGTTCACCATTATTCTCCAGTGCCTAGTACAGAGCCTAGCTCATAGTGGGTGCTCAGTAAGTATACATCTGATGCACAAGACCTCACGTGTGACATCATTAAGGGGTGGAATCAATGGGACCCACCATCTTCTCTAACAGACCCTAGGATTCTTCCTCTCCCCCTCCTAGCCATAGTCTGGGACATTGGGTAAGAAGTTCTGTTCTGCTCTTTGTAAGGCTGAAGCCCGTTTCTCAGGGGGCTGCACCCAACAGGTGCTGAGCTGACGAGGGTACACTGGGATCTAAGGCACAGAGTGGAAAGGAGATGTCTGGCCCCTGAAGCTTGTGACCAGAGAACATGGGCCAGCAGGTGGCACGGTTTGGACCTACCTTTTGTCTGTCATCCTAGACCTGTGAGATCTGGAAGCTCAAGACTTTGGATTGGTGGAGGTTTGGGGTGTTTGGTTCTTTGTGTCCCCCAAATGGAACTTCTTTCTCCTCCCTAGGTGGCAAACTGGAGTATTCAGAGCCTGGGCCTGTCTCTGTATGCGGACTGCCTGGCCGGCACCTACAGTGGGGGCAATAAGCGGAAGCTCTCCACAGCGATGGCCCTGATCGGCTGCCCGCCACTGCTGCTGCTGGTGAGGAGCACTGCGACCAAGGGCTGGAACCAAGTGGTGCATCTCTAGGGTTGGGTCAGCAGATTAGAAAATGCAGCAGTCTGTTTCTGTCTGTCCCCTATTCTGGACTGTCCCCTATTTTGCTCATTTTGAGCAAATCAACCCAGCATTTGGTTCACAGCTCTTAGGGGAAACTTGAAACATGCTCAACCTGAGTCCTGGGGCATCTTTTGTGGGGCCACAAGCTCACAGCAGGGAAGTTCAGCCCCTATATGGAATGTCAGTGTCTGCTCAGAAATGATTACTGCTTGAGGAGGCCTATTTGGATCCAAAGTGGAGAGGACCATTGGCCTGGATCAAAGGCTCATGTGACTCTGGCTTGGAGCCTGAGGCCCCGGTGCCTATAAGGTGTGGAGTTTTTGAGACCATGGGTTGCAGGACTTGGAGGGAACCAGAAAAGCCACCTAAGCTATCTCTGTGCCTCCTTGCAAACATATGTGTAGAACCAAAGGCTCATGTGACTGTCACCAGAGCCAGACCAGGCCCAGGCCTGAGGCTCCCATGCCCATGCAGTCTGAGGTTTATGAGGGAAGGACTTGGAGGGAGGAAGAAAAGGCACGTGAGTTATTTCCCTGCCTCCTTGCAAACATGTATAAGGTTGGGGGCAGGGAGGAGGGTTGTTTGTTTTTAAGGTAATTCTACCATTGCCTTAAACAACCTTAACCAATTCCTGGGATGAAATGCATCTACAGGTGCACATGATCTAACTTGGCTCTCTTGATTCACCACCTGCCTTCCATACACTGCACCTGGTTACCCCAGTTGTCACCCCACTGGGGAGTAACGTGGTGCACTGTCTGCCAGAGACAATGCTCAGAGGAAGGCAGCCAAGGAGGATGCAATAACCAGAGGCAGCTGGCTCCAAGCCTGGCCCCTGCCCTGTCTGCCTCCCCACAGGATGAGCCCACCACAGGCATGGACCCCCAAGCACGCCGCATGCTGTGGAACACCATCGTGAGCATCATCAGAGAAGGGAGGGCTATAGTCCTCACATCCCACAGGCAAGAGATTCCTGGGGGCTGGAGTGGAACAGGTGGGGAGGTGGGAGTCCCCCACCCCTCACCTCCTCTCTCCTGCCCCACAGCATGGAAGAATGTGAGGCCCTGTGTACCCGGCTGGCCATCATGGTGAAGGGCACCTTTCAGTGTCTGGGTACCATTCAGCATCTCAAGTCCAAGTAAGGAGATGGTGGGGTGGTAGGCACTTTTGTTACCTTCCTGGCAGGGTCCACCAGGCCCTGTGCTCTCTACAGACACTTGGGAGTGTCCTGCTGCCCCCTCACTCCACGGGCAAAGGCAGATAGTGGCCAAGCCTCATTCTGCAGCAGCAGATGGAGAAAGCCATTGAAAGAAACTGTCAATATGGGGCTCATCACCTATGGTTGAAAGCTCCCCCAGTCTCCAGATGGAGGGTTCTGATTGGGACGCATGCACAGCCTGGCGGGGATGAGGAAGCATAGTACCACCACCTCGTTATCCCACTCACTATGTATCCCAACAAATCCAGGACCAATGACCTATTTAATAAGAGGCCACAATCACCATAGAAGTGATTAGGATACCAAACTGCCTGAGACTCAGTTTTCCTTTCTGGAATATGGTATGCTTTTGAGTTTGAGAAATGACCATGTATTTATACAACAAACCAGCAATGCCAGTAATCTTCAGTGGGATTACCCTGTCTCCATAAATTGCATACTGCTGTAAAAAATGCGTTATTAGTAATGGTTTGTGCGCCAAACCTGACAATCGATTAAAATAAGATTATGATAATAATGCCATGTTCCCTTGCATTCTGATAATGCGTTATAAACTACGAAGGGTGGATTTATCACTTGTTTGTTTAACACACCTTTCTGAGACGCCAGAATATAAAAATCACCGTGCTAGTTAATAAAAGGAACAGCACATAACCCACCTTATCTATGCCGAGAAGTACCCAAGGGAGTGTGTTGCACAGAACACATCACCCTTATACGCATCGGGGCAGATTAGTGACTGAGAAAGGTCTAGCTGATTAGCTGTGTTTTGATATTTGACCCATGATTCTGGAGCAGCTACAGCTTGGACACTGCACAGATGTCTAGGGGCACTTCTGCCTGTGAGGTCATCAGGCCTGTGTCAGCCCCTCCCTGTTTCTACTGCTGGAGACACGATGTTCCCTCCTCCTCTCCCTCTCACTTCTCAGTATCCTCATGGTAGAACCAGCGAGAGGGGACTGTTTCTCATGTGGAGGGACACTTAGTTTTCCAGAGCTAAAAGGTAAAGACATTTTATTGTAGAGAGCAATAGCCTTTGATCATGTTATAACATTGAAAGGAGTTATAACTGACACAGTTATACCGGCACGTAAGAGTGGAAGGAAGCCAGCTGGCCATGTACACACTCTCTGAGGGACCATTCTTTATCCATGTGCCAGCGACCTGCTCACCTGGTGAGGGGAGGAGAGAAGCACTGATTGAATGCCCTGTGTGTGTGGGGGGGCTGCATGTGTCCTGGATGTTTTACCGGGAGTGTTGCCTTTCCAAGCCTTTGCTCCCACCTGGCTAGTCTCTTAAAGGGCCAGGCAGCCTTTCCACCACTGAGTGAGCACTGGGCCCATTTGCTTCATGAGCAGGCCTGTGATCCCTGCAGGGGACTAAAACTGAAGTATGTGAGAGGGATAGGAACAGGGAGCACCCATGCCTCCGGGAGTTGGACAGAGGATACAGGTCTGGTGACCCACTTTACCACACACACTAGATCTCTGAAAACTTGTATCAAACTGTCTGTCCAGGAACTATTGTGGGTTTTACTCCTAGTTTTTTTATTAAACTTTATTGGGGAACAATATGTTTTGGGGAGGAACAGTGTGTTTCTTCTAGGACCATCAGCTCCAAGTCAAGTTGTTTTTCAATCTTAGTTGTGGAGGGTGCAGCTCAGCTCCAAGTCCAGTCACCATTTTCAACCTAGTTGCCAGGGGTAGGGGATTGGGGAGAAGGGGGCACAGCTGAACTGACAGCCTTGTTACTAAGAGCACACACTCTAACCAACTGAGCCATCCGTTCGCCCATCAGCAGCTCAGCTCAAGTGTTTGTCCCCAGTCTAGTTGAGGAGGGCACAGCTCACTGACCCATGTGAGAATCGAACCAGCAACCCTGTTGCTCAGAGCACGCACTCCAACCAACTGAGCCACCCAGCCGCCCCTTTACTCCTAGTTTTGAACATGCACACAAGGTCTATAGTATGGACCTTTAATCCCCAATAGTTTTGATAAGTCTATGCCTTATTTTAGGGCTGCCTTAGACCTAACTACTAACAGGCCTGAACCACGCCATCATGGGTGTCCCCTAGGTTTGGAGATGGCTACATCATCACAATGAAAATCAAGCCCCCGAAGGATGGCCTGCTTCCTGACCTGAGCCCTGTGGAGCAGTTCTTCCAGGGGAACTTCCCAGGCAGCGTGCAGAGGGAGCGACACTACAACATGCTGCAGTTCCAGGTCTCCTCCTCCTCCCTGGCCAGGATCTTCCGGCTGCTCATCTCCCACAAGGACAGACTGCTCATTGAGGAATACTCGGTGACACAGACCACACTGGACCAGGCAAGTTGCCCGAGGGGTGCCACATGCAGTGCAGGGCTGTGCAAAGCCTGGGCTGGACCGCCGAACCTGGGCTGGAATCCATGCAGGAGGGAGGCATGACATGCCTGAGTTTTAACACTCTAGTCTATCTAGTCCATTAGAATGGAATGCCATATATCAGAAATTATTTTCTGACACTATTTTAGTTATCAGAAAACTTCACTGACTTTATACCATCCTTCCCCACTACACTACGACTTTATTTTATCCTTTTTGGTTTGTAGTGGTGGCTTTAATTTTTTCTTTTTCAGATTAACCTACAATAAAACGCACCCATTTTAAGGTGTACAATTTGGTGAGTTTTGATAAACATGTGTCAGGTTTTTTGTTGTTTTTTTAATGTGATCACTTTTTTTTTGTGGTAAAATATACATAACGTAATTACTTATTTTAAGTGTGCAATTCGATGGCATTAAGTACATTCACCTTAGGGCCGGCCAAGTGGCTCAGTTGGTTAAGAGCTCTCTGAAGAGTACGAGCGGAGCTCTGAGCAACAACAGTTCTATGCCCAGCCCAAGCTGAGCTGCCGCTGAGCTGCCGCTGAGCTGCCAATAGGTAGCAGGATGGCTCAGCTGAAAAAGAATAAGAAAATAAAATAAAATAAAATAAAATAAAATAAAATAAAATAAAATAAAATAAAATAAAATAAAATAAAGTACATTCACCTTGTGGTGCAAGCACCATCACCACCATTCATCTGCAGAAACTGTTCACCTTCCCAAATTGGAACTCTGTATCCATTAAGCAATAGCTGCCCCCAGCCACTGGTAACCACCATTCCACTTTCTGTTGACTTCTCCACATACCTCATATAAATGGACTTAGGCATATACAGTACTTTATCCTTATTTGTCTAGCTTATTTCATTTGACATAATGTCCTTAACGTTCATCCATGTTGTAGCACACATGTCAGAATATCCTTCTTTCAAAAGTTCAGTAATACTCCATTGTATATACATACACAACAGTTTATTTATCTACTCATCTATCTGGGCATTAGAGTTGTTTCTGGGGTGTTTGGTTGTTGCTGTATGTTTGCTTTAGATAAACATCCTTAAAGACTGTTCAGTGGAAGTAGACAAGTCTCCATTTACCCTTTGAGAAGCTGGCTCACCAGCACCTTCTTCTCAGCCGTAAGCAGATGAAGGCAGGAGCAGGAGTCACAGCCACACTGCTTATTGAATGAAGAACAGAGAAGACATGAGATCGGGCTCCTGTTTCATTTTTTGTTTCTTCTTTCGAGGTTTAGGAGGACGCTGCTTGCTGAGAGATGCCTTGTCTTGAAGGCAAGCTCGGTTGCCCCAAGCCCTTTGAATCTTTCCATGGGAACTCCTTTGTCTTAGCTTAGAATTTGAAGAAAGAAGGCCCTGTCCAGGACACTGGTGGCTGGGCTTCCTCGGGTGGGCCAGCCTGCCCTCCTATAGTACACAAGCTGCTCTTGCAGGCCTGTATCTGAACTGTGAAAGAGACAAAGTGGGTGTGGGCGGAGAGTACCATTTTTCTGGAAACATCTACTTCCTCTTGCTTTTGTCTTGCTTCTAGATATTTGTGAACTTTGCTAAACAGCAGACTGAAATTCATGACTTCCCTTTGCACACTGGAGCTGCTGGAGCCAGCAGACAAGCCAAGGTACCCTGCTACCCTTTCATAGTCCATTACTTGAGGCAGATTCTTAGCTCAGGGACCCATCCACTGGGCCTGAGGGGCTCCAAACCCAGATTTACCTCCTGCAGAGAGTCCCTCCCATACCACATCCTCTCCATGTCCCTACTTCATCCCTACCACTCCCAGCTCTGTGCTAAAGGACTTTTCAATCCCTATTTGTATAGGTTCCTTTTGTAATCAGGAAACCATTTAGATGGTATCAGAGAGCTTCTCTGAAAAGAACTTTCCCGTATGTTTTTGCTTAGAGTGAAGGGAAAAAAAAAACCAACTTGGATTTTGGAAATAAGCCCGGAAGGTAGAGAATGTTAAAATGTCTTGGTTGTTGGGATACTTGATATCCATGTCTGGCCATATGTTCGTGTTTCAAAGTTAGAGAATTAACTGGCAGTTAATTTCAGTGGTGGACACGTTTGGTTAGAGCAAGGATTATTGTCTGTTTTAGGAAGAGGGCTATTTGCTTTTTACAAAAATATCAAGGTGATGAAGGAAGAAGCAATAGAAGGTATGTATCCTAGACTGTGATTACTCTTGGGATACATGCTTCCAGGTTCCTGCCCTGGCATGGCACCCCAACCCCATGTAAGGAGCTTCCCCACCCCATCCAGTTTCAGAGAGCGAGTGCGCAAGAGAGAGAGAGAGAGAGAGAGAGAGAGAGAGAGAGAGAGAGAGAGAGAAAGAGAGAGAAAATGAGAATACTGGAGGAGGCAGCAGGATCCAGGTGCCTTGGTTTAAGACTGGGATTTTATTTATTTTTCTTATTTATACTTTTAATTTTATAATTTTGTCTGATTTTCAATTACAGTTGACATTCAATAGTATATTATTTTCAGGTGTACAGAACAGTGGCTAAACATTTATATAATTTATGAAGCAATTCCCCCAATAAGTCTAGTACTGATCTAACACCATACATAGTTATTACAGTATTATTGACTATATTCCCTATGCTGTACTTTACATCCCCATGAATATTTTGTAACTGACAATTTGTACTTCTTAATCCCTTCACCTTTTCACCCAGTCCCCCCAACCCCCTTCCCACCTGGCAACAACCATCAGTTTGTTCTCTGTATCTACTAGTCTATTTCTGTTTTGTTTGTTCGTTTATTTTTTTAGATTCCACATATAAGTGAAATCATATGGTATTTGTCTTTGTCTGATTTATTTCACTTAGCATAACACCCTCTAGGTCCATCCTTGTTGTCACAAATGGTAAGATTTCATTCTTTTTTATATGGCCGAGTAATATCCATTGTATATATGTACCACCTCTTCTTTATCCAATTGTCTATTGATGGGTACTTAGGTTGCTTTCATATCTTGGAAGGGCTATTGTAAATAATGCTGCAGTGAGCATAAGGATGTAGCATTTTGGGTCTCTTTGGATACATGCCCAGAAGTGGAATTGCTGGGTCATATGGTAGTTCTATTTTTAATTTTTTGAAGTACCTTCATACTGTTTTCCATAGTGGCGGCACCAATTTGCAATCCCACCCACAGTGCACAAGTGTTCCCTTTTTTCCACATCCTTGCCAACACTTGTTTCTTGATTTGTTGATGATAGCGATTCTGACAGGTATGAAGTGATATTCATGTGGTTTTAATTTGCATTTCTCTGATGATTAGTGATACTGAGCATCTTTTCATATGTCTATTGGCCATCTGTATGTCTTCTTTGTAAAAATGTCTATTAAGGTCCTCTGATCATCTTTTAATCTGATTGCTTGTCTTTTGGTATTAAGTTGTATGAATTCCTTATATATTTTGGATATTAACCCCTTATTGAATATATCATTGGTGAATATATTCTCTCTTTCAGTAGGCTGTATTTTTTGGTTGATTATTTTCTTTGCTATGCAAAAATTTTTTAGTTCAATGTAGTCCCATTTTTTAATTTTTTTATTTTGTTTCCTTTGCCCAAGGAGACAGTCCCAAAAACTATTACTAAGAACAACTCAGAGAGTGTACTGTCTATGTTTTCTTCTAGGAGTTTTATGGTTTTGGGTCTTACATTTAAGTCCTTAATCCATTTTGAGTTTATTCTTACATATGGTGTAAGGAAATGGTCGAATTTTACTTTTTTTGCATGTATTTGTCCCATTTTACCAACACATTTACTGAATAGACTGTGTTGACTCCATTGTATATTCTTGCCTCCTTTGTCATAGGTTAACTTACCATACAGGGATGGGTTTATTTCTGGATTGTCTATGCTGTTCCATTGCTCTATGGTCTAGTTTTTATACCAATACCATGCTCTTTTGATTACTATCACCTTATAGTATAATTTCATATCTGGTAGCATTATACTTCCAACTTTATTCATCTTTCTCAATATTGCTTTAGCTATTGGGGATCTTTTATGGTTCCTTAAGCCTAGAATTTTAAAGGGACAAATTAACTCAGCCATTCTCTCCAGACTTATCTGGAAAGGAAATCAAATGAAATTAAAGCATTTTTCTAATAAGCAAAGATGTGCAAAACCTTATTTGCTATAAAATTCTCATGCTTCCCACATCAGTTTCTTTTTTCGAGAAAAAACAAATATCAGTAATGATTTAAACACTCCTTTCCAAGGTTGTGCTTATGATGAGTATTTCCCATTCCTCTTGACCAGTAGGGACCTAATGGTGACTTGACAAGGTTGACTTTTCCCGCCATCTCTCCAGGGGGCCCAGAAATGCTTTAAGTAAAGACACCTGTCCAGGGAAAGTTAATTTTGCCAAGATTTTCCATCCACTCTTTCTCATATATAGATTTTGCACTTGCTGTTTACACCTGTAGAAAATTATTCTTAGAAAGCCACTTGCAGTTATGAATCCCTTTCATAACTCAGAATAAATAATTGGGTAGTGTTACCTGGAACTACTAGTGGTCTCCCACCCCCACCTGGCATAGTCTTTCTTGAAGGGCTAACATCAGGTCATCTGTTGGCCTAGTGAGGGAGCTAATGGTTTATGATATATAGCAGTTGGTTCTAAGCTTTCCACCCATATTGGATGTGACCATTTTCTATTTGGTTTGTCATATTTTAGCATGCAAACATTAGAAAATCTACTGCAACACATGTATTAAATTGCTATATTTTTATAATAAATTTATGATTGAAAACCTAACTCTGACTTTATGACATACCATCTTTACAAAGGTTTGTAAAAATCCTTCTGTACAGCATTGTAATAAATAAATGTCATGAAACAAATAGTAATTACATTCTTATTTATATTATACCACTTTAAATTAATTTTCTTGGAAGTATCCTACAAATAAGAAAAAGGTTATTTCTCTCAGTTCTAGAAAGTTCAAGAAAATGTTCACATTTTTCCTCTGAACAAATGTGAGAGCACCACTTCAGAAAATTCAGCAGGAGAGGGCCTTCACCATCCCACTTTGTGAGTGAGGATCCCACCAACATTTCATTATCTAGAGATCAGTATGTCTCCTTATCAAAAATGTATAAATTCTTAAAGGGCTCAGTCCTGGAAAATATCTTCTGGGATGAGATTTTTTGGAATCTACTTTATAAAAACAGATGAAGGTCAAGGTTTTGATACATGACTAGATGGTAGGTAGATGATCAGTCAACTTAGAATCACCCTAAATGGGTTAATAACTGGGTGACCAAAACATGTGTTTTCCAAAATCAAGAACAACTCAGATAAATTTCTGATCCTTATTCTTACATGTTGTTACAGAGTTTCTACATATAACTTATATCTTTATCAATTAGTTTCAGAAATACCTGCAGCCTTGATTAGGATCCTTGCTCACCTCAAAGCATGTTCTTAGCTCTGGAGACCATGTCTCTTTAGTTAGAAAAGTCACTTTGGTGTCCACCAAAGACAGGAGTTGGACTTAGTGCCTGAGCTTTGATCTGGAGCCTCCTATCCCCAATCCCAGCTCTAATATCTCCCCACTCTCCCATCCCCCAGTCCATTTTTCACGCTTTTCTGTAGCCACTTCTGTAGGAAGTAGACAAAGGGAATTCTACACCTCAGGAATGACCTAAATTATGACTTCTTGGCTTTTAAAACAGGAAGAGCTTGGTAGCTTTCTTGGGCTAAAAAACAACGCAAAGACACCATGACAGCCTTCAGAAACCACACGAAGGGTGTAGCTTCCCTCTAAGATGTAAGCATGTACGGGCAGGGTGTGTGAGTCTTTGTGACATCTGCACTGTAGAGCCAGAGGGATCTGAGGAGTCATCCGTTCCAAACTTTTTACAGACAAGGAAACAAGCTTAGCCCATAATCTTGATGAGCTGACCAAATTATGGTGTCCTTGGCTGAGCTTCCTTCAGCGATTTATTGATGGTTCTTTAACTTTTAAAATCAAAAAGCCATTGCACCATCTCTTCAGAAAACCAAAGTGATGAAATCCATCTGATCTCCTTCTACAGGTCTGATCTCCTTCCACATTGTTCATTTGCTGCAGCCGGAATGGAGCTCTGGGCAGCTGGAAGTGCAGGAGCTGTTGCCATACAGTCTTTCGAGCCTACCAGCCAGCATAAGTAAGGCCTCAGCAGCAGAAACAAACACATGTGAGGCTGACAGAGAACTCCAAAGGGGGCTTTTTCAGAAGGAAGCCAAAACTGACTGGCTCACCGGGGACACCTGATGGTGAAACTGACCCAGCCAAATGAGTACAAAACCCTCTCCATCCAAATCACAAATAGAAATCCTGGTCCATTCTACTAGTAGCTTTACCTTGCCATCACTCTCACCTCAAATGTGTGTGTGTGTGTGTTATTTTTAAGGAGAAAATAAAATACAAACATACTTAACACAAACTATCCAAATTCGCTGATCTCCCTGATGTTCACCACCTGGTTTTGTACATTCTTCGTTCCAGTACAGTTTCCTGTTGTTGCATGAGCTTCTGTGAAAGTTATCGCCACCAGAGTGCCAGTCATGGCAAGACTCTGCAACACTGGGCTGGAAGTGCATGGACTAGTATTCATGTTTCACATCAAGTCTTCTTTATAGCATTTGAAGAAATCACCCAACTGGCAACGGGTGAACATTTTCCATTGTTGGGTGGGTATTGTTTGAACCTAGGTTTCACATCTGTTTGCCCAGCTTATTTGAGTGCCTACCTCATAGGAGAAGAAGAGGCAAGGACAAGTTAGAGTGGATCTTTGGTTGGATATGAGATTCCACATGTCTTTGTAACTGTTTAAATAGGGCAAGGCTTCATTCATACAGTGTCATGCCATTTCCACAGTGCTGACATGTGCATCTTCTGTAGTGATGCTTGGAGGCAGTGGTTCACAGGACATCTAATTGTTTACATGAAAACTCACCAAGAATCAGAAAATAGAAGTTTTGAACCAAACCATTTCAAAAGACTTGTGGACAAGAAGAGCACACAGACTTCCTTGCCAAGGCAGCCTCCTCCATGACCCACAGATGGGCTTGCTAGTTCAAAGACTTTCTACAGCAGTGTGTCTCAAAGCACATTATACTATGGCTATACTCCAGAATCTTGGGGAGGGGTGGGGGGAGGGGAAGGAAGAGGGAGCGAAAGATGCTGAGGCTCAATAACTGTTACTGAGATGGGGATATGAAAGAAAATGAACACAAGGTGGTGACACATTTCCCTGAGCAAGGAGAGTCCTATGCTTCTCAAGAAGCAGACAGAGGACAGAAAGCTACACAGCTTTAAATCCTGCACAGCTACTGCTGGCCACTTTGCAAATAACTGCAGGGATTATGAAACTGGTAGCCTCAGAGCTTAATCTGGTCTTGACTTTTTTTTAAAGCTATAATAACAATGACCAAAGCCATGAAACCATTTTATCAAGGATTAGAATAGAGGTTGGGAAAACTCAGGAATGTGCTGTATCTGATACTTATCATGCTGGTGCATCCCAGCTGGGTTTATAATTTAAATTAGCAACTATAACATCACAGGGAAAAAGACTAAA
This sequence comes from Aselliscus stoliczkanus, assembly GCA_033961575.1. NCBI lineage: Eukaryota > Metazoa > Chordata > Mammalia > Chiroptera > Hipposideridae > Aselliscus > Aselliscus stoliczkanus. The sequence goes on from CM066730.1 coordinate 108,987,127, forward strand.
CAGGAAGCACTGTCAAGCTGTCATTCATGGTGGATTGTGAGGGTTTTAGAAAGGCATCACGGACTGGTAGGAGTCACGTATAGATAATATCTTTCCCCGCCTTGAAGAGGAAAATTCAGTTTAGCTGTTTGTCTCCACTACACCTCAGCTCTCCAATGTCAAGGGCTGTGTCATTCTTTGTCATTTTCCTCAGCTCCTGACACACAGAAAACTTTCAGCAAATACTTACCAACTGAACGGTATGAAAACCCAGCAAAAAATGTGTGGAAATGAAGTAGGTCCAAGAAAACGATTCCTTCAATAAGCTAAAGACAGCAGCAAAGGAGCAACAGGGCTGCCATGCTTTAAAAAAAAAAAAAATCAGTCACAAAACATAAGCAGGAAAAGAAAATCGAGGAGGAGGAAGTATGCCTACAGTTTGCTTGGTTTTGTGGAGTAGTCAAGTTGGAAGCTTGGCCCAAATCTCCTGAGAACTTGCTAGTCTATTGAAAGATCTCCCAGTCTGGCTTAATATGGGAGGTTTACAAAGAAGGGGAGAAGAAAATGGAGAGAGCAGATTCAGAAAATAAGACCACTGAGGGGATGTTCCAGGAATATGACTTGCTGCCAGGTTTTCTGAGCTTCCAGTTTTTCTTTGGGGAGCTCAAGGTTTTGGAATAGCTGGGATCAAAAGAGAATCTCTTTTACTAAGAGCAGAAAGTTTATTGAGAGCTTCATTTGTACTTCCTATTATGGCTTAGGAAAGAGAGAGGAAGGGGAAAGTGGTGCAGACAACATAGCAAAGTTGTGGGCTTGGAAGCATGGGTCTCTGTGTCACCCTGGTTGTCTGCACTGGGGCCATCAGCAAGGAGGTAGCTCTACACCAGGAGGCCTGAGGGCTTGGGGACAAAGGAAGATTTCCCCTAGAAATCTTGCAGTGTCATCCTTGTGGGATAGCTGCTTCAGGCACCAGGAGGACTCAGCCCACTGGGCCCAGCTTATGCAGGCTTGGTTTCCTCAGTGTGGTAAGGTAATGCCTCAGCAGGTCCCCTGAGATGAATAGTTTGTGACTCCTGATTTCACAGGACAGCATTGCTACCACATTTTGTCCAAGGCGGTTGTGAAGTTATAGAAAGCTTAGGTAATAGAAGTTTCAGATTCATAGAACCACAGGCTTATAGAACTAGAAAATATCTCACTTTTATTTTTTAACTAACCCTTTATATAATTGTTTTGTTTTGCATTGTTTTAATGGGAAAGGAAAATAAGTCCAGAAAGATTAAGTTACGTTGCTGGCCCTCCAGCCTTCACTACAGGCCCCAGGCTGCTCCTCCTCCAATTCCTTCACTCCCATATTCAAAGAGACAAGCGTACCATACCCAAATGGCCCAAAGTCTGTTTTCTGGGCTTTTATGGGGACTCTTCCCTGGGTCAAAGGTGGTCTTTGACCATGCAGACTCATGTCTACACATGGCATATGAGGCCCCTTGGAAAACCAGGAGTTGGATGAAAAGAGGGGTAAGCTATGGTCCTGTACCACCGTAGTCCAATGTGGAACTCCAAGAAAACCAAGAAGTCAAAATCTGAACTTAGGTCATAATGAAGGTCATTGTGAGCTTATTACTTTAAGAATTGAGGCATAGATAGTATGAGGACTCCCAAAAGGTTCTCTCCTCAGAGCCTTTGTCAAAGCTCTGTCACACACTCAGCTTTCTGAGCAGGTACCTGTATGGAGGCTCAGATGTGTACATCTTGTGAGTCAAGCTTTGCCCAAACTCATCATTGTCTTGGTCTTGTACTTTGGTAACTTTCATGAGGGACCACAGCGTATTGGAGCCAAATCCCATAGTCTTGGGCCATGATGAGTTTCAGGGTATGTAAAAGCCTGCACAGACAACACCAGGTCAGACAGCATTCCAGGCACACAGCTGAGCAGTGCCGCTATTCTCATTTTCTGCCAGAGCTCAGCAATGTCTGTGGTCATTCAGTGATACTGCCCCCTGAGCTGTTCATATGTCTACTAGAGAAGCCAAGTGGTAAGACAGAAGGGAGAGAGGAAACTGAAGGAAGCAGAGGGGCAGAAAATAGCCAATGCCCCATATTCTGGGAATAAAGCAGCAAACAAGACACAGCCTCTGTCTTCATGGTGTTATTCTTATGCTGGGGTCGACAAACTCTCCATAAAGGACCAGAGAGTAAAAGTTTTCTACTTTGTAAGTGATACAATCTTTGGTAGAAACTACTCAACTTGGCTATTGTACCACAAAAGCAGTAGACAATCCATAATGGAGTGCTCGAGGCTGGATTTGGCCCCCAGGCCATACTGAGCCCACCCCTGTTCTAGTGAGTAAGCAGAGGTTAGTGTTAGAGGGACAGCAAAAGCAGTTCTGGGTGCCTTTGAGGGACCCCCATACCATTTGTTTCCTTTCTTCTGGTTTTTTTCCTTTATTGGGGAATCGGGGGAGGGGAACAGACAAGTTGATGTCCTTTTGTTCTTTAGTCTAGTTGTGGAGGACATCGTTTCACTGGCTCATGTTGGTATTGTGATCATTGTGCTCTTCCCAGCTGAGGCAGATCAGTTGCCGGCCATTGGACGGCCACTCACCATGGCTCATGGCAGCTCACAGCAGCTGCCAGCCACCCATGGTAGCTCACGGCAGCCCACTGCAGTTCCACGGCAGCCTACACTATCGCTGGCAACTCATGGCAGCCCAGCTCCAGGTTGAGCTGTTGTTCACCATCTTAGCTGTAGAGGGCACAGTGTCACTGGCCCATGTGGGATCCGAACTGGTGGCCCTGCTGCTCAGAGCTCGCACTCCCAAGCCAACTCTTAACCAATGAGCCACTCGGCCAGCCCTCCTTTCTTCTGTTTTATAGGAACTCCAGTTTAGCTGGGAAAGCAGACATTCAAAGATAAGTCTAAGGAGAATGGGCATGACTTTCAAGTTCAGGAACTATCATTTCAGATCTCTACTCTTGACTGATGCCTGAAAGTACAGGATAATCCTTGGTGATAACAATCAACAGCAGCCAACCTACAGGAAGGTGGAACTGAGCCTGGGTTTTTACCTGCCTGGTAGTTGCTGCTCCTCATGCAACAAGATGTCTTATGGGCTTAGTATCAATTCCTACCTACACCAGCAGGTATCTGGGGCCCTGACTCCAAATATTCATGTCCTTGTAAAAGAGACCCCCAGAGAGTTCCCTTGCCTCTTCTGCCATGTAAGGTTACAGCAAACAGACAGCCATCTACAAACCAGGAAGTGAGTCCGCTAGCATCTTGATCTTAGACTTTAGCCTCTAGAACTGTAAGAAATATATTTTTGTTATTTGTAAGCCACCCAGTCTGTGGTATTCTATTATAGCAACCTGAATGAGCTAAAATAGAGGGGAAAAGGAAAGAGAAGGAGAGAAGGAGAAGAGAGGGAGAGAAAGAGAATATGAATGAATGAATGAATGAATGAATGAATTATAGGAACCCACTCAACCTGAGAAACAGGAAGTAGGAGGGAGAAGGAGTGGCTTCTCAAAAGAATTCATTTAATTAAGTTTTCAATATTTTCATACCTCTCAAAATTACATATAAAACTCCTACCTGGCATTAAAGACCTTTAATGATTTGTCCCCAGTCTACCCTTTCATCTTTATTCCTTGTTAGTCTCTATGTATGTGTTATAATCTAGCCAAACCAAACTCTTAAAAGGCTTTCATTTCACAATCACAAATTTACAGAAAAGTTACAATTATAGTAGAAATAATTTTTCTTGAACCATTTAGTAGAAAGCTGCTGATCTGATGCCTTATTATCCCTGAATAGTTTGTATATTTCTTATAAAAAATGCATTTTCCTACATCATCACAATATAGCCAGCCATTCACATCAGTAAATTAACATGGATATGTCACCACCATCTAATCCTCAGACTCCATTCAAATTTCGACAACTATCCCAATAATGTCCTTTATAGCAAAAGGAACCGATTCAGAGTCACATGTTATATTTAGTTGGCGTGTCTTTTTGGTTCTTTGGTTTGGAACAGCTACTCAGTCTTTGGAAGATTATAGGCCAGAATTTTGTAGTAATTTTTCTCAATATGGTCTTGTCTGATATTTCCTTCTTAAAAGATTCAGGTTATGTATCTGTAGCAGATATATCTCAGAAGTATTGCTCTTTTCTTTTCATTGCGTCCTGTTGGATGGTACCGGATTTTTATTTGATCAATTACTAATAATATTAACTTCGATTACTTGATTCTAGAGGTGTCTCTCAGGCTTCTCCACTGTAAAATTACTCTTTTTCCCTTTGTAATTAATAAGTATTTTGTGGAGATGTGTTTTTGAGACTATGTAAATTATGCCATTCCTCTTCAAATGCTTAATATAATCATTTATTTCTTTATATCTTTATAAATTCTTGGTTTCTTATTTTAGTCACTGGATTTAATTTCTTACTATATTACTTATTTTGTTGCTCAATTCTCCCCTGATATAGCCAGTGGAAATCTATCAAGCTGGCTTCTGTGTTCCTTTGACACAGTTTATATCATTCTTTAAGCACTTCTTTGCTTTCTGGCAGAACAAAACATTTCAGGTTCATCTTACCATTTCCCCACCTAGAATCTACCATTTTCCAAGGATCCCTGGGTCCTTTTAGGTAACATGCTACATGGATGCCCTCCTCACCCCACTTAGTCTCATATACCTGCTCAGGGCCACCGAGGCTCCCCTCTCACCCTCATGGACATCTACCCTGTTCTACCCCTTAAAAATAATTTGTTCAGGAAGGGAAGGGAATGGAAAAGGAAAGGAAGAGTAACTGAAGACTACTTTTGAAAATGCCAAACTTGAAAAATTGAGGAAGAAAACAAGATACTGTCTTCATCATGTCTTCATAAGAGAAGTTCTCTTAAATAATAATGTTTGCTAACACTTACTATGCACAAACTATGTGCCAGGCACTGTTTTAAGCACTTTACATGTTTAACCACATAGTCCTTAAAATTACCTAATAAACAAGAATTGTAAAACAGTTTTATCTCCATTTTACCGATAAATAAACGGAGGTCCCAAGAGGTTAACCTAACATAAATTGAACAGTAAGTGGTGGAGCTGAGATTTAAACCCCTGTGATCTGGCTCCAGAGCCCATATTTTTAGTCATTACTCTATGTAATCTATCAAAAGACATATAAGACAAATACACACACAACACACAACACACAAACACACACACACATATACATATGGGGGAAAAGACTCATTCATTTGAATATCTTAAACAAAACATAAAACAAAACAAAACAAAACAAAAAACATTTGTGTTCCATAAAACAAAACATACTCTAAAAAAGTAAAGACAGGCCACAGGCAGTGAGAAGTTATTTTTAGTATACATAATAGACGAAGAATTAGTGTTGGAAATAAAGAATTGTGATTCAATAAGATAAGACAACCTAAAGAAAAATGAACAAAGCCTATGAATAGGCACTTCACAGAAGAGGAAACTCAAATGGTCACTAAACATATGAAAAGTTGGTCAACGTCATTGAGTTTCCTCAATCAAGGAGATGAAAGTCCAAATAACAAGGAGATACTCTTTCACATCTATCAATCAGGTTAGCAAAAATCAGAAAGTCAAACAATACTATCTTAGTCCATTCGGGCTTCTCTATAACAATGTGCCATAGATTGGGTAGCTTATAAACAATAAAAATTTGTTTTTCACGGTTCTGGAGGCTGGAAGTTGGAGATCAGGATGCCAGGACAGTCGGGTTCTGGTGAGAGCCTTCTTCTGGGTGGGACACTGCTGACTTTTCCTTCTATACTCATATGGTGGAAAGAAAGCGAACTAGCTCTTTAGCCACTTCTTCCTTATAAGGACATTGATCCCATTCAGGAGGGCTCCACCCTCATGACCTAATCACCTCCCAAAGGCCCCACCCGGATACCATCATACGAGGGAATTTTAAGAGGCACAGAGCATTCAGTCTGTAAGAAATGTAAGAAATACCAAATCTGACAAGGTATGGAGCAATGGGAAAGAGGTCCCCATGAGGCCTCTTTCATGGGGCAAAAGGGGTCCCCAAGACCACTCCCATGTTCAGAGATTGGCTAGGAGGACTTACAGGACTCAGCATATAGTTGTACTCATGACTAAGATTTATTAAGTAACGTAGGAGGAATGCACAGACAGATCATAAAGGAGAAAGACCTGGGTGGAGTCTGGCGGGATCCATGCATGGGCTCCCCTATGCTTTCTGCCTCTCATGAGGGGTCACACAGAGTCCATTCACTCCCTAGCAGTGAAAACGCAGCAACACGTATGTGATGTTTGTGCCCCAGAAAGCCCATTAGAGACTCAGCACCCATGGATCTTATTGTGTTTAACTAGCATGTTCCAAAATTCCAGACTCCCAGAAAGAAAGCAGGAGTGAAGCATAAATCAGTCTTTGCACAGTCTAGGCACAGGACACTCTCCCTTATCAGTTAAAGAACACTGAGAACACTCCAGAAACCTGTTCCTAGATGCCAGCCAAGGACTAACCTTGCCAACAGGCCCTTCTAAAGACAATAGCTTCAGGCCTGCCATGTTAGCCCTTTTCTGCAGACAGTGTGCATGCATATGACCAGTTTGGACATTAATTTGGAAATATTTTGGAGTTGAAGACATGCATATCCACCTGCCCAACAAGTCCCCTCCTAAGTGTGGTCTGTCTTAGAGCAACTTTCCGCAGGTGCATATGGGGACATGGTTCAAGTATGTTCCTTGCAGCTTTGTGTCTAATAGCAAAAAGTTTTTTAAAAAACTGAATATTGAGCAACAAATTGAATTGAGACCTCTTCATACAATGGATGTTATGTAGCAATGGAAATGAGTGAATTAAAAATATGTTTCAAAACATAATGGTTAGCAAAAATATCTAATGGCAGAAGGATGGGGATAGCAAGGCCTTCCCTGGCCACTCGATCTAAGATTTCAACTGCTCCAAACCCATCCTAACATCATACCCCCTTACCCTTTATCTGCATTTTCTTATAGCCTTAGCAGTTATCTAATAAACTGTATGTTTTTACTTACTTTTCTTGCTGATTGTCTCTCTGCCTCTCTAGAATACAAACTCCATGAGGGCAGGAATTTTTGTTTAATTTCTTCATTTTCTGTTGTTGTTAACCAATCCACTTTTTCATTTTTAGATTCTTGACATTACAGAACTAAACTGAAATTTATTAACATTCCACTCTAACATTTCCATTTCATTTACATTTTGACAAATGGAAATAAAATTCATGAGCCCAAAAATAACAAAACAAAACTAAAAACAGGAAAAAGCTTATAAAACTAAATATGGATCCCAGCATTAACAGCTGAACAGAAAATGTGATTTTAAATTCTTAGCAGATGATAAAGTTGTGTAGAAACTGAATGCTTACAAATTATTTAAAACCTGGAATGACTGACCAGAAATTACACAGTTGCATCATGGGAAAACAGCACAAAGGGGTTATCACTGAACCTACTGTATAGTGTTCTAGCTGGACTTCATGCCCTTCTCAGAGGAAAGCCTGGCACTGATTAGATACTGGACCAGACTGATGCTGGCAGCTAAACCAGTGATAGTTATCTGCCTACCGAAAGGACCTTTCACTGGACTGGCAATTTTGATTGGGAACCTGGGCATCTGACAGACCTCATTAATTCATGTTTGTGCCTTGGCACCTGAATATGCAGTCAATTTAAGTTATCTGGAATTCCAAGTTCATAGGTAGTTTGACTAGATGCATCCAAACTTGCCCAGTAGCCTTTCACCCATGGAGAACGAGAGTCAGTTCCAGCAAATCCAGTCCCAGCATGCATTACGGCAAAGTGAGAATGTTGTCTTGCCACCTGGTTCAACTTGGGCAGATTGAGCAAAGAAATGGTATATTGTCTTTGAATTGAGTAGGTATCCAGAGATGGTCTGTCCGGGTCATAAGTGGCATGGGGTGGGCTGCCCTCACAGATAATTGAAGAGTTGGCTGGCATGCACTGCTATGGTGTGGCATGACCCTCCCTTGTGGAGACAGGGAGGGCGTCTCCAGCACTGGTGCTCTTGTTGACAGACTGTGGCACACCAGCTCAGGGGAGTTAGGCAGAATGGTCTCCTCCCCCAGTGCCTAAAACTGCCTGGCCATAGCAGCTATTCAATAAGTTTTGTTAAATTAATGAATAAAAAAAGTATAATGCCATTTTAATAAAATTTAAAGCATGTACAAGTACTAAAGATTATTTATAGATACATGTATATGCAGTAGAAAATACTATGACATGCATGGGGGTTATAAACACTGATTTCAGTAAGTGATTGCTTCTAGGTGGGGAGAAAAGGGAATGAGACACAAAGCAGGCTCAACTATATGTGTGCTATTTAAATTTTTTAAAAATATCTGAAGGAAATATGGGAACATGTTCAGAAGTGACAAAACTAGGTGGTGGGTACAGAGAGATTTGTAAGATTACTCTCTGCATTTTCTGTATGCTTGAAATAGTTGATTTTTAAAATATCCTACCCAGAGCTAATACCTTCTACCACCAACCACCAGTCCCTATTCTCAGAACCACCCATCAGAGGCCGCCTTTCATTCCCATGAATATTCACTGCAATGTGTGAGCAACCCTTATGAATGACACTTTACGGCATTTCTCTTATCCCCCTACTGAATCACCTGACATCTGATACTGAATCTTATCATTGCACCCTTCATGTGATCTTTATGGTGTCTTACTACAAAATGGATTTTCGGTAGATATTGAATTGAGTAGAATGAAAATGCTAATTTGAGAAATGGCAGGCAGAACTGGCTATGTGATTTGAAGGGCCTGGTGCAAAATGAAAATATAGATGCCTTTTTAAAAAACTATTTAGAATTTCAAGATGGCAAAAGCAGAGCATTGAATGAAGTTCAGGGCCCCTCTGAGTGTGGGATCCCATGCAGCTGTGCAGCCCTCACATCCATGGAGCCGGCCCTGAGGGCTGGTTTGGAATGCAGAACTCATAATGCATCTGGATGGCTTAAAAGGATAGGATTTGGGGAGGCTGCTGGCTATGCAACAAAATCCATTCTCTCCTTCTTCTATCATAACAGAGTAATGACTTGATGCATAGTTGCCCAGGTGGGGAATGCAGTCCCCAAGCCTTGTAGTGAGGTGTGGCCGTGTCACTAAGTCCACCCCAGCAGAACGGAGTAGACGTATTGTGTACAGTACAGCGTTAAAGCAGCAGTGCCCCTCCATGCTCTCTTCCCCACTCTGATGGCTGGACTTCGGTCTTATAGTAACCTACAACTACTGAAACAACCTAAAGGAGTCAGGATGGCAGAGCCATCCCAAGTTGGAAGGACTCTGGGTCAGAGAGAGAGAGAGAGAGAGAGAGAGAGAGAGAGAGACACGTGTGTGTGTGTGTGTGTGTGTGCGTGTGTGTGTGTGGCAGAGCTGCCCAGCAATGTCACACATCCACCCTTCGATCATTAGGTGGCCCAAATTAGTGTGTCTCTGGTTACAGCACCCAGCTTAGTTGACTTAAGTGATGTGATGGAAATATCATTTTTGATTCACTCAACAGCCAAAAATAAGCACTTCTAGACTGAAGCCAATGCTGTAACAGGCCCCCAAGCTTTCTGCACTGGCAGCAATGGACCCTGGGCCAGTCCCAAAAAAGGAGATTGGGGAGGTCAACCTGTGCTCTCCATCCCAGGTGCAAGCACACATGCTCCCTCCAAATAAACTCAAACAGCTGTTTAGGATGTTAACGTTCCTCAACAGAGCAAGTCTGGAAACTCCTGCACATCCTCGGGATGTCCTCAGAAGTACCTCGAACCCTTCCTGCAAACCTGGGATGAGCTGCCCTGAGCTCAGCAGCCAGCTCCTCACTAACCATTCAGAACTCTTTCTCTAGGAGTCAGAGTAAGCAAGATCACTGGACCCGAAAACCAGCTAAGCTGTGCCAGGTGGACCAGGGGAAGAGGGTGTTTATTAGCAAGATTGCAACTCTGTAAAGTCATCTAGTTCCCAGCAAGGCTACAAACAGCTTCCAAGACATGTTAAGCACTAAATCCAACCAGCTACTCACCAAATAATATCCAGGGATCAAGGATCAGGTGTTATATAACACAAAGCCCACAGTGGGAACACACACACACACACACACACACACACACACACACACACACGCGCACACACACACACACACACATCTCTTTTTGGGAAAAAGCCTTGGCTTTCATAACCACATTCTACTTGAATATGCTCAGAAACTTGGGGCTTTTTAAAATAGCTACAATGAATGAATATCCATGCCTAATATTTTTATTTCAATGAAAAGTGGGCCAACTATCTGACTGTGCTCAGGCAGAGGCAAACTAGGGTATCTGACCCTGGACCTTGCAGAAAGGAATATGGAATTTGCCAAAGAATGCTGCTGTGCAGCTGAGAAGATGCCTGAGAAAGTATTTTCTGTAATTGACTTTTTCAGAAAGCAACATTTAGCATGTCTTTAGTAAACATCCTGGACTCTTTATTAGAGCCAGTAAAAAGGGGAAGATTTAAGGAACTTGCCCAAGGCTAGAGAGAGACTCAGTGTCAGAGCCAGGATCGGACTCAAGTCTGGACGACCCCGGTCCTGTCTTCAGCCCACATTCACACCTCTTCCCTTTTAATTAAAAAGAACAGCAGAGAAAGACGCTGGTATCAAGCAAAGGCCAAAACTGCATGTATATGCTTGTTAGACCCTCTTCTCAAAAGCTCAGTATTTCTACAGATACCATCAGAAAGCTAGAAGGAAGGAATGGGATATATTGCAGTGTTCAAATACTAATGGGAAATATAACTTGAGATGGAACAGCAGTGTAGGATGGAGAAGGGGTTTGCAAAGAAGCTGAAACCATGTGCAGAGAGATGAGGGAGCCACTATACACCACACAGAGGTGGGCACGCACCTGAGGTCATGTACAGGGCCCAGGACAGAGGCTGGGGAACATAGGGACAATTTGCCTTCACAATACTTCCCATCAGCGTGTTCTATGGGAAATCCAATGAACAAACATTGTTTCCATCCACCTTTTGATGAAGTGGAAAGAATGGCAGATACTGGCCTAAGGGAAAATAAAAAGACAAAAAGGATTTAAGAAAGCTGAAGAAACATGAGTGGTGAGACCTCTATCTTAGTTTCAGCCCCTGGGCTCCCCAACTCCCAGTTGTAGACCACCCATTCAACACCCCCTCCATCTAACTGCAGCCCTGTGAGTGTGGTTTTTGCAGTTAAGACAGGTCTACACTGTGGTTGTACCTCCATTTGTAATTTGTTGCCAGTTACAATTTGCCTAATAATCTCTAACAAAGTGTACATGGTTAGTCTCAGAGCCTGGGTTTATTTCTTCTTTATTAATGTCAGTTGTCCTTGAGGGACCAGAATTTAAAAACAACTACCACAGCCACTGTTTGGGTTTTGTTAAGAAGATGTACTCAACTTAACAGATCAAGGCTCTGATTCCTCTAACTTGAGAACTTGATTCATTCCCAACTGTTTCTGAGCCTACAAAGGGCCAGGAAGCATAGTTCACACTGGGACACGATGGACAAGACACAGCCCCCATTCTCATGGAGCTCACGGTCCAATGGGGAAACAGACAAGTTCCCAAATGGTTATGACTCAGTATGAGTACTACTGAGAGGTAAGTAGAGCAGGCATACCTCACCCAAAGGAGATGATGACTGAGCTAATGGTTAAGAAAAATCAAAGAATAAAAAGGGGGAAGGGAAGAAAGCAGGAATGGGAGAGATGGTGTTCTAAGCAGTGGGAGCAGCATGGGGGTGAGAGACCTTCATTCTATGAGGTGCATCAGTTTGGCTGAAAGTAGGAGGGGTCCAGGGTGGGCAGGTGCTTCCAGGGGAAAGAGAAGATGGACACAAGCAGATCATATCCTGGTGGGCCGTGTACTCCAGGCTAAGCACTTTGGACTTTATTCTGTAATGTACTTTGGTTCTCAAATTTTAGTGTGCATAAGAATAAGTGGGGAAGCTTGTTTTAACAGTAGATTTCTGAACCCCCCCATGCAGAAATTCAGATTCAACAGATCAGGGAACGGACCCAGAAATCTGCATTTTAATAACCACTCCCTTTGCTGGGCAAGTTTATGATTGAGTGACACTTTTCCAAATACAGCTGTAAGAGACATGGAGCCATAGAAGAATGGCGTGATCAGATCTGTTTCAGAAAAATTACTCTGGCAGAAAGTGCTCGTTCGGTACATGCTTTCTCAGCAAAGCCCCTAATCCTTTGATAATCTCCAGGCAATCTTCTGTTGCCCAGGGACTGCAAAGCTCAGAGTTGGCTCTGAAAGATAGTCTTCTGAGAAGACAGGCTGCTGGGAAACTCATGCCTGAGTGCTCCTGGACTGCTCTGCTTGGGATCTTTTGTAGCCCCAAACTCAGGGCAACAAGGTCTGCTGAGTATAAAAGCATGAAAACCCCGGGGCCCAGGTCCACTGGTGGCCTTCTGGATTCTGGAGAACACAGTTTGTGCTGGGGGCTGGAGCCAGGGTCCATATCTAGTCTAGTTAGGGCGACAGGAGCTCCTGACAGCACAGAACCTGGGCTCATTTGGCTGACAAAGGCCTAGGGGGAATTTGGGTGCAGGCCATGTCAGCTCTTCACCCCTGAAGTGCCAATTATGTCGTCTCGTGGAACTGAACGCATCCCGATTAATGTTGCCTAGTTTCTTACAGCCAATGGTGATAAATACATTGATAAATATTTTATGGTGGCTACAACAATGACATTCCAACTAAAAGCCTGTCCACTTATTTCTAGGAAATGCCTAATCAATTGAGCTAGATTTCTGCTCCTCGGTACTCATCACCCATACCACCCCAGGACCCAGGACCCAAGAGCCTTCAGAGCTCAGAGCCTGTCCCTTCTTCCCATACCTTTCCACAGCAAAAGTCATATCTCCCCCAAAGTTGGACATTGCTACAGTGAGTAACATGTTGTTTCATCTTCTACCATCTCAAAGGGCAAGAACTAAGTCTTGGGCTTCTGTATTCTGGCTCCCTGCTCCAAGCAGCTACTCAAATGAGCAGGTCTTAAATGAGCAAGAGGCCTCTGTATAAGTGTGCTGGACCTCACTTTCAACCTCCCAGCCAAAGTTCTAACAGCTCAGCTCCACAGCCACCCAGTCACCAGCCTCTAAACTGGGACATTAGTTTCCCAAACATTCCCCAGAAATTTTTTTGGCTTACACTAAGCAGGATTACCTCTTCACAGGCTGAAATCTGACTGGTATTTTCTTTCCCTCACACCATAGCTATGATACCTGAGTGTGCTGCCTTGTCCTAAAGACACAGCTGTTTCTCATACTTATGGAAAGAATTTTCACCTAGTGCAAAATAAAATTACAACAGAAACTACTTATTGGTCATGTGTGGCCTACTGGCCTAGGATATCTCCTAGCATATATCAATACCATTAAGGCCAGAACCAAAGATCAGGGAGCCCCACTGCCACACTTTTGCTTTCCCAAGTGCCCTCAGCCTGGAGACACTACTCAGAAACACACAACTATTTTTCAGACACATCAAATGACAAAAGTGAGTTTCCAGAGATCAGTGTTTACGCGCGCACACACACACACACACACACACACACACACACACACACACACACACACAGCTGAGCTGCCCTTCATCTTAGCCATACAAAAGGCTTATTGTGCACCTGGCTGGTTCCTCTCAGAGATTTTCTTTCAGGTGGGTTGGACTGAGTCCTTCCCATTCTCTAACTGTCATCACTGTTTATAAACTCTGACTTCCCCCAACTATAATCATCATGTGGCAAAGGCTGTGATGTTGTAACCCACCCATGGCAAACAGAGAAGGCTGAAAAGACATAATAGGACTGGGAGGAACATTTTCATGTTCCTATTGTAAACCAGAAGCTTTCAAAATAATTTTTTTAAGTAGTTATTTTTACCCTTCCTTTTTACATGAGCCCAACCAAGCTCTGGGAGGTTGAGTGATTTGCCAAGCTCAGGCAGCTAATGAAAGGCAGAGTAGGATTTGAACCCAAAACTCTCTCTCTTTTTTTTTTTTTTAAATGTCTTTTTTTTTATTTATTTATTTTTTTATTGGGGAATTGGTGGAGGGGAACAGCATTGGGGAATCGGAGAAGGGGAACAGACAAGTTGCTGTCTTTTTGTTCTTCAGTTTAGTTGCGGAGGATGTTGCTTCACTGTTGGTATCGTCATTGCGCTCTTCCCGGATAAGGCAGATCGGTCGCTGGCCTCTGGATGTCGCTCACCCAAAACTCTCTCTTAACACCCATATGTTATTTTATTTCATTTCATCTCATTTTAATTTTATTCTATTCCATTTCAAATTAATGTGATTTACTCTTCCTCACATTGTGATAAAGGTATTATCATTCCTACTTTATAAATGAAGAAACAGGTTGCTTCCAAAAGGGGTTTGCTCTCTGGAACACTCAACTCAAGCACTTTTCACACTTTCTTATGTAACCATTATTAATACACAGGTCAAGACCGTTAGCAGAACATAATAGAACATAAGCTCCTTGAGGACAAGCCCCTTCCAGTGAGTGTTTGATCTCTTCATAGCTCCAGGTAGACTGTCTTCAAATAGCCCTCATATTCTAATGGCATAACCATTGCCTACATGGTAATGATGCAATAACCTACATCAAGGTCTTAACTAAAACTCAAACCTGAAAGCAACTGATGTGCTTTGTCTTCCTCAGCTTCTAAGGTTCTTGGCTAAAACTTCCTTGATTGCAAATAACAGAAACCAATCTGAGTCAGTGTCAATAAAACAAGGGTTTTATCGGATGGATAAAATCCAACAATTAGCACAAGACAGATTATAGGACCTCAGTAAAGGAATTTGAAGACCTTTTGTCTACAGTTTAGGCAGCTTGCATGACTCAATTCCTAACTCCAGGACTTAATCCAAAATCCCAGAATGAGAAGTGAATGGGTCCAACTGATCAGTTATAGTGGAAGCAGGGTTACCTGGTAGAAACATGGCTTCCAGGACTTATCCCTATGAGGTTGCAGAGTTGTTAGCAAAGAGAAAACTCATTCCTAAGTATTCATTCACAAAAAAATATATATAGTAACCCCAATTCTAAGTATAAGATTTAAATACGAACAGCACAATATAGTGGGGAAAACTCTATATAAGAAGTCAGGAGATCTGGTGCCTGTGAATTCTCTGAACTGACTTTGGGCAATTCCTTCCTTTATAAAATGTAAAGTTAAAGTAGATGACCAAATGCCTTCCAAAGCCAATTTCAATTCTAACGCTCTTTACATAGTTGGTGTAACAGTCACGTCAGGGAGATTTTTAACACAGTTATCTGAGGAATGTCATGTTTTGAAGAGTTCCACTGTTTGTTTAAAGCTTCTTCCTGTGAAGCAACTGAGTGCAACACCTCAAGAATGTCAACATCCAGCTCTGTGAAAAGTCAATGTGATGATTCTAGGTGTTCAGTTCTGGCCCCATCGACCCCATTCACTCTTCTAATGGGGCTTCTTCCACACCTATCTATTGTTCTATTTGTCCTCAGCTCACCTAGCAGACCACATGACTGCAATGTCACATTACTGTGCTGGAGTTTTGGTCAGTACTTTATTTTAATCCAGCCTCAAATGAACTCTGAACCTGATTCAGAGTTAGGGCTGGCATTACCCTGGCATCTGATGCTAACCCACTAATAGAACTTGACTCATTATTAGACGAGGACTAATGAATCAAGGCAATTTGTTTCAACCATATGCTTTATTTCTTATCATGCCCTCCAGGTCCCTTTGTTTAATGATTCTATTCTGCACCAACCGTGGTATTTGAGTTCTTGTCTAAAACTAAATTAGCTCTCACCTAAAACACATTTAAAATTGTAAAACATTTGCCATCTCTACCCACCTATACTCCTAACCCCCCTTACTCTACTCTGTTTTTTATTTTCCCATAGCATTTGTGACCTTCCAACATAGAAAACATTATGTCTATTTTAATTGTGGTTTTCTCCCACCAGACTGTAAGCTCCATAAGAGCTTATTATAAATAGCTTATCTTATTGTGGTACAATAAAAATATATATATTTAGTCTTTGTCCCTGTTTCCTGGCACAGTGCTCCTAAAACCCTTGGAATTTTCTGAGTGATTAGAATGTCTTTTGTTATTCATAACAAACCTCTTTTTGACCACAGCTGAGTTTATATTAATGAGGTGATTAATGGTAGAACCCAAGATAGCTTCAGGATGGGGATTGGTCACCAGAGAAGCCAACTATGTGATTAGAGGGTTGGAATTTTCAATCTCCAGGGAAGAGAGAAGGGCTGAAAATTGAGTTCAATCACCAATGGCCAATGATTTCACCAATCATGCCTATGTAATAAAACCTCACACAAAAACTCTAAACAATGGGGCTCAAGAGCTTCCAGATTGTTGAACTCATCCACATGCTGGGAGCATGGTGCACCTGGATTCCACCGGCACAGAAGCTCCTGCACTTGAGAACTTTCTGGACCTCGGTCTGTGTACCTCTTCATCTCACTGTTCATTTATATTCTTTATAATAAACTGTGATCATAAGTATAAGTTCCTGAGTCCTGGGTCATTCTATTACAGCAAATTATCAAATCTGAGGGGACATTGTGGGAACCCCCCCAGTTTTATAGTCAGCCAGGCAGAAGTGTAGAACTCCATTCACGGTTGACATCTGAAGTGGGGCAGTTTTGAGGGACTGATTTCTTACTCTACGGGGTCTGTGCTAACTCCTTACAGTGTCAGAATTGAGTTGAGTTGTTAGACACCCAATTGTGTAGGAGAATTGCTTGCTATTAGAAAACGACACACTTCTACTCCTAGAAAAGTGCCTGGCCCATAGTAGTCACTTAACTAATATTTGCTGAATAAATGAATGCATGGACATCATCTCCTCTACACAGAACTGCCATTAAAGTTCTCTTGGCCATCCCCACTTCCTTCCTAATGACTGTCTTTTTTTTTTTTTAAGCTGAGCCATCCTGCCATCTGTTGGCAGCTCAACGGCAACTCAGCTCGGGCTGGCCTCGAACAGCTGTTGCTCAGAGCTCAGCTCGCACTCTTGAGCGAGCTCTTAACCAACTGAGCCACTCGGCCAGCCCATAAATTTTTTTTTTATTTTTATTTTTTTGAGGGCAGTATCACTGGCCCTCGTATGTGGGACCCGAACCGGGGCCGCTGGCTTCCGAAGCCAGCGCTTAACCACCGCACCACTTGGCTGGCCCCCTAATGACTTTCTAATAATTCAACAATAAATATGTTTGAGTCCTCAACAAGTGCCAAGCACTGAAATACCATCATTGAAGTTAAGCCGGGAGGCATCAAGGCGTATGGTTTTTTGCCCACCCCACCAGGATAGGACCCGGCCTTGAGGACAGGAGAATCCTGGCCCTCTCTGAAACTCAATCCTCATGACCCGCAGTGATTCTTCAGATTGTCCCCACATGCAGTAAAATGCAGCCCTGAACACATCCATCTGAACCTCCAAAGACTGGACTAAAATCAAATGCGAAACACTGGTGCTAAAGACACAAGGTATGCGAGTCATTCTCAGTAGGAAGCAGATGGGACTCTAAGCTGGCCAACAGCACAATCCTCTGTGTTTTCAGCAAACAAGCTTCCCCCAAGCAGGGCATCCAAGAGGCAGCCGAGTTGCTCCATCCATCTTTTCTCTTAGCTGTTAGCTTCTACACCCAACTCAATGGGGAATTTTAAAGAAATTCCACTTACTACATGACATTTACAAGAACAAATTTCAGATGGATGAAAGTATTTCACTTAAATATACAACTCCTACATTACTATAAAAGAATATTATTGTAATCCTGGGGTGGAAGAGTCCTCTATAGGCAGTACAGAAAACACAGAGGTGATGATGAAAAAACTTGGCAGATTTGACTAAGTTTCAAAATATTTGAAGAAAAAAACACTAGCAATGTTAAAGATAAATTGATACAAATATTTTCTTTTTTATTGAATGTTTTTATAAGATTTTTATTAAAATATAGCTAACATGCAGTATTCTATTAGTTTCAGTATACACCATATTTATTCAACATTTTTCACCTATGGAAGTGATTGCCATGAAGCGTCCAGCAACCATCTGACACTATACTATACTATCACAATATTATTGACTATATTCCTTATGCTGTACATTATATCCTCCATGACTTATTTGTTTTATACCTGGAATTTTGAACCTCTTATTCCCCTTCATCATTTTACCCCCTTTTAAAATTTTTAAATTACAGTTGACATTTAATATTATTTTATATTAATTTCAGGTGTACAGAATAGTGGTTGGACATTTATATAATTAAAGAAGTGATCCCCCTGACTAGTCTAGTACCCATCTGACACCATACATAGTCATTACCATATTATTGACTATATTCCCTACGCTTTACTCACATCCCTGTGACTATTTTGTAACTACCAGTTTGTACCTCTTAATGCCTTCTCACCTTTTTCACTCTGACTACCAAACCCCCTCCCATCTATTGCTTCCATAAATCCAGTACCCGTCTGACACCATAAATACTTATTACAATATTATTGACTATATTCCTTATGCTATGCCCTACATCCCCAGGACTACTATGTACAGCCAATTTGTACTTCTTAATCCCTTCTCCTTTTTCACCCATTCCCACACCCCTCCAGTCAAAATGCTCTCTGTATCTATGAGTTTGTTTCTGTTTTGTTTGTTTATTTATTTTGTTCTTTAGATTCCACATATGAAGTGAAATCACATTGCATCTGTCTTTCTCTGTCTGACATACTCTACTCAGCACAATGCCCTCCAGGTCCATCCATGCTGCCACAGATGGCAAGAACCCATTCCCTTCCATGGCCGAGCAATACTCCATTGTATATATGTACAACCTATTCTTTATCCAATCATCCATCGATGGACACCCAAGCTGCCTCCACATCTTGGCTATTGTAAACAATGCTACAGCGAATATATAGATGCACACATCCCCATGAAGTAGTGTTTTGGCTTTCTTCATATAAATACCCACAAGTGGGATTACTGGGTCCTTCTTTGTCACTTGTTATAGGCTTTGTTTTAAAGTCTATTTTGTTTGGTGTAAGTTTTTCTACCACAGGTTTTTTTTTTTTCATTTCCATTTTCATGAAATATGTTTTTCCTATGCCTTTACTTTCAGTCTGTGTGTGTCTTTTGATTTGAAGTGAGTCTCTTATAGGCAGCATATATAAGGATCTTGTTTTCTTATCCATTCGGCCACCCTATCTTTTGATTGGAGCATTTAAGCCACTTACATTATAAGTAATTGTTAATACATATGTAGTAATTGCCTTTTTATTATTCATATTACTGAATTATTTTATTTGTGTGTGTGTGTGCACGCGTGCGTGTGTGTCTTAAAGAAGTCCCTCTAACTTTCCTTGTAATACTAGTTTGATGTTGAGGAACTCCTTTAGCCTTTTCCAGTCTGGGAAACTCTTGATCTGTTCTTTGTTTCTAAATGATAGCATTGCTGAATACAGCAATCTTGGCTGTTCATCACTTTGACTATTTCCTGCCAGTCTCTTCTGGCCTGCAAAGTTTCTGTTGAGAAATCAGCGATAGTCTTATTGGAGCTCCCTTGTAGATAACTAACTGCTTTTCTCTTGTTGCTTGTAAGATTCTCTCCTCTTTAACCTTTGGCATTTAAATTATAATGTGTCTTGGTGTGGGCCTCTTTGGGTTCATCTTGTTTGGGACACTCTGCACTTCCTGGGCTTGTATATTTATGTCCTTCGCCAGGTTAGAGAAGTTTTCAGTCATTATTTGTTCAAATAGGTTTTCAATTTGTTTCTGTATCTCTTCTCCTCTGGTACCCCTATGATGTGAATATTGATATGCTTGATGTTATTCCAGAGGCCCCTTAAATTCTCCTCATTTTTTTTGGATTATTTTTCTTTTTGCTGTTTTTATTGGATATTTTCTACTACTTTATTTTCTAAATCGCTAATTCGATCCTCTGCTTCAGCTCATTTACTGTTGATTCCCTCTAATACATTCTTCATTTCAATTATTGTATTCTTTATTTCTGACTGGTTCTTTTTTATGTTTTCTATCTCCATTTTTATGTTTCTTATCTCTTCGTTGAAGTTCTCCCTGAGATCATTGAGCATTCTTATAGCAAGTGTTTTGAATTCTGCATCCGATTGATTGCTTGTCTCCATTTTTAGTTCTTTTTCTGGAGCTTTGTTTTGTTGTTATTTGGGACATGCTTCTTTGCCTCCCCATTTTGGCTGTATCCCTGTTTTTGTTTCTATGTATTAGGTAGAGCTGCCATGCCTTCCAGTCTTAGTAGAGTAGCTCAATATAGTAGGTGTCATGTGCCCCCAGTAGCACAGTCTCCCTGGTCATCAGAGCCAGATGCTCCAGGTGTGTCCCTTGTGTGGGTTGTGTGTGTCCTCCTGTTGTAATTGAGCCCTGGTTGTTGTTTGCAAATCAATGAGAGGGATTGACCCTCGGGCTGATTGGTTGTGAGGACTGGCTATGGCTACAGTGGGGGAGCTGTGGGACAAGGGCTGACCCTACAGAGTAGGATTTGTCTTAGCAGGGCACTGGTACCTGCCCAGTCTGTCATTTGGGAGTGTTGTCCTTGGAGAACACCAGGTGATGCTCTGGCCTAGTCCAAAGTAGGCCACTAGGACTGCCAGCCCCAGGGCCTCCTAGGAGGGGACTAACTGCAGGCCAAGTTCAGCTGCAGTCTGTGCCCTGCCCGAGGCCACCCGGCATGAGCTACAAAGCAATCTGCAGATGGCCACTGCCCTTGCTGTGCTTGGAGGTGCCTCAAGAGGCCAAGTAAAAAACCAAGGCCAGCTGTCACTAGTGCTGGGCTTAGGGCTGCTCAGCCAGAGGTATGGACACACTGAAGCCAGATGCTGCTTGTTTGGGTTTTGCAAACGCTTGAGAGAGTTTAGGAAAATCTTTAGCATGAGCCAAGGCAGGCTATTTATAGGGAAAACCCACTGGAAGTGGCTTGGATGTGCCTGAAAGTTAGGTGGGCAGGGCCTGAGGAAATCACCAGAGCAGGGCAGACAAAAGATGATAGCCAGTTTGATGGAGATTCAAATATGGTGTCTGCTTGTGTCTGTACATAGGGAGGGAGAGGGCTCAACTAAGAAACAGTGGCTTCAACCAGCTTCTCTGTTCAGGAAAAAGCTGCCCCTCCAGCCCTCACCCTGAATGTAAACAATTCAGTTCCTCCCTTAAGTCCTTGGCACCTTTCAAGCTGCTGCCCCAGCACTGGAGCTCAAAGCAAATGAGTCCGTCAGCAAGTAAATCCATGTGCAGGCCCCTTAAGAGGAGGACCTGGGACTGCAGGCACCCTCCATCTCAGCCACCATCTCTGCTGGTTTCACAGCCAAAAGTTATGGGGACTTCTGTCCCCAGCACTGGAACCCTGGACTGGGGAGACTGGTTGGGACCCCAACCCTGTGTTGGGACCCCTCACTTCTTGTGGGTGACTTCCACAGCTGAGATATCCCTCCCACTTGGGGATGTGGGACCAGCCCATTTTGTTTCTGCCCCTCCTACCAGCCTCAAGGTGGCTTCTTTTGTATGTCCTTAATTGTAGGGCTTCAGCTCAGCTAGACTTCAGGTAATTATCAATAATGATTGTTCTGTGGTTTAGCTGTAATTGATGTGGTCCTGAGAGGTGGTGGGCACCATTTTTAGCTACTCCACCATCTTGACTGGAAATCCCAAATATTTTCACTATAGATAAATAAAAAGGTTAATAGTGATAATATATAAAGAGCTTCTACAAATTAATATAAATTCTTTGAAGACAAAGATAGGAGAGATGAGATTTTCTTTGTGAGGGTGGGCAGAGGCAAAGAAAAGGGAAGAGAACAATGAGAGAGAGGAGAGAGCATCTCTCATTCCACTTGACCCCAGACTGAATTTGAGGTCCCTACAAGATGCATTAGCAGCAGACACTGATGGGGCCATTCAGTACACATGTGTTGAGTCTCGGGATCAAAGCAGAGCAGTCTTGGGGCCCCTGTTAACACAGAATGTTTGGCACATGGTGAGCAGATATCGCCTTCCCCAACTCTGCCTGAAACTCAACATCCCAACTCTGCCAACCAAGGATTAAAAACTTTGGAAATAGCACCCATGACATGGATTTTGTCGTTTGGCTTCTGTGAAATTCTCCACCCTTCTGTGAACAATGGATACAAAAGAAGCATTGGAGGAGGGGAAGAGGCATTGTCACATGGAGCCACAACCAAATGACACATGTGAGATACCCTTTTTGGGTACTTCCAGAGAGAATTGGAGGACATTATTCCAAGGGTCTGTTTTTACTTGGGATACTGAAACAGGAAATGTCCGGGCATACATATCTATGCATTTCGTTTAAAGTCTGGAAGGATAATGGTTTTCTGTGGGAAATGGGATTATGAGAGGAGGCAGAAAATACCACTTTCTATTGTATATGCTTCTGATATTTTAATTTATAAATAGGAAACATATACTACTTTCATAATAGTAACATACAAGAGGATAGTCCCATTTAGTAAAAAAGAATACATAAGATATGGCATTTGGCTTTTAAGGATTGAGGCCTTCTCTGCAGGGTGCTGGCCCAGCATGAGCCCACAATAACATCATCTCGTGTATGTTGTAACCCATGACAGGAAATAAAGCACAGAGCAGAGGAATGAATGGGAGCTTCCCTGGCCCCAGTGTCAGAAACCAAACTACATCCAAGGGCAAAATCTGGTATGGTGGCCAACATGAAGCATGAGGTCTAGTTATTATCCTTAGCCTAGAAGCCCTGACTTCTTTTATGGGTAGTCACCAGCAGGTTCAAAGCTTTCTCTCTCAAACATACTTAGGTACAAGCAAGAGATGGAACTGAGTTTTCCTTCCCTGCTGCTCTCATGAAAAAATCCCACATTTTCATTGAGATTCACAAAGCCTGGCCCTGCCTTCCTCTCCAGCCTCATTCCTCCCTGTTTCCAGCTCTTGCTCCAGGCCCTAAACTAGGTGTGGTTCCTTAAACTGTCACTTCTCTTGAACCTGTAACTTCTCACCTGCCCCTTGGCTCATGCGTCCTTTACCCCTGCGGAGTCCTCCCTAGATGAGATACAATCAATTCTGTTCCCAGAACACCCTGGTTTGTCCTTCTGAAACATTAACCCTCTGTAGAATGGCCACCTGATTACATGTGTGGCCTCCACCAGACTGGTAGCATGGTAGCAAGGGTGTAGTATTACCACAGTAGCCTCCAGCTCTGGACATAAAGTTCCATAAACATTTGCTGAATGAATAACCCACTGGCCTGAACTAACCCTGCAGGCATCCTCAAGTCAGGCCTACTTGTAAGCTCCTCACAGTTCCTGGGTGAAAGAAAGATGGTGGCAAACTCCAACAAATAGCTATACTTACTAAACTGTCTCTTCCCAGAGAGAAACTTGAACACAAAAATGCCAGCAGAGGTTAACTGGGACTGCAGACCTTCCACATAAAGTTCTCAACATGTTGATTAACCAGGAACAAAGAGGAGATACAAAGCTTGGCAGGGCCAAGGAAAGCAGGGGACTACAGTTGTAGTCCTGAGTCTACCCCAAACTGCTGTGATTTCTGTCAAAGCCCATCACCTCTCAGGCCTGTCTGTCCCAGAATCTCTGAAGTAAAGAGCTGGGTCAGGTGCTGGCTAAGATCCTGGAAGGGGAGATGGGAGAGAAGCTGACCAATCTGAAAAGCAGATCGGTTGGGCTGTACCACCCAGCCTTGACCTCAGCCCTGGATACAGCCCAACCCAAATCCTCCTGCTTAAAACAAACTCTGCAAGGAACATTCACAGCCTGGGTCACAGGGCAAAAAAATCTCACCAACACCCTTGCAGTTAGTGCTTCTTACAAAGAAGGACATCTAGACTGGACTAGTGGTCCCTTTCCTTTGAGAAAAAGGACTCATGCCTCCTCACATCCCATTTCCTACAATGCAAGTTTTGCTCAGAACTTATTTCTAACAAGCCAGGCAATAGCTGCCCCCACAGCACTGGCCTATGTCACCAGCCTGAGCTTCCCTCCCTGAGGCAACTCTGGAAGCAAATCCATGCCCCTTTTCTAAGGTGCTGCTGTTGGGAGGCAGCCAGCTATGTTACAAGGAAGAGGGGCACACATCTACTATTCCCACTGATTTCACTGAGCTGGGGAGAAAGGAGAGAGTTTGTTGATGTTTCCTCTATTCTGCTAAGTGCACAGGCTTGGGCATCAAAGAGACCTGGGTTCAAGCCTCAATTCTGCCACTTTCTAATTATTTGATTTTATGCCAGTTTCCAGAGGTATGTCAGTTTCAAATCTGCAGAGTGAGACTATACTGCCTGCCCTGAAGGGTTGTTATGTGGATTAACTCAGAAAACATCTGTCAAACACATAGCAGAGGGCCTGCATAGCAGAGTGCTGTAAATGCGTAGCAACTGCTAACAGCCTGGAAATGTCTGGTACAAGCAATAGGGCTGATGTTTTTAAAAGAGTTTCCCCATGAATCATGGTCAGGAGCAAATCCTGATCCCACAGCCCTGAATCCAGGTCTTCTCATGCCACCCACTCACCACCCCATAGTTCCAGCTACTTTGGATTAAACAGCTGAGAACTCAGAACTGTAAAAATGAAAGTCCCCACGGAAGGGCTGGCCTGTTCCTGACCACAGTGGCAGACCCCAAGCCCAGGAAACCCCAGGGCTCAGATCTGACGTTTCTTTCTGCCCTGGTGGCAGAGCCCTGAGATCAGGCTGCCCAAATTCAAGTTACTGACTTTGATCCTGCAGTGCCTCTGCCCCAGTGAGCTTTTTGCTTACTCATTGTGGAAGCCTCAGAATAGTTACTTTTTAATCTCATGAAAAATGTCTGCAGCCTGCTTTGTGGGGCACTTAGTACCAGGAAGTTGAAACACCGGCGGGGGATGCGTGATTATGGATGGCACCTGGAACCGGAGAGGCAGGTCCTCAGATGCCTCTCCCAGCACTGGGCCAATAAACCTTTTTGTTCTGTTTGGGCTAGTTTCAGTTTCGTGTGTTTAAATAAAACCAAAGGATCAAGCTAAGTCAGGCGATAATGCTCCTAATGTAAGTTAGGTTCCTCAGACAAACTCTTCGTGACTTGGTTAATAACTAAGCCAGGGATTAAGCTGCTCTAGCACATTCTATTCTGTAGCCCAGAGGGATCTTCCCGTTAAAAGGGATATAGATATAGACGCTAGACTAGTAGCTTCATTATTTCTACAGTCTGTAATATTAGTGTCTGTCCAACTTCTCCGTGTCTGTGTCTGCTGTATGTGGTGTGTACCAAGACCACATCCAACTCGAAAGTCACTTCTGGGACACCGCCATGTCCAGAGGGGACTCAGAGATGAAGGGAAGCTTCGGGCCCCTGTAGTAGGGGTTTGGCCCTTGAGGGCATGGTGCATGCCAGACACTGTGCCAACTACTTTACCTATATCGCCTCAGTTAATCTTCATACTAATCCCATTACACAGGAACTATTATGTGTGAAGGATCAGAGAGGTTAATCAGCATGCCAAAGATTGACAAAAGCAAGTCTTAAACCCCACAGCCCCATGTGGGAGGATATTGCGTAATACTGCCTTTACCATTTTACTACAAATTACAAATGTTATACTATTTCCAAAAACTGGGAGATGAGTGAGCACTGGAATTACTTGGAAAAGGGGGGAAGGATTTGGAGGGGCCCCAGGGAGGGAGAAGAGGCAAGGAACCCATGTGCTGGGAAGGGTCTGACATGTTCAGGTAGCAGGGGCAAGACCAAGCGCAGACTTTGCCACAGCAAAATTTTCTCACATCCCTGCTGCAATATATCTAATCTGTAAATTAAAGCCTACCTGGACATGTATGAATGAGTGCTCTTAAAACACCTATTAATTTTAGCAATTCTTGGAAATGCCTCCTCCCCTAGCTCAGAATGAAAGAGCTGCAGGACAGGCAGGAATGTGTCCTTCCACCCAATTCTCCGGAGCCACCCTCTGCTGACTTCTGCGAACTGGGGTGACTCATGATAGCTTCTTCTATACAAGCTCTTTAGACTCAGAAGCTTTTTACAAAGAAAGTTGCTTTTACTTTGTGTTTTGGAAATTCCACCGTACAGATGGTTCTGTGCAAAGTTAGTTTCTTCACTCTTTGGCATTGAGAGAACATTTTTGTTTTTGTTTTCAACAGACTTATACAAAACAAATACATAATATTTCTCTTAAAGTTGAGGTCATTTGTGTAACTAGTTCAAGATTCACAGCAAGACATGTTCCAGGTTGTCCTGACATAACCAGAGAGACCGGTCACGGTCTGGCTGAGACCCCAGTTCCCACACAGTCAGCCCCCAGCTCTCAGATAGCATGAGTCTCTCTCTCATCAGGTCCTCAGCCCCGGGTCTGTGCTTCTCCTGAAATCTCTGCCTTGGACCTCATATTATAGCTCTCTGTGACCAGGCCACCATGGAGGAAGTTCCTGGAGGTGAGGGCCATGCTTCATCCACTCTTCCAACAAGCATGCTTTAATGCCTTCTAAGGACCAAGCAAATTGCTGGGCCCTGGATCCACTTGTGAACAAGACTGTCCTGGTATTGGAGGCATCATGCTTAAAAGCATAAATTCTGGAGTCAGAATTCCAGCTATGCCACATGCTAGCTCTGTGACCCTGGGCAAGTCACTTAACCCTGTATATCTTAGTTTCCCAGTGTATACAATGGTGACAAAAACTCCCTACCTCATAGCAATGAGCGGATTAAGCAAATTCATATATGTTTATGGTTAGTAGCCAGTAAAATCCACATGTAAGTTAATCTTCAAGACTGTAGTGATAATGGAACAGAATGATACAATAAAATGTAAGTGCTCTCTGTGGCAAGGCTTTGATGAGATGTTTTAGGAGGATACAAGAGGGATACATAAATCAGACTTACAAGGGCTTCCTAAAGGACGTGGGACTGACTCTAAACAGAGACTTAAAGAATCAGTTAACCGTAGTTATAAGATGTGAGGACAGGGAGAAGAATGTTCCAGATTGAGGGAACAGCACATGGAGAGATTTGGAGGCAAAAGTCCATGCTTTCTTTGGCAAGTTTGCTTCATTTAAAAAAATAAAACAGAGTAAGTTAGTCACTAAGTAACAGTTGTTACAGAATTTGTAATGTGCCTTCATGCATTGAAACATTAATATACAAACTGCAAAGAATTCAGAGTCAGATCACAAAGAGCAAATCAGAGCTAAGTTCATCTTTGAAGTTTATAGTAACAAGGTCAAAATGGTTCACAACGTCTCTTTTAATTTTCAGTAGGAAACAAACATTTATGAACCTCAAATTTTTAGGTGCATTGAATCATTTCTTGGAAGAGTTTTGATCTGTAGACTCCCTAAGACAAGACATAGTGCCATCTTGGTTTTTATTCCCCACCACTGCCCCAGCTCATCTTGCACATGGCAGTTACCCAACAAATGCCTCTTTTTTTCTTCTATACTCAAATGCACTGAATTTTAGTTTGTGTCCCAATTTTCTCTTTCTTTCTTTCTTTCTTTCTTTCTTTCTTTCTTTCTTTCTTTCTTTCTTTCTTTCTTTCTTTCTTTCTTTCTTTCTTCTTTCTTTTATAACAATGCCTTTTCCCCAGTGAGTGTTAAAATGAATCTTGCCCATGCTCACTGGTTCTCTTGCCACTTAACTTACAGGAAACAAGTTTGGGTCTGCCTCTGATGTCTTAGAGCAGCAAGCTACTCTCCAAGATGACCTCACTGTATTTTATAATCAGCTAGCAAATCTCAGCATGAACTGAGAGCGAAGGTTGGAAAGACAATAAAAATACAAACAAGCCAGGATTGTACAAGTCAAGTCAGTTCAGAGAACCAGTTGAACCTATGGTTAGATTTCAATTTTAAGGAAACTAAAGGGAGAAACTGTCCCACCAGATAATGATCCTTCTCACAAGACAAGCAAAGCCTATTTTTATTAACAAATGATGAACTGTGGTTCCTGAGATAACAGAAGTAGGGAAGGGATTTTAAAATTCATCCAAGTCAGGGATTTTCAAACAAGTTTTTACCGAGTAACTCTTTGCTCAAACTAAATGCTACTAAGATGTGTCAATAAGAAAAACACACCAAAACAGAGCTTCTCTGGTTAAAAGCAGGATCCTGGCCCCGTTTCCAGCTGTCACCCTCCTATCACTGAGCACTTGTAAAACCATTCACTTTTAGTCTAACCCACTGCCTCCGCCATTGTACGGAAGGAAAACCTGAGGCTGAGAAAAAAGTACTTGACTTGTCCAAGGTCACACAGCTAACTGCTAGCAGAGCCAGATGAGTTCCTAGGTCTACTTACTCCAAACTCAGCGACGCTTCCACTACACCACATGGAGGGTAGGGGAAATAAGCTCACTGACGTGGAGGACGTGGCTGATGGAAAGTAGATGGAGCATGAGAGGAGGAGCATTGCCCTGTCAAATGCACAGAGGGACAGGGTAGAGCAAAGTCACACACTGGCTACTAGCTGCCTGGGGGCTTCAAGATACCTCCTCAAATGAGAAGCATGTCCCATCTTTCTGCTGAATCACCAGCCTGCGATGGTTTGTTTGCATAGTCAAGTCAGCAGACATGAAGTGAGCATCTGCTATTAGGGGCTGGACAGTGTCCTGGATCCAGCAATACAAAAGTGAGGGTGCCACAGTGCACAGGGTCCCGTACAGACACCTATGCAGGGCTTCCAAGGATGAGTTTGTCACCAGATAGACAGGAGAGTAGGGGCATCTATTCAGAGACAATAGAAACAGGTTTTAAACAGAGGCAAAAGGTGCTCATTTGCATTGTAGAAAAATCTGAGGTGACACTGTGGAAATTCTCAGCAGGAGGAGGCTTCTGCAATGGTTGAGCAGAGGGGACTAAAGGCACAAATGGAAAACAAGGGTGGTTTTCAGCAGGAAAACCAGTATGGGGAGTGGGAGCAATAGTGGAGGACAGGGGGACTCCACTGGCTACCATGGTTCCTGGGAAACTGCTGGAAGGTGGTGCCTCCAAGTGAGATAAAGAAGAGTTTAGGAGAGGAAATAAGGAGCCAGCTTTAGCTGTGCTGGTGGGCCCTCCGAGTGGAGATATCCAGCAGGAAGACGGGTGGAAGGGTCTGATGATGCACACAGCACAAGGTTGGGGTCATGCCTCAACTTCTAAGAGAAACGGCACTGCCTATTTCCCCTGTGGGTACAGAGCTGGTTTGAGCGCACCCATTCTGAGGGCCTTTAATAAGCAGGATTTACTGAAGTGTGCTGGATGCTTTCTTTTCCCCTAAGCTATCTAGTAGAATCCAAACCCTATCAACTTTTACCACAAATTAGCTAGGGAATGCAGCCACACCCCAGAGAAATTGGCTTCCCCTATAACTTTGAATTAGGAAGCAAATTTATATTAAGCAATAGTGAAAATACATGACATTGAAAAGTATAGAGCACATGTCCAATTTAGCTTTGTCCCATTCTTTTATGGAATAATATTATTACCATTTTGCAAGTGAAAAATGTATGATATGAAGAAGATAAAAGTATAGTTGTCTAAGTCAGGGAAACTTGTTCTTACTCAGAATTGAATTAAGTACACAAGTGGTCATTCAATCAATGTGTCTTCACCAAGAAATCTATGGCACTGACACATAACATTCAAAACCGTGGAAGAGGGCCGGCCAAGTGGCGTGGTGGTTAAGTGCTGGTGTGGGAAGCCAGCGGCCCCGATTCGGTCCCACATATGAGGGCCGGTGACACTGCCCTCAAAAAAGAACCATGGGAGATATTAAAATAGAAGAAGTCTAAGAAATAGCACATCAGCTCCAGGAACTGATAATTAATTGGATAGATAAGCAAATATAAAAATGAGAATCTAAGGACATTTGTGACAAATGTCAATAGAAATTAGATGTCACAGAAATTCCAAGGTAGGAAGTAGAAGTTTAACCAGAGTAATGAGGAAATGTTTCTTGGGGAAGAGGTGCCATCTAAACATAGTGTAAAAGGACAAGCTGGGTTTCAACAAGCAAATAAAGGAGGGGGCAGCTAGGATGGAGGGGAAGAATGGACTGAAGGGATGGCATGGCTACCACTGAATGTGTCAGGACACAGAGAAGAGGAAATCCTGGTTGGGGCAGAGGGTTTACACTTGGGAGTGACCTGACACAGGACTGGAGAGGGTCTGAGGGTCCTAACACCTGCTGGATATTATCATGGAGGTCCTAGACATTCCTGGAAGGGAATCTGAGCAAAAAAGGACATCGGGCATCAAAGAGGTGGGGGTTGAGGGATAACCAGACAAGACTGCTCACAAATCACACCCCAGGGGAGAAGAAAATGGGGGCATGAGAGGAGTGGAGCAGAGAAGAGGTGAAGATAGCTTTGTGAAGAAGACAGCATGTGAGATAAGCCTTGAAGATTGGGTCGTTTTGAATGTTGAGGTGTGACAGCAAACTCAGGTGTGAGAGAAAAATGCTACAGAGGAGAAAAGGCACAAAGTCCAGTTGCCCTAAATGTAGGATGTGTGTAGGAAGTCAAAGGCATGAGCCAAAAGGCAGGCCAGAGCCAGGAGTGCTGGCCTATAGAGAATTTGGACTTTACCCAACAGGCAGTGAGTGGGATCCCTGAAAATGGTTGATAAGAGGGCTGACTGGATCAGAAGCTGTGTGTGAGAAACATTTGCTAATGATAGCCTCCAAGTTGATACTTGGAAAATTTACAGCATTTCAATGAATAGTAAGGATGGTTGAGACAGATTGGAAGAAGCTACTGAGGCTGGCAGAAAAAGTGGAAAGACCCAGACACAAGGCAGTGCCTACCTAAATTGGAACGTGTGTAGCAGCAGGAGAGGGAACGTGAAGTACTTTTGGAGTCAGACCTGAAAGTCTGAATGTGTAATTGAACAGGAGTTTTGGAGGTTTTGAAAGCACACCCTCACAGACCTTCCACTTCCATGAACTGTGAACCATTCCAGCATAATGTTGTTGTTGTTGTTGTTTTAAGATTTTATTGGGGAATTGGGGGAGGGGAACAGCTTTGGGGAAGCGGGGAAGGGGAACAGACAAGTTGCTGTCCTTTTGTTCTTCAGTCTAGCTGCGGAGGACGTTGCTTCACTGGCCCATGTTGGTATCGTCATTGCGCTTTTCCCGGATGAGGCAGATCGGTCGCTGGCCTCTGGATGATCACTCACCGCGGCTCTTGGCAGCTCACGCTGGCTGCCAGCCACTCACTGTAACCTATGGCAGCCCACTGCAGCAGGGGCTGCAGCCTACACTGTCGCTGGGGCTCACACAGCCCAGCTCCAGGTGGAGCTGTTGTTAGCTGTGGAGGGCAGTGTCACTGGCATCCAGAACCAGCTCTTACCCAATGCACCACTCAGCCGGCCCTCCAGCATAATGTTTATACTGATGCCACCCAACCTTTCCAAATACACCCCTCTGGCTATTCTTAAAACCCCCTTTATACACATGCTTGAAAGGGACTCTGAATGCAATTAAGAGCTTCTAGAAACATCCTTCAATTGTGAGACATACCATCTTTAGCAGAAAAAGTAAGGAAAACATGTTGTTGCCACTTACAGAGTTACCAGGAAATAAAATGTTGGCAGTACCCCAGAAGCCAGTTGTGTGTACCTTCCAATTCACTAACCCATCCTCACTCTCAGGGTGATTACTCTCCTAAATTTTGTTACTACCATTTCTTTCCTTTCCTTTCTACTTTAACACCTGCATATGCATCCTCAAATGGCAGAGCATCATTTTATCAATACAAGCAAAATCATACTGTGAGATTAAAATAAATGATATAAAATAACATAGCTTGATGGTGTGCCACTGGATAGAAGATCAATAGAAGAGGATTGAAAGACTAGAAACAGACCCAAGTATGTATATGAATTAGATGATACCTATTTCATATCCTTTATCAAAGAAAATTTCAAATGGAGTAAAGATTTAGTGTGATAACTGGAATAATAAAAGTACTAGGAGAAATAGAGGGAGATATTTATGTTATCTTGAGGTGGAACGGCCTTTCTAAGCATAACACCAAATGCTGAAGCCATAAAGGAAGTATGTCAGATTTGTCCATAAAGACATAATAACAAATACAGTAACCAAACTAAAAAGAAAATGCCAAACAGGGGAATTATGTAAGACTAACAACACAATTATGTCCTTAATTCTTACAAATCAGCACGAAAAAGCCACTAAGGTAAAAAAAAAAAAAAAAAAAGTGGCTAGGACATTGTATCAGCTTGCTATTGGCACAAAACTGATTGGCACAAATAATAAGTAGCCCCAGGATTTCATGGCATAAAGCAACACTTATTCTCATTTATGATGTGCAAGTCAACTAAGGTCATTTGGGCATTGGGCTCAGTTGTGCTTGTCACAGCCACAGGTTGGGTCCACGTCTGTTCCATATGTTTCTCATCTTTTTGGCTAGCAGAATGGCCAGCACATGTTTATCACACAAGGATGGCAGAAGACCAACAATGCACACCCCCATCAACTCAATATCTTTTCTAATAAGGAAAAAGTTCTCATTATATCTCTAAATACTATAATATTGTTCCTTCTTTTATCTCTGAATTTCAACGCTTATAATAATAAACCTTTGCTTTCTCAGTTGCCAGTTATTCAGAAAAGTCCTTCTTTGTGGCAAGTGGGCCAGCCATTAGGAAATAGCATCATCCAATTCAGTTCTTTAACTTCACAAATGAGGTTCTGACACCAGAGAAATTTCCCAACTTGCCTAAGGTCCCTTCACTGCTTACTGCCTGAGGCACTGTCCCTGCTCTTGCCCCCCGGGCTCCTGCTTTCCCAGCAACTAAGGATTTTCTCCAACACCTTCCATTTTTAACTGGTAATTCTTCATTTAATGATAAACATGCTATTCTGACTTTAGTCTGCGTTCATCTTGGGATGGGGTCATCAGCACGGACAATTAAGACAGAATCTAGGTTACATTCCATGGTGCACTGACAGCTTAGATTTGGGCCTAAAGTCCATGGGTAGCCAAAACAACATCTGGCAACTGAATGAAAGGCCCAAAGTTGGCTCAACACTAGTCAGATTTTAAATATCACTTGTACAGAATTAGCAAGTATTAGCAAGTTTTGAATGCATTTGAAGGTCATTTCTTTCATCATCTAGCATTTCCTCAGGGATTTTGGATGAGTCTCTGAGGAAAGCAGCCAACATACCATAGATTACATGAAATAATATTGTAGAAGTAACTAAAACCAGTAAAGAAACCAGTAAGTATAGTTTTCTTGCCACAAAATTTTATTAGTCCTCCTTGTCTAGTATTTTCTTAGTGAATCATGCAAAAAAAAATTATGTATCTGTATGTATCTGTTCTTATGGCAGCTAACAGTTAGCTCTTTATGCCATATATTATGCTAAGAATATTACATGTTATTTCATTTATATAACAACTATATGAATTGAGTGCTAGGATTACCCCCATTTTATAAATGATAAAACCAAGTCTTAGAGAAAATTAAAAACTTATCCAAACACATGCTGCTGACAAGTGTTGGAGTCAGGGTTTAAACTAAGGTTGTCTGACTCAATGTTCTTGCTCTCGTAACCATTCTACCATTCTACTCTAACGCTTCTGTGGTTAGCTATCATCTGTCATTCATCTATCTACCTATGACTATAACCCTCAAAAATGTACATTAGAATTATGAATTTTTTCCTATTTTGAATCTTCCTAGAAGTTTTTAATATTTTTATATTAATTTTAAACATGTGTATTTAAAATAAATTTTAAATATGTGTATAATACTTATGGGTGCTCTTTTGTGTACATAATTGCAAACTAAAGTGAGTGCTTTGCCCAAATGTGTAAACACTTGTATCGATGCACATTTAAAAATTATAGAGTAATGTTTGCCAGAGATGAAGAAAAGCTTTGTATTACATTTTCAATGTAGTAGTACATTTCAAATGTGGTTATAAGAACCAGAAATGGTATCAGTCAGGGTTCAACTGCAAGAAACAGAAAGCACTCTATTTTAAGCAAAAGGTATTTAATACAGGGAGTTAAGTGCTTACAAAATTGAAGGTTGGACAAACAGGCTCTGGACTGGGCGTCTAGAAATAGCTCCCAGAACAATGCTGCTCAACTGTCCTTCCAGGAGCGTTTGCTCCTGTGCCTTAATAAGAAGGGTTAGCAATCAGGAGGCTGTGATTGAATCTGCTGAGTTTGAGAGTTTATTGCCATCACTGTGACCCAGGGATCAGAAAGTGGCCCTAAGTGCCCTGGGACACCTGCAAAGCTGGGGATAGGACATCGGACCACGGCTGCAGCACAACTCAACAGCTGAAGACACGGGAAGATGCCCTTCTTCATTGTACCTTTGAAATCTAAAACTAGTACATGGAATTAACATAATCTAATTTGTACCCAGAATGAGAACTGCAAGGGATCCTAAGAATTAGGATTTGTTTAGCTTCCAGGCTCTGTCATTCAGGAAGGCTCTGTTGTTCAGAGGGAATTTGGGGATTGAGTGCCAATTTAAGATTTCCACCACAGAGTACATTATCAAACAACGTAGCATGGAATTCCTATTTCTGTGTCCCATTGAAACCACCATCTCACTAATGGGACAGAAGTCCCCAGTGCTTCATGCAGTGTTATCTAACATGTTCCACTGGAATTACTACACAAACAGGAGCCAAGGGAGAAGAAACTTGGCTTGTGGATTTTTTAAAAACGTGTCTAAATTACCACTTGCTAAAAAGCTTGTTAGTCTCCAGGGGTTACATACTGTCAACAGGTATGTAATAGCTGCCTTGATTAAACATGTTTTAAGACCAAAAGAATATGACAAGAATTAGTAATGTTCTTATCTGTGCATTAACAGAAACTAGAAAATAATTTAGTGTCATAACATGGGAAGATGCTTACATACAAAATTAATTTTAAAAGGATACAAAATTATATAGAGTATAATTATATCATAAAATGACAAAATCTTACTAGTAATCAAGAAATAATGAGATACCACTTATTACCCATTAGAGTGGCAAAGACTGAAATGACAGATAATATCTAGTGTTGGCGACTGTGGGACGAAATGAGTAGTCTTATGCAATTTAGATTTAAGTGTAAATTGGTTCAGTGGTAGCTATTAAAGTAGAAAACATGCACACCATTCAAGACAGTGATACTACATTTAGTTACCTCTCCGAGAAAAAATGTCTCCCTATGTAAAAAGAGGCAAGTACTAAGAATGTTTATGGCCACACTGCTTATTCTAGCAAAAACCTAAAAACAACCTGCCTGACCATCAACACAGAAAATAAATTACAGTATGTTCATGTAATAAACTATCAGATTGTTTTTAATATGATGAGACAGACATCTATGTACTGTATTTTCTGTTATGGAAAAATAATATGATATTATTCAATTTAAAATAAACTGCATAATAGTAAATTCACATTTATGTTAAACACACATATAAATGCATACATAACTAACACTCGTGGAATTTTACTATGTGCCAGGCACTGTTCTAAAAGCTTTATGAATTTTAACTCATTTAAATCTCAGCAGTCTGGATCCAGAGTCCATACCTCCCAGGGAGGAGATAGAACTGGAAATCAAATTGAGCTTTGAATAATTCCAAAGCCCCAAATTTTATTAATCCTCATTTTCAGATAACATCATTGTTGGATTTTCCAAATGACTGGTCATTTTACCTGTGTAGTCTGTGAGTACCACGCCCTACTCAGAGTGAAATATTGGAATTTCAGGATTCTGATAGCCAGAATTTTTGTCATTTGGGTATAATGAGAATGGGCTCGATCTGCTTTATGAAGGTGAGCCAGAGGGAATTTCAGAAAAGTGCTGCCTTCTGGCAAAGAGCTCTACACAGCCTCATTAAAAATCTGCTCACTTTCCTTGGTAGAAGTAACTCAATGCTAGACCTTGTCTTCCCAGTAACGGAAAACGTAACAGTTGAGGCTATCAATAGTGCAACTCAAGTACAAAATGCCTGGGCATCACAATGAGCAGATTATAGTCATTGTTATCATGATTGCCACTCTCTCATACACTTTATCACAATATTTTTTTATTTTCTTCATAGCCTGAAATAGTCATTGAAATCATTTCAGTTTTATTTCGTTTATGTCTTCTGTTCTAAAAGTAAGGAATATCTCTGTCTTGAAGAGCTAGTCCATATTCCTTAGAATGGTCCTCAAATGACATTAGATATTCAATGAGGCTTCCTGAATGATTAAATAAATGCTGCTCGTACCATTTATTTTCCAGAGATTTTGTGGTCCAGTGTGTGAGAAGGCCTGTGAATGGTTGATTTCACTTCCTTTTCTCTAGCCAGGTATAACCCATTTGGGATTGCCCATACACACTGCCTGCTTTATTAGAAAGGACATTCTCTCTTCCCATCCTTTGATTAGACTCCACAGTGTAAAAGGGCAGGGGGAGGTGAGGCCACAGTTGGAAGATGGGAAAGAGGGGCCTGCTTGGGGTTCTTTCTCGCCCTAGGCTCCAGCAATAATTTAGCAGTGGCTGAGTGAAGATAATGAATCTGGATGACGTGACCTCAGAGAGTAAACAATGGGCTCTCATCCCACCTCATCAGTTTTGCTGTGCTCTTACCAATATGAAAAAATAACATTAAAAGACTAATTGCTACAGTTTGGCTCCCTGACTTTTCTCTGTGCCCTATTTTTTATTTTGCTTGCTCTAAGTAAATCTTATCAGTTTTTCTAACCCCACCATGGTAACATGATTTCTCTACTTTTACTATCTAGGGCAAAATGAAGGCACAGAGTTCATCACCATGGGCTAGGTTCTCACTAAGCCATGTCTAGGTGACTACCAGAGTTTTCTCGCTGGTCTCTTAGCAATTTTACATACTACTTGCAGGCTTATTATATTTGTACCCCATTTTCATAGTGTCAACTACAATAAAATTTTACATTTACTTGTAATTATATGATTAAAATCGGCCTCCTCCACTGGACTATAAATTATAATCAACCAGGGATAAAGTCACTTTGCTCACTGCGAATTTGTAGTGCCTAGTCCAGTACCTGATGAGTATTAGACACTTGAGAAATATCTATTAAATAAATATTATTATTAAATATAGATTTTTTTTCTTGTTTATTGCTTCATCAATATTCTGCTTGATTCAAGGTCAAGATCTTCTTAAACCAAACCAGAAAGCCTCGGCTTCATGTTAATGGCCCTCTGTTAATCACACCCTCATTCCCTTCCCCTTTCAAGCAGTACCTCTGCTCAAGGTAGGCATCTCCCTTTCTTTTCTTGTCAGAAAATGTTGTGGTTATTTCCACTCCTCTGCCCTTGCCCATGTTATATTCCAAAAGAAGTTCTGTTCCTCCAAATCATATGACAAATACAATGAAACCAAAATTTACTATCCCCAAAGATGGAAATGTCAACAATATTACTCTTGTTCCATATACAAGCAAAAAAAGACTCACTCAAAATAACTGTATATAATAAAGCTCTGATTTTGCTTTTGATGTTTTTATCACCAAATAAATTTAGAAAATTAAGTTTCCCTCTCCCAAAACTATGGTGCCATGGCAAGGGTATCATTAAATATAATATATAGTAAAATAAAGCTGTACAGGCATTAAAAGCATATCAATCATGCACACACACATTCAAAAATTAAAATCACTGTAATAAATACACTTTTTGTGTCATACAGTAAATTGTAGTATGAAAGAGTAAGGAGTTTGAAGATAAAGGACCTAAGTTTTTTTATTGGGGCCCCAAAACTTATTAATAGTGAGACTTTCAACAAAATTTGAAAATTTATCTGAGTTGCTGTGTAGAATAAACAAGTTTACATATGTAAATTTTAAAAACATCACACAATGCTGCTGTGAATTCATATCATGAATTTGCCAATGTCTTGAGAACTGGATTGTAAGGGGGAAAGAGCAGAGGCATTTATGATAGGAGCATTTACTATGAGCCAAGCACTGTTACTAAGGACCTTTTGTGAGTTCCCTCATTAATTCCTCACACCTACCCAATGTGGTAGATACTATATTAGGTGAAACCATGGGAACTAGCCATTTCTGTAGATCAAAAATGATCAGTTATTAGCAATTTAATATGGTTTAAACTATCATCTGCCCAGATTGGAGAAAGTGAAACACAGAGAGACTAAGTGACCTAAGTTAAAATAGCCAGTACTTGGCTGGTAAAATCAGGTTTGCAAGCCATACAGGTTTATGTCAGTGACTAATATGCTATATAAAAGCAATAAGGCATTTGCATGAATTCATGCATGTTATTAGAGAATATGCAAAAAGTAAAGAAATGATGCCACAGCATGATGCTGATGCTTCAGCAAAGAGTCAAATTTTTACACTAATTAAAACAGGCCATGTTTATTCCTGCTTCTGGGATTACCCCTCTTCTCAATGAACTCTTACCTTCATTCAGCCAACAAATATTTACTCAAGATCAAGCTCACCTTCTAACTTCCTAGTAAAAGGAACTTCTTTTCCACGCCCCCTCTAATTCTTACCAACTGCAATTCTTTTTAATAGCAGTTTGCATTTTAATACATCTGATTACTTTCAACAAAAGTAAAGGTTTCTTGAAGAAAGCTCAATAAATGTTCAGTTTTAGGTGCATACTAAGGCTACGATATATGAAATTTAATAGAAGAATCGCAAACACCTCTAAGAGGATGGATGATAAAATCTTCCCTTATCTCACTGCTTTAAGTATTCTCTTTAATCTGAATTTATCTGGAAACTGCCCTGAGATAGTCTTATATTATTATTTACTGTTTCCTATGCTTAGGCCTTGTCTTTGGAACTACCGTTTAAGCTTCTCAAGGGCAAAGATGAGTTCTTATTCTTTGACTTCACACACTGTCCAGCAAATCGTGTAAATCAATAGGCCTTTAATTAATGGACATAACAATGAGCAGTTTGGGGGAAAGCCTTTGAGAAAGAAAATGAAAGGTAGGAGAGAAGAAGAGGCCCTTAGGCATTAACACCTGCTTCTGAGAACTAAAACCAGCTAGTATTTCAAGGTCTTGGTAGATACTTTCACTGTCTTTTTAAGGAGGAGTGTAAGGAAATCACCAGCGCGGCCGCCTATTGGCTGTAGAGGCAAGACCGCGAGCGCAGTTGGCTGCACTAGGTGGAGGTGGGCGGGCCTGCACGCGGTCCTCTGACCGACAGGGGGAGCCCGGCCGGGCGCCGGCCCCGCCCCGCCCCGCCCCGCGCGCCCCGCGCGCCTGCTCGCCTCCCGGCGCCACGCCCGCCGCAGTCCAAGGGCCAGTCACCCGCGGGCCGGCGACCCGCAGCGCACTCGGCGCCCCGCCCAGCCCGGCTCTGCCGTGGGACGGGTAACGGTTACGAAGCACTTTCCCCGCCGCGATTTCTGCTTAGTCATAGCCTTCCAGGAAACGGCTCCCTCAGTTGGGCGTCAATTCTCCGGCCGCGGCCCCAGAAGCTGCAGGCGCAGCCATCCGCGCGTCCTTGCCGAACCACCGCTCCGCCGCCGCCCGGGCTCCCGCCGGCCCCAGCGCAGGCCGAGGTCCCGCCACGCGGGGCGGGCAGTCTCGCGCGCGGCTTTCCAGCCTCGGGACCGTGTCTGCGGGGCGGCCTCCTTCCCCGCCTGCGGCCCCATCGCCGCCTGGCCCCCTCCGTCGGCCGCTGCCATGGACACCGACCGCCGCGCGGCCGGGGCGCTCCTGGCGCGGGCCCGCACCCTGCACCTGCAGACCGGGAACCTGCTGAACTGGGGCCGCCTGCGGAAGAAGTGCCCGTCCACGCACAGCGAGGAGGTGAGGGCGGGCGAGCGTTGCCGGTGGAGCCACGGGGCTCCTGGGCCTGGCTGCAGGCCGGGCTGGGCGGCTCCGAAAGGAGAGGAAGCTCCAGGCGGCGAGGGCGGGTGGTCGGGCTCTGCGCGCACCTGGGCGCCGCTGGCGGCGCGGCATCGCACCCACAGCTGCTGTTGGGGGCAACGGGTCTTAAAAAACTTGGCAGATGCGACTTCACACCGAGTGACGCCTCCTGCATCAGTGCTTGTAGCTGATATCCAAACTCTCAAACCTAACGGATCCCTCTCCCTGGCTAGGGGCTCAGACAGGACCAGGATATGGCTTGGTCCGGCTCCCTTCCCCACACCGCACCCAGTTGAGACATAGACTTAGAGATTAGTGTGTCGAGAATTCAGATGAAGTAGTAGTAACAACCCACTTAGCTTTTAGGATATTGTCAGCGGTTTCTCTGTTGCTGTGAGGGAAATGATTCAACACTCAAAGTCTACTTTGGAATAAAGTATTTTATTTTTCTTTTCTCGAAAGATTAATCTGCCTTTATTTGCCTAAAGACTAATCAGTCACTAGTTTCAAGTGGCAGAGGTTAATCTGGAATCATACACTTGTTACATATTTGTTAACATAGCTGGTCATTCCTGAGCAGACAGTCAATCATTGACTTGCACAATTAGTTGCCAAGGCATATTGGTGGTATAGGACAATTTTAGTATTTAAAAACAATAAATAAAGTTAAACCTTTAGGGGCCCTGTGACTTGGGGCAAGTTACTCTCTCAGAGTCTGTTTGTAACTTTAAAGTTGGATAATAATACCTTCATCAGGTAGTTTCTAAGAATTAAAAGAAAATATAAGAAAACACCCGTCATGCAGGCATGTCACCTCCCTTGTTTTCCGGTTCAATCAGAAAGATAAAACAAATCTTGATTAAAAGAAAAAAAATGTCCCAAACTATGTCATAATATGATGTTATCAGCTCTGTTCCTGGGCGCTTTCTGCTCTTTTCTGTAAGATGTTGGTGATGTGCTAGGCAGCAACACCTGACATCTCAGTGTGTGCTGGACCTCTGCCCAGGTCTGGTGTTGGGAGTGAGTACCCATCAGGAGAGGAGAACACTTAGTTGTAACTTTAATAGGAATCAGTACCTATACCATATTGTGTGTCCAGGTTCCAGCTCAGTTTGTATGTCTTGTTTTGTTCAAACCACCCCACTTGGACTGTTTCTCTCAAAGATAAATATTTCTGTAGTTAATTCTAGACCCTTTAATTTCCCCCAGTGCTGCTGGTTCAGCACACCATTTTGCATGTATATTGATAACATTGGGTGAAATTTTTTTCTCTCTTATCTCACTATAACACACTCTAAAAAAGTGGCTTTCCAAGTTTTATTTACTGCAAACCCGGTGAGAAATGCATTTACCTTGCAATCCAGTTCATAGTTTTATGTATATATCAAAGGTTTTGTGAAAGGCTATTAAATCCTTACTATATACTGTATATTCTATTTTTTTTTTCCTATCCCATTTAAAAATTTTTTTTAATTTGATTTCTTAATGCAGGAATGAGTCATACCCCACAGTTTGAAACATTGTTCAAAAGGCTAATTGTGTGTTTTATTTGGGGTCCAACATAAGAGGGACAAAACTAAAAAAACTACAATAGAAAACATTTGAGGAAAACTTGAAGATATGACTACATATTGTAGGGGAAATATGACAGCTTAGTTAGAATGGAAATGCATGCTTTGTTTCCATGTAAAAAAGAACTTTGTAACAACAGGACTTCAAAGTGATGCTACTTGAAACAGTTTAATCTCATTGACTAAAGAAACTAATAAATCACTGATGGATGAGAAAATTTACACATTGAAGAGAGATTAATTAAATTTTCTAAAAGGTCTCCTAGTTCTTACGTTTGTTGTTTGTTTTTATTCTATTATCTCTGCCCATGATCTTTTGTTTCACTAGAATTTTATGACATAAAATCTTTTTTTTTTTTTTTTAAATAGGCTACTATAGGATTGTTTTGCCCAGTTATTTGTTGTGAGGGTATTTGACCAGTTGAATCATGTAGTATTTTTAAAAATTATACAATCCCAGATTTAATAATACACTACATTTTGATGATATTTATCTTTGGTGATTGTGTGTGATAAGAATGAAGAGAGCAGAGAAAAAAAAGTACAAAGTTAATGTTTAGTCGATACAGGTAATATATAAAAGATTAAAAATTACTAGGTTTGTGATATAGTCAATGAATTTCTCATTATTGTAACATTGGACTGTTCTATGATATTTCCTGACATTTTGCAGAATCCAAGATTAATTAAAGCAATTATTTCAATAAAGGGGTGAATACTCTGAAAGTATATTTATCTTCCTGAATTGAAAAATTCACAAGGAAAGCCTTAACTATAAATGAACCATCCTTCCAGAAGAAAATTCAAATTCTCCCAGGATTTGAGCGAAAGCACTCCTAATAGAATTGTTAACTTCCAATCGTTTTAGCTGCCTCAACTTTTACGAATTTTTAAAAGAATATTGACTTGTAATTCTGTCTGGAATAATTACCAACTAATTTTTATCTACTGACTTAGATTTGATTATAAATATATTTTCCATAAAGATGTAGACCTTGTAAATTTAATTCATGTGGGTTATTGTAGATAACACATAAATAATTGTGTGGATTATAAAGCTTAATTTAGGTAGCTCAGAGCTCTTAAATTGATAAACTAGCTGTCCCTTGTAATTATCTATAATAAAGTGCTTATATCAGTTTTTATCGTAAGCAGTCATACATCAGATAATGAGTTCAGAAGGTTAGTCCTCTGTTGTTGACATTAGAAAAGTGCTTTTGCAATTTAGGGGCTTGCTTCTAGTTACTCATTTATGTTTTTCATTGATTGTCCACGGAATGCAAAGCACTGTGCCTGCCCTTGGATATTACAAGGCAGTGATTTCAAACTGCTAGTTTTGCCCACTAGTAGTCATAAATCAGTTTAGTAAGTCATGGAACAATATAATTTTTCTAATTAATAGAACAGAAGCCATCAGAGTGCCTGGCATGTAGTGAACATAAATATTTTATAAATTTTTTGTTTTGTTATATGTATGTACATTCTCACTCACTATGTGATTGTATGTCTTACTTTGGGCCACTATCAAATAAGTTTGAAATATACTTTGATATA
This sequence comes from Aselliscus stoliczkanus, assembly GCA_033961575.1. Taxonomy (NCBI): domain Eukaryota; kingdom Metazoa; phylum Chordata; class Mammalia; order Chiroptera; family Hipposideridae; genus Aselliscus; species Aselliscus stoliczkanus. The sequence goes on from CM066730.1 coordinate 109,030,245, forward strand.
AGAGATAAAGATGAATAACACTTTAATGAATTTACAATGTACTTAGTGTTAGTTACAATATAGGTAATGTAAGTGTAAAAATTTTTTTTGGTTTGTTTATATAAGAAAATGTTACAGACAGGTTGGAGGTGTACCTAAGCATTAGGAAATGACATGTGGACTGACATTGTGCAAGTTAACTTCTGTAGGATATGACTGTAGTGGTTCTCAGACTTTAGATTACATATCGATTAATTGGGCTGCTTGTTAAAATAAAAGTCCTGCCTTTATGGAGTGATTAAGCAGGTCTAGAATGGGGCTCAGGAATTTGAATTTTAATAAAAACCACAGGTGAATCTAATACAGGAGTTCCCCTGGCCTCATTTAGAGAATTGTTTGTCTTTGAGGAATATAGCATAGGGGTTAATATTAATTCTAGTCAGACTACCTGGGCTTGAACCCATGTTCCTCCATTAATAAACTTTATTCTTGAATTTTTTTTTTGTTTCTTTATGAATGCTTTTATGTCTCAAACGTTTACTTCAATTTTTATTGGTACGGAAACACTTTAAAAGTAATTAGATTATTGCTTTAGGTCATCAGCATTTGAGAATTAACAGTCGGATAAGAACAGATCTAAATTAATTTTTGTTGAAGAAAACAAAAACCTTGTGGAATTTAAGTTTGCTTTGTATATTTCTTATTGACATTTTTCCTACTTATCAAAATAAAACATTCTTACTATAGACATGCAGAAAAAAAATTCAGAGTTTGATTAACAGTTTCAAAATACATTCCTTTTGCAGCTTCGAGATTGTATCCAAAAGACCTTGAATGAGTGGAGTTCCCAAATCAGCCCTGATTTGGTCAGGGTGAGTAAAATGTGTATGAAGAAATCAAGTAGTACAAAAGGAAAGTGAAGTAAGTGCAGGAAGTTTATTTCCTCAGTTTTGATAGGGAAGTCAAATAGGCAATTAGCCTAAAACTTCTTATGGCTGATATGCTGAGATGGCTGTCTGACTCAGTAGGCTTAAGCATAAAACAGAAAATCTGGACTGTGTAAGTCAACTCTTCAGCTAGACAAGATACTAGGATTCTCTGCTTAATTCCCACCACAGTTTCCTCACAGTGTATTTTGTTCCAGTTTTTATTTGGTCTAGTAAAGGAATGACTCCCAGTTTGGGTTGGTAGATTGCTTTGGCAAAATATCACCCCAACAATATAGTCACTGGAAATAATTTTTAAGATGTCAATTTCTGGTGAAACAGTAAAGAACTGTGTTTCATTAAATGTCAGTGTATTGCTATTATCATAAATATTAATACACAGAACACTTGTAAACCACTCTTTTAGGATCCAACTTAGCCAAAGGCACATAACAAATTACATAGACTGCTTTTTAAAGCATGGAAGAAGTGATGTGCTTGACATAACTTGTTCCCCTGGGAATACTGCAAATTTATAACTTGATAGCTGCTAGGTAGACATTGATTAATGTCTACCATCAGTCTCTTTTTCTCTGATGTGACTATTTATTCTATTCATGTATGATCAATAAACACTTACTGAACCTCTTATATGGGGTTCAGACATTGTAATATGCTCAAGAATTGTGAGAAAGATCTTACTGTTTATTTTGTTTTAATCTTGTAAATATGAGTTAATATGTTTCTGATTTATATGTGCTAACATTTTATCATTTTTCTCATAAATTATTTGCTATGCATTGAATGGCCTTTCCTTTTTTTTTTATTGCACTAAGAAAAACAATGTTTTGGTTTAAAATGTTTGTGTTTAATGTAGAAAGTTTTTAATGTGTCATTATCAGAATAGATAATATTGTTTTTCATGAGTTTCTTTTCTAAATAAAATTATCTATTGTACTTACGGTTCTAACTCCTCACATGCCTCCCTCCCCTGTTTTGTTTGGTTCTTTTGATCATGCATCCCTCTGATTACCTGATTAAAATAAGACTTTTTCCCAGAAAATGGACACACACACAGTGTTTTACCTTTATTTCAGGGCTTTAAAAACCTGACGAAGCCCATTCAGACCTCAGATAAAGAGCCCTGTTATCTTATGGGTTCTCTGCTTCCAAACGGCATTATGGAAAATATATAGTAGAAAATATATAGCTAATCAGAAACATTAATTTTATATTGATTGTAAACACCATATGTTTATTATAGGAGTTTCCAGATGTCTTGGAATGTACTGTATCGCATGCAGTAGAAAAGATAAATCCCGATGAAAGAGAAGAAATGAAAGTTTCTGGTAAAGCCCAACCTTTACAATTCATTATGTTATACAGTGGAAGTGATGGTGAGGTTTTGTCAGGCTTGGGAATAAGCTTTTCTTTGCTTCTAGTAATGAGTGACTCTAGTAATGATATGGGGAATAGAAAGATTCTTTTTAAATGGAATTTTAATGTCAACTCTTGGAGTTAATAGGAAGTCAGTGTTGGCTACTTCAGTGGAATCAGAATAGAACTTCACCTTGCTGTTCTTCACAGTGGTGTTATTAGTTTATATGTCAGATTTCAGAGTAGTAGAATGATTAAGATAGAGGAATAAAATAAAAATATAGAAATAAAAGGAAGTCTTAAGAACAGTATCTACCTAAAGCAGGCAAAAGCCCTGTCTTCCTGATGGCACACTGCCAAACAATGCTGAAATCACCTAGGAAGATAGAGAGAAATCTGGGCAACAAGTTGTATGAAGAGAAATAAAATACATATTGTACCCATTCAACAGATATATCAAGTGATGACTTTCCAGAGACTATGCTAAGTAAAGGAATGCAAAGATGCACTGTTCTTGCCCTCAATTTATAGTCCAAATAGCACAGTCATTAAAAGCTTGAACTTGACTAGATTGAAATTCCTGTGTGTGCAAACTGGTATAATCTTGGGCTAACAAGTTATATAACCTCTCTGAGCCTCAGTTTCTTCATCTACAAAAATGGGGATGCATCTGTTTCACAAGCTTCTTTGTAAGTTAAATGAAATAAAGAAGCATTTACCACAGTGCTTGGCACAAAGTAAGTGCTAAGTAGCTATTATTTATTACTATTTGTGGTTGTGCTGTGGTTGTTATTATTTTTATTGGAATGAACATGAAAGATGAGAGAGGGCATTATCTTTTGACTCTAATAATAATTACCATTTGTTGAGTCTTCCTTTGTACCAGGCACTGTACTTGGTACTTTTTGGTTATATTTCTTATAATTCTTAAAACAATAACAAGGTAGGTCTATTATCCCCATTGCACAAGTGACATTAAATAACTTGAAAGTTGTCATACAGCCAGTAAGTAGTTGAACCAGGAATCCATTCAGGTGTGCCTGACTCCCAAACCCATTTCTTTCTGTTAGTTTCACATTGCTATTTGTGTTGAGAAGGAAGTAAAAGCAACATTTTCTCTGCTATTGATTGTGGTTCATCATGGTTTAGATCTATCTTGGAGCCTCTTACAAGTTGTTTTCAGTTCCTGGAGGGCTTCAGTTTTTTTGATAGGTATCAAAATTCTCCCCATGTGAAGAGCATTCCTCTCTCTACGTATCTAAAAATGCCTCTTCTTTGAGAGAGAGAAGACCATTTCAAATGTCACAAATTTATGACCAGAGCAATTGTGGTAGGAGGGTTCTCATAGAGAATAATTGTAGGAGCTAAGGTTGGACCAAAGTGGTGAAGATTGACTCACCTGGTAGGGGAGCTGTGATGGCTTTTAAATAGACAAGTAGCATGAGGAAAGCTATGTTTTAGGAAGATTATTTAGCAGTAGAAAGAAAAGGACAAATAAAAGAAATATATAAGGAAAATTTGTTGTATATGTTGAGTGCCGAGCATTTCATATAAGGTATTTCATTAGCCTGTTTTTTTATTCCTGTTCTCCTACTACTCCCTCTGTTTATCTATTATATAAGTTTAGATTTTTGAACATTAAAGTAATTATAGTAATTATAATAAATATAGACATGTAAAGTTGAGCTGAAGTCAAGCCAAAGCCTCAGTCATATAAATATAGAAAACTACTCACTTTTCCTGGTTGGAGTAAAAGAAAGTGGTGCCAATTAATGTGGCCCTGGGTAGGTGTATATTGTACCTACTAAATTAGCATTATATATAATATGTATATTTTATTTTATTTTTTAAAGATTTTTATTGGGGATTTGGGGGAGGGGAACAGCATTGGGGAATTGGGGGAGGGGAACAGACAAGTTGCTGTCCTTTTTTTCTTCAGTCTAGTTGTGGAGGACGTCGCTTCACTGGCCCATGTTGGTATTATCATTGCACTCTTCCTGGATGAGGCAGATCAGTCGCCGGCCTCTGGACGGCCACTCACTGTAGCTTATGGCAGCCCACTGCAGCAGGGGATGCAGCCTACACCATCGCCAGGACTCACACAGCCCAGCTTCAGGTGGAGCTGTTGTTCACCATCTTAGCTGTGAAGAGCAGTGTCACTGGCCCTCATATGTGGGATCCGAACCCAGGCCGCTGGCATCCCAAGCCAGCTCTTAACCAATGTGCCACGCGGCCGGCCCATATTATGTATATTTTAAATGCATTGTATATTGTTAGGAGAGCAACTCTTTAACTTTTAGTGGTCTGGTAAACTGGTACCAATCTTTTATATAAAAGTAGGAGGTAAATAAAAGAGAACAAGACTCACAAAAAAGCTCATATCTATTGATTCATCACATTTCTGACAATTTGTTCTTGGGAAATGCTTCAGCAGAACATTGAACAAAAAATTACCAAAATGTTTATTTTAGCATTATATGTGATAACAAAAAACTGGAACTAACCTAAATATTTAAAAACGAGGAAATTTAGTAAATTATACCCTATCGAAATTATAGAACAATGTTCAGCCATTAAAGATGAGTAAGTAAAATTATTCATTAAAAGTATAGAGTACATGGGCCGGCCGAGTGGCGCGGTGGTTAAGAACTGGCTTGGGACGCCAGCAGCCCCAGTTCAGGTTCCACATATGAGAGCCAGTGACTGCCCTCAAAAAACAAATAAATAAATAAAAATAAAATGGAAGTTGCCTCTGTGAAGTCTTTATTGATTCTTCCTCTAGGCTTCCATATTTAAAAAAAAAAAAACAGTATAGAGTACACAAAAATCTAAACAGTGATTGCTTTCAATGACGAGACTATTGGCAAAGTTTTGTGTCTTTCTACTCATTTGTAGGTTTTCGTTATTTCTACAGTGAATATATTATTATGATTTAAAAAATTTAAAATAACTAAATACTGCATAGCAATGTAAAAAGATATTTATTATGTAAAGGTAAACCAAATAGAAATAGAAAAAAATGTTACACCCTGCTTCATATGACCAAAAACTAGAAAGTAACGTCTAAAAAAATTTTTAAAATGATTGTATTAGGAAGGTGGGATTATGGGTTTTTTTCCCCCAAACTTTCTTATTATCAGCAATTTTAATTTAGTCCATATATAGATTTTAGTTTATTGGAGAAAGTAATAATATGCTCCATTAATGTTTAATTCATAAAAATGTACCTCTTGAGTAAGTTTCTATATTTATCTGACCTGTCTTCTAATGAATGTGAAATTAGTGTTTGCTTTTTTGTTTTTTGGGTTTTTTTCGTTGTTTTTTAAAGATTTTATTGGGGAATTGGGGGAGGGGAACAGCATTGGGGAATCAGGGAAGGGGAACAGACAAGTTGCTGTCTTTTTGTTTTTCAGTCTAGTTGTGGAGGACATTGCTTCACTGGCTCATGTTGGTATCATCATTGTGCTCTTCCCAGATGAGGCAGATCGGTCGCCGGCCTCTGGATGGTCGCTCACCGCGGCTATTGGCAGCTCACGCTGGCTGCTGGCTGCTCACGCCTGGCTGCCGGCCACTCACTGTAGCCTATGGCAGCCCACTGCAGCAGGGGCTGCAGCCTACACCATCGCCGGGGCTCGCACAGCCCAGCTTCAGGTGGAGCTGTTGTTAGCTATAGATGGCAGTGTCACTGGCCCTCATATGTGGGATCCAAACCGGGGTCGCTGGCATCCCCAAACCAGCTCTTAACCAATGCGCCACTCGGCCGGCCCTGCTTTTTTGTTTTGACAAACAGATATTTATTTGCAGTTAGCATGTAATTTAATTACAGTGCAAAATATTCTTTTATGCCTTAAAATGGAAATGTAAAATTATGTGACTAGGAAAGAAAAAATAATTCATTCAGAATTGTCCGGCATCTTAGTATTGTTATCAGTGTTAACACTGTATAGTAGAATGGTACCCAAATGTAGTAATCAGTTCTATTTCTTTATTACCTAGCAAAACTGTTCATTGTAGGATCAAACTCTTCATCATCAACTAGAAATGCAGTTGACATGGGTAAGCAAAAATTTAACTTTTTATCTTCATAATGGACTTTATAGTGTAGGTATATTAATTATATCTTGTGTTTAGGTCCACATAAAAAAGAAAATGAGCTCGTACCAATTGTACCTTTAAAGTTCTAGCCAAATTTCTTACAGCCTCTGTAGAATCATATGTAACATAATTAAATGGTAACTATATATATGGAGATAGAAATTCTCCGTAATCATATTCTTAGTCATTTTAATATAGATGAAATACCAAAAACAACAAAGAAGCAAAGCATTTTTATCTATTTTCAGTACTTGCTTTAGATTATTGTGGTATTACAGTTATTCAGTGTTTTTTTTCTTTTAAAACGTTCTTCCAGTATTTATGTATGTTGAACAGTTAAATTATGAATTAGCTCTTTAATATAAATGTAGAGTGAACAATAATCATTAAAAATAAACTCATTATTTTTATAGAAATTTTCTACCTCTATAAATATAGATTATAGACATATAGAAATATAGACTATAATATAGAAATATAGGCCATAAATTCAGTTTTTAGAGTCTCAAGCTTATTTTTTGCTATGACTACGAATTACAAAATATTAGGTAAGAATTCTTGTGATCATCCATATGAGATAGTAGAGAACTAGAGAATAAAATGTTACAAAGATAAGGAAGCTACCAGAAAATCTTGGGGCCTAGGAAAAGAGGCCAATTCCCCCAGAAAGGAGCCTATAGTACCTGTCAGTTCCCCAGAGGCAGGTCAAAGAAACCCACACAGACTAAGTAGATGAATGAGCACTTGTACTTTCTTAAAAGATGGAAATATTCTAAATGGCAGGTAAATTACGGAGCTGACTGAAATAATCTGTTATATAGAAAAACTAGTGAACATTATGGACAGAATTCAGTGGGATGCTTGAAGGACATTAGAAATACTTGTTTTTATTATGTAACAAACATTCATCCTGTTTGTGTTTTCCTTCACATCAGCCTGTTCAGTCCTTGGAGTTGCACAACTGGATTCTGTGATCATTGCTTCACCACCTATTGAAGATGGAGTTAGTCTTTCCTTGGAGCACTTGCAGCCTTACTGGGAGGAATTAGAAAACTTAGTTCAGAGTAAAAAGATTGTTGCTATAGGTACCTCTGATCTAGACAAAACACAGTTGGAACAGCTGTATCAGTGGGCCCAGGTAAGGGACGCTAGGTCACGGGCACTCTGGGTGGGGCCTGGCTTTACAGCCTTTGCTGCCTGGTGAGCATCACACACGTAGTCGACACTGACTGTGGGGTGACTATTCCAAATGTGAGAGTTTTGAGTCAGGCTGCATATACAGCCTTCGATTGTTTTTCTCAAATATATGTCTAATTGAACTTAATATTAATCTAATTTAAAATGAGTGACAGGAACACTAGAATGTGGATTGAAAAATTCATAGCCAAATGAATTAAGGCTGTTTCCTTCCGTTTTACTTACGTGATAAAAAATATTACATTTTTCTTTAGGCCATGGTTGCAGTTTTCTAAGTCAGGGAATATATATAACAAATATTTTGCCAACTGTTACTTAAAGGTATATAAGACTTAGTTCATATAACTTGATATGGAGTGGATGTCATAAATTACCCACTGCCCACTGTCTGGCCTAATAACCTACAAATTATTGTGGAAGTTGCTTAGTAGTATTTTGCCCTTACGCTCTGTATTTTTATTTATTTCCCAGCCTTGTTTTTTTCAGAGCTTTCAATTTCCTATGGATAGGAAGACCCCTACATATAGAAAATATTGTCCTTTCTTCCTTTGACTTGTGGTAGCCAGAATGTGGCTAAGATTCTGCTGAAGAGACTTGAGTGATACAGATGTACATATAATTAACCAGAGGAGCTGTTAGAAATTATCTAATGTGTCTGATTAATAACCATATTTTATACTTTGACATTAAATATGATTATCATTTGTATTTGATCCTCTGCCTTTAAGACATTCCCTATGTAGCCAGAACCATCACACTTACAATCAAGTTTGTTTCTGAGGCAGATGTATTAGAGTGCAGGTTCCAGTAGGAGACTTTGTAATAGTGTAGTACTATATTGACTTTTCTGCCTCCTAAAGCTATTTTTCCTTTCCCTGTTACCGCTAACATGAGTTAGGAAAGCACACATTAATAAATATAGTCATGTAAAAGTATTTTATAAACTTGAAGCATTGTAGAATGTGATATTTCAAATTTTCTAAAATTGAGTCCTTTTATAGCTTTCTACTTTTTGTAGTACTTAATTTAGTGGCGATGTCATGATTTTGGTTTTCTGTTTGTTTTTACTTATAGGTAAAACCAAATAGTAACCAAGTTAATCTTGCCTCCTGCTGTGTGATGCCACCCGATTTGACTGCATTTGCTAAACAATTTGATATACAGCTGTTGACTCACAATGATCCAAAAGGTAAGACAGATTTTCATTTATATAATTTGATCACGAGCTTTTATTTTTTAATTGCTACTTGTTAAAATTTAATTTCCAATTGTGTATAGTAATGTACAATGGTGTTATCTAGAACTATTAATAGTTCAAAACATATGCCTTTATTTTAGTTTCAGAAAGCTTTAGTTTTGTCTTTGTACCAATGGGAAAAAAAGTAAAGGGATCATTTCCTGAACATTGGTCTGTTGAGGTTTATAAATATTAAGCTACACAGAAAGCGTCTTTTAAGATATTCTAAATAATATCATATATAATCTTGTCTAGTACAGCAAAGATTGTACCAAAGAGCCATTTAATTAAAGAGGATAAATATCTGGAAAAAGAGGCAGATAAAATTTAATTTGAAACCTAAGCATTGTAGGATAGGTAATTGATTAGGTATTTTATTAATCATTACTATCGAGACATAAATGTTTGGTGCTAATCAGAAACATTATTTGACTAATGAGAATGGCTTGTCTGCCTTCTGTACAATAATTTTTTTGTCAACACTTGAGAACTAGAAAAGCTGGGAAGAGAATGTTTTACATTTTATACTATTTATTGGCAGTATGCGCCATTCTCATTTTTTCACTGTTTCATATGGAGGGGAGGAGGCTTTTTACTTAGTAAATATATGGGCTGTATAAAAGAGTATTTTGGCATAGTTAATAGTGAGAAATGTCTTGTGGAAATTATAAATCTCCATGACATTTTTATAGAAGTTCTAGTTTAATAAATATTGGGTGAAATTATATTTTATAGATGATTCCTGGAGAAACAAACATTCAGCTTTTATTTCTATGTCTAAAAAGATGGCATTATATGGGTGGTTTGATTCAGTTTATTTTGAGGATGCTTATGGATAACCTCTTAAGACTTTATACTATTTATATTAGCTGTCTTCCCCATTCTCATTTTTCACTGTTTTTTAACACATTTTTTGCGGGAAACGAGTAAACTCGTCATATAGCTCAAATGCCCGCTTACAAAGTATTAAGAAGAAGAGGAGGAGTTATAATAGTTATTGTTCATCAAATGCCAGGCATCATGCTAAATGCCTCTGAGAGTTTATCTATGATCTGTAGAGAATTATCTGTAATCCTCACAACAACAAAATTAGGCAGTTTATTGATGAGGAGACAGAGCCTCAGAGTCTAAGAAACTGGTCTAGGTCACCCCGCTGGTATAGGGCAAAGTGTGAACTTAGACCTAGGGCCTGGCTGAATTTGGAGCCTTTCCCACTATGCTGTACTATCTCTATGATTTGAAACATTAGTATTATAGTATTTTGGTCTGGAAACCTTACTTTCTTATCAGTTTCCATTAAATGATACCAAAATAGGAGATAGTAACCTTTGCCTCCTTCTCCCAGTAGATCTTTCACAAGTAAGTAATTAGATTCATTTTTTCCTTTTTTTCCATTGGGGAAGGGAAACAGCCAAGTTGTTGTCCTTCTATTTTAGTTGTGGAGGGCGCAACTAGCTCAGCTCCAAGTCTAGTTGCCATCCGGCAGCTCACGGCCACTCAGCTCAAGGTGCTGTGTTCAGTCTTACTTGCGGGTGGGCGTAGCCACCATCCCATGCGGGAATTGAACCTGCAACCTTGTTGTTAGGAGCACGTGCTCTCACCAGCTGAGCCATCCTGCCACCTTTTGGCAGCTCAGCAGCAGCTGAGCTCAGGCACAACTCACTGGCCCATGTGGAAGTCGAACCAGCAACCCTGTTGCTCAAGAGCTCTTGCTCTTAACCAGCTGAGCCACTTGGTGAAAATCTAACAAAGAATTGCTATTGCTGATTCATTATATGAATCATTTAAATTTTAAATTTCTATATGTTGGCAGATATATCAATTTTTCTGTTTACTTTGGGTAGGGCGCTCTTCCAACAGTAACTATTACCAACACCCAGTTAGCAACAGCTAATGGATGAGCCTATACCCCATTCTAGTTCCACTTGAAAAATACTCTATCCTTTTTACGGTAGGAAAGAAAATAGGAAAAGACTAAGATGTCTAGTGTTTTATTTCCATGTTATCTAATTGTTGGCATGTGAATTATGTGCTAATGCATCATTGTTATGGCAAAATGTATATGTATATGAGAAGAGAGATTTAATCCTTTTTTTGTATGTTTTTGTTTTGCTGACATAATTCGACACTTGGATTTTTAAAATTTTAATTCTAAACCCTTTAATTAAAATTTATTTTAATTTATATTAAATAATTTATATGCAGGCTGATGCTGCATATACCATTAATGAATCTTCATACACTTTGATATATAAATGAAGTGATTCTTCTCTTAAAAGATTTGTTGTGTTTACTGATTCGGAGGAGTTAACTAGTTGAATTAAAAGCATGTAGTTAAGTTATAGTTAAGTTAATGAATAGCATAGTTCTCTAATTTTGTGCTCTTGACGTAAGAAACATCCAAATCTATAGCAAATTTTTGTAAGAGTTTGAGCCAAACTGATGACAATGCCAGGAAGCAAGATCTCAAATGCTCCGGAAAAAGACAGTTTTGCAGTTTCTTTTTTACATTCAGAATTAAGGAGGGAATGGAAGGAAGAGTACATGAAGGTGGGATTGAAAGCAAGGCAGGGCTTGGGTTACAGGATAGTTGACAAGATCATGTGCTCTCTGGAGGGTGGTTAGGCTTCCAAGGGGTCTGAAAATAAAAGCATTTAACCTAGATGCACAGAAACAATGGACAGGGCTTAAGGTGAAGGCAAACCTTTCACTAAAGAAGTTATGTGCCTAGGACATGACTTCCCAGGTAGGAATGACCTGCTTAGTTAGGAATTTATGATCAGATCACCCTGTGGGTTATTTTTTTTTTTTTTTTTCATTTTATTACAGCACCCCTTTTTTGTCCACAGTGCAATTTTTTTTTTAGGCAAGTTGTAAAATATTTAACTCTCCTTTTCATCTAAAATAGAATTTTGTTTATAAGTCCCCTAAAGGCCTACCTCTGTGCTAAAATTACCCTTACTCTTCAGAAAGTGTTTGTTTTTCCATTACTCTTAATCCTAGAAGTTGTGGCAACAGTTTAACTACAGTCAGGATAAAATTGTTAAGTTAGGTGATCTGATTTAGAACTTTCCCCTTTTTATTTGCTTTACCCCTCCCCCATCTCCCATTAAATCTAATCTGTATTATGCCTCATTCCCTCGAGGTTCTGTTCTGTTAAACAAATCCATGTTAATGTTACTTCTCCAAAGAGGCCTTTGCATTCTGTTTATGAAAACTACCATTTACTAGCTGTGGCAAGTTATCTAACTAACCTCTCCGCCCCAGATTCCCCCTGTAAAGAGGGATAGTATTACCTATCGCACAGAGTTACATGTGGATTCAGTAAATTAATACATGTAAAGTACTCAGAAAAGTGCCTGGCACATAATAATAGCTAACATTTACTGAGAGTTGACTCTTGATGCTGTTTAAATATCAGTTCATTTGGAGCAAATGGGTCCTTTAGTGCTCCCAAATCATGCTGTATTGATGGTCACTTAATCTCTATCTTGGTTGGTTCTCACCTGGGTGGAATCTTTCCATATTGATTGATTGATTCAACAGGCACCTACTATGTGCCAGGCATTGTTTCTAAATACCAAGTCAGATAAATCCCAACCCTCATGGAATTTATATTCTAATGGGAGGAAACAAACAATAATATAAATGTTAAATGTAATAATTGGTGGTATTATATGCTATGGAGAAAAGTTGGCTGAGGGGGAAATGTGCCCAGGTTAGGGATTGTTGTTTTATAGAGAGGGTGGTGAGGAGGCCTCCCTGCTCAGGTAACATTAATCAAGAGACCTTCGAGAAGGGAGAGAGAGCCATGTGGGTATCTAGAAGAAGAGGGTTCAGGGAAGAGAGAGCAGCTGATGCAGAGCCCCCAAGGTGTGAATGTGCTTGAGGATTTCAGGATGCAGCTGTGAGGCTGGTGTGGCTGGAGAAGAAGAGGAGGGAGTGGTACATCAGAGCAGTAGGAGAGGGCTTGGACATGCATGTGGAATTGGAAAAAAATGATTTCATCAAATAGATGCAAATTAAAAGATAACCATTGGCAAAGGTACTTTAAATGATTGCTGGTGCTCCTGAAGACATGGTAAGATTGGCACTCTAACATTATCAACTGCTGATGGAAGCATAAAGGACAGCCTTTCTGGAAAGCAACTGGCACTGTACTGTGTATCAAGTCTTCAAAATGTACTTTTATTTGGACCTTGTCATTCCATAGCCAGGCATGCATTTTAAGGATGTTCATCATAGCATTATTTGTATTAGGAAAATATTAGGAAAAACCTAAATTTTTTGGCCAACAATAAAGAAATGTATGAATTATGATATCTATATGATATAATAGAATTATTAAAAATGCTTTCACAAAATATTTATTACATGGGAAGTATAATATAAGTGGGAGAAAGTAAATGAGGCTATAACTACAGTATGATCTCTAGTTTTTAAGATACTGAGAGAGATGGATGGATGGATGGGTGGATGGATGGATGGATGGGAGGGAGGGAGGGAGGGAGGGAGGGAGGGAGGGAGGGAGGGAGGGAGGGAGGGAGGGAGGGAGGAGAAGAAAATACATGGTAATGGAAATTGTCCATCTCTGGTTGATAGGATAATGGGTAACACTATTTTTCTTCTTTGTACTTTCCTGTATTTTCCCAGCAGTACGTTAAGAGTCACCTGGAGATCTTCAAAAAATACAAATACCCAGAAGTTATTAATTAAATAGGCTGGGGTACAGGTATAGGTGCTTTCTGAAAAACTCCTTGGGTCTTTCTGATATTCTGGTTCAGTTTCACAGCACGCATTAAGGATCAGCATATTTTATTTTCAGTTTTGAAATGTTTCTTTTGTTAATTTAAATACTTTCCTAAATAGTAAAGTGCTTTTGTTTTCAAATTTAACACATTTTGTTGTCGTTTGTTTTAAGAACTGCTTTCTGAAGCAAGTTTCCAAGAAGCTCTTCAGGAAAGCATCCCTGACATTCAAGCACACGAGTGGGTGCCACTGTGGCTACTGAGATATTCGGTCATTGTTAAAAGCAGAGGAATTATCAAATCAAAAGGCTATATCTTACAAGCTAAAAGAAGGGGTTCTTAACTATGACTTAGGACCATAACCTACTGATTTGTATTGTCCTGAATATAAGATAAAATTGAGATGTGTAAAAATCTAATTATTGCATTGTCATTGAGGCAGATATTCTTTAGTTATATTTCACATATGTTATCTGTCAAAATTTTGAATACTTCTCTTGCCTCCATATCAGTTCACTCACATGAACCACTGTATTGTTTTCATTAAACTATTGTTTTCTAATTGAAATTGTCTATAAAGAAAATACTTGCAATATATTTTTCCTTTATTTTTATGACTGATAGAAATCAAGAAAATTTGTTGTCAGATATATTTTGGCCTAGGCATCAGGGTAATGTATATACATATTTTTTATTTCCAAAAAATTCATTAATTGCTTCTTACTCTGTAATATAACTAAGCAATGTAATTACTATTGTTAAAACTGAAATACTGGAAGATATTTTTCCTGTAGTTGATAAGATGATTGTATCTCGGAGTAACTGGAGTAGCTGGGATCTACTAGTAGTGTAAATAAAATTCATTTCTTCAGTACATGAATAGAAACAAATTTTTATTAAGTTTGCTTACTAACTTAAAACCTTGCTTGCAGTTTACCTATAATAATTTAACCTTGTATTATTGTGCCATATTTTCTCTTGCTATTCTTTACAAAGACAAACCAAAGTAAATCTAAAAAGGAGACCAGAAGCTTTGAAATTATCATTTGGGGGTTTTATAAAAGCAACTATTATCACCTCCAGATTCTTTAAAATTCTTGATCCATCCTTAATATTTTGCTAGTCATTGAAGAATATCCAGGAAGTATTGAGTACCATGTGCTGGGCACTGTGGGCTCTGGACACAGGATGGAGGCACAGGGATTAAGAATGAGTTGTTCAATATGTGATATTTGTTCCCCACTGATAACTGACTGTGAGGGGGGACTAACAGCCAGAAGAGTAGTGAAAAGAGTCATTCATTTAGGGCCGACGTTGTCTATTTAGATAACTTTATTTGACATTGTCTATTTAGATAACTTTATTTGAGATATGGACTTAATTATTTAAAAGCAAAACTAAGGGCCGGCCGAGTGGCTCAGTTGGTTAAGAGCTCGCTCAAGAGTGCGAGCTGAGCTCTGAGCAACAGCTGTTCGAGGCCAGCCCGAGCTGAGTTGCCGTTGAGCTGCCAACAGGTGGCAGGATGGCTCAGCTAAAAAAAAAAAAAAAAAACAAAAAAAAACTCACTTTCATAAAAGCAAAACTATATAATAAAAACTTTAGGGCTAGAAGAGACTATAGACCATTTGGTATAATTCCTCATTAGTTTAACACCAGAAAATAGCAAATAAATAAGCTGTGACCTTTGATATATATTGTACTATAGGTCTTCTTAATTCTATAAATTTGGAAAGTTCTTCAAAAATCTCTTATATCTCAATCAATAATTTTAAGCCATGTATTTTCATATATGGTTTATAAAACTAAGCTATACATATAAACTAATAGTAAAACTAATTTGCCCAACTTTTTTCAACTTAGAGGAAAGAACTGTGGTTCCATATTCAAAGTATATATATTTTTCCTATCAGTAAGGTTTTGTGGCTTAGTGGTTGAATAATTTTATCATTAGAATTATAATGTGAAATCAGCTGATTTACCTGCTAAAACTTGTTTAGACTTTGAGCTTTATATAATCTTTATATTAATTGTATGTAATGTTATTGAATGTATATAATTAACATTTTTATTTGGAAATGTACAACTATTTTCATGTAACATAAGTTTTTAAACAAATGCTCATTTTAATTTAGGCCTGTACAGTGAGTTGGTCAAGATATTTCAAGAAGGAATTTTAATATCACATTTATTGTTTTTAAAGCCCTGGACATACAAAAATGGATTGTTTGAAGGGTTGTTTTGAAAATGGAAAAAAAAAAAACTTATATTGCTAATAAACTAAAGAGGATATTTTTTGTGCCCACTCCTGACAAAGAAGCAAGGTTATAAATTCTCATTTTGTGAAGGGGATCATGAATGGAATTTTTAAATGCGTCTTTTGTTTGTTTGTTTCACTTCTATACCTTTAATTTCTGTTCTTTTTTAAACAACAACAACAAAAAAAAACTGATTTTTTTTAAGGCTTTATAATTTTCCGAGCTCATGTTTACATTTTTCTTTCTTTCTTTTTTTTTGTAAACTATCAGAAAATAGTAAATACTTTTCAAATATTTAAGGACTTAATGTTTAAAAAGCCATAAAATAAAAAACAATGATACTACCAAATAGTTGCTTAAGGCTAACTTATCAATAGTGTCTATAACAGATGTTTTCTGGGGAGATGTGTATTCAGTGACCCAAGGTAGAAAGAATTGATATAATAGGTTTTTTTCAGTAAACATGAAAAGAAACTGCAGTTTATTATTACATTTCCAAAATAAACAGGAGCCTTACTTTAACACAATGTACTGTACCTTGGAGTTTGTTCTGTGATAAATCTATCTTGAATTCCCATCCAAGAAACCATAGTCACCAAAAGGCCAATGGTGACTTATAAAGTATGTTTACATGGTGTAAATTTTGAAGACCACTTGTGTTAGTGTGCTATCAAGTATTCATTTAGGGATGATCTGTGCTAGAACTTAATCCCAAATAATAGCTAATAATTTTCCCATTCTCAAAGATCACTTAGACAACTGTGTGTGCAATGGAAAATAAAGTGATTCTATTTTGAATGAATGGTTCAGACTTTCCCCTACCAGAGCCAAGTAGTAACTGAAATAGAATCTTGATTTTCAGTGATAAAAGATCTAAGGTTCATTTAATTACATATCTTTTCAGAAAAGGTTTTCTAATTTTACCACCTAGCATTTTCAATATTTGGGAATGTTAAGTGAGTGATAACATTTATTATATATTAACTGACAGTTCATCTTTCTGCCAGTTGTACATTTAGAGAAATTTGAAGTTGTTTAATGAGATTTAAACCATTTCTGTTTTTATACTCAGATATACCGATTTATGATTCCAAATCTATTTTTTAAAAGTTAACTTCCTAATGTACTAGAACTTGTACCTGTCATTTTCCTTAAAGCTGGTGATGGGATATGTCAGTTTTATTTTTGAAAAATATGTAACATAACTTTTCGCTACCAGATAATTCTACTTTTATGTATCTGTAGTGGTGTACCATAAAATACAGGCAAAATATAAATCATTATTAATATTTATAAGTTTTTAATTTTACTTACAAATTTAATTAAAGTATGAGTTATGTATTTTAATTGTGTTGTTTCAATAGTTGGAAGCATCCTGAAACATTTTATTGATTTTGAACTATTTGAACTTAAACTGAGGATTTGAAAATAAATTATAATTTTTAAATATCCCAGCCATAAAGCTATTCATGCATTCATTCAACAGATTTATCGCATGCCTACTATATAACAGGCACTGTGCAAAGTATTGGCAAATAGGTACAGAAATGAAGAAACAACCCCTATCTTCAAGGAGCACATAGTATATTTGGGGGGAGAGAGAGGTGAACCAGAGCAATAAAGGGCTACATCTGACAATGATAACGGTGATAAAAAGGAATGGGGGAATGTGGAAGGAAGTGGGGCTGGGAATTATCTATTTTTAGAAAGCTGCTCTGAAGAAATTAGCCTAAGGGTTGGATCACAGGAGGAGGTGTGGGTGGGCATTCTGCCCAGAGGCCCTTGTTTGCCTGGTTTGTAAATATGCTTTTATTGAATCATGAACAGTTTATTATGTAAACTTCAAAAATTCAGTGAAAACACTTTCTTCAAGAGCTTGTTCTTATCAGATAGAAAGGAATGCCTTCTGTTGAGACAAGAATAGGTACAGTTGGAAAAGTCATGTTTTATAAAAGACTAAAACTTAACCAAATCCCCTAAATATATCAGGATATAGCTTTATGTAGTTTTTACTACCAGAAAAGTTAAAAACCTTAATATGTATCCCTCGGCAATGAATAAATGTATAAAATGGCATACAACGTGTGTGTGTGTGTGTGTGTGTGTGTTGGTCTGTTATTTTAAGAAGGTTCACATTTTACAATACGCATCACGTATTTTAACTCAGCTCTTGTTTTCTCTGTTTCTTTGCTCACTGTTGATTCTTGCATCCTACTCCATTCATGTTCACGTTTTTTCTTGCTTATAAGAATGTCCTTAGTAATTACTGAAGGACTTTGGGCAGTAAACTTTAGATCCTGTTTGAAAATGTCTTTAGTTCTCAATCTTAAATGATGATTGGACATCATAGAATTCTGAGTTTCCAAATACTTTCCCTCAGCAACATGAAGATAATATTCCATTGACACAGTGTGTGTGTGTGTGTGTGTGTATATATATATATATATATCTATATATATTCTTGCAAATGAAAATCTGGATGTCCTTCCCTAGAAATAATGTCTTTTCCTTGCTTGCCTTCTTATTTTTAGTTGAAATTTTTAAATTATTTTGATGTGTATAGAATTAGAATAAAGGAAAATTAAAACTGGCTGCAAAGTTTTTGGATAACAAAAAACTTAATCTTAAAAGAAACACTGATAACTAGATCTAGTTAAAGTTTAAATCTTCTGTTCTTCAAAAGACTTATGCAAATGCAAGCCATTGGGGGGAATATTTCTAATACACAAATCTAGTGAAAAATAAATTGGACATAATGAAATTTTTTTAAAATTGCACTTCAAAGGACACAATCAGAAAGTAAAAAGACAACCCACAGAAGGGGAAAAAATATAAATCACACCTGATAAGGATTTTGTATCCAGAATGTGTCAAGTACTCGTACAACAGTAATAAGACATCCCAATAAAAAACTAGCAAAATGTTAGATTTTTCTCCAAAGATAACACATGAATAGTCAATAAGAACATTAAAAGATGCTCAACATCATTACTCATCAGGGAAATGTTATTTGAAACTACAATGAAACACCACTAAAATTGCTAACATTTTAAAAGACTGACAATATCAAGTGTTGGTGAGGACGTGGGGCAAACAGAACTCGCATATAGCTGGTGGGACTGTAAAATGGTATGACCACTATGGAAAATAACTTCGTGTCCACTTAACTACATGACCAGCAATTCTACTCCTAGATATACACTCAAAAGAAATAAAAACGTCCCAAAAGGACACATATAAATGTTTATAGCACTTTTAATAGCTAAAAATTGGAAACAACCCAAATGCTATTAACAGTTGAATGGATAAATGAGTTGTATTATAATCATACAATGGAATACTACTCAGCAATTAACACAGCTGAATCTCAGAAGCATGCTGAGTGAAAGAAACAAGACATGAAGGAGTACATATTTCCTTTACATGAAATTTTAGAAAAAATTAGTCAATAGTTACTTTTCTTTGCTGTGTTTGGATACCACAAATCTCTCCAAAGGTTGCAAGTAGTGTCCGCTGAGATTAGTCTCACCTATACGCTTGATTGAGGTTTGGTCTGCTTCTGAGCTGGCTGATGTGCTTGTGGGCTGGACTCAGTTCCCCACTAGCTGAAGGCCAGCGGCCTCTCTCACTTCATTGTCACATGACCTCCATAGAGCTGCTCCTAACATGCAGCTAGCTTCCCACAGAATGAACAAGTGAGAGAGTGCAAGATGGAAGCCAGCCTTTTTTATAGCCTAATCTTAAAGTGATATCCATCACTTTTGTGATTTATTATTATAAGTAAGTCACTAGGTCCAGCCCACATTCAATGGTTTGAAACCAGGAGACGGGCTTATTGGGGACCTTCTTACAGGTCAAACTTAATTTAAAGTAATGTTTTATATGTAATAATGCAGAATGACCATGAACAGTATCTATTATTTGAAGACTCATGCAGTAAAACTCTAGTCTTTTAGTTAATAACCTAAAATTCCAGAGAAATTCAATTGTTCAGTTTAAGGGTTTATTTAGTAAAATATAGACTCTCAAGATAGTCTCCTTTTGGACCTCAGTAATATCTACTGTATTTCTATACTGTACTTACCTAAAAGTGGGTATACTGTATTTGTCCCACATCCACTTTGGGTAAAGAGGGTAGAAAAGGTAGAAAGGGAAATGGCAGAATGTGGGAAGCCCACTTTGCAGTTTTGTCTGCAATCAGCAGACCTGTTGATAACAGACCAGCTCAGTCTTCTCAGATTATGAATATGAATTGACATTTTAATTTTGGTATTTTATGTTTGTTTCTTGACCTTTTTAGATTGTGATTTTTGTTTGTTTTACTTTAAATGGGCCATGCTTTCAAGTGACTATTACACATTGATTTTCAAATACTCTCCCAATTTTCTATACCCACTCCTGTGACCTTAATTTCTATTTTTATGTATTTGCTCACATTAAGTTTTTGCAGAGATTAAATGAGTTAAAACATGTGAAGCACTTTATTTATTTTATTTTATTTTTTTAATTTATTTTTAATTAGTTTCAGGTGTACAACACAGTGCAATAGTTATACATTTTACCCCTCAAAGTGACAATCTCCCACCCCCAATTCCCGCCACCCCACTCCCTCCCCCATATCATATATATCTATTACTCTTCCTCTGACTCTCTTCCACAGTATAATCCACATCCCGTGACTATCTATATATATTCAATTACAGTAGGTATACAACCTCCGCTTCAGGTATACAGTGCAGTGATCAAACCTCTACTCCATCCATGAAATGGTCTCCCTAACAAGACCTATGACCATCTGACACCCCATAAAATATTTACAACATTATTAATTATATTCCCCAAACTGTTTTTCATATCCCAGTGGCAATATTGTAGTTGCCTATTTTTGCTGTCTAATCCTTTCCCCTTCTCCCTCATCCCCATCCTCCTCCCAATTAGCAACCCTGATTTTTCCTCTATATCTATGAGACAGTTTCTGTTTACTTTGCTCATTCATACAGTTTTTCAGATTCCAGATATGAGATCATATGGTATTTGTCTTTCTCTGACTGACTTATTTCACTTCACATAATAGTCTCTAGGTCCGTCCATATCATTGCAAATGGTACGATTTCATTCTTCTTTATAGCGGAGTAATACTCCATTGTATAAATATACCACAGTTTCTTAATCCAGTCATCTACCGATGGGCATTTTGGTTGTTTCCAAGTCTTAGCTATTGTAAATTGTGCTGCTGTGAACATAGGGGTGCATAAATTTTTTTGAATAAGTGTCTTGGTTTTTTCAGGATAAATACCTAGGAGTGGAATTGCTGGGTCAAAAGGTAGCTCTATTACATGTGAAGCATTTTATACCTAGCATATAGTAAGTGTTCAATACTATGATTGATGCTGTTATTCTCTACTGCTCCAATAGGGCCACTTTTCTTCCTCTAGACCAGGGGTCGGCAGACTTTTGAGATGGAAGAGCCAATCCTGTCCCTCACAACAATTTAAAAATTATTCAAGAGCCATAAATATATTTTTACAAATAAGGAAAATTTTAAAATCCTTTAAAGATTTTTTATAAATGAAACTATGATAGTTTTATTTTCATTTTCAGTTTTACTTCAGAGCCACATGGACATACCCAAAGAGCTGCATGTGTCTCGTGAGTTTACCAACCGCTGCTCTATATATACTATTCTGCTTTCTCTTCAAATCTAGTCTTTTCCTGTTCTTACTCTCACATAGTGTCACAGCTACTTGGCCCTACCAAAATTCCTTCTTTTTTGCTCCTCCCCAAGAGTCAATCTAAACTTTTCCATTCTTCTGAGTAGATGGATCTTCTGAAGATAGAGGTTATCTATCCAAAAATACCCTCCTCTTCTCTCCACTGTGATTTCCTACATTCACATTCTCCTCTCTGCTTCAAATGTCAGCTGTTCCCTCCTGCCTCAAAGGAAGGAGCATTCTTCCATGGCTAAACCCTCCATCTTTATTTTTTATTCCATTCTTCAGTTGGGATCAGGTTTGGCTGCAAATAACTGAAAATCCCTAAATAACAGTGGCTTAAAAAGGTAGGTGTTTCTCTCAGGTGAAGCCGATCTAGCAGTAAGCTGTTTAGGACTGATAAGCAGCTCCACCAGTTGTTTGGGACCCATGTTTTTTTTCTTTCTCTCTCCTCTGCCATCCCTAAAGTATGGCCCTCATCCTCATGGCACAAAATTGCTGCTTGAAAACCAGAGAGCACAATTTTCCAGGGAGTAAAATGAAGTTAAAGAAAGCAGGAAGGACCTCCTTTCTTAACATGTCCCTAAAAAAACTACACAACATTCAATTTACATATAAATTGGCTAGAATTTAACCACATCTGGCTGCAAGGGAAACAACTGAAAGGAGCTGTTTAGTTGAGTGGCAATGTGCCCATCGAAAATTCTGTGCTTTGTGAAATTAAGGAAATAAAACATCGGTTTTCTGTTATAAAGAAGTAAACAATACATTTAGTGAGGCGCTCATCCTTTCTCACCTCCAATATTCATCTATTTCAATCCTTTTCCATTCCCCTAACATTCTAGCTCGCCACACTTCACCCTAAAAGAAAACCAAAAGCCTCTTGATTCTGATCATTCTCTTCCTTTCACTGCAAAAAAACAAAACAAAAAACAGTCATCGCTCTCCTTTACATTTCTTCTTTAACATTTCTTCTTTTCTGCTTATTCCCAGTCCCTAGTCACCATCTTACCTTTAGATTATATGGCTTCCTAATTAGTCTCCGAGTTCCTGGGGTTTTTGATATAAACATCTTTATCTTTACACCAACCAAGTCTTTAAATTTTATTTTACTTATATTTAACTTCACAAATAAAGCAAGAGTACATAACTGTAAAACAAACAAACAAAGTATTATAAATAATCCAATCGTCTCCTTCTGCCACATCTCTGGCTACATTAAGACCTTCAGCGGAGCCTGAGCAGTGTGAAGAAGAGGCGAGAACGACTCCCGGACCAACTGAAGCTCGCGCGCCGCTGCATCCCCGCATCCAGCGTCTACGTTCTGCCACCGTGGCCATCATGCCCAAGAGAAAGGCTGAAGGGGACGCTAAAGACGAACCACAGAGAAGATCTGCAAGGTTATCTGCTAAACCAGCTCCTCCAAAGCCAGAGCCCAACCCTAAAAAGGACCCTGCAAAGAAGGGAGAAAAGTTACCCAAAGGGAAAAAGGGGAAAGCGGATGCCGGCAAGGATGGGAATAACCCTGCAGAAAATGGAGATGCCAAAACAGACCAGGCACAGAAAGCTGAAGGTGCTGGAGATGCCAAGTGAAGTGTGTGCATTTTTGACAACTGTGTACTTCTGGTGACTGTACAGTTTGAAATACTATTTTTTTATCAAGTTTTATAAAAATGCAGAATTTTGTTTTACTTTTTTTTTTTTTTAAGCTATGTTGTTAGCACACAGAACACTTCATTGTTGTTTTTTGGGGAAGGACATATATTACTAATAGAGTGTCTCCAAAGCTGGATTGACATGGGAAAAACACCTTTCCCTTCTAGTTTTGAGAGACTTCCTCTTGCTTCCTGGGAGGAGGGACCCTTACACATTAACCACCTTGGCACAAACAGCTTTCGGTGTGGGAAAACCCAAATTCGTTTTTATGTCCTTTTCTCCATCTCCACCCTAAGTATAGACTTGACTCCCTTAAACCCAGAGACCTGTTGGGACCTGACCCAGAAAAATTGGTTACCAGTATGTCAGGCAATCCAGACTGATATCCAGTGTCACCATTGAGATGGCATCCCTCAAAAGAGCAGCAGTTCCATTTTTAGATTGTGGACCTACAGATTGATAATGCTGCCATTTTCATTTCATTTCCTGAAAGTCAGGGTCGGCTTGTGAAAAGTTGTTAAACAACAATGGTTTATGTGAAATGTCAGCCCTCACTCTAAACTTTACCTGTTCAGAGCATCAAATAAAGACTTCATTGGGTTTTTATAGTGGCTTTCTGATTTTGGTAGTCCATTGAAGAAGGGAGCGTGAAAGTTGTTGTATACTGTTAACGATTTGTCTGCCCATGTCCTGCCTGAAATACCATGGTTGTTTATGAAAAGTATCTTTAATAAAGCTGGATACAGTTTGGCTAGGGAAAAAAAAAAAAAAAAAGAAGACCTTTAGAACTACCCACAATTTGAGGATGGACGGAGTGGGGCAGAGAAGTGATTTTCCAATTCGTTCGTGTGAAACGGGGACGAGGGCCCTCTGTCATTGCGAGTTTCGTCGACCCCACTAACGTCTCTCCTGCAAAAGGATACTGGGGTGGACGCTAAAACCCGTAACCTTGGCGATTCCCAGGTCCCGGAAAGCCTAAGTAGGCGGGGCGGAGGCTGGTAAGAGATCTCGCGAGGTCCGGAATCCTCGCGGAAAGCGCGTGCGAGGCAGTTGTCTGACGCACTTCCGGGGCACCAGAACAGCCGCAGGCCGTGGTGCCCGCGGGAGCCGACACCATGGTGGTTACCAGGTCCGCGCGGCCTCTGGCCAGCATCCCAGCTCCGTCGGCTGATAGCTCTGGGCAGAAGGTAGGAAATAGCAAGGCTCCCTCATTTCTTCTCGCGGCGGTCAGGCAGGCGGGGCGGCGCGAGGGTTCCGCGGAGCGTGGGGAGGAGCGGAAAGGGCTCGAGCTTGCCGCGCGCTGTGGGGTACCAGGCCCCACGCTAAGCCTGTCGCGTCGTCGTCAGCCCTCCCCACAGTCTTTTAACACATTGTATGTGGGAAACGAGTAAACTCGTCATATAGCTTTTTATGCCCGCTTACAAAGTGTTAATACGGTAGTGCTTCGTATGGAACAGAGAGGTCAGCTCCCTAATGCAGATGCACAGCTCGGGCCTTTTTATTTTACTGTTAACGCTGTACTAAGGATTAATTTCAGCCACCAAGCAAGAGCCCGATTTACCGGGGCTGGAGAGAGGGGCACCGTTTTCCCGTGGGAATGCTGGCTGTGGCCCGCAGCACCTCCTTTTGGCGCGGGGATGTCTGCGGTGATGCCGCCCGGTAGCTTTCAGTGACGCGAGTAGTCCGCTGCCTCTGATTCCGCGATGAAGGGAGTGGAGCGTTAACCCCCTTCTGTACGTAAAGGGCAGCAACCGATTCTATCGGTATGTGTCCCTAAACACATCTTTGCTCAGAGTTAATATTATTCCCTTTTCCCCAAGTATGTCGGAATGTAGGTCCACCTAGCGTATTTGACTTTTTTGAGTAGAGAAACTTTTCTCTGAATTTTTTTGTTTTTTTTCTTGCTAAAGTCATAACCAAGACTTGGGTGAGGCGAGTGAAGCAGGGGCCTGTAAATGCAGGGGCAGGTCTAGATTTAAGCTTTTGATTTTTTTTAAAGCATGGGTGGTGGTTTTCTGTTCATCTTGTATATACTGAATTTTTTAGTGCCCTCTTAAGACTTGTTCCTGAGAGGAGTGCCTCCCTCACTTTGCCCGTGTCCCAATCCTCCCTAAATTATCGTATTTTGCCATGTGCAATGTGCTCCTGTGTATAATGCACACCCACATTCTTGGCCCAAACTTTCAGGGGGAAAAAAAATCTTTAATTTTTTTAATTCAAATGTTTATTTGTTTACATTTAGGTACTTGGTTTTTTTATTATAAAGGATTTTAGCGTTTATTTTTAACATGTTATGGTACAAAAAAAATTTATGTAACAAATAATTACAAAACACAAGAACAAATACAAGTACAAGAAATTTTATGTAACGGTAACAAATTTACAATATTTACGCATCCTAGAAGGCCAAGTACTCTTCGACATGGCAAGTTTGTTTTAAGTTCAACAAAACCAATTATCGTATTCCAGGGTATTATTTTGCATATGGTATCGTTATTGATTTCTTGAGTTACACTTTTAACTCATGACCATAAGTAAAAGAATTAAAAACATATAGGTACAGAATTTGTACTACCCTGTATATAATGCACATCCTTATTTTTCCCTCACAAATTTGGGCCAAAAAAATGTGCATTATTATATACAGCAAAATAAGGTGATAGTGTGTTTTCTCTGGCTTACAGAACTCTGCTGCTAAAAGAAGCCAAGCACGTCTGAAAGGCAAGAAGGAATCTCCTTCCGATGGCTCAAGTAATACTGAATCACAGAGCACTACGAAACGAAGTCCAGTCCCTAGAACTCCTAAAACTGGAAAGAGGAAGAGCAGAACTACAGGCTCATTACCAGAAATGAACACATCGCCTCCTGATGGAGAGACCTCTGAAGCAGAGTCAAATTATTCTTCTGTGTCTGAGCTCCAGGATACCATTGTAAGAGTAACTAGGAGAAGGCAAATTGTAGTTCCCTGTACCCCAGTGCCCAGTGTTAGAAAAAGTCTGAAAATAACTCCAATAAATGAGTCTCATACTGAAGAATTGTCTGAAGCAGAATCACATGTTTCAGGTATTTCTAGAATTGTGTCTCCTACAGTAATAACTACGAGAACCAGAAGAAGTAAGGCTAAATCCCAAAGAGATCCAAGCCAAGAATCACATGCAGAAGCTATTTCTGATGCTGAGTCATCATGCTCAGATATTTCTGCATTTTCCGGAATTACAGCTACGAGAACAACAAGGAGAATGCAGAGGATATTACAAGCACAGATGGAGGAGACAGATGCTAAGATTATACCAGAAAATGAAAAGCAAGTGATAAATACACCTACGAATTCAGAGGATTCAGCTACCAGACAAACTACATCTCATTTACAAGCAAGATCTCTTTCTCAGATAAACAAGCCAAATTTCTCTAATAGTGAAATGTATAATGACTTTGATAATGATTCCTTCCCAGGAAATTCAGAAAAAGACCTAACAGTGCAAGAAGTCCAATGTTTTAATATACAAGAAGAAAAGCAGGCCAGTGTTGCACCTCTTGAAGAAATAACAAAGCAGAATTGTAAGAGTTTAGATGAAGACGCTGAAGAGATGATAGATGAGGGGAAAGAAATTAATGAGAAAAGTTCCGAGTTGAGTCTTTCTGAACTTCAGAACACTGATCTTCAGCAGTTAGTTTCTCAAAGGCATTCAACACCCCAAAATAATAAAACTACATCAAAGCCCTCAAATATGAACTGTGAGACTGTAATAAAATCATTAGTTCAAACATTTGCAGTTGTGGAAATAGACAGGTGGACTGAAGAGAGAAAGAACACCTTAAAAACAAGTGACCTGACAATTAGTGATGGGGGTGGTAGTGATGAAGAGCACACAGTTCTAGCTGTCAGTGATGACATGAACAAAGAAAGGGATGTAGATTTGGGGTGTGATACCAAACTAGACAAGTCTGAGCTCAACACATCTCAGGATAAAGGTGATTCTGTTTTATTACTTCTCAGCAGTGATGAAAGCCAGCAGTCTGAAAACAGTGAGAATGAGGAGGACACTGTGTGTTTTGCTGAAAATAGCAGTCAAAAGGAGTCATTAAATGGAGACTCAGAAAATATGTTACGTGACAATGCATTGTTTGTAATTGACACAACTCCTGGATTGAGTGCTGATAAAAATTTTTACTTGGATGAGGAAGACAAATCAAGTGAAGTTGCCACTGAGGAAGAAAAAGAAGAGGAGGAAGAGGATGAAACAAGTGAGGAAGAACTATCAGACCATGACAAAAATAAAGATGATGAATTTAGTGATGAAGATGACTTACTAAACGGCACAAAGTCTAAACTGTAAGTTTTACCATTATTTTTAAAAGTACGTTTCAAATGTCTAATTTACCAAAAATATAAAATAATAGAAAACATGGGAAATGAGAAAATTATGGACTCAGGTTCTTTACAGAAGAGCTCTTTTATCCAGTATTTCCTTCATCTCTGGATGCCCTTTTTTTTTTTCAGCTGAGCCATCCTGCCACCTTTTGGCAGCTCAGCGTCAGCTCAGCTTGGGCCTGAAATTGAACTGGTGACCCTGTTGCTCAGAGCTCACACTCTTGAGTGAGTCTCAGGGTATCCACTGGAAATATAGGCATCCTTTTAAGGAACTATGCATTAACAGATGCCCAGTCTGCACTCTTAAACCAGTGAAGTCAATCTCTGAGGCTAGGCTCAGGCATGCTTTTTTTAAAAAGCCACACTCCTACCTGGATAATTGTAATGTACATTGAGAGTTGAGGATCACTGCCAAGGCACTGCAATAAAATAATTTCACTTTCCAATAGAGGTTGATTATCAAAACTGTCAACTGCTCAGTTTATATGAATAATTAGGGAAGAAAGTGACCATAAGTCCAAGTGTACTTATAAAAAGGAGCCTTCAGTAATATTTTTAAAAAGCTCCAGTGGGAAATATGGATGTTCATCACTGTTTAAAAATTCCCTCGATTTAGAGGCACTACCAAATACCTTTGGTTACCCAGAAACATATTCTAAGTTTGGATAACTTGGAAGTTCAGAGTAGAAGAACCCGTCTTTCTCATTAGTTTTAGAGATGGAGGTGTGTACATTTATTAACTCACTACCTATATGTGAAGTTGAGCTGAACTGCCAATTGTGTCTCCTTTCTTTAATCCTTTTTTTTTGAATTGGGGAATTGTGGGAGGGGAACAGACAGATTGCTGTCATTTTGTTCTTCAGTCTGGTTGTGGAGGACGTCGCTTCACTGGCCCATGTTGGTATTATCATTGCACTCTTCCTGGGTAAGGCAGTCACTCACCAGCCATTGGACGGCTGCTCACGGCGGCTTACGGCAACTCAGAAAAGTGCACGCCAGCTGCCTGCCAGCCCCACTGCAGCCTATGCTGTCACCGGCAACTCGTGGCAGCCCAGCTCCAGGTCAAGCTATTGTTCACCATCTTAGCTGTAGAGAGCAGTGTCACTGGCCCTCATGTGGGATCCAAACCGGGGCCCTGCTGCTCAGAGCTGGCGTCCCAATCCAACTCTTTTTTTTTTTTTTTTTTAGGTCAGCTATCCTGCCACTTGTTGGCAGCTTAACCACAGCTCAGCTCAGGCTGGGCATCAAACTGCTGTTGCTCAGAGTTCAGCTTGTACTGTTGAGCAAGCTCCTAACCAACTGAGCCACTCGGCCGGCTTCTGTAATTCTTTTCTTTATAAAAACCTTTTTATAAAGTTGACATTCCATAGCCTTAATCCTTTTAAAGAAAATCTGGAGAATAACTTTGGATGTGCTCCCAAAAAGGTTTTTTGTTTAAATCTTATTCACCCTAGAATTTTTTTCTTAATGTCTTTATTAGATTTAAAACATATACTTGTTCAGTTTTTCAAAACTCCATTATAAAAATAAGATTTTTTTTGGACAGTAAAAAGGGAGAGAGGAAAAAAAGTGATTTTAAAAATACAGTCTCAGTTGTTTTCATTTCGATTTCATTGCTTGATCTTTAAATCACCATTTCTCTTTCAGACTAAAGTTGACAAGCAGCAACATAGATCCTGGTCTGAGTATCAAGCAATTGGGTGGTTTGTATATTAATTTTAATGCAGACAAACTACAGTTGAACAAGAAAACCCTAACACAGATCAAGGAGAAAAGGAAAAATGAGGTAAGTTACATGAAGTGTCCTGTAGGTTTTCATAGAACTAGCCAGTTACTTATAAAAATGGTTACTCTTTGGTAAGAGACTGATTTTCCTACAGTGAAATTACATGAGCATATTGTGCTCCTTTTTTCCCTCTTTCCAGAAGAGTCATTTCTTTTTTTTTTAAATAAAGTTCTAGCTATAAAAGATGACACTTGAAAAATAAAGTAATACAAGATCAATGTTCCTCCTCTTGCACCCACTGTTTATGATCCCAAGGGTTGTGTTTTCTTTTCTTGCTATACTTTTAGTTCTTAACTGTTCTGGACCCTGTTGACCCTGCTGAGAATCTAAAAGCTGTGAGTGCCCCCGTCCTCCACCAGGATAAAGTGCACATTGCACATAGATATAAAGTTATACATTTAATTTCAGAAGGAAATTATAGGGTAGATGACCTCATCCAAACCCTGAGCTTTAGCTGCCACCTTGCACGGCTTTTTCCCACATCTGTTTTTTAGTCTTGGTGCTGCTTCAGATCTTTAAATTCAGGTACCTGTTATCTGTGCATATGTGCTCAGGCACTTGATCTCACTAATTATCCTACGTCTGTTCCCTGCCTGAACCACACCACCACCTCCTCTTGTATTCTCTTTATCCCAGTTAATGACGCCAAAATCTTTCCCTTTTGCACTCAGTCACTAAGCCTAGGCTAGATACTTACATTGTTTCTGGTCTGTTTCTTCTTTTTCACCCCACTGTCACTGGCTCATTCAGGACTTTATTTTTCATCTTAACTACTCAGTAGCCTCCTTATTCTTTGTTGTTCAAGCTATTCTCCGTACTCTTGGTAGATTTATTTTTCTAAAAATACAAATCTGGCCATGATAACCCCCTGTTTAAGTCCTTCAGTGGTTCCTCAGAGCCTTCAAGGTGCCTCTGTTCCTCCAGCTCTGACTGTCCACCTGCTGTGTTCTGGCCACTGAAAACTACGATTATTCTCTGAACATATCCTGCCCTTTCCCAGGCCAATGCAGAAATCATAGATCACTGCTTTCAGGAAACATTCTTTGACACTAGTCCTTCTCCCAACCTCCTCTGTTCTTCTGCAACATCGATCAGATTCATTATTAATCATGTAGTATAATTGTTATTTCAGTGTCTTTTATCTTTGTATTCCTAAAACAGGATTTCCCAACCTTAGCAATACTGATGTTTTGGGCTGGGTAATTCTTTGTTGTGGGAGAATGTGCATTGTAGAATGTTTAGCAGCA
Source organism: Aselliscus stoliczkanus (assembly GCA_033961575.1). Lineage (NCBI taxonomy): Eukaryota > Metazoa > Chordata > Mammalia > Chiroptera > Hipposideridae > Aselliscus > Aselliscus stoliczkanus. The sequence goes on from CM066730.1 coordinate 109,060,831, forward strand.
GCCCTGGTCTCTACCCATTAGATGTGAGGAGCATCCACACCCCCACACCAAAAATGTCTTCAGACATTGCCAATTGCTCCCAATTGAGAACCACTGTCCTAAAACCAAGTATGGTACTTGACACAAAAGAAACTCGTAATAATCTATTAAATAAATGTCATACATACTCTCTTTGTGAATGATAGGAAAGTCTAAACTACTGTACTACCCAGAAACTTGTAGGCCTAAACCTGAATTGGGGATATCCCCATTGATAATTGATTTCCGAATTGATAATGTGAAATTTTATTGACTAAGTTAATATTTGCTGTATTCCTGTGAGCTATTTTGAGGGTTAAGGAGTAGTCATTCTTGCACTGGCGAAATGACTAATTACCCTGAGACTCCTTTTAGTCACAAAACAGTATGACAATATATAGTCATCCTAGGCAAGTAAAAAAATGCAGAAATCATTTAGGAAAAGATTTAACAGACCTGACTACACAAAATTTTAAAACTTACACAGCTATAAACTGGTGGTTTATTACCACTAAAATACAAAATACATTTCTACAAATTAGTAAGAACACAAACCTATTTAAAAATGAAAAGAACCTGAAAGAGTATAGGCATTCCCACAGTAGAGGATTTATACATATATAGCTAGTGACTACACAAAAAGATGATCAACAGCAAATGAAAATAGCTAAGAGGCACCACTGACAATATACAAAAAGATAATGGTGGCAATGTAAAGAAAAAGGCTGGTAAGAGTTTATACTATTTGAATGCGAGGCAATTTAGCAGTACTTACCAAAATTTAAATGACACATTTTGGAATCTGTTTTATAGATACAAAAACAAATGTGCAGAGATGATTACAGTGTTTAATGGAAAAACGTTTAATGGAGACTTAAACTAAATGTCAGAAGAGAAATATAGCAGCTATTTATAAGAAAGTTGTTGATCTATGTATGAATTGACATTGAAAGATCATCCGAGATACGTTGAATTGCAAAAACCAGATTTATCTACATATATGATCTTGTTGGTATCATTTAAAAAGTATATGTTGTTTAATAGAAATCTATTTTCGTATTTATTAATAGTCTAGCCAGTATCCTCGGATCACAAGAAGCTGTTTTACCAAGATCAAAAGAGCTTAAAAACTAGTTAGGTTTTTTTTTAGGGATTTCAAGAGCCATTATGGCATTGTTCATATTGTTTGGTACAGATGCCTGCTTGCAAACCAGTAAGTACAAGTGGACATATTAATATAAATCTGATGTGTGCAGATTCAGATTAGTAAAAGAAATTTGAACTGAATAATTGATTTTATAGATTACCTAAAATAACCCTTCAGTTTGCCTCCTAAAATGTTTTTATTGTGATATAGGGATGGGAACAACTTGGCAGTAGCATGTCTATACATAAAAGGTTAATGTATTTGGAATAGTCTTCAGTCTGAGAGATGTTTCCCTTATATGGCTAAAAATGTTGAAGTTATATGACATTCTGACATTATTTGAAAACCAATTTTATAATTTTATAGATGCTGCAGAAAGCCGTCATTACTCCTGATTTTGAAAAAAACTACTGTGTCCCACCATATAGAGAATCAAAATACCAACTTCAAAAAAAACGCAGAGTAAGTACAGTGACTCTCATTATTTAGAATGTTTAGATGTGTTCTATATGTGTTCAGCTTATACAACGTGGTTATACAATTAAATATATTTCCAAAGAAAATTGTCACTGATACCTAAATGCCCATAAAATATGATTCCATAAACACATTTTTTGTGGATTTCACAAAGTGAAAGTGCACCAGGTGGTACACAGATACAACTCTTTTTTTCCTTTCTTAAAAACAGTGACAGCCACCATGCAAGGTCAGTGTCCACACCTCTTGGCTTACAGGTACTGTTCACTAAAGGCTAGGAACTCTGTTGTAGGCTATTGTGGGGAACTTAATGTAGACAGGTCTTTAGTCTGCCAGATGAGAGAACAGAAACTATTTTCTCTAGTATAATATAGAGATTGCTTCCATCTGGCATTTCAGCTAATAAACATAAGGAAGTTATCAAGAGCTTGGAGGAAATTTGAGGAAGGTGCTCCAGTAATATTGTCATTAATAGAAAGCCCCTTGGCACGTGGTGGACACTTCATAATTGTTGCATGAATGGAGCAAAAAAAAGTAAAATTAGGCAAATCACAGATTTCCAGACTGTTGGAATAAGTGACTTTGAGATATCTGGGCAACTGAATAAAAGTGTTAATGTTTACATTATAAGCTCCAGAATTGAAAACGTTTTTATACATTATCTCTTGTGTAGGCTGTTTTAGACAATAAAAATTAAAGCTGTGGGTTATTATCCAACCAACTCAGCCAGTTCTTACCAAAATACAGAATTCAATTTTAGGAGTCCTCATTTATGAAACTGATAATGCTTTTTCCTAATTTACCAGAGAAATCACTTTTTGTGGTTTAATTCCTTTTATGAAAGATGAATTTGGAGACTGATACATTCTGTAAAGTAACCTTATTTGTTTGTAATTAATGAAATTTTCTGTATGTACAATTATGGGGGAGATGAGGTATAGTTTATACGCTGTTCATTAAAGTTAGAATTTTCTGTTGAATTGTTTTTGAAATCTGAATTTCAGAAAGAGCGACAAAAAACAGCAGGTGATGGCTGGTATGGTATGAAAGCTCCAGAATTGACAGATGAACTAAAAAATGACCTCAAAGTACTGAAGATGAGAGCTGGCTTGGACCCAAAAAGGTTTTACAAGAAAAATGATAGGGATGGCTTCCCTAAGTACTTCCAGGTATGAAGTAAACAGAATATAGTGATGAGGACTTGGACTTTAGTTTGGAAAGTGCTATAGTGATCTTTCTGTTTCCTCTAAAATAGATGAATGTTTGTGATGCACATCTGCTCAGGTCATATAACAATGGCTAGAACTCAATTAAGACAGCTACTAGCTTGTGATGGCTTTTCATATAGAGAGACAGTGTTGCAAATAGTAATTAGGTTCCCAGGACATCTCTGAAAATTACAGAATCTATAAGATGGGTGTTCCATATATGAATAGTACTAGCCTAAGAATAGGAATTCTTGCAGGATGGATGGGGAAAGGGAATCATTTGCACCAAACTCTTCTTTTCAAGGTAAATTCTCAAAATAACTTAAAAGTTGGTTTTCAAAGTGTTTTCAGATGAAAGTCCAATGGAGTCATCCCCTGGTAGCTCTCAAGTTCATTTTGCTCTTCTTGACTACCTTTCATGTCACTCATCTGGATTAATACAATAGTCCTTTGCCTCTAGGTCTGCTCTCCCTCCAGTCCATCATTCACATTGTAGCCAGTCATTTATTCTTTAAAAAACAACAACAACAAAAAACAATCTGTTTATGATACACCTCTGATCAGTGATATCACAGATATCATTCAGTGATACCTTCAGTGATTCTTTGTGACCTGAAGGACAGTCTGTATCACTTAATGTGGCCTTTCACAATCTGCACCCAAACCAGTTCACCAACACTTCCTTTGTCACAGTGCCCTCTGAAGTGTGAACACACTCAACTACTCAGTCTTCTCAGAATATGCACAGACTGGTCTTGGCATTTGACTTTGCATGTGCTTGGTTCTGCCGTTTGCTTGGTGAAATTTTACCCATATAAGTCCAAGCTAAAATGTCATCCTTTATGAAACCTTCTTTACCTCCCTTAGCTAAGTAGAGTTGGTCACATCGTTTTCAGAGTCTCTGATGTTTTGTTCAACATATACTGTGTTATCCTTTTTTTAGTTACCTGTCTGTGGATCTTCCTTAAGACTGGGCTCCTCACTGCCAGGGACCAGATATTCTTTGTCTTTGTTTCCCTAACACTTAGCAGTGGCCTGACACAAAGTAGACACTTGGTAAATTTTATTCAGTTGAATGTATGAACTAACACAGAATGGTCATTTCGAAGGTTCAAAACGCAGCATTTATGATAACCTAGGAGATCAACTAGGTATGTAGAATTTGTGTCAATTTCATTAAATTGGAAAGCTAAAACAAGTTTACATTATCTGTCCCACTTTTCTCTTCTTGTTAACACTGTTCAAGAATTTATGTATTATCTAGCACCAACTTATATAAAAGGAATTTTGGATTTATTATAAACTCTAATGAGGAAATGTCATTAGTGTGACCTAATGCAGATTGAATAGGTGATTTATTTTTGCTTTTTAAAAATGGCAAAATTAACTTTAATATTGGTGTAATGTAAGCTTGTGTTTTTCATTCCATTCTATAAATATACTTTGTTAGAGCTACCCTGAAGTAGGAAAACTGGCATTCAGGTATTACATGACTTATTTCAATCAATTGTTCGTAGATTGGAACCATTGTTGACAATCCAGCTGACTTCTACCATTCCCGAATTCCCAAGAAACAAAGGAAGAAAACTATTGTGGAAGAACTGCTGGCTGACTCTGAGTTCAGAAGGTAAAGGAATTTATGTTTCACTTTATAATATGTTTGCTTTCCTTTAGAATGTGCGTAAACTTTTTAAATTGCAGATAATTTCTAAATGCTTTGTAGCACGGAGTTTCTCAATAGCAGCACTATTTACATTTTGGATGGGATAAGTCCTTTTTGGGGGGACTTTCATGTGCATTATAGGATGTTTAACAGCATCCTTGGCCTCTGCCCATTATATGCCAGTAACACTGCCCCCCCCCATTCATGACAATCAGAAATGTCTCCATACATTTACAGATGTCCCCTACAGGGCATAAGCATTCCCAGTTTAGAACCACGGATTTAGAGGGAAGCTTGAAAATATTTGGCTAGAGGAGAATGAGCCTGCAAAGGAAATTGTCAAAGAATAGCTAGCTAAGAAGGCATTAAGAAAAGCAGGAGAGCACAGTGTCATAGACATCAAGGAAGGAGAATGTGTTAAGCAGGTGTAAGCTAGAGGAGTGGTTAACAGGAATAAATGCTGATGAGACATCAAATGAAATAAAAACTAAAAACTTCCTTCGAATTTAGTTACATGGAGGTCACAGTAACTTTGGCAGTAATTTTAGGGGAGTGATAGGGAGAAATCGGACTGAAGTTGAAAATGAAATGGACATAACTCTTTGAAGAAGTTCATTTGTGAAGACGAAGGGAAAGGCAGGGCTAGTATATAAGGAATTGGAGGATTGTTTAAGATGGGAACAATCTGAGTATGTTTAAATGTACTTGAAGCAGCTGTGTATATATTATAGGAGATTTTAAAGCATGCCTCATATAGAAACCTCCACTAAAGTTCCAGATTGGTTTAATAGCAGAAGTGAAAAGATTTATCAAAGGTTTTAAAAATAATGTAGATCGTAGGCATGGAAAACAAACTTAACTCAAAATGTTATGTAAGCTATTTAATGTGTCTGGATAATGTAAAATTTTTAGAAATAAGCACTATCAACTTTGCTGTGATTTCTGAGATTGCCATCATCAAGATTACAAAATGTAGGTCAGTCTTAATCCCCAACATATGGTTAGCACTTAAGTAAGTGTTGAAACACTACAAAAAGTTATCTTAGAATAAGGAAATTGGGGCAGTAAACTAGAAATTTAGAATAAAACATATCAAATTGCAGGTTAGAGGTTATTTTAGCAGTTCATTGTTTCCAACATTCAGTCATTGAATACCATTTTCACTGTTTTCGTTATCTGTGTGCTGCTTTATTTTAAAAGGAAACATTATATAGCTACTGTAAATGGGTTTGTTAATTATGTTTTTGTATATACACTAAGGTAAACACATTACTTAAAATGAATATTGTCTGTCCCCTAAATTTACGTGCCACAATAGGGGAAATACTACTAGCCCATCTCTCCCCGGGAGGTTTTAATCCTCTACAACCATCTCCAGGTTTTCTGTCCTCCCACCACCTGGGGATAGGGAACTTCACTGAATATATTTAATGCATTAGACATTCACTAATAGGAAAGTCAGTGGACAGAAGAAAATATGCTTTTCTGTGTTGTATGTGGTTTTTGCTTTTGTTTCTTTTTTAATCTAACCTTACGTTTGTTAGAAAGTCTATGTCAGTTGTGCTTTTGGGATTGAGTGAGCTGTAAATCTATGAAGGGCTTAAGTAGCTTTTATTTTAAAGAGATTTTTAGCTTATCCTTAGCTTTAGTAATGTGATAACAGATTTATGTAACACAGTGAATCTGCTTTAGAACAAAGGAATTTTATTGTGGAACAGCCATGGTCATTGCTTACACATTGCTTTCATGTTACAGTGGCATAGCTGACTCTTAAGGAGGGTGCAGCTCACAGTGACCCGTGCAGGGATCGAATGAGCAACCTTGGTGTTAGCAGCACCACGCTCTAACCAACTGAGCTGACTGGTCACCCCCAAGTTTAGAGAATTCTTTAACTTTTCATAATTGTGTACTGAAAGACTTTCTTTGTTGAAGCTTCTAGCCACTACATTATTTTTCTGCAATAAATTGTGCTTCTGTATTTCCAAAGCCCAATGAGAAAATACAGTCTGGTAAATTCTCTGGTCTGAGGATGCTTTTGAACTCTTAAAAATTATTGAAGACCCAAAGAACTTTTGTGGGTTACATTTCTCAATATTTACCACAATGAAAATGAAAATTAAGAAACTTTAAAAATGTTTATTAATTCATTTTAAAATAACAAATCCATTACACATTAACATAGTTTCATGAACAAAAAAATAATTTAGTGCAAAATTCTCCAATGTCTGGCTTAAAGATAGTTGGAGCCTCATATCTGTTTCTGCATCAGTCTGCTATGATACCACACATTGTGTAGCCTCTGGAAAATTTCACTGTACACCCATGAGAGCATGAAAAAGACAACAGTATCTTGGTATTCTTATGAAATAGCTTTTAAGGGCAATGGAGCCCTTGAAAGGGTCTCATTCCCAGACTACATTTTGAAAACCGTTGTCTGTGATGTATTTCTTAAGGTTCTAGGAAATAGATTGTGTGTTTTCAGGTAACTATAAACCTTTTGTTTCCCTTAGTCCTTATTTTTATATTTCTATTCCACAAAAAATATTTAAAGCATTTGATATTCTCTGGTAGTTGAATGTAGTGAGTACGTGGGTCTCTAGTGACAGTTTTTTCAAAGCTTCCCTCTACAGTTGCCATTTTTTCTCACTAGACTAGGCGCTATGAGGGCAGGGACTTGGGCTGTCTGGTTCACTCCTTTGTCCCCTACTCCTAGCATGGCTTTTACACATAGTAGAACTTAGTACAAATGTGACTAATAAATGGTAAAATGCAAAAAAAAATTGAGATTTAGAAGTGGCCTCCCCTCCCCAAAAGATTACATTAACTTCTAATGTGTGGTATGTGCTACTTTAGAACTTAAAGGTTTGGTTTTTCTTCTTAGATATAACCGAAAGAAGTACTCAGAGATCATGGCTGAAAAAACAGCAAATGCAGCAGGAAAGAAGTTTCGAAAGAAGAAGAAATTTCGCAATTAAAATTCACCAAGCAAGTCACAGTATTTTACATCCCCCCTTTATTTATTTACTAAAGATGTTTTTGAAAATTAACACCATCACATAAATCAGCATATACTGATCACATTTATATATAGGGATTTCTGTTTAGAAAAAGTTGATTTGAGAATCAGTCACATGCCTCTTAGAATAAAAATAGGTGTGTCTACAAAAGACCCACCCATGCTTAGACCCTTTAAGAAAAGGGAAAGAACCTTAACCAATTTAAGATAATTGACATTTTTGTAAAGTTTTCAATGCTTAGTAATTTAAATAAAATTGAATTAAATGACATTTAGAAAGTGTAAGATTTACTAATATTCAAAACACTTTGACATAATATGATCAAAGATAAATATAACAATATTGCAATTAACAATATTTTAATTAAGGTGTGTGTGTGTCTAGACAGGAAATGCCCTTTCGTCAACTGTAAATTCAGGTCCAGAAAATACAAAGATGTGTATAGAAATACAGAATCTGCTTATGGCCAGTACAGAAGTCATAGTTGAAACCAAAGGAATGGTACAAGTGTTCTTAAGCCAAGTGTATGTTAGTATATAATAGAGAGCCAAATGAAGCTGTAAAAGGAACTTAAAAGATAAAGAAGACGACCTAGAAAGTTTGGGTTAAATCTTATGAAAATGGACCTTCAAAATACCTTACGATCTTGGAACAATTTCTAAAATTGCCCATCTTGTTCCAAAATGTTTTTAAGACAGCTTATAAAAAAATACTTTGACACAGCTAGTTTTTTGTTTTAAGTGAGGAAATTGTGGGAAGGAAAGTGAGTGTGGAAGAAATTAAATGAAGTCAAGATGAAGGTAATAAAACTATTCTGAAACTAACTGTAACAGTTGATAAAAGAGGGGGCTTTGAGCTTTTTAGTATCTAACACAAAAATCAGTTCTGTGTTCAGGGTTCTGTCATAAGATAAAAACATCTACTTTAGATAAACACCATTATTCCTATTAGTAAGACCTGAGGAAATGTCTCATGGGTCCCCATAATTAAAGATGTCAGATGAGAGGCCATACTTGGCTGTCCAGAGGATAAAATAGCAGGGTTTTAAAAAAAAAAAGGAAAAGGGATGAGGGGCAGAGAAGACTGTATAGAAAAGTTCAATAAAACCTTGAGTAACTGGGATAAATTCATAGGATCCCACTCTTAGAAATAGCAAGTTAGAAGGAAACATGATTATATGAGAAGAACTTGAATACTATTTCTAGGATATGTGCAGGCACTCATCCATTTCAGTCTCTCAAGCAATTACAACCATTGTTCAAAATTACTACCTACATTTTACTGAAAGTTTTCACTTAAGGATTTAAACAAAAAATGCTTTATAGTTAACCAATTCCCCAAGCAGCTAACTAATTAAAACATAAAACTCATGTTCTCATTGTTAAATAATTTAAAAGTGAACAAATGTTTCCATTTTTAAAAGTGAAGAAGTAACGCTTCCAATTACTAATAGCTTCCAAGAAGCAGGGTCAATATGATTAAGAGTCATAAGCAGATGAGTGCTTTATAGAAGACATGAAATATCTCAAAATGAACTATGAAATGTGAATTAGGTAACAGTAGGGGGAGGTTCTGAAAAGGATTATCAGTAAATACTGAACACCAACTATAAGAAAGGCAAAAACTATTTCAGGCTCAGGTGATGGGTGGTGCGTGGTGTAGTTCTAGTTTCCACTGCATAACAAATTACCCCAAAACTTAGTGACTCAAAACAACCACCATTTTATTATAACTCATGATTCAGTGGGTCAAACAAGGCTTGGCTGGGTGAATTGTGCTCTCCATGATAGCGAACGATGTCACTTGGTAGTATTCACCTGGCAGTTAAACAGATCTGGAAGGTCCAAGACACTTCCTAACAAGCCTGGCACCTTAGAATATTCTCTTTTAAAAGTATGATATCAATTGAAATTTTTCTTCAGTTTGATAGTGTAGCATAAAAATTGCTATACAACCAAAACATGACCCACACTTTGTGTGGCACTGAAGGCTCTAGCACCGTTAAATGGGCTCAGTACATATAGGAAGTTCTCCTCCCCACCTGCCTCCTTCCTAGACATCTCCTCATAAAGTCAAAGGAGTTATCAGATTGAAGTGAGCTCAAGATACTCATGGGGCTGAGTTTTCAAATGCACAAGGTTGGAAACCATGTGCAGTCACTCTTTCCCTATTAGGGATCAGACCTGTCATCCTCTCTTCCAAACAAGGTAGGAAATTGGACTTGGGGCTTTCCTGAGCCAGACTTTTTCTATTAAAGGTAGGGGATGATGGATGGGGAAGATGGGTGGTTTCATCACGGCTTACCTAAAAGGTCCTGCAGTTGGGGTGTTTTTGTTATTACGTGAGTGATACTTTCCCATTGGCTACTCTTCCTTATGATTGTAGCTGCCTTGGCAGGCTGCAAAGCAGAGACTGGTAGGATTCAGGCACCAAATTTCTGACCTCGAATGCCTGCAACATACTGAAATTTTGAGGTCTTGTTCATTAAGGGAAGAAAAAAATGGATATGAAAACTATGGTTAGATCTAGTCCTAATTACTATATGAATTTTAGCTGTCAGGCAGTGAAGAATACTACAAATGACTGAAAAATGTTCCTTGACATTTTTATTTTTTATTTATTTTTTTAAGAGGGCAGTGTCACGCCCTCATATGTGGGATCTGAACCAGGGCCGCTGGCATCCCAAGCCAGCTGTTAATCACCATGCCACTCTGCTGGCCCTCCTTGACATTTTTAAATTATAGGAAAGAAATATGTGCATGTAGTCATCTATGAAAAGAAATCTGTCGCACATTTTATTTAGTCTTTTCGTCCTACATCTATCTATTCACCCATCATCTCAGGGAAGTTCAAAGGAGTAATGTACTACAACAAATGAGAACACAAAAACATACATTGTGCTTAACCTGAATTTTTCTATATGTTAATGTTAGTGTATCATCAGTAAGACATTTTCCCTGAAATGTATGTATGTGTATACACATTTATATATACATATACACACACCAAAATGGCTGACTGAGATCATGAGCTAGTAGAACAAGCCATAGCTCAGTTCTGGAATGTAAAGTCTTCATCAAAACTTGGCTACAGTCTCTTCTAGAGGTGCTGGAAAAACTGAACAGATATATGTAAAAAAATTTAAAAAGTGGGCTACTTTCTTACACCATATACAAAAATAAACTCAAAATGACATAAAGACTTAAATGTAAGACCTGAAACCATAAAACTTCTAGAAGAAAATATAGGCAGTAAACTCTTTGATGTAGGTCTTAGAAATGTCATTTTGGCCATGTCTCCTTGGGCAAGAGCAACAAAAGAAAAAATAAATAGGACTATATCAAGTTAAAAACTTTCTGCACAACAAAGGAAACTAAAACAAAAAGACAACCCACTGAATGGGAGAAAATATTCACAAATGATACATTTGATAAGAGGTTAATGGCCAAACTATATAAGGAACTCATACAGCTTCACAATAAAATAAAAAAAAAAATCCTATTAAATGTGCAGAGGACCAGATATGTCTCTAAAGAGGACATACAGATGGCAAACAGACATGAAAAGATGCTCATCAGTGAAAAGCGAATTAAAAACTACAATGAGAATATCACCTCACATTTGTCAGAATGGCTGTGATCAATAAGTCAATAGATAACAGGTGTTGGCAAGGATATAGAGAAAAGGGAACCCCTCAGACACTGTTGGTGGGATTGTAAATTGGTGCAGCAGCTATGGAAAACAATATGGAGATTCAATACTGTTTAAAAATAGAGTTGTCATACGATCTAACATTCCATTTCTGAGTATGTAGCCAAAGGAAAAAAAATCTCAAAAAGATACGCACCCCTATGTTCATTGCAGCATTATTTATTAAATAGCCATGATATGGGAGCAACCTAAGTGTACATCAACAAATGATGAATGGATAAAGAAGACATGTATACGAAGTCTGGCAATTAAGCTCGCAAACTCATCCTAGAAAAAGTGCTACATATTACACTGCTGAATGTCACTACGGTTACCTTCAAAGTACTCTATGCCCCAATGCCAGCGCCTAATCTACCCTTCGAAGCAATTTTGGAACTCTTTCTGGAATGGCTATCAGAGCTGTTGTATCATCCTTGATGTCTGGAATGTCATCAAAATATCTTCCTTTAGGGCCAGCCGAGTGGCACGGTGGTTAAGCGCTGGCTTGGGAAGCCAGTGGCCCCGGTTCGGTCCCACATATGAGGGCCAGTGACACTGCCCTCAAAAAAAAAAAAAAAATGTCTTCCTTTCAATAATTCCTTTATCTTCAGGTAAAGAAAGGAGTCATTGGGGCCAAGATCAAGTGAGTAGGGAGGGTGTTCCAATACAGTTGTTTGAGTTTTAGCTGAGAATGTGGCCACCTGGGGAAATAAAGCTATGATTTCCACCTTTCCATAGGATATGAGTGAAAGTGGTATGTGCAACTTCTAGAAAGTGTCCTTCAAAGAAGAGTGAGCTTGGGTTGGAGCTTGGTCCCTTTATCTGCTCCCATTCACTAGTATGTTGACCTGATGGCAGGGGCATAAGCAGTCATCCTGGAACATGAGGTGGGAGCTGTACTTTGAGGAAGAAAGAATAAGGAGCCTGGATATCTCATGATCAAATAGCTGCCATTTCCTGGTCTTGCACATGAGAGAATAGAAACCTCTGTCTTGCCAAATCCACTGTTATTTTGAGTTTCCTGTCACTCATAGCCAAAGACAATCCTAATCATTTCACCAGTCCATGGCTCTCTGTCTCTCACTAGGATGAACTCTTTAAGAAAATGGAATTGATCTCACTCATCTTTGTATTTCCTTCCAACATGGTTCTTTGCACAAAGTCAGCACTCAAACAAATAGGTATCAAATTGAAGGTGAATGAGATGATAAAATATTTTTAAAATGCTGATAGATATAGAAAGCCTCAGATCAGAAGGATGCTGTAATGAAACCACTCCTGGCCCCTGGTCTTTAGAGTCGGTATTGACCATAGCTGCAATAAGATGGGAGCGTCTCCACCCTTTGGGGCAGCTCCCAATTTGTCAGTATCTTCCTGGAATCCTAGGTGTGTGAGGCAGAGCAGTGAAAGACATCACCAAGTAAACAGGTCTTCAAACAGGAGCACCTTCAGTTTTCCTTTCTCCACCTTCATGCTTTTATCTCTGCCCTCTTTCTACTTGCCCCCAAAGAGCAGGCATTTTTTTTCATCATTCCTAGGCTAATCCTTTCACCTTAACTCATAATATCTTTGCATCATAATTTTTTCATTTGTAAAATGAGGTTAATTTATATTTCTTAGGATCTGGGAGATAAGTAAATGGTAAGTGCTAAAGTTGCTGGCATAAAGCAGGTGTTTAGAAAAATGTGAGATGTTTCCCTTTTCCTAACACTCTATTCCTCTAGATCAGGGGTGGCTCTTTGGGTATGTTCCATCTCAAAAGTTTGCCAACCCTTGGAAGAGCCAATCCTATCCCTCGAAGTTTTGCGAGACCTATAAAACAAATGAAATCACCATTATGTGAATAATATCCTTTAAAATTTTTATAAATGAAACTATGATAGTTTTATTTTGATTTTCAGTTTTACTTCAGAGCCACCTGTACGTATCCAAAGAGCCGCATGTGGCTCGCGAGCCGCAGTTTCCAACTCCTGGAGGCTCTTCTGTCTCAAAGGTTTGTGGACTCCTGGTCTAAAGCAAGCCTATTCCATTGGTTCTTGGAGGTAACGCTTTCTCCTGGTTTTCTTCTCTGGCTACCCTCATGGTCTCTTTGAAGACATTTGCCTTTCCTTCGAATGTCTGTGCTCTGGGATTCTGTCCTCAGCTGTCATCTCTTCTCACTACACTCTTCCCTGCATGATCTCCTCTTTGTCCAGAGTTTTAAGTCCCATCTGTAGGATAATGAATTTCAAGTCTCAAGCCTAGATCGGTCTCCTGAGCTTCAGACCTCCTCTTCTCCTTCACTCTCCTTCTACATACATACCTTCCTTTAGTTCTTTCACTCAAAAATTTATTAAGAGCTTGCTATGTGCTTGACATTGCATATCCAACCACCAAATACATCTCCAGGATATTCCACAGAGACCTCAAACTCAACACATGCAAATCTGTAATTAGTTTTACCCCAAACCCACTTCTCTGTCCATTATCTCGATGACTATTTTAGCATCCACCTACCTATCTGCCCTAATTAGAAATGGGAGACTTTTCTACTTCCCTCCCTCTCCTCTATGTATCCCTAATTCATCAAGTACCATCAGTTCAGCCTCCCTTGATCTATCTCCAATCTGTACACTTACCCGTTTCCCCAAACCCCCTCCCTAGTTCCAGCCCTCATCATTTTCTTACCTAGGTGACTCCAACTGCCCTGAATTAGTATTCTGGCCTCTGGTCTTGTGCTTTTCCAACTGGAATCCACACTGCTGCCAGAGGAGTGATACAAGATACATCTAATCACACTGCTTCCCACCTAAAAGCTATTCAGTGGATTTCCATTAGGGTGAAGTCCACACTCAACATGATGTACAAGACCAGGACAGTGCCCGCTGGAATCACTCTGTAAAGAGACATCTTGTTCACGTGCTTCTCCACTCTTAGAAGGAGGAGCTACTGAAGGGTGTATTTATGGCTGAGATCCAGCGTACATTAGAGGGGATCAATCCCCTCTAATAAGGGGATCAATCAATGTTTGTTAAATAGAGTTAGGAAATCTTTTAATGGATAAGCAGTATCAGGGCTACTTATGTGCAAGTGATCTAACAAAAGGCACAAAATATTTTTTTTCCCTTCCTCATTAGCATTACGGTTTTTTTCCTTTAGCTTTTTTGAAACTTAACTTTTTTATTAAAGGACAAGGTAGGCTTATTATGCAGAAGACTCCAACATTACAAAGAGGTATACAGTAAGAAAGGAGGTGCCACCCTTCATACCACTGTCCCTCCAGCCCCAGCACTGTTAACTATGTATCTTTCCAGAAATTTTCGATGCACACAATTACAGTAATATATGTTATTACTACTATTAATATTAGCATTATTTAACATAAACAATCATTATTAAACATGCATTTGCATATCGGATTTTTTCATTAATTTTGGACATTTTTCCATAATATTATTATAGATCTTCCTCATTTTTTAAAGGTCTGCATTGTCCTCAATTATATGAATCCACCACACTTTCTTCAAACAGATCTTTAATTGGTAGGCATCTAAGTTACCTCCAGTTCAGGGCCATTCTAAACAATGCCACATTTATGGTAGATAACTAAATGTCAAACTTTTGAAATATGCAAAAATAGCAAAATGTTAGAATATTATAATTATATCACAACGAAGTGGGATTCATTTCAGGAATATAAGAAGGGTTAGAAAATGGGTTAATATATTGCACAATATTAATAGATAAAAGGAGAAAAATGTCCATAGATTACTGACAAATAGGGATAGATATTCGCTTAATTTGATAAATGTGTGTATGTGCACATGTGTTCATGCCCACACCAAAAGCTACCATGAGACTTAGTGAAGAAACATTCCTACATGATCTGGAACAGGAAAAGTTAGCTGTCGCCATTTTCGTGAAAAACTTTAACATCTGGAGGTATTAGCTGATGCTATTACAAGAGAAACAATATGAGGCATAAAAATTAGAAAGGAGAAGATAAAATTATTCAGCCCCCTTGAAAATATATTTGCAGAAAACACAACTGAAAAGCGATCTTTCCTTTTTAAAAACTGAGATATTGGGTTGTCCGAAGTCATGATGCATTTTTGCAACAAAAAAAACAAAACAGAAAAAACACGTCATGACTTGGAAATTCCGACAACCCAATAATTCACATACCATACAATCACCCCTTTAAAAAATGCACAATTCAGTGGGTTTATATATGTTCAGAGTTGTGCAATTATCATCACTAATTCCAGAATATTTAATCACCCCCCTCTCCAGAAAAACCCCATACCCATTAGTAGTCATTTCACATTCCCCTTACTCCCAGTACCTGGCACCCACTAATTTACTTCCTGTGCCTATGGATTTGCCTGTTTTGGATATTTAATATACAGTTCACCTTTTAATAACAAAGGTTTAAACTGCGTGGGTCCACTTATATACAGATTTATTTTCCAATAAATACCTGTAATGTTGGGAGTCTACTGATGTGGAGGGAGGACTGTATGCATCAATCCACCATTTTATATAGGGGACTTGAGCATCCATGCAGTTTGGTCCCACGAGTTTTGGGGGATCAAAAGTTATTGATTTTTGACTGTGCCCCTAACCCCTAATTATTCAAGGGTCAACTGTAAATGGAATCATAACAAAATGTGCTCTTCTGTGAGTGGCTCCTTTCACAAGGAGAACAGTGGCATCATGTTTTCAAGGTTTTTCCATGTTGCAACATGAATCAGTACTTCATTCTTTTTTATTGCTGACTAATAACATTCCATTATATGAATATCCCACATTTTGTCCATTCATCCATTGATGGATATTTGGATTGTTTTCAGTTTTTGACTGTTAAGAATAATACTGCTATGAACAATGATATACAAGTGTAAACATATATTTTCAGTTCTCTTGGGTATATGCCTATGAACTGAATTGCTGGGTCATACGGTAACTATTTTTAACTTTTTGAGGAATTGCCAAATTGTTTTCCAAAGTGGCTGTACCATTTTACATCCCCACTGGCAATGTATGAGGGTTCCAATTTCTCCACATCATTGCCAATACTTGTTATTGTCTTTATTATAGCCATCCTAATGGTTGGATAGTTCAATAAGATGAGTGGATATAAATTATTTAATGTACGAAAAGCCTTTGTGTACACAAACTATAACCTGTTAGAAAATATAATGAAATAAATGATCCAAACCAAAAAAATAAACTAATAAAGTTTTTTTTAAGTCAAAATATATATAAAGAAAACTTGAACACACTCCTGAAGAGCAAAGAAGAAGGGCTGAACAAATGGAAAGGAACAGGTGTTCTTAAAAACGACGAAAAATTTTCCCTGCTACTCTTAAATGAGAAAACTCAACATCATAGCTCAGTTCTCCCTATATTAATCTATAAGTAACATGACTACAACACAAATATTTCCTAATATTAGAGCCAGACTAGCTCTAATACACTTAGAATAGTACCTGGTATAAAACAAATGCTAAATAAGTGCTAATTATTAACATTATGTGGGAAAAATAATTCAAGACTACGTTTAAAAAAATAGTCTTTAAAAAAGTTATGAAGGAGGACTGGCCCTACTAGAACATGAAAATAGCACAATTCTGGTGAATCAGAATTAAGACAAATCAATGGAATAGAAGAGAGGATCCAGACACCCAAATGCATATGAGAATTTAGAAAATGATAAAGGGAGCATTTCAAATTAGTGTAGAAAAGAAGGAGCATTCATTGTCAGAGATTCTTGGACAAAATTCCCACTTCTTATACAAAAATACATTCAAGATGAAGTAAAGATTTAGCTATAAAAATAAAACCATAAAAGCACTAAAATAAAACATGATGAAATTATTTAATAATCTGAGTGCAGTATAACCCCAAACCTAGAAGCCATAAAAGAAAAGACTGATAAATCCAAATATATGAATTTCTGTTAAAAAAAAACACACCATAAACAAAATCAAAAAAATCGGGGAAAGAATAATTATAACACTTATCACAAAGGGTTGCTTTCCTTAATATGTAGAGAACTCGTACAAACCAGTAAGAAAATGACCAATGATGCAATAGAAAAATGAACAAAACTCAAGAAAACAGATAAATCACAAAAAGGAAATACAAATTATTCCACATATGAAAAGATGCTCAACTTCACTCACAATGAAGACATGTATTGAAACTACAACTAGAAATCTTTTTTCACCTGTTTGATAACATGCGGGCTATTGGGAAATAGGTACTCTCACACATTGCTGGTAGGAGTAAAATGGATACAATCTCTAGGAGAGCAATTTGGCAATATCTGTCAAAGAATGCACAAACCTTTGACCCAGCCATTCAACTTCCTAGGAATTTATCCTACATATATATTCGCACTTGTGTACAATAATGTAAGCACAAGGATGTTCACTGAAGCATTGGTTGTAATAGGAAAATATTGTATACTTAAATGTCCAACAATTGGGGGCTGTTAAATCATTATGCTCCGTATGTGCAATGGAACAAGGCAGCTCTACCAGCCTTAAGTGAACGAGCGAGTATAGCATACTACCAATTGTGTATGACCTATGTCACTAACATCAATAAACAGCGAGATAAAAATGCTGAGACGTGCATAAAATCTGAGCATATTTCCAAGAAACCATTTTCACTAATGGCTTATAGAGAGAATTGCAAGCCTGGGGCATGGAACAAGAATGTTTCCTTTTCCCTGTACCTTTTTTGACAATTTTGGACTTTCTGCATGAAATTACGCTTGTTGGTTACGATGAATGTTTAAAACTCCATTCATTTATTTGCAGTTAGTGATGTGAAACCCTAATCTTGTCCAAAGCTTTTGAATTGTCAGAAGATGTAGAAGATTTCCATCTTTTCCCTGGAGGAGCTGGCAGGCAGTGGACCGCCGACCTCTGCACTGCCATCATGGGGGAGGGAGAGTGGACAGTCTTATCAGAAAGAGAGGTTCCTGAGCCCCACCCTGCGCGACGGAATTAGAGTCCCGGAGTAGCGCCCAGGAGACTGCATTCCTGAGAGGATCCCACTGGGATTCAGGTAGGTGACAATTTTGAAGCCTCGTGGAAGGAGGGGCAGTCAGCCTGCACAGCGCAGCACAGGGTGTGGGTGCGTTTGGCCGTCCTTCCCTCGCTCCTCCCTAGGAGCCGCCGTCGCGATCCGTGAGAGGAGGTGTCACCTCTGGGGCGTGGGGGCAGCTCTCCCGGAACACCCGAGACCCAGGCCTCCCCGCGCTCTCCTTAGAGCCGCAACCACGAGGCCTCGCTTGGTCGCTGCCCGGCGCCCCTCTTCCCAGTACCTGGATTAGGGTCCTAGTCGGCTGGGCCCAGACCCTAAGCCACCGAGCCAGGTCTGCTGGGGGGCTGCGCAGGGCGCGGAATGCACGCGATTGACTATAGGCGAAAGGACGGCCGAAGCCCAAAGCAGAGGGGAAAGAGAAAGGGAATGGGAAGCGAGTTAAACCGTTAGGGAAAAGGAGAACAAACGGAGAAATGATAGGGTTAGAAAATAAATTATAGGAGTAAAAACCACTACGACTCCGCCGGGACTCGAACCCGGAACCTTTGAATGCCTTCAGCCTCTAGAAGTCCAATGCGCTATCCATTGCGCCACGGAGCCACCTGTTGGAGTCTTTGCGCATCTGCTCTATTAAGCCAGAGGCGACGGCCCGCCGCCCTTCTAACCGCCCTCACAGAGATCTAGCTCGCGGCGGCAGCCGCCAAAGTGTAAGCCGCAAGCGACTGCCTTCCCACCAGGTCAGCGAGCCCCGCGAGCGAAGGAAGGCCGCGAGCCGGCCACGTCCCGGCAGGTTCCTGGGAGGGCAGCCTCCGCCTGGCCTCCGACCCGCCCCAGCCGCCGTACCAGCTGCGCAGCACACATCACGCCCGAGCTCCCCTTCCCTGCGCCCTTCCTGCCCGAGCGCCCCGCCCACCGGGACGCCCCGGCCCCGGCCCCGGCCCCGGCGAGGCAGACCCACGGTTGGCCGTTGCGCCGTTAAGCCGGGCCGGTGACGCCGGGCACTTACGTCGCGCCTTTTAGCGGCCGATCGCGAGCGGCGGCCCCTCGTGGATCCCGGGCTCGTCCCTGATCTCCCGCGGCCGAGCCCCGCCGCTGCGAGCGCGGGCCCCGGCGACGTCTGTGTGTGTGAGTGCTTGTGCGTGTTTATGTGTGCGGGGTTCCGTAAAACGGGGTTTGGGTGGCATTTCGCTCCCCACAGACCCAGAGCCGAATTTCCGAGGCCCCCGGGCTCCGGTGGGCCGAGGGGGGCGCCGCGCCCTGCCCCGCAGCAGCCTCTGAGAGCGTGTCCGAGCCCGCGCGCGCTTCCGGAGCCCGCGGCTGCGTGGGCGCCCGCCGTGAGGGTGCCTGCGCGCGCGGGGGCGCCGGGAGCATGCGTGGGCGGGCGCGGGGTTCCTCTGGGGTGGCTGGCTGCGAAGCCAAAGGCTGCTCGGAGGAGCGCGGTCGCCACGAATCAGGGGAGTGATTTCGGAGGGGTGGAGGTGGGGGTTCTGGAATGCCCCAGTAATCCTCATCAGTACGACCCCAAAGCCCCAGGAAACAGACGATCTAAATAAAAACTGCGTGGTTGCTATGCAACCACCTCTGCAAGGCAAAACCCCTGGCCTCCGGCTCCAATCAGTCTGCGGTTTTCCCAGCCCCGCCTGTGTAGAAATTGCGAAGCTATGACTCTGCGCAGTCTTCAGGCCGATCCACTGCCCTCTGCATCCAAGCAGCATAAGCCACAGCCCACCCTGTGGTCCACACTCTACGTCCCTGCCCAGCACCTTCAGACCTCAAAGCAAAGTAGTCTCCGTCAGTGTTCTAAGGAGGGCAAGGGAGCTCCCAGGAAAATTCTAGCATGGTAGGTATGTTTACATTCTTATTTAATTTAACCCACAACAATACTATGAGCAGGTACTATTGTCCCCTTTATACAGAAGGGAAACTGAGGTTAAAAGAGGTGAAATGCATTGTGTAGTACTGGCTAGTAAGTGTCAAGCACTGTGAAGAATCTGAGATTTTACCCTCTTTGCAGGCAACATGTCAAGCTTGCCAGTTTCATGGATGCTGACAGAACACACAAGACTGCTGGATCAGAGATGAAAGACTATTACAGCAAAAGCAGTAGCCAGAGTGTCAACATGTTTGTGTTGGTTCCCTGAACCCCAGTTCTCACAGAAAAGAAGCAGATGGGCCTAGATTAGATACATGCTTGCACATAAGGTTGCATTACAGGAGAGAAATGCTAAGCTTGGGGAACCCACCATTTTACAGCAAGCAGTAAGCAAGGCTGCTCTGTGTCCCACAGGGAGACATTCCCTCATCCCTCCACGTTGCTCACTGTAAGAATGTGCAAGAATGGGACAGGCTGGTGGGATTGTCTCTCCAAACAATAGGTGACAGAGTTCTGATTGCTGCCAGGCCTGTCTGTTTCATTCACCATTATATAAATAAAGTTCCTTGACAACGTGCATTTTATGTTTAACATTGTTTTGTCCCTTTTAAGATTAAGAAAATAAAACTCCTGTCTTCACATGCAAGGAGGAATTCTCACGTGTACAAAATTAGACCTTAAAATAGGAAATGACTTTAAATCATTTATTTAAACAAATTTCTATTGAACTCTGCAATGTGCCAGGCACTGGTGGTATCTCAGAGTCTTCATTGGTCCTTGGAATTGCACATGGCAGAATAGGGAAAAAGAGATACTCAGTGCCCCTGTAGGAATACCATACAGAGGAATTCTCCCTGAGGACATTGGAGCCAACTCTCCAGTGATGAATCACTGATATGAGTAAATCACAATTCAGAATCATATGAAAGTTTTGGGAAGGGGAACTGGCAGTGGGGGGGACCTTGTGCTGAGGAAAGATATGTGTGATCTGAATTCCACTTAATGAACCAAACAAAGAATTTTAGGTATTTGATTCCTATCACTAGTTGAGACCAAACAAACCCCTTGTCTGTGTTATGAACATTACCAAGATACATGGTCAGCAGACAGCGTGGGAAAACCAGGGTTGTGTGACAAACTCTGTGAGCAATCAAGATTGTACTTTTTACACCCTACAATTTAGAAGATTGGGAAAGCCACAGAAAGCCACAGCAGAACAAGGGCTGCATGTATTCTCTGACAATTCCTAAGCGGTTTATAGTGAGCCTGGCTTCAGAGGTAGCAATGTTAGCATATAAAAGGAATGAAAATGTGTATTTAGTTGCCCTCTGAGGAGAAAGGTCCACTAGGTTTTGTCTTTCCCTTTGCTAAACCTGAGAGCTGAATTTTCTCCGCAATTCATACAGTAGACAGCAGCCATTATACAACCTAAACCAAGAATTCCTGCAAGTAAAAAAAAAAAAAAAATTACCTCTTCCTTCCTGCCAACAGAGGGCGCCAAAGCATGGTGTGTAACCACCTCTGAGCCGGCTGATCGCCCAGCTGCAGTTTGAGTTCCCTGGACACCAAAACCGTAAATTAAACACTGCTTCATTTGGTGTTTTAAAATTCAAATCCATTAAACACCTCTGGGAGTCTGCAATAACACTTTTCATGTTTGTACAGCAGAAATATTTTTAAGTTACTATGTTTTTCTATTTGCAGTGCTTAGAAGCAGCTTTGGCTTTCCCCATGAGGTCTAGAAATCTACTATATTGTTATATATTTTCACTAGCTTTGCTTTGTTCCAGAGGGAAAAGGTAGTTGGAATACCAGTGTAATTCAATTCAGTGAGTATTTAGGGAGAATATAGCTGGGCCTACTGGAGGAGATAGAATGGAAGCTTAAGACACAATTTAAGGAAACTTCAAATTCCTTGAAGTTGATAAATATGACCTATGAATATGAAACAAGCAAATAATGCAAAATAGCATATGAAAAAGTGGAAAAATGTGATTGGACAACCCTACCAGTAAAATGTTTTTGAGTTTGCACTCCCAAATAATAAGCAGTTACTACTATACTTGTTATAAAACATAGCCCCAAAAGAAATTTGTAAAGGATGAGATTTTTAAAAAAACAAAGACTCTGGTCATCTGAAAAATCCTAAAGTTGTGAGGATTCCAGGAATTAATCCTTGCAAAGTTTTATCTCAGTCCCAGCACATTGGTAAGCGTGTGACAACTTTTTACTGTTATGATTAGCAAGCCAGTTCTCAATAAAGAAATCCCACATCCTGCAGGAACAAACCACAATTCAGATAACAGCATCTGCTAAATTTGTTGCAACCCAAGAAGCATTCACCTCCCTCCTCCTTGACTGCAGACATCATGTCCACTACCAAACAGGACACTCAGCTTCTCAGACTAAAAACATGATGTCCTCACCGTTCTCTCCCCAAGAACCCTGGATGGATTCTTATTTTCATCCACCTCCAACTACATAGTTTCCGAAAACAAAGGTGTAGTCCATTCCTAAAGGACTATGATGATGTGTCTCTTGCCAGATAACATCTACCCACAGTATTTAAACAATGACCCTTTTCAACCTAAAAAATCGTAGCGCTGAGTTTCTCCCAAGCCCATAACCAAGCCATACTAGGTGGCAATATGGGAATAAGGGAAGGAAAAAAAATTCCAGGATGAAGAAATTTAGACATTAAGATAGAAAAGAGGAACAAATGGGTCCTTATGGAAGTACAGCTGGGGAATGAGGGAGATAAAGTTGGGCAGGAAGGATTAAGCCAGATGTGACAAAGTGGGTGAGGGTACGCTTGATTCAGGTTGAGGAAAGTGGATTTAATGCAATAGGCACTGGGCAGCTACTAGGTTCTTTTTGCATGAGAATGGACATGCTTTAGAATGATTAATTTAGGGGATGGTGTGCAGGCCAAACGCAATACAGGCCAAGTGTCAGGAACACAGTTACACCCCATTTAATTTGTACTTGTGTTTTCCTATGACTTCATCTCTTCAGCAAGCCGCAATTGAGAATCGAGTTGACATACAAAAAAAAAAAGACACATGCCTGGCTTACAGCCTAATAGAAACAATGACAGGTACACAACTGTGATGCAAGGTAAAAAGGTCTCCAAGTGAGGTAGGTGCAGTGGTATGGAACTTCCAGGGAGGGAGGGAAGGAGGGAGAGAGATAACGAGAGTGAGAGTGAGAACAAGAGAGACAGAGAGAGAGAGAGATCACACCCTGAGAGGGGTAATTAAGGAGGAAGGCTGCATTTAGAAAGGGCTATTGAACCTTAAGCCAACTTGGACTCAAGGAATGTTGGGTAGGAGGTTAGCACACAGACTGGGTGATGTGAAGAAGATAGGACAGGCTGGAAAATGGGAGAGGCTGAGCAGTCCAGTGCACAGTTTCTAAAAGGGTCCAGCTAATTTGGCCTTGGTTGCAGTGGTGCTGATGGAGAAGATCACTGGGGTTCATTGGTGACAAAGTCAGGCTTGGGTCAGTTCCATGGTTCTGTATTATCAGCTCATTCACAAGAGGACAAAAATCACAGCTAAGTATAAATAGAGCATGATCCAACCTCTAAAAGGAAAGGCTTGAGAAGAACTGGTTGAAAGTCTGAGACTAGTAGGCTAGTGTTCAGAGAAGGGCTCTAGTCACAAAAGGAAACCAAGGCAGAAGCAGGTATAGCATTATCTGAGGCCTTGCACTGGTCGACTCGGGCTGCTGACCAGGCCTCTTAAGTCAATTAGAGCCCAGGGAGGACATAGAATCATCCTGTAGGTGGCAGTCACCACCTGCTATTGAGATGGCTGGACAAAGGTCAAGCCTGACCTGAGTCTTCAAAAAGAAACAGGATTTGAGCCCACAGAAAGCACATTTATTTATTTAAGCACTGAGCACAGCTAAATGGCGGGCCCTCCCCTAGTTCTCTGTGGTGAAGACTTTCCTTGTTCCTGTGTACCTTGCAATCTTGAGCCAAGTCAGACAGGAGAACATGGATGGATATAGGAAATCGATTTGACTTGTCAGGAGATACAGCTGAGAGAGTCAATGGAGCAAAGACCCAGAAGAATTCTTAATGCAGTGCTACGGGGCCCTGGAATTGATCAGCCCATGTCACCTTCTCCAAGAACTTTCCCAGACATTCTCCTCCAGTCTAGTCTGGTGGTTGAGAGTCTAGTCTGGGTTTTGAAGGCTCCTTGGAAGCTCTATAATTTTCTGTTTGGTTTTCTGTTTCCTCCCCCAGACTATAAGCATCTTAGCGGGAAGGAACCATGCCTTCTTGTGGCTTGCTCACAGAAAGCTCCTTTAGATAGCAGTTGAGTCCTGCAGGCAATAAGGAAGCTACTTGACCATGTCCATAGCTCATCTTCTTCATTAGACTAGACACTCTTGAGAGCTAAACACCCTTGCTTTCTAGTTCTAGGCAGTTCTCCCCAAGGCTTAGCATAATGTCCTGAATACAGTGGGCACCCCATAAATGTTGCCTGAAAAGCTTTGTGGAAGTAGATCTTCAAAGCACTGGTTTAGGGCTTAGATATGCGAACTCTCATTAGTCCACTTGGGCTTCTGTTATTAGCATTAATTTAAGTCTTTAATCAGTAGATCTCAAAATTCCATCAAATAGTACAGAATCAATCTGATTTATTGGTCCAAACAAATGACCTGAGGAAACGATGCCCTTTTACTTCCCACTGTGTGAGGAACTGGGGAAGAAAAGTTATATTGCAAATGATGTCCAACAGAACCTCAGTTGAGTCCATTCTAGAAAAGACAGAAGCATCGCTCCAGGCTGCCTTCTGAAGGACATACAGTTTCCGTTAGGTGCTGACCACAGCGGGGCTCCCAAGCTGATTGATAAAGAAAGTCCTCCAGCCAGAGGCGTTCAAGCTTTCAGGACCTCAGCTGTTTCCTCATGATGTGGCCTTATAGACCCACAAATGACAACAACAATCCATTGATTGTCTCAATGGAGGTTTTGTTATTTGTCATCAGCTTTCTGACTCTAATGAGAAACATTGTCCAGTTTTTAGTTCTTTCATTTATTTGCCCTTGCTTTAGAATGCCATTTGTTTCACCTTGTCTTCACCAAGTTCTCAAAGCTGTTTCACAGGGTTTGTATGAATAAAAGTTTTATAGACAGTGGTAGTTTTCAAACCCTCTCTCTACCCTGTGACCATATAATCTTGTCATTAAACCTGAGACCACTGTCAGTAGGACAGACTGGCTCTTACCTGTAGGTCAATGGGAGGAAAAGGGAAGAGGTCTCAGAGAGGTGTGACCGAGTGGGGCAGCATGGTTTAGTGAGCTTTGGAGGCAGATGTATGACCCTGGGAAATTAACCCTCTGAACCTATTTTTACACTTCTAAGAGGGAGAAATAATTTCTACTTCACGGGATTGTCATGAGGATTAATTGAGCTGCTGACATACACCAACATGACAGGAAGGGATATAATGGTTATCCATTGCTGTGTTAACAAATGACCCCAGATCTTAGCAGCTTAAAATAATAAAAACTTATTATCTCATAGTTTCTGTGGGTCAGGAAGCAGCCTAGCTGAGTTGTTTACACTCAGGGCCTTTCATTTGGGGCTGTAATTATCTGAAAGCTTGACTGGGGCTAGAGGATCTGCTTCCAAGATGACCCACTCACATGGCTTTTGGCAGGAGACCTGTTTCTTACCTCAGATCTCTCCACAGGACTGCATCCCCAGAGTGAATGATCTAAGAGAGGATCTAAGAGACAGAGAGAGAGCAAGGCGGAAGCATATGGTTTATGACCTAGCCTCCAAAGTCCCATACCATCATTACTACCATATTCTATGGATTACACAAACCAACTCTAATACAATGTGGGAGGGGACTACACAAGAGTATGAATACCAGGAGGTGAGACTGTTGAGGTCCATTTGGAGGCTGGCTTCCACAGAATCTATAACATTAGTTTCTGTCCCCTCTTAAAATGGCAGCCATACTCTCCCCACTCCCCTCCAATCAACTGAAAACAGTTGAAATGATTCAACTTTGTCCTTCTCACAGTAAATTACTTTGGCTGAGTTGGAAGCATCAATCCTCACATTAGGCTTGTATTCATGACTCAGAAATTGGGTCTAGACTCAGAATGTATTGCAGTTCATCTGAAGGACATAGAGGCTGATTGGGATGCTTCTTGTTTACTATTCTTTTGTCCTTGCCCACTTTCCCCTTGAAATGATCCATCCTATGCATTTCATTATATCTTCAAGATGTCAGATAGACAGTCTCAAGCAGTAGCAAATATGCTGGCTAAAATTCCCTTCCTTGTTTTGGAATATCTGCCCTTGAAATCAAATGATTTACTTTTGGACCCCTGACAGTGTGATTGTATAACTGTGAAGTCATTTTGTATAGTGGTTGGGTCACTATGACTTTTTTCTTAGCTCTCCAGTAACAGACTAACATCCCAGAAAGGAAAGGTTTGGTTGATATCAAGTTCTCTAACATTAGCAATGGGGAAGCATAGAAAGATTAAGAGAAGGGCCAGCCCTTCCCCTCTGTTTCTCTGGGAAATCCTACTTGGTAGCCAAGGATTGGTCATTTTTAAGCCTGTGGTAAACAATAAGGATAAATGGAAAGACCTCCAGGGTATTGTCATAGCAGCCTCCATGCTAGAGCCTTAAACATGACTCATGTATTGAATGAATGCATGGATACATGGATGGATGGATTAACACTTCAGCTGCAATATGATGAGGGCTGGCACCCAGCTGGTAGGGCCTATATGGACTAAGAGGCAGGGTCCATTCCCATTGGTCGAGTCTCTACTCTGCTGGGCTAGCACCCACACTGTACCTATACTGGTCGTTAGATATGGCACCTAGTCTGGGAGAACCTGGCTCCACATTGCAAACTGGACCACAAAGAAATGTTTTGAACCCAATTGATATGGCTTACTCTTAAGGACTGGTTAGAGCCTAATTGGCGGGACCTGGTAGCCTCAGAGATGCAACAAGATGGATCTTGGAGCAGGTATCAGGATTCAAAGTAGGTAAAACTGAGAATGGATGAAGATAGCTCTTGAGTATATTTGGGAGTAGAGCCTGAGAGCAACAAAGGGGTACAAAGAGAGGAGAGACTCTGAACAGGAGGTGGGTGGGCAGGGCTCACTGAAGCTGAAGGGGATGGAGAAGGAGCAAGAGGGAGGAAGGTGTAGCAGGTAGGTTCGGCTGTCAATGACAGAAAAATCCAAAGCTACAGAGGCTTAGATAAACTAGAACTTTATTCTGCTTTAGGTAAAAAAAAAAAAAAAAAAAAAAAAGTCAGGAAATGAGTCACCCACAGCTGATAGGGCAGCTCACGATCATCAGGGGTCCAGATTCTTTCTATCTTGCTGCGTCTCCTTCCTCAACACATGGCTTATGCCTCATGGTCACAGGTGGCAGCTCAGACTCCAGCCTCCCCATCCACACACTAGTCAATTGTATAGGGGAAGGAGCAAGATGAGTGTGACCCCTCCGTTTAAGGCAGGGTTTCTCAGTCTTGGTACTGTGGCATTTGGGATCAGATAATTCATTGTTGTAGGAGCTGTGCTGTGCATTGTAGGATGTTTGGCAGTATCCTTGGCCTCTAACCACTAATTGCCAGTGTAACTTCCTCCTTCCCAGGTATGACAAACACAAATGTCCCCGGGTGTTCCCAGATGTCCCCTGGGGAGGCGAAATTTCCACAGATACCACTGCTTTTGGTTGACTTCCTGAGGCTGCACCTGATCCCTCTCCTCACAGTCCATTGATCAGAATTTAGTCACAAAGGCAGCTCTTAGCCACAAGGAGCTGGGAAATGCAATCTTTTTTCCAGGCAGCCATGTGCCAGCTAAAAATCAGGATTTCTCTTACTGGAAAGAAGGTGAGAAGAAATACTGGGAGATAATGCAAAAGCAAGGACTCAGACAGACTTTGGCTATTTTGTCTCAGATCCCAGCTCCTAGCTACCAGGTAAGAATGGAACAGCCTTAAGTAGGAAAATGTGTGATCTCAAAGGCAGCTAATGTCATCCTGGATCTAAGGGGTGGAAACTCTCCTAGAGGCTGAGCCCTCAGCTGAGAAAGATGAACATTGGGCTCTCACTCATTGCGCTTCAGCATATTGCCTTAACTCCAGTTAGGAGTATTTTATAAGGCACCGTATATCCTTATTGCCCTTGGCTGTGGAGTTCTGCTCATTATTTTAGTTCCCAGGAGATGGCCTCAATGTAGTTTCTTCTCTTCCCCCCTCCCTTCTGTCTTTCTCACCTCTCCCTTCCTGCTTTCATCCTCTTAGGTGTACTTATTAGAGGACTGGATGTAGAACCAGGAGAACTAAGACCTAGCCTGGTCCTGCCACTTAGGGTAAGTCACTCAACCTCTGCTTTCAGTGTCTTTATAAAATTAGGGGCTGGCCAGATAATCCCCAGGGTCCTCTCTAGCTCTAAAATGCTTTGATTCTCCAAAGTCCATGGGACTGTGGGAGTAGCAGAGAGAACCCTTCTCTGATGAGTGGCATCAAGACAGCCCTGGCTGGGTCTCTGTCTGCCAGACTCTCTTGCAGTGTCATGTCCCAGCCTGGCAGATGTCACTTAGAGTCCCCCCTACTGGCTTCAGATATACCTACTTCAGATAAATGGCACACTTGTCTTGCTCAATCTGACCAACTCAAATCATGCCATATGTGCTCATTACAAAGCTGTACCTGTGCCAGCCAGATGGGCTGGTGATTCTTGGGCTCCCAGCTGAAGTTGAAATGCCCCTCCTGGTGGCACAGCTGGCCTTGAGAGGCAGTTTTGTTTCAGTTTTCATATTCTCATGTCCTGTTTAAATTCTGCTTTCTCTAGTTAATGTGTTTTCATTTCTTTATTTGTTCAATAAACTCTTCTTGAGCACCTGTTTCTCTGCGGGTCCCCAGGAATACAAAAACAAATGTCATAGCCCCTCCCTTTCTGGAACTGGCACTGAACGTGCTTCCTGGTGTTCCACGACCTTACCTACCTGACTGTCCAGCCTGTGTCCTTCCCCTGCCTACATGGCTCTGCTTGGGTTCCTCCACCGGCACGATGTGCCCTTCTCTGTGGGGGTTTTACCCATGCACATGCTCAGCCTGCACTAGGACCCTGCCCCTGACACACACACACACACACACACACACACACACACACACACACACCTCTCTTTCTGGCCGTGGCTTTCTCATTCTTCACATTTCCTCTTAAATGTTCCATCTTTAGGGAAACCTTCCCTGACTGTCGCACCCCCAACCCCAGACTAAGGTGTGCCTCCTTCTTATACACTCCCAAAGCGCCCTGACTTTCCTTTTCCAAACATTCTCCATCTTGTAACTGCTCCTTCAGTCTTCTCCCTCAGGACTGTGATCAATCTGGCAGCCCTGAGGAGCCGGGTCTCTCTCAATCACTGCCAGATCACTTCCTGGCACGTAGTAGGCCCTCAACAAATGAAGCATGAATGAATCATACATGGGTGAGTTAAGCTGCCAAAGGGAGAGATACATAGACACATATCGCCTGTCAGGTGCTGCACCAGGTACGCGAGCAAAGGCTGGTGGGGTAGAAAGAGCCCCTGGCCCCTGGGATAGGGAAGAGGTAGGTGCGAAGGCCTAGCAGGAAATTTGTACCTGGTCTTAAAGGAGTCGGAATGAGAGGAAAGAACACCTCCAGCAGAAGAAACAGCACAATGAAGACAAGAGCCAGGGCCTGGGGAGTTCAGCAGGGCAGACATGGAGCGTCAGGGGCTGGCAGGGGAAGCTGTGAGCTCCCAGCCCTTGGCTTCTCACTGGCGTGCCGGCCAAGTCCCATCTTCTGCTCTGCCTCTCCCCACCAGCCCCCTGTCGCCCCAGACATCTTGCTTAAGAGCTCTCAGAAGCTCTGGGTCTGGTGGCCGTCCACTCCAGAGAGCAGAACGCTTCCTCCCTCTCTCCCCTCCTTCCTTTCATTCATCACCAAATTCAGTTTGTATTTACTGAGCTCCTTCCCTGTGTCAAGAGTTGGAGAGTTTTTTTCTCGCTCTTTTTGAAACTTTGAAAGATAAATCCAGCCCCAAACCAAAAATGGTTCCACTGGGCTGGATCTGTGGTCGGGGCAGCAGAGGAGGGGTGGCATGTGGGCAGATGAGAGCAAGTGTGGTCTCTGGCTGGATCCTGAAGTAGGCACAGTTAGCTGAATTGCCTGGAACAGAAATGGGGCAAAGAAAGAGCAAAATAAGCCTCTCTCATGTTGCATGCCCCCCTTTTTTTAAATTGGGGAACAGTGTGTTTTTTCAGGACCCATCAGCTCCAAATCAAGTAGTTGTTTCAATATAGTTGTGGAGGGTGCAGCTCAGTGGCCCATGTGGGGATCGAACTGGCAACTTTGGTGTTATGAGCACAGCACTAACCAACTGAGCTAACTGGCTGGCTGCCTCTTGCATGCCCTTTAAATGATGCTCTGCCCTCTGCTCTCTGTGGCCTGGGGGCTGTTGTAAATGCTCATTCAGTGGGTGCTGACTCCAAAGCTTTGGGCCTGGGGAAGGAGGGAGGCTGAGCTCAGGGTAAAGGGGCGTCTTGAATCCTCACAAGAAGGGGCAGGCAGAGAATGCAGAGAGTGTGACCTTGTTTGCTTTCCACAAAAGAAACAGTACTGTCTCCTGCTGGGTGACCTCTGGTTCTCTTTCTGAAGACACCTTAACTTTTAAATACATTGGTTACTTTTCTCTACTAGGGAGGAGCTTAAACCTGTAAAGTGCATCTTCTCTCTACAGGTAGGAGGGAGAACATGCCAAGAGAGGCTGCTAATTAGCTCCTAAAACCAAAGCAGAGTGGAGCAGGATGAAGGCCAGGCTGCCCATGGCGAATGCACTGCAGGGCGACGTGTGTGCTGGGGAGCCACCAGCTAAGGTGGAGGTTTAGAAGTGACAGCTCAGGAAATGAGACTGTATTCCTGAGGTTGACTTGGGGACATAGGTTTATCACTCAAATATTTTATCTTGTATTATTGAGTGGGGTTTTGTGTGTAACTTTATCATGGGTATTGAGAGACTGTCATCCACTTATATGTCACTCAGGGAATCCATTTCAGATCTGACGGAACCCACTGAGGAGTCTCAGTCAGTACAGGTGAGTTTTGATGGATTGATGGAGAGCAGAGGAATGTTATGACTTGGAACAAAACCTAGGTGTGTGGCTTCCAGCCACGCCCCACAAAACTGCCTCTCCTGCAGAATCTTCTTCAGGATGGCTGAGTCCTCTCACGGGGAGGGATTGCCCCCCCCCCCCAGGCCACCTGGGTACATAGAATGAAGTGCCCAGAAGGAAAATTTAAATCCGGATTAAGTGCATTTTTTGGCAACACAGAAGAAATGAGGAGGAAGAAAGGCCTGGCATGCAGCTCTGGGCTTATAGAAGGCACAAAAAAATGTCATTTGAGGAGTGGGGAGAGGAGACAAAGAGGTTAGTGTGACAGGAAGCCTGGAGAAATAAAGCCAGGAAGCAGAGTAGGAGGGAAAGAGGGCCACACAGAAAGGAGGGGGACCTGTGCCAGGCGGAGGGGGAGAACAAAAAGAGAGGGATGGTGCATCCAAGCACATGGGCGGCCAGGATAGGAAAGAAGAGTCGTCAGATTCCTGGTCAGTGTTTCGCCTGACACTGAGAGTTGTCATCAGAGACCTGGAGAGTATAATGCCCCTTGGCCTCCATGTGGTGGGGTCCAGTGCAGCCCAGCTCTCTCGGATGAGCTACCCTGCACACAGCTGGAGTCAGCCTCCACCTGCCGGCTGGCCATGCACGAGCCCTTACTCCTGGCTCCTCAACCTGTGCGTATGACTGCCAAGCATGCCTTTACCTCAGATGGGCAGCAACATTGGTAATTCTGAGAAAAAAAGGGGAGAGAAGTTGTTTCTGTCCATGCAGGTTTATTCTTTGGGATCCCTAAATATACTGGCAGGGGCCATTCACAAGACTAGTGCAAGGGCATGTTAGGTAGGGTGTATGTAGGAGACAGGGGATGGAGGAGGCCAGGCCATGTGAGCAGGGCCTGGGGGGGACAGCCTAGGGTTCATTGGTTCATTCAACAAACATTTGTTGAATGTCTGTTAGAATAGAGCAAACAAGACAAAGTCTCTATCTCTTGGAGCCTACTTTACATTCTAGGTGACTTCCTAGTCAGGGGTGATGGACAAGTGAACAATAAGACACTTTTGTAGGTATGTTAAACAAATCCCTTGGTTGTTTTATTGGTCATCTTTACTGTTCACCCAGATTGAGGCTGCTTGGGACCAGATCTTCTCAACTCTGTGGCAACAATAAAGAGCAGAAACACAATCAATACTTACTTTGGGGTGTCAATACTAACTTGAATTTGCACAACATTTTATGCTTTTTTTTTCTTTCATCATTTCCAAAGTAGTCAGTAACCCTTTCAGAGTGAGAGGGAAAGGAAGGCTTCTGAGGGTAGACTCTTCCAGAAGGAGAGACAACTGTCTCCTAACTGGTATGCCTTCCACCAGCATCTTCTCCTAATTCACCTTCCTACATTCCTGGACAAATCTTTGTAACATACTAATCTCATCATGTGACTTCCTGCTTTAAAAATTTTGATGATAAATTCATTAGGATGCTTTTGACTCTTAAGAAACAGAAAGCTCTAGGGGCCTGTCGAGTGGCTCAATTGGTTAGAGTGTGAGCTCTGAGCAACAGAGTCGCTAGTTTGATTTCCACATGGGCCAGTGAGCTGCTCCTGAACTGAACTGCCGCTGAGCTGGTGAGAGCTGGTGACAGGGTGTGCTCTTAGCAACAAGGTTGCCGGTTGAATGGACAACAACTTGACTTGGAGCTGATGGGTCCTGGAAAAATACAATGTTCCCCCTCCCCAATTCCCCAATAAAAAGAAAAGAATCAGAAATCCCTGAAAGCCCTGACTTAGCTGGCGTAGCCAAAAAGACCGTTATCATCTCACCCAACAAGAAACCTGGGGAAAGTGGTACCCGGTAGGTGAACTCAGTGGTTCCAGGACCCAGAACCCTTCTCCCCTTCCTTCTGCACCATTCCCGGGCTGAATCCCTTCAGGAATGCACAGTGACTACTGCATCCAGACACCAAACACCAGTGGCAGATGAGACCCTTCATCTCCTGTGTATCAGTATCAGGGAGGGAATGCTTTCCCTAGGCCCCAGCAGGCTTGCCCTTAGGACTCATGGGCCAGAATTGGTGGGCACGCCCTCCGGAATTCCTGGCAAAGGAATGGCATATCTGTGGTTTTCTTTGAGAAGCACAGGGCTGTGTGAGGGTATATTTCCTGATCAAGAAAGGGGTTCTGCCTCACACGCTGCTGGTGGGAATGTAAATTGGTACAGCCACTATGTAAAACAGTATGGAGGTTCCTCAAAAATTAAGAATAGAGCTGCCATATGACCCAGCAACCCCTCTTCTAGGTATCTACTTGAAAATTTTGAAAACACTTATTCATAAAGATATTTGTACCCCTATGTTCACTGCAGCATTGTTCATAAAAGCCAAGATATTGAAAAACCTAAGTGTCCTTAGATGGATGATTGGATAAAGAAGATGTGGTACATATATACAACAAATACTATGCAGCCATAATAAAGATGAAATATTGCCATTTGCGACAACATGGATGGATCTTGAGAGTATCATGCTAAGTGAAATAAGTCATATGGAAAAGGGCAAGAACTGTATGATTTCACTCATATGTGGGACATAAAACAAAAAGCAACAAATAAACTAATAAACAAATTCATAGATACAGCCAACAGAATGGTGGTTACCAGAGGGGAAGGGGTGGGGGAGGACAAAGAAGATAAAGAGGGTCAAATATATGGTGATAAAAGGAGACTAGACATTGGGTGCTAAGGACACAATGGAGTATTCAGATGTTGTAGTATAAAGTTAATACACCTGAAATTTATATAATGTTATTAACCAATGTCACCCCAAAAATTTAATTTAAAGGAAGAAAGGGGTTCTGTTAGGCAAGGAGGCAGGGGTGAGTAGTGACTTGTTGATGGGTAGGCAATCATAGGTGTCTGTTACAGATTACATGGAATAGTATTGATTTTATTCCCAGGACTACTTTTTTTAACTGGCAATTTGTATTTCTTAATCCCATCACCTTTTTCACCTATCCCCACAACCTGTCTCCCATTTGGCAAGCAGCAGTTTGTTTTCTGTTTGAGTTGTTTCTGTTTTATTTTTTATTTGTTTTGTTTTTTTTAGATTCCATATATAAGTGAAATCATATGGTATTTGTCTTTCTCTGTCTGACTTATTTCATTTAGTATAATACCCTCTAGGTCCATCCATGTTGTCACAAATGGCAAGATTTCATTCTTTTTTATGGCTGAGTAATATTTCATTGTATATATGGACCACCTCTTCTTTATTCATTCGTCTATTAATGGGCACTTAGGTTGCTTCCATATCTTGGCTATTGTAAATAATGCTGCAATGAATATAGGGGTACAAATATTTTTCCGAAGTAGTGTTTTGAATTTCTTCAGATAAATACCCAGGAGTGGAATTGCTGGGTCATAATGGTAGTTTTATTTTTAATGTTTTGAGGAAACTCCATATTGTTTTCAATAGTAGCTGCACCAATTTACAATCCCACCAACAGTGCATGAGGGTTCCCTTTTCTCCACATTCTCGTCAGCACTTGTTGTTCATTGATTTATTGATAATAGCCATTCTGACAGGTGTGATGTGATATGTCACTGTAGTTTAAATTTGCATTTCCATGATGATTAGTGATGTTGAGCATCTTTTCATATGTCTGTTGGCTATCTGTATGTCCTCTTTGGAGAAATGTCTACTCAGTTCCTCTGCTCATTTTTTAATCAGATGGTTTGTTTTTTCTTTTTTGGTGTTAAATTGTATGTGTTCCTTATACATTTTGGATATTAACCCCTTATTGGGGCGATTGCTTCATAAGTTATACAAATGTCTCATCACTATGTTGTACACCTGAAACTAATATAATATTGTATGTCAAGTGTGATTGAAAAAAAATAAATAATGTGGAATAGACACTCTAGGAATGCTTCATTCTCTGTCGCAAGAAACAGAAGGTAAGTCCAGATCATGCTGGCTTGCCTCTTGGGATGATCTTTTTCAGCCCCTGCTTTGATGCCCTGGAACTCATTCCTTCCCTCATATACACAAGTGTACACTCACATGTAAGGCTAAAGGAAACTCCTTCAGAAACAGGACAGGAAGTTGAAGGGATACCATAAAGTCACAGCAGGGATTCCTGTTACTAGGACAGCATTGGTTTAACAGGATGTGGAGGGACTAGGGAAACAGATGGCTGAAGAGTAAATGTTGTGGAACAATCCAGGAAGGTATTGCCCTCCGAGGCTCAGGACAGACAAACTAGTTCTATTATTATAGCTGCCTCGTTTTTGCTTTCTTTCTTTCTTTTTTTTTTTTCCTGAAGGCAATTTCAGGACTTCAACAAAATACAAGTTAGTACCTGTTTTTATAATTATAGCTAAGATAGTTTAAGGGATTTTGTTTTGTTCTGTCTTCATTTTTTGGTTGCATTCTTGAATATTCTGGTCTTAGCTATGATGGTTATTTTGACATTGTCAATCAAGAACTCAATGGGCCACAGCTTAAAGGCCTTCAATATTGCTATCAATTGCTTGTTTAAACAGAGTTTTAATTTCTAAAGGATTTTATGAATTACTCATCAGCTGAAGCACAGTTAGGAATTGCAGCATTATTTCACAGTATTGCCTGGGAGATATGATCACAAGAAAACATAAACTCTATTCTTCTGTCAATTTCCAAACAGAAGTTATGCTACAGTAACAGAATAAAATAGTTCATAGTGGGTTTCTACTGTAGGTAATTTTCTTATGTTCTTACTGTGTGCCAGGTGTGGCACTAGGCTTGGGGTGTAAAGTGGTGAACAAGACAGCAAAGTCCTTACCCTCATGGAATTTTCTATTCTACCTTCCCAAATAGCATTCAGCCCTTTGCATAGCAAGATGACCTAATTGTTCACGCACTTGTTCTTTGATGAGTCATGATGAGTTTGTGAATGCCCCCTTCACAATCTTCCCCAATATCCTTCATGGGTACAGTGAATGAGGAAGCAAGGCAGGTGTGAATTGAACCAATGTAAACCCAACACAGGCTTTGAACATGGCTGCTTACTCTGCACTCTGTTTTGACCTGCTCCCCATGAGTTGGAGACAAGCATGGCTGCCCCGTAATAAACCACTGTAAAATTATGTTATGAAGTGACTCCTTATTCATGTTTCCTATACATCTGTTGGTAAATAGGGCATCTGTACACACATGGCCCTTTCTGTGTGTTATTTCATTTTCCACTCAGAAGCAGCTTGCAAGGCAGGTGAATCAGGCAATGGTATCTCTCACATGGGTAGCAAGTCACTTCCCTTCAGTCCTGTAGATGAGGGGAGGCTGGGCAGGCTGGCCATTCACTGTGGGCCGCGGCTCCTCCCCCACCCTGCCAGTGCCTTCTGGCCTTACTTCCCACAGCCTAATCTGAGCACTAGCTTTACAACGTGAAGAGCATTTGTAAGCACCTGTCAGTGTGATGCTCCTTCCTCTGAGCAGGCTCAGGAACTCCATTCATTGAGTCATCGGTTCTCAGGACCCCCGCAAACATGAAGACCCCACAGATGCTCCAGAGAATGGCTCAAGTTCACTACCACGGACGCCTGTACTTGGAAAAGTAAATGTGAGAAAGAAAAGAAAAACTAATTTCATGTTAAGTGTTTCTTTCCTTTTTTGACCACTTATTTCGCACAATTTTCCTTCTTTGACCTTCTCCTTGGGGCCTACAAAAATATGTCTCTGAGGAGCCCTGGGAGAGCACTCCACAAGTATAAAGTCAAAATGAGAAGGCTCTGGGCCAACTGGGAGGTCCTACGTGTGGCTGAGTCAGGAAGGACATGAAATGCCTGCCTCAGGAGGCACAGGAATCTTACTGGCAATGTAATTGCTGCTCTGCTGGTTTCCATGAACCAATACACTGGACAAGTGTGCATCCCGCTCTTCTAGTGCAGAGCCTGGCATTTTGTTGGTGCTTAATAAATATTTATTGAAAGTCAGAAAGAAGGCAGGCAGGCAGGTAGCTTCTGGAAAGGAGGTAAAGAAAATGTGGAGAGAGACTACACCTGAATAAGAACAGAGTTTGCATGATTCCCTGGGGGTTAGTGCAGGTGAAAGCCGGGGGCCTAAGTGTGCGGAAAGCACAGGTGCTCAGGTTTGGTGGGGGTCTGAGAGCACAGGCATGCTTGGCCTCCCCGGAAGGGACGCTCAGTGCCCCCAGCCTGGTAGCAGCCGTGTGGCAGCAACTCCAGGGATAAGGGTGCAACGGCTGGGGTTCAGAGGAGTGGTGACCCCAGATGGACCCACAGGGCAGAAACACTTTAGTCCAGGCCCCCTCCTCCCCGAGCTTCTTCACTACACGACTCATGGGACCCGTTGTTCATGGAAGTCTCAGGTAAGGAGGCAGCTCTGCCATCGCGGCCCAGACGGGACCCAGTGGGGGCTTTGCAGGTAGTGGACTTCCAGGGCTGGGCCTGCGGAGGAGTCGTAGCAGCCAGTGCAGACATTATAGCTTAAAATGACACCGCCTGACCACCTTTTTAGTATCTTTTTCACACTCAGCCACCTCCGTGAGGGAAGCAGGGCAGAGACTGCTGTGCTCGTTTTACAGATGGGATAATAGGGGTTCAATAAGACTAAAGAACTTTCACAACCAATGAAGTGTCAGGGTCTGTACTTCTGGGCAGCTGGCTTTTTTGGTCAACCATCTCAGCAGAGGCATAGCAACTGCAATGTTGGAAATAGCCGGCAGAGGGCAGCCTTGACAAAGAGGCTGTCTATTGCCTTTAGACAGAGGTCAGAGTTTAGATTACTATTGGCAGGCGGATATCATGGACCCCCTGGTAAGAAATACTGAGAAGACTATAACATCATCTCCTTTGATTTTCTTGCCCCGCAAATGCTTACCTAAATGTAATCCTGCAACATCAAGTAAACTTAAATTCAGGGACACTCTACCAAATAACTGACTAGTGCTCTTCAAAAATGCCAGGGTCAAAAAAAGTCAGAGAAAGATTGAGGAACTGTTCCACGTTAAAAAAAACTAAACAGACCTGATAACTAACTGCAATACAGGTTGGGGGAAAAAAATAGATGTAAAGGACATTATTGAGACAGCTGATGACATTTGAATTTGGACTGTAGTTTAGATAATAGTATTCTATCAAGGGAGATACAGGCCTGAGGTAAGAGCATGGCAGTGAGTGTGAAAAACAAGGGAGTTTAAGCATTGTAATTAAGTGGGGGATGAGGGGGAGGGTTGAGTTACACAAAGAATCCATTTGTTCTCTTAAGCTTTTGGCCTAGAGTTACTACCAAAATCGATATGAAGCATTCAAGTTTGCAAAGATATTTAAAAAAAAAAAAAACAAAAAAAAAACCAATCCACTAAATATATTTAAAGGATGTGAAGAGCTGAAAATTAAGTGTGAGCTTTCATATAAACATCTTCAATAGTCTTCCAGGCAGGAAGTGGGCAGATGGAGACAGTGATGTGTTGGTAAATATTTAATAACAGGCTGGGAGTGGAGGAGAGCCCTGATTGGTAGCATTTGACAATTTCCATGCTG
This sequence comes from Aselliscus stoliczkanus, assembly GCA_033961575.1. Taxonomy (NCBI): domain Eukaryota; kingdom Metazoa; phylum Chordata; class Mammalia; order Chiroptera; family Hipposideridae; genus Aselliscus; species Aselliscus stoliczkanus. The sequence goes on from CM066730.1 coordinate 109,099,640, forward strand.
TAAAATCCTCCCACAATGTCTGATTGCAAGTTACCAACATGATGTCAACCAGCTTGCACAATTCCAAAAAATATACTTTTGGCTCTCAGGAGGCAGTATGAGCTGGCTCTAGCACACTCCTGAGTAGAGAGACCAAATGCCAGGAACTGGATGGAGACACTAAGGCAAGAAGTAGGTAAGTCACTTCTCAGCATTTGTCCAAGGACCCAGAGAAAAGCCCATGGACCTGATGGTTTTGGGCAGCAAGCACTGCGCATCAGATAACTGCAGCTTTTCCCAAAGCATGGCAAATGGAAAGATAACTGCAGTTTTTCCCAAAGCATGGCAAATGGGAAAGGTGGGGTTTGTTCTATGACTGCCAACGCCAAGAGGATGATTTCACATAATAGTGGAGAAGCATAAAGGAAAGAATCTTACACTGAGAGGAAGGAGACCCAGTTATGAGCCTCTGCTACTTAGCAGCCATGTGCTTAGCTCCCTTGCCTATAAAATGAGGACACAACTAATCATGTGCCCAGCAGGATGCATAGCTCAGAAGCATTCCATGCTTGTCAGAACTTCACCCACCCCTCTCCACCTCTCCCGTCCCCTGCTGAAGCTTTATGAATATCATCCCTCCCAACCTTGGGTTTATGCTGGCCCAGGCCCTGTATCTCCCACACACTCTCAGGGGTGGACCCTGGGAGCCATGTTTGCCAGTCAGCCGCAGAGAGAGAGGCAGAAGGAGACAAGCTGCCTGTGCCCCTGTCTGCTTTCTTCACCCTGCTTTGGTTCCACATGAGCTGCACTCCCTGCCCTTGGATTCCAGTAATTTTCTGATAATTTTTTTCTTTGGCTTAAAATTGAGATTGTTACCTGTTACCCAAAGAACCTGAGACACCCTAATTATCTTCATTTTAAAATTCTGGTATAAACAAAAGACTGAGAATCTGGGTTTTGACCTTGGGCAAGTGATTGAGCCTCTCTAGGTCTTGGTTTCTCATCTATAAAATGAACAGATGAACTAAATGAACGTAAGTGAATTCCAGCTCTATGTATCTTTATCCTGATATGGAGTACGTTATAGTGAAACACCTACTCTATTGCATTAGTTATAAATGAGTTTGTTTTGAAGTCCAGAGACCTTCTGGACAGAGCTGAGTAACTCCCTAACCAACACTATTTGGGCTCAAGAGATGGTTATCCACCCAGCTGGCTGAGATCACGTGGTTGTAGAGGGTCCCAAAACTTGTGGGGGATTGTGGAGGGCTGCTGGCGGCTGGCACTGGCATGGAGAAGGCTGATGCTGTAGGTGGGCGAGGTTTTAAAAATATTTTTAAAGCTGTGCAGAAATCCTAGGGTTCCTGACCCTGATATCAGATGAGGCTGCCCTGGGCCAGTTACCTGTCTGAGTCTTTGAGAGGTGGATAGGAAGGGGGTGAGGCGGGCACTTCAAATCAGGCATAACCACCTGGAGTATTCCCCCTTGGAGATGGTTTGCCTATGCCCAGAAGAAATTTAAGGGGTTACTCTTTAAAAATTTTTTAATTATAAGAGTAAAAAATGAATTGCGATCAAAGATGTATAAATTATAAAGAAGAAATTAAACATCTGTTATCCAAAGACCCAGAGATGACTTCTAACACCAACTTGATTTGTATCCCTCTAACTTTTTGCATGCCATTATATTTCACAGCCTTATCTCAGAAATTCCTCATTAAAAGATTTTAATTAGTAATGTATGCAAATGGTTAAGATCAAATAATACCAAAGATCTTATAATGATAAACAAGTCACCTGCCCTACCCTTCTCTGCCCATAGTCCTGCTCCACTGAGACAAATTTTAAGCATTTCTATTTAGAATTTATTTGGTAGTTACACCAATATTTCTAAATAAGATGCTATTATTAATTTAGCAACTTGAGTGCTTTCTACTGACTGCATACTGTGATGGATAGAGTTGGTTCATTTCTATTTTACTCCTACCTCCTCTCCCAACTCTTCTAAATATACTAGTTCAATCACTCCGCTCAGAGCTTTCTCTGGTATCCTCTTCAACTTCAAAGAACACAATTAAACGCCCATTTCCTGTTACACCATCTATAGATAGTATCTCTTTATCCTCACTTTGTGAGATAAGGACAAGGCCCTCCCACCTTTCCCTTTAGCTCTTCTCCCTTCCACCTCCCAACCTCTGTCAGCCTGTTGTATGCTTTTACATTTCATTCTGAAACATCGTTGTTGTTTATGTTTGCCTGAGGTAATACTTCTAAGAGTTGAAGGCCAGAAAATAGTGTTTATTTTATTTTGGCTATGTAAGTATGTAGTTCATAGCAGATCAATCTTGAACTAGAATTACATTTCATTCTTTTTTTTTTTTTAATTGGGGAATTGGGGGAGAAGAACAGTGTTGGGGAATTGGGGAAGGGGAACAGACAAATTGTGGTCCTTTTTTATTCATCAGTATAGTTATGGAGGGCATTGCTTCACTGGCCCATGTTGGTATTATCATTGTGCTCTTCCTGGGTGAGACAGATTTGTCACCGGCCTCTGGACGGCCACTCATGGTGGCTCTTGGCAGCTCATGCTGGCTGCCGGCCACTCACTGTAGCCTACGGCAGCCCACTGCAGCAGAGGCTGCAGCCCACACCGTCGCCAGCCATCATAGCTATAGAGGCAACCAGGTGGAGCTGTTGTTCACCACCTTAGCTCTAGAGGGCAGTGTCACTGGCTTTCATATGTGGGAGCCAAACCGTGCCCCGCTGCTCAGAGCTGTCATCCCAAACCAGCTCCTAACCAATGCGCCACTCGGCCGGCCCTACATTTCATTCTTTGTGAGACCAGTATCCTTCCTTACTCAATAGAAAATGTTTCTGGAACAAATTTAACTTTTCTTTTTTTACATTTCACCAAGTTCTTTTATTTTATCCTCATATCATGTTTTCCAAGCTTTCAATCATGCTATTTTTCTAATGATTCTAGTATTTTCCTTTTCACCTCCTCTCCAAAAACCAAACCAAACAAGAAACCTCTCCCTGCAACTCTCTGTGCGTCTGTATCTTCCTGCTCTTGTTTTCTCTAGGTCTGCAGCATGATTGCCATACTGCCCTTTCCGTTTGCTGCTTTCAATGGTTAAAGTCACTCAAGACCCCAACAGCTTTCTTTTTCTTAGTGTACACTCTCATTTTGCTGGAGTATATCCTTGGGTAACTCCCTATGATAAACTATACAAGAGTTATTAATAAAATTTAGAGTACTTTCATACTACAGATGCCTTTATTCTGCTTTCAACTTGATCAATACATTATTAGCTGTATATAAAATTCTAGATCAAACATCAAATCCCTTAAAGTAGAGTCTGTTTTTGTTTTTCTTTTCTCTCTCTCCCTTTGGAATCTTTTAGTGTCCATTCTTTATTCTTGGTATTATGAACATTTTCTGTGATTATGTTAAATGTGGATTTTTGTTTTTTCATTCATTGTGCATCACATTCCTTGGGCTCTAGCATCAAAGATATATGCCCTTCATTTTAAAAAATTAGTTACTGGGCCAGCTGAGTGGTGCTTTGGGTAGGAGTTGGCTTGGGAAGCCAGATCTGAACAGCAGGGCCCCAGTTCAGATCCCACATATGAGAGCCAGTGACCCTGCGCCCTCTACAGCTAAGATGGTGAACAACATCTTGACCTGGAGCTGGGCTGCCGTAGGTCACTGGTGACAGCGTAGGCTGCAGTGGGGCTGGCCGGCAGCGGGCGTGAGCTGCTGTGAGCCACCGTGAGCCACCATGAGCCGCCATGGGCCGTCCTGAGTGTCCGTCCAATGGCTGGTGAGCAACTTCCTCAGCCAGGAAGAGCACAGTGATGATACCAACATGGGCCAGTGAAGCGACGTCCTCCACAACTAGACTGAAAAAAGGGCAGCAACTTGTCTGTTCCCCTTCCCCAGTTCCCCAATAAAATCTTTTTTTTTTTTTTTTTTTTTTTTTAGCTGAGCCATCCTGCCACCTGTTGGCAGCTCAATGACAACTCAGCTCGGGCTGGCCTCGAACAGCTGTTGCTCAGAGCTCAGCTCACACTCTTGAGCGAGCTCTTAACCAACTGAGCCACTCGGCCGGCCTCCCAATAAAATCTTTTAAAAAAAAATTTAAAAATTAGTTACTATTTTTCTTTTATAACTTTTGATTTAACTTTTTCTTTTTTTTGAATTTCTATTATTTGGATCTCAAACTTCTAGATCACACCTTTATACTTTATAACCTTTGTCTTTTCTGTCATATTTTGCATTTGCTTTACACTCTTTTAAAATCTATATTTTGATCTATATTGGAGATTTCTTCAATTTCATCATCTAACCCTATTCTTATGTTGCAAATGTATTTTTAATTGTAAAGAGCTCTTTCTTGTATTTTGGTTGTTTCTTTTTCAGAGCATCCTTTTCTTGTTCTACCACTGTGATATTTTCCCAGTTGTCTCTGAAGTTTTTAGAGGTTTTGTTTATTTGTTTAATCCTCTTCTGTTCCAAGAATTGTCTCTATTTCTTCCAGAATCACATTTGCCTGTTGGTTTATTTTTGTCTTACTTTTTTCTATTGCTGATTTTCCTCCCTTGTCTGTTAATTCTGTTTTTTATTTCCATTAAGACTGAGGCAAGAAGGAAACTGATAGGAAGTTTTAAAAGCATAAGCAAAGCATGTCCACTCTTAGCCTTTCTCATTAGGGAAGGTTGGCAGGAAGCCAATTTTTTTTTTTTTTTTTTTTTTTTGTATTCTGTTTGGTGCTGGTGTTATAGTTCTAAAAGCAGGACTGCAGAAGGCTCACTCTGGACTTCCAGACTCCATATTGGCTGCCCTAATTCTCCCTAGATAGTCTGTACCATTTCTTCAGAAATGAGCCCTCTAATGTTTGACCTAGAGAAAGTGACTGGCGCCTGTCTAATCTGGGCAAACAGAGGTGTCAGCTGCTGCATATATAGAACTTCTGTGGTTTTTCAGCCTTATTTGCGTGCTTGCTATCTGGGATCCTTTCCGTTTCCAGGTTGAGGCATCTCTCAGTCTGTCCACCGACAGACTTGAGCCCTCATTGGCTGCAGCCCAGTCCATCTGCTGTATTTGTCAATATTCACACAGCCCTTTACCTTTCCAAGAAATTTGTTGAAATCTCTGTCTGCTGATGGCCCTTTTCCTTTTTTTTTTCTTTATTGTAGGTTTATGCAATTTAAATCACTTTATTGTTATTTTAATGGAGAGTCTCAAAAGATAAATACTTATGCTAAATCCTTAACCTGAACTAGAAGCCTGAAATAGTCATTTAAATTGCGGTGCGGTACTCCATAACATGGTTGTACCTTAAATTGTAGCAAATATATAAACAATGTTATGATGAAGATCCAGGTAGCTAAATCTTTACATACATCCATGACTATTTATTACACTAAATTGAAGAATTGCTGCATCAAAATCAAAGCACCGGGCCAGCCGAGTGGCGGGGTGGTTAAGAGCTGGCTTGGGAAGCCAGCGGCCCCGGTTCAGTCCCACATATGAGGGCCAGTGACACTACCCTCAAAAAAAAAAAAAAAAAATCAAAGCACCTATTTTTAAAATTAAAATTAAACATACATTTACCTTAGAGTCCAGCAATTCCACTCCTAAGTATTTACCCAAGAGAAATGAAAACATATTTCAACACAAAGACTTGCACACAAATGTTTACAACTTTATTCTATGCACAAGGGCCCAAGACTGGAAACAACCCAATGTCGATCAACTGATGAATGGATAAAAAATTGTTATATCTGGGCCGGCTGAGTGGCTCATTGGTTAAGAGCTGGTTTTGGGATGCCAGCGGCCCCGGTTCGGATCCCACATGTGAGGGCCAGTGACACTGCCCTCTACAGCTAACAACAGCTCCACCTGGAGCTGGGCTGTGCGAGCCCCAGCGATGGTGTGGGCTGTGGCCGCTGCTGCAGTGGCTGCCATGGGCTGCAGTGAGTGGCCGGCAGCCAGCGTGAGCGGCTGACAGCCAACGTGAGCTGCCGATAGCCGCAGTGAGCGACCATCCAGAGGCCGACAACCGATCTGCCTCATCCAGGAAGAGCGCAATGAGGATATGAGGATACCAACATGGGCCAGAGAAGCGACGTCCTCCGCAACTAGAGTGAAGAGCGAAGGGACAGCAGCTTGTCTGTTCCCCTTCCCCGATTCCCCGAGGCTGTTCCCCTCCCCCAATTCCCCAATAAAAATCTTTAAAAAAAAAAAATTGTTGTATCTTCAGCAATAGAATACTATTCATAAATAAAAGGGAACAAACAACTGATTCCATAAGAACATGAATGAATCTCAGATACAAAAGAGAATATAAGATGTTATTCTAATTTATATGCAATCTAGAATAGGCAAAAATAATCTATAGTGATAGCAGATTAATGGTTGCAGGGGTGAGGGTACAAGAAATATTTTGGGGGATGATGTAAATGTTCCATATCCTGATCGAGATGGTGATTGCAGGGCTGTATATTTTTTTATCAAAACTCACCAAACCAAACTATATGCTTAAAGTAGGTGCATTTTTATATGCAGATTATACCTCCATAAAGACAGGGTTTTTTTGTTTGATTGTTTGTTTGTTTTTAGAGGGCAGTGTCACTGGCCCTCATATGTGGGATCCGAACCGGGGCCACTGGTGTCCCAAGCCAGCGCTTAACCATCACGCCACTAGGCCGGCCCGCAAGACAGTTTTTAAAGTAAAAATATTGTATGTATTTTTAAATAACCCTTACCCTTTCTTACTACATTTCTTGTCAATATTTTATTACATTTTCTTAATACATTGTCATTGCCAAAAAAATAAAAAGAAAAAGGAAACTTTTCAGAGAAATTTATCTTAGAAAGTGAAATTTCATCGTAATTTCACACTGCCTCCCACTCCCACCCCACCCCAAATTACGTGTACAACCACAATGGTCAGTTGGGGTTTATTCTTCCAGATTATCTAATAAATATACCAATATATATCTACATGTATAATTTTTGTAGAAACAGGGTAATACTATACATATTCTTGCAACTTGCACATAACATTTTATGGCTTTTGTCTGATACAAAGGGTCCAGTTACTTTCCCCTACAGTGAGTGTCTAGCCAAGTGCCCTGCATATAATAGGTTTTTACACGTTAGATGCAGTGTCTTCGTTTGCTGGGGAGCATTTCCTCTTGCCAAAATATTTTAACAATATTTTCAGTTATCATTTTTAGTAAAATCACACATTCTCTAACTTTTATCTTAAGTTTTGTAACCTAAATTCTTTCTATTATTAAAGGGAAAGCAGGTCTAGGTGGTGTCCTGGGCGGTGGTTGGCACTGAGCAAGTGACCTGATGTGGATCAAGGGTGGTGAATGCCCAGAGAGTGGGGTTCTAGGAGGGCTCGCGCGGGGAATGGGAAAGGTGTCTGTCAGCCAGAAGAGGCTCCGGTCTAAATAACCATCTCTGACTTTATTTCACTTTAAGTTTTCACCCAGCATCTGTCTTGGATACCCCCTTCCCTTCAAGCTGATCACCAAACCCAGCTTATCCCGTCACTGAGGATGTAGGGCATCTGCTGGCTAAGGAATGAAACACCAGCTTCTCCCCCTTAAAAAGCCATGGGCTGTTTAAATGGTAAACCATGAGTTTATTTTTCTAAGAAATAACCCCCCCCCCAAAAAAAAAAAATGTCTGAAGGGGCTACAGGGGAGATGGGTGGAGTATAGGTTTCTAAATTGGTTCCAAAGAATCACCTGGAGAGTGGTTGAGAATGCAGCTTTCCAGGCAGGCCCCGTTCTAAGAAAGTTGGATGTAGGAGGTAGTAGGAGGATTCCACTTTGAGGAGCATTGGCGTGGATGATAACTAAAAATGCTCAGTCATCAAACTTGAAAAGGATTTGGACGGATACCATATTCAATCTGGAAGGATTCCAAGGCCTTGCTTAGTCTGATTCAGGGACTGAATAAAGCTCAGATCATCCATTGCCCTCTAATACCTATCTCAGTGGGCTCTGTCTCAGCCTTGGAAATCTAGAAGAAAAAAGTCTTTTCTTTTTAACCTAAAAAAACTTTGCTTCTGTGCTTTAGGAGAGGTCCTAAATTGACCATGGGTCTCTTTCTTGACCCTTCCAAGAGTGTCTCTGGCTAAAAGTTTGATTCTTGGCCCTGTTCTAATTATCTATTGCTGTGTAAAAAAACGCCCAAAGCTTAGTGACTTAAAAGAACAATATTTATTTTGCTGATGAATCTGTAGGGTGGGCAGGCCTCGGCAGGGATAGTTTGTCTCTGCTCTGCATGGTCTCAACTCCAGCAGCTCCCATGGCAGCCGGAGGACTCACTTTCCAGATGGCTTGCTCACATCACTGGCAAGTCAGAGCTGGCTGTTGGCTAGGAGCCCAGTTGGGTGTGTGGGCTGAGTGTTTCCATTCCTCTCAGCATAAGCCTCTCCACAGCCTCTTGGGCTTCCTCATAGCATGGAGGCTGGATTACAGAGGTGAGCCTCTTCAAAGAGCAAGGCAGGAATGCATGGTATTTTTATGACCTAGCCTCAGAAGTCACATAGTGTCACTTCCACCATACTATTACTTCAGGAAGTTGCCAAGTCCTTCTCAAGTTCAAGGAGAGTAAAAGTAGTCCCACCATGTGGAACACCAGGGTTACATAATAAAAATTGCATGTGGGATGGGAGATATTATTGCAGCCATCTTTGGAAAATATAGTCTGTAATAGACTCTGATCTATTTTGTATTATGTTTATAGGTTTTTCTGGTGCATACTCACTAATTGCTAGTTCTGTTCTATCTCCTTTCATCCTTTTCACAACACTGTGAGGTAGTTATATCTTTTACACATCCAAATGCTACTCATACACATGTTTGGTTTGGGTGGCATATTATTTAAAAAATTGTGAATTTTTACATAAGTATCTGAAATTCTGGTTTCTCTTCACAATCAGAAGATTGAATACATGTAGGCCAGCCTTTTCTCATCTCAGCAATGGGCTGGAGCTGAGAGTGGTGGCCTGCTTAGTAAACGCCTGTCCTCAGTCCCTTTGCCACAGTCCCCAGCACTCCCTGTCACCATTTGCTCATTACACTTTATGTCTCACAAGCATTTAACTTTGAGGTTTTCTGTTTTAGAAAAAAGACACCCATTTTCTGTCATAGGAATAACAAATAATAGCAGCACCCTTTTGGGGGGGTTTCAGAGCACTTTCTATAGAAAGCTACCTTTTGGGTTTTCTTTCTTTTTGAATCGGCTCTCTTTGGTGCAGACCATCGGGTCACTGCTTCTGGTTTGAAGGGCATCTCTCTGCTCATTTGAAGACCAGAAATGAGTGATGTGTCCCATCTCCTAGAATGGTCCCTCTGCTCAGTTCTAGCTTCACGTCTCCCAGACTGGCTCTTCCAGGAATCCCCATGATTAGTACAATTCTCCTTGAGGCCCCAGGTTTGCCATCCTCACTGACTGATACATGCTGGATCCATGTTACATGGAATCCTCAACAGAGTAAGGGCAGCTCATACAGGAAGCATCAATGTCAGAGCTTTCCAACACCACAACCTCCCAAAGAGCCAAGTCTGCACACAAGGATCTTTTCTCTGAAAGATACATGTCCGGTGTTCATGCCGCTGCTCAGAGCCAGTCCTGAATATTCCTAACCACTCTGGGGCACAATCCTCACTTTGTCCTTTCAAGGGTTCCTTGGTTTTGCTTTTAAAATGTCAATAGAAAACCAAGTGTTGATCAAACAGGCAGAGCATTGCCTAAGGAGAGCATCCACTGCATAATCTTTGTCTAGCCCTTCAGAAAAGCTGGGGCCTGAGAGGGCGGCAGGCAGGTGGGGCCTGGCTGTGCTTGTGATCAGGACACTTTTTTCCCTTTTGGGGTTGGAGTTTTCCTTCAATTCTGTAATGCTGGAAAGAGCTGCTGATCCTCAGCACAGCAGATGCTAGAAGGTGGGAAATGTGTGGTTTCATGCCCCTATTAGAGCCGGCTCCTGCACCAGGCGAGAACCTTCTGTGGCACGCGGCTTCCCATCTGCCCCTTATCAATCCCAGTCCCCACCAGTAATCACTCTTCCAATCAGCAACTGTGATTCTAAATTTTATGTTATCATTCCCTTGCTGTTCATTATAGTTTTTTATTTGTTTGTTTTTTACCATCTATTCCAGATATCTACTTCTGTTCAACAAACCACCCCAAACAGTGGTGTAAACCAATAGCAATTTATTTTCCCCTCACAAGTCTGTAGTTTGGGCAGGATTCTGTAAAGAAAGCCCATTTTTGCTTCATACAGCATCAGCTGGAGCAGCTCACCTGAGAGCCTTTGGATCTACTACTCAAGATGACTCATTTCCCAGTTGGCTGTTGGAGCTGGGCCGAGGCCTGGGGCCTTGATTCTTCCCACGTGGCCTCTCCATGTGGCCTGGGCTTCATCACAACATAGTGGCTGAGTTCCAAGGGTAAACATCCCAAGACAGCAAACCAGGTGGATGCTGTATTGCCTTTTATGACCTAACCTCAGAAGTCACATAGTGTCTATTAGTTGAAGCAATCACAAAGTCTCACGTCGGCTAAAAGGAATGGGATACTGACTCCACCTCTTGATGGGTGAGTGACAAGATCTAGAAGAGCAGGTGGAACCAGAAGTATTGTTACAGTCAGTTTTGAGAAATAACAATCTACCACACCACCTATGTACATACCGTTAGATAATATAATATTTAATTTTCCCCTTTTTAACTTTATAGAAACATTTATACTAAATATAGTCTTCTGCAACTTTGTTCCCCCAACATTTAGGAGAGTCATTTATACTGTTGGGAGAAGTTCATTCATTTTTAGAATGGTGTAATATTTCATTGCAATCATTTACCACAATGTGTAGTTGTCCGTTCTTTTATTGGATATTTATGTTGTTTTCAGCCTCTTTTTTTTTTTGGTTGTATGTTTATACATTTTTGCTGTTTTTGTACAGTACTGCTATATTAGGTGTGATGATTAGGTTCGTGAACTTGTTGCAACAATGTTGCTAACATTTTTTGATATCAGAGGGATTATTCATTATGAATTTGTACCTTTATACCAACTGGACAAACAGTTAACCAAGTTTACTATTTGGAAGTGCTGAAAAGGCAGCATGAAAAAGTTAGATGATCTGAACTTTTCGCCAATAATTCATGGCTCTTGCATCACAACAATGCACCAGCTCACATGGCACTGTCTGTGAGGGAGTTTTTAGCCAGTAAACAAATAATTGTATTGGAACACCCTCCCTACTCACCTGATCTCGCTCCCAATGACTTCTTTCTTTATCTGAATATAAAAGAAATGTTGAAAGGTAGACATTTTGATGACATTCAGGACATCAAGAGTAATATGATGACAGCTCTGATAGTCATTCCAGAAAAAGAGTTCCAAAATTGCTTTGAAGGGTGGACTAGGCACTGGCATCGGTGCATAGCTTCCCAAGGGGAGTACTTCGAAGGTGACTGTAGTGATTCAGCAATGAGGTATGTAGCACTGTTTCTAGGATGAGTTTGTGAACTTAATTGTCAACCTCATGAACATTCTTATAAAACTCTGCTAGTGCGTATGAGTCTAGAGCAGTGGTTCTCTCATTGATTTTTTTGTTTGTTTGTTTGTTTTTTACAATATCAGGGATATTCAACAAATGTCCTAGACGTTTTTGGTTTTCGTGAATGGGGTAGGGGGCTATGGCATCTAGTGAGCAGAGAGAGCAGGGATACACTAAACATCCTACAATGCATAAGACAGCCCCCGACAACAAAGAATTATCTGGTCCAAGACATCAATCATGCTAAGGTTGAGAAACCTTAGCTTAGGGCGTACATGTAGGAGAGGAATTCCTAGGTGATGGGGTATCTATAGTTTCACGTTTACTACATGATACTAAATAGTTTCCCAAGTAGTTGAACCAATTTATATTCTACCAGAGTGGGATGTTACATATCTTTTGATATTGTCCATCTTCTTCATTTTTGCTAATCCATGTTTTTTTTTCTCTCTGAAATGTATGTTATATGTTTTGCTGATCTTTTATAGAATTAATTTGTAGGTGTTTCTTATATATTCTGGATACTAATCCTTTGTTGGTTGTACGTGTTGCAGGTCTCTGTGGTTTGAGACTTCTTTTCTCACTTATTCATAGTTCTTTCTTTTTTAAGATTTTATTGGGGGGTGGGGAAGGGGAACAGACAAGTTGCTGTCCTTTTGTTCTTCAGTCTAGTTGTGTAGGACATCGCTTCACTGGCCCATGTTTGTATTATCATTGCGCTCTTCCCAGGTGAAGCAGATCGGTCACCGGCCTCTGGATGGCCACTCATGGCGGCTCTTGGAAGCTCACGCTGGCTGCCTGCCACTCACATCAGCTGCCAGCCACTCTCAGTAGCTTTACGGTAGCCCACTGCAGCCTACTCAGTCGCAGCGACTGACTCACAGTAGCCCAGCTCCAGGTCGAGCTGTTGTTCACCATCTTAGCTGTAGAGGGCGCAGCGTCACTGGCCCTAATGTGGGATCCAAACCAGGGTCCTGCTGCTCAAACCTGGTGTCCCATCCCAAGCCAGCTCTTAACCAATACACCACTCGGCCAGCCCTTAAAAGTTCTTTTGATGAATAGAAGTTCTTAGGTTTTATGTAGTTAAACTCATCAATCTGGGGCGGGCCGAGTGGCTCATTGGTTAAGAGTTGGTTTGGGAGTGCGGGCTTTGAGCCCAGGGCCACCGGTTCAGATCTCACATGGGCCAATGACGCTGCACCCTCTACAGCATAGATGGTGAACAACAGTTTGACCTGGAGCTGGACTGCCTTGAGTCACAGTGGGACTGCAGTGGACTGCCGTAAGCTACTGTGTGTGGCAGGCAGCCAGTGTGAGCGGCAGGCAGCCAGCATGAGCAGCCTGAGTGGCCATCCAATGGCCAGTGACTGATCTGCCTCAGCTGGGAAAAGTACAATGATCATAATACCAACATGGGCCAGTGAAGCGACGCTCTCCACAACTAGACTGAAGAACGAAACGATAGCAACTTGTCTGTTCCCTTTCCCTGATTCCCCAATGCTGTTCCCTCCCCCAAATCCCCCATAAAATCTTTAAAAAAAGAAATAAATTCATCAATCTTATACAAGCCTAATCAATAGTTTGTGATTTGGGGACATTATTTAAGAAAGCCTGTCCAGCCCTGAGGTGCTCACTACATCCCAAGCCTGGCAGCCTATGGGACTCTCATCCCTTCTAGTTGGTGAGACCTGGCATCCCTCTTGCTGACTGCAGAGGTGGCTATCCCTCCTCATCTTCTGCCGTGATTGCTTGGTCCTTGTGAGTATTAGACTTCAGCCTTGATTTCCTGATGAACTGCACTTTCTCTGCTGAGACTGGACTCTTTCCATGATCTCTCTTTCCCTCTCTACCCAGACCTGCACTCTGTTGTCTGGGTACTGGCCTTAAAATGCACTGACTTCTCTGGAACCACAGTGTCCTACTAGTGTCAGCACTGCTGAAAATGCCCCTTAGATATCAGTCTTGCCAGAATTGAGCACCTCTTTTCTATAGTACTGGAATAGTTTCTTTGGGTCCCATCTGAGACACTCTCTCCTAGGGCTTGGATCAATAATGGGATACAGCTGAAGATGCCAAATGGTGCCCAAGAGCATTGCTGCTCACAAAAGGGGAGCCCCAAGATGAGCCTGTCTGCTCTGACCATGCACCTTCAAGCCAGGCCTGCTTGCCCAGTGCCCCTCAAAGCTGACCACAGTTGAAGGACAGCCTGGGAGCTCTCTGCTCCACCTAGCGCAACCAACCCAGACTTAATTTTGCTTTCCTTCCCATCCTGTTTAGCTCTGCCCATGTCTCAATCTATGATGCCCCTTCTCCCTCTAACCCTTAGAATTCACATGGGTCTGGATTTTCTTGGCTTTGACACTCAGCACACTTAAGGGCTTTGGGTGAAACTCACCTTTGGGCTCCAGCAGCTCCTGTCTGCCCCAGGAAAGGCACCTTATCCTGGCTCAAGCTTCCATGACCCAAACCCATGGATTTGGACAAAGTTGAAGATATAGGTTTCCAGATGTCCAGCTGAACAATTGGCAGGCCAGGGAAAAGATAAATCTTAAGGTGGGGAACAAGGAGGAGGTGAAAGCAAGAGTCAAAACAGCAAAACAGCAGGAAGATATAGGAAGATGGATAGGTTGAGGGGACTTGAAACCCAAAAATGTATATGGTAGAGAGCTAGCGTGGGGAGCATTCTAGCATCCTCATTAAGAGCACAGTCTTCAGGGCTGGCCAAGTGGCTCAGTTGGTTACGAGTTCACCCAAGAGTGTGAGCCCTGAGCAACAAGGTTGCCGGTTGGATTCCTGGCCCGAACTGAGCAGCCACTGAGCTGCCAACAGGTAACAGGATGGCTCAGCTAAAAAAAAAAAGAAAAAAAAAGAGCACAGTCTTCAATGAGGAGACACCTAACCTTACTGGTTATGTGATCTCAGGTGGATTATCCTCCCAGAGCCCTGTTTTCATTGTCTGTAAAGTGGGGATGGCATAATAACTTGCATGATTATCTGAAGATTAAATGATAATAAATATGTGGTGTTTTTGTAGTGTTTGGCACAGAGTAAGCATAATGGCAGCTGTTGTTATCACCATTAGTTCATGAACAGAATGCCAGCTGCCAAGTTCCTGTACTGGTGTATTGGCAGAGACCAGGGGTCAGCAAACTATGGCCTGAGGGCCAAGTCCAGCTCACTGGCTCTTTCTGTATGGACCATGAACTAAGAATGGTTTTTATATTTGTAAACAGTTGACAAAAATCAAAAGAAAAGCAGTATTTTTATGATGTGTGAAAATTAAGTGACATTGAAATTTCAGTGTCCATAAATAAAGTTTTACTGGACTATAGCCATGCTATTTCTTTTGTATTGTCTTGCTTCCTACCTCTTTACAGAAAGTTTGCATTAAAAAAAAAAAGAGTTTGAAAAAAAAAAAGAAATAGAAAGTTTGCATAAAAAAAAAAGAAAGTTTGCAAAAAAAAGAAAGAAAAAGAAAGTTTGCTTACCTGCGGCATAGGGACAAATGCTTTCATCAGCAGAACCTTGCAGAACTGGGCTGTCTCCTCCCCTCCACAGCTCTGCCTATGCTGGCTACCTGTCTCTGCCTACCCGCCCTCCCTTGGGGCTCCAGAGAACCATGTGGTCAAGCCAGCCTTATTTGACCCATTGCTCTCAGGTCTAGCTTTCTGAACAATGAGGCTGAGTCATTGCAGGATTATACAGAAAAGCAAGGACAGGACTGTTTTGAGATTAAAAATGTAAGAAAAAAAAATGCGCAGAAGTATTCTGCAAATGCAATGGATATTTTATTCAGCAAATAATGGTTAAATGATATTTAATGAAGTTCCCATGTATTTTAGTTTTCCTTCTGTTTAGTGATGTGTGTGTGGTCATGTTCTTTAAACAAAAAAATGTTTTATTAACCAGAATGCTTTAATGTCTGACCAGACCAAGTAAGTTTTTAAACCAAATGAAGTCATCATAAAGTATGTCAAACCCACCCGCAAAGTGGCGTTTTGAGCTTCCTAGTCCTGTTTTTAGATGGCTCCCGCCATCTTTTTTATGCTTCCTCTTAGCTTCCTGTTCACCCATCCCCGTTTCTCTTCCAGTCTCTGTGCTTGTACTTTGGGCCACTTGATTGCTGTGGGTGGCTGAATAGAGAGCAGATAAAGGTCATTGCATTCGAAGAAGCCAAGGAACTGTGAGGCCAGGGTTTTAAGAAAATCACCAGCCAGATTTTGATATTTCCCAAGGTGATGGTAAGTGCTGGAGTAAAAGGAACACTATGAGCCAGTTCCTCAGTAACTGTCACAGGAGACCCAGCAATTTGGTAGGGGGCATCAATGAGGAAAAGCAGAAGGGAGAAGAGGTAGATGGCATAAGAATCAAAGGACATTTTTATAAAGAAAGGGACATGCAAAGCACCAGGAGACCTGGGACAATGCTGGTCTCCTCTGCGTCTTCACAGGACGTGGGAGAATGAGCAGCCTTCCCTGGAGAAGGTAGGAAAGGAAGGCTGAGAGGAGCTTTCACAAAGCAGAAGAGCACTCCAGAGAAAAGGCTGAGGTTTTGGGTGTTGTTTTCCTTACATGGGGCCACAGAGGACATACTGGGGAAGGGTGGTAGGGAACTCCAGGAGTAGTGGGGGATGAGGTCAGTGGGAGAACAAATCCGGATTGAGGGTAAGGAGACATGTCCTGAGGCAGTTGCATTTCAGCTCAAGGCCAAGGGCAACAGGAACCTGAGTCACCCTAGGATTAACTGGCCCCAAATTCTAAATGAAGTGCTATAGTCAGGTTGTTCCTGTTCTGGGGGCAGGGGAGGAGGGAGTGGGAGTGGGTTTGAGAAGCCTGATGCCACTGTGAGGGTGGTTGGTGTCTCATGCAGCTGCCACAAGCCATTCCCTTGGTGTAAAATGCTTTTAGCAAAGTGCCTATACCCAGGAGTACATGCATTGGTGACTTTGTCCTCAATTCCTGGACAACTTAAATACTAAGCAGGTACTTAAAAGTGGTGACGGAAGAGGCTCAGGTTTTTATGACATTGTGTCAACATGACTAATGAGGCCCTGTAATGCCCTTCTCCAGGTAACCATGGGGCTCACTTTCTTCTTCACCCATGTTTCTCTCAAAGATGGACCTTCTCTGACCCCATACCCAAAACTACCCTTCTCATCACTTGCTATCATCTCATCCTGTTTCATTTTCTTTCATTCTGCTTATGTCCACCTGACACATTCTATATTTGTTCATTAGATAACTGTCATCCCCACTAGAATGTAAGCCCCATGAGGTCAGCGTTTCCTTTGGTTCTCTTCCCTGTTGCCCAGTGCCTATAAAGGTGCCTGGCATAGAGCAGACAGAGCTCAGTAAGTATTTGTGAACCAATGATCAGATGGATGGATGGCCTTCTGGCCATCCCTCAGAGATATCATCTCTCAATAGAAGTTGTTGCTCCATTAATGATTCTGTTAACCCCTGAAGAGTCTCTCTTCACCATGCCTCCTATAACAAAAGTGAATTGCCTAAGATTCAGTCTCCACACTGGTTCTCTTTAAGTTCTTTTTTTTTGAGGGCAGTGTCACTGGCCCTCATATGTGGGACCCGAGCCGGGACCACTGGCTTCCCAAGCCAGCGCTTAACCACCGCGCCACTCGGCCAGCCCCTCTCAAAGTTTTATACAATTAAATCTGATTACTAGAAACTCAGCTTCTTGCTTTGACCACTCCCTCCCCTCATCTGGCCCTTCCTCCTTTTAACTGCTTTTTCTGATGTTGGCCAAGACATCAGAATCAGAGATTAGAGTCAGAAAATTAGGACTCTCCCATGATCCCCTACCAAGGCTTGAGATTTTCAATAACTAAGACAGTCAGACACCCTTCTTTCCCCAAGAGCCCAGAGGTTGTAGGAGGATTGACAATTAAACATAAGATTATTAGTATAATAAGGACAGTAGACGTGAGGAGCTATCTTCAAAAAGGCTTCCCTTGAGGAATGATAGTTAATTATTAAGCTGAAGGACAGGTAGGATTTAGCTGAGCAAAGAAGGGTTTGGTGAAAGTATATTTCAGGGGAAGCCCCCGAAGCTAGAGAAGGGGGGCCTTTTGGAGGAACTGAAGGGCCAAGTGGCTGGAAACAGAGCAGGAGGTGGGAGTAGTGGGTAGCTAGAGCTGTGACAACAGACAACCTGATTGGAATCCCAGATCCAACACTATTAGCTGCCTGACCCTAGGCAGGTTACCATATTTTGCTGTGTATAATGCGCATCCACATTTTTGGTCCAAACTTTCAGGGAAAAAATATTTCATTTTAATTTTTAAAAATTGTTATTTGTTTACATTTAAGTACTTGTTTTTTTTTTTGTATTATAAAGGAATTTTAGCATTTATTTTTTTAACATATTATGGTACAATTTATATAACAAATAATTACAAAACACAAGAACAGATAAAAGGTACAAGAAACTTTATGCACCGGTAACAAATTTATGATATTTATAGAAGGCCAAGAACTCTTCATTGCAATTTCATTGTAAATTCATCAAAGCCTATTATCATATTCCAGGGTATTATTTTGCATACGGATGTTATTGATTTCTAGAATTACACTTTTAACTCATACGCATAAATAAAAGAATTAAAAACATTTATATAGGTATGGAATTAATACAGCCCATGTATAATATGCATCCTTATTTTTCCCTCACAAATTTGTATAAAATTGTGCGCATTATACATGGCAAAATATGGTAATTAGCCCATTTGAGGATCAGTTTCCTTATTGTGAAAAACAGTAGTATCTAGGGTAGCTTGAGGAAGCAATTTAGATAAAATGCTTAGCAAAGGCTTGCACAGAGTACATACTCATTGTATGTTTACTCAGGTACTAACTAGTAGTACATGGAGGGTGTTCAACAGACGTGAATGAACTGCAGACTCCTAAAGGTAGCAGTTCTCTCCCCAGTCACCCAACTCTTCACCACCAAGAAATCCACTCCCCTTGTTAGATACTCAGTCCTTTCCTGGGTCCCCAAACTCAGACAGCCTGCCTCATACTAGGAAGGCTGAGCCACTGGGCTTGTTCTCCACTAGCGGCTGCCTGACTTGCTACTTTAGGAAAGCAGCTAAAGCCCTGTAAGTGGCTGTGAAACTAAAAGGCCACGTTGTTTTTGACTGAACTTCACTGGCTTGAGTCCAGATCTAGGTGTGAAATACAAAGGGTGAGGGACACTTGAGGGTATGGCCTCTGGAGGTTAAGAGCTGTCCCACAACTCAGGTCACTCCAGCCTCTTGCCAGAGTTCTGGTGGCTCCAAGGTTTTGTTTTGTGGTTTAATTCAGGCTGAGATAAGCTCATTATAATAAGTACAGTAATTTATGGGTTCCATGGCTATAATACCATCACTTTTTTCCCTGAACCTTCTCTTTTTCTTTTTTTTCTCTTTCCTGTTTGTTTTGTTTTGTTTTGTTTTGTGTGTGCATGTGTGTGTATGTGTGTGTGTGTGTGTGTATGTGTGTGTGTGTGTATTATTAGTTTCAGGTGTACAAAGCAATGTAATAGTTAGACATTTACTCTCCTCACAAAGTGATAATTCCCCCAATCTACTACTCCTCTGACATCATATATAGCTGTTACAATACCATTGACTATATTCCCTATGCTGTACTCCACATCCCATGACTATATGTATGTGTGTGTGTATATCTATCTATCTATATATATATATATACACACACACATATGTGTGTGTGTGTGTGTACGTATAAAATTATAGCTGACATTTCATATTATTCAACTTCAGGTGTATAGCACAGCAGTCAGACATCTACATAGTCTATGAAGTCATCTCCCTAATAAGTCCAGTGCCCATCTGGCACCCTACATAATCTTTACAGCATTATTGATTATATTTCCCAAACTGTATTTCATATCCCCATGACTATATTGTGATTACTAATTTGTACTTTCTAATCCTTTTACCTTCTCCCCCATCCCCACCTTCCTCTCATCTAACAACCATCAGTTTTTTCCCCCCCGTATCTCTGTTTTGTTTGTTCATTTATTCTGTACTTTAGATTCCACATATAAGTGAGATCATATGATATTTATCTGACTTATTTCATTTAGCATAATATTCTCTAGGACCATCCATGTTGTTCCAAATGGTAAGATTTCATTCTTTTTCATGGCTGAGTAATATCCCATTGTATAAATGTACCACAGTTTCTTTATCCAATTGCTTACCAATAGGCATTTTGGTTGTTTCCATGTCTTGGCTATTGTTAATAGCACTGCAATAAACATAGGGGTGCATATATTTTTTCAAATTAGTGTTTTGGATTTCTTTGGATAGATACCCAGGTCCCTAAGCCTTTTCTAAGAAAAAAAATTAAATCTACAGAAAAGTTGATGGTTTATAAATACCATGAGCATGTGTAACCCTTCACCTAAATTCATTAATTGTTAATGTTTTGCCGCATTTGCACATATGATCTCTCTCAGATTTCTTTTTGTTGAGTGATTTTTATTAACAGTAAGTAGCAGATATGATGACACTTCACCCTAAAATCTTCAACATTCATTACCTAAGAATGAAGACATTCCATGACAAAATATACCAATGGCATTTTCACAGAACAAATAATCTTAAAATTTATGTGGAACCATGAAAGACCCTAAGTAGCCATGGCAATCCTGTGAAAGAAGAACAAAGCTGGAGGTATCATGCTACCTGATAATCAAATACTATAAGGCTATAGTAATCAAAACAACATGGTATTGGCACAAAAACAGACACACATATCAATGGAACAGAATAGAGAGTCCAGAAATAAATCCATGTCTATGTGGCTATTTAATCTATGGCAAAGGAGGCAAGAACTTACATTGAGGTAAAGACAGTCTATATAATAAACGGTGCTGGGAAAACTGGACAGATACATGCAAAAAAAATGAAACCAGACCCCCTTCTTATGCCATATATTAGAATAAATTCAAAATGGATTGAAGGCTTAAATGTAAGACCTGAAGCCATAAAACTCCTAGAAGGAAATATAGGAAGTAAACTCTCAGACATTACCCTTAGTAATATTTTTATTGGTATATCTCAGGCAAGGGAAACAAAAGAAAAAATAAACAAATGGGACTATATCAAACTAAAAAGATTTTTCACAGCAAAAGAAACCATCAACAAAACAAAAAGACATACTACTGAATGGGAGAAGATATTTGCCAGTGATGCATCTGATAAAGGGGTTAATATCCAAAATTTATGAAGAAAACTCAAACAACTCAACACCAAAAACAAACAAACAAACAAACAAAAAAAACCAATCCAATTAAAAAATGGGCAGAGGACCTGAGTAGACTTTTCTCTAATGAGGTCATATAGATGACCAACAGACATATGAAAAGACATTGCATGACATAGGCACAATGCCATAGCATCTAGGAAAATTAATAATTCAAAATATCATCTAATATTCAGTTCATATTTAAATTTTGCACTTGTCCCCAAAATGTATAGTTACTTTTTCTTAACCCAAAATATAAGTAAGGTAGACACCTTACATTTGGTTGCTAATGTCTGTTTAGCCTATTTTCACCTAATACAGTACCTTACCTTTCTTTGTTTTTATGACATTGATTTTTTTATATCTCATACAATGTTCCACATTCAAAATTTGTCTGATTGTGTTCTCATAGATTCCAACCGACCATTATTATTATTTTTTTTTTTATTTTTTTAAAGATTTTATTGGGGAATTGGGGGAGGGGAACAGCATTGGGGAATCAGGGAAGGGGAACAGACAAGTTGCTGTCTTTTTGTTCTTCAGTCTAGTTGCGGAGGACGTTGCTTCACTGGCCCATGTTGGTATCATCATTGCGCTCTTCCCGGATAAGGCAAATGAGTCGCCAGCTCTGGATGGTCGCTCACCGCGGCTATTGGCAGCTCATGGTGGCTGCCGGCCACTCACTGTAGCCTATGGCAGCCCACTGCAGCAGGGGCTGCAGCCTACACCGTCCCAGGGCTCACACAGCCCAGCTCCAGGTGGAGCTGTTGTTAGCTGTAGAGGGCAGTGTCACTGGCCCTCATATGTGGGATGGGAACCTGGGCCGCTGGGTCCCAAAACCAGCTCTTAACCAATGAGCCACTCGGCCCGCCCCTGACCATTTTTTTTTAAAAATCATTTGTCTCATTAAAAAATAATAGTGCGGGGCCGTCCGAGTGGCGCATTGGTTAAGCGCTGGTTTTGGGATGCCAGCGGCCCCGGTTCGGATCCCACATGAGGGCCAGTGACACTGCCCTCTACAGCTAACAACAGCTCCACCTGGAGCTGGGCTGTGCGAGCCCCGGTGATGGTGTGGGCTGCAGCCCCTGCTGCAGTGGGCTGCCATAGGCTACAGTGAGTGGCCCGCAGCCAGCGTGAGCGGCTGGCAGCCAAGCGTGAGCTGCCAATAGCTGCGGTGAGCGACATCCAGAGGCCAGTGACCGATCTGCCTCATCCGGGAAGAGCGCAATGATGATACCAACAGTGAAGCAACATCCTCCGCAACTAAACTGAAAAACAAAAAGACAGCAACTTGTCTGTTCCTCTTCCCCGATTCCCCAACGCTGTTCCCCTCCGCCAATTCCCCAATAAAATCTTTCAAAAAAAATAATAATAATAGTGCATAGTGAAACAATTTTAGGACTTTTGAAATATGTAAAATATGAAGTAAAATTTTCCCTTCTGCCCACCGGCCTTTGCCCTAAAAGTACACATTGGAAGCAGTTAACAGTGTATCCCTCTAGAAAAATAAATACCTTTACCTGAATATATATAGCTATATACAGATCTGTTTTTCCATCATCTAGCTCTTTTTCAGGCTTCTATCCATGTGATAGTATTATGACCATTATTTGTCACCTTGGTTTTTTTGCTTAATTTGTCTTAAATGATGTGCCACAACAGTATGTCTAGATTGTTTTTATATTTTTATCTGTATAGTTTTCCATTATATGGATGTACCATAATTTGACCAGTTTTCTATTGATTGACATTTAGATTATTTCTAGGTTTTCTTTTGTCTATTACAAATAATGTTGCAATAAACATCCTTGAACATATTACATGCTATATTTTTGTGATATGGTAAATTTATATAGGTGAAGTTGCTAGGTTAAAGCGTGTTTGCAAAGACTTGGGCAGCTTTATGACTCTATCCACTTTTAGGGTGCCCAGGGGGAGTTGAGCTGCAGTGCTAGACACAGAATCCTTTCTGAGTAGCACCCAACAAACCAAGATGGAAAACCCAACTGTAATATTCTATCTTTGTCAGCAAAATTACAGCAGTATAGATTGAAAATTATTACCATGAATGAGTTTATATATATACATATATATAAAATGCTAAGTCCAAGAAGTTTCACACCAAATTGCATTCACAGATGCATTTTTGGGACATAGGTACAAGAATTGGACAAAGTATCTATTCTCTAGGCAGTAGTCCCCCTTTATCCATGGGGGATAGTTACGACCCCCAGTAATGACCTGAAACTGGATCGTATCGATCCCTCTATATGTCCTATGTTTTTTCCTATACATACATACCTATAATAAAGTTTAATTTATAAATTAGGCATAGTAAGACATTAACAAAAATAATAATAAAATAGAAGCACTTAACGACTTCTCTTTGGCTTATCTGAATTGCCAGCATCACTACTCTTGCTCTTGGGAGCCATTATTAATTAAAACAAGGGTTACTTGAACACAAGCACTGTGATACCATGACAGTCAATCTGATAACTGAGAGGGCTACTAAGTGACTAATGGGCTGGTAGCCTATACACCATGGGTACACTGGACAAAAGGATGATTCATGTCCTGGGTGGGATGGAGCAGGATGGTGCAAGATTTCATCACACTACTCAAAACGACGTGCAATTTAAAACTTACGAATTATTTATTTCTGGAATTTTTCATTTAGGATTTTCAGGCTTCAGTTGACAATGGATAACTGAAACTGAAGAAAACAAAACACTGTGGCTAAGGGGGGACCCCTGTATTGCTTTTAAGAATTCGACAGTGAACCTTTTTGAAACATGAGTACTGAAACAATGAAGTGGAATTGGGTGCACAGAAGCGTTGCCAAGGAGAACCCAGTGACATAGGTAGGATGATATGACTACTGATAAGGAAACATTTTCTTATGTGGCTCCATAAATTTGTAACCCCCAATCAGGGCAGAGGGCTCACTAATCTCCAAAACTAGACCTTCCTAAGTTGTCAACAATACTACTATACCAAAAGAAAGCCAGCTGTTAATAGAGGGAAGGCCCAAGAAATAAATTTCTGTGATCTTATTGACTCATTTCCACACAACATATAAATTCTTGAGGGTATTGTCACACATTTTCAAGTCAGTAAAATAATTCTGTAAAAACCAATATTCTATCTATATCCTGGCATAGGGTGCTCTAAGATATATACTGTTAAGGGGGAAAAGCAAGATAAATTAAAGCATGTATAGTATGTCACAATTTATCTAAGAAAATATATGCATGCTTTAAAAAATAAAATGAAAAAAAAAAATACCAAAACATCAAAAGGCCAGTAAGCCTGTGTAAAGGTACTGAACATCATCAGTCATCAAGAAAATGCAAACTAGGGGCAACCCAGTTGGGAACCCCTCTCGTTTTGAGAGCTGTTACTTTCTACTCTAATAAACTACCCTCTGCTGTAAACTTGACCTCTCTGGTCCGTGTCTCCATTCTTCAGCTTCACAAAACTACGATTCCGGCACAAGAGAAATATCCTACATCATTTAGGGGCTCGCCCGGGATGAAAGAGAGGTAAATATGATCTGTGCTTTTCTGTTTGCTTTGCCCACTCGCCGGCCTTCAACAATATTTTCCTGTCACACAAACATTGGGCCTCCGACAGCCAGGTAAAAAACGACTAGCGTGGCTGCCAATCTAAAGACTTGGAGGACAGGCTTAGCAGAAGGGCTCTGGCTAATCCCCTCAGATACTGAGTTGGAGGAATGTTGGCCTTAGCCCGACTGCCTTCTCTCTTGGGGAAAAGGGGGAATCTGAGGACAGTGCAACGTTGGGATGAACGACTCTTGGATGCATCTGAGGAATTCTGGTCACGGCGACTCTGTGAGGTGTTCCAAAGGCTACCTGGGTCTTCTCCTGACCCAACAGCCCTAAGAGTGCTGGCTAATGGCTCTCCCTCTCTCTCCCCTCTCTGCTACTCCGCTGCCTTTTCCTTTCCACAAGAAGGCTGATGGGCCGGCCGAGTGGTGCAGTGGTTAAGCGCTGGCTTGGGAAGCCAGCGGCCCCGGTTCGGGTCCCACATATGAGGGCCAGTGACACTGCCCTCAAAAAATAAATAAATTTAAAAAAAAAATAAAGAAGAAGGCTGAATACTGGCGTGTGGCTAGGTTGTGGGCCTTTGCAGGCAACTGAGGGACCCTCGGCCACGGCCACTCTGCGGTACAGTCCCAAAGGCTTCACTGGTCCCTTCTCAGCCCGACCGCCCCCCATGGGGTGCTGGTAGAATGCCTCCTCCATCCTTACTGCTTTTTTCATCCTGACACTATCGCTCTCCTCAATCCCTGAGATGCTGGTCTGGGGCCCCTTCCCTGTGATACCTTCTCAACAGTCAAGGCATCTTAAGGGATTGCCTCACACTACAGCCTCAAATATATCTCTGCTTACACACCACCCCCTGGCTGGCTACCACGCCTACAGGACCACAACCTCACCTGGATTTGTTCATCTACCGTGGGCTGTTAGAACCCCTTTGGACTAGCCCTAAGTGCGGATTCATACTTTGTCCCTCCTCAGCAGGAAGCAGCCAGAGTGGTCTTTGCCCCTACCCTTTACCCTAACAGCAGTTAGGATGACCTCATCAAAGGGGGGAATGAGATAGGAAAATTATAGGCAGTCAGGAAAATTGCCACGGTAGAAGGAAGCAGGGTGTAAACTATAACAAAGCCAGGAAAATAATTTGTTAGCTAACAAACAGGATTAAGTCACAAGACCTGCCAGTGACAAACTCAGGTCGGGGAGGAGAAAGGCCTCTTTCCCAATCAGGGATTCCCAGGTAGAATGCATATCTCAGTCTCCGGTAACATGCTCCTCTCAGAGCAGAGACATTCATTAAGCTGATTAAGCTCTAAGGAAATTAGACATTTTGGAGGAAACACCTCCTCCAGGCTGAGCAACAAACGTGGCCCCAAAAGGCGCCAGCCAGCCCCCAACCCCAGACATACAAAAGGTATAAAAACCAAAGATTTTGCCCTAACTAGTGGGCAACCCAGTCGGGACCCCCTCTCATGTTGAGAGCTGTTATTTTCTACTCTAATAAACTACCCTCTGCTGTAAACCTTTTTTTTAAAAAAAAAATGCAAATTAAAATTACAAGAAGATAATACTACAGATTCATCAGAATGGGTAAAATTAAAAAGACCAGGTCGAATACAAAGTGCTTGCAAAGATGAGGCACCATAGAAACCTTTATGTACTGCTGGTGGGAATGTAAAATAGTGCAACCATTGTAGGAAACTGGAAGATTCTAAAAAATTGAAATATGAACCTTTCTTCTGGCTAGTGGTGTGCTTGTCTGTCTTTAACAACTGGCTCTGGGAGTGGAGGAGAGGGAAGTCCTGATTTGTAACATGGCATAAATATTCCCACCATGGCTGATTTTAAGCTAACATGAAGTCACTGAAAGTAGAGTTGGGAATAAATGTGCATATTCAGCCCCAAGGTGTACAAGCTGGTTCAGAGCAACTCTGCCTATGACCAGCAATTCCACATCTGAGTACATACCCAAGAGAAATGAATGCATAAATTCACAAAAAAATTACTTATATGAGAATGTTCTTAGCAGCTTTATTCATAATAGACAAAAACTAGAAACAACCCAGAAATCTATCAACATGTGAAAGGATAAACAAATTGTGGTGTATTCATATTAATACAATGGAACACTACTCAGCAATAAAAAATAATGAACTACTAATATAACAGTATGAATAACTCTCAAACACATTACATTAATTGAACCACCTACAAGAGTGCACTCTGTATAGTTAGTTCCATTTATGTAAAAGTTAAGGATGAATCAAACTAACTAATAACCAATAGTAACTATTTCTAGGATGATGGGAGTTGCCTCTTGGATTGTGGACAAGGTAACTTTCTGGGTATGATACAAGTATATTTTATTTTGATCTGGTACATGGGTGTATATATTTGTCAAAATTTACTAAGCTCTACACTTACATGTAAAGTTGCCTCAATAAAGTATTTGTTTTTGTTTGTTTGTTTGTTTGTTTTTTAGCTGAGCCATCCTGCCACCTGTTGGCAGCTCAACGGCAGCTCAGCTCGGGCTGGCATTGAACCGCCATTGCTCAGAGCTCAGCTCACACTCTTGAGCGAGCTCTAACCAACTGAGCCACTCAGCCATCCCAATAAAGTATTTGTTGACATTGAACAATAAAGACAGTGGTTTTCTCTCATTTCAAAAAAAAAAAAGAAAGAAGTCATAATTTTTAATGCTTATCTACAGGGATGGAGAAAACTAAAAAGAGACAGAATAAAAAGCTATATTTCTCTGAATACACCTTGTTTAGTAGGTTTGATTTTGGATGCATGAGAATAATTTACATAAAAATGTAGACTAAGTTAAATCAAAATGGAAGAAAAAGGCAATTCCCTAAAATCAAAAGCAAAACAAAACAAAAAATATTTCTAACTATTGAGTTGGTGGCCAACCACACAGAGAGGAATTATTTCAAGAGACTTTTAACAGAGGAAGTTGTAGTACATCCTTGTAGGAGCTATCATAAGGCAAAAAGAACTCCCAAAAAATTTTTAAACTTTTAATATTCATGTTGTTAGTAATAATATTGATATTATTACTCTGCAAATTAGCTATGTATTGTAAGATAAAGCAAATAAGTAATTATGTTAATGTTAATAGAAACCAAGAATTTTACCGTAAGAGATAGAGATGCAAATATAGAATAAAAACTTTCGTAAACATTCTATAATCTTCAGTTTTAATAGAAAATATTTGTGTGAACTGATGATACATTTCCTTATTTTGAAAAATCCCTTTCCTACCTCTGTCTACTTAAAAGGTCTAGAAATGGTGACCAATCAAATGCAATGCATGCCCCTCATGCCAGTTTATAGTCTCTAAATATTATTTCCCACTAATGGAACCAGGGCTCCTTGGGGAGATGGATGGTTCAGTCTGAGATAGGAAATATACATGATGAATCTGGAATATCACAACATACCCAGAACTCCTGGGGCCAGGTCAAAAGGACTCAGAAGTCAGTTTGTGAAGGCTGTGTCTCACTGAACACAATGGGACAATTTAGATATGAATATGAGTAACTGAAAAGGATTGAGACACAAGACCATGTTGAAAATTCACAAGTTCATAATGATACTCAAAAAGAAAAAATAAACACCGTCGTTCACCTTTAGATGATACTGGGGAAACAACTCATTGTTCTGAAAACAGGCAAATAAAGAGAAAGAATATACCTTTGCCACATGAATTGAACTTAGGGTAACCAAATACCCTAAATGTTTTTTTTATAGGAGTATTCCAACCAGTAATTAAGAAGGAAAATCATAATTTTGCAAGCCCCTAAAGAAATAATGGTTCTAAGCAATGACGATTGTATTCAGTTTCCTGGAGCTGTCATAACAAAGTATTGTATCACTGTGTTGACGGGACTGTGCTGCCTCTGAAGCTCTAGGAGAGGACCCTTCCTTTCGCTCTTCTAGATTCTGGTGTTTGCTGGCAACCCTCAGCATCCCTTGACTTGTGGATGCAACACTCCAATCTCTGCTTCTGTGGTCACATGGCCATCTTCTCCTCGAGTCTGCCTGTGTTCAAATGTTCCTTCTCCTATAAGGGCTGAATTAGGGCAGGCCTCACTTTAACCTGATTATATCTACAGGTGTGGGGGTTAGGACTTCAACTTGTCTTTTTGGGGGACACAATTCAACCAATAATAATCATCAAGTTCAGCTAGTATGACAAAAAGGCACAGGACATTATAATTATTGCCAAAACAGATCCAAATCAGACCAAGTCTAGATCTAATTACCAATGTACAGGAAACAGAAAGGACAGATGAGCACGCTCAACACGACACAGGCACATAACTGGCAAAGTCCAGAACGTGGGACGTTCTCAGGACCAATGACTTGGTTTCTTCAATAAATAACTTGCAAGGAAAAATCAGAGGGAGAGAAACCTATAAATTCAAATGGATGTAATAGACCTAGCAACCAAATCCAATGTACAGATCTTATTGGGAAATTTCCATACTTACTAGATATTTAATGATATAAAGGGATTATTGATCATTTTTAAAAAGGCGAAAGATTTATGCGATCTGAAGAGAAACCAGAATATTATTATTGATCATTTTTTAAAAATACCTTGGTATAATACTAGTGTTTAAAAAAAAGAGTTGTTAACTTATCGGAATATATGCCCTCGGATAAAATGACTTGATATTTGGAAGGTGGAAGGAGCATTGGGGATGGCTTAGGTGTGAAATAGGAATAGCTGTGTTAATTAATGAAGCTTGGTGTTGGGTACATACAGACTATGTTTCTATATGCTGAAATTTTCTTGCATATAAATTTATAAAAATAAAAATACAGTGTGTTAATTCAGTGTTTCTCAACTTGGGGGAGTATCAGAATCTATCTTTTGAAGACATCTCCCTCCTCAGACTCACTGAGATCTGTTGGATATACTTTTGTAGGCTATTGAGTTTCTCTTTTCAAAAGTATCCACTGCAACTTGATTGCTGATGAAGAAATTTTGTTTGTTGGAAGTTCCTGGCTAGCTGACAAAAATGTTTTTTCATTAGGCAAGAAATGAATTTTTAAAACTCCTTTTATTATAGAAGTACTATGTACATATATATACACACACAGGGTAAAAAGAAAGTCCAAAAAATGCCCCGAAAGTAAGATCACTCTTCCCACCCCAATTCTCTTCCCTAAAGTTTCCTGTGAAGCACTTTAGACATTTTTCTAAGCATCTACAAAAATGAACACGATTTCCTTACTGGAAATACTACCTGCAACTTGATTTGTTTTGGTTTTGCTTTTTACCCAGCAGTATACCTTAGAGAACTTTCACAGCAGCAGATACAGATTCTCCTCTTTTTTATTTCACTACATGAAAATACCATGATTTATTTCAGTCCCCAGTTGGCAACAAGCATTTTCCCTCCCAGTTATTTCCTTTTTCAGGTGATGTTGCAACACACCTTCTTGTACACACATAGAAAAGGAATTTTGTTGAAAAATCTGTAACTCCTAAGAAAACCCCTCCTTCATTCTTTCAGCTTGGGACAGGAAGCACTCTGTGGTATGAAGCAATCACGCAGCAAACCTGGACCTGACCACATCACCTTGTGATTCACCCCCTCTGGCAGCTACAGACTGGGCGGTAGGAGGGTACCGGCTCCTGGGGTCGCTGAGACGCCCGGTGTCCGCAGCTCTGCGGCTCAAGGGGACCCGCTGCCCAGGCTGAGGGTTGCGGATGCGCCCGAGTCCCCTGTGTATGACGTCCCGAAGCACCAGCATCAAGTCCTTAGGTAAGTCTGCTGGCTTTGAAGGAGTCTGGGGCTGAGGGATGTTAGATTCACCTGGATGCAGCAATTGTTCAGGTGGTGGCATGTTTAAAGTCACGACACTAAAATGCTAATGTGGTCCAGTGCCTCTGGTGGCTAAGGGCAGCTCAGTGCCTAGCATTTTCTCTGAAAGGGAGCAGGACGAGTGGGTGAGCAGAGTAAGCTTTTATTTTAGTTGTGGTTTTGTGGGTTTTTTTTAGTTTATTCTCTTATTTTTTTAAAAAGTGGGTTGTGTTGAACTCTCTAGAAGCCCTCTGTAACAGCAAGGCTTTTCTTTTCTGCCACGTGGGACTTGATGTGGGCATCTCTTGCCAGAAATGGGAATTTCCTGGCAAGGAAGAGAGGCAATTTGAGTAACCCCGATACAGACAAGTACAGTCACCTCAATAAAGCTTGTCAGGTGTCATTGAAGATGTGTGAGAAACCAGATAGAAAGCTATAGAAAATGCTCTTTAAAAAGTATTCTCCCATTGATGTCGTTAGTGGAGCTTTTGCCACCCGATCCCTGGAAATGGATAAGTTCAGGCCGAGGCTTCAGGAAGGAGAGTTTTGTTAGACTCACTGGGAAAGGGTTTGGGGGATGGTCTGTGTCTCAGTCAGGCTGTGTGGCACTTCCAGCTTGGACAATGAGTATTAGGGCTCAGAGCAAAATGCACGTGACTTGTGTCTCTTTTAAAAAATGCTTAGGGTGGCTGTTATTTGAAAAGTAGGTAAAGGTTTATTTGCATAGTCCCTCAACTGAAGAGTATATTTTGGAGTGGCTCTCAACTCCCTTGGTGAAATTTGGCCAATCAACAGTTATTAGAAGACAAGCATAGGGCTGGCCAAGTGGCACGGTGGTTAAGCACTGGCTTGGGAAGCCAGCGGCCCTGGTTCGGGTCCCACATATGAGGGCCAGTGACACTGTCCTCAAAATAAAAAAAAGCAGACAAACATATGCTTATTTGGAAGGGATCAATAACGCTCTTGTTCATCTGACATATCTGACGTTTCCATATGGCATTTGGCTTAAGAACAGAAGGTACTAAAAAAGCATTGCACTAGTGAGACTTTTGTGGGATTCAAGTAAGGAATGAAGTGGAGGGTGGTGGGGAATGGTTGATTCTTGGGCAAGGGTGGGGTCCTATAAGTTCACCAGAGGAGATGCAGGATGAGGTGGTTAGAAGTAGAGGGCTGCTCTGTTTTTTGTTTGTTTGTTTGTGTTTTTCTTTTAATTAACATCAAGGAAAAGTGAGAAAAGAGGAAAAGAGCTAATGACGGACGGTGTGTTGGACTGGGGTGAGTGAATAGATTAATACAGGAAACGCTGGTCAACCTGGGCCCGGGGCTCTAAACGCAGTTTACTGCTGATTGCCAGGACCAAGGTCAGAGACTGTAGTTAGCAGGGTGCAGGGCAAACGAGTCTCCAGGTTTCATGGGGCTGTGGAAAAAAATTCTGTTCAGAGATCAAGTAGATTAGGCCCCAAGTGAGAAGGACCCTGATTCTCTAGACATTCATCCAGGGAGTTGCCCTCCCCCCAGTTCCTCTCCCTTGCCCCACCTGCAGGGGTGTCCCATTTCCTATCACCTGTCCAGGCTCCCTGAACAGCATTTACATTCTGAACTAGTTCAGTTCCATAGAGAAGCTTTTGTTAAGCATTCATTAGCGTGTAAGATTTTTTTTCACCCTATGAAATTCTCTCAAGCCTTCTGACATTGTCAAATGCCTCAGTGATTGGGTTTGAACAACTGTGACCTTCAGCTGCCTGACCATGTGTAATGCCATCCCTGTTGATTGTAGATTCAAACTTAGGGATCTTTTCAGTCAACAGGAGGAAATACTAGAAAGGGGTATAGAGTCCTCCCTTCCTGCCCCTTTGGTGTCTGTAAGCTAAGACCTGTTCTTCCAAGTAATCTATTTCTAGTCAATCTTGATTCTACTTCCTTTAAACAGATCAATTTCCTAAAGAGGCAAAATAAGAGGGTGCCTGGTTCAGGAGTCAGAAAACCTGGTTCAGTGTTGCTTCTACCACTGATTAGCCATGGGCCCTTTGCAACTCTTGCAGTTTTCCCCCTTCAGTAAAAATGAAGGGGTTGAATCGAGATGCACAAAGATTTGAACAGCATGAAAAAAGAGGCTGAAATGGACAAGATTAAATTTAAAACAAGATTAAAAGTAAAACAATTAAATTTAAAACACAGTTAAAACTGGGAGAGAGCTAATATTGCTATTCCTATAGAAAAGGTTCAGTTGCCCCTGATGTGAATCAAGAATGAGCTCTGACTACGAGAATAACTCACAATAGCAGGCAGCATCAATAGATGCTCAGCTTCCAGAATAAGGAAGGTGAGAATCCTGCTTGGCTCTGCTCTCATCTGGCTATGGCATCTCCTGCTTCCAGTTTTACATCTGCCTCCAATCCTTTCTCCAACATGCAATCAGAATGATTGTTCTTAAAATCGAAATTTGGTTGTGACTCTCCTGCTTCTGAGCCTTCAAGAGCTCCCTATTACCCTCAAAATAGTCTCATTCAATGTCCTTCATGGTCTGGCCCCTGTTGATGATTCCAGCCTATCTCGTGTCCTCCACTAACTCACACCCCTGACTCTAGTAGTTCCAAACCACAAGCAGTTCCCAGAATTGGTTCTTCTCTTCTTGCTCCCTCTGGAGTACAGTTTCCAACACACACACACACACACACACACACACACACACACACACACACACCTCCACCTGTCAGTTTCTCCATCCTCTGGGCTTTCAGAGCCCCTGGGCTTGCCTCTGTCATAGCACTTCCCACACCATATTGCAATTGCTTGAGAGTACTCCCCACTCCCATCCCAAGACAGTGAGCTCCTCAAGACAGAGATTTGTTTATTTCTGTGCATTCTCAGTGTCTGTATCTACCTGCTAGGTAGTCAGTGAATAGCTGTAGAATCAACAGAAGGCTAGGGGAACAACTGACAAAGCCAAGTGTATCCAGAGTGATAAGGATGGTGAAAGTTGTGGAAATAATGGTGAATGACAAATAAATGAAGAACCCCAAAGAGTTTAGCCTGGAAAACAGGGCATCAAGAGAAGTACAATAACTTACCTTAATGTCAAGGGCTGCCCCCAGGAAAGTGGTATATGATTTACTCTGGGCTTTGCAGAGGGCAGAATTAGACCCTCTGGTGGGAGCAGGTTGGACACGGTGCAATCTAAGAATCAGCTTTGGAGAACACTATGACATAAATTTGGTGGAGGAAGGGTACCTTGCATAGAAGGGACAGCTTCTTGGGGACCTAAGAAGCTCACTGGCTCTGACGGCCCTCAGCACCATTGCAGGAGCATGGTTAGAAAGATTCTTGTGTTGGTTGAGGCATTTACCCCAATAATGTTGAAACTCCTGCAGAGCATAGATTCTAAAGTCTGCAGGTCCCTGGCAGCTCCACAGTCTGTGATTCTCTCATCTAGGCCACAACACCACACAATTTAGAAAACTGAACAGACATTCTCGTTTCTGACTTCTCTTCATTCGCAGTTTTAGAGTATTTTACCTGTTACATATCCACACAGGATGCCTGGTCCACTTAATTGTTCCATTGGGAAAGGAGATAGGGACATGGGGAAGTTCTATAACCTGTCCTAGTGTTTACAGGTAATAATATGAGGCGGAATCTTAATAGAAAATGGAACTCTAAGTCCGAGGCACTAAAGCAGATGGCTTTTTCAGGTCCCTCATGACTTCATGAGCCAAGTTGGTCCTATGAAGGGTCATGTTTCTTACCGTTTTGCCTTAATTGCACATCTGAAGTTCAAGAACACAACATGGCAGAGTGGCTATGGGGATGGGCTCTGGAACTAGATTGCTCATATGACCTCAGGTAAGTCGTTTAATCTGTCTGTACTCAGCTTCCTCATCTATAAGATGAATATAATAATAGAACTAACCTTACAGGGTTGTAAGGATAAAATGGGAACACAATACATGGGTATATTAAGTACTTTATATTATCTAGTATCATTAGTACTGTACTGGATGAGGACAAACTTGGGAATAAAGAGAATTGATTTCCCATTCCAGTGCTAAAGGTATAGTGCAGTGGTCTTCTGCTGTTCTCTGCACAATCTCAGAAGTTCCTCTGAGCTCCCACTGAGAGCCTGGGCTGGATGTAAAGGATGCAAGATGACAGCCTTTGGCACAGAAGAACAAAATGGGGGTGTGTGCACCCAGATGGGGCTCATGTGCTGCTGTCTGTGGTCCTGAAACAATATGTTAATTCTCTAGAAAACTGAGGGTGGGGTGGAGGATGCACCCATTGGCCCATGTCCCTCCCCCCTCCTCCATAATTTCCTGTTTATGGATAATCTTCCCACCAAATGAAATTTGGATAAATTACTCATAACTTTTGAGTCATTAGTTTCTTTTTCTTTGAATACAGGTTATTTCCATCCTTTGATTGTTCACAGGGGTGTTGTCAGGTTACATGCCATACTATATATGTAACAGCTCCCTGTCTGATGCCTGCCCAAGGGGCACAGGCAGAAAGGGCAACATAGTGGCAACAGACATATCTTTGAATCTGAACTCCCTCCAAGGAGAGTCACTGGAACTCCAAACCCCCTGAAGGCACAGCTCAGTTTCTTCCTCACCTAGTCCCAGAGGCCTCACACAGTTTTTAGCAGCTATTCATGTGTTCCTGAGGCTGGGATCAGAGCTACACTCCATTCTGTCACCAGGTTGGTCTGTATCGGCCATCGCTGCCTCGGCTATTGCTGATGCTGTACCTCCTTTCTGCTATTCCCCACTGGGAACAGGGCAGACTCTCCCCCACCAAGGGCACAGCTCTTCTGTTAGATGCCCTGAAGGGTTCTATTGCTGTTTCAACTTGGAATTTTTGTCAAGGACTTGGGAACAATTCCCAGTGGAGCCTGGGCCAAGGGACACTTGAGATACCACCCAGCATCTTGCTCAAAAGGCTTTCTCCTTTCTTTTTCATAAGTCTGAACTGTGCAATCCATCACTGTCTCAGATAAAGTCCAGGCTCCACAAGGGCCTTCCCCAGGGACAACATGAGAGGCACGCTGCCGCTGCCCTTTTTCTTGGTGTCAGAGAGTTTTATCTGGCATCCGGCAGCTCAGCTACATTCCCAATACCCTCGTCAAATAACTCTCCTGGTGGCCTGGGAGGTGGACAGAGTTCCTGAGGGGACCCTGCCAACTGGGCTCCCTCTGAGACCCTCAATCAGATATGAAAGTACTTCAGGCTTTCTACACTAGGAGAATCCTCCAAACCTGATAGGAGTGTTATTACAGGAAAATAATTCGAAAGAATTTTCCTTTCCATAGATTCAGAAAAAAAGTCTTAATGTTAATTTGGCCCATTCTGGCTCCAAGCAGAAAGAAAGAGAGAAAAACAACACCTCTCCGAGGCTGAAATGTTAAAACACCCCCTTATAGGTTGGAAGTTGTTTTTTTGTTTTTCCCTAATGGCCACACCAATTCCTTCATGGTGTAATCTGAGCCCTTTGCCGATAGTTCTATCTTTAAGAAGAATCAGAGGGTAGATGGTAGCCTGCCTTGGCTGATCACAGAGTAATTCTCTCTAAGTTCCTATGCACCGCAACACACACACACACACACACACACACACACACACACACACACACACCCTACATGCATATTTAGTTCTAAACCGTAATCACCTGTGTCCGACTTGGCTCTCCGAAGTGAAGAGGGAGCCCTGGGTATGCAATACCATAAACATATTTTCCCCAAGAGATGCTTGTGCAGCAATCCAGACATTCTCATTGCTCTGCCTTTTAATTAGTCCGGGGAGTTGCAACCTCACAGTGTGGGTGTGTTTGCCAGCTGTGCTTTTCGGGAAGTTATTCGGTCTGTGCTCGTTCTGTCTCCTCCCTCGGTGTTAGGAAATTATAGAGCTGGCTCTCTTTGCTTGTCTTGGAAGTGTGTGCACTGACCTTACCCCACAGAGCCTGGGACACTCCAGGGCCTCTCTGAGCCAGCACTCAAAGGCCCATGGGGAACAAGCGTGATGACACTCAGATCTCAGACCTTACAGACTGCTGTCCTTGAGTAGGGCAGAAGTGGATGGCCTTTGAGCTAAAAGAGATTGCCTTCATCTACATCCGTTCAGTCCCCTTGGACCACCTACTGCAGAATCAGTGCCCACAGGAGCCCTGAGGAGGGATTTTTTAGGCTGGGGTGGGGGGCGGTGGGGAAACCTATGTCTCTCTCATGAAGGGCCCTGGTCTGCAGGCTGCCAGATACCTTATCCCCATGAAAAGAGAGTCCCCAAAGAACTCTTCTGGACTTCCTTCCTCCAAAGCTGCCCTATCTCTACTTCCCCTAGGAGCTCTGGAATGGCTGCATGGCTGAAGACTTTTTAATTTAAACTTTTCTCCTCTACACCATCTCTTCTTATCTTGTTTATGGTGAGTGACCACATCATACTTTCAGCTCTAGTTCTAACTTCTCCACTTTGCCAAGGTTCAGCACAGCCCCCTCTTTAAACGGGTGGGTGATGGTGTTTTTCCTGGCATTCTCTCACAGATACTTTTCCAGCTCAGCACTCAGTGGCCAGCGCCTCTCCGATTTACCCATCTGGCCTGTGTCGTTTTCGACACCACACTTTTCAGCTGAAACCCACCAGGGTGTAATTTTCTTTCTTATCTCATCCCTTGGCATGGATCCCGCTGTTGGTTGCCTCCTATCTGCATTTTTGGCAGCCGTTTGCTTCCCTCCTGTCTCACTTGGTCTTTTGGGCAGAGCCTCAGCCAACTTCCCTCCTTGGCACTTGGCTTCTCCAGGAGTGCTCTCTGCAAATAGGGTTATTAGTTGCTGCCCCAGCCATTGGCTCTGATACTACAGCCTTGCAGGTAGCCACTTGATTGTCACCCAGTCCCACGTATCACTGAGCAAACCTCAGCAAAGCCTGAAGGGCACCAGCCCCACCACGTCCCTGTCCCTTGTGAGGCCTAGACTAAGGCAAAGCAAAAGGATGGGACTCAAAACTCCTTGACAAATGTGTTTTCCATACTTAGAAATATGTACTTTGGTAACCTCTATTTAATCCCAGAAGGTCTGCCTAATTGAAATGTTGTATTGGATGTTGCATTTATTTTTCAAAATAGCATAGTAAATCAAACTTTATCTGGATTTCTTAAATTTAATTTTTAAAAAGGAGTGATATATTCATACAGTTCAAAAACCCCAAAACCATCAATGCTTACACAGCAAAAATTCTTTCTGCCAACCTAGTCTCCCGTCTCCCCCGTTTCCACTCTGCCTGGTTAGGCACTATGCTTAGTTTCTTGTGGATCTTAGTTCTTGTTGGATCTTTGTAGTCTTGTACCAGATTCACAATTAGTCAGTTGCTTTAAAAACAGTAAATACGTGCTGGCTAGTTAAATAGAAAAAGGAGGCCTCTTTCATTGTCACGCATTTGTCTCTTAGGATTAAGGTACTTGCCTCTCCCACCCCCATGGCTATGTAAATTCTGTTCCAAGGTCTTTTTCTTTCTCTGTCTACAACATAGCCTTTGTTGTACTATAAATTTTTATCTCAGTCATCTTTGTCTAAGTGTCTTTGTTTCAATGTCTTGAAGCTTAAAGCAGATTCCATTACTTGGGAGCTTAGTGAATTGGCCCCAGTTAATCAGATAAGCTCTAGAAAAATTCCCTGGAAACCTCCAACAAATACACTTAAAAAGATCCAGCACAATCAGTTTATCAGGACAAGATTACAGCTGATACCATCAAAATGGAGGAAACCCTGTGGTTTTCTAAAGGACTTGAGGGGGCTCGACAGAGTCAGGAGTAAAGTGTGGGCAGGCAGACGTGCTCACTCTCAGGCTGGGTGCACGCTGAAGCCAGAACTTTCTCTGAAGTGAGGTCAGGGAACCAGGTAGCAGGAGTCACTAGCATTCATAGTCAGAAAGAAAATTCATCTGGGCAAATGAATGTTTAGAGAGTCCAGCTGCCTATTTCCTGGCCTCTCCCACCTTTCTGTGTAGCTGGAAAGGCAACTGGCAGTTTGGTTGTTAACACATTGTTTGTGGGAAACGAGTAAACTCGTCATATCGCTCAAATGCCCGCATACAATGTGTTAAGCAACACCAACTCTGAGACTGCCCAGGGCAGTGGCCACCCTACACACACACACACACACACACACACACACACACACACACACACGCGTCGCTCTTAGTGCCACCGAATACGTTTGTCTCAAATCTTCACTTCTCTGAAATGCTTTTAATTCAGTGACTCACATGATTCTGGATTGGTCTGGAGGGGTCCCCAGTGCTGTTTGCTGGCTCAGCTATAAAGCCAGAACCTCCCCAGGGGTTTCTTTATGTTTGGCCTGCTGCCCCACATATATCTATGAACTGGCACTGCATTTAAAGATGCTGACTGGTTGGTCTTAGAAATATCTTTTTGCATATGTCACTTTGGGCAAGGACAGCAAAAACAAAAATAAACAGGGAACATTTGAGATCTTGCTCCCCAGCATATGTCATCAGTTTAGCTCAAATAAACTCTTATTAAAATTCTCAGAAAATAAAAATAAACAAATGGAACTACATCAAACTAAAAAGTGTTTGCATAGCAAAGGAAACCATCAACAAAATGAAAAGATAATCTACTGAATAGAAGATATTCATAAATGATATATCCAAAAAGGGTATAACCAAAATATATAAGGAACTCATACAACATAACACCAAAAAAAAAAAACCAACAAAAAAATGAACAATCCAATTAAAAAATGGGCAAAGGATGTGACGTTTCTCCAAAGAGTATATACAGATGGCCAATATATATATATATATGAAAAGATGCTCAATGTTACTAATCATCAGAGAAATGCAAATCAAAATCACAATGAGATACTATCTCACATCTGTCAGAATGGCTATCATCAAAAAAGTCAATAAATAACAAGTGCTGGGGAGGATTTGGTAAAAGGGAACCCTCATGCACTGTTGGTGTGATTGCAAATTGGTGCAACCATACTACAGAAAACAGTTTGGAGGTTCCTCAAAAAATTAAAATTAGAGCTGCCATATGACCCAGCAATTCTATTTCTGGATATATAGCTGAAGAAAACAGAAACACTATCTTGAAAAGATATATGCACCCCTATGTTCATTGCAGCATTATTTATAATAGCCAAGATATGGGAGAAACCTAGGTGCCCATCAATATAGATGATGAATGGATAAAGAAGATGTGGTACATGCTTGAGAGGGTGGTATTTGAAGCCTGTTTTCTTGAGTTCAAATGCTGGCCCTGCCACTTACTAGCTGTGTGACCTTGGACAGGTTACATAACATCTCTGGGCTTTGGTTTCCTCATCTATGAAATGGGAGAAATAACTCTGCCTCATAGGGTTATTGTGAGGCTTAGATGAATTTTATGTGTAGAACACTTAGAACCGAGCCTGGCATGCTGTAAGTATTCAGTCTTAGCTGTTATAGAAATGTTTGGACAGTTATTATAAATGGCATGATCATATTTGTCTTTTAGAATGAACATTGCAACGTGGGGAATGGGTTGAAGAGGGCAAGAGAAAAGGCAAAAAGAGCAGGAAAGGAGCAGTAATTAGGCAAGGGCTAGTGGGAACCTGCTCTAGGGTAGAGAGAAGAGAATAGAAATAGAGCTGAGGGATTTGAGGTGGAATGGAGAGGGCTAGGAATGTGATGTGGGATGTAACGAGAGACAAAGGAAAGATTGCAGCCAGCAGAGGTGATCAGAAAAGGCTTCTGGAAAGAAGTGAACCTCAGGCTGAGTCTTCAAGGTGTATCTCTGCAGAGAAGAGGGAGGAGGGCCTTCTGGGTAGAGGAAGCAGCGTAGGAGGAGTATAAGGGTTTTTTTAGAGAGTGTTGGGGTTCAGTGGGTTTTCAATAGACATTTGCCATTTGGTTATTTAAATATTTAATTGACTGAGCTTGAATGAAAAGTGAAGAAAAAGCAGTCGGCTTAAACACACAAAAATTACCCACAAGGCCCCTGTGGCCCTCAGGGCTCCACAGGCTGCCCCTCTAGCACCTACAGAGGCCACGTGGTGACAGGCTCAGGCGCCATCCCTGACCTGGCCCAGAAAGCAGGCTTCCAGCCATGAGCTGCCCCTGACTCCTGGGTGCCCAGATGGGGATGGAGCTGCAATCTGCCCTGGCCAGTGCTGCTGAGGAAATCAGCCAAACACTGAAGGGTTAAAAGCTATCTTGGGCCAGCTGAGTGGCGCAGTGGTTAAGTGCTGGCTTGGGAAGCCAGCGGCCCCGGTTCGGGTCCCACATATGAGGGCCAGTGACACTGCCCTCAAAAAAAAAAAAAAAAAAAGCTGTCTTTCTTTTTCATAAAGGGGAGAGGGAGCGAAAGAAAGATCTTTCCTGTCTACACCGTGCCTGGCTTTCATGCCTTCCTGTTGTCATGGTTTTTTTGTTGGTGGCAAAGGCCATTTCAGACCAGTGCGGCAATATTTCACCCTTGCCACACTTTAAATGCTGTTGCAGGCTAACTGTGTCACAGGCTGTGGGTTACATCATCCTGTCTTCTGTGAGGTTAGTTTGAGGGATAAGGACAAGCTGATGTTATCTTCAATTCTGCATAGTAGCATAGGGAGAGTGGTAATGGGGTGTGGCATTTATACTAATGAGTGTCTTGGCTGGGCATGCAGGCCCAGAACTTTCCACAATTCACCGCTCCCAGCCAACCACTCTGTCACTCAGCCTGGAGAAGTGCTGGCAGTGGCAGAGAGCAGGACTTTTCTCCCATTTTGTTCTCACACAGCCTCTCAGTGGCCACCACCCACTGTCTCTCCTCCCAAATGAGATGGAAAAATAAAGATGTGGCAATGATGCCAAGGGGGTGAACAGACAGCAGAGAGCCAAACTGGACCCGAGTTAAGTGACTGGGTGAACTCAAGTTATTTGGAAGGAGAAGACAAACACCTATAAGGTAAAAAGCTAAGCAGACATTGCGCCTAGCTTTGGTCAGCATTTCTCTGAACATTTTTCAGATATTCTCCTCCTGGGGTCCCCATGAGTCTGCCATGCTTTAAAAAAATGACATATACCAGGAAGGTCAAAGCTGAGTAGGGTTACAATAACCTTTGGGAATCCAGTGAAGTGGCATAGGTTTAGACCATCCTAGAATTAGCTCCCAGTTAGGTGCTCCTTGCAGACAAATTATTTGTCTGTGTTGGACTCTCCACTTGGATTTAAGGCAGATCATTTGGACTCCATTCCCAAGGTGGCCACCAGTTCACCTTCTGAAGGCCAGGCCTGCCCCCTAGTAGCTCCCAGCTCATGCCATGCTTGTCCAACCTCTGGTGGGATTCTCTGGAAACTCCTTGTCTCCTCCCTTGCCCCTGTCTCCTGACAGGACAGACCAAGGGGTGTCCTGGAGCAGTGGGAACTGGAGGCCACAGCTTCATCTTTTTTCTCCGGTCTCTGGCAGGCATGTGCTTCCCAGTTCTCCCTTCAGAACTGAATCTCTGATTCTCCTGCTATCAGGAGTGTTGTCTACTGATGTGGGGTGGAAGGGCTGGATCTCTCCCTAGGAATTGCTCTTGGCCAAAGGTTATATTCTCTTCCCACCCCACAACTGCATCCAATGACTGGACAATGCAGAGGTACCAAGGCCTCAGCTCTTTGCCTCTACCCAGGATCTCTCTGAAGGGTCAACTAGGTTTCAGAGCTCCCTGTGGGACCAGCTGTACACATTCAACCTTGTGCCCAAGTCTTCTTCTCTCACTCCCTTATAGGTGTCATTCCCAAGAGCACTCTCCAGTAAATCTCCATCTCAAAGTCTGTTCCCCAGGGAACTTCACCGAAGACATTTAAAGATAGTGGGCAGGAGGGCTGTCAGCATGAGGTCCAGTCATGTACAGTCTGCAGGCTGTACTTCATACCAGCAGGGCGGCTGGGTTGTGGGAGAAGCAATGTGGGGGGACCCTATGTCCAGGGTGTTGGGAGGTTGGTAAAAGAATGACCCAGGGGAGGAGTTAACTCTGAAGGGCACCTGCCTTGCCTGCTGTAGCCTGAGGGACAGGGGCAGATTGTCTCCTCCCTCTTGAAGTTTTCCTTCAAGAGGAGAGAAAGAGAGGTACAGAGGAGTCATGATGCTTTCTGCAGAGGGTCTGCTCTTTGTCCAATTTGTTGCAGAAACAATTTTATTCCTTGTTGCCTGGGCAAACTTACCTCTAAAGTCATAACTTCCCTCCATTCAAAGTCAGCCTGGGAAATTATGCAGTTAGACTTACCACTAGCTATCTTAATGAAGTGAGACCCAAATGCAAAAGTGGAGATAAGAGAAAAGAGAAACTGGAGGGAGCTGCTGTATGGTCCACTCCTTTTGGGGAGAAAGGGGAGAGGAAGCAAGGTCTGGCCCACTTTCTAGGCCTCATCCACCAGGCCCCATGATGTATGCTCCTTTTGGAAGACCTCTAGATATCCTCAGTCTGAACACTACCCCCCTGACTCCAATAGGAAACAGGAGTGAGGGTCTTCCTTTTTTCACCTCAACAAGGAACCCAAAGGCACTATTTCCCCAGAACCCAGAGGCCAGACACAACTACCTGCCCATCAAATCCAGAACAGACTCCAACCACAATGATTTTCTTACCTGGAGTCTGAGCTGGAACCACAGCTAGTTTTAGGAGATGCCAGGTCCTGCCTCCCCTACCTAACAGCAAAGAGGCCAGTATAGCTCAACATGTCTCTCTTTCCCATTCCAGGCAGCTCTAGAAGCCTGGAGTGTACATTTTGTAAGGCTAATCACCCCAGCATCAGAGGCCCGCTTGTACATAGCTCCTGCACATCAATCATGGATATGCAAGGGAATAGCTGTAAAAGCCATGAGACTCTCTGAGTGCTGTTGGTGCCAAAAGTCATTCCAATCCTTTCCAAAAGCTGCATCTAGGCATTTCCAGGGTGTGCTTTATGGTGAAGGGACAATGGGCACAGATATACTCTTGTCCAAGTGATATATTACCTCTTAGGAATGAACGAGACCCTTTTAGTTTCTGTTAATGTTTTTGTTTAAAAAGAATTTTAAAAAATGTTTAACAATTTCAATTGATGTTGGAAAACAAGTACAAGACACGGACTTGCTTCCTTAGCTTTTTTACCCAATCCCAGGAGCTCCCAGGAAGTAAAAAAAGTGAAACACAAAGTTCATGATAACTTGTATACCACAGAGGGGGTGATGGGCCCTCCAGGATGGTTTCTAGCACGTAGTGAAGGAGGGCTCTGTACTAGTGGGAGGTGGTAGGATTGGTTGTTAGACTAGTCTTTGGTGTTGCAGAGATAGAGTGAAGAGGAAGAGTTTATTAGTAAGCACCCCAAGAACAGCCCTGAGTGACTCTGAGCCAGCAACTGTTTGCTAAAAGAGGGACAACGAATGCTACCAAGGGCACTGACACACAAAGGGAAAAAACCAACAATTCTGGACATTACATGCAACTAAAAAGCAGGTTAATTTGGTCCTTTAGGGTTGCACATAGCTCTAAAATTCTGATGATCAGTTCTGTGCATTTTGTCTGTGCTGTTGACATTCTCTACTATCCCCTCAAGTTGTTAG
Source organism: Aselliscus stoliczkanus (assembly GCA_033961575.1). Lineage (NCBI taxonomy): Eukaryota > Metazoa > Chordata > Mammalia > Chiroptera > Hipposideridae > Aselliscus > Aselliscus stoliczkanus. The sequence continues at coordinate 109,143,436 of CM066730.1, forward strand.
AGACTATAAATAAGAAAGCCACACAGCTCACACGACAGGGGACATGCAACCTCAGCTGCAGGCTGGCTCCTGACTGCGGGGAGTCCCATTCTGTTTGGTCTGAGCCCTGGGGTTAGTGTGACTTCAGATAACTGTGGTATGGAATGTGAAACAAAAAATTTAACATAATACAAAAGCCCCATCATCAGATATCATCTTGGATAATTTTAAATGATTAAATGTTTCTTCCTTTCTGAGCATGCATGTGTGCTCTCACGCACACACACACTCTTTCACCCTGAATTTCTTTATGAATTTAAAAATTGCTGACTCTATCCATACAATGGTGATAAAAAGTCTGGCTCGATTTCACCTCTAAGATGTGAAGAGAGTTTGCGAAGAGAGCCCTTCACAAAGAGGAAGTGCTATAAAAATGGAAGGCATCCCATTGATAACCATCATTTCATCATTTGTTATCTGATCTAGCCCTTCATGTTTGGAGAACAAAGGAGGGCTGAACTTTCTAGTTAGGCGTTCAATGATCGCTGTGTTGACATGACCACAACTGAAGGAATACAGTAGGATGCAGGCGTGATTTTCCCTGGAAAGCTGACTGAGCAGTTCTTCAAATGTTTGCAAGTACAGGGCAGAATTCCATCCAGCCTTTCAAGCCTTGAGCCAAGATCCAGCATTAACAAAGCCTAAAGTTTCATTTCTTTGACTGTGGGAGTGCTACAATCACCCTTTAAATGGTCATTCACTTTGTAGTTCAATAAGCACTTTGATTGAGAAACATTTTTACTGAGGGGGTGAAAAGTCCTTGGCTTTAAAAAGCACATAATGAACAGTGGCCCATGTCATAGTTTGGGCACCATGTTCTTACCTACCAAAGGTGACTCCCTGCATGGAACATCCTAGTCACAGAGTCAATGCCTGATCTAGGTACAAAAGGCTGTGCACATGCCCTTGTGTGTGTGTGAGTGTGTGTGTGTTGGGAGAAAGGGGCCAAGTTGTGGAAGCATTTTGTTACCCCCTCTTCTCTGCAAGATTTCCTGTGATTTAAGTCACAGTAAAGTACCCTTAAGTCTACGTGCAAAAGAGCCAAATGCCACCCCAGTAGCCAACCACGTTCTATAAGTTTAAGGCATTATAAAAATAAATAACATCATTATTGAAGAGATTAACTTAGTACAGCACACCTGTGACTCATCGTGTGTCAGCTGTGAGATATAAGCTAGAGAGGTGAAGTTCATAGTAATAAACGTATTGCCACAGCTGTACCCGGTACCCTGTTCTTTTCCTAAACAAACAACAATTGGACAAAACCTTGCTGGAATCAAAAGACAACAGTCCCCTTGCTTTGTCCCTTTTTGAAAGGCAGTTTACTTCTGCCACTAGTCCCTCCTCCATGAGAAAGGGTAGAGGAGGCTCCTTTGAGAATAGAACGGAGTGTAGTTCTTTGTGTAGCAGACCCATTTCCTGCCCTCACAGGGCTCACAGTACTTCTCAGCTTTTCCCCGCTGAGGCACAAGACAAACAACACTCAGGAGTGTAGCGTTCACCACGTGCCATTCACAGAGCCCTCCCAGCCCTTTCTCCTATGTCAGAACAAGTTCGAACAACAGTAATTGTACATATGACCATGACTCTGCTCTCATTTCAAATCTTTGGTACACTTCCTATTACTGATAACGAATTACTTGTGATATACCTCACAACCAATGGACACCTGATGGTACACCTGAAAGCCAGGATTGAGAATGAAAGTATTCATCTGCAAATGAGGGCAGGAATTCATCTTATGCTTCTTAGTATTTCCAGTGCCTGGCACCTGGATCAATGCTGACTTGAATTGGCGGCTGTAGCCTGAGAAGGAAAAGCCTCCCAGCTCCCCACAGTTGAGCTCTGGGACCATTCCAAGCCCGGGAGAGCTAGTTGGTTAGTCATAGCCCTTTTAGGAGCATTACAGTCACATGACAGAGGATGAGCCACGGACTGTACGGGAGATTTCACTGCTAGGACAAATGAGGCAGCTCCCTTCACGCTCTGTGGCAGTGACAGTTTTAATTGGAAGAGTCAGCGCCTACCTTCTTTCATGTCTGACTTTGAAGGGGATGGATTCTTACCAGCAAGTGGTGCCTGGGGTTTGGGCTTGGTGAGGGCTGGACCAACTGAGTGCTCAGAGAATAATAAATGTGAAAAGCCCAAGTCAGTCTTTAAGTGCATGTCACAGAAGTGCATTTTGAGCGTTGTTCCTAAAGACATTCAAAGACACATGTTTTTATCTGGGTCCTGTGAGGGGAATTTGTAGATTCAGGAAATATGTGGGTACCAGGGCCAAAGCTAGCATGGGTTTCCCCTTGGAGGCAGGGAAGGTCTTGCCAGGCCTGCAGCCTGAGCCAAACACCCTCCTTTAGGACCAGTTGGGAGGCTGGCAGCCCACAAGAGCTGGCTGAGAGCACCAGTGTGTGGAGAACCTTCTAGATAATTTGTGACAAGTGTACTAATGGCTCTGGGGGTCAAGAACAAATGGGTCATACAGCTTTTGAGATTAGGATGTGTGAATGAGTTGCTCTGTGAATTATTTGTATTTTCTCCCTACAGCTCTGAAAAAACTAGATCTGATGGGCTTGGTCTGTGAGGCAAACAAAGCAAGGCTTCTGTGGTGAAGCTGCATGGCTCTGCAGCCTTAGGGATGGGCAGAAGGACTGCCAGGATCTGCAAACCTCCCTGGTGGTACCAGGCCAACTTGAAAGTTTGAGAGCTGGGCAGAAAAATGAAGAGGTTTCGCTTCATCTCTTGAAAGAAGGGGATTGCAAATGACAAATGGGGAAAGAGGGGAGATAGAGGAGCCAAACAGATTGGGAATGAGGGAAAGGGCCTTGGATTGGAAGTCAAAAGGTTTGTGATGACAGCCTGGCTGTCACCCATGACAAGGGTGGGACTTAACTGTAGCTTAGGGGTGGGCTTTGCAGTCAGGCCGGGCCCAGGTGTCCTGACTAGTCCATGTGGTACATAAATAAATAATTAGACCCTGTGATCATCAGTTTCCTCACTGTGACATGGGAAAATCATGACTTCCTCCCTGGGTTCTGGTCAGGGTGACGTAAGGTAAGGACATGCAGTGCCTGCTATTGTATCTGGAACAGAGCAAGTACAGTGCTTGGTGTTGTTCCTGTGGTTTCTGTGATCACCATCACCTGGAGTGATGGCTCCTTTTCCCATTGCTGGTACCAAACAGCGCAAAGTTAGTTGCAAAGAAACCACCATTTTATTATGTTCATGGATTCTGTGGGTCAGAAATTCAGAAAGAGCACAGTAAGAATGGCTCATCTCTGTTCCATGGTGTCTGGGACATTGACTGGAAAGGTTCAAAATCTGGGGTAGCTTGATGGTTGGGGCTAGAATCATCAGAAGCCTCATTCATGCACATGTGTGGTGCCTGGCCTTGGGGGAACTTGAAGGTTACGACTGCCGACCAGACGGCCTACACATAGCCTCTCCATGTGGCTTCCCTACAGCATGGTGCTCTCAGGGTAGCTGAACTTCTAACATGATACCTAGCTTTTTACAGAGTGGGTGTCCCACAAGACTTAGGTAGAGGCTGAATTGCCTTTTCTGACCTGGCCTCAGAGGTTGGCTGCATTTTATTGGTTACAAGGAAATCTCTAAGGTTGGCTGCCTATTCAAAGGGAGGGCATTTCTAGATGGGAGGCGTGGTCAAGAATGTGTAGACCTGATTTAAAACCACCAAAGCAACTGTAGAAAAAGATGACGCTTTATGCTCACAGTTTAACAGCTCAGGCACTTAATCCTCACCGTATCTTGAGAAGTGGGCAGGCAAGTAATAGGACCCCGTTTTGCAGATGTGAAAACAGGATCAGAAGAGCCCATCTGTTCACTCCCCTGAGCTGAACGATGAAGAATTTATACGAGATGCATTCTCTCGTCCCTTTCAGCTCCAAAACACTGTGATTTTCTGTTCCTTGCAGAAGGAGGCAGTCCTGAAAAGTTGGCTTTAGTGAAGGGAGCAGTTTGGCCAGACCTCTACTGTTCAACAGTTTCTGTGACTTCCTGGGGCAAACTAAATTGCTTCCACTTAGCCCACACCTGGATCTCGAAGGCAGCTAATTTGAAATTCCTTGGTTCAGTGCCAACTATCAAAGGAGAGTTGAAAGAATAATCTTTGCTCAGTAGGAGTACAAATTCCTTCATTTGAGACCAAGCCTGGTACCTCATCTTAAGATAAGGAAACCCTCATTTGTCACATATCTTTACGCTGAAACATTTCAACCAAAGCAGGAAAAGCAAAAAATCAAGATCACCTTTAAGCAAATGACTCACTGAGCAAGTAAATACCAAGAATAAAGATTTTTATGAATATACAATCACTAAATTTCTGCAGGTGCAATTTGCTTTACTCGATACCCGTAGTCCTGATTTGGCGAGTGAAAATTAAACATTTTAACATTAAGTCTATCATAATTAACTTTAGAGTGACACAAGAATGAGGAATTTCCTAATAAAAGACTCCGGTGAAAATTTACTTCCTAATTTCAATTTTGTAAATTTGGGTTTTAAGAAACTGGATTTTCTTAAAGTGTGGCCAACCTGTATCACATAGTTTCCCTAGTTACTGTTAAAGAGTCTGATTTTAGAAAATTCTGGTCTTCTATCTGTTGAAATGTCCACTTTGAAGATTGCATTAACCTAGTTTGTTTTCTTTATGATTTATATTTTTAAAATAATAATGGCTGAAGAGTGATGTGTGTGTGTGTGTGTGTGTGTGTGTGTGTGTGTGTGTGTGTGAAAGAGAGAGAGGAAGATAGAGAGAAATATATATATATATATATATATATATATAGAGAGAGAGAGAGAGAGAGAGAGAGAGAGAGAGAGAGAGAGAGAGAGAGAAGCTCCATGAAAGGATATTGACCAAAATTTAAATCCAAGCATGTTCTTCTCCAGGGGTTTTGGAAGCCGTAGTGAGAGATTAGTACAAAATTACCGACACCATCCTGACCATGTTTTTGTCGAAGGATGCAGTAACATATCTTTGAGGTATACACAGTGCCCTGTATCTCATGCAGAACATCTTGAAATTCTAAACTAAATGATAACTTGAACTTTTTAAGAAGGAATTTAAGCTGGCATGGTATGATGGCTCATAGTAACACGAGTACCCAGTCAAGTGTTTACTCAGCACCTTCATTGTGTCCAGCATTGTGCTGAGTGTCATGGAACACAAAAGAAGATAAGACAGCATCCCTGCCCCTGTACACCCCAATTCAGCTGGAGGGCTGAGACACACACACAGGCCACAGCGAACAAGCCAGCTTCCTAGACAACATTATATAAAGCAGGAATGTAATTTCAGGCTTGTGACACTATTGAAAAAATAAATAGGTTAGTATATCAAGTGCTATTAATTATGTAGCACAGACAATAAGGACAAAGGAAGAATTGGTGAAGGAAGAAATAACCTTAAGCTTTTAAAGCATTTCACATTCATTCTTTTATTCCTGACAGTAACCTTGCAGGTAGCTTGAGCTAGGATCATTACTCCTGTTTTGTGAATAAGGAAACTGAGGCCCAAGAAGGATGGGTGACTTTTATTTCAGGCTTCTCATGTTCAAGAACCCCAAAACTCTGACTCCATGTCAGATACTCTTTTCCCTGCATGAAACTGACCCCAAATGTGACAGCCTTTAAAAGGAAGGTTTTCCCAAGAGGGGATTTGAACTGATCTTTGAAGGAAGGGCAAAGGATGGGCAGTCTGCCAAGAGTGGGCATTCAAGGAACCTGAGAAGCTAGATGGGAGCCAAAGGACTGACACACAACATGCAGGAGGCAGAAGGAGACCATCTGGGCTGTAGTGGATGGTTTTCATGGGGGAATAATGTGGAAGAAGGTTGAAAAGGTAGAGGTGGGCTGATTACCAGAAGGCTTGATTTCTAGGCCAAAAATGGTACAAAGTCACTGAAGCCCAGAAATGATATGAAGGATTTTTAACAATATTCAGTTGGACTTAGTCATTCTGGGAATTCATGGATATAAAGAAATAACCTTAAATATGGAAAAACAAATTGCAAAAAGATAGTCATCAAGCTTTATTGGCATCAACAAGCCAATAGCAATTAGGTTAGGTTAGGCTATATTAGGTTCGTTTTACTTTTTCTCCTACTTCCCTAATTTTGCACATTTACGGCCAGAGATGTGCTTCTAGATTCATGAATGTTTGTGAATGAACATCCTATGGGACCATTATAGCTAGACCCCAAGGAGATACATTCTTGACATAATTTATTATCAATGATCAACATTCCCTTTGGGTTGATTGGCCATGTCTTTATCTTCTCCACATCCTATAGAACTATTCTGATGAAGAATATAGTCAGGACACACACACACACACACACACACACACACACACACACAAACACACACACCAGTTTAGAGCACAGTACCCTTGCAAGTCAATAGCCAGTGGGTTATATATAACCATTAAAATAACTCCATGTTTATTTTTCTTTGGAAAACAAACCTGCTTTTACTATGAGTCAAAGACTATTATCAGGAAATTAGGATTATTCAAGGCTGAGAGATCACCAGAGGTAAACCAAACAGACTGGGAAAGGCCAGGCAAGCAGAGCAAAGCAGAGGATAATGCACTAGGCACACTGGCGAGAGCAAAAGATGGTGATTACTCTCCATCCTGGTTCAGTCAGCACTATGGTCAATACTAATGGGGGAAGGCATAAGCATTTTTAATTTTATTTTATTTATTTATTTATTTATTTATTGAGGGCAGTGGCAGTTTCACTGGCCCTCACGTGTGGGACCCAAACCGGGGCCGCTGGCTTCCCAGGCCAGCGCTTAACCACCACGCCACTTGGCCGGCCCAGCATAAGCATTTTTAAAATAATGAATGCAGTAGGCTGAATAATGGCCCCCAAAAGATCTCTGGAACCTGTCAATGTTATTTATACGAAAAAGGATCTTTGCAGGTGTGATTACGTTAAGGATTGTGAGAAGGGGACATTATCCCGAGTTATCTGGGAGAATCGTAAATGCAATCACAAGTGTCCCTATGAGAGGCACTTGTGGAAGCTTTGACACAGACAAAAGAGGAGAAGGCAATGTGACCACAGGGTCTGTGATTGGAGTGATGCAACCACAAGCCAAGGAATGCCAGCAGTTACCAGAAGCTGGAAGAGGCAAGGAACAAATCTAGCACAGCCCTGCCAACACCCTGATTTTGGACCAGTGAAAATGATTTTAGACTTCTGGACTATGGAACATGAGAGGATAATACGTTTGTTTTGAGGCAAACCACCAGGTCTGTGGCAATTTGTTATAGCAGCCACAGGAAACTAATGCAATGAAAAACGATACCATTGGAAAGGTTCCTCTGGAGAAAAGGTATGGTATGAAAGGAAGGGTAGATGTGCTCAGGCATGAAGTGATGAAGAATAGTTGTATGTTGAGAATTAAGGAAGGATTAGCTGGACCTGGAACTGCCTTTGAAGAGTGAAGGCACTGGTGACTACAGCTAGCTCCTATTGGCTCCCAAGAGCCATTGTGCACTTCTTTTCTCAACTTGACATTCAGTACTATCATGTTGGTAGCTTGAAATCAGCTGTGGAGAGAATATTTACACCATGGAAACTGGTAAACTCTACAAAAGAGGGCTTTTATTCCAGAGAGGCAGTCAAACATTTTTTCACTCAGTAAAGAAAGGGAAAAAGGGCTGGGAAATGGGTTAGGTTCAGAATCTAGGAATAGATGAATAGCATTGTCTGTTCATCTCATTCCTGGCATAAATACTTCTGTTCCATTAATAGAAATGGAAACATTGGAAAGGTGATCTAATTTTAGGGATATGAATTCATGTGAGATTTGGATTTTTTCCTGTCATTTATTATATTTATATTTATGTTTATATTTGTATTTATATTTATGTTCTACTCTATATCACTTACTGGGACATTGAGTGGGCCAGGCCCAAGGGACACAATAATACTTTAAGACACAGACTCAGCCTCATGGAATTTACAGTCAAGTGGGGAAGACAGAATTACAGTTGAAGTGGGTAAATTCTAATAAAGATATGAGCATATCCCAAAGAAAATGTGTGGTAAAAGTGGGATGGGGTGGGGACTTCTGAGAGGAGATGACCTTCGTCCAGTCTGAAGGAAGAATGAACGTTTTCCAGACATGGAAAATCATGAGGGAAGAGGTAAGTATGATGAATAGCAAGACTTGCAGTGACACAGTGGGGAGGGGAGGAGGAAGTGAACAGTGGTGTATGGATGGGAGGCTGTGAGAGATTGTGATCAAAGGGGCTACTTCCCTCTACAGAAGAGCTAAGAGTTAAATTCAAAAGATCATTGAATGTGGCCAACTCAAGCCAGCCTGACATTAATAATCAAGGCGTCTGACCCAAGGGACGGAGTCAGGCACGGTGCCAAAGGCTTCTAAGAGGAAATGGTTCTTGGGGATGGGTGGATGACCAAGATGGAGATCAGGGAAATCAAGCCAGGTGGAGGAAATAACATGGCAATTAGGATGCAGCCCTCTGTGAGAAGAGAGTAAAAAAGGAGGTGGGAGCTGGCCAGTGGGAGAGGGGGCAAGCTGGGAACTGGAATTCAGAAGTCTCAAGCAGTGAAAGTTCAGCTGGCTCTGCACTCCATTAAGAGGGGCAATGCTGTGTCTACTGCTCAATTCCAACACCTACCTCAGTACCTGACATTGAGTGGGCATTCAATAAATATGTGCTGCAGAAATAAATGAATGAGGGCCGGCCAAATGGCGCATTGGTTAAAAGCTGGCTTGGAAGGCCAGCAGCCCCGGTTCAGATCCCACATATGAGGGCCAGTGACACTGCCCTCTACAGCTAAAAATAGCTCCACCTGGAGCTGGGCTGTGCGAGCCCCGGCGATGGTGTAGGCTGCAGCCCCTGCTGCAGTGGGCTGCCATGGGCTACAGTGAGTGGCCAGCAGCCAGCGTGAGCAGCTGGCAGCCAGCCGTGAGCTGCCAATAGCCACGGTGAGCGACCATCCAGAGGCCGGCAACCGATCTGCCTCATCCGGGAAGAGCGCAATGACAATACCAACATGCGCCAGTGAAGCAACGTCCTCCGCAACTAGACTGAAGAACAAAAAGACAGCAACTTGTCTGTTCCCCTCCCCCAATTCCCCAATAAAAAATAAAATCTTTAAAAATAAATAAATAAATGAATGAACTAGTAAGGGAAGAGGAAAGGAGGCACCTAAGGTTCTATTAATTCCGGGGACACTGGACTCAGGACTCAGGGAAGCAGGCATTTTTATTCTCTAAAGGTGAAGGCCTTTGAATGAACCACAAGGCTTGGCTCTCAGACAGCAATAGAGATACTTCATAAGTCATTGCTGCTGGTAGGTGGGTGAGACTGGAACAGGCAAGGATTTCCCAAAATCTACTATGCAAAGGCCTACAGGTGTAAGTTGGTGTGTATGTAGGAAACACAAGCAGTTAGGGGTGGCTGGAGCATGGTGTATGTGGGGCAGTGGTGGGAGATGAAACCCACGTGTCATGTTAAAGGTTTTATCCTGAAAGCAACGGGAAGCTACTGGATGATTTTAAGCATGAGAACAACAAGGTCAAATTTACATTAGGGAAAGATAACTCTGGCAGCAGTGCAAATTAGATTGTAAGGGATGAAGCGAGGGTCAGGCAAATTCATTAGGAGGCGGTTTCAATAGTGCAAGTGAGAGCTAATGAGATCTTAATCTAATGTAGTGGTGCTAGCACATAGAAGGAGACAAAATCAAGGGATATTTAAGAGATTCAGTCAACTGCAGGGGGTGAAGATGACTGCAAGGCCTACAAATGTGATGATGTGATCCTGTGACGCAAGAGAAGGGTTTTTGTGGAAGGCAAAGGGTGGTCCCCACACTGACCACAGCAATGCTGGGTACAGACATCACAGCTTGTACTACTGGACATTGGACACTACTTCTAGAACCTGGACCTAGCAGCATCCATCCTTACCAGAATGAAGCCCTCCAATACACACGCCTTTTTAAGCTTGGTTACCCACTCAAAGGTAGATTTCAGGTACAACTATTTGCCAGCGCCCAGGGCACATGCCTGCACCCTAGCTGCAGGAGAAGCTGGGAAAGTATCTAGACTATCTCTGCTTTCCACCTAAATGCTTAAGGTGGAGAAGAAGGCTGTTCGGAAGGTCTAATCAGCCATGAAGAATGACCAATCTCCACTAAAAATATGAAGAATGCAGAAAACAAAGGAGACCAAGACCAGAACCACGGGGAAAGCCAATCTTTAAGGGATAGAGGGTGAAGAGTCAGTGAAGCAAAAAAAGAAGGAAGAACTGAAGCTAAAAGGAGATTCAGAGGAGCAGGAGGGTGCAGTGTTGCAGAAGCTTTGGGAAGAGAGCAGAAGTGAATAGCCATTGGATTGGATAATTAAGAGAAGGCCAATAGCCTGAGTGAGAGCATTTTCAGGGGCAAGTTGGAGTGAAAGCCATAGTATGAGGGGTTTAGGAGTGTGGGTTGTGTTAGTCAAGACAGAGAGTGTACAGATTATTCTTTCAAGAATTTTGGCTGGGAAGGAAAGAACAAAGAAAGTCGAAACTAGGGAGTGGTGCAGGGAAGAAGGGTGTGGATTTGGGTTTTTGAGCCCAGAGCGCCTCGAGTATATTTATAGGTATACGTGCTGGGCCAACCCTGTGTTCCCTGAGGATGCCCATGGGCTGTGGGGAGAACCAATTTAGTAATGGCCTCTCCCTTTCGGCTGCTCTGAGACAGTTGCTCCGTTCAGCAAACAGCATTAGTGTTCTCTTTTAAGATTCTAAACTACCCATGAAGCTCTCCTTCTTTAGGGATTAAGAATATACAGTCTCAACTTTACATTTAGTGTTTGCAAATATTCACTGCAAAAGGCATCCTGAAAGGGCCAGGGGCGGGGTATGTGGGTTAGAAGGGGAGACTAGAATTGAACATGACCTTGTAACATCTCAGCCCAGAGCATACCTTTCCAACTCCCAGGTAGGAATGGCACCCCAGCCCAGGCTCCTTTGGTACATGGGCTGCTGGCCACTGCTGACCATCTCCTTCTGTGCCTGTCCTGGGAGACTTGGCAAGTTGGATGCTGTCCACATCCTCCTACCCCACATGCTTACAAATCCAAAACCTGATCCAGTCAGCTCCCTCTCCCCAGCGAGTTAGACCAAAGAGAGCGCCAAGTTTATGTTAAATTATTTGTTAAAGTTGCAGCTTTCTATCATTCAAAGACCTCTAACTAAGCTCTAGGCTCCAGACATACTATGTATGACTGAATGAAAGCTATTTTCTGAAGCATTCTAAGTACTTCATTTATATTATCATATACCCTCTGAAACATGCCCACGAGTAAAATCTGTGACTAGCTTTACTTTTCACATAGGAAACCAACACACAAGCAAGGTAATAATGCTCCCTCCACCCCCCACCGACATATACACACACACAGTTATGACCATCTGAAAAGAGACAACATGAGAGTCCAGAACCCTTTTTTCTGCTGATCAAGTAATAAGAGATTATGAAATGTTTAGATTCAGGGGGGAAGAAAAGATGGTGGGTGGGTGAGAGAAAGATAAATGCACCTTTATCACCCACCTTTAATTTGCATGAAATATTTTAGCCCAAGAAGTCAACGTTTGGCAATTTATGAATAACCAGCAGAGCCTATGACAAAGCATTTCTGGAAGCAACTGAGCATTGGGCCACCCTGCCCCCCCCCAAACACTGTTGACAAAGGTTCTGTTCATTTGCTGCAGGGTGAAATAATCTGTCATCAAAGTGCCTAACTCCTTGGAGGCAGGCTGAGGCCGAATCCAACTGCCAACCCACATGGGCACTGCCAAGCTGGCAGCATCCCTCCTCTTCCTCCATGTTCAGACTCCTGACTGAACCATCTTGTGAGGTAGAGATTCTGCCCCTCATGGTGGGCTCCACCTGGAAGGCCTGTCATCTCTGGCTTTATTAAAGGTCCTGTTCGTGGGAAAGAGAGTTGCTGTCACCCATAAGACCTCTAACCCTGAAGCCCTAGTCATCTGACAGGGTGTAACTGCCTTGTAGAGCAGACATGTGTGTGCCTGATTTGTAGCTGTGGTTCCCTGGAGATAATTAAGCTAAAAAGAAATGCCTTTGGGTCTTGGCCCAGTTCAAAGTCAAGTTAGAGAAGGCTTGGGAGGGGAAAGAGAAACTGCATGGTTTGGGTGAATTGCTTCCATTTGCAGTGTCTTTTCTTCTTTCAGACACCATGTCAGCTTGCTTCCTAAGGGGATTTACTTGTGGGGAAGACATGAAATCCATTGAATTTGGCTGAGCATCCTGTTTAATGAAGACAATATATCATTGTCACTGAGGGAGGTCTGGGACAGCTGAGCCAGAGAAGGTGGGACAGGAGCTTCAATAGGAACAGAAGGGCAGGCATCTGCTTCAGGTGCCGCCCCCTTGATGATCAACATTACAGGCAGGGGGAAAAAAAAAAAAGGTTTCATGGAAGGTGCCCAAGAGAGAGCCTAGAGGGAGGCCTCAGTGTATATCTTGATTTCTCATGGGGAATCTTTTCAAACCCTGGTTCCCTGTGTGCATAAGGGCCAGCCTCTCTAGCAGGTGGGAAGACTATGTGCCATGGTTTGAGAGATTCAAGGAAGGGTCCCACATTCTTTCCTATATGCATTTGTTGCTCATGTCAAGTGCCACTATTGGAGAAGCAAGCACTGTGTGGGCTTCTCAGTGCACCTCACCCTGAGGTCTGCTAGTTTTCTGGAAATTTAGCCCTGTTAGAATGTGTCCTGAGGGGAAGACTGGGATTAATGGGACAACTTCACCAACTTCATGCTTTGTCTGGAGCTGGCTCTGCAATTGAGCTCCTCTGGGAATAGGTGATTCTGCCACTAAGTTCTAATGGGACTAAGACCCTCATCACACTCTAAACCTCAGCTCTTCTAATTCCTAAAGTGGGGATAATAATGCCTCCCTAACAGGGCCATTGCAAGGGCAAAGTGAGATCAGAGAAGTAAAAGCTCTGGGTAACTGTCATATACAGTGTGGATGGTGGGGGCTGCTATTGCATCCAGCATGCTGCCCCTGAGAATTGGGTTCATTGGGCCCAGCTAGGTTAGGTCCCCAGGTTTTCCCGGCACCTCTGGCACCTTTATTCTACATCCTCATGCCCTTCCCCAGCTCCCTTTTATGTGATACTGTACTGTTGCCACCATTAAACCATAACCCTCCTTTTTAAGAAACAGCCAACAATAATGTAGACAGAGCGATGACAGGCACACAGCCCAATCGATAATCCCTATACAAAGAGATGCATTAAATAAATACCTGTTCATATTATGGGCAAATAATGAGGTCAGTGTACTCAGGAGTAACTTGGTAAGTAGGGGCTTGTCTGCACTTCCTGGGTGATTGACTGCTCTCAGTGAAGTCCTCACATTTTCCAAACAAAGGAGTGGACCTGGGAAAACACCACCTGGTTGGAACCGCATTAGACAAGTGCCTCGAGGAAAAGTCGCATCAGCATGTTCCCCATCAGGGGCCATCTTTTATTTAACGGTGAAAAAGGCTTAATGGATAAGTTTAAGTGCATTTATTTTTCTGATGCTTCCAGTGCAGAGACTGTGTGCTTCAGCGCAGTAGAACCTGTGATATGTAAGATTTATGGAGTAGTTTGGGCTCTTTATAGGACTACCAGTCTCGGCGTGGGTTACTAGCCCATTGATACAAAAGAGTCACCTCCAGATCTTTTTTCCTGGGCTCGATCTTATCTCTAGCATGATTTGGTACGTCACATAAAACCCTGAGAAGGCACAATTATTTCATTGATCATCTATTTTCAATTCCCTAGTAGATGAAATATTTTAAGTAAAATTATATCAGCATAATTTTTTAAAATACATCTTAGTAGAGTTTTAATTTCAAGTGTCTCATGGGAATACAGCTTCCAAAACAACTTACACTGAGTTTGAGGAATCTTTAGAAAGTGTTGGCCTAGAGTTTGCTTGGCAGGGGCCACATTGGGGTACAGATTACCATAGGTAAAGAACACCTAGCTCTAGACGGGGTAGCACTGGCATGCGGCATGCCTGGAACAAGAAGTCCATGCAGGGACAGGTGGTTTGCAGCCCTGGATGCAGACTAAGGAATTTGAATTTTGCTGTGTTGGCAATGGAGTTTTCAAGCAGGGAAATAATAATCAGATGAATTCACAGAGTAAGGGAGTCTCTTTGTCTAGAATTATCATCCTTCTTTCCCCTTTCCACAACACATCTGGGAAAAGTTCTTAAACTAGTCTTTGCTCAAAAACTGAACCCTTGGATGACAGTTTATTCTACCACTGTCTTTTGAGGGTCTCTGCTTCCATAGTACAATAGGCAGTGGACTCTCTCCATCCCAAAGTGAAAGGAGACGCTTCCAAGAAGTGTGAAGAGCTGTCATACCACATGACCACATTCCACTAGGGAAAAGGGCTCTTCACATGATAAAGTGGCTTAAAAATCATTTAGTCTAATACACATGAGAAAACTGAGGTCCAGGGAATGAAAATGAGTCATCCAAGGCAAGTAAAACCCTTCTGTTAGCATTCAGTTAGCATACATGAGAAAACTGAGGTGCAGGGAATGAACATGAGTCACCCAAGGCAAGTAAAACCCTTCAGTTACCATTCATGGGGCACTTCTACACTACATGCTTTATGCTAGGCACTGGGAATACACGAAAATAAGACATGGTCCCTGTCCTCAGGAGCTTACAGTCTGGCAGAGGAGAGGAACACATAAACATATTTTAATAAATGACCTCAAGAAACATTTGGAATTGAAATAGGTGATTGCTACAGTGCTCTTCAGCTCTAAATTTCTGTGCATCTTTAACTGAAAGCAGAAGCCTCTAATGGGGTAATGAATGGCATTGGGTGCTATGGGAAAATAAGAAAGGAATACTTGGCACCAGCTGGAAGATCCCAGGAGGCTTCTTGGAGCTGGCTAGTGTTAGAGCCACATGGGATGGCCAGTTTTCAAAGTGGCTCCCAGTGATTCTTGCCTCCTGGGATTCATGCCCTAGTCTCCTCCCACGTTGAATCATGGCTAGTCTGTGCCAACAGAGGCTGATGGAAGGCATGGTGGAGGTCATAAATGGCACTGTGGGTTTTACCTAGTCTCTTGAATCACTCTGGGGCAGGGTCGGCAAACTGCGGCTCGCGAGCCACACGCGGCTCTTTCGGTACATACATGTAAGCAATTTTTTTGTGTGCATTTTTCTTATTTTAATAGATATAATTAATACTGTTACTTGTTATAATATTACTTTAAAGTTTCCTTATTTGTAAAAATACATTTATGGCTCTTGAATAATTTTTAAATTGTTGTGTGGGACAGGATTGGCTCTTCCATCTCAAAAGTTTGCCGACCACTGCTCTGGGGGAAAGCAGCCCCCATGCCTTGAGGACACTCAAGCAATTCATAAAGTCCCTGTGGAGAAGAGCTAAGGCCTTCTGCCAACAGCCAACATCAACTGGTGACAGCAAGTGAGTAAGCCACCTTGGGAGCTGATCCTGCAGCCCCAGTCAAGCCGTCAGATCATGCAGCTCTGATGGACATAGGCTGCAATCTCATGAGAAACTAAACCAGCACTAAATTCCTGACTCGTGGAAATTGCGAGAGACAGGAAATGATTGTTGTTGTTTCAAGCCATTAAGTTTTGGGGTGACTTGTTACTTAACAATAAATATTGAACCTAGTACCTGTGTTAAGAACACAGGTCTTCTGTTACCCAACACAGTAATCTCTTGACTATTTTCAGTTTAGCACCCCAATTTTTTTCTGATGCCCAAAACTGACCAAATAGCTTTTATTATCCTTATATAAAAGAAGTTGACATTCTAGTTAATAAATATGATTTAATACCATAGGTTGCATTTTTTAAAATGAGGAGTGATTGGAAAAAAGATTTATGGAGTTAAGCAGAATATTCATTTTCTTTCCAATTCTACTCAATATGATGTTGGTAGATGGCATTTCAACAAGTGGCCTTTTCTTCAATTGCCTTCTTTATATGGTGGCATTTTGGCAAGAGGGTTTCTTTTCTATGTGGTAACATTTCTGAAATAGTTGTATGTGGGTTTCACTGTTTGTTTTCTCAATAGTAGGTTTACAAAAAAAGCTCCCTGTTTCAACTTGCAAAATAATGTACTTCAGCAAAAACCTAGGATGGTTTTGTCAGTGTTTTTAAACACAGGAGTTTAAAACTAAGGGTTTTAATTCTCAGTTTAATTCATTCTGGGGAAGAATTCCGTTCACCAAAAGTAGATGACAAGGATGGAATAAATGTTAATGGAAAACTTTCTAATAGGTGTAAATTTAATTGAAGCAGGCACAGGTGCTCAAGCCAATTAGAGAAAATGGAACCTGGCAGATGGAGAGAAGCTGAGCAGGGTCCCCTGGGAACAGAGCTTTTAATTATAGCCCATGTGACAAACACTTATCCAAAATTTGGGAGATTATTAGAAACCATTAACACTTTGTCAGCCACAGATATCAAGAATGCGTTTTGCGGGCCGGCCGAGTGGCGCGGTGGTTAAGCGCTGGCCTGGGAAGCCAGCGGCCCCAGTTCGGTCCCACATATGCGGGCCATTAACATTGCCCTCAAAAAAAAAAAAAAAATGCCTTTTGCTTTACACCTAAGCTATCTCCTTCCACCTTTTTCCCCTGAGACTATGAAAGACTAGGTTTTGGTAGTTGCGCAGAGCAACTCTGCTTGCTAAAATTTCACTCTGAGGAGCTCATCAGATTATAGCAGGAAGGGTGAATAGAGCAATTCTAATGTCCCTCACCTTAATTCTTTCTGCTGGTCGGCTAATTGTTCTCCCAAAGAGATGTCTTTACTCTGACACCCTGCACCGCCCACCTCCCTTTCTCCAGGGCATTGGGTAAATTCAAAAGGACATCTTTGGCATTGGGAATGCTAGACCCAGACAGCTCTCCATTCTTCTCTCTACATTGAGGCATCATGGTGTGGAGGTGGGTACATGGGCTCTGATTTAAATCAGGGCTCCATCACTTATCATGTGTTATTTGGACAAGTTTTTTAAATTCTGTGAGGCTTGTTTTTCATCTATCAATATGTGTTCCTTGCAGTATCATTGTGAGGATTTTAAAAAAATAGTAAGAGTTGGCAATTGTTGACCACTTGCTATATGCATTGGTCTAACTATTTTATGAATATGAATACATTTAATCCTCACAACAACCTCATGAAATAAGCACTTTCATTATCTCCATTTAACTGATGAGGAAACTAAGGCACAGAGAGGTTCAGTAATTTCCCCATGGTCACAGTGTTAACAAGTGTCAGAGGGAGGCCTCAAATCCAGGCAGTCCAACCTGAGCCGATGATCCTAATACCACACTGTAATGTCTCCACAGAGGTATCAAGCATTAATAATAATATCAGCTATTATTATTTGGCATGTTCTTCCCAAGTTGCAAGCGCTATTGTAGTCTGGGCCCTTCTGCCATTGTTGTCGTTAGGATGTTGCGGGGATATGTGGCCTAACTCCCAACCCCCGCCACCAACTGATGGTCTTAGAAATTCCTCCAAGTACGAGCATCTTGAATTACTGACTCTGGTGAACATATTTTCTGAGGCCATCTGGCAGGTTTGGGTGCTGGTCACTTGATGTCAGCCAAACAAGGACTCTAGAGCAGAGACAAGCAGGCAGAAAGCCAAGCTCTACCCTGGGTCATCTGCAGCTGTTATCCATAAAGCCGGTGGCAGAGGATGTGGAAGTCAGCAGGAGCACTTTTATCTGAGGCTGAACACAAGGCTGTCAGCTGGAAACACAGCCTGTGCTCTTGGGTAATTCCTAACTTCCTATTAGAAATAAACAAAAAGTCCGCCCTACTGAATTTCCCACTTGGCTTCTCAGCTTGGCAGCCAGTCCCTAAGGCCTATCACTGAAGATAGTAAAGATATTAGCCCAGGGCTGCTGGACTAGAACAAAAAGGATGGGAAAGGCCTTTCTCTCCCTGACCTCTGCTCCTTGGAGCGACTGACTGATCCTGTGGGAATCCAGATGCCTCAGGGTTTTGGGGGCTGGAAGAGGACAGACTGGGTTTGGGGTTGGGAGGGGGAGGGGAGTGAGAAGGAAGACAAAAGAAGGAAAAGAATGCTGAGCAAGCAGAGGGAACAAGCCCAAGCACCGGCTTCTGGCTTGCAGTGCCCCTCACCTCACTGGAAGTCCCAGGCCCACTCAGGGCTCATTGAACTAGTCCACTGGGTAAGGGCCAGCGCCAAGTCTGATGGGCTAATGGGGAGTAAGGGAGGTTCTGGCTGAAGATTTAGAGGCTGCACTATGTGGGATTAAAATAGATGACCCAGCTCGTGGCTGAGGCGGGAAGTCACCCTCCCCACAGCAAGTCCTTTGGGATTGTGCTGTTTACGCCTGTCTGTGGGAAAGAGCATTCTGTGCATATGCTGAGTTTCCTAGGCCTGACATGCCACACTGGCAGCTGTTGTCTGCATTTTGTGTCACAGTGAGCATCCTTCCAGGTGACGGACGTGTAGCCATGCTGATCAGAAGGGACCTGTTCCTAGGGGAAGGGGAAGGGAGGCTCGGCTCACAGTTGTACAACTGGAAACCCAGGGACCAGATCTGGAACACTAACATGTACAAGAAGGAGGAAGGAAGAAGTTCAATATTTTATGTGCAAGTCAAGGTTGGAACTCCAGGTTAGAGGCAGCGCCAGGTACAGATCCACAAGTCTCTTGAATGGGGTCAGGGAACTATGTCATCCTTAGAGAACTGAAGCTAAGTACACACACACACACACACACACACACACACACACACACACACACCCATTCTTCCATGGTTTCTAGTCTTTGATCATGGCTCCAACGTTAACCTGTGTAAATCTGAAGGGTCCTAACAAAGGTTGCCAGGTTTAGCAAATAAAAATACAGAACATCCAATTAAGTTTTAATTTAGATAACAAAGAGTAATGTTTGTGGATGAGTGTTGCATGGGACATACTTATGCTATAATATAGCATTACTCATTGTCTATCTGAAATTAAAATTTAGCTGGGTGTCCTATATTTTGTCTGGCAACCCTATTCCTAACCCTGGATCCCCCTCACCTGACAGGATGGCTTCTTCACAGCTATAAATGCTCCCAGACCTGATGCTTTCCCCACCAGCATCTTCCAGCAGGATTTCTTGGACTTGGCTGCTGGTCCACCCAGCCTCTGGTGATGGACTTCACAGATGTACTGTCAGAGATGTTGTTACCCACCGTGGAAGATGCTGGTGCCAGGCAGAGACTCATCGCTGACCTGCGGCCAGCTCTGTCGGACCTCAGTGCATTCCTTCCTGATCAGCTCATCCTTGACTCTGAGGTTGGCGGCAGGGAATTGCTAAGCACAGCTCCATCACCGACCTGCAGAGTGGGCTTGGGGTGTGTTCCTCCTACGACTATGGCTTGCGGATACTTGTTAGCTAAGTTCTCCTCAATTTAATTTCACTTTTAATATTCTTGTTTGGAAATGAGTGTGAACGAGAGTTGGGAATGTGCGTATTTCTTTATTGCATGTCATTTAATCCTCACAATAATACTATGAGGTGGGTAATCTTGTCGCTGTTGTGAGTTTGAGAAAACTGAGCTGCCACTGTTTCAATTTTGGTAGGTGCCAGAGCTTGACTTTGTACTCAAGTCCTCTCAATCCAAGTCCGTGCTCTATATTGCTGCCTGAGTTCATTATCGGCCACCCAAGCAGAAACTTTTGAATAATTAATTAATTATACAATACCTCACTCTCCAGTCTTTATCCCCAAGTCTTCATCATTCTGACACTGACACACCTCTCGCTAATGCTATTTCTTTAGTCTAGGGCTCTCATCATGGCTTGAGAGGACAGGGGAGCTCTTCGATGACTTTCTGCTTTGAGGCTTTCTCCTGTCCAATTCATCCATTGGTCCAAACTTTGCTTTCTGAAAAGCAAAATCTGACTGCTTACTCCCCAACTTAAAAATGGCCATATATCTACATGGCCTATCACTGTGGTTCTCAAACTTGAGTGTGCAGAAGAACCGCCTAGAGCTTTCAGAATCCAGATTACCAAAGCTTCTGCTTCAGTAGGTCCAAGGCCAGGCCCAGGAATCTCTATTATCATACGTTCAAGGTGGTTCTCATCCAGGCGATCCATAGACCTTACCCTGAGAAAGGTCTGTAGGATAAAATCCAAAATCCTAATATGACACTTAAGAATCCTCCAATTTCTGGTCCAATTTCTATTTTCAGTCACATCATCCAATTCTCCAGTCCTGGCCAAGAGGCCTGTATACAGTCAAATGGACTCTTCCTTTCCTTTCCCCACCTCCAATACCTGAAAGGATCATAGCAAGGAGGCTGAGGATCAGGGCTCTGGAGCCTGATAGCACGATTACTTAAACCACTGCCCCCCTCATGCCTTAGGTTCCTCAGCCATAAATGAAGTGGAATAGCAGCCTTATCATAAGAGTGTTATGAAGAGCATTACTAACTGTGAAGTGCTCGGAACAGAACCTAGCACTTAGAAGGCACTCAGTGAAAGTTAACCATTATCATTTTTTATTTATATACCTTAGCTTGTTTTGGTCTCCTCTTCCTGGAATTTTGTTCCTTCCTATTCATCACCTGGAAAAATTCCTTTCATCCTTCAAGGTCCTGTTAAGAAGCTGCAGTCTCTGTGAGATCTTCCTGGGCTCCCTCGGGTCCCATTCATTACCGTCTCCTCATCCACTGCCCTGTAATTATTGCTCTGTGTTCTTTATTCACACTATCATGTTCTATGAAGTCATCACATATGCAAGTCTATCCGCATACATGAAGGCCTGCGGGCACCCACCTTTCTGGAGGGCTTAGAATGCCTGGCATGTTTTGTAATTCAACTCCTCCTTCCATAAAATTGGGTGTTCAATCTATTCCTTTAAAATTGAAGTTTAGGGGCTGGCCGAGGGACGCGGTGGTTAAGAGCTGGCTTGGGACGCCAGCAGCCCCAGTTCAGATCCCACATATGAGGGCCAGTGACACTGCCCTCTAAAAAAATTAAAAAATTAAAAAAAAAAATTGAAGTTTAGGAGCTTTTTTCTTAATTTACTTCAATAACTGTTCTATGAAGCTAACTCATCTTTCTTCCCACCTCTTCCTACCATACTCCCTGTTTTCTCTCTGATTCTCCAAGTTTCATGGCTGTGGTCAGTGTGCAATGACTAGCCCAACCGGATTGTTTTGCATTCCAAGCGCCTTATTTAGGAACTAGTGCTCACAACCCACTCACAGTCCCGGCCCTTCATTCTGGTGGCAAGAATGTCCTTCCTCTGTTCTGCCTACTGAAGCCATAGGCAGGCTGCCAAATGCTGTGCTTCAGATGGATGTGTCAGAGTCTCATAAGGAAATCTGGCTCCTGCCAGCTGATGCTTGGAGCTTGTTTGGTAGTGCAGGCTGTGGAATATAGCTACCTTGGACCCAGGACCATTTTCTATTGATAAATGAGCTTTTCATGGGGCTATAAAAAATTTGAGATTTGAAAAACTGTATAAACCTTTCAAAAAGAAAGAAATATGTGAAATCAAAATTGATAATTGTTCAATTAAATGTCTACAAAATGTAATATGACTCCAGCTAGTCAGCTGCATCTGAACTTACCTCTTACATGGTTAAATATGTTATATTCCACATGGGGTGAGACAACATTTCAGTGATTTTTGATATGGGATGTGCTCTCCAAAAGCAAAAGCTCCTGTCATTTATGAAAGTGTCAAGATGGCGCCATGTTCTCTGATGGAGCTCATGGCTTTGAGTGGCATGCACTTGAGGATTGGGAGAAGAGGGTCCTTACTGTACAGTCAGATTAGCAAAATTATGCTACAATTGTACAAAAAAAAATTTTGTACAATTACAAAATTTTGTACAATTTTGTAATTGTACAAAACTATTGTACAATTCCTACAAGTCCTGGCATAAGGTTCAGCACGTGAAAGAATATGAAAGAACCTTTCTGCAGAAGGTTGCTTCTCAGCTTTTGGCATCTGGCACTGTGGCCTCAGGCCCAGCGTGGCTAGGTCCAGACAATTTATGACCAAGCCAGGGGATGCACAAGAGGCTCAGAATACAGGACCTGAAATTCAAATTGTTTTTATTCCATCAACAAATACCAAGCCCTGCTATGTGCTTAGCACCATGCTAGT
Source organism: Aselliscus stoliczkanus (assembly GCA_033961575.1). NCBI lineage: Eukaryota > Metazoa > Chordata > Mammalia > Chiroptera > Hipposideridae > Aselliscus > Aselliscus stoliczkanus. The sequence goes on from CM066730.1 coordinate 109,165,698, forward strand.
ACTAGGAATTCAGTAGTAAAAGGGGCAGGCAGAGCCTCTGCCCTCAGGGAGTTTATAATCTAGTTGTAAAAAACAAACTTTGAGCTGCTAATCACAAGTGGAGAAAGGGCTTTGGGGAAGTGCAGGGTGCTGTAGGTGTTTGGCAGAGAGGTTCATCTAGTCTGGGGGTCAGGGAGGAGTTTCCAGAGAAACCGGCATTTAATACAATAACTGAAGAGTGAGTAGGAGTTAGCTGGGTGGAAAGCATTTCACCCAGAAAGCACTTGTACTCCTTAAACCTGGCACGGGGGAGGCTAGGGATCTACTGTGCACGTTGGGAGAATTATTAATGCCATGTTAGGATTTTGGATTTTATCCTATAGACCTTTCTCAGAGTGGGGTCTATGGAACAGCTGCTTGAGAATCATCTTGAACTTGCTAAAACAAAGGATGACCTTTTGCGCGCCCACTATTCTGAAGCCAGGTTGACCCACTATCACTCCTCCAGGTTGACCCACTATCACTCTGAATCTCTGCCTTGGTTTCCTGATTTGCCCTGAGTTCTGGGGAAACTATGGCTAGTTCTGCTTATTTTGCTGAGATCCTGCCCTGCCTGGATGGCCCAGCTTCTGCCCATGATGGCTGGCCCCTGGGTGGCTCATGCAAAGCTGTAAGACAGCTACCACCTGTTTACAAGCATCACCACTACCCAGGAACACCCCACCCACACCCACACCATCTGACCTCTCAGAGATCACTCCAGGCCAAATCACCACCTCACATGCTTCTCTCCTTTGGCTTCTGTGACTGCCCTGTTGCAGTCCCACCATTTCCCTCGGGCTCATTCCTAAGTTTCAACCACACCATGTGGGAAATCGTACTGGAATGTAGTGTGTTATAGAGCAGTGTTTACCAAACCAGGGCATCTAATGAACCCTAAAAATATGTCCATGCACCCCAGTTTGAGGGACACCACACTAAAAGATCAATGCAGGCACTTCTAGATGACATGATTGTAAATACAAACACAAATGTGTGCCTTAAAACCACGTCAGTACTCAGGTGTCAGGTGGTCAACTATATGTTGTAAAATGTGTATTTTTTTTAGATTAGAATCAAAATTAATAAAAAAATAATTATTACAAGAAATGCTCAGGGTTAACCCTAGAATACTTTCTTGGACCCCTCAGAGGTTTGCAGACCCCTCTTTGAAACAAGTAGCCTTAGATTATAGAGAATGCCTCACCTTCCAGGGCCTCAAGCCCTCCCATCTCAGAAATGGGTTTAGATTGGTCACCTCTTACATACCTCTCAAATGTTGTACATATCAAATAGGTGAGGTCTGTAAAACACTCTGCACTCCACCTGAAGATGCCATGTAAATACAAATGAGTATTATTATTTGTCTTCATCTTGTCTCCTAGCTGACAGAGACAGCCTGCCTGTTCACCTCAGTAGCCTCAGACTTGGTCCTCCAATAAAGACCCACTTCCACTTCTCCCTGTAGAAATGTCACAAGGCCAAATTTTCAAGAGAAAAGACACTGGTTTCTACTCCTCAGAAACTAGATTTTAGGTTTAGGGCCTACTTTTCAAATTAACTTGTTGCCTACATGGCCTAATGCTTGAAAGTAAAGATGTTTGAGTAATATTTAAACTACTACATAATATTTATGTCCTACCCCAAAGGGCCAAGGGCTCTGAGCAAGTGAGAAGATCCGGAAAGGAGTAAATGCACACATGCATGCACGCAAGCACACAGCCCACCCAGCTGTGCTGAAGTCTCTGGGGGCGGAAAGGGTGCTCACCTATATTACCTTGTGCCTTTCATCTGAGGGCTTAAAGCTCCTGGCAGGGAGTGTGGGGTTTGTTACTTCTTACCACCCCACTGTGAGGCTGCTACCCCAGTGCAGTCCTGGGGGAGGGTCTCCCTCTAAGCGCTGCTCTACCTCCAGGCCAACATCCTCCTGTTTTTCTCCCTACAGGGTGTGTTGTAACACCTGTAACTGCCAGGGGAAGGGCTGCTACTGCTGTGGGGGGAGATCAGGAAAGAAGTATTTGGAGCTTTCAGTGTGCATATTCCTTAGGGATATTTTTCTTCTCAGAAAAAAATTGAGAGGAAGCTACAGAGATTTCCCATATAACCCCTACTCCCATACATGCATAGCTTCCCCCATTACCAACATCACTCACAAGAATGGCACACTTTTTTCTTTTTTTAACTTTGGATAAACTTACATGGACACATTATCATCATCCAAAGTCCATAATTTATCTTAGGACTCACTCTTGGTGTTGTATATTCTATGAGCTTGTATAAATGTATAATGACATGTAGCCACCATTATAATATCATTCAGAGTAGTTTTTCCACTGCCCTCAAAATCTTCTAGGTTCTGCCTGTTTTTCAGAGACTTTTGAAAAGCAGACTGAGTCTGGAGTCCAGTGAGGATCCACATCTCCAAATTCCTTTCCCATGAAAGACCTGGTAAAATGCCATGCTGGTCTCCATTTTGTATTTTGTGTTGCTGTTTTGCAGGAACCTCAGATACCAACCCCTCACAGAGGGTTCTGGATGCAAGGGCAAACACTTCTCCCTCCTCAGTTATTTTTTGTGTGTAGCTGACATTTGTCTAGAAATGACCCTTGCTGCAGGTCGGGGAGGGGAGAGGCCATTGGCAGAGCCTAGTGGGTACTGGTACTGGGAGATTCTGGAGTTACTGCCCAGGGAGAAAAAAGTCAGACGGAAGGGGAAGGGAGACCTCTTTCTGTCCTGTCCTTGAAGACACTTTCTGGGATTTAAGGTTTTGGAACAGGTCATATAGCTGAAGGACTGTGGGGCTCCCTCAGGAGTGGGAGAAGGCAGTGGGAAGCCATTGCTCAAGACCCTGGAGGGCGGAGGACAACAGGAGCAGCCTAGCCATCACAAGGACCCAGTTTAGGAAACACAATTTGAGCTCCATGGCAACTGGTGAAGTCATTTTTTAAAGCTCAGGTCTTTCTAATTAGACTTTCCTTTTCAATCCTCTTTCACTCTCTGCCCACCCCCACCTCCTACTGCTGTGTTTTCTGTCCCCCTGGCTTTGTGGGCAGCACAAAGCTCTGGCATTGAGCTTGTTGTCTAGGAATAGGTTTTACCCCTAGGGCCCTGTCCTATGTCACCAGACCTGCTAATTTTGGCTCCATGCTGGGAAGCTGGTCCTGTGAACCTCTTTCTTTTTCCTAAATATGCTAATTAGTTTTCTTTCTCACTTTCCCTGGAGAATAGAATCTCTCTTGGACCTGCCGACACTCGGAAGACATCACCTGCCCAGGAGGCTTGCTCTTGCCAGTCTTGTTTCACAGCTTTGCCTGCCAGTCCCACTTCTGAGCCTCACCCTGGGGAGCCTCAGGTGTCAGAGCCCTCGGTTCCCTCTTTGCCCAGGTGATGGAAGCAGACGAGGAGAAGGCCTCTCAAAGCACTGCACTCCCTGCTCCCCTGGGGCCTGGGGCATTACTCGCTCCTGAATAGGACTGTTTGTGAGCTCATGCTGGATGTTAATGCTGTCCACATTTGACCCAAGGGAGGGAAGGAGTGTGGGCTTTTGAACTTCCTTTTGGAATCTTTTAGCCATGCGCCGTGTCAAAAGAAGAGAAAGTTGCTTGGATTCCGGTGGCACCTGAAATACTTTTTTTAAATTTTAATATCTACTATTTATTTATATAAGACACAGATTTCCTCCTGATGTTTTCGTCCCATTTAGGACATGTTTTTATAGCTGAGCCCCTGACCTTGCACCTCCTTCCTTTCTAACCAACTCCCCACCCACAATCTCCACAAGAAAATAGACCCATCAGAGTGCTGAGCAGGCCCAGCGGCTTTCCCCTGGCATGCAATTGGTGTCCTTCTCCCAGATTTTAAAAAAAATGAATAGATTTATCTTTACAGAAAATGTGCGAAGATAGTACAAAATTCCCCGAATACCCCTCACCTATTGTTAACATCTTACATCACCATGGATCATTTGTCACACTAAGACACCAACACTATTTTACATTACTATTTACTAAAGTCCACCTTTTATTCAGATTTCATTAGTTTCCCCTCAATGTCCTTTTCTGTTTCAGGGATAGCTCATTGCATTTACTTGTCTCCTCTTGCCCTGTGACAGGTTCTGATTTTTCTTGTTTAGATGACCTTGGCAGTTTTGAGGAGTACTAGTCAGCTCTTTTGTAGAATGTCCTACCATTTGCATTTGATGCTCCTCATAGTTAGATGAAGATTATGAGTTTTGGGGAGGAAGACCACAGAGGTGCAGTACCATTCTTATCACACTATATCAAGGGTACATGTTATCAACACGACTTATCACTAATGTTAACCTGGATCGCTTGACCGACTAATTGCGTCTCTCTGCTATGAAGTAACTCTCCCCCCACTTACCCAATTCCACACTGTACTCCTGGGAAGCAAGCCCACACTCAAGGGAGGTGGGGGAAGGAGTTAAGTTCCACCTCCTGAAGGTGGAACTTATATTATTTAGACTCTTCTGTAGTGAAGAGCTCAGAGATGTTTTTGAAGCAAGTCAGAAATTTCCTCCAGCAGTTACTAGAAGGCCAGTGTGCTGGATGCATGCATCTTATAGGGCTGGTGCCACAGATCCCAAGGAGAGCATCTCATGGGGCCATACCCTGGGTATTAGGTATTAGGGAAGCAGTTTGGACATGCAGAGTGTAGCATATATTTATATATATACCTCTACCATGTAAAGACATTAAGTCAAGTGTCCACAGTGCACAGCACTTCTCTGGGTGCCAAAGGCATAGAGCAGTAAATAAAACACAATCTAGACCCGAGGCATTACAGGGCGAGTCAACAAATATCTCTGCACCCCCCACTGCCAGCTCAGTGCTAGAAACTGGCAAAGCAGCAATTGCAAATGTGATAGGAATAAAAAGGAAAGTTCAAGGTGCTGTTGAGGGAGTTAATTTAGGGGTTGTCAGCTAAGGGCTCTCTGTGAGAGTGGGGTTTCAGCTGAGAAGTGAAGGATGAGCAGGAGCAAGCCGGGTGTATGGGGGGCAGGAGTGGCACTCCAGGGAGAAAAGCTTACCAGGCAGAAAGAACAGTATCTCAAAAACAAACTAGTAACAAGAGAGACATCTGGAAGAACTGAAAGAAGGCCAGTATGTCTGGAACTGAAAGAGGTATATATAGAAAGAAAAATCTGTTTCCTGGAAAAAGTCTCACACAATAATTTAGTCATATGGAATAGTTCCACTTCCTTAAAAGGAGCTTGTTCTATAGACTTTAAAACATAAAACTCAGTAATGTTTGAACAATGAATTCATACTTTAAATATTCTGCTAAATTTATGTACAGACATACCTAAAGTTCAAGTGTTTCAGAAATTAAATGCTTAAACTGAAAATGTGTATTAGAGAGAAGTATAGAAATGACTGGAAGGGTATGTTAATCTATGCTGATGCGTCCCCAGTTCCTCATTTCAGGACTGAGGTTCTCATTTCCTCAGATGCTGGAAATGATGGTGCTGAGGGCTCGTAGCTGAGACTTCCCCAGACACTGCTCTTCCCTGAAGAGAGCTGCCCCACCCAAGGTTAGACCTCCTCCCATGCGGCTGCCCACATCCAATGACTAGTTGATGCGGAGGAACTAAGGCCTGGCTCTGTGACCTCAGTATGAGACAACTCCGAGGGACCATTCCAGTGTCAGGCCTCCTGAATAGCCTGAGGTGTCTGTTAAAACTGCATCACAGTTCAACTTCCCTCTCGGCCCAATCCCACTTCTCTCACAACCTTATAAGTATCATTTCCAATAGCACTCTTTAGCAAATCTCTGTCTTAGAATTTATTTCCTGGGGAACTTGACCTCTAGCAAATATACACCGTATTGATTTCCTAGGGCTGCTGTAACAAATTACCATAAACTAGATTGCTTAAAACAGTAGAAATTTATTCTTTTTCAGTTCTGGAAGCCAGAAGTCCAAAATTTAAGTGTCAGCAGGGCCATACTCCCTCCAAAGACTCCTGGAGAGAATCTTTTCTTGCCTCTTCCAACTCCTGGGGGCTCCATGTGTCCTTTGGTTTGTGGCAAACATCATTCCAATCTGTGCCTTAGTCTTCATAGGGCTTTCTCCCTATGTCTGTTTAACCTTCTGATCTCTTACAAGGACTCATTATTGAATTTAGGGTCCACACTAATCCAGGGTAATCTCATTTTGAGATCCTTAACTTAATTACATCCACGAAGACCCATTTTCCAAATAAGGTAATATATACAAATTCTTGGTGAACACCTTTTGGGGGACCACTACTCAAGCCACTACATATGCTAAAATATTAAAAAGATTATATCCCAGAGTAAGATGGGATTTATAGGTGATTTAAATTTTTTCCTCTGTGCTTTTTTGTTTATTCCAAATTTTATCCAATGAATATATATTTGTAAGTGTAATGTTTTTAAGTTGGTGGTTTGACTGAGAGTGTACAATTTGTATTTAAAAGTACCTTATTTTGGGCCGGCCGAGTGGCTCAGTTGGTTAAGAGCTCGCTCAAGAGTGCGAGCTGAGCTCTGAGCAACAGCAGTTCGATGCCCAGCCCAAGCTGAGCTGCCAACAGATAGCAGGATGGCTCAGCTAAAAAAAAATTTTTTTAAATTTAAAAAGAAAAAAAACAAGTAAAACAAAGAGTGCGAGCTCTGAGCAACAGGGTCGCCGTTTTGATTCCCGGTCCAAGCTGAGCTGCTGCTCAGCTGCCAAAAGGTGGCAGGATGGCTCACCTAAAAAAATAAAAATAAATAAACAAAAGTACCTGCCCTCTAAATGGAGGGTAAGAGATGGTGGCCACTAATATATTAAAGGACTCTCCCATTATAAAACTACTGGATCCTGAATTCTTAAATAAAGTGTAATTTTAATACATGGCTGGGTTTACAAGTATGGTGAATCTCTAAATTCTCTTCCACCGTTTTCTCCCCAGAATATGGGAAATGAAACCAGAACTGGTCTAGCCATACAACCAAGAGTGAAAGCTGACCTGGGGATAAGTGCCAATGTGGAAGCAGTCTGAGAGTATAAGCTGTGGATTTAGCAAGGTAAGGTTGCCACATTAAACCCAGAGACCTCTTAATGGGTTTGAGTGGTCCGAGATTAACAGTATCAGTCTGAATCTAGACAGAAACAAATGTAAATTATTTCTGAAGGAAAGTTTAGGCCCATGGAATTCCTACAGATTAAGGTTGAACAAATATAAGTTCATATTAAAGATCATAAAACACATAAGGAAACAGAATCACCATGTACAATAGTAGATGGGATAAACAATAGATTATAAATGATTAGAAAAACAAGACTTTGGTAAGATTGCTGGATACAATATCAATATACAAAATTCAGTTGTATTTCTAGTCACCACATATAAACAGTTAGAATTTGGTGTGCTTTCTTAAAGATACCATTTGCAAAGCAACAAAAGTACTATATTTCATGGAATCTAAGGCATCCTGAATGATAAGATACACCATTATTTTATGCACTCTAAGAAAGATGCCATCAATTATAAGACACAACTCAGATGATGTTCAAAAGTAAGAGAATTATCAGTAGAAAATTATAACTTTCTTGAGAGATACTAAAGAAAACCTAAAAAACTTGAGAAATAATCTGTGTTCATAAAGACATCAATTTTTCCCAAGAGAATTCTAAAATTTAGATGAAATGTAGTGTAAAGAATAGCCAAGAACTAGAATTTCCAGTCAAAAAGGCAGAATGCTGCGCTTACCTCGTCTCACAACCACATCAAAATTGCAACTACAGAACAACCATCATTGAGAATCACCTGAAGTCTAGCTGAACTGAAGTCCTACAACTGAGGACATAGAGAAGAATCCACCTTGAGACTGATAGGAGGGGTTCAAGATGTGGAACAGGCTTGTCCCATTCCCACTTGTTATCATTAAAAACCAGGAGGGATATCTTGGCTGCAGAGTTTCTCTGCGAAGGAGTGAGAGGCCTCAGCCCCACATCAGACTTCCGAGCCCAGGATTCCAGTGCTGGGAAGAGAAGTCCCCATAACTTCTGGTTGTAGAAACCAGTGGAGATTGTGGCTAAGTGAGATGAGGGCAGCTGCACTCCCAGGCACTCCTTTTAAAGGGCCTGTGCACAGACTTACTCACTGATGGACTCATTCACTCTGAGCTCCACCACTGGGGAAGCAGCTTGAAAGGCTCTAGAGACGTACGGAGAGGAACTGAGTTGTCTGGCATCAGGCCAAGGGCTGCAGGGGCAGCTTTATCCTAGACAGAGGAGCTGGCAGAAGCCATTGTTTCTTTGTAAAGCTGTCCCCCCTTCCAGGCTGCTGCCATATCTGAGTCTCCATCAACCTGGCTAACACCGTTCAGTTCACTCTGCCCTGGTGATTCCCTGAGACCTGGTTCCACCAAACTTTTGGACTTACTCAATCCCCTTCCAGTGACTTTTCCATACAAATATCCTGTTGCAGCTCATGCTGTGGATATTCCTAAAATCTCTCAAAGTTTCACAAAACTCAAACAACCAACATCTGGTTCGGCAGTCCCCATACCTCTCTATAGCAGCTCCAAACCTCACATTAGTAGGAGCTGGTTTCGGTTTCCAGCTTGGCCTTTCAAGGCACCTCCAAGCCTAGTGTGGGTGGTGACCATCTGCAGATTGCTTTGTGGCTTATGCCAGGTGGCCCTGGGCAGGGCACAGGTTGTAGCTGAACTTGGCCTGTGGTGGGGCCCTTCTCAAGAGGGCCCAGGGGCTGGTATGCCCAGTGGCCAGCTTTGGACCAAGCTGGAGCATTACCTGCCATCTCCAAGAAAAACACAACCAAAGGGCACACTGGGCAGGCACCAGAGCCTTACTAAAGTGAATCCTGCTCTGTAGAGTCAGCCTCTGTACCACAGCTCCTCCACTGTAGTCATAGCCAGTCCTCACAACCAATCAGCCCTAAGGTCAATCCCTCTGATGTGCAAATAGCAATCAAGGCTCACATACAACAAGAGGGGACACACAACGCACACAAGAGACACACCTGCAGCACCCGGCTCTGGTGACCAAGGAGACTGCAGCACTGGGCCCCACAGAACACCTACATAAGACTACTCTACTAAAACCAGGAGACATAGCTGCCTTGCCTAACACATACAAAGAAACACAGGGAGGCAGACAAAATGGGGAGAAAAAAAAAATGTCCCAAGTAAAAGATCAGAACAAAGCTCCAAAAAAAGAACTAAACAAAATGGAGACAAGCAATATATCAGATGTAGAGTTCAAAACACTTGTCACAAGGATACTCAGTGATCTCAGGGAGAACTTCAACAAAGAGATAAGAAATATAAAAATGGAGATAGAAAACAAAAAAGAACCAATCAGAAATAATACAATAACCGAAATGAAGAATATATTAGAAGGAATCAACTGTAGATTAGATGAAGCAGAGGATGAAATCAGCAATTTAAAAGATAAGGTAGCAGAAAACACTCAATCAGAACAGCAAAAAAGAAAATAGAATCCAAAAATATGAGGTGAGCTTAAGGGGCCTCTGGGATAACATCAAGTATACCAACATTCACATCATAGGGGTACCAGAAGAAGAAAAGAGAAAGCAAGGAATTGAAAACTGTTTGAAGAAATAATGATGGAAAACTTGCCTAACCTGATGAAGGAAATAGCTATACAATCCCAGGAAGCACAGAGAGTTCCAAACAAGATGAACCCAAAGAGGCCTTCATCAAGACACATCATAATTAAAATGCCAAAGTTTAAAGACAAAGAAAGAATCTTAAAAGCAACAAGAGAAAAGCAGTTATTTACCTACAAGGGAGCTCCCATAGACTGTCAGCTGATTTCTCAACAGAAACTTTGCAGGCCAGAAGAGATTGGCACAAAATATTCAACATATTGAAAAGCAAGGACCTACTCATATAACCAAGATTACTCTACCCGGCAAAGCTATCATTTAGAATCAAAGACAGATAAAGAGCTTCCCAGACAAGAAAAAGCTAAAGGAGTTCATCAAGACCAAATCAGTATTACAAGGAAACTTAGGGGGACTTCTTTTTTTTTTTTTTTTGAAAGATTTTATTGGGGAATTGGGGAAGGGGAACAGCATTGGGGAACTGGCGAAGGGGAACAGACAAGTTGCTGTCCTTTTTGTTCTTCGGTCTAGTTGTGGAGGACTTTGCGTCACTGTCCCATGTTGATGTCATCATTGGGCTCTTCTTGGGTGAGGCAGATCGGTTGCCGGCCTCTGGACGGCCGCTCACAGCGGCTCTTGGCAGTTCACACTGGCTGCCATCCACTCATGCTGGCTGCCGGCCACTCACTGTAGCCTGTGGCAGCCCACTGCAGCAGGGGCTGCAGCTATGCCATCCTGGGAACTCACAGCAGCCCAGCTCCAGGTGGAGCTGTTGTTCACCATCTTAGCTGTAGAGTGCAGTGTCACTGGCCCTCATGTGTGGAATCTGAACCAGGCTGCTGAAGTCCCAAGCCAGCTCTAACCAACGCGCCACTCGGCCAGCCCTAGGGGGACTTCTTTAAGATGCAAAAGTAAAAGACTTTTTTTAAATGAAACATAAAATGGCAATAATTGCATATCTATCAATAGTTACTTTAAATGTAAATGGACTAAATGCTCCAATCAAAAGATAGGGTGGCTGAATGGATAAGGAAACAAGACCCTTACATATGGTGCCTACAAGAGACTCACTTCAGATCAAAAGACACACACAGACTTGAAAGTAAAGGGGTGGGAAAAAGATATTTCATGAAAATGGAAGGAAAAGAAAAAAAAAAAGCTTGGGTAGCAATACTTAGACAAAATAGACTTTAAAACAAAGGCTATAACAAGAGACAAAGAAGGACCCAGTAATCCCATTTCTGGGTATTTATCTAAAGAAACCCAAAATGCTACTTTGAGGGGATGTATGCATCCATATGTTCATTACAGCATTGTTTACAATGACCAATATGTGGAGGCATCCTGGGTGTCCATCAATAAATGAATGGATAAAGAATAGGTGTGATATATATACAATGGAATATTGCTCAGCCAGGGAAGGGAATGGGTTCTTGCCTCTGCGGTTGCATGGATGGACCTGGATGGTATTGTGCTGAGTAGAGTATGTCAGACAGAGAAAGACAGATGTGATGTGATTTCACTTATATGTGGAATCCAAAGAACAAAATAAACAAACTAACAAACAAAAATGCGTAGATACAGTGAATATTTTGATGGTTGCTAGATGGGGGCATGGGGAAGTGGGTAAAAAGAGGAAGGGGTTAAGAAGTACAAATTTGTTGTTACACAGTAGTCATGGAGATGCAAAGTATAGCACAAGGAATATAGTCAATAATATTGTAATAAGTATGTATGGTATCAGATAGGTACTAGATTTATCAGGGTGATAGATGGGAAGAGGGTTAGGAGGCAGGGTGGAAAAGGTAAAGGGATTAAGAAGTATGAATTGGTAGTTACAAAATGGCCATGGGGATGTAAAGCATAAGGAACATAGTCAATAATATGGTAATAACTATGTATAGTGCCAGGTGGGTACTAGACTATCAGGAGGATCACTTCTTAAATTATATAAACATCTAACCACTATGCTGTACACCTGAAATTTAGTACAAAATAATATTGAATGTCAACTATAATTGAAAAATTAAAAAAGTGGGGGGAGTGAAGAGGAATAAAAGGTTTAACTTTCTAGGTATAAAAAAAGTAAGTCATGGGGATGTAATGTACAGCACAGGGAATATAGTCAATAATATTGTGATTGTGTGGTACGGTGTCAGATGGTTGCCAGACTTATCATGGTGATCACTTCTTTGGTATATAAATGTTATGTACACCTGAAACTAATATAATATTGCATGTCAGATGTATTTTAATAAAAATCTTTTTAAAAACGAATAGCCAAGAACTTTTGAAGAAAAAGAATAAGGAAAAAGGAATTGCCCTGCCAAATTTGAAGATTTATTATAAAGCTATAATAATTAAGACAAAATGTGTTGATGCAAGGATAGAAAATTGGCCAATGGAACAGAATAGAGAGCCCAGAAACAGACCTGCCAACATATGGAGCTTTGAAATAAGACAGGGGATGTTGCATATCTCTGGGGAAAGGAGGGAACTGGTCAATAAGTGATAATAAGATACTTAGTGATTAATAAGGAAAAAAATTGGATCCCTTCTTGCCTCATACCCAAAAATCAATTCCTAACAAATTAAAGAATTAAATATGAAAGCGAAAACTTTTAGAAAAAATACTAGAGGGTATTTATACCTCAGGGTAGAAAAAGATTCCTTAAATAAGGCACACACTAATTTTCAAAGAAAAGTTTAATAAATTAAACTACATTAAAATTAATACAGCACTAAGAAAAAAACATGTCCCAAATTGGGAGGTACACATATAATCAATACAGGATAGGTTTCCAGACTATATAAAGCATTCCTACAAATCAAAAGTAAAAAATCAAATAATCCAAGAGGGAAAATGGGCAAGAAATATAAACAGGCATCTCTTTCTCTCTCTCTCTCTCTCTCTCACACACACACACACACACACACACACACACACACAGATGTATTTGGTAAACATATGTAAAGATTCTCAGCCTCATCATCAAAGGAAGTACAAGTCAGGCTGGGCATTTTAAAACCATCACCTAGGCCTTACCTATGCTTATTTTTGGAGGCTTCATTTAAAAATATTTCACATATTGTAATGCATCCATATCCGCGTTAAACTCATTCATTCAGTACAGATGTGTGAGTACCTACCAGGTGCCAGGAAATGTTCTATGTGCTTGGAATGTATCTGTGACCAAAAGAGACAAAGTCTCTGTCCTCGGGAGCTTACGTCTGGTGGCGTGTAGGCAGCCAGTGTAAGGAGTTTACTCTGCAGCCCTGTGACAAGGCAGTGCATCGTACCATGCGATAAAGAGGAAAAGTAGCGCAGGGTAAGAAGTGGATTGCAGGGCTGAAAGCTCTGTCTGAGGGATGGCGTTTACACGAAGTGTGCCTCATGGTGTCTCCCTTGCTCACTGGTTCCTTTGGGCCCTTCAGGAGGTTACTTCTTGGGGTATCAGCTAATAACAGCTTAGAGGGCATGCTGCTCTCAGAGATATTTGCATGTGTGTGGATGTGGGGGGAAACTCTTGAGGACCCCTCCCCAGCCCTGTCGTATTCAGATACTGATGTCAGGTAAGGGGTAGGAGAGGCACGACAGTGGGTGCAGGAGGTGGAGAGGCCGTTTCATCGCCCTCCTGCCATCCTCTCCCAAAGCCCATCCCAGAGAAGGGGCTCATCTCTCAAAAGACCCACTAGAAAGGACTTTGAGAGGAGAAAATTCTGATAGCCAGGCTGGGTGGTAGGAGGGGACTCCAGGTTGCTCAGACTGGATAGCCAGTCACACTTGTAGATGCAGCCTCACCGTGCTGGTAGGAAGCAAGAGTTTTCTGAAATGTGGTAGCTTGGTGCACCCCCTCACACAAGAAAGAATTGAAGGCAGCTTTCTGAACTTTGCAGGCTCTGCTTACGTATACCAGTTGGGTGGAGGTCTCTCTCCTGGGAATTTCTAAACAATCCAACCAACAAGGGCTCCTGTTTGTAGATTGGGTTGAGGATAGTGCTACCCAAGTGGGAGCAGCCTGCAGGGCACTGTTGGACGGTGACGGACGCAGCCTTCAGGAAGTCCACTTATAAAGGGATAGGTGTGAGGGTGGCCTGTCCCCCAGTGGGCTGGATGGAACTCCAGCCATCATAGCCGGCATCTTCACTAGGGCCTCTGCTTCCTTCTAAGCATCGCTGTTTTCACTTCAGTTGAGCTCTCCAAGCACCAGCCAAGGCTCAATGGGATCAGTTCCCAGCTTTTGTAAATTGCTCTATGGCTACCCAAACCTGTTCGCCCGAAGTCCCTGCCACCCTGGACAGAGGGGTCAGTCCACTTCTTACAGGTCTGTAGGGACAAAGGTGCTGCCATGAAGTCTCCAGAGGGAGGTGACTGAGTGGCTTCTCTTTCACACTTGAGTGTGACTTCTCTTTGCAATTTGAGATCACACCGGATGGAAAATATGAGCAGGGCAGCCTTTCTTGCGTGAAAAGCCATCAGCCTTTACCAGATAGTGACGGAGGTGGGGGTGGGGCTCGCATTCAGTCCCACCTGTTTAATACTCCTGGCCACCTTCACCGGTTATCACTCGGCTTCTTTTGCCTTTGCCTCCCCTCCTAGACCAAACTCAAGGTCCTGTCTCTGAGACAAGGTTCATTTTTCTGGGCATGTCCAGTCCCCAGGGTCAACCTCCCAGGGATTGTTGTCCTTGTGGCTTGTGTGGCAGAGAAAGACAGTTCAGACTTTTGAGACAAAAATAAAAATCAAACCAACTAAAACCAAGCAGGAAGCGGGTATCCAACCTTAAAGACATGCACTCCTCCCAGGGCACTTCCCAGGAGAGCTGTCAGGAAGACTGGTTCTCAGGACCCTGGGGAGGGCATAAATGAAGGGCAACTGAAGGGTTGAAAAGGACGAAACCCCCAACTAAGCCAACAGTGGAGCCATTTGCATTCCTGGTGGGGAGGGCGAGAGCAAGGGACCATTCCATGCATTATTCCCTTGCTGTGCAGGGTGCCCGCGCCCAGATGGGCTTTGCTTGAAGGAAGCGAGGCCTGTCACTCTATCCATGGTGTCTGTATGCCTCCATGTCAACAGGGCAACTCAGCAAGAGGGCGCTGGGGTGTGTTTTTCTATTTCCAATCTCCCTGCAAGGTCAATTTTCCTGGCTAATATCTAGCACTTTCCTAGGAGCATCATGTTTCAAAAAGTCAGTGTGTTGGGGGAATTGTGTGTTTCCAGACACACCTCTGGGGCTGCCCCTGGAGCTGAGCGGCCTCTTGGTTCCTTTCTCTCTTCCAGGCATTCTGAGGTCTTGCCTGGGAGCTTAGAGATCTGCTGCAGCCTCCAATCACGCGGACTCTTTGTTCCTCAGTGACCTTTATTGACATCATCTCAACACCACCCCTCCCACCATCTACTTGAATCCCCCATTCTTTTTCCCCTTTCTGGGTCAGAGTGAAGGGTTTTTATGCTTTGGGCCTAATCCTGTCACTTTTAATGTGTGACTAATTCCCTCCCCTCCCCCTCAGCTCCCAGCAAAGAGGAAGGGGCCTGTTTGCCCCACTAAAGGGGTCTGAGCCCCTTGTCGGCAATCAAAGCACAAACACATTCCTTTGGGTGATTTCCTGCCCTGAAAATCCAGCCCTGGAACACAAGCCTCCTCTGTTCCCTCATGGACACCAGCCCCAGGGATCAGGACTTCTGTGAGGATTTATGATATAGAAAGTAATGTCACCGTTCCAACCTGCCAGCGTCAAATGTGAAAGGAAGTTGTGCTGTTCAGACAATAGGACTTGCCTTCCTAGAGAAAGGACAGCTTCCCTAAGAGCCTGCCTGCCTGTCCTGTGGTGGCTGCCCTCCGTGGAGGGTACACGAAGGTAACACAGTGCAGGATGGAGGCCTTATTATCCTCAAAGCAACCCACAGACCCCAGCGGGGTCAGCTTTAGCTGTCTGATTTCTGAAGTTAAAAAGCACATAATTATGGTATTGTTTGACTGCCAAGAATTCTGGGTTAATCTCAGTTTTATTTTGACTGCTACCTAAAATAGCCTGTCCCCAAGGACAGCAGCAAAGGCCAGGAGGCCAAAAACAGAGGGACAGGCCTGAGAGGCAAGCAAGCCCTCATCTGGAGCCCCAACCAGGGTTCAGAGTTTGGGGGAGGTTCACAAGTACATAAGATCAGGCACTGGGAGCTGGGGTCAATCCCCGACCCACACACCCCCACCCCCCCGCCCTCCCTTCCACACTGGCCTAGAGCTGCCCCCTCCCCCACTAGACCTGGCCTGAGCCTGTGGGAACTGCAGTGATGGCCAGTCCCCAGCACAATCTTTGTCCTCAGACACACTCGGCGTAGTCCCTGAGATAGTTTGGAGTTGTGCTTCTGTGACCTGGGGAAGACAGAGCAAATAATAGTAATACTAAGAGCTGACATTATTGATTGCTTGTTACACGCCAGACACTGCTCTTCAGTGCTCATGCGAGCAGTAACTCCTCAGTCCTTACTGCAAGTGGTGGTTCCTTTTGCTGTCTTCTACCCTGCCCAGAGTCACACAACTGGTAGGTGGTAGAGACAGAATTTGAACCCAAGGAATCCTTCCGTTCAGGGATTGCCTCTTCCCTGCTTTACCACACAGCCTCTCAAGAGATGTGTGGTCACAGTACTCAACGGCTGAAAAGATCAGCTCCCATTGGAATCTGTGGGAGGGAAGCATTTGGTTCATAAATAGAGGCGACTAGAATGGGCCTGGCAAGTGGTGCTTCTCCTTCTTGGAGCACATATAGAAGACTTTCCTTAGGTATCCTCCATTGACTCGGAACAACAAACATTCACTGAGGCTTCCACTCTGTTCCTGAGGTCTCTGGGCCTTTGGGCCTTGGATTGCTATGAAAAGTTGAATGTAATTGGAAGGGTAATCACAATATGAGGTCATGTCTTCTCTTATAGAGGAGAGCTTCCTGTGTGCAGTCAAGGAGGTCTTCTCAGGGGAGGGGACATTCAAGTTAGATCTTAAAGAACGTTGGGAGTCTTCTAGGTAGACCAAGTGAAGATGGACTTTCTAGGCAGAAGGAATGGCATGGGCAAAGCCCTGCTCTATTCCACCAGGCTCAAGATGTTGTTCCTGAAGATTCTGAACCACTGATCCTGGGCTCCAATTTGCAGGATATGGCATGGCAGGAACTGAGTAACCATCCTCCTTCCCTTCACTGCTGATCCCCACTGTGCTGACTTCAGAGGAGCTTCCCTCCCTTTCCTTCCTGCCCCACCTAAACGTCTATGAAATTCTTCTAGCAGGAGGCATCCCTGAACTTCTAAGACATCTAATCCAGTCACTGCCAATGGCCGCTATCTGCACACTGATACCAGGGGTCGGCATCACCTCAGCTAGCAACACCCATGATGCCCCCCCCCACACATACACACACACACAAACACACACACCAGCCGGCACATGGCAGGGGAGGCAGCACCTCAAGAGCACAGGGAAAGGCACAGAGCACGGGGGTTCCAGCATGCTTCTTTGTTCTTTTCTTCTAAAGGAGAAAACAATCAAAGAAAAACAAAAGGATAGACTCCCAGAACCAGTGTGTGTGGTACTGGCTGGGGTGTGTTCCTTTTGCGCCTCCGAATATCCTTTCCTTTTCTACCTTTGGTTGTTGTTTGTGTGTTTTAACAAAAAGGGCTCTGAATTCCTTTAATTGGAAAGCAAACAAACAAACAAACAAAAAACAAAGGAAGGTAGGAATTTTATGTTCTTTGCTCAGCCCTTGCATGAAGCTGACCAGAAGGGTAGAGGAGTTCATGCACTCAGGTCGGTCCTCAACCCATGATGAGGAAGGGAGCAGACAGACAAATTCCCCACTTCCTTGCCCTTGGCCAGATAATTTTAAAGTGTGTTCCACACAGTCTCTGAGAGAGGCCCTGGGAGACTGAACCCAAGCTTCCTACACCAGCTCATAATGCACCCTTTATTGTCATTCCTCCCTCCCTTCTCTCTCATCTTCCGTACAGTTCTCTGGGGATCACCTCCTGGGGTCATCGTGCACTGCTTGCACCCAAATCTTTATCTGTTTGATTGTCTGTTTCTGGGGAAACTTGCACTAAATTAAGCAGGAGTCAGATCATCCATGATCTCATCGGCTAAGGTAACAAGTTGGAATTTATTCTGTAGGGGATGGAACTTCTAGGGTTTTAAGCAAGAGAAGTTTGTGTTTTAGAAACAAATGAGTGGCAGTGTAGGAACTTATACCCAGTTCCGTGGACCTCCAGGCCAGTGATCTTAAGTCAGCTCTACAGTGTTTCAGGCTTTGGATGTCAGAACATGCACATCTTTTTTTTTTTTAAGTCATTTATTTTTGATGCGTTTTTTTGTTTTCTTTTTGAGGGAAGTGTCACTGGCTTAACCACCGCACCACGCGGCCGGCCCCAAGTCATTTATTTTTCAATAGGTAACAAATACACATGGTACAAAATTAGAAGAACACAAAAGGTCAAATCTATTTTTGTAACCGTTCACCACCAAAGCATTTAAATAGCCATTGTTTCTAGATTGTTCTAAAGCACAGTAGAGCTAGCTCTTGACTTCTAAGGCCACTCCTGGCCTGCTTCTTGTCCTTCCCACTCCTGCAGCCTTTCCTGGGGTCTTACAGCCCCCACTGTCTGCAGGCCTCTCTGCTGGAGGTAAAACAATTGCTCTCTCACTAGAAAAAGATGCTGACATTCTTGGTCCAAAAGAAACTTGGCAGTGTGGGCGGATGTCAACATCCTTGGCAGATGCCATTTTCACCCACCGTCATCATGTATAATGGCAAATTGGCTGAGTGCTACCCAAATGCATTAACGTTTTGGCTTTTTCTGACAGAAATCTAAGAAGTGCATAGTCAAGTCCAAGCCTACAGCTTTTATCTATTAGTTGGGAAGAGGAAGAGATAATGATTCATAACACCCCAAGTCTTTAAATTTCTCCCGAAGAGCTGCCATCTGTCTACAATGTGAGAGAAATAGTGTCAGGTTAAGTGCTGTGGATCAGCCAAACAATCTGCACTTATTTAAGTCATGTCCATAAATAGTTTTTGATTGTCTGCTATGGGCCAGCTCTGAGTTCAGCTCTCTGAGGTATTCAGGTACTAGTGGGCCACCAGCTCAGGCACTCAAGGAAGTGAGATAACAGGTCTGATGGCTTTTGAACTAGGCAGGTCTATGGAGAATCCCAGCCCCAGCGGCCAACTGAGAAATCTTGGGGAACTTAGTTATTTCTCCAGAGCTTAAACACGGCAATTTCTTCACAGTTATAGAAGCTGGCAGTTCAACATCAAGGTGTCTGCAAGGTTGATTTCTTCTAAAGTCTGTCTCCTTGGTTTGTACATGGCTGTCTTCTCCCTGTGTCTTTACATGGTCTTCTGTGCCTTGTCCTAATCTCTTCTTATAAGGATACCAGTCATAGAGGATTAGGGATCACCCCTATGACTTCTTTTTACCTTAATTATGTCTTTAAAGGCCCTATGTCCAAATATAGTCACATTCTGAGGTACAGGGGGTTAGGACTTCAACATCTGAATTTTTGGGGAACCCAGCTGAGCCCATAATACCCAACATAATGTTTACTCTAGAAGTTAAGCAGGGGAGGCTAGCAGGAAGGGAAGAACAACAAGGCATTTCTGGTTTGTCATTTCACTTAGTCTTAACCTAATACAGAATTGCAGTGCCTGATACATAGTGGACATGCAGTAAATATTTGTTGAATGAGTGTTCCAATAAATAATTATTCTATAGTTTTGTCACTGGACCTAGTATTCAGAGATAGCAAACAGGCAGAATGGATGGTTTTCATATTTGAAAGAGATTTTTTTCTTTAAGAAAACATTCTGATCTGTAAAGACACAAGTTAAAAATGGATGTGACAGAAGTTTATAAAACTGTGAAAATCATAAATAAGACTATTATCATCTTTAAATGTTCACCAAATATTGTGTTGCTAGAAGTAGAGGACAACTGTTGAGCTTGATGAGGTTTTAGGACACATGCACAAAAATAAAGGAAAAAAAACACGAGGTCCTATTTACAATCAGTACACTTAGAGAATTTCTTATTCCTTAAGATACTAGAGGTTGAAAATATAACCAAGGCAGGGAGGGATTCATTAAATTCATAGGAGACTGATCTCAGCATGAGTTGATTCAGATGCCTTTGGGATTTTGACTCCCATGTTGGAGGCAGACTACTGGTTGGGTGGATCATGGATCTAACCACATATCACATTTCTGTGGTTTGATGTTCTTTCAGGGAACATTTACTATGTACCCACTCTGTACCAGGCAGTGTTCTAGGGAGTGAGGACACTACAGCTAATATGATGTCCTAGCCCTCAAGGACCGCCCCCCTCCCCCACTGTAGAGACAGAAGCAGATATATGAAGACATAAGTTGCAGCTTATTGAGGTAAGTTTTATTTCAAAAGTATGATTAAAGTGCTTTATAACCTCAAGATTCTTGTGACATAACTAAATGGACAATCTGTACATTAAAGGGACTTGATAATATTCAATAAATAAATAAATGGATAAAAGATACCTGGCCAAAGATACTAAAAGCAAGGACTCAGTGCTGTGTTACTTACTAGCACGAAAACGATCTATTTACTTTTGAAATTAAAAGGAAGTTGAATCTATAACAGTTATTTGTCTTTATCATTTTTTAATCCTCCCCCTTCCCCACCTGCATGTTAGAACTTGCCGTGAATTCAGAAAATGTTTGTGGGTGGATGGGTGGGTAGATGGATGGATAGTTGATGAATAAATGAGTAAAAAAATAAATTTTGGGCTGGCCAAGTGGCGCAGTGGTTAAGCGCTGGCTTGGGAAGCCAGCGGCCCCAGTTCGGGTTCCACATATGAGGGCCAGTGACACTGCCTTCAAAGAATAAATAAATAAATAAATAAATAAATAAATAAATAAATAAATTTTTTATTTCTAGGACTGGGCAGGTTTTTCCCATAGAAATTTGTTAATCTTTGAAGGCTTACAATAATCAAATTCATCAAGTAACCATTTCTGAGATCTTGTGTGGAAATCCTGGAAGCTGTCTTAATTCAATACCAAAAAAAAAGAAAACAAACAAACAAACCAGTATTTCAGTTTCTAGAACCATTGCTTGTGAGTTTTTTAATCTGCATTTCTAGAAATTCTGTAGAGTAGGAAGTACTATTGCAAGCTGCAGGCCAGAGGTCATACTGACTAAATATTGATTTCAGCAGCATATACTGAAGAAGGAAATCCTACTCCAGGACTTCTCATTCTCCTCATATTTGAATAAGTACATTTCAGTCTGCATGTTGGTCAGGAGGGCTGGACCCCTGGAGAGCCTCAACATAATTCCTAGGGCCTGGCATTCTTGATGACCTCACCAGGAATTTGGTTATTGGAAGGCAGAGGTCCAGGAAAGAATCTTGGACCAGGAATCTGGACATCATTAAAGTATTTTTTCCTTATGAGAAGCTTAGTCTTAGGTTAGTATTCATGAGAAAATAGCTCTGTAGCTCCCTCAAGTTACATCTCTCCCTATCTCCCTTTCCCCATCCTGACTCCCTGTTCTCCCTCCAGTAACAAACTGCCCAAAGATGAAAGCTTAGAGCTGCATTGTCCAATAGCCACATGTGACTATTTACATTTAAATTAATTAAAATAAGATAGAATTTAAAATGCAATCTCTCAGTCACACTAACCATGTGTCAAAAGTGTTCAAAAGCCACAAGTGTCTAGTAGCTACCATAATAGACAGCACAAAGAATCTTTCCATCATTACAGAAAGTTCTATTGAGCTGTGCTGCCCTAAGGAAGAGCTGAGGAGGAAGGTGGTGATTTTGAAAAAAAACACCAGTAACATCTAGACCAGCTTTATAGAAAAGAGAAAGAACATTCCGGCAGGAAGTTGCCACAGGATGGACAACTAGTTAACACGAGGAAATGTGTTTTAAGGTAGTGGAGAAGGTACAAGCTTTGGGACTAGAACCCAGATTTCACCTGGGTTCTACCTTCCACCAAGTGTGCAGCCGTGAGTAAGCTATGTGAACTCTCTGAGCCTGTCTTTTCATCAGGGAAATGGTGGTAGTAATAGAAGTGATGTAAGAATTAATGAGATAATTAGTATAACATACTTAGCATGCTGCCTGACACATGGAAAAAGGGCAAAAATGGTAAGATGGGTTGGGGTGTGTGAGGAGAGGAGAAGGAGATGTAAAGAAAAGGGAAAGACATAGAGACAGGACAGCTGACCTAGGAAGAACTGTCTAGAGCAGGGGTCGGCAAACTTTTGAGATGGAAGAGCCGCCAGGCATCAGCAAACTGCAGCTTGCGAGCCACAGGCTCTGAAGTAAAATTGAAGATGAAAATAAAACTATCATAGTTTCATTTATAAAATTTTTTTTTTTAAGATTTTATTGGGGAATTGGGGGAGGGAATAGCATTGGGGAATTGGAGAAGGGAACAGACACATTGCTGTCCTTTTGTTCTTCAGTCTAGTTGTCTCTTCACTGGCTCATGTTGGTATTGTGATCATTGTGCTCTTCCCGGCTGAGGCAGATCGGTCGCGGGCCATTGAACGGTTGCTCACGGCGGCTCACGGCAGCTCAGCTCACACTGGCTGCCTGCCACCCATGGTAGCTTATGACAGCCCACTGCAGCCCCACTGCAGCCTACACCTTTGCCAGCGACTCACGGCAGCCCAGCTCTAGGTCGAGCTGTTGTTCACCATCTTAGCTGTAGAGGGCGCAGCATCACTGGTCCACGTGGGATCCAAACCGGTGGCCCTGCTGCTCAGAGCTCGTGCTCCCAAGCCAACTCTTAACAAACAAGCCACTCAGCCGGCCCTATAAAATTTTTAAAGGATATTATTCACATAATGGTGATTATGTAAAAATATATTTATGGCTCTCGAATAACTTTTAAATTATTGTGGACAGGATTGGCTCTTCCAGGGGTCAGCAAACTTTTGAGATGGAACATACCCAAAGAGCCGCATGTGGCTTGCGAGCTCGCAGTTTGCTGATCCCTGGTCTAGAGGATTGAAAAATGGGCCTGAGCAGTGAAGTATTTTATGGTGGCTGGAGGGCAGTCAGTAGGACAGAACACCAGAAAGCAACTGGACTTTCAGAAAACTGAGGGGATCAAGAGGAAGATCTCCTGGCCTCAGGATTAGAGAAGCTTGGCCAGGTGGTGGCAAAAATCATGTGATGGACAGTCTTCTTGTGGCAACAGGAACGTACTGCTAATAGTATTTAGCTGTATTCATGTTTATGCCAATGGTTGTGTTCAAGAGATCCAGAAAGGACAGCCAGTTAGCTCAGTTGATTGAAGCATGGTGCTCATAATACCAAGGTTGCCAGTTCGATCCCCTCATGGACCACTAAGCTGCATCCTCCACAACTAGATTGAAACAACTACTTGATTTGGAGCTGATGGGTCCTGGAAAAACATGCTGTTCCCCTGCCCCCCCCCCAAAAAAAAGAGAGAGACCCAGAGAGATGTGGAACAGATGTGGCTTTCCTGGGACAGGAAGGTGAGCCAGGGCTGGGGCTTGAAGGGCCAGATGTCAAGGTGATGCCAGGCCTTAGGGTAAAGTGAAGGGGAGGATGTTCATTTAGTGTCTGTCACTGCACTCAGCACCACTGCTCTTAAAGCCTACAACAGTTCTGAGGTAGCCACCCCCTATTTTGTGGAAAAAGAAACTGAGGCTCAGCTGGGTGAAGGAGCTTGCCCAGGGTCACATAGCTGGTAAATGACAGATTCAGGATCCCAACCCTGGTCTGTCGGATTGCAAAGCCTATACAAATCTGCTGTGGAAACCTTTAAGCTCTGAGGAGGGCAAAGGTGTTGAGATGTGCAGAGAGAGTTTGAAGAGAGTTGTCATTACATGTACTCATCACTCCTGGAGTGCAATGCCATGTGGATGCGGTGGAGTCACAAACACGAATAAGACAGATTCCCCGTCTTCAAGGTGCTTGCATAGCAGTGAGGGAGACAAACCAAAAGCAAAGTAAGGACAACTAAATGTAAAATGTTCAAACTCATTCATTTAAGAAATACTCTTTTTATTGCATACCTACTGTGTGTCAGGCACTGTGCTAGACTCTAGGGATGTTATGATATACTGTAGTAAACTGTCTATTAAAATAGCTGGATTTTCCCCTTTTCATTATCCATACCCCTTTGCAGTGTAACTTTGCAGCTTCTCCCATTAAGAGGTTATATCATCTATTTCGCCACTCTGAATCTGGGCTGGCTGTGTGACTTTTCTTGGCCAATAGAAAGTGATAGAAGGGATGTTGTATCTTTTCCAAATTTTTCAAGAGGTCTTGCACCTTTCCAGTCATACTCCTGAAACCCTACAGCTGCTATGTAAATACACCCTGCCTAGCCTGCTGAATAATGAGAAATACATGGTCCATTCATTTTCATTGTCCAGCCAATGGCCAGCTGCCTGCCAGACAGAGGAATGAGGCCATTTTGGACCCATCAGCCCCAGCTAACCCAATAGCTGACGCGAGACACATGAGTGAGCTCAGGTCAGCAAAATTCCAGCTGACTCATAAACACATGAAAAATGATAAATGAATACTTTATTAAGCCACTAAGTTTTCAATTGGTTTGGTTCACAGCTAACACTAATTTACAGTCCAATGGAGGAGACAAACTTTAATTACAAAATCCTACCAATATATATTAAGGAAAAGGAAGTGGTAATTAAGCCAGCCTCGCACAATGGCCTCCAGTGACCGCCCTCCCCACGCCCCCGCCTCACCACACACACACACACACACACACACACACACACACACACACACAAGCCTGGAACCATATGAGGCTGAAAGGTCAGTGGGGACCAGACCCATTGGATGTGGCCTTGTGGGTCTTAAGAAATGTGTCTTTAAGAGCAACAAGGAACCACATTATTAGAGGACCGGCACTGGGGGGCGTCCAAGAAAGCCCAGATTCTTCGATTAGTAAGAGGACAAGGACAGCAACACAATTTCAAGGTAATGTTTTCAGTGGGAGTTGCTGCTCATCTCCCTGGGACACCCATCCAGATACTCTGGGGGTCAGTGATGTGGTGGGGATGATGAGTGGGCATCAGAGGAAGAAGAGAGTATAGAAAGTGTGGGAAAGAGACAAGTGGCAGGAAAGAAAAGAAGACAGCAGAGGAAAAGGGAGTTGGCTGAAGACAGAAAAGTGCAGTGTCGTGGGGAGAGGGAGAGGCAAGGATGGAGAAGGAAAGAGGGAGCCGATGCCACAGAGAAATCTAGGGCGTTTGCAAAATATCCACTTATAGAGAGTTGGATATGTAAAGAGGGAGTATGAGGCTTTTAGTGACACTGGTGTTCAGAAAGCCTGAAAGAGTATATGTTAAGAGTTTAAGGAATGGGGCTGGCGAAGTGGCTCAGTTGGTTAAGAGAGCGAGCTCTGAGCAACAGGGTCACCGGTTCAATTCCCACATGGGCCAGTGAGCTGCGCCAGAGCTGAGCTGCCGCTGAGCTAGTGAGAGTGCGTGCTCTTAGCAGCAAGGTTGCCGGTTCAACACCCATATGGGATGGTGGGATGGCGGCCTTGCACCCCCCTGCACCCTACCCTCACCTCTGCATCTAAGGTTGAACACGGCACCTTGAACTGAGCAGCAGCAGGCTGCCTGCTGATGGGCGGCCAGATGGCTCAGGGTGCAACAAGGTTGCTGGTTTGACTCCCGCATGGGATGGTGGACTATGTGCCCCAGCAACTAGATTGAAAGTGGCGACTGGACTTAGAACTGAGCTTACACCCTCCACAACTAAGATTGAAGGACAACAACTTGACTTGGAGCTGATGGGTCCTGGAAAAACACACTGTTCCCCTTCCCCAGTTCCCCAACACTATTTCCCTCCCCAATTCCCCAATAAAAATCTTAAAAAAAAAAAAATGAGTTCAAGGAATGGAATGGTGACTTTGATGGAAAATAAACAGATGAGAGTAGAAGGAGATAAGTGAGTTAGGAGAGCAGCGGACCGCGAGCTTGAAAGACGTTGCTGCTCGCGAATTTGAACTGACCGCAAAGTGCTGGGCTGTGACTCACAAGCCATCACTTGGGGTTGCCCGTGACTTGTGGAAGGGCTGCCAGCTTCGGGGAATTCTTAATCATAATAGCCATCCTTTAGGGAAGAGTGGTGAGATTCGCAGTTTGAGTGCCCGTGATGTGCTTACCCAGGGGGCGGAGTTCAGTGGGCCAGTCAGGTTTTGCTCCGAGTTGTCTGATTAGCTCTGCTAGAATAAGGTCTCTCCAAACTAGTGGCTTTGGGGCTTCAGTTCTCCCTACTCAAAAGTACACTTCAAGAGACAAAGGAAGGGCGGCTGGTTAGCTCAGTTGGCTAGAGAGCAGTGCTCACAACACCAAAGTTGCTGGCTCAGTGCCCGTATGGGTCACTGAGCTGCACCCTCCACAACTAGATTGAAACAACTACTTGACTTGGAGCTGATGAGTCCTGGAAAAACACTTGTACCCCCCTACCTTCCCCGCCCCCTCCCCCCTCCTCGCCACCAAAAAAAAAAAGAAGCAAAGGAAGAGGTGGCAAACACCTGTCCCACAGGGGGAAGGCCTCTCCAGCTCCAGCTATGCCAGGCAGAGCAGAGCTATGCTTGCCCAGCTTCCAGGACTCTACCCCCACCTCACCTCCTCCAGCCCAGCAGGTACACAGGCAGAAACAAGGGGCACAGTGCGGGGAAGGAGGCCACCTCTCTGCCAGCTTCTGTTAGTTCTCTACCTCCTGAATGGATTTAGACTGTTTTAGAAACACTGGACCACCTGAACTCTTCCTTTATTTCCTTGTGGATTTGGTCAAGCTGGCCTAACCATTTTTGTCCAGTGAAAAAAAGTCTAAAGATATGAGTGTTCCCCAAAACAGCTTTGCAGAGAGAGGGAAAGCAAAGAAAACACAACATTGAACAGATCTATTCATTTTGTGACTTGATTAGAGAAAGATAACATTTTATTTCTTATTTTAAAAAAGTATATATTTGCGATAGCAATGTGAAAGCATTACCTGATGTTCGATCAAGGAAAGAGATTCTACTGAGATAATATTATAGGAGCAAAGTTCCAGTTCTTACACAGGAGGGTTGTGTTGATCAGGTAAAGAATTTTTTCCACCAACCTAAAATCCATAAATGATAAATAGAATTTTTTTTAAAAAACACTGGGGGCAGTTAACTTGGTTTCTAAGAGGGTTTTCCCAAATCTACTAGCTACAATTCATGAGTAAGTTCTTTCCTTCCAAATGGCCCTCTTTTTTCTCTTTCTATCCCTTGTCCAGGGGATATTTCCCTCCCTCCTTCTTCCTGTTCTAAGGGAGAATGAAGAGGTGGGCTGCCTGTTAAGCACTCACCACTGTCAATGCTAATCTAATGCCAATAGTTGAAGACATCCTTTGCACAGGGTCTCCCACACTGAGAGGGAAGGCTCTGTGCTCTGGGAGCTACTGCAAGCACCTGCAGAGACTACAGCCCTGCTCCACTGAAGCGCAAGACACCCATTTTAAGACAAAGCGTGTGATAGAATAGCAGTGCTCACTCAAAACCACTTCCCAGATAGGCAGATTCATTGGCCTCTCTTTTACTTGAGTGTGCTTTGAACAGACCGCAGACTGGGAGGGTCAGAAAGAAGGGGAAAGAAATGTGGCTATAAATCAGTTGTCGCTTCTCTAACTCTTGGGGTCAGAGAGCCGGTGTTACGGAAAGGATGAGGGAGACATGCCCTCCTGGGGGGAAGGCCTGGGGCTATTGCATGTACTTGAGCAGTTAGGAGTACATCCAGAAGCCTGGGCACCCCTGGTTCCTTTCTCCTCTGTGGCTTTGAACCAGATGCTCTTGAAAGGGAAAAAGCTCTACCTTTATCTGGGCTCCCTTTTCTAAACACAGCTAGAACTATTTTCAGGTTATTATGGCACTTCTTCTAGTAATTCTTTTCATTGCCTTCCAATGTACAATCGGTTCTCTGCCTGGTACTAAATTTGTGACCCCTGTTTTTACAAGCCTAAAGCTTAAAAGCTGATCCCCACAAGCTCCAACAGAAAGCATCTGGTGTTCTAATCACTGCTAGCTCTTGCTGAAAAGCAAAACAGCCTGCCAGCCTCCTTCTATCTGTGCACTGGGCACAGCCCTGGGAGTGGCAAGGGAGCCCCATGACCCCATGGTTTTTTTTAAAAAAGGTAGAAGCAACTCTAGCCAGTTCAGGTATGTAGGGAATTATTGCAATGATTGCTACCATGCAAATATCAATACAGTTTGTGAATAGGGTAAGTTATACTTGATCTTAGCCAAAAGGGCGAGAAGCGATGAATAGGGTAAATTATAAATGGTGACACTTAAAAAGATTGAAGGGGGAACTGAAACCAGTTTCAGTCAGTCAAAAGTTTCATTCAGCCAGTACAATTTTATAGTTTGCAACTGGTATTTTTTTTTTTTTTTCCTTCAAAGCTCTTCACACCTTCCCAGGGTCACAGGATGCTGGAGAAAGAATTTCTGAGCTAAAAATATGGAGATGAAGAAGATCCTGACAGATTGCCAAGGACTCACTGTTGGCCACATTTAGGAAAGTGGTATGTGAAATTATGAGTGTTAAGACAAAAACCAGGCAAAACCAAGTGAGATACCTCGGAAGTGAAGTTAAGATGGTTTTGGGATTCATCCTACTGCCTGTCCTTTGACACACGGAGGATTTGATTTAACATTAGCCACATCCATCAGAGCCCAGATGGGGTTTTAAAAGACCGTGGAGCAAGATGAGAAGTGGCTTGGTGACAGAATCGAGAAGCCTGCCCATTTCCGAAGGTCTTAGTTCAAGGGCTATTTCTTGACTTATTCTTTTCTCCATTCATGTTCCACATAAGTGAGCTGTTTAAAAAAAAAAAAAAAAGATACTTATCTCCTTCCTTTATTTTAGCAGCCCCTCAAGTTCCATTTCCTTCTTGAAACCTCTGACTCAATGGCTGGAAGAATGCTCCCCCCACCCCACCCCATCCTGTCTATGCATGCAACTTTCGTGACTCCCCCTTCACTCACCACCTTGCAAAGCACATGCAATTCGTTACTTTAACACTGCCATTTGCTTCTTTGTTTATTTTACATATGTGGGTTACCTGTTGGCTTAGGTAAAATTTAAATCTAGCTGAGTTGGTATGGCTAGCTTTTGCTTATTCCCAGAAGGAAAATCGTATGTGATAACCATATGAACATGTAATATATTTTTTTCTTTTCTTTTTGATAATAACATTTGGCTCATCATTAAGGTATGTGGTGTGGTCACCTCTCAGCCTCAGGTCTGAATGATCTAGGCTTGGGGCCTGTCAGAACCATTATCATCATCGTCATTTTAAAGCACGATCATTTAATCTGGATTACGCACACCTACTGTATCTGATTGATTGTTAGTGGTTTTTTTTTTTTTTTTTAAAGATTTTATTGGGGAATTGGCGGAGGGGAACAGCGTTGGGGAATCGGGGAAGGGGAACAGACAAGTTGCTGTCTTTTTGTTCTTCAGTTTAGTTGCGGAGGATGTTGCTTCACTGTTGGTATCGTCATTGCGCTCTTCCCGGATGAGGAAGGTCGGTCGCTGGCCTCTGGATGTCGCTCACCGCGGCTATTGGCAGCTCACACTTGGCTGCCAGCCGCTCACGCTGGCTGCGGGCCACTCACTGTAGCCTATGGCAGCCCACTGCAGCAGGGGCTGCAACCCACACCATCACCGGGTCTCGCACAGCCCAGCTCCAAGTGGAGCTGTTGTTAGCTGTAGAGGGCAGTGTCACTGGCCCTCACATGTGGGATCCGAACCGGGGCCGCTGGCATCCCAAAACCAGCGCTTAACCAATGCGCCACTCGGCCGGTCCGATTGTTAGTGTTTTTTTATTACTGAGTAATTCTTAGTGTTTTCTTATTGTTTTTATTCCTAAAGTAACACACAGAACACAGAAATTTTGGAAGACAGAAAAACACCCTCTTGGTATATATACTTTTAGCACATTTTTCAATGTATATAGATTTATTTGCTTTCAACAATAGTGGTAAAGGGACAGCCAAGTGGTGCGGTGGTTGGACGCTGGCTTGAGAGGTCAGCGGCCCCGGTTCAGGTCCCACATATGAGGGCCAGTGACACTGCCCTCAAAAAAAAAAAAAAATAGTGGTATGTTGTAATTTGTATTAGAGCCTATTGTTTCACTTAGTAATTATCACGAGTGTGTTTCTATATTACTTTTCTTCTGTAATAGCAATTTTAATGGCTGAGCAGTATTCCATTATATAGATTTTATATAACTAATTCCCTATTATTGAACATTTATTTATCAAACACTTATATAAGCACTCAATATATGCCAGACATAGCTATAAGTTCTACATAGATGTTAACTCACTTAACCTTCATAATAACCCCATGTAGTAAGTACTATTATTACCCGCATTTTGTGGATGAGGCAAGGAAAGTTTAAAAAACTTGCCCAAGGTCACAGCACTTTGTAAGCAGTGGTGCTACATTCGAACTTAGACAATTTGGCTCCAAGTTTATGCTCCTAATCACCCACACTTTGCTTGCCTTCCTCTACCTCTATTGAAAAGTAAAGACCTTCCTTTACCTGGGAGAAAGGCTCCATCAATTTTAGACTGCTCCAGCCAAAAAGGGAACTGCTATCCTGTGAGCCACAGTTATTTGGAATTAAGTTGAGACAACTGGCAAAGAATTATCTGCGTGAGATGGGTGGTGCTAGCTCCATAGCCTCCGGAAGGCAATCCCAGGAGACCCAGGTCCAACCAGGCTGAGGCCTGGGCTACTCACCCTCTGACAGAACCATGGAAAGCCACCCCAGCCTTGCCAGAGCTACTTTAACTTCCTCATACTATATTGACAGGCCTTTCCTTTGCATTCCGTAGGAGCTGCTGTATCTGACCAAAGCCAGCCTCCGGAGGCTGAGGACAGGCCAGGTAGGAAGCGCCTGGCCCACTGCTGCATTGCTGAGCCCGCAGAAAGTGCAGCCAGGGCTGTGGGGTGATGCTGAGTCAGCTTATGAAGTGACTTTTGGGACTCTGGAGCTTAGGAGAATTCCCTGACTAACCTGCAGAGGCTCCTGGGTGGCTGTTTCCCAGGTGTTTTTTGATCTTTACTCATCGTAGCCTGGAGACTGGGTTTTGGATTTGGCCAACTCCTTTCCTATTCTCTCCTTCCCAGTAATAACAACGTGATGTCATACCTACTGACGATAATTGTTCTCTTTTAAGTATCTCACAACAGCACTGAGGTATGACAATAGTTAACAATAATTATCCTCATTCTAGTGATGAAAAAAGGGAGCCATGGAGAGGTTAGGTAATGTGACATAGGGGAAAGGGCATCTGGTGTGGACAACACCACAGGGCTATGACCTTGACTTGAAACTGTACCTCAAAACAAGCCACCACACTCTGGGCCTCAGAAGATAGCTGTGGCTGGAAGGGCAACACAGTTGAGCCATCTTACTCTCCTTATCCCATCACTTCTGGGAAGAGAAGTTCTGAAGAAACAATAGAAATTTGATGAGGGAGAGTGTTAAGGAATTTGATGACGAAAGCAGTAACAAGTTTTATTTTATCTAAGCACCTTAGGCAGCTGTTTGCAGGAGCTCAGAGAAGATTTCTATGAAATAACATTCTTCCATTCATGCATCCCTCCCTGGGAGGTGTGTCAGTTTGCCTTTGTTCTGTCTTTCACAAAAGAACCCTGGAGCACACAGACACCACATCCAAAATCAATGTCACAGCATAAATTGCCCTGGGGAGCCATGATTATCACTACGGCCCTAATACCTGCCCCTCTAAATGCCCGTGATCACAATACTTAGATACTGTACAGTCCATGAAGTTCTTTTCCACACATAAACCCCACACCCTGACTTGCCACCCAAGTCAAGACTCCTCCCCTTTTCCTAGCTGGAAATTACTCTGGGTGGAGCTGGAGCCAACTTCCCAGTCTAGGAAGATTAATTTGATAACAGTCTAAAGAATACAGAAAAGATGCTTTAACTGGAGTTAGATAAGACTGGCAAAAATTGACTTTCCTATCACTAAATGGCCATTGGGGTGTGTCTGTTGAGTTTGGGTTTTTGTTTTGTTTTGTTTTTGTCTTTGTTTTAGAAATGATGCACTGTTTTATCTGCCAAAGTCCTTAAAGATTAAGTGAGTCATGAGCTATAACAGAGCAATGTCTGATAGGCTTAAAAAAAATGAAAACAAAGAGTTCTGCAATCCTAATCGAAGCAACAGTAATGTTCTTGCCTGGATTAATGGGTAGCTTCCTCTGCAATCTATTCTCCTCATTATGAGTCACTTAAAAGTGCAAGAGATCAGGTCATGCTCCTGCCTAAAAACTTGTGATGACTTCCTATCACACCCAAATAGCGTTCCAGCTCCTCACAGGGCGCTCATGACACAGCCCTTGTCTCTTTGCAGAGGCAGTGCAACCCAGAGGCTGAACGCTCCACAGCCACTCCACCCGACTGAAATCCCGGCTCCCTCCCCTCAGTAGCTGTGTGACTTCGGCTAAGTGTGTCTACTTATCTGTGTCTCAGTGTTCTTACCTGTGAAAGGTGGATAATAATACCCACCGCATAGATGCCTGGCACATAGTGAGCACCCGATAGCCACCAGCTGGGTTTTTTTTTTGTTTTTTTTTTGAAAGATTTTATTGGGGGATTGGGAGGGGGAACAGCGTTGGGGAATTGGGGAAGGGGAACAGACAAGTTGCTGTCCTTTTGTTCTTCAGTCTGGTTGTGGAGGACATCGCTTCACTGGCCCATGTTGGTCTCATCATTGCGCTTTTCCCCGGGTGAGGCAATATCTCACCAGCCATTGGACAGCCATTCACAGTGGCTCACGGCAGCTCACAAAAGCTCATGCCAGCTGCTGGCAGGCCAGCCCCACTGCAGCCTATGCCAGCTCAGGGCAGCCCAGCTCCAGGTGGAGCTGTTGTTCACCATCTTAGCTGTAGAAGGTACAGTGTCACTGGCCCTCATGTGGGATCCGAACCTGGGCACTGCTGCTCAGAGCTGGCGTCCCAAGCCAACTCTTACCAATGCGCCACTTGTCTGGCCAAGCCACTAGCTGTTTTTATTATGACTTTTGACCTCACCATTCTCCACACCCTCCAGCTCATTACACTCTAGTCACACCAACCTCTTCTCAACTTTGCCAAACTCATGCCTACATTTGGATCTTTGCTCTAGAACGCCTGGAGCTCTCTACCTACTTGCCCCAACCCCACCCAGGTCTGTGAGCTGTTGGCTTTTTCTCATTTTGGGGTTTCAACTCAAGGCACCTCCTCAGAGAGGCCTTTTCTGACCACTCAATCTAAATTAACCCCAAGTCACTCTCCATCTCATTGAAATGTTCTATATCTATACCATTAGCCACATGTGGCTCTTCAGCACTTGAAATGTGTTTAGGGCAAAACTGAAGAACTGAATGTTTAATTTTATGTAACTTTAAAATTAATTTAGACTTAAATTTAAATCACCATGTGTGGCTAATGGCTGCCATATTGGACAGTGTATCGCTCACTGCTTACCTGACTTCATCATCTTCAAAGCACTTATCGTGCTTTGAGCTTATCTTGCTGATTTATTGTCTGCTAGTTATGGTCTGCCTTCCCAACTAGAGTGTGAATATAATGGAGGTGGGGAGAATCTTACCTGCCTTGTTCACCGCTGTGTCCCCGCATGCCTAGGAAAGTGTCTGGATCTTTGCAGGAGCTTATGAAGATTTGTTGAATGCATGAATGAGCATATAAAACTACTTTGTAAATCATAATGCATTATATAAATGTAATATATATTATCATTATGGACATACACAATTAGAGAGCCTGCTTAGGTGTTTCACAATTCCCTACAGCACTCACATGTGCGCATGCGTGGACACACACACACACACACACACACACACACACACACACATATACACACACACAGCTGATATCTAAAAATGAATAGTTTTAAAAACTGGTTTTCTTATTTTATAAATGTATTCTTCATTTCTCCAAATAAGATTCCTCATCACATAGATTGTATATATAATCTACCTCCACTCTGACAACTAAAGGAGGGCTCGGCCTGACCAAAATCCCATTTCCTGTAACTTCCGAGCAGTCCTATCTGCTCTATGGCACACCTGGGAGTGCTTCCGTCTGGCGCCAGCCTCTGCAGCCAGCTCTGGACTACAGAGAGTAGGATCCCTTTGCTGGTCTCTGGGCCTGTTTGTCTGCTTCCCAGAGACCACAGCTCTGGGCTTAAGTGGGATCAGGTCTGCAGCCTCTGAAGTACGTGGGTAGCTGCCACTCTGTCATGAAAACATGAGTATTCCTAAGGGGAATTGCAGCATTCTTGAAATTAAAAACAAGGTGGGAGCAAGCCCTCTCCTTCCTGTGGGAATAGCTGAAGCAGAAGTGTGCTGAAATATGATGCCCAGGGCTCCTGGGAGGGCTGCGACCTGGTGGGTTCAGTGCCACTGGCGGGTGTCTGGTTTCCAACCAGGGTTGGGGCTGTTATCTGACCTCCAGTCTTAATGAAGTGTTTTGGCTTCCAATCTGCCTCTGAGAGAGCTCTGTGACTGGAGCCACAGAGTCAAATCAGGGACAGAGCACATTGTTGTCCCCACCCTGCCTAAACCCAGGCACTCCAGGGGCATGGTGGCCAATGCCAGGTGCTTGGTCTGGGAACCAGGTCAGCTTGCTGTACAAAGCTGGCCATGGTCCTTTTCTGACCCTGAGCCCAAGCTGATAAGTTGAGGGCACAGAAAGGAGACAGTTGGTCTGCAGTGGTTTTTTTAAGACTTCTTTCTGGTCCATGTGCTTGGATTGCTTGTCAATATCCTCCCTCCCTACATGCATACCTACACTTCTATGCCTAGACCCATATATTCTTCCTATAACCTCAAACAGAATTTTTGGGCTAAGTAAAGGCAATGTTAGCAGGGGGTGTGGCTTCAGGAGGAGACCTCTTGCAGTGTGTAGATATGCATGGGCAGGGGCTTGGCGTGTCTTAGTCCCAAGACTTTCCACCATGAGACTTTCTCTCCTAAAGTACGGGTGGGTCGGCCCAATACCTTTAGGAAGGGTTAGGTTTCTTTTGTGAATAAAGCAGTGTGTCCACTCCTCACCCTACCCCAAACCATAGATTCTTTAGCAACATTCACCCAGCCTCATCTCTGGACCAGGTTCCACCCTGTCCCTGAGGGTGACTCAAGTGCTCTCAGTGGGGAAGGCCCCTATTGGTTGGATGACTGGTGGCTCTGGGACACAGGAAGTGGTTCTTCTGCCTCAGGTACACACTACCTGACTGGTGAGTCACTAGGAGAATGTTGGGCCCCAGGGTAATCCTCTGTGTCCTGTGGGGCCTGTAGACACGGAAAATAGAAGCAATTCTTCTGAAAGAGGCCCTGGGGGCGGGACCAGAAAGTAGGCTTGGGGTGGGGGCAAAGAAGGCACCACGTAAAACAGGCAGGCCTCCTGTGGCCCTACCAGCCACACCCCACTCTGTACTGCTCTGTCTATACCATGTCTTTGATGTCCTGAAGGCTTTATATTGTTTTGCTTTTTATAAACATTTATTAGTTTTGCTTTATCTTGTTCAAAATATTATGCCTTTGTGAAGAAACGTCCCGTGCCAGGAGTCTGTGGAGCTTTCCTCATTGCCCAGCGAACCTGACACACGTAGGAAAATGGTTGTCCATGGGGATGGCCCACTGACGTCCATCCCAGCATAGGGAGCTAGTGACCATGGAGCAACCCATCACTGAGGGCTCTTCCTCCTCTCCCAAAGTTGCATTTTGAGTCAGGTGAAGGGCCTTGCCCCTCTAAGAGAAGTTGAATAATAGAGACAAATGACAGTGGAGAATGTACCTCATGAGGTCATTTCAAGGAAAGTGATGATAATTGTGTCTATGGCTTTTGAGCGCCCATATGTGCCAGGCCTTTGCTCAGTGCTTCCCTGCCATTATTGTGTCTAAGTCTCAAAGGACAGTCCAAGGGGTGAGTGCTCTTTTTATCCCCATTTTATAGTGGGGAAACTGAGGACCAGAGAGAGGCGAAGGAATTTGCCCAAGGTCACAGAGCCTCAGGCGGCAGAGCCAGTCTCAGGCCCACGTTTGGCTGACTCAGAAGGCTGTACTTTTCTGCACCACTCTGTCTATCTCCCACTGAGGGCTCCCCACAGCCCTGTCCCATGCCTGTGCCCCGACCAGGGACGCAGCAGACAGCTAGGAAGTCCCTGTCTCAAGATTTGCTTTCCTTCTCAAAAGGTCTGAGAATCAAAAATCCCTTCCACTAATGTAATATTTCTTCCTGTGGAATCTGCTGAAAGCTCACTCTTGTGTCCATTTGCTCTCTACAGGAGACTCCTGTAAGGGAAAGATTATCAAAATATTTACCGGCCTTGGAAGGAGTGCTTAGAGTCGTGCCAAGCACTGCTGGATGTGTGAGGTGCCACGTTCCTCCTGGCTTCTGTTTGGATCTTTCTCCCGAGGAGGGAAAAGGTGAAGAAGCTAAAGGAAGCTATATTTAGCCTTCCACGAGCCCATCAGGGATGCTCAAGCACAGTACAGTGTCAGAGCATTAAGTGGGATCTGAAATCTGAGCTGAGTGAGTGCCAATAGCGCCTCCTGGAATCTTGGGTGTGCTGAGCCCCTAGGGTGGAGCTAGAGTCTCAGGTTCTAGTCAGAAAACCTGATGTGGGGCCCAGCTCTGCCCTTGGCAAGCAGGCAGGCAGGTCCCCTGACCCCCCTGGGCTTGTTTCCTTACCTGTAAAATGGGTGGGGGCAGCAAGGCAAGACGATCTTAGAGAGACAGGGCAGCATCCAGGAGCCAGGCTCTGGGGATTTGATTCCAAGTCTCCTTCATAAGAGAGGGAAGACTTTGGGCAAGTTCCAATCACCTTTCTGGGTCTCAGTTTCCTCATTTGTACTGTGTATGTGTGCGTGTGAGAGGATGAAATGGGTCTCTACATAATGTTCCTGGAACAGTGCTTGGCTATTACGTAACAAGCATTCAATCAACATTGTTATTATTGTTTACAGCGCCTTCCTGCTCTCACATTTTATTAATTAAACTGTGGGTCTTGGCAGTTTTCCCTGAGAGATGATGTCTTGGTTGAGCAGTGGGTTGAGAAGCTGGCTGGGGGTAAGAAAGTTCTTCCTTGCTGGCTCATATATAATCACCTCAAGAGTTCCTCTACCCGCCTCTTCGCCACCCCCCCCCCCCGCCCGTCCCAGCACACACCCTGCCCCGCCATCATAAGGTGCAGCTTTAATACTGTGATTTCACCTGTATAAAAATCCCTGGGAGAGGCAGGGGGTGTCATTTTACCCAAGAGTCCTGGAAGTATGAACAAGAAGGGAGAAGATTGTAGGGAGATTTGCTTCAGTTGCTAAGGCAAAACTCCTCAAGCTTTTTCTGTTCCTTTTCACTATTTTGAGTTTCTCTTCCCCCAAGGGAGATGCTTTGCAGGTGATGCATTTGGGTTAAAAATCCCCATGTGTCAGAGCCAGATAGACTGGGAAATTCACGTCAGAGCCCTAGGGTACTAGCTGGCCAGGGTTATTTCTTCTCTCTGAGGTTCAGTTTCTTCATCTGTAAAATAGAAATCATGATATTTATCAGTAAGTATCAAGGGTTGTTGGAGAATTAAATATAATTATGTACATATAGCATAAAATAGGGGCTCAGAAGAGCTGGTTCCCCCTGCCCTGGCCTCCCATCCATATCTGTGCCTAAGAGAATCCTCCATTTGCCTGCCCACCTTCTGTCTCAGCCAAAAGGCAGGAAGCAAACCCCAGGTTCCCTTAGGTGGTGTGCTGCTAGCTTTCATAACAAGGCTATAATCTTCCTAGAAGTTCCCTTGCAGGTTAGAACCTGTGGGCTGTCACAAGGAGTGGATGCTGTTCAGGTGATGCTATAAATAGGAAAGGAACAAAGAAGAAAAATTCAGCACACAGCCCCTTCTCACCTGGCCTTCAGCCCTGGTGTCCCAGCTCTCCAGCCAAGGTCTCTGCAAACAGCTGAGCACAGTGGTGGTCACGGGTGGGGTGGCGGAGATGAACTCTCTTTATCAGGTGTCCTCCACCCTATTCAGGAGTGGGTCACTAGGCATTAGGTGGCTGGGGCCACCGTCGTGAGTGTACTAGCCATCTTTTCTCTGGTGATGGAGTCCTTGGTTGGCTAAGGATGGGTTAGGAGGGACTGGGATGGTTGTGAAGGGCAGAGAGGGAGAGGAGGGCACAATCGTGGACCTGGGAAGCATCTCTATAGGCTGAATTCTGAGCCCACACCCAGTAGGGGCCCTGGGGCTCCCAAAACTCTTGTTATCTTCTTTTGCATTCTCCTGAGCTTTCTCATCGCGGCTGCCATTTTCTCTATCAAGGTCACAGCAATCCCAAACAGTGCCTTTTTGCAGATTAGAAACAATTACCTTTCCCCCCAGCAAAACAGTTCTACACCAGGACACACAGCTTAGCAAGTGGGTGCACAGGCTGGATTTCAGCTCCCATTTGCTCCTTCAGCTGAGCAACCTTGCATAGTGAGCAACCTGCACAACTGTACACAGTAGCCCTCTTTTCCATTCTCTGCTTTAATTGTCCGGATTGGCCATGCTGCCTTTGTTACTGTGTCTCTGAACTTGCTCTTCCTGCCTCCATTCTAACCCTTCCCATAGCAAGGCTAGCTTTTAATAGGTTACAATAGACAGTCTGGCACTATCAGTTTTTTCAGCCCACCTTTGAAGGAGTTTGTAATCCTTTCCCACCAGGGCCGGGTCAGAGGACATTTGAAGGGCTCCACAGAGTCCAATTCAATAGTATTCTATCTGACATTATTCAGCACTCCAGGCCTAGTTTATCCCATCTCCTATAATAATGTGAATCCCCTGCTGATCCAAGGAGCTTTTACAGAGGCCAAGGGCAGTGTCCCCCTCTACTAGCTATTCAAGAGAGTACAGGTGAAGTCCTGGGGGTGCTGGCATTAATCTCGGCTTCTTTGGTTTTCATCCTAGAAGAGCTGGCAGGTTGGCTTGTAAACCGCCCTCCTGAAGGCCTGCTCTGATACCTCAGAATTCCTGAGGGGGCAGGAATGTAGATTGGTGTCTTCCCTGCCACCTGGACACTCACAAGTACAGTATTCCCTCACCAGTGATCTGGCCCTTAGGGGTCAGGGTGGTCCAAAAATATGGCATTTCATGATTCTGTCTCTCCCCCTCTCCAAACCCACGGTCTCTGCCAGAATACCTGGACCACCTGTTAGATGTGAATGGTTCAGCACCAAGTTTCTGGTAGCTTTGCCAATTGCCAGGAGAGGCCACTCCTTTTGAGATAGAGATAGAGGTGGGCTGATCCCTGGGTGGTCCTTGTGCTTCACCCTGAAAGGCAGAGGGAGGGGAGAGCTGGCTTCAGACACATTCATAGGTGCAAGGAAGAGCCAACTTTTGGTCACTGTGGTAACAACTAGGGGTGGAGAGAAGCTGTGAACCTGCAAAACAGTCCTGGAGCTCTCTCTTTCCACAGTTAATAGCTGAATTTGCCACTGTAATCTGGTAAGTGTAGGGTGTCATAAAAATACATTCAAGATCAGTGAAAGGGTGTTACAGGAGTACTTTTGAGGGGCAGTCACCCATCTGTATAGAGCCAGTGAAGAAGCTATGGGGACATGATGCCTGGGCTAAGGGAGGAGAGAGGGGTGGGTGTTGTTTAGAGAAAGGAGGGAAGAAACTGTGAGCAGTGACAGGGAGGCATGGAATAAAGTGATGAGTTTAGGGGAGTCATCCTGAGGAGTTTGGATTTCATCTGGTGGGCGGCAAGAAGCTCTTGAGTGGCGTTAAGTGACAGAAAGACGGGATGAAGCTTGCATTTTAGAAGGGTCACTCAGGTGGCTGAGTGTAAGACTGATTGGAGAAGGGCAGGATAGGAGGGGGAGAGACCAGTTGGGAAGCTAAGGAAAGTGCAGGTGAGAGAGGATGACAACCTTTCCTGGAGTGGTAGTGGGGAGATGAAGAGCAGCACATGAATTTGGGGGCTATTTAGGCATAAGGTCCCCAGGATTGCTGAATGGCTGGCTGTGTGTATAATTGTATGGGGGCAGTGATGGAGAAACTGGGAGCCAGGATGACTCCCAGGTAACTAATTGGATGGAGGTGCCATCTAATATAGAATACAGGAGAAAAGGAAGCTGGCTTTGGGTTAGGTTTGCGAAATGCTAATTTTGAACTGTCTGTGCCAAAATTAACATTTAGCAGACCATTTGGATATAAAAAACTAAAGCTCAAAATGCAGGTTGCATGAAAACTATGGAAGTGTGTGTGATAATCAGGAAGAGTGGATCCAAGAACTTTCAAGATGGTTGGAAAAAGAGGGCCCACAAGGAAGATAGACATGAAACTTTTAGAGAGGTAAGAAGACAGTCAGGGGAAAATGGTGTCTCAGAGGTCAAGGGAGTAGAAAGATTCACGGAGGAAGAAGTGGTCACCAATGTCAAATGTAGCCGAAAGGCTAATACCGTGAGGTCTGAACTGTGTCCACTGGATCATGCACTATGCAAGTCATAATCAACCTCAAGGAGAGCAATATCAGTGGAAGGGCTGAGGCAGAGGAATCTGCAGAGAACTGCAGAGCCTTTGGATAGAGAAAGAAGAGAGATCAGATGGTAGATGGTAGAGGGGAGCCTGAAGTCAAGCGAGGTCATATTTCAGATGAGGGAAACTCAAGCAGCTTAATAGGCTGAGCTGGAACCACCAGCGGAGAGGGAGAGGCTACAGACACAGAGAAGAGAAAGAGGGTGACTGATAGAATGAGTCAACCTATCGGTGAGGAATCACCCTATCAGATGGAGCCAAGAACATGCCATATGGATTTATAGTAAACAACAGAAGTGAGACCTGATCCTCTGTGGTTGGAAGGACAGGTGGAGAGGATGATTGTGATGTTGACTCTATTGTAAAGAAAGAGGGTGGGGAGCTGAAGTCTGATGGCCCCATGGTCTCAACTTCTAGTTAAAGTTGAGCTCAGCCAAAATTGAGATTGTGGATTTGTGGTGGGGTGAGCCTGCAGGGTTGTGGGAGTTTTTCTGAAGATCTCAGATTCCAGTTCATGGGTGTAGGAAAGGAGAAGGTGGATGAATTATTCTAATGTCTGCTGAGTAAGTACAGCAGAAGGATGCGGGTTCAGACTGGCAACAAAATAGCTCATATGGTCAACCATGGTTCCAATGGGCAGGGAAGAAAGAAGGAAGCTCAGGAGGAGCTGATAGACCAGGAAGATGTGGGTGCATGAAAGGACTATGCTCAGAAGCCAGGAGCCATGGAGCAATAGCATGGGATGGTGAGGGGTTATGTAGGCAGAAAGGGCTACTGTCATGTACTATGTCAGGGGAAGGTCCATTCCCTGTGGGGCCAGAGAGTAAGGCAGGTGATGAGGAACACAGGTGCAGGTTTCTGGAGTTGGGAGGTCAGTGTGCTTTGAGGCCAGAACATTGGAGGTGTTGTCACAGGAGAGGGGTGGGTGGCTTTGAGGATTCTAGCAAGCTCCAGGTTGAATTAGGAGTGTCTGACAATGAGAGTATAATCCAGGATTTCTCAACTGTGTTTTATCATAAGGACATGTGGGATCTTGTTAAACACTGGGTTTCTGAGTCTCCAGCTGGATCTCTGCAATCCAGGCATCTAGGAGAGGAGACTGGGAATCTTCATGGTCAAGTTCCCCAGGTGATTCTTATGATCAGACAAACTTGAGAACACTGATATCAGGAAGTGGTAAGCCTCCAAGGGTGGACAAGGGTGGCTATAGAAGAATGAATAAAGGAAA
Organism: Aselliscus stoliczkanus; assembly: GCA_033961575.1. NCBI lineage: Eukaryota > Metazoa > Chordata > Mammalia > Chiroptera > Hipposideridae > Aselliscus > Aselliscus stoliczkanus. The sequence continues at coordinate 109,207,187 of CM066730.1, forward strand.
GTTTTGGAAGACACCCTGAGAAGGAAGCAGGGAGAATTGTGCCAGGTAAGAAGAGAGCTGTGGAGAAGGGTAAAGAGGAGACTCTATGCTGAGACGGCTAATATCTTAGATGGTAAGTAAAGATTTTACCCCGAGAGCTCTACTATGAAAGAATTGTAGCAGACTCTATTGGTGTCCTGGGGGAAGATTGAATAGCACGCCCTGGAACAGCTAAGCGTTGAATCAGTTGTGGGTCTGGGTTTGGAGCCTCTCTTCTCTGAGGAGTGTCTCACCTATAAATAGTAGGGTGGTTGAAACTTGGATCAACTCCTCTGCCTCTCTTTCCTTTAACTGGCTTTCCTTTTCCTGTCCATCTTTCTGTGCCCTCATTGTCTGGCTGTCATCCTGGCAGGCCCCAAGAGCGAATGATGAGCACTTGTCTCGGTTTCAAATGCAGAGGTGTTTTATTGAGTTACCGCATCTCTGTTTCCAAACAGAGCCAGTAGAAATCTAACAGGAAGGAGTTTACACCATTCCCCAAATTTTATGGGCTTAGATAATCCTCCCAGGACTGGAAGATCTCCCCTTTTGGCACCCTGATTATTTATGCAGACCATCTCCAGATCCTGGAGTTGGCACCAACCAGAAGGACACATAAGTTGATGGCCACCAGTGTGATGTGACTTAGAGGCACCAAGGACACCCTGCCAACCCTTTCCCCAATACCTGAGTTCATCCCTCTCCTGAATTCCACAAGGAGCCACGTGAGGTTGAAGCAGCCAGGTGTGGAGGGAAAACCTGGATTTTAGAATCCTGTCAGATCTGTTTGCAGTCCTCTGATATGTTCCAGACATGTGGCCTTAGACAACTTAACTTCACAGTGCCTCACCTTCTTCATCTGTAAAGTAGGGGAAATAATACTTACTTCAAGGCACTGCCCTGAGGATTAAACAAGCAAAGCACACAGAGTGTCCATAATAGGTGCTCAAGCAACAGGCAGGGCCAATCACCATTCGTCACTATGGGCTACACTCTGCACTGAGATCCCAGGACAAATGGGAGGTGGATGGTAAGGGAGTGGGAGGGAGAATGCAGGGGGTGAGGGTCCCTGGGGCTACTGTTGACTAGTTTCTCTCCCCAATAGTTAACAAATCATCAGAGTCCATGTTTACAGAAACATCTTACCTGTCCTTTATTTTACCTTTGTTCCCAAAGGTGGTAACAGTACGATATTATTTCTGTATAAAATGCCTCAAGGTCAGGAACCACCTGATCTGCTGCCCCAATACCTTGTATTTGGGGGGACAGCCTCTAGGTGTCCATGAACAGTACACTCTGAATTAAGAAATAAAAAACACAGGGCCGACCGAGTGGCGCATTGGTTAAGAGCTGGTTTTGGGATGCCAGTGGCCCCGGTTCAGATCCCACATATGAGGGCCAGTGACACTGCCCTCTACAGCTAACAACAGCTCCACCTGGAGCTGGGCTGTGTGAGCCCCAGCGATGGTGTAGGCTGTAGCCCCTGCTGCAGTGGGCTGCCATAGGCTACAGTGAGTGACCAGCAGCCAGTGTGAGCAGCCGGTAGCCAGCGTGAGCTGCCAATAGCCACAGTGAGCAACTATCCAGAGGCCAGTGACCCATCTGCCTCATCCGGGAAGAGCGCAATGACGATACCAACATGGGCCAGTGAAGCAACGTCCTCCACAACTAGACTGAAGAACAAAAAGACAGCAACTTGTCTGTTCCCCTTCCCCAATGCCTCAACGCTGTTCCCCTCCCCCAATTCCCCAATAAAAAAAATCTTTAAAAAAAAAAAAAAGGAATAAAAAACACAAGTCTAATCATCTGGAGCATAGTCTCCAAGAAAGGCCAGTATGACTCACTTCAGAATATGTGACAATTATTCACTAATTTCCTTCCTCATGGCACATTTGTCACTGCCTGGTCCCTTTGTGAGGAAGAACTCCTCTAAAGCCCTCAAGTTCATAAGAGGTCATATGGGGATCACACAGGGGTTCAAACTTCCCGGAAATGCTGACAATTGAACAGCCTGCCACAGCTCCCATTCGGATGATCCATTAAGTGGAAGGTTAGGGCAGCATGTGGTTTTAGGTGCCCAAAACCTAGAACAGGAAACAGGAATGTCTTTCCCCCAGGCTAGCCGGAGATGATGAGGATGATGACTGGCACGCTTCCCAGCCAGAGGGTGTTGGGCCAGGGAAGGGCCTTTTAAACGAGTCACCTGGGAGGTTAGTTAAAATGTGGGTCAGAGTCAGTAGCTCTGGAGTAGAACTAAGAATCAAGGATTTCTAACAAGCCCCCAGCGACAGCAAGGCTGCCACTCCCAGACCGCTCTTGGGTAGGAATAACTCGAGGATAAGAAGCTTGGACTTGGAGGCTCACATCTGTGAATCTGTCTGTGTGGCTTCCGGCCATGAGGAAAATACAAGTGTATGTGGAGGCCCAACTGCTGGTCCCTAACCCACTGGAAACTCCCACCCACCCCCACCCTGTGTCTGAAACTCCGATCAAAAGTCCAGTTCACAAATATCTATTGAATAACTGGCACTGAGTTAACCCAGCTAGCTTGCTGCTTTTAAGTCATTTTGCCATTCCATGCCATGCTCGAGCAATGTAACGCTCCTGCTCACCCTGAAAAACAGGGTTCATGCTGGGAGATGACAGAGGTAGTAGAATCAGGGAATTCCATTGAGGGGTCTCCACATCTTAGCTATGTGAATTTGGCAAGTTAGTCTGCCTCTGTTTTTGCATCTATAAAATGGGCTTAATAACCGCCATCTCTCTGGGTTGCTGAAAGAGTGATCTAAGATGCTGTGTGTAAAGCCTTTAATCCAGTGTTGACAAACATAGCTGTTATTCAAATTTAGGTTGTCTTTCTTCCCCCCAGAGTCGTTGGTGCTCTGCCCCTCACTGCAGACACCTGCACCAGTTCTAGGGTTGCATGACTCTGTTATTACTATTTGGTGACCTTGCTACTATCAGCTGGGCCATTCAAAGGAGTTCCAAATGGTTACCACCCAGGAGGAATGCCCCACACCAACCGAGTGTGTGTGTGTGTGTGTGTGTGTGTGTGTGTGTGTGTGTGTGTTTGGTGGGAGGGTGCAAATTGATGGCCTCGTCCAGCCCTTCATCTTGCTGTCCCAGCTGCTCTTGCACTGGGGTTTAAGGTATGTGGCAAGCACTTCATTACTGATAATGCAGTATCACAGATTGTAAATAATTTATTTTTAAAATAAACAGGCAGGCACAGATTGTCTATCATAATAACACTTTTATACATCTGCATTCCAAAGGGCTGTTTAAAATGTTATTTTGACCTTTCATTATGGCATTTTTCAAGCCGATACCAAAGTAGAGATAATAGAGTAACAAATCCCAGCTTTAATAAGTATCCACATTTTAGCAACCAAAGGGTGTCTGACTGAAAGAGGAAGTTGTGGGATCATACCTCTTGCCCTGGGATTACACACTCCTGGCACTCACATGGGAGTGAATTGTACAACGTTCATGTCTTGGGAAAAAAGGCTGAGAACTCTGGGTCATTTCAATCCATTTCTTGTTGTTGTCTCTTCTCTCTGGAGAATGGTAATGTCCCCTACCTGGTAGGGATTGACTGAGCCTGAAAAGTGGGTGGCATAGTTGGAGTTAGACAAGTGGACAGTCCTTCCTTGGGTCCGGCCTGACCCCCTGTGCTCTTGAGTGGAGAATGGGGAAGGATCCAGCAGAGGCAGGAGGCTGCTGAGCTGGACCCTCCCACCACCTGCCTGCAGCCACCTGCCTGCTCAAGTCACCTGTCTCCTCCAGGATGGCTGTCTGCTTTGTAGAATGATGACTGTTGTAAAGATAAGTACCACGAACAGCTGGAGAGAAAGGGACAGGGCTGTGTGGGCCCCACAGGGAGGGGATCTGTCACACTTGTCTGTGAATCAGTTTAGCTCTGAAACATGAAAGACACCATTTTCTTCACTCGGAAACAGCAGTGTGTGAATCGATGGAACATTTTCCCCGCTAGCACTGTTACCACCAAAATCTTGTCATTCCCATAGCACGTTCCTTCTAGAAGCTGCAGTCACCACTTCCCAACCATGACAGCCAGCCCCAACTCAGGCAGTGGGTGTTGTGGAAAGAGGGTGGGATGTGGAATTAGGAGATCTAAATTTCAGTCTTGGCTCTGTTATTTAATTAGCTCAGTGATCCTGGGCGAATCCCTGAACCTCAATACCCTCATTCTAAAAGATAAGATGACGATTTTACCCCAGAATTATTTTAAAACTCATATAAATACTATTTTTTTTTCTTAATTGGACTGGCTTTAGGCAACACTGTGAAAAAGGTGAAGTGTTAGTTAGCATTTTCTATTTTCTCTGTCTAAACCAACTGCCCCTTAGTCCCAAGTCCCCCTTCTCTATTACCCTTAAATAGATGCTGGTGCTTCGCCAACCAAGAAAATGGCCAATTAAATTGATTTATATTAAAGGGCTGATCATTTAATCTCAATAGAGGAAATAGTCAATATTTATCAAGTGCTCACTGGGTGTCTGGCACCAAACATATTTTGTATAGTTTTCACAACAGCCTCATGAGGTATGTGACTATCATCCCCCATTTTATAGATGGGGAAACTGACCTGCAAGTAAGACACTGGTTAAGGGTCACACAGCTAATCAGCAAAAACTGGGATTCAAATACAGACAATTCTAAAAGTAGTGCTATTTGTTTATTTATGTAGTCTTTTTGAGGCACTATAAACCTAGTGATTTAAAAGAGCACGGTGTTGAGTTGAATGAGTGTTTTATAAATTTTGGATATTAACCCCTTTTCAGAATATCATTGACAAATATCTTCTCCCATTTAGTAGGATGCCTTTTTGTTTTATTGATGGTTTCCTTTGCTGTGAAAAAACTTTTCAGTTTGATGTAATCCCATATGTTTATTTTTTCTTTTACTTCCCTTGCCTGAGGGGATACGTCAGTAAAAATATTACTAAGGGTAAAGTCTGCAAATTTACTTCCTATATTTTCTTCTAGGAATTTTATAACCATAACATTTACATTTAAGTCTTTAATCTATTTTGAATTTATTCTTGTGTATGGTGTAAGGAGGTGGTGAAATAAGTCAGAAGGAGAAAGACAAATACCAAATACCATATGGTCTCACTTATATGTAGAATCTAAAGAACAAAATAAATGAGCAAACTAAACAGAAATAGTTTCAGAGATATATAGAGGAAAAAACTGATGGTTGCTAGATGGGAGGGGGTGGGGATGAGGGAGAAGGTGAGGGGATTAGAAAGCACAAATTGGTAGCCACAATGTTGCCACAGGGATATGAAAGACAGTTTGGGGAATAGAATCAATAATGTTGCAAAGATTTTGTAGGGTATCAGATGGGCACTTGTCTCATTAGGGAGACCACTTCATGGACGTGTAGATGCCTGACCACTGTGCTGTACACCTGAAGCTAAAGCTCAATAATATTGAATGTCAACTATAATTTAATATATGTATAGTCACGGAATATGGAGTATACAGCATAGGGAATAGAGCCAATAGAATTGTAACAGCTACATACAATGTCAGAGAGGTAGTAGATTGGGAGAGGGGTGTTATCACTTTGTGAGGGGTGTAAATATCTATTACATTGTTTTGTACACACACAAATCTGTGAAGTTTTTTTTTAGCAACTGAGTATCCTATTGACTCAGAAATAACCTGCTTTTTAAAATTATTATTACATCAAGTCTGAGCCAGATGGCCTGGGTTCAAAGCTCAGCACCTTTACATATCATTGTGTGACCTGGGCAGGGACCGTGACCTCATCCATAAAAGGGGATAAGAACAGTGCCACCTCATAGGATTATTGTTGGAAGTCAGTGAGTTAATAAACATAAAGCTCATAGCAGGCGCTATGTAAATTATCTTTAATTACAAAAGCAATCAGTGCTCATTGAAAAAAAATTCAAACAGTTTAGAATAACATGAAAGAAAAAGCAAAGTTCCCTCTTGTTCACCTGTCAATTTCACCTCTCAGTTTGATGGGAGGATATTCTTTCAGACATTTTGTACATGTAGACACATAATCCCACACAAATATATGTTTGTTATTTTTATGTTAATGGGGCAACTTGCTTTTTTCACTTAACAATATTTCACAGATATCTTTCTGTGTCAGTACCTAGAGAATTACCTCATTCTTATCAGTTACATAGTATGTGCCATGGTTGAGATGTGCTCTAATTTAGCCATCCCTCTGCCAACCAACACTTCTTTTTTTTAATGCAAGCAGGAATACCACAAATATCTTAGTGTGTACAGGTGAGTGAGCATTTTTGTAGGGCGGGTTCCTAGGAGTAGAGTTGCTGGGCAAAGGGCACATTCAGAGCTAGTGTTCTATTAGGCCATCCATTAAGAATTAACATTGTTTTACCCCAAAAAAGAGGACTACAGAGAGAGGTCAACGCCTAACACAAAGGAATGAGCAGCTAATGATGGAGGTGTAATTGATAACGTTGCTAGGAAGATTTTTAAGATGGTGGGTGAGTCCCACCCACATCTCACAAACCATTCTCTAGGACTGAGGTCTACTTGTCTGGAAGACCAACAGTCTCAAAGATTGAATGAGTACATCCAAGCAAGTTAGGTTTTCCTGTCAGCCTGGCTGCTTCTGTGTAAGGGAGCTGGTAGGCGTCATGTTCCCACCATTTCCTCCAACTAGGCAGGTTCCTTCTTCTGCAGTAGAACAGTGCTGGCATGGTTCAACTCCACCTGCCACTGGGGCAGCCCGCAGCATCCAAACTGAGCCCTTCTTGTCATAACTCAAGAGGGCAGCCAGGTGACCACTACGCTAGTTTTACATATTTTTGTTTCCTCTCTTCATTTCCATAGGAAAGCTTTTTTCTTCAAAACTCCTCCTTCTCCTTTATTTTCACCAGCATTAACAGTCTGTCCCACAATACTTTTACTCTCTCCCTTTGCATTCCCACAGCACAGGGGACCTCTGCTGCTGTCAGTCCTTCTTTCTGCTAAGCTCATCTTCATATCTCTTCAGACTCTCAGTCCTTTCCATGGTAGGGCCTCAATGAATTTGTTTTTTAAGCGACATTTTTTTTTATAAAAAGATTTTATTGAGGAATTGGGAAAGGGGAACAGACAAGTTGCTGTCCTTTTGTTCTTCAGTCTAGTTGTGGAGGACGTCAATTCACTGACCCATGTTGGTATTGTGATCTTTGCACTCTTCCTGGGTGAGGCAGTCACTCGCCGGCCATTGGATGGCTGCTCATGGCCTCTTGACAGCTCACGCCAGCTGCTGGCCACTCACGGTATCTCACAGCAGCCCACTGCAGCAGGGGCTGCAGCCTACTCCGTCACCAGCGACTCACGGCAGCCCAGCTCCAAGTCGAATTGTTGTTCACCATCTTAGCTGTAGAGGGCACACCGTCACTGGCCCTCATATGTGGGATTTGAACCAGAGCCCTGCTGCTCAGAGCTGGCATCCCAAGCCAACTCCTAACCAATAAGCCACCCGGCTAGCCCTAAGCGACATTTTTAATAATAAAAATAATACATGCTTACTGAAAAAAAGTAAATAAAGAGAACCGTGTAAATAAGGAAATTAAAGTCATTTGGAATTCCACAATTATCCAGAAATATTTTGAAGTATTTCCTTCCAATTGTTGAATAAAGAAGCGAATTAATGCATAGCTGGTCATCAGATTAAGAAAGTAACTGGGGAACAAGGGTCCAGAGTTTGGTGATGATAGCAAGTCCTGAAACGGGTGGTTCAAATGTAGACCATCAGGTTGAGGTGTGCTTTGTGGAAAGTGAGCCTGTGGTGACAAGGACTCCATTTCTTTTTCAGTTACTTGTTCATTCTTTCAGTAAGTATTTATTGAGGATCTATCCAGCTGTAGTCCTTCTACAATGACTTCTCTAGCTGATATAACTGAGTTTGCAGCCATCATGTAGGCCTTTTGCAAGTTAAGTTGACTTTCCTGCGTGGTAGACCAGGGATTCCCATGACCAAGTCCATGGCTAGCTCCCAAAAATGCTGCAAGGTTTGTTGCTGTGGTCATGTCAGAGCTGCCAGCTCTTTGTATCAGTGGCTTATCACATATTAATGTCAGGGAATCCTCAGTCTCTCTGTCTGCAATTGTTCAAGTTCAGATTTTCTGTTTGGGCTTCATCAATTATAGCTTAAATATCTGTTGTTCCTTATTTTATTATTTAGGACTGGGGAAACCTGGAATTTTTAAAGTTATTCTTCCTTAAATTGCATTTTTCCCTAACCCAGCTGCCTGTGAACTAAGCAATGGGGTAGGACTCAACAAATTACTTTGCTACAGGAGCGGATCAACTTGAGGTTGAATGCTCCCTGATAAAGCTTCTCACTCTGCCCAATAGTCATCAACTCTGTATCACTGGTTATGTTGTCTTTTCATATGTCCCTTTGGCTGAGTGGCCCAGGGTTTTGCTGTTTAAACATTAATGTGGAAGCTGGCTGTAGACTTGAAGAAATTTGAACCCTAAAATTGTTTATATCACAGCCCACATCAATGTCATTATAGGGAGCATGATAGGGACCTCTATGATATAATACAAAGAAGAAAGTACAAATGGTCTAAAAATCTGGAGTTCATTCATTCATTCACTCATTCATTCATTCAATAAATATATATTGACTGCCAATAAGTGCCTAGCCTCAAACTAAGAACAAAACAAAAGCAAAACGAGACATGGGCCTTAGAATCTATAGAGCAACCGAAATAACAGAAATAAATGAGTAATTATGAGCTGTGACAAATTCCAGGAAGAAAAAGAGGCTGTAAGGAACATATAACTGAGGTATGTGACCTGTTCTGGGTTTCAGGGAAGGTTTCCCAGAGAACAGGACTTCTGAGCTGGGACTGGTTGTTTAATTTGGTGCCTCAATCTTCTCATTGGTAAAATGGGGATAATACCACCCCCATAGACTCACAGAGACATTGTGGAAAGAGTGATCATGAACATGAAAGGTTTAGAAAAATGCTCAGTGTACCTAAAAGTGAGTGTGTTGCTCTCCAGCCAGAGGCAGCTGTTCCCTAGCTTCTTCATCTGTCATCAAACCAGGCATTACTCAGGCATTTACACTGTAGACCTTTGATCATTTTCCTTTACCCTGCCAGGCAGCTGGGGTCAGGTAGACCTGAGGTTAACCTTGTTTCTGCCATTTACATCTAGCGTGAATTTTAGTAAGTTCCTTAACTGCTAAAACTCACTTTTCTCATTTGTGAAGTGGGAGCAATAATAGTACCAACTCATGGCTTAAAGCTTGTAAAGCACTTAGCATTTTGTGTGTGGCTTGTTGTTTTTCCCTAAACCAATTGTAGCTACTGTTATTGTCATTGTTATCATTGCTAATTATTGACTCTTGCCAATAGTCCTTGGTAATAATTTTGGTCATTTAAGTCCTTCCATTCCCACTGTCACCAGCTAGTCAAAACCCTTGTCATGTGGCAATTGCTACGGTCTTCTAATCAGTATCCTTCCTGCTTTGGCTCTAATGTCTTTAGTTCATTCTACACAGCTTCTAGAATAAGCTTCCTAAAATAACAGTGCTTTGCATATATCACTTCTTTTCTTAGATGTTTTCATTGAAAAAAATATATTTGCAGCTCATATCACAAAGAGTTGAGCTTCCTTATATGGAAGGAGGTCCTAGAAAATTGATCATAAAACTACCTACAAATGGATAGAAAAATGGAAGTACAAATTCCAAAAAGAAAGTAACAAATGACTATTAAACATGAAAAGATGAGCAGCCTCAGTTATTATAAGAGAAATGCAATTTAAAATTGCACCAAAATTCATATTTTACTTATCGGGTTGACAGAAATTCAAAAGTTTAATGACATATTCTCGCCAGCATGAGAAAATAGGCATTTTCTTATATTGCTGGGGAGTAGAAATTGGTGCAATCCCTACAGAAGGCAATTTGGCATTACTTATCAAAATAGAAAAGCATACACTCTTGAGTCAGCAATTTTACCTCTGGAAATTTATCTTACAGATATACTTGCACATATCAATGACACATGTACAAGTTTATTCACTGCAATGTTGTTTGTAGTAGGAAATGATTGGAAGCAATCTAAACGTCCATCAATAGGGCACTGATTGAATAAACTGTAATACATATCTTAAAAGGCATACCATGCACTAATATAGGGAAATATCCAAAGCATAGTAAGTGGGAAAAAAATGCAAAGTGTAGAACTGTAGGTATAGTATGTTATTTTTTGTGTAGGGGTGAGGGATAACACACACACTCAGAAAAACTCTGGTAGGTATATACAATGTTAATAGCAGTACATATCTATGATGAGAGGGAGACTGGGAAGATGGGGGACTGAGTTAAGAGGAAGACTTTTCACTGAATACCATTATACTTATATTTTAATTTTTGAACCATGCAAATATTACTTAATCAAAAGATTGTATTAAGGGCCGGCCGAGTGGCTCAATAAGTAAAGAGTTCACTCAAGAGTGCGAGCTGAGCTCTGAGCAACAGCAGTTCAATGCCCAGCCCGAGCTGAACTGCCGCTAAGCTGCCAACAGGTGGCAGGATGGCTCAGCTAAAAAAAAAAAAAAAAAAAAAAGAATGTGTGCTATGCACTGGGGATACAAGTATGAAAGTAGTTGTAGTATGGTGAAAAATCTGCTGAACTTTGGTTGAAATACTTGATCCTGCTTTGGTTAAAATTCTGACTCAGATTCTCACTAGCTATGGATCTTGGCGCATAGTACGTATGCATGCAACAAATATTTGTTGAATGAATTTATGGTTGAAGTTACTTAATCTTCCTGAGTCTATTTCCTCCATATAAATGGGCATAAAGATGCTTCTTATCTCCCAGGGCTATTGTGATGACAAGCGATAGAATGGGTCAACAATTCTAGTAATAGTTAATGACAACTACTATATGCTAGGCACTTTCACATCCATTACTTCCTTGACTCCTCAGATTTATTCACTCACTCATTTATGAGGAAATGGAGGGACTAAGAGGAACAGTGACATGCCCAAGCCTTTCTATGTATTGTCTTCTTGTTTCTCTGTATTGTTACCTCTGCATGGTACACCACGCAATAGAAACTTTACATATAGTAGGTGCTCGGAGAATTTTGAAAATCAAGTAAGTTTTGTTTTTTTTTTCTCCCTACCTCCAGATAATAGTTATTGAATGGGGTCAGGGAGTGGTTTTTGTTTTTGTTTTTGTTTTCTTTTTGAGGGCAGTGTCACTGGCTCTCATATGTGGGACCCAAACCAGGGCCGCTGGCTCCCAAGCCAGCGCTTAACCACCACACCACTCAGCTGGCCCAATCAAGTAAGTTTTGCCACTGTTCTCAGTGACACTCTAAAACAGCAGAAAGTCAGTAAATGCATTTCTGATCATTTGGTTTAGAAGTATATCAGCTGATCTGTTTGACATTCACTGCAGTAAACACTTTGGGAAAATCCAACAAAAATCAAAAGTTTGCGTTTCTAATGAGGTAGGGAAGATAAAAAACCAACCCACAAGGGCCGGCAGAATGGCTCAGTTGGTTAAGAGCTTGCTCAAGAGTGCGAGCCGAGCTCTGAGCAACAGCGGTTCAAGGCCAGCCCGAGCTGAGTTGCCATTGAGCTGCCAACAGGTGGCAGGATGGCTCAGCTTAAAAAAAACAAAAAAACAAAAACAAAAACAAAAAAAAACAACCCACAAAACAACCATAAGTAAAATGTAGAAACTCATTCTTAAGGTCTTCAGGATGCTGCACTAAGAATCTTGTAGACTTGACAATAGCTCTTTCTTGGGGGTGGGGGATGAAAATGATATAAAATATACTCAACATGGCACAATTTAAAAAACATTTTGACTGGAGTAAAACATACATGTAGAGCAGTGCACAAACCAATTAATTTTTATAAAGTGAGGGACAGTTAATTTTTATAAAATAGGACACATCTATGTAACCAGCACCAGATCAAGAAAAAAGAACATAAGCATACCTTGTTTTATTATGCTTTGTTATTGTGTTTCACAGATGATGTGCTTTTTACAAATTGAACGTAAGACTCTTCACCAGTGAAAGGATTGTGACTTGTTTTATTGTGATACTCACTTTATTGAGGTGGTCTGGAAGCACACTTGCAATATCTCCAAGGTACATGTGATGTACTAGCACCTAGAGCCCCCTCTGGGCTCCCTTTCCATCACTACCCATTCCTTAAGATGATCACTGTCTTCACCTTTAACATCATAGATATGTATCCTTTTGTGCCCAGCTTCTTCCCTCAACATCATATTTGTGAGGGTTATGCATCTTTTTTAATGTAGATGTAGTTCATTCATTCTTATTATTGTATAGTATTCCACACAGTTTAGTTCTCTTCCATTGATGAACATTTAGGTTGTTTCTTTTGGGCTGTTATAAAGAGACACGCTATAAACATTTTTGAACATGTCTTTGGTGAATCTGTGCATACATCTCTGTTAGGCATATACCTAGGGATGGAATTGCTGGGTCACAGGCTACCTGTTCATTTAGTAGATAATGCCAAACAAGTTTCTAAAGCTCTCTAATTTTAGCCATTCTGGTGGGTGTGAAGTGAGACTGCAACTTCAATATGCATTTCTGGGATGACTAATAATTGAGAATTTTCTCATGTTTGTTGGCTTTTTTTTGAGAAATACTTGTTTATCCCCTTATGAGAAATATCTGTTGAAATAATCTGCCAATTTTCTATTGGATTTTCTGTTTTTTCTTGCTTATTTGTGTTTTTTTATACATTCATTGGATATATGTGTTGCAAAGATCTTTTCTCACTCTGTGGCTCACCACGTCACTAATGGTGTCTTTTGATGATCAGGAGTTCTTAAATCTTATTGTTATCCAACGATCACTTTCTTCCTTTATAGTTGGTACTATATGTGTTTAAGAAGTCTTTGCCCACCTCAAGGTCATGAAGATTTTTTTTATAGTTCCTTTGGATAGTTTTACTGTGTTACCTTTTACATGTATTCACAGATTTAAAATGCACCTGGAATTGATTTTTTGGTATGGTACGAGGTAGGGGTCAAGGTTCTTTTTTCTCCGTGCTGGTGTTCAGTTGATCCAGCATAATTTACTGACAGGGCAGACTGTCCTTTCCCCGTGCATCACAGCAGCATCTTTGACATAAATCAAGGACCATATAATGTAGATCTCTTTCTGCACTCTCCATTCTATTGGTCAGCTTGTCTATCCTCGCTGCCAGTTACTTTTTCTATAGCTTTATAATAGGTGCTGATATCTGATAGTGTAAGTCCTCCAGTTGGCTCCAATTTTTCATCCCACCAAGCCATCTAGTACTGAAGTGCCACTTTTACCTCCCACTTGGCTGTCAATATGTCCAGGCAGGTGTGACGGATTTGCCTGTTCTCATGGCTTCGTTATTTGTGGTTACCTGGATCTCTGTCCCATCAAAGCCCTTTAAACTGAAAGCCAGCTAGGTGATTGCAGTTGAGCAAAGCCGATCTGCCGGGTAATTAAATAACGCGGGGAAAGGGGAGGAATGGATTAGGTGGGGCTGTCTCTCGAGAAGGGTATATAGTGAGGAAGTGGTCGATCTACGCTTGAAGATAGTCTTTTCGGGGAGATACGAGGAGAGCCAAACTAAAATCTGAGTAGACGAGTGCAAAGCGAGGTCACCGCATGTAAATGTCGCGGGGGGTTCCGCCAGGCGGTGCGAATCGGCTAGCCGGGGTGGGGCCGCAAAGCCTCAAATCACCAGTTGAGGGCCAGAGTGCGCGCCTCCGGCTCAGAACCGCGCTTGCAACCGCCAGCACCGGAGCCGTCCGGTGCACCGGGGAGCCGCGCTCGGGCCTCTCGGCGGGCGCGCCCGGACGACGATGAGCGGCCCCAGCTCCGGGATCAGCCGCGGCGCGGGGTCCTCCGTGTGGAGCCTCTGAGCCCCAACCCCAGAACCGAGCGCCGCGCGGGGAGGTGAGTTTCCACACGGCGCCGCGCGTCCCGCGGGGTGATTGAGCGTCCCGGGGCGCCTCGGCTGCTCCCTCCCCATGGAGGACGGGCTGGGAAAGTTTTTGGAGAAAGTTAGGCAACAGGGAACGTAGAGCCGGCGCCCTCCCCCAAACCCCCAGCAGAGTTGGCGTTTGGGGACTGGAGTAGCTGAAGTGGCTATGGGACTTGCGCCCTCGGGAGCCTCTGAGCCGGCTGGGATTTCCCCAGACATGGCCCGCAGCGAGAGATGCCCAGCGACTTGCGGGGAGCATCTCTGCTCTTTGCTATGAAGCGGCATCCTCCCTGGCCTCTTCCTGAACCCCTGCGGGTCCAGGTTGCTGGGCCAGCCGCCCCTCCGTCCCGTCTCTCTCTGTCCCGAAGCCGGCGGGGGTCAGGGGACGCGAGAGCTAAAGGGCTCCGCTGGAAACCCTGGGCTTGGAGAAGGAGCCTTTCGCCACTGATCTCTTGGAAAGTGTGTAAAGAAAGCGAAGGAGCCTGCCGTGTAACTGTTGACAACATCTCCCTCCCTCTCTCCCTTTGTTGAGAAAGAATGAATAGTTGGTTGTGTCGCTCCCTCGGCTCCGGAGAGGGGAGGGAAGGGGAGGTGAAGGCAGAGAAGGGAGGGACGGACGGACGCTGGGCGCGACAGGAAGGAGGTTCGGATCTCAGACCATCTTTCCTTACCGGCTGAGACTGCTACCGCGTTAAAAGTTTGATCAGGTGTCGATATTCATCGGGCGGGGAAAGATCTGGTGGGCTCCGAAGTAGTTTTTGGTGTTAACTCGCTTGAAGCAGTGTACGAAAGGGAAGGGACCGGTTGCCTAACTTCGCCTCAAGCGATTAGCTGAGATAGGAAATAGAGCCAGCATTCAGCGATTCTTTTTTTTTTTTTTTTTTCTTTTTTTCCTTTTGGAGGGCAGTATCACTGGCCCTCATATGTGGGACCTTAACCACCGCGCCACTCGGCCGGCCCATTCACCGATTCTTATCTCCCAAGGCTACGCACAGCTCTCCAAGGAAAATACATTGGCGGAGGGAAGGTCAGTTTGAGAGCGGATAATCTCCCTGCGTGTTGCCAAGGACTGGGGCGATATCCGGAAAACAGAGGGAGGCCTCGGCGCTGGGGGTGGGGCTCAGCAGAGGGGTCTGCACTGGAAGGGGCTGCCGAGTTAATAATGGGGAGGCCACAGGCCTAGTGGCTGTACGCTGGTATACAAGGGGGCCGGCGATGGAGTATAACGTAAACAACTTGCCATGCCAGGGGCTCCCTCACTCCCACCCCACTCCAACTTTCTCTCTACTGCTGCTGACATTTCTAGGATGACTAACCGAGATCTCAATCTCCCCTATTCATATAGAAAGGACTGCTTGTCAAATGCATGCTAATCTTAAGAACCTTATCATGTAAATCCTGTTCTGTGTTGCTTGAAATACAATCCATGGAAGAGTTATTCATACTTCAATCATTTGGCTAGACTTCATAAATTTATTTCAAAAATAAAGGGTACCTTTAATTTTTAAACTCACGTAAAACTTCATTCTAAGTGAATAAGGCAATTTCATCTCCTCCCCCTGTCTGACTCTGCAGAGAAGATATAAAAACACATCTCCAAATTACCAATTCCCTGTTGAGTCATAATGGGGCAGTATAGGCAGTTACATTTCCAGAGTTTAAAATATTATAGGAAGTTCTTAAAGCCCACATCACATGACCATCTGAGTTTGACTTGAAAATATCTCATTTCAAAAGTAAAATAGAAAAATCCAAGCCAGTGGGCTGCTTATTTCTGCCTTGACTTCCATGTGATCATCAGTTTCTTTGCAACATCCTGGTAAAGCAAGTGAGTCGGGCTGCTATTCACAAGCTTTTCCAAGCACAGCCACTGACCAGCGTCAGGAAGGCAGCACATAAGTTGGGAATTTGTCAGGCTTGCTCTTGTCCCTGTTGAGATTTCAGCTTTTTGAATGTTCACATCAGTTTTATATTCATATCAAGATATAGAGTCTTTGACCTTTGTACAGTCATGCACCATTTACCAACAGGGATGCATTCTGGGAAATGCATCGTTAAGTGATTTCATCATTACGTGAACATCATAGGGTGCGCTTACACAAACCCAGATGGTAGAGCCTACTACACACCTAGGCTACATGGTATAGCCTAGACAACTAACCTGTACAGCATGTTATTGTATTGAATACTGTAGGCAATTCAAATAGTAAGTATTTGTGTATCAAAACATCTAGACACAGAAATGGTATAGTAAAAAAAAAAGAACAGTGTATAAGATAAAAAATGGTACACCTGTACAGGATATGTACCTTGAATGGAGCTTGCAAGACAGGAAGTTGCTCTGGGTGAGTCAGTGAGTGAGTGGTGAGTGAATATGAAGGCCTAGGACATGACTGCACACTGCTGTAGGCTTTATAAACATTGCATACTTAGGCTATGCATTTATAAAACTATGAATTCATAAAACAACACAAGATTAAATCAAGCATAAGAGAAAAATAATGCCATTAAGAGATGGGATGAACACGAGATGTATGAGTCTGCTGCTGGTGTAATATGGCATACTATTTTACAGCAAATTGGGTTTTTTTTAATAAGTAGAAAGAGTACACTCTAGAAGAAGGATAAAAAGTATAGTAAATATACAAACCAGTGACATAGTCGTTTATTATCATTACCAAGTATTATGTACTGTACCTAATTGTACGCACTATACTTTTATACAACTGGCAGCACAGTAGATTTCTTCACACTTGCACCACCACAAATATATAACATGGTGCATTACGATGGCTATGACATCACTAGGGGATAAAAATTTTCAGCTCCATTATAATCTTATGATACCACTGTCATATATGCAGTCCATCATTGACCGAACTGTCATTATGCAGCACATGACTCTATATATTTCAAGATCTGACATTAGACTGAATCAGGATACTATGTCTGTTTACCTGCACAGTAAAAAGAGGTGAAGCCTGATGGCCGAAACCTCACCTGAGTTTTCTTGTAAAGACTGCATACATGCTCACCTGGTATGTCTGTGTGTGTATCTGTGTCTACATCCTACTTGGTTTGGTGTGTTTGCATCTATGGCTTTAGGTTAAAACATTTCCCTCTTCACCTTTCATGGCTACAGTCTTCCCCAAAAGCATGACTTCATTTGGGAACTCTCCTTGCAATCGAGATACAATGACAAGCAAAGCAAAGCAGACATGGCCCCTATCCTGCTTAGAGGAGACCTGCTACTTATTGAGAGATTGCTATATGTCAGGGACTTTCCATACATGATCACGTTTACTTTTCAGAACAACCTCAGGCAATAGGTATTGTCAATTCATTTTTACAAATGAGAAACTGACTGCCAGAGAGGTTGAGTAACTTGTCCCAGGCCATACAGCTAGTGAGAATATGGCAGAGTAGGGATTTGAACTTCTAAATGTCTGGCTCCAAAGCCTGGCTCTGAGTCAGACCATGTCTAATTTTAAAACATCAAATAATACATAAAAAGTACATGATGACTGGGAACATCAAGACAGAAACATCTCCAAGTGGAGAAAACACGGGAGCCAGAGACTGGAGACTTGAATTTAGTCTCCACAGTGGTCTGCAAACCACGCATGTACAGACCACTGTCTGTGCAGACCACTCAGGGACTTGGCATTTACAGAATCCCCTGCTTGGAACCCCATTCCCATCTTCTCTTGATTGATTCCATCTCTTTTTTTCAGGTCTCATGTTATTATTGCCTCTTTAGCGAGGCCTCCCCAGTCTAGCATAATTTAAAATAGCCCTCCATCACCAGTCAATATGTTATATCAATTAATCCCATTTTGTGTTTAGTGCCCTTATGACTGGGCTATGACCCAGTTTGTTTTCTTGTTCGTTGGACTCCTCCATCATAATGTAGGCTCTGTGAGAGCAGAGTTTATTATAGCCTCAGTTTATTATACCCTAGTTTAGTTTATTATATCCTCAGTCTTGGCACATTGTAAACCCGCAGATGAATATTTATTTCTTATCTGGAAAAAGGAAGGGGTTTGATTCTCTGAGATCCCATCTACATATAACATGCTAAGATTCTGCCTAGTGGTCAAATATGGTAAGTGGCTTCTCTGTCAAATGGAAAGTTCTTACCTTGAACCTCGATTCCAACTATACACCATGCACTTCCATCCTCTGGGTTTCCCCTGGGCTCTAGAAAAATTAAAAGTAAATAAAGCTCAGGTAGGAAATAAAGCAACCCAAAAGGTTGTAAGTGAACTCCTTCCACCTGCCCCACTTCTTTTTATTTTTTAAAGATTTTATTGGGGAATTCGGGGAGGGGAACAGCATTGGGGAATTGGGGAAGGGGAACAGACAAGTTGCTGTCATTTTGTTTTTCAGTCTAGTTGCGGAGGACTTTGCTTCACTGGCCCATGTTGGTATCGTCATTGTGCTGTTCCCAGATGAGGCAGATAGGTCTCCGGCCTCTGGATTGTCGCTCACCTTAGCTATTGGCCGCTCACGCTGGCTGCCGGCCACACACTGTAGCCTATGGCAGCCCACTGCAGCAGGGGCTGTAGCTATGCCGTCCGGGAGACTCACAGCAGCCCAGCTCCAGGTGAAGCTGTTGTTAGCTGTAGAGGGCAGTGTCACTGGCCCTCATATGTGGGATCAATGCGCCACTCGGCTGGCCCCCCTGCCCCACTTTTATTTTAAGTTATGTCTCTGGGCTGGGCCTACCTCCCTCACCATTGGACTGATTCAAGCTTGACACAGGGTCCAGGATTGAGCCAGTCTTTCCAAGTGATTAGACACAGACAAGGCTGAATTTTAATGGGGGAAGAGTTCCAATTTAGAGGCACCCAGTTGTAGAGGAGAGCCTAGCCCATGTATTTCCAATTTGTCTGCAGCTGAGAACTCTCTGGAAACTCCAACTTGGATAACCGTCTCCCTCCAAGTTGCTTCACTTCCTTTAGGTCAGCATCCCTTTCTCAGGGAAGCCTTTCCTGGATGCTAGATTACTCTGTGCTCCCATAGCACTGGGAATCACCAACACTTACTGTTTACTTCCTCCATAGAGTAGTAACCTCATGAGGACAGCTTTTTCACACTGTCCCTAAACCCAGCACAATGTCTGCCACACAGGAGGCCCTCCTTAAATGAGTGTTGAATAGAAGAATAAATGAGGGCCGGCTGAGTGGCACGTTGGTTAGGAGTTGGCTTGGGATGCCAGCCAGCTCTGAGCAGCAAGGCCCCGGTTCGGATCCCACATGAGGGTCTGACACTGCGCCCTCTACAGCTAAAATGGTTAACAACAGTTTGACCTGGAGCTGGGCTGCTGTGAGTCCCCTGGGCGGCATAGGCTGCAGTGGGGCTGGCCGGCAGCTGGCATGAGCTGCTGTGAGCCTCTGTGAGTGGCCATCCAGAAGCCAGCGACCGACTGCCTCAGCCAGGAAGAGCATAATGATAATACCAACATGGGACAGTGAAGCGACATCCTCCACAACTAGACTGCAGAACAAAAAGACAGCAACTTGTCTGTTCACCTCAAGTCCCCAATAAAATCTTTAAAAAAAAAAAAAGAAGAGTGAATGAATGCTTCTATTGACTGAATGATACTTCCTCATTGTCCTTCTCTTCCATTACCCAGGTAAACAAATCTGAGTGTAAGTTGTTCTGTACCCAAGAGACTCACTTATCTAGGAGTTGTCAACTCTGCCTCCAAGTTGGACAATACTAGGGACCTTTTAAAAAGACTGCTGTCTGGGTCCTACCTGCCGAGATTCTGATTTCATTGGTCTGAATGGTGGCTTTGGGTGTTGGGATTTTAAATGCTTTCCGGAGGCTTCTTCATGTTCAGCTAGGTTGAGAACCACCATTTTAAGATTTCAGAACTCATTCCTTGCTTTGGTCTTTCTAGGCTTGAAGCAGCCATGGTGAGAGAGAGTAGGTATATAATTCATGGATAGTGTATGGCTAGTTTAAGAGGCACTTTCACATCTGTTATCACATCTGATAATAATAAGCTAAAGGATCTACTCTCTGGCTTAAATATTCCCTTTATGTTGATGACTTAAAAATCTACAGGTACCAGTATCTAACCTCCTAGACCAAGCTGTCCTACTGGTACCTCACACGCAGCAGCTCCCGTGGGGAGCTTGTTACCTTCCTGCAGGGGTCCCCTTCTTACACTACTTGGCGTGTGACAGCATCGCACTGTTCTCCCATGGCTGTGGCCTCTGTTCTCTCAACCAGAGGCCTCAAGCTCCTAGCTCTTCACTCCGTTCATCTTTTCCTTTCCCCTGGCCACTGCCCCAGGTCAAGTTCTTCATCATTCTTTGCTGGCTTGTTGCCATCAGCCTGACTGACCTCTCTGCTTCCCTTCTGCCGCCTCCAGAAGTACCAGAGTTACCTACCTGGGCACAGGCTAGATTCCGTCCCTCCCTTCCAGGTTTTCCTCAGCACTTACAGTCAAGTCCAGGCACGCTGATACAGCCTTTACGACTTTATGACCTGATCCTAAGCTGTGCTTTTTCCAGAAAATGCTTCTCAACCTCTCCATTCCAGCCACATTACACAATTTGCAGTTTCCTGAGCCTAGGGGGGTACTTCCCTGCCTTTATGCATCTGCTATTACAGCATCCTTGTGGAAGGCTTTTCCTTACACTTTTTCACCTTTCAAAATCTTTCATCTCCAGTGATGCCCTCTCTGAGATCCTCCTTGAATCCTTTTGTCAAAATTAATTGTTCTTTTCTCCAGCATGTTAAGGGCCCCTATTGATGAGTCCTTGTTGATGGTGCCTACGTTATTCTTTCTCAGCGTGCATAGTCAGGGATTGGGGCTTAGGACTTTTTGTTTCTTTGTGTACCAGATATGGAGTAGACTCTTAAATGTTTGTTGAATTGAAAATAGAAGGGCAGGTGTGAACATCTCTCAATATCAGAGAAGAAACTAAGGTAACTTGCTGAAGGGCATTCTAGAACACTTAGACTCAATCTTGAAATCTATAGGTAGATCTTGGATAAGCAGAGAGGAAACAGGCTGCTGGAGACACTGGAGCCAGGGTAACTTTTGCCCATCATACTAGCCTGGAAATAGAGTTGATCAGCCTTGTGGCTCTTTGCACACAAAGAGCTTCTGTAGGGTGCTCCGGGCCTCCCCACAAGGCTCTTTGAAATGATCCAGGCCTGTCAATGAAGAAAGAAGGTACTGATAGCTCGAACAGGTGAGAGTTCACAGCTGTGGAGTGTGTGTGTGTAGAGTGAGAGATCTTAGTCAGCTTACATCACTGGTGGTCAGGCAGGGAGGGCTAGGGAGTTTGGTTTCTTTTTTAATAACAATGATTAACGTTGAGCCAGTGCTGACAGTGTGCCAGGTACTGGTCAGATCCGGGAGGGGCCCACGGGAAGGGCCTGCACAGCCCCATTGTTCTGCACCCTCTGTGAGCCAGCCTTCTGTGTGGTCCCAGTTAGACGTGGAGCAGACAAGCCCCAGAATTACCAGGTTTGGCAAAGAGCTGAGGACAGGGTTAGGATTATATACCTTGAATGAAGGGTCTCCTTCCACCCAGCACCTGTGTGTTTCTCTCTGTTGCACGTGGAAGCAGTGGATCCAGTGCGTTTCTGTTGTCAGTTGTTTCCTTTGCACACTGTGCTGCCTTTACCCTGGTTCTGCCTGTTGCACTATAAGCTTCTGGAGGGCAGAGTTCTTCTCGGGTGTCTGCAACATGTCCCAAGTCCCCAGTTCTTTTGTGGAACTGACTCTGCAGGGATGCTATTAAGTGCGGATTTTCACTCAAAGCTGTCCCCTTTGCAGTGGAAAGGGTGGGCTGTGTGAAATGGGGGCTGCAGGGTGTGAGAGCAGACTGCAGAACAAAGGCGTGTTGTGCTCACCAGCCTTGGGGAAGGCCAGTGCCTTGGGCTTAGCTGTACTGCTGTGTGGTCCAGATCAGTCAGTCTGAGAGATACCATGACTAGTGGGATATTTTCTGGATCCTTATGTCTCCAGGGACTAGCCCTAATTTTTGTTCAGGCTCATGTTTCTTTTCCTCTTTATGTTGGCCTTAAAAATGTCATATAATTTGGCTTAGGTCAAAACCATAGTTTGTAACGGGGATTTTTAGGGGTGCTGACTTTCCTCAGCGTGAACATTTCTACTAGTGGTCCAAGCTGGGAACAATTGTTGGGGCTGCTTTTGCACACAACCTCAGGTACCATTTTCATTTTCTTCCCCGTATCCCCTTTAGTTCTTGTCTTCTTTCTCTTCCCTTTCCACTCTTCCCTGACTATAGAAGTACCATGTACATTGCTTAACCCTGATGGTGACAGGCAGATTCCTGACCCCTCTGGGGGACAGAGTACATGGAGCCCCCATCTCAGTGGCTTTCCTCTGCAGCTGAGCCCACTGATGTATGGAGGAGTGGCCCACCTCCTGACCCCTGACCCAGGCCTGTCTTCATTAATTAGAGTACACTGATTTATTTATATGCACCAAGTCTTTGCCAGAAAAACTACCCCGTTGCTCTGGGTAGCACAACTGAGGGGCTGGTCTGGCACAGAAGGCATCCTAGCAGCTAAGGAATTCCAATAATCTCCACCTGTTCTTATCATTTACAGGGTGGTGGAAATCCGTGAGCTAATTACCTAACATATCTATAACGTTTTCTCTAATGCGCTTGTTACAGAAACCTGGAGTGTCTCCTCAATAACCTTTTTTGTTAGTTGTGCTTTTCCGTCAGCTTCAGTCGCCTGAAATAATAAAACAGCTCATGTGCCTCCAAAGTCTCTGAAATGTGTTTGCCCTTTATTGGTGGATCTGCTGCCAACCCAGGAGCACTCCTCTGTAATACCAGAAAAAGGAGATGAGTAAACTTCCTGTTTGTATTTCCCTGGTGATGCCAATGTTTGCTTTTTAAAGCTCTGTGAACATTTTCTGTCATTAAGAGGTATATTTCCAATTCCTTTTGTAAGTAGGAATTCAGTCCTTGTGATTGTCTTAGATTTATACCTTCACTCTTCTCATTCCCCTTTAGAGTTGAGAAGCATGGCTGCGGGAAAATTTGCAAGCCTTCCCAGAAACATGCCCATGAATCACCAGTTCCCCCTGGCCTCGTCCATGGACCTTCTAAGCAGCAAGTCTCCTCTCGTCGATCATCACACAGATGCCTATCAAGACGTGTCTATACATGGCACCCTTCCACGGAAAAAGAAAGGGCCTCCTCCCATCAGGTCCTGTGATAACTTCAGTCACATGGGTACCCTTCCCCATTCTAAATCCCCACGGCAGAACTCACCTCTGACCCAGGACATCATCCAGGAGCATCCACTGCAAGACTGGAAAGGCGAAACCTTCACCTCCAGGTAACTTTTTTAATTTCATGAGGGAAAGTGACTTGTCTTAAAGGACTTTTTAAAAGAAAGTTGTTTTCTTGGGGAAAATGTCAAACATGTACAAAGTAGAGTAAATAGTTTGATTAGCTTCCAAGGACCTATCATCCAGCTTCAACAGTTATCAACACATGGCCAGTTCTGCTTTGTCTAGTCTCCTACCCACTTTCCTTCCTTTAGTATTATTTTGAAGCAAATTTCAGACTTTATTTTATCTGTAAATATTTTAGTATGTGTCTTTTAAAGATAAGGACTCTTATTTAAAGATACATAACCATAATATAAAAAACTATGACACTTAAAAAAATGAATCATTTCTTAATGTCATCCAATATTTGAGAGTATTTTCAAAGCCAACTTCCGATATCGTTAAGTCCCTCAAAAGGATTTTTTTTTTTTTAATCATCGCATCAGATTCTGAACTACATCCATCCAATTCTATAGATATGCCAGGATGTCAATCAGTTAGGACCTGTATCTCCTTGTATTTAGTTGTAACATGCTGAAATAAAATTTTGTGTGGATGCATCATTGGGTCAGCTTCAGAATATAATAGAATTGATTTCTCCTTCTCTCCACCAAGGGTCATTAATAAGCCTATGGTTGTAAAGGCTTCTTTTCTGGGTTTATAATGGGCCTGGAAGTGATTGGTTCCTGCTTGTTAGAGCTGGTTTAGAAACTCTACACTCCTTTTCCTGTTGGGGAAGATCAGCAACCTGTGATGCTATCGGGGAACGATGGGGTGGTTTCTTCTGTTATATCTCCTGGTGTGTCTCTTTTTGTTCAACTCTGTAGCAAAGAAAGCCACTTTGATCCTGGCTCATTTCTTTGTTCAAGATCTATATATTGAGCACCCACATTAATTAGAGTACACCAATTTTATAAGCACCAGTGCTTCACCTGAAAAATTCCTGTCAGTTTCTCTGGGTATCTTAACTGAAGGGCTGATCCAACATTGAAGTCATTCTAGCAGCCAAATCATTCCAGTAATCTGCTCTTGCCCTTTTACAGGATGGGAAAATATGTGAACTAACAGGATAGCTATGGAACATCTGAAACAGTGTCCTCCCAGAGCTAATATTCTAGCGAAGGACTCTGATAATAAATTGAAGTAGATAAACAACTGCCAATTGCAGTAAGTGTTATAGAGGAAGTAGAGTGATATGCTGGAGATTTATCGGGGTTGTATCTTTTCTGTAGGGTCTCTGAGCAGATGATATTTAAGCTAAGACCTGCGTAATGAGAGAAGATAGCATGGATGAACCAGTGGAAGGCTATTCCAGGCATAGGGAGAACAAGTGTAAAAAACTGGGGTGGGAACAAGTGTAGCATATTTGAAAAGCCCAAAACAAAGCTGGTGTGGCCTGTGGCTGGAGTATAGCAGCTTGAAAAGAGAATCGTGTAGATGTTGGGAGAGAGTTAGGCAGGCAAGAGTTCAGAGTTAGTTTTGGTATTGCAGTAGTACAAGAAAATAAGTGGAAACCCAGATAGGCTCTGTGGAAAGCATTAGAGGGCTTTGAGCTATTTTTCACAGCTCAAACCAGAAGGTTTTGCAGGGTGAACTAGGTCTAATAGAAGGCCCTGGACCTGCTCCAAACAATCTAGGTAGGCCACCTCCCAGGACAGAGAGCTAGTCGGTGGCCTGCTGATGAAACAGGTAAATGTGGAGGTTTGTACCTACGCACAATATTGTTCATATTGCATCGTGGGTACTTAACAGGCAAGAAGCAGAAGGGGAATAAGCATTGCAGCAAAGAAAAATCACTTGTTGTCAGCCAAAAATAAGCACAAATGCCAGGCTGCACCAGGTGGTGTCAGAACCAATTGTTACCTGGTTTGCTATGGCCACTTTTAATTTTTTAACTTAAACTCTGTCTTGAGCTAGATGTCTCCTATGTACCACACACAGACAATTCACAAACTCGTTTCTTGAAGTTCTAAGGTCCTGGCTGGGTGCCAGCTCTTATAAGGGGAAACTCCAGGGGGCTGAGGTAGTAATGGAGTCACCCTTCCTATCTTCAGGAAGTTCTTGATAAACACCCAAGGTCCAAGCTTCAACCTGTGAGAAGTTCAAAGCTTTTTTGATTTGAAAACCGACTTGGACAGAGGTCAGATCTCTGTAAAAGATCTTATCGGGGTGGGCGCAAGTCCTGAGTTTGAAGTCCAGACAGTGGAAGACTTAACAAGCACTGCTGATCGAGGCTTGTTTATGATTCAGAACAATGTTCAGCCAGTGTCATGTCTTTCTTCCTTAATTTAAAATATCTTATTGTTAAGGGCGAATACAGGAAGGAACCAATGCATATCCTTTAAAATTATGCTGAGTGAAAAGGCATGTGGTTGTGTGTCAAAGGATCATAAATTCCTACTCCCCCTCACTGCTCAGTGTTACTGGCCCTCATATGTGGGACCCGAACTGGGGCCACTGGCTTCCCAAGACAGCGCTTAACCACCGTGCCACTTGGCTGGCCCTCAAATATTTTTCTAAATCTCCTAAAGCGTTCCCAATTTTGAGGAGTTCAAAGTACCTTATAATCTTTTTTTTTTAAATCCTTTTGAGTAGTCCTAATAAGATTATGAGCTGTTTCAATTCCTTTTAAGAGCAAGCCACGGTGTAAACAAAGCTTGTGTGTGTGAAAAGCTAGAGACATGCAGAATGAATGAGAACCCGAGGTTCCTGGGACGGGGGTCTGGCTAAGGTGCTACAGGTGAACCACTGGGAGAGAGAAACAGCCTTTCTATTCCCAACTCATTGCTTACAGCCTAAATGGAGCTGTGAGACACCAGCCGCCCACCACTCCAGCTCACTCACCACTAGAAGCTGGGAGCCATGTCTGTTTTGAAGTTAAGAGTTTTGGATCTTTGGATCTAAGACTAGATAGGTCTGCCTTTAACAAGGTTATTGATATTTGGAGGGCTTGTTTCAGGTAAACATTTTTGGCCTTCCTTGTTTCTTTTCATGGTGAATTCAAGGGTTAATTTCATGACTTGTTGATATGTCAAATCTGAACACCTTCCATTTGGTCACTTTTGGTGTTGGCATGATGATTGTGGGGCCATCATGGAGAGGCTGGACCCGCTCTTCATGTATACCCTACCTACATGCAGAAGGAAACCCTCCCGACAGCATCTCGTCTTGTGAAGTACTCTGATAAATTGCAAGTTTACTATTTTCCAAACAAATATGCTACCATATTAATCATTAAAAGTCATTTTCATTATTATGATTGAATATTAATTTAATATCCACCCTGTGGGAGGCCCCCGGCAAAGCAGAGGAAGTCTCCCCTTTGACCTAAAAATTTGCATTATTAAGCTGACATATCCACATGAATTATTCTCCCTTACATTTTACAGTTTTAAAATATCTTGGGCTGGCCGAATGGCGCGGTGGTTGAGAGCTGGCTTGGGACGCCAGCGGCCCCAGTTCGGATCCCATATATGAGGGCCAGTGACACTGCCCTCTAAAATAAATAAATAAATAAATAAATAAATAAATAAATAAATAAAATGCTGCTACTAATTCTTCAAAGCCCAAATCATGTCACCTGTTGCAGGTTCAACTCCTTTAAAAAAAAAAATATCTTAAAGGGTATGGTCATAAATTATTTTGTTTGCACGTCATCATCCTGTGTGTGAGACACAGCAGATTTCATCATGAGTGTCATCATCATCATCATCATCATCGTCATCATCTCTCACTTCATCATGAGAAAATGGTTCAGGGATGTTGAAGAAACTAAAAATGGACCATGACTATGGTAGGTGACTGAGCTAGAACCAGAACCCAGAAAGTACTGTAGGGCCTTCCCCAGAGCCTGTGCTCACAGCCTCCCAAGAATGTTGGCACCAGCTGGGAGCACCGCCTGAGCCACCTTCTTGCATGGAAAGCCTCAGTCCACAGAGTGTGAAAGCAGGGCCTCGGACACCCGCCTTGGGGAGTAGAGAGCCTTAGTTGCCAAGAGCCAGGCAGAAGGCAGGCCTGGAAGGGGGAGTTGGTCTCCTCCTTCAGAGACTATATCTCTTGGCTTTGTTGTTGTCTTGGCTGCCCTTGGATGTACTTGTGGTTTTGAAAGGTGGCCAAAGCGAAAAGCCAGAGCGCTCTTAAACCTGCTGCTTGATGTCACAGAAGGAGCCTTTGTTCCACAGGCAGAGCTAGGCTTCTCTAACAGGTCTGCAGACAGGATTTCCTTT
Source organism: Aselliscus stoliczkanus (assembly GCA_033961575.1). Lineage (NCBI taxonomy): Eukaryota > Metazoa > Chordata > Mammalia > Chiroptera > Hipposideridae > Aselliscus > Aselliscus stoliczkanus. The sequence goes on from CM066730.1 coordinate 109,234,784, forward strand.
TGACATTAGCGTTGTTCGGCCGGTGTCACTTTGCTTCATTTATCTTCAAGGATAAATTTTTATTGAATTTGGGACCTTCCTTGGGCTGAGAGGGGACTGGTTCCTGTTGTTGGATGTCTGTGTTCCTGGGATGGCTGACGGATCAACGCTTGGAGACGATCCGGGTCCTTTTCCTGTCTGTGGGTACGTGGAGGCACGCATTCCTGGGAACAGCTGCCTAGCGCCTAATTCCTTCTGCCCCTTGTGCTGTGGGAGCTTGTGGCGGGACAATGTGATGTTTCATTAATTTGCATGAGTGGAGCTGACTGACTGGTCACAAGTGTTTTAACTGACAGGGGCCAGAAAGTCTGCAGAATTATCCCAAGTTAAAATCTAGTATACTTTCCCAGGCAGTAAGTTACCTACCATGTCACAGTGTCAGCTCATCAAAGCTGCAGCAAAAGTATGAGGCGTGAGATCCATGAAGACTCTTCCCTGAACACTGATTTAAAGACTTTGCTCTGGGCTATGTCAATGGCCTCATCTGAAAAATTGTTTCATTCGTTCCTCTTTAGAACCATCAAGTCCTATAACGACTGCTTTGTCCTTAACAAAGTAAGGTGTCCCCCACTCCCCAAATAAATCTGTCTCTAGCTCAAAGTTAATCAGAAAGATCCAAATGTGAAGGTCCACATCCAAACATCTGCATTTTATTTATATGTGGGCACCTCTGCTATTGCAGATTGGAAGCTTTTCGTACCCAGAAGAAAAGTTGGGTTTAGAGTTGAAAAAAAATCTAATAGATTAGTAGATTCTATGTACTAGACGGCCATCTATTCAGTTAGCAAAATGACAATGGCTTAACAGCCAAGAATGACTCTACGAAGTAATAATCTGTGCATTGAATTTTTATTGTTTAAATTTCAAGTTGAGATTTGGTAGCATTTTGAAATGCCCCTTAGTGTTTGAACACAGCTGTTGTGGATGGGTTAGTGAATTATGTGGAATGGTGCATGTCCAGACCCTCTGGGGTGCTGAGGCCTGAAGCAGCTGGGTCAGAGGTGAGCTCAGCCCCTGCTGGGCATCTTGCTGGCCCCAGGTTGAGGGAGCTCAGAGAACAGGACACGGGACATGCCTGTAGGTCCACCAGTTGCCTGACAGTAGTCCTAAATCCTCTACTGACAGGGAATTTTTGAACCTAAAGGCTGGGATCTGTGCATTCTCAGCTGTTCTGGGAAAACGAAAGGATTTTTTTTTTAACTGATTACAAACCACAACCAAGAAAAGGATCAGAGAATTGCACAATGTAGTCCTTGTTGAGTGGAGCTGCTCAATATCTTCTCTGCACACCCCCAGCCTCCTTGGACAGACATGTTTTAAGTCATGTCTTTTCAGGCCTTCATGCTGTTTGGAAAGGTCAGGTTTTTTTAGTCTTCTGAGAGTCAGAAATTATAAGAGTTTTTTGCACCTCTCAGTATATGTTAAAACATACTGTAAACAGAAGGTGCTGTGTAGTTACAAATTACTTGTGCTCTTATCACATGTGGATTTGGGAACCATCCTATTCTGCCAGAAGATGCAAGCTGGAAAAATGGTAGGTGCTATTGTTGATTGGAAGGAGACCAGACTTCTTGGGCCCTGGACTGGAGTCACAGGACTGATAAGGCCTCACACCACGGCCACCCTGCTGTTCACAGCTTTGCACCGCTGTCACCACCCAGTCTGTCCCTACGAGACTAGCTGTTGGATTGGATATAGAATTTCAAGCTCTCTTCTTAAGAGGGCCCAAAGACAAGCACGTATGGTCTTCTTGTTTTAAGCATTGTGCTGTTACTCACCAATTGTAGAAGTCTTTGACACCTTTCATAATCAACCCAGTCTTTGTGCAGCCTGGACTGTCTGTGCTTCCAGATTCACCTGTAAACATAGTAACCAAAGGTAAGATAACTCCCGCTATGGAGGGGAGGCAAAAACACAAGACATGTAACCCAGAGGTCTCAGTTCAGATCTCTGTTTTTCTACTCAGTAGGTGTGTGAACTAGGGCTAGTTCTAAACTATAAAATGAGGGTGAAAATAACCCCCTCTGAGGAGTGCTGTGAAGGTTCACAGGCCACTAAATATGAAGACTCCTCCGAATGTCAGCGCTCTAACCTTCACACTTGAGCCTTCTGAACATCTGAGAGGAGCGGGTCGTGTCGCTGCTCTTAGCTCCCACGTCATGGATCCCGAGCAGTTTATTCTTCCCTGCCCTGACTCTGCTGTGTGATACCTGACTGAAGGTGCCTGACCTGGGACATCAAAGAAAGTTGCTAATGACCTAGACACTGATTCCGGCAACCAGACCTGGTTTTGTGACCTTACTTTGTGACCTATGTAAGTTGCTATGCCTTTCTGACTGTCTGCATCCTCAAAGGGTGTAGCTACAAGGTCAAATACAGTCCCATGTGAGGGCACCTAGCACAGACCCTGGCATGCAGAAGGCGCTCAGATGTTGGTTTTCATCCATCCTTCCTTATGGAAAGCTGGAACTGGGAAGCTCTTCATCTTCGTGTGTAACCTGAGATCATGTTCAATGCCTACAGCTCTAGTGAGAGAAAGTTTCCTGCATGTTGAGTTGATGAGCCTGGCAGGAATGCTCTTCCTGAGTCTGCCCTAAGCCACCCTACAGCCTGAGTCTTGGTCAGCACTCACAGTTACAGGTATTAGAGCCCTGCACTGTGCTAAAGATCAGCATACCATTGTGCTCCGACACAAAACAGAGCCTGTCTTCAGTGAACTGGCCCAGCTCTTGCGCCCTTGTCCTTGTACTTAATGTCATTGTCTTCACTGCTTATTCTTCAATGAATGTTTATTGAGTTTATTTTGTATCAGGCATTGTTCTGAGTTCCAAGTACCCATGGAGAATGAAATAGATATGGACCCTGTTCTTAGGGAGGGCCCAGGTTAGGGGGCACCCAGACAAATACATCACTACAAAATGAAGGAGGTACGAGGAAGGTAATATCAGAGAGCCCTGAGTCCTTTGGATTCGGTGGAGAGAAGGCCTCTTTGGGGGAGGGGCATTTGAAGATTTAATATAAAAAGAGAATGTAAAATACTTCATTAATACTTTTTAAATGTTACTATGTATTGAAATTATATATATATATATATAAATTATATATATATATATATTTTTTTTAAAGATTTTATTGGGGAATTGGGGGAGGGGAACAGACAAGTTGCTATCCTTTTGTTCTTCAGTCTAGTTGTGGAGGACATTGCTTCACTGGCCCATGTTGGTATTATCATTGTGCTCTTCTCTGGTGAGGCATTTCGGTTGCCGGCCTCTGGATGACCGCTCATGGGGGCTCTTGGCAGCTCAAGCCAGCTGCCAGCCACTCACGCTGGCAGCTGGCCACTCACTGTAGCCTATGGCAACCCACTGCAGCAGGGGTTGCAGCTATGCCGTCCCTGGGACTCAAAGCAGCCCAGCTCCAGGTGGAGCTGTTGTTCATCATCTTAGCTGTAGAGGGCAGTGTCACTGGCCCTCATTGTGGGATCCAATCGGGGCCGCTGGCGTCCCAAGCCAGCTCTTAACCAACGTGCCACCCGGCCGGCCCTGAAATAATATTTTTGAAATATTAGGTTAAATAAAACGTTATTAAAGTTAGTTTCACCTATTTCTTTTCAATTAGCTACTAGAAAATTTTAAATTACATCTGTTTTTCACATTGTATTTTCTATTGGGCTGCACTGGTCTAAACCTTGGCAAGGAGTTTAGATTTTCTCCCCAGGGCAAAGGGAAACATTTAAAGAGTTGTAAGTAAGGGAGTATCCTGATCTGATTGACTTTTTAGAAGATTACTTGGTCTCTTGTGGAGGAGTGATTGATAGGGGAGGTGGGGCTGGAGGGAGGACAGGAGGTGGTTGGTTGCAAATATGCAGGGAGCAGGTGACGGTGTGCTCCAGGATGGTGGTGGGGAGATGGAGATGGGTGGATTTAAGGTCTATTTTGCAGATAGAGCCTAGCCAACTTACTGAGGGCCGGATGTGGTGGGGTGAAGGAGAGGGACAGTCAAACACAGCTCAGGTAGCTGGGTATATGGGGGTGGGCCATTTACTGAGTGAGATAGGGAAGACTGAGAGAGGAACAGGGCTTCATTTGCTTGGGGCAGGGGGTGATGGTGGATCACAGAGAATTGACACTTCTGTTTTAGATGTGTTGAGTTTGAAATGCATGCAGGTTTAAATAGAGGTGTTAACCAGTTAGTTGGTATTATGAGCCTGGAGCTCTGAGAGATCTGGGCTAAAAAGTTTTCAAGTTAAGAGTCTGCTCAGAAAGGAAATGGATGCTATCACCAAGGGAGAGGTCTGTATAAAGCATAAAGAGAGGGACTCTAGGACTGAGCCCTGAGGAGTGCTGGCACTCTCTTTCCAGGGAGTCAGCAGAGGAGGCTGGGCCCTTGGTTTGGTGGGAGCAGCGAAATTGGTGTTCAAAGGAAGGTTTTTGTTTCTCTCTCTTTTTTTTTTTTTTTTTTTTGATGAGAGGCAAAATTCAATAGGAAAAGATCTAATCTTTTAAGCATGTAATAAAGCAAAGCACATGTTTTCATTACTTGATTCTTTTTATAAAACATTTTTGACTTAATTAAAGCAGACAATCCCGAGGGCCACCCTCCCTGTGGACCTGTCAGCAGCATGGTGATTACGCTCCTGCAGTTCCTTCCCTAACGGGTCCCACACGTTCCTGCTGGCTCTGTGAACAGAAGAGGTTTATGGACAACTGTGGTTGGCATTCGGGCTTTTGCCTGTGGGATGACGGCTGCTTTTCCAAGGTTTTGGTGAGCAGCCACTTTGAGAATGGGTGTCAGCCCTAGAAGGCAGGTCCAGGGCATATGTTTCTATATCTGTTTGGCTGGATGACATCTTTCCTGTTAGAGGCTTTGAGGACCATTATCTCAAAACCATAGCACTTTTTTTTTTTTTTTGAGGGCAGTGTCACTGGCCCTCATATGTGGGACCCGAACTGGGGCCGCTGGCTTCCCAAGCCAGCGCTTAACCACTGTGCCACTCAGCCGGCCCAAAACCATAGCACTTTTATTCTGCCTTGAATTAGTTGAGAAGAAACTTGTACAAACACACGCCTTTCAAAGGGGATAGGGAATGGTTGGGGGCAGAGTGGATGGGACTGGTGGGAATGGAGGAAGGATAAATAGATACCACCCAAACAAATCTCCTGCTTTTATCAGAAGTGCTGTGTTTGGGCTTAGTCAGCCTTAAGCCTGATGATTCACTAATGCCAGACCCTCTGTGCCTGCCAAAAGACATACTGGCCTTGATACGGCTTTCTTGTTCTTACTCTATTCAGTTTGACGGACTGCTGCCAAGTTACAATTTCAACAGTGGCTTTCAGCTTCATGCTGTCACTAGAATTCTGCTGAGCACAGGTTAACCCATGACCACGTCAAGTTTTTATCAACCAGACCACTTTGTATTCGTCTTGGATTCCTATATAGACTCATCATAGCATAATGTGTAGGATATTTAAATGGCGCTGTTTTAACATGACTAGGGAATCTGCCTGTGGAGGCGGTTTAATTGCCATTCTTTTAATATATGTCATGAACACATTAATCAGGCATTGCTGCATTTTCAGATGAGATAGAAACTGACTCATAGAAGCAGGAATTGGCTGTTGAAGTGAAAGAAGCAGGAGTTCTAGAAGTAAACAGGACTCAGAATCTCTGACACCCAGGGAGGGAAATACGTCCTCATCAAGAGTCTCCCCTGAACTCTAGGAAGAAAAATTCCCCAAGTTGAAGGACATGATAAAAACAGTCTCATGGCCTGAGGCTCTGAAAGGAAAACACAGTTCAGGGAGCAGAAAAACAACAGGTTAACCATAGTTTGAAGGAAAAAAAAACGGTATGTGACCATCCAGGGAGCCATGATGTTTGAGGTTGTGTATGGACTCTATCCAGCCTGGACTGACCTGGGTGCAGGAGTCTCCAATGTGGGGTGTGTGATGAACTCGAGTTATTCTAATGAATTTGTTCACAAGTACGCTGAACCTCTACTGTATGCCAGGCTTTGTGCAAGGTGCTAGAGATTCAAAGATAGGTGTGGGACTTTGTCCACTTAAGGAGTCATGACCCTAGGAGAAGGGGATACCCTTTTTGAACCATCCAACCTCATTAGCACCTGTTCTCTCCATCTTCACTACTGACCCAACTTCCCATCTGCAGGGTAGCCCTTTGTATCGCTCCACCCATTGGTTAAGAATTCTGCTTTTTGTGACCTCTGACCTTAACATCTTTCCAGGTATCATGTTACTTTTTCTCATTGACCAGGTGACTGCAGGTTGTGCCTTCTAGATAACCCTTACCTCAGGGCTGCCTCATCTGTATCACCACTTCCTCTGCGCTATCCTGGCCTAAGACCCAGGCCCAGACCGAGACCCAGACCCAGGCTGGGTGGGGCCATGCAACCAAGGGCCCTATCAGAGGGTGACACTAGCTGTAAAAGAAACAGAGTGCAGAGTGAGCAAAGGATCGTGAAAAATGCTAAGGGTAACAAAAAGGGCTTTCAGAAGTTATGTTTGGAACAATAAGACTCAAGGGTGGGGGTGGTGTCTGTGAGAGAAACCAAACTACTGAGCTTCTGTTCAGCTTGCATTATTATTATTATTTTTTTCATGTCAAGGAAATGATTGGAAAGGGTAGGATCAAGGTGAAGGAAGAGAATGAGGCCATGACAACAGACTCTAATGTCCCCAAATGAGGTGAAACCCCAAGGCGCAAGAAGACTGCGAGTGCTTGAAGCTGAGACCATCAAACTGGCACTGTGACATTAGAGAAATGTTGGTGTAACCAAGAGTTACAGGAAAGATGCAGATAGCTAGATGTTTCAGTTTTCAAAACAGGAACTAGGAAGATGCAAGTAATTTATACAACGATAATATTGGCATCAAACTCAGGAAATAGTCTAAAAATGATTATTAGGACAATGATTTTTAGAATACTTGGTAAAGGAAAGCAACCCTAGAAAATAGCAGGGCTTTGGGAAAAGCAAGTTATACCAGATTAGCTTTCCTTCCTGGGGTTACTTTGATGGTAGATTAAAGGAATGTTGAGAAGGTGTGTATGCAGATGTCAATCATTGGTGATATCCTTGGGGTGAGAGAGATTCGTGTTGGTGATAGTACATAAAGCATGCTGTAGGCTGTGTCCTCAGCCCCATTCTAGCCAATTAAAAAAAAATCATTTAGACACATTGGTGGATGACATCAATCTTAGAGGAATAACTAATATGTCAAAATGACAGATACGAGATTCAAGAAAGATCTTGGCATTTTGAAACAACAGACCAGATCTTTTTTTTTTTTTTTTGAGGGCAGTTGCACTGGCCCTCATATGTGGGACCCGAACCAGGGCCGCTGGCTTCCCAGGCCAGTGCTTAACCACAACGCCACTCGGCTGGCCCGACAGACCAGATCTAACTAAGAAGATTGTAAAGTGAGAAAAAGACTTTATTTATAGAGTCCAAAAACAAAGTGAAAGTATGGGGTTTGGCTTAATAGCCACATGTGGAAAATATCCCAAGATTTGATCACTGCGGCCTCAGAATGAGTCAGCAGTATGCTATGGTTGTCAAAAAAGCTAATGTGATTATAGGAGCATTAATTGAAATTTAATAATAAGACCAAGGGAAGTGGTCACACTTGGCTGCCCAGATCACATCTGGTGAATTGTTTTTAGCTCTAGACACCAGAAAAGGAAGATGAATTCCCCCACTACAGAGCAGTGAGCTTCTGTCTAGCCCACAACTCGGCTCCAAAACAGAATTGTTGGTTTAATCATTAAGAAATATCCCTAAGGTTCTTCATATTAGAGAAAGGGAATTTCTCATGGCATGTATTAACCCTGGGAGGGGAATATAAAATAAGGACCAACCTTAATCCCACCAACTACTAGTGAAGCCTGCTTTAACAAACACGGTCAACAAATACTTTGTGGGATGTGAGAGAATGAATCTCTTCACATTTATTTTGCAGGTGATGAAACAAAATACATTTTCTTAAGTGTACATCTAGAAGGGTTATAGTTCTGTTTTGGTTCTTTTAAAAGATTTTATTGGGGAATTGGGGGAGGGGAACAGCTTTGGGGAACTGGGGAAGGGGAACAGACAAGTTGTTCTTTTGTTCTTCAGTCTAGTTGTGGAGGACATTGCTTCACTAACGCATGTTGATATCGTCATTGCTCTCTTCTTGGATGAGGCAGATCGGTCGCTGACCTCTGGATGGCTGCTCACAGCTGCTCTTGGCAGCTCATGCTGGCTGCCACCCACTCACGCTGGCTGCCGGCCACTCACTGTAGTCTATGGCAGCCCACTGCAGCAGGGGCTGCAGCCTACACCGTCACCAGGGCTCACAGCCCAGCTCCAGGTGGAGCTGTTGTTAGCTGTAGAGGGCAGTGTCACTGGCCCTCATTGTGGGATCCGAACCGGGGCCGCTGGCATCTCAAGCCAGCTCTTAACCAATGCGCCACTCGGCCAGCCCTGTAGTTCTGTTTTTAAAGCTACATCCCTTTTTAAAAGCTATACATGTAATATGCCCCCACCTAGAACAAGAAATACCTCTTTATTAGGACTTTAATGTGATACCCAGTACCTGTAAAGAGCCTGTCTACCTAATCACACATTAGCTGATACTTTTCCAAGAAATGTCATCTCTCTACTCACCAGGCCAGTCCTGTGTTAAGTGTTTACTTCTCATCTTGCCATAGACACATGAAAATGGCCCTGTGGTAAACTCTCTCTGTCCTCCTGGTTATCTCCCTAATTAACCTCCTCCCTGGCATGTCAAATATGTCCAGAGATATTCATGTTCAGCAGAAGCAGCCAGCCTCTCAGTGCCACTTTGAAAACATCTGGTCTCAGTAGGGCTGGGGAGCCAGACACTGACCGCCCTGACAATAGTGACATCCCATTGCTATGGGAGTTCTGTCTGAGACCATCACAGTTCTGTAACAGGCCTGTGACTAAATTATCTCCATAGTAAAAAATTCCATAAGCCCAAGAACTGTATTTCTTTCTTATTCCCTTGCTCCCTCCAAAGTTATTCTACTCTTGGTGAACCCATGGACTGTGATGGGAGGAAAGGGTTAGGGTCTAGATCTTCTGCACTGTGGAGAGGACACACAAATACACACACACACTCATTCATTCATTCATTCATTCATTCATTCAAATCAACATTTATTGAGCAACTGTGCCCTGGAGATACAAAGGTGAATAAAATAAAATATGGTCCCTGTTCTTAGGGAGCTCATAGCCAGTAAGGGAGACAGACAAGCCTATACATATTGTATTGAATTATAATTGTTTGTTAACATGAAGTTTTATAATGCATAGAAAAGAAGTGCTGAGGAGATGTTATTTGATTAATTCCGTGCGTTGTGGGTAGGGTATGCAGAGGGAATTGTGCTCATATAAGGTGGAAATGAATGGAGTGAGAGGGATTCCAGGTTATTTGGTTCAGGGGATTTCAAATCATTTGGATTTACTGGAGTGTAAGGAACAAGGTGAGGAGATGAGGCTGGTGAGATGGGCAAGGCCTTAGAACCATGGACATCATCTAATAAAATATAAAATGAGAATGTTAGACTGTCCCATATATTGATCTTACCTAAAAGACCATGTGGTCTAGTAAGGAATATTGTCCGGTGGACACAAACTCTTGGTAGATTTAAAGCCTATTGCTATCTCTTCCTTCCCCCATCCCTCCATTCCCACTTCTCCCCAACTAAGATTTTGAGATGTTGTTAGAGCTTCATGCTGGAGAAGAAGGATTACATCTCTAGGTTCTGAGGCCATATTCACATGCAAAAGGGCTGCAGCCACAAGCTTGCTGGTGGAGAGACAACTTTCTCCTGGTTATTGGGTTCTCCTTTCCTGATTGTGTGACATGCCCTGTGGCATGGGTTGCTAAAGAATGATAAACCTGGGCCGGCTGAGTGGCGTGGTGGTTAAGCCCTGGCTTGGGAAGCCAACGGCCCGGTTCCGTCCCACATATGAGAGCCAGTGACCTCAAAAAAAAAACAACAATAAAAAATAAAAATAAAAAAGAAGTAAAAGAATGATAAACCAGTAGACACACCCTGAGGCTGCAGTGTTTGTTCCTCCTTGTCCCCACCACTACAGGTAAACAAATGGCATACCGGTCCATCTCACCTTTTCCTTTTTTAAAAGATTTTATTGGGGAATTGGGGGAGGGGAACAGCCAAGCTGTTGTCCTTCAGTCTTAGTTGTGGAGGGCTCAGCAAGCTCAGCTCCAACCAAGTCCAGCCACTCCATTCAGCTCAAGGTGCTGTGTTCAATTAGTTGTGGATGGGCTTAGCCACCATCCCATGCGGGAGTCTAATCAGCAGCCTTGTTGTTAAGAGCGCAAGGTGTTTATCCCCTGAGCCACCGGGATGGCAGCTCAGTTCAAGGTGCCGAGTTCAGTCTTTAGTTGTGGGCAGGCGTAGCCCACCATCTCGAACATACAATCTTGTTGTTAGGAGCACGTGCTTTCACCAGCTGAGCTGTCCTGCCACCTGTTGGCAGCTCAGCGGCAGCTCAGCTCAGGCACAGCTCACTGGCCCATGTGGGAATCGAACCGGTGACCCTGTTGCTCAGAGCTTGCACTCTTGAGCAAGCTCTTAACCAACTGAGCCACTCGGCTGTCCCTCACCTTGTCTTTTTATCTTACATTTTAGTTAAGTGTTCTAGTAATGCATTCACTTGTGATGAATGAAAGCAAAAATTCCATCCCAGACACATAAACCTTCTAGTCCCTGCCCTCAGTAAGTTTTAAATCTAAGACTTTTGCGTAGTGCTTCATATCTAGGAATCTTGCTCTACTTCCTCATAAAGTCTGTATAGATTCTTTGTGTGTTCTATGTAGACAGGAGTCATTTTTGAACCATGGCAATTTTGTTCTTCCTTTTCCAGTTCCTACGCCTTTTATTTCTTTTGTTTATTTAACTACACTGGCACGGACCTCCAGGACAGTGGTACACAAAAGCAGTAATAGTGAACATCCTTGTTGTTTCTGATTGATTTTGGTAATGATTCTGATACTTCACCATTAAGAATGATGCTTGTTGAGGTTTTTGGTATATTCCCTATTCAGGTTAAGAAGTTCTTTTCTATTTCTATTTCTAGTTTGTGAAGTGTTAACTTTTTCCTCTCCGAGATCATGAAAAGGTGATTTTTTTTTTTAATTTTCCCCTATCAATTAGATGGCCAAAATGATTTTCTCCTTTAATCTGTTAATGTGGTTAATCATATTAATAGATTTGCTCATGTTAAACTGACTCTATAATCCTGAAGTCAACCCAATTTGATTATGATGTATTTTTATACATTATTGAATTTGGTTTGTTAATATTTTGTTTGGGATTTTTTTTCATATCTGTTCATGTGAGAGATTAGCCTATACTTCTTTCTTTTATTGACCGTGTCTGCTTTTGGTATCAAAGCTATCCTTGTTTTCAAGTCTTTTGAAGAGTTTATATAATTTTCAAGTAACAAATAATTCCAAAGTTTGACAGAACTTGCTAGATAATAAAACCATCTAGACCTATGGGAAGATATTGAAATGCTGATTCAATTTTTTAATGGTTATGGTGCTAGTCAGATTTTCTGCTTCTTTTTTGAGTCTTAGTTTTAGTGTTATTTTTCTTGTAATTTGTTCATTTTTCCTAAGCTTTCAAATTTATTGGCATAAAGATATAAAATATTCATAGTATTGTCTTACTATGCTGTCTTGTATCTATGATTATGCTCCCTTTTCATTTCTGAGGCCCTGCGGAAGAATCTGCTTCCAAGCTCATTCAGGGTATTGGGAGAATTGGGTTCCTTGTGGTTATAGGACTGAGGTCCTCATTTCCTGATGGCCTCTTGAAGTTCCATGCCATGGAATTTGTCACAGTCCCTCTCATAACATCACACAGAACAGAATCCCTTATATCGAATCTCCTTCGCTCTTCAAGCCAGGTCCACTGGATAATTGCCATATCTTAATGTCAACTGACTTGGGACTTTAATTGTATCTGCAAAATCCCTTCACAATAGTACCTACATTGGTGTTTGATTGACTCATCAGGGGATAGGTGTCTTGGGAGGGGGCATCTTCAGAATTCTGCCTAGTGAGTTTGGCGAGATGGCTGGGGCCATACCAACCCATGACCTCGAAGGCCATAGTGAGGACTTCAGGGTTTTGTTCTGAGTGGATGGGAGCTATTAGAGCATTTTGAGTGGTGGGGGTTGTGTATGTGGGGAGGAGGAGGGGTGATCTCAGTAAGGATCACTGGCTGTTGTGTGGAGATTGTGGAGCTCAAGTGGAGCTGGGGAGGGCATTGCAGGGGTCCAGGTGAGAGATGATGATGGCCTGGACTAAAAGTGGCATTAACTCCTGAACACTTGTGGTTCTTCAAATGTATGGTATTGTCTCATACCCTCATGTGTTTGCCAATGCTTCTCTATTGCCTGCATAGCTATCATCACCAGCTACTCCACAGCTTCTTCACTGGGACAATTCACTACTCAGCCCTCAAAACTTAGCTCAGATGTTGCAGAAAGGCCTCTCCATGGAGTTTCCCTCCCACTGACACTCTCTCAGCAACTTGAGTTGTTTGGATTTTTTTTTCTGTCTTTCCCACTTGCCTGAGACCTTTTTGGGTCACAAGCAGGGCCCTTGTCTTGGGTTCTTGTGTTTTCATTGTCTGGGTTAATGCATGGCATATCGTAGATGCTTGATGATGTTTGGGGATGAATGTAAGAAGTATGGAAGGTACTGGGCATGAAGTAGACACACCAGTCAGTACTCAGGGAGTTCACCTTGTAGAGGAAGAGACCATACAAAAATAAATACACAGTACAATGAACCAGAATGCAGACACCATGCCACATGTGCAGAGGAGGTGTACGAACTCTGCAAATTCCTAGTGTGTGTGTGGATTTTAGAGGGAGCCTTTATCCTACTCAGTCTGGAGTAGTTGGATCTCGTTTCTCACATTCTTTCGTTGTATGAAATAATCATCTTATTACCAGTGATTCCTTTTTTTTTTTTTTTTTTTTAAGATTTTATTGGGGAATTGGTGGAGGGGAACAGCGTTGGGGAATTGGGGAAGGGGAACAGACAAGTTGCTGTCTTCTTGTTCTTCAGTTTAGTTGCAGAGGATGTTGCTTCACTGTTGGTATCGTCATTGCGCTCTTCCCGAATGAGGCAGATCAGTCGCTGGCCTCTGGATGTCGCTCATCGCGGCTATTGGCAGCTCACGCTTGGCTGCCAGCCGCTCACGCTGGCTGCGGGCCACTCACTGTAGCCTATGGCAGCCCACTGCAGCAGGGGCTGCAGCCTACACCGTCGCCAGGGCTCGCACAGCAAAGCTCCAGGTGGAGCTGTTGTTAGCTGTAGAGGGCAGTGTCACTGGCCCTCATGTGGGATCCGAACCGGGGCCGCTGGCATCCCAAAACCAGTGCTTAACCAATGCGCCACTCGGCCGGCCCACCAGTGATTCCTTTTTATGTTATATCCAAAAGGATAGTTGTTTGGCAACACCATTAGCCATTAATTTATTCTATAATATTTAAAGAAGTAAACATTCATTTATTTAAAACATCTTGTAATTTAAGACAGACCTTGGGTACCTCCCCATCTGTATTCCAACCACTTGGAAAAGAAGATCTGTGTTAGTGAAATTTGGCTTGTGTATTCAAGATGGAGAACCTCTTAGCTCAAAACAGCACACACTTATAAATCAAGTGTTCTTTTAAGAGGGAGGAAATTACTAACCTGATTACTGATGAGAAACAAACTAAAATAGTAAATATATAATTTCCGTGACTTCCCACTAGCTATCCCTCAATATGAACTTAAGAAAGTGGGGTACTGGAAAGAATGATTTAACTGGAGTAAACACAGTGATGTTATTTAAAACTTAATAAACCTAAGAACAAAATAACAGGGGAGTCTGGTTTCACCCTGCTGCTTTCCTGCTGTCTGTGGACTGTGCACTGAGGGGCAGCAGGCCTGCAGAGGGGCTGCCAGACTCCAGTTGGAAAGAGATGCACACACTATCATGGGTTCACATGGGTGGGGTTCATTAAAAAAAAAAATTAAAAAAAATTCGTTGATATTGCCAAGTTCCTTTGTTTGTTTTCTAATGATCTCTGTTGGAGAATGTAAATCTGTAGTTCAAGGAGTATTTGCTGCACAGTCTTGTATGAATAATTGGATGTTCTATTTCAAATTAGAGGCTGGGGCTACAGGGCCAGCTGCTATATTTTCTAGTTCATGTCTTTCTGGTTAGCTGAGATCGGGTGGCTGGCTAGAAAAGGAGACCCAACATTTCTGCATTTAAATATAATTTTAATTTGATTCAAGGCAATGATTTTGAAAGTTTTTGGATTTGTAACACACTCGCTCGGTTTTATTTACTCTACTTATATTCCCTCCCTTGTGTCTCTCAAAAGGATGAGGAGAACAATACCAGGGTCCCCTAGGGTCACTTTGGAGCCCTGAACTAGAACTTTAGAACACTTGGATTCCCCTCTGCTCCCATAAGAGAATGAACAAGGCTCCCTTAGCAGAGTTCATCTGGGGTGGGGTCAAGAGGCGACTTCAGTTTTATCCCTAACCAGCGCCTCCTGGTTTCCTTCTTTTCTGCCAAGAGAAGTGTGTATGGTAGAGGATCAAACAGGATCATGGGAGTTCATCAAAGGGATGAGGAACATTTGGGAGAACACCTAGGCTCCTGGGTGCACTGGGGTCTCTGGGCTGCAGAGCAGGGCAGTGGGGAGAGCACAGGCCACCCTGCCTTGAGGTGATCCCATTTCTGAGTGGGGACCCTGCTGACAGCAGCCAGCACTGCCTCAGGGACCACCCAGGCACAGCGTCTGGTCTGGTCCATATTGGTTATCCCACCCCCTTTCCAAGAGAATTTGAGGGGTTTTGCCTGAGAGTGAGTGCTAGCTCAGAGAGTTTGGGGGTACATCTCTAGAGCTTTCAAACGTGAAAGACAAAGGATATTACAGCTAAATCTGGTGAGAACAGATCCCGGACAAAATTCTAAAAAGAATTTACTAAATGAATGACATTGGAGCATCTAAGAAAAGAGAGCTAAAATTGCAAATCATGACTGTATGGTCTTGGTATTTGGCAGATATGTTCCCCAGAATGAGTGAAACGAAGCTCAAGGCAAATATTTGACAGTGTAAGATGCCAATGAAAAAAGCTCAAACTTTCAAGTGAAAATCAGAATTTTGGAAAACTTGTATCCTCGATCGTGAGCTCAACACTTCCCAATGTTTAATTACTTCTGATGAGGTCAATGACGATATTAACAAATGTGATTTTTTAAAATATTGTAACAAAATGGGTCAAAATTTAGAAGATCTGCCTAACTCTGTGAATCAGTGTTTGTTAGAATAGTGGTTACAGAGTCAGACATGGATAAAAGGTCCATTCAAAGTGTAAGACAGATGCAAAAAGAGTAGGAGAGATGGTTTCAGATTTCACATTACAACTAACCTTAAGAATCTATCACTTGTCACATTTTAGTATGATATCAAACAAAAATATCCATAATTATATGAAAAGTCTATTATAGTACTCCTTCCTTTTTAAATTACATATCTATGTAAGGATGGATTTTCTTCATTTATTTCCACCAAAACATATGAACATATTGAATGCATTGGGCTGTCAGAAAATTCATGATGCATTTTTGCAACAAAAAACATAGACAAAATACGTCATGACTTTTCTGACAACCCAACAGAAGTAGATATGAGAATTCAGCTGTCTTCTACTAAGCCAGACATTAAAACGATTTGCAAAAATGTAAGACAGTGTCACTCTTCTCATCACTGAATTTCTGTTATGACAAGCATATCTATTTTTTAAAAAACGTTATTTATGGGCCGGCCGAGTGGCGCATTAAGAGCTGGTTTTGGGATGCCAGCGGCCCTGGTTCGGATCCCACATATGAGGGCCAGTGACACTGCCCTCAACAGCTAACAACAGCTCCACCTGGAGCTGGGCTGTGCGAGCCCCGGCAACGGTGTAGGCTGCAGCCCCTGCTGCAGTGGGCTGCCATAGGCTACAGTGAGTGGCTGGCAGCCAGCGTGAGCTGCCAATAGCCATGGTGAGCAACCATCTAGAGGCTGGCGACCAATCTGCCTCATCCGGGAAGAGCACGGTGACGATACCAACATGGGCCAGTGAAGCAACATCCTCCACAACTAGACTGAAGAACAAAAAGACAGCAACTTGTCTGTTCCCCTTCCCCGATTCCCCAATACTGTTCCCCTCCCCCAATTCCCCAATAAAATCTTTAAAAAAAAAAAGTTATTTATGAAGCATTTAATATAAACTAATGTGTTTGTTTTTAAAATATGAATTAATAAAAAATTGAAAAATTCTATTTAAATTTCTATTAACAATAATCAGTAGATATAATCCACCTGAACAAAAGCTCTTTGGGGTCCTCAATAATTTAGAATTTAAAGAGATCCTGAGACCAAAACCATCTGAGAACCATTGATTTAAACAGCATGCACCTATACTATTTATCCATGCATTAAGACATGTATGTATGAATGTGTATGATGTACATGTACATTTTGAAATGGATGTAGGAATTTGAAGATGAGAAACAGCATTTTCTGACGTCTTTCTGCATTCACAGGACCAGACCACTGGGGCCAGGTCATTAGCATAAAACTGAATGCCTATAAGCCTAAAATGTTAATTCAGTGGAAAACCAGAGGGATTCAAGGGGTTCAAGAACTTCAAAGGGAACACCATGGCCAAAGTGCTGCTGACCGAGTTTTTAGTCACTAGTTGTGTGATGTCACACATGATGACATCCACATGATGTCCAGAGTATGTGGCAGGAAACGTGGTGGCCCCGCACAGCCGACAGACTCAGCCACTTTGGCAAAAGATGCCTGATGAAGGGACACCAGCTGGAAGGCGGAATGTGCCTGGTTTTAAGGCTTTGAAAGACTGATTTATACATAGGAATGCACCCAGGGACTGAAAGCATAAGCTCTTCTCAGATCCTTTGGTTCTACAAAGGGACTCATTTCAGAACCTAATCTGTTTGCACGGAGAGGAGCATCTCGGGCCTGCCTCTGCACACGTGCCCTGAGTGCAGCCCTAACTGGTCAGTCAGACCAGGCAGAGAATAGCTTAGGGGGTTGGATCCACTTCCACCCAAAGATGGTCATGTCCCTGAGCTGTGGCTTTGCTGTTTCTGTTCAGGGGAGTAGTGCTGCAGTCTCCCCAGCTCTCTGCCTAGCCCCAGAGTCGTCCAAATTCCCCCAGGTTTAGGAGTTGAGCTTACCCTACAGCAGGTACCTGCTTGTCGTTGGGGTCCCTGCCTTCTGATGGACACTTTCGTTTTGTAGATATGGTAAGACTCCCCCTTGAGAAGACTCGTCACACTCATAGGCTTCAGACCCATTCTGTCCTTTCAAAATGGCCATGTGTGGGCAAAGATAAGTTGATTTTTTTTGAAGTTTAAGTCTCTGAAGGCAGCAGTCTTTTCACATCCTCTTTTAAGGGAGCCACTTAGCTATATAACTCTGCAAGCAACATGTCTCCCCCACCCCTCCTTTGCCTTAGTCAGCTCCTCTTCCACTTTCTATAACAAGTCAGCATCTTCAATGCCACTGCTACTGTTTACTTTTAATTGTCTGGTTAATCCTAGGGTATTATTATGATTGACAAGAACAGACATTAGATAGGGAGAGAAAAAGTATCGGGCACCCAAAGCAAATTAGGATGAATCGCTCAGCTTGGCACCAGGAGTGAATGGGTAATCGAGTCAGCGATAAAAAAGAGAAATACTTGGAGCTGGGCACAAGTCTCCTTTCTCTCACTCGCTGGATACTGGGTGACCTTGGGCAGCTGCTCCACACCCCTGAACCTCCATATACTTCTGTTCAAGCGTATGTGACACAGCTGCCTGGTCCAAAGTGCTGCAAGTTTGGGCATCTAATCCTGCTTTACTCCCACCTCTTTCCTCACAGCTCTTTGCTTCAGACTTTTAGGCTAATTTTTATGTTTGAGTGAATCTAGAATTACCACATACAAATAGTCTAATGTTTGGAGCCTGAATGAGACAGGAAAAGAGTTAAGATCATGGTGGTATCCCCACTCCCACCCCCCACCCCCCCAACGCACACCATGAAAAGCATCTGTGTCTGTTCTAACTTCCTTATTTGTCTGCTGTGAGTATTGGCTGGGAGGTGGGCCCATCTTAATAATTTGAATGAATAGGGTGAGATAATGTTGGATACAATTTGCTCAATGCAAGAATGTTCTCATAATTCCATTTTCTCTTTTCAGGGATCAGCCTCTTCTGGAACCAACCCTGGAATATGTGAAGGTAGGAAACCAGGATGTAACATATAATCAGGGCCCTATGTAATGGATTTCCCATTTTTAACACAATATTGCCAAATAATACTACATTCTGGCCTGTGTAGGAAGCTGGTCAGATTGAAACAACCAGGAAGTCATTTGACTGTTTGAGGCCTTTGGTAAACTTTGTAACGGGTCTTATCTCATCCTAGTATAGGTCTACAGTCTTTTCTCCCTTATCTGAAATCCTTGTGGCCAGATGTATTTTAAAATTCAGAATTTTTTAAAAAAGGGAATGTGATATAAGTGATGTAGAAAAGGTGTGTCTACATCCCTCCCAGATGTAGCACATATGTTTTTGTGCAGCTTGTGCACTGCAAAACATTTAGGGGACACTATTCCCACAGACTATGATATGACTTGACCATAACATAAAAAATGCGCCCTGGAATTATGCAGAATGCAAATCACAGCAGCCCTTTAAAACTCACTCCCTGCCGTCTTTCAAAAACTGGCTGTCTCCCACAGCAGGCTCACTCAAGCTGTCCTCTGCAAACACACCCTCTCCTTTCACTCCAATAATTCAGCTTTTTCTTTTAAAAAAGTCCAAACCTTTTAACATAATCTGATGATAAATTCTGAAGCTAAACATAGACTTTTTGTAGTGACCTGTTTTAGTATTGTGGAAGTGACGCATCTCACTCATATGTGTCCAGGCTTTGTGAGTTGAGCTGTGTTGACAAAGGAGATATTGGGATTGCCAGTGTGTTCTGTGTAGCTGGGCAATCCCCACGTTGCCCAGTGAGATGTGATGGAACTGCTCTTGGTGGCTCAACAGACCTTCTTTTCAAGGACTTCCTGAGGTGTTCTGAAGGTTGTTCTTTGCTCTTAACCATGTCTGAGTCTGGTCAGATGAAGTCTCTGTGTCCCTCCTGGATACCTCACATATTTCTTTCTTTCTAAGTTGCCCTTGGTTTGGAGGGGTGAATTTGTTGGGTGAATGCAGGGTATTTCCACTTGTCTCTATGGGCACTAAAGCTCTGAGAGACATTCATAGAGGCCTTTGATCTCCAGGGGGTCCACGTGTCAGTCTGCTTGGGCCAGCACAAGCCTACCCTACCATTTCTTAGGCTTAGCTGCCCTCTTGAGCCTGGCTAATGGGAATCCATGCCACGAAGACCTCGTAAATTGGTGCTAGCTGGTGCCTAGTGACTGGAGGGTGGCTGAAGGTGATTGAGTCCAGTGAGAGAGTTGTAGATAAAATGGGATGTGGTTTGGCCTTCCCGACTTTGAGCTGTTTCTTCCCTACAATACCTTTGTGCCCTTAATGCCTCTTGGGCATGGAGAGAAGTAGAGATTCCATGTAAAATATGTTACATCATGTAGGGCCCACCAGGTAGAGTCAGATTTATCAGCCTAACAAACAAGGGTCAAGATACCAAATGTTTAGGGACTTATTGTGACCTCGGAATAGTGGATGGTCTAATCCTGAGTCTTGTCTCTGCCGTAGAAGCAGCCAGGTGTGGCCCACAGATAGAAGCTGTCATTCTGTTGGGAGCTCCAGACCCAGGTTTTGTTCTCTGGGTCTTCAAATGCCTCTCTCCTTTCCGTCAGAGATTTGCTAACCATCTAGTGCCCAGACAGAGGAGAGAGGAGAGAGGAGAGGACAGAGGGCAGAGGTCTGGGAATGGCTTCACCTCCTTGGGTCTAGGAGAGAGGAGGCATTGACTCTGAAGCATAACAAGTGGGGTGATGGGGCTGCAGGTTGTGGCAGGAGAAAACTGGATAGATAATGAATCCAAAATCCAATTCTGTGCAGTTTGTACTCTGTGTCCTCCTAACACTCCACACAGTTTGTATTGTAGCACATACCACGTGAAAGGACCCGTCCCTGGTTGCTAGGCTACGAGCTAGACTTTGAGTAGCGCCTCTGTGTATGGAATGGTGAGAAGTGTGCATGGCTAGGAAGCCCCAGGGTTGTTTGGAGGTTCCTCCACCTCAGCCAGCAGGCTCACTTCCTGCTGGGGCCTCACAACAGCACCCAGACCCTCCCATGTTTGGATATGATAAGAAAATAAGAGCAGATCCACCGTAGCTGGGGATTTAGGAATCTCATTCTCCACTGTTTCTATGTCTTTAATACTGACCATTAGAGAGGGACTTTTGTTTGTTCCTTTTCTTGTTTTTCTACTTTTTCCTTGTTTTCCTAGTTCTCTCCCCTCCCACATTTTTTTCACAGTAGCTCAAAACACGATCATCTTTCTTGACAGTCTGATTTTTAAGTTTTGTATAATCATGAGGTCCCTCTCTGTAACCAATATAATTGATTCTCTTTTACTGTATCTGAAAGAAACCACCTCTTCCAGGTTGGAACACAGAAACCTCCACAGTGACTCCACCTTCCTCCTGCTCTTTCTGACTCCACCTTCCTCTTGCTTTTTCGTTGTTAGTGACTTTGGTTAGTGGTATACAGCTCTGGAATTTTCCTCTGCGTACCTAGCATACCTTCCCTTAGCTAAAACTAACCTTTTTTTTTTTTTAAACAGAGGAAATAGCTCTAGGCAAGATTGTTTTGTAGAGTTTATCTTTGGGGCTGCTTTACCTGCTCACTACCCCCCCTAGGTTTTGCCATATTTTTACCCCCATGGAAATGTATTTACTCAGTGTCTAGTTTCTTAGACTGATGTCAGGTAACTTCCTAGAACACTTGCTAAAATAATTCTACTGAAATGTGACTAAATGGTAATAGCTCAGTGTATTAACCTTCCCAGATAGCATTCCAGTAGAAGATACCAAATTACACCACCCCTCAGTCCCCAGGGAGAGGAGCCTGGGTCCACACTGTTCTAATAGCAGTTTGACCTTGGACTTACCACCACTTCTCTATGGGTTCCATCTTCCCCATGACTAGAAGCTAAGGGGTGGGCCAATGTCCCTACTAGTTTAACATTTTTAGGATCCTCTCTGCCTGTGACAGGCTGGAGAGGAAAGTTTTTTAGCACGTGGGAAGGGGTTCCTAATTAATCTGGTACTCTTGATCATAAAATTGTCATATTGAGTGGAACAAGGGTGGCATTTCATATTGTGTCTCAGACATTAAGACCAAGGATATGACAGATAATCGCTCACCTCATCCTATTACCTCAAAAGATTGGTGATTTACCCCAACATGCCTCCATTTGCTATTGTGATCATTACACTTTCACTTTTCTAATCATTTTCTAAATGATTACACTTCTAACAGAACTGTAATCATTATACTTTTGGCACCTATGAAAGCTACTTTCACTTTCACTCTTTATCATTTCATCTTTTTCCTTAAAGAAGCTACTTCTTTAAGCTTCTGGAATTGCTCTCCACCTCCACACTACATTTTATAAATTTATATTATTTCCTATCTCCTTCCCCTTTCTATCAATCTTCCTTTTAGACTGAAGATTCTAATTCTTTCCAGCTTCTTCACATACAAGCCTTACAGTCATGTTAATAGAGTCTCTCTTCTGGGAGCGGTTTAAAATATGTGTTTTCCAGGAGGAGGTGATTGACTAAGGCAGATCTGGGTGATTTTTTTTGAGGAGAAATGTTTATTATAGATTTCTCATTGTAAAATAAATTGTCCTTGAAAAAGACAAATTGGAAACTGTAGTGAAATAGAAAAGGAAACTGGAGTGACTGTATTTTTCAAATTAGCCAAGATATAGGCAAGCCCATTTTCATGGCCAGGCTGTAAACAGAACACAATGCCTGCCTGTGGACAAAGGCCTGCTCTCCAGGCGACTGCAGTTAGCAAGTGTGAGACAGAATGCAGCCTTTTGTTCCTGGCGAGCTTCCTAATGCAGGAATATCCTTTCTTTGGTAGTCAGCCTTGGTGGATTCTTTCTAGAACCACTTGTGAGCTTTTATAAAATGGTTTGCAGTTTCTGAGCTCCTTTTCAGATTAGGAGGGACAGGACTGGAGGAGCCATTATCCTGAGTGGGGACCCTCACCCTGCACCCTTCAACATCTCCTTCCCCCGCAAGAGTGTGCGTGAGCAGCTCAGGAGCCCAGAGCCATTTAGAAATCAGTGCTTTATGGGGTTAACACTCTGCAAATGTTCTTTGCAAGAGGGTCTTATTGACATGACAGACTGCCCAAGGCTCAGATCTCAGCAAGGCCATTTCCTGCAGTCGGCTGGGGCTGCATTAGGTCACCCAGCAGATTAAAAGAGGAGTAATGATGCGAATTCCAGCGCCAAGAATAAGTGCCCTGGTTGTGGGAGACCTTGGTGGGAGAAGGGGGTGGCATGACTTCAGCTCCCGCTTTGTGCTCAAGATGGCCGCAGCCATGGTCACGGCTAACTAGCTGTCTTTGAGGAAAGTCTTTTCTTCCAGCAGTGAAAACAGGCCAGCCTGCTCTGAATTAGCCAGCTAACAAAGTCATGAAAGGGGCTTACAAAAACAATAGCATGCAGTACATTCTGTGAGATTTTAACAAGTTATATGAACCAAATAATGGCCCGATTGGCTGGCTCTGCAGGTTTTTGCCTGAGTGTGCACATCCACAGAGCCAGCAGCATCGTCCCCTGCGGGACCAGAGATCAAACGCTGCCAGCAGTGAATGTGAAACGGCCCCGGCTCGCTTTGGGGCTTGCATTCGGAGGAACGGGCTCCCAGAGCCTCCCACTCCACCCCAAAAACAATCTCTGCAAATTAGAGATTCATGAGAGGTTTAATGTTACTACAGTTTTTAAAAAATTGCTGAGGCAGGGTGGGAAGACAGAAGAATAGGGATGGAGGACATTCATTGAATGAGTCCCTGTTACAGGTCTGTGAAAATGTGCCCATCTATAAAAAGTAAAACCTTACCGTGAAAACATACGTCCATTGAAAAATCTGTATGTGAATGTTTATAGTGACCTTATTTCTAATTGACAAAAACTGGAAACAACTCAGATGTCCTTCAACTGGTGAATGGATAAACTGTAGAACAGCCAGACAATGGCATGCTATTCAGTCACGAAAAGTGATGGATTGTTGGATACATATAAAAATGTATAGTGACCGAAAGCAGATCCCTGGTTAAGAAGATGTAAAGGGAAAAGTCAGCTGCAAAAGGGAATGGTGAGTTTTGGGGGACGATAGAAATATCTTGATTGTGGTTGTTTCAAAGCTCATAGAACTGTACTAAAAAGGGTGACTCTTTATTGTACCCAAATGATACCTTAGTGAGCCTGATGTTTAAAAAGCAAGCTAAAACTTTATCATATTTTAGCCCTTAAATGAGGCCACCTCAGTTGGGGAAATTTCTGATTTTGAGACGGGCCACATCAGACTGCTGATCAGACAAATAAAGTGCTGATCTTGTGGGTATTTTACTGCACTGGCTCATTCAACAGAGCCCTGAGCATACACCATGTGTTAATTAAAAATCATTCAGTGAGGTCAGGCAGGTAGGAGGAAAGCGCTATCAAGAGCCAAACCTAAGATAGTGGCAGTGAGAATGGAAAGTCAGGGAAGATGCTGGAAGCCTTTCAGAGATAAAATTAAGAGCCATTTTATGAGGTGAGTTGACAGTTGCTGGTGGGACTCAAATGCAGGAGGTGAGGAAGAAGAAGCCAGGGACAATTCCAGAGTTCACAGGAGTGCCTGGCATTTTGCCAGAAGCCAGTAAACTATTTCAGGGGAGGAAAGGAGATTTCCAGTTGGAGACCTTGTTACCACAATGACATTAAGTTAATTCATGAGCATTTGTGGATGTGTTTAGACCTGGGCCAGCAAACTACAGCCCAAGACCAAATCTGGCCTGCTGTGTATCATTGTGCAGCCCGCAAGCTAAAAATGGATTTTATATGTTCAAATGGTTTCTTAAAATATCGAAAGAAGATTGTGAAAATTATAAAATTCAAATTTCAATGTGCATAAAGTTGGACTGAAACACAGCCCTACCCATTCGTTTACATATTGCTTCTATAATGGTGGAGTTGAGTCGTTGCAACAGAATGGGTGGGAAAGCCTGAAATATTTACTATCTGGACCTTTACAGGAAGGGTTTGCTGAACTCTGCTCTAGGCTGCATGCATGTGCATTGTCTTTGTTTTGCCCCCCAGCAATGTGTAGTAGGCTTTTGACAAAAATTCCATCTTTTCATGCTAACACTTCCATGATGCAACCTCGCATCACTGACATCACCTTTGTGTTGCCTAAGTCTTTGAGCAAGCTGTGTCATCTGGCATCATTGCAGAGATGATTGCTGTTGCAACACTGCACGATTGGACGCATCTCTTGGAGTAGACCTGTCTGCTCTGAGCAGCATCCCCCAGCTGAGCCAGTCACATCTAGCATCTTCAGCTTTGCTGGTTGAACAAGTGTGGGGACAGCACAGGTACTTGAATCCTGACTGCTCTTACCAGGGGCTTGTCTGAATAACTCCTTAGGCCAGATACTGCTTTACCTGTGCAGCCTGAGATGAGTTTTCTTGGTGTCCCAAGTCAGAAATGAATTCCCCCTGGGCTTCTTGAACTTGATGGTTTGAATCAAGGTCAAACCCTTGAGCTGTCTCTGGAAGTGCTCAAAGGAGTCTGCTCTGGCCTGTGAGTGGAATGAGGCCAGACTCACATTCGTATTCTATGCTGCAGCCTTCATCCTTGGCTGAAGGAAGAGGATTTTTCTGAGGTCCCAAACAGCATGAGCGGTGGCAAAGAGATAGGAAAACTAACATGCAAGCAACAATTGAAGCTATGGCATCTGACCAGACTCAGCTTTATAACTGGACTTCAGAGCCCTTCCCATGTGGCCTGTATACCTCCTACCTCATGTCCTATCATCTACCTTTGTCACTGTACCCCTCTGTGCTGGCTTTTCCTATTGCCCCTAGGTCTTTGCCTTTCCCTCGGCCTGGAGGCTTCTTTTGAGGTAGAACAGATGAGTGGTTTGAAGTGGGTGCTAAGATGTTGTTGTGGGTTGACTTGTGTCTCCCAAAAAAGATATATTGAGGTTCTAACCCCCTCCCCAGTACCTGTGGATGTGACCTTATTTGGAAATAAGATCTTTGCAGCTTTGATCAAATTAAGATGAGGTCATATTGGAGTATCCTTATAAGAAGAGAGGAATTTGGACACAGATACACAGACACACAGACAGTGTGCCATGTGACAACAGTGGCAGAAATTGGGGTTGATGCGTGCACAAGCCAAGGAGTACTGAGTACTGCGGCTTGTCAGCAACCACCACAAGCTACAAAGAGTCAAGGAAGGGTCCTCCCCTAGAGCCTCCAGGGAGAACATGGCCCTGCTGACACTTGATTTTGGTCTCCTAACCTTTAGAACTGTGGGAGAATAAATTTCTATTTTAAAGCCACCAACTTTGTGGTAATTTCTTACAGCAGCCTTAGGAAACTAATACAGATGCAAAGCACCATCTTAGCCATTTCTTGGGTGTGTGACTTTAAGCAAGTTTCTTCTGAAATTCTCTGGAGCTGTTTCCTTAACAGTAAACAGGAGAATGTAGGGATTAAAGGACTCAGTACACATAAAGGTGTTAGCACAGTGCCCGACATGTAGGTAGCACTCAGCAATACTAGTTTAGTAGCTATCACCCTAGTTCTCTATGTGGTTGGTCCATCTTGACTCAGATTTCACTGCCTTAGGCAGACCTTCCCAAGCCCCCCTGCTTTAAAAGCAGCTTCCCTGGGCTGGCCGAGCAGCACATTGGTTAAGAGTTGGCTTGGGACGCCAGCGGCCCCAGTTCGAATCCCACATATGAGGGCCAGTGACACTGCCCTCTACAGGTAAGATGGTAAACAACAGCTCCACCTGGAGCTAGGCTGCGCAAGCCCCGGTGACGGTGTAGGCTGCAGCCCCTGCTGCAGTGGGCTGCCATAGGCTACAGTGAGTGTCCGGCAGCCAGCGTGAGCAAATGGCTGCCAGCGTGAGCTGCCAATAGCCGCAGTGAGTGACCATCCAGAGGCTGACCATTCTGCTTCATCCGGGAAGAGCGCAATTACCAACATGGGCCAGTAAAGCAATGTCCTCCACAACTAGACTAAAGAACAAAAAGACAGCAACTTGTCTGTTCCCCTTCCCCAATTCCCCAATAAAATCTTTAAAAATAAAAAAATTAAAATAAAATAAAAGCAGCCTCCCAAGTCACTATCTCATTACTCTGTATATTATCCTCATAGCACTTGTCCCAAATTCTATTTGTTTACTTTAAGAAAAAAAACTTCTCATTAGGATGTGAGTTCTGAGTGCAATGACCTTTTCTTGTCCTCTTAATATTTAATGACTGACTAACTGACTGATGACCATATACAACCAGATGTAAAGGGCATTTAAATTGAGAGAGTAAGAAATGAGGTTGTTTCAAAGATCTTTAGGTTTCCCAAAGCAAGCAACAATTACATCTCTAAAAATTTTCCAGAAAATCTTAAGTAATTTTTATTTCATGACAGCAAGGAGGTTCCCACACCCAACCTCAGTCTACCTTCTTTAGCCAGCCTGGTATGGAATAAAAATTGAGGGTGGGAAATCGCTGTTGTCACCTTAAATACACACAGATTTAGGCAGAGATATGCACTTTTCAAAAGTGTAGTTATGGCAACCTCTGAGGCTCAGACCTATCAATTCCTCTGGAAATCTTGGTATCATCATGTTACCGGGTCCCAGTAACTCTTCAGCCTCCAAATGGGAGGCCAGGCTTTTTAGTATTGGAATCATTTGCTGTTAAGCTCTGCCCTCTAGTGGTAATTTAGTGTCACAACGGTGTAGTATTTGACTACAATTCACGTTCTGGGAGCTTTTAAAATAACAATAAAATGTAATCGTATGCCATAACATTATATTTACAACTTCAGAATTAAGGGCTGCATTTAAAGTATTTAAAAATGCAAGTGGTCTTCATTGGCTTCATATAACACAGAAAAATTGTCAAGGCATTTCATTATTAGAATTAATTTTCTAACATTCTTGGACAAAAAAGCTCTAAAATGTTGCAGTACTGTATGTTGATTTTATAGGGAGATTGGCACCAATCAGAAAGTTTACCTGTGGTAACCAAGAAGTTTCCTTGGGAGAAAAAATTGTATTTGAATTGTGATTTGACAGCTGAAACAAGAAAACGGCAGCTTGGCAGGAAGGAAGCTGGGATTAGATAAGGCAGGAAACAGTTAACATGTTAGAGATTGATGGGGAAGACCCCACATCTCCGGGACAGTGTGTGCCCAGGATGACTGAAGCAGGAGGGATCCTACGGGAAGAGTGGATACTCATATTGCTTGAATGGGAAAAGAGTGAGGAAGCTTCAAGTGTGTTTAGGAAATCTGAGATGGTCAAACTGTTAAGGGATCAAGAAGGCTGAGTTGAGGAACAATTGTATTGATTGACTGATGAAAAAAAAAAACAATATATAACTACTTTGTATATAAATACATGCTACTTTGCAACTTGCTTTTTTCATTAAACATCATTCCATGTTAAATAAATGGGTTGATCTACTTCTTTTGAATGGCTATCCAATATTCCATTGTGTAAAGTACAATTATATTTAACTAATTCCCTACTGACATATGTGTCCTTTTTAATGTTTTCTTATTATAAACAGCTTTGTAGTTATTTAGCAAATATAGTCATTTTTGTTTTAAGTGTTGTAGTAATTTAACAACTATTTATTGAGTATCTGCCATTGACTGGTCACTGTTCTAGGGGCTGAGCATACAGCAATGAAAAAAACAATGTCCCTGCCTCTATGGAGCTTATATTTAAGTGGGGAGGAGTGAGAAGATAACCAAGTAAACCATGTTAGGCAGTGATGAGCGCTAAGCAGGAAAGATTCATCAGGGAAAGGAATTATGAAGTGTTGGGGTAAAGGAGCATTCAATTTTCAATAGGGTGGCCAGGGAAGACCCCACGCAGAACATGACTTTTGAGGGGAGAGGCAAGTCAAGTGTGGGGTCTAAAGAGAAGAGGACATAGCAAGGGGAAGGCCGTGAAGCCGGAGCTCACCTCTTCCACTGAGGAACAGTTTTGAGGCCAGAGGGGACCTGAAGGAGGTGACCTCAAGTGACAGTAGTAGAAACCGATATAAGAGAGTGATGAAGGGGGACGAGATTGCATGAGTCCTGTATATCTGAATAAAGATGTTAACTTTTACAGAGTGAGATGGGAAGCCATCTCAGTATCACTTTGGCATCCGTGTTGTTAGCAGGCGGCAGGGGGCAAGGATAGGAAGGAGCAAGGAGACCCACTGGTATCCGTTGTGACTGTCCAGATGAAAGATGATGATAGATTGGACCTGTGATAACAGAGAGGTGGTGAAGAAAGGGGAGTCTGGATGTATAATATGAAGGCTGAGTCATCGGGATTTCTTGAAGGATTGGATGTGGGGTGGGAGAAAAGAGGAGTGACGCACAATACTGGAAAGATGGGATTGCCGTTAACTGAAATAGCATGGTGCACATTTGTGCGGAAGTTTCTGTAAGATGAAAACCTATGAGCAGAACGATTGAATACTGGACAAAATGAACTTCCTGGCAACTAAGGAGCTTTTGTTTTGTTTTTCACATTTCTCTCAGTTTCCAATTTTTCTCTAATAAGCATTGGTACTTTTATGATAGTTATAAAAATAAAAATACCCCTTATTTGTATACCTTAGTTTGCTCCATAGATATGATGCTAAGAACTGTAGCTCAATCAAAATTATGTAAAACAAATAGCTTAGATGTATTAGAGCAGAAGCTCTCAAACTCTTTGGTCTCAAGATCCCTTTTCACTCTTAAAAATTGAGGGCCTCAAAGAGCTTTTGTTATGTGAGTTGTAGCTATTGGTTTATTGTATTAGAAATGGAAATATAGGCATTGTTTTACTTAATTCATTAAAAATAATAAATATAGGGCCGGGCGAGTGGCGCATTGGTTAAGCGCTGGTTTGGGGATGCCAGCGGCCCCGGTTCGGATCCCACATATGAGGGCCAGTGACACTGCCCTCTACAGCTAACAACAGCTCCGCCTGGAGCTGGGCTGTGCGAGCCCCGGTGATGGTGTGGGCTGCAGCCCCTGCTGCAGTGGGCTGCCACGGGCTACAGTGAGTGGCCGGCAGCCAGCGTGAGCAGCTGGCAGCCAGCGTGAGCTGCCAATAGCCGTGATGAGCCACATCCAGAGGCCGGTGACCGATCTGCCTCATCCGGGAAGAGCGCAATGACGATACCAACATGGACCAGTGAGGCAGCGTCCTCCGCAACTAGACCAAAGAACAAAAGGACAGCAACTTGTCTGTTCCCCTTCCCCGATTCCCCAATAAAATCATTTAAAAAAATAATAATAATAATAATAAATATATGAATATAATATGTGAATAATATAATATATAATAGCAATAATATGCAAATAACATATTTTTATGAAAAATAATAATTTTCCAAAACAAAACTTAGTGAGAACAATGACTGTTTTACACTTCTGCAAATTTCTCTAATGTCTGATATGATATTGGGTTGTCAGAAAAGTCATAACGTATGTTTGCGACAGATAACACTAGTTCATTTTTGCAAGTACTAGAGTCATTGGCATCTACGTTATTGCTACGTCATTTGACAGCTGACTTCTAAAAAAAAAAAAATTGAGCAATTTGGTTGAGCTTTGGAGATTTTATAAGTTGAAGATAGAAGACCAAACTGCATTTTTGCCATATTTTACAGTTTTACTTCCATAAAGGGAAGAACACATGTCAAGCTTGTGAAAAGTTTACAGTGACAATGCTCTACAAGAATGTCAGTGTCAGGCCGGCAGAGTGGCTCAGTTGGTAAGGAGCTTGCTCAAAAGTGCGAGCTGAGCTCTGAGCAACAGCAGTTCAATGCTCAGCCTAAGCTTAGCTGTCTCTAAGCTGCCAACAGGTGGCAGGATGGCTCAGCTAAAAAAAATTTAAAAATTAAAAATTAAAAAAAAGGATGTTAGTGCCAACGATGGTTCATGAAATTCCGTGAATTCCGTGCTGGTGATTTTGATCTCAACGACATTTCTCAGTCAGGGAGGCCCACCGAGGTTGATGACGACAAAATAAAGGCATTGATCTTGGCCGGCCAAGTGGCTCAGTTGGTTAAGAGCTCCCTCAAAGAATGCAAGCTGAGCTCTAAGCAACACCAGTTCCATGCCCTGCCGAGCCACCCCTGAGCTGCCAACAGGTGGCAGGATGGCTCAGCTAAAAAAAAATTTTAAAATAAAGGCATCGATCGAGTCAAACCCATGTTACATGACATGAGGGATTGCAGAAACATTGAACATCCATCATTCAAGTGTTCACGACCACCTGAAGAAGCTGGAATACGTAAGCAAGCCCGATATTTGGGTTCCTCATGAACTCAAGAAGTTCATTTGAGGGGGCATATAAACATCTGCAATATGCTCATGAAACGTGAGGAAAACGGTCCTTTTTTGAAGCGATTGATAACTGGTGATGAGAAGTGGATTGTTTACAACAATGTGGTGCACAAACGGTCTTGGTCCTGACGTGATGATTTGCCTCAAACGGCATCAAAAGAAGACATTCATCAGAGGAAGGTTATGCTCTCAGTGTGGTGGGATTTTAAAGGTGTGTTTTTTGAACTCCCACCAGGGAACCAAAAAATCAACTCGAATGTGTACTGTCGGCAATTCAATTTGAACAAATCCATCATCCAGAAACGTCCAGAGCTTGTTAATTGTAAAAGACTTGTGTTCTATCGGAACAATGCGAGACTACACACGTTTGATCACCCGTCAAAAATTATTGGAGCTTTGGGCCGACCAAGTGGCGCGGTGGTTAAGCGCTGGCTTTGGAAGCCCGCGGCCCGGGTTCAGGTCCCACATATGAGCGCCAGTGACACTGCCCTCAAAACAAACAAACTAACTAAAAAAAGCTATAAAAAATTATTGGAGCTTGGATGGGATGTGTTGCCACACCCACCATACTTGCCTGACCTTGCGCCATCAGACTTCCACTTGTTTCGCTCTCTTCAAAACTCCTTGCGTGGTATAATGTTCAATTCAGATGAGGCTGTAAATCAGCACCTTGTTCAGTTTTTCACAAATAAAGCCAGGTCCTTTTATGAACGAGGAATTATGAAGCTCACTGAAAGATGGCAAAAAGTTACCAAACAAAACGGGCAATATATCATTGATTGATCTTTATTCTTTATATAAATAAATGACCTTTGAAAAACATAGACAAAATACGTCATGACTTTTCCGACAACCCAGTAGAACGCAGTTCAATTTGCATATCTGCTTCAGCTTTAAATCTGTTGTGTTATGTTGTTTTGTTTGAAGTCTAAAGAAAATCTGGTCGTGCACACATATGTAGCTCACAAAGGAAGGAGTGTTTTTTATGGAGGTACAATTGACATAACATGATATTCGTTTCAAGTGTATAATGTAGTAATTCGATATTTGATATATTGCAAATGATTGCCACAATAGGTTTAGTTAACATCTGTGGCCATACGTAGTTACAAAAAAATTTTTCTTATGATGAGAACTTTCAAGATCCGCTCTCCTAGCTACTTTCAAATCTGCAATACAGTATGATTAACTATCATCCCCTTGCTGTACATGACATCCCCATGACTTAGTCATTTTCTAACTGGAAATTTATACATTTTGACCCCTTTCACGCATTTCACCCACTACCCACCCCCAGGAGGAGTATTTTAATAGCATTTTCAGATAATTAGAAATATTCTCCTTTGATGTTATGCTAAACAGTTGTAGTTTCATAAAGGTTAATTGCCATGTGGAATCTAAAACCATATCAATGAACTTTTTTCAAAATTCTATTTCTTTAAAATCCATTGATCTATCTGGCACTTTTGCCCATGCATGATTTTGTACTATTGTGATTGGTCATTTGAAAAATACTGGTTTACTGAGTGATCCAAATCTTTCAAATGTTAATAGTTCACTCTACAATATCAAAAACTCACATTTGTTAATATCGCCACTCATCAGAAAAATCATTAAAGTACTGGGAAGCTATCAAACTCAGGGTGGTGAATACAAGTTTTCCAAAATTTGAATTTTCAGTTTACTCAGAAAAACAGAAACTCAGGTTTTATTATGGGCAACAAATACTGTCAGTTGTTGTCCTTGGCGTGACAGATTCACTTTGTTCATTTTAAAGGAAATGTCTGCCAAATGAATATCCACATCTGAATAGCCATAGTTTGTCAGACACTCTTTGAAGTAAAAATGGTGTTCCGTGAAAAGGCAGCTAGATCACAATTTAATCTCACAATTGCTTTTCCTTAAGACAGCCATGTGCTTGGGTATGCAGGAGCAGAGCTGTGTGCACTTCCTGTCTCGTCACACAGAATGTTAAAGAGACAAGGACTCCAGGGCCGATATGTAAGAAAATGAGAAACTCTTACTGCTTCATCGAGGGCTTCTTGAGTGAAACTGGCTACTTTTTAAAAGAAATATATTTTTTAATTTTTTTAATATTTTAAAAATATGATAGTCAAGAAATGCAATGACTGCTTATCCAAGGTTACTCTCCCTAGCTTGGTGCTAAGATCCCAGCAGTTTGATCCATCATTGCTTTTGCTCTGTTAGCATAAGTGATGAAGGCAAAAGGTGTCTCAGTATTATTATAAAAATAGTTGTGACCTCATGGATTCCCTGAAAGGCCCCTGTGGGCCCCCTGACCACATACTTTGAGCACTGCCATCCTAGAGGGTCTCCTGCTACTTGAGAGTTGTTATAAAGCTGCAGAAACACAGATCATCACCTCCTGTTTATCTAAGGCCATATATATATATATATATATATATATATATATATATATATATATTCTCTCTAGTTAGGCTTTTTAAATACAAAAGAAAAAACAACAAAAACCCAGCTTCCTCAACAATTGCATTTACATCTAAAGAGAGGGTTGGGAGCTGGGCTCCTCACTGGGGTAAACAGAGTAATAGCAATGGGCAAAGGAAGCCCCATTGGGCCATACAGAGTGAGAATCAGGGCTCCCAGGCTACTTCCAGGACGTGTCTACTTAAATATACTGATTACTGATAGAGAAGAGATGTCAAATTTTAATTTAAAAAAAAATTGAGAATCTATCCTAGAAATGAGAGTCCTCTGTTGCTGCAGACCTGCTCTTTACAATTGAGTGGATTGTAAAACCTCAGTAAGTACTAACTCTATTTCATACGATTGAGTCATTGCTCATTATATACTGCAAAGAGCTGGGCCAGGACCAGTGGCTGTCCTGCTCTAATTGCTTTATATTAAAACCGTGAAAACCCAAAGCTTGGTGAGGCCAAGACCTAGTTTATGGCAAGGATGCTCAGCTTGGATGTGAAAGTGCAGTCGAGGGATAAATTTACTTGGGGCAGGCTGAAAATGAACACTCTCCTGATCCTTAAGCTTTTATTAATTGCTGCCGCATTTGCCCATTCATGTTCCCAGTGTGGATTAGCTGGCTGAGCTCCATCCATCCTTTATGTCAATGAAGATAAGGATGTGTCAGACCCTGGGAACGAGAACACGCTGTTTGGCCCTTGGAAGCAATTTCCTTTCAAGTCCCAGCTCTCTCCAGATGGCATCTAATTGTTTCTTGAATGACCTCAGTGTCCAGGCCACAGGAACCTGGTCTGAGAGGCCATTTCACATATTTGTTAGCCTGTGGATGAGAACTTACTGCATAAAGCCCCCATTCACACTCTCAAAAGAGCTTTTTGTGCAGAAGAAATGATGAAGCTGAAGGACTGTTTCCTATGACCACCGTCTCCAATTGGGTTCTTATTTTTCCCAGGCCCAGGTGGGTGTGTTTTGAAGGGTCGAGTGGTCCAGTTGAGTTCATTATGGCCTAGTCCTCCTCCCATCTGTCTTCTGATGGTCTTTACTGGAAGGAACTTCCTCATAACTCCTGATTTGACAAGTATTCAAGGATTGCTCATAATGGTAGGAGTTGGGAATCACTGTGTTCTGGGAGCCTCCTCCCATTTGGGAACCCAGGTAGTTCACAGATGAGAGAGTGAGGTGCTTTGAGGACTGAAGAGGGAACCAGCTCTAATCCAGCCACAGTGATGGCAAGGCTTGGACACCCAATGGGGACCATGATCTTCATGTGGCAAGTCAGGTCTCATTCCTCCGTGGTTCTTAACTGTTGAAAGTGGGGGAGCTGTCTTTTTGCAAATCTGATGAATAAGAACCTTTTGTCTGGAAATATGCAAGCACACTTGCTGTGCATCTTACTATCAAGTGTTTGTTATGAATCCTTATGCTATCTACAAACATTCACTGGCCCCTATCCTGTTCAGGCATTGTTCTGGGCCCTAGAGTGATGATGATGAATAAGACATGGGTCTTGAGGCCAACAGACAAGGACAGAGCTCATTTTAATGAGCACTTCAATAGTCAGATGCTGGAAGACAGGGCTGAAGTTAGAGCTCCTCACTGGGGTAAACAGAGCAATAGCAATGAGCAAAGAAGCCCCATCAGGCCACACAGACTGAGAATCAGGCCTCCCAGCCTGCTTCCAGGAGGAGCAAATTTGGGAAGATCTGAATATAAGTTGGGAATGATGCAAATTTCTTTTCTTTTGACCTGACCTGGAAAGAAGTCATGACAGTTGCCCTCCCAAGGTTATCAGTTGTATCTGATAAAGTCCACCTGGCCTTAGTAAGGGAAAGTCTCAGCCAGTACCTCTGAATCAGGCCTTCCATCTTCCCACAGAACTGA
The DNA here is from genome assembly GCA_033961575.1 of Aselliscus stoliczkanus. Classification (NCBI taxonomy): domain Eukaryota; kingdom Metazoa; phylum Chordata; class Mammalia; order Chiroptera; family Hipposideridae; genus Aselliscus; species Aselliscus stoliczkanus. Next base: position 109,269,851 of record CM066730.1, read on the forward strand.
ATAGCCTTTGGAAACCTCACCCAGGACCTTACGATGGTGCTGTTGTCTGCATGAGCAGGGCTGAGTGAGCCATTTGTTAGTGGCTTCCCATGGCCTGGGAGGGGTGCTGGGTGTGGGAGCAAAACTCACACCTACAGTCAGTGGCACAGAACATTCCAAATCCATGAATCCCTCTCCTGTTTGCTAGAGGCAAATTCATGTCTGCTTTATCCTTGAAAACTCAAGACAACGCAGTTCTTTAATCGAGTGTCCTTGGAATAAGCTGTGAAACACCATTAACTTCCACCCATCGCTGGAACATGAATGTACAACCCGATTATTAATGGACGTATATTATGCACATTTTCATGTAACATCAGTTTATGTTGGCTCCTTTCTAGCATTTCTCAGATGTAAGGATCATATCTTATACATGTGAACCCTGGTAGAGTGCAACACAACATATTATATCTTGATTTCAAGTTTTATATAATCTCACAATGATAACGTGAACCTATAAACTCTCAAACTGATGATGTGAGCTAGAAAATTTACAATTGGGAAGGGCAGGGGTGGAATGGCCAGGGCCCATGACTGTTCTGAGAAAGGAAAACATCCCTGGTCTCTCAGTCTTTGCATCTGCTTCTCTCAGCATGTTGGCTGCATTCTCTCACATCAGCTTGTTCATGTAGTGGGAACACATGACCGTAAGCTGCTTTAGCTGCTCTTAGTTAAGGCTTATGGTCCAAGGGGAAAGGGGGTTCTCTCCTTCATCTGTGGTTTAAAAAATCCTGGGAAGTATTCTGATTGATCTAACTCGAGTCCCATGTCTACTCCTGGACCATTTGGTATTCTGATTAGTTCACATATCCATCCCAAGTATGAATACTCATGCCATGGGGTAAAGCTTTTAAATGTAATAACCACTATCTGCTATTTACATCATTTTCCCCCGTCCCCCCGCCCCCGAATTTTCAGGATCAGAAGTATATTAGACATTTTCCAATTGTCTCTGTCTACTCAGGGTACATATGTAAAATGTTGGCATATGAATACTAAGTTTGGCAGAGATATTATCCTTTTGATCTTTTCAAGTCCTAGACTCATTTTTCTCTAGTTTATCTTCCTCCTGGTTTATTTATGTTCTGGATACCCAGTGCCTCCCAAGTTAAGTGTCAGATGCACACTGTTAGAGAGAAGTTGTAGGGATGAAGGTGGCAGGACAGTGGGGCTGTGGATTCCCCTTATAGTTTGGCCTTGGAAAGATTCCCACATTTGTTGTAGCCCCACCCTGAGGCTGATGTGGTGTGCCTGGGAATTGGTCCAGGTAACTTCCTGCTGCTCTCCCTGGTCGCCCTTCCTCCACCCTGCCCTCCCACTCCTCTGGGTACACACTGCAAAGCCAGAGATTGTATTGGCCTTTTAACCACTGACAAAAGGAACCCATTGTCTGCACCTTGGGCACCAGGAGTGTTGACCAATTGGATGTCACTTCTGTAGATGGCACTGTACTTGGAAGCTGACTGCCTTAGGAAATGAAGAAACTGGCTGGTAATCAGTATGGTTCTTCCCATGCAACACACCCTCTGCATTTTCCTGTTGAGAAATGGGCCCAGTTGACGTCTCCATATATGATAAAGATGGTCCCTTAGCCCTTCAGCCATCACCTTTGCTATAGGCTTTGCTGCCTCCTGGTTCTCCTCAGAGTCTGGCCTCAGCATCCATCAGTGCATGTCCTGCTCTTTCCCATAAGTAATGAATGGAGTAGGGTATTTCAGATGAGACCTGCTATCTGTGTTGCCAAGAATATCCGTCATTCAGTTGGAGGGAGGGCGTTGTTGCAACAGCCACAATTCTGCTATTTGCCTTTGCACAAGATAAGGTATTCCAGGCAACCAGGTGGAATCCGTGTTTGCATGAGCACATCCGATAGATCAAGCCATTCTGATTCATAGTCGTTTTAATTATTAACTCTAAGAACTGTTTGATCTCACATGTGAAATGGAGATAATAATACATGTCTCCTAGTGTGAATATTAAATAAGACACTATGATAAAAGCTCTCTGTATAAATGCTGGCTCATGGGGGCCTTTCTCTTGGGGTGAGTGAGCGCTCCTTTGAGGAGCCCCCGCCGAAAGGCAGAAAGGTTTCTGTCACTGCCTCAGTCTTCTGGGAAGGCATCCCTGAAGTCTGTGGTGGGGGAGGGGTTGCTGAGAGTCAAATTTGTAGCTGTTCTGCATTTAGTGGTAATAGTAAGTATTGTATGCAGATAAGGCCCTTCTATAAGCTGGGTGAAAGGGTTCCACTCCTCTCACAGGGATTTAAAACTATTCCAATAGCAGGAAGGAAAGTGGCATAGCTCGCCTCAGTGCCTGTCTGTCTGTCTCCTCCTCTTGCCAACTACAGCCCTGCCAAGGCCTGACTGTGTTCAAGGGAGCCAGGAGGCTTTATCTGTCTCTGCTCATGTCCTTGATGACCAGGGTATTCTCCTCACTTCTGTCTCTACTAGAAAGATCAAGCAAGACCATCGGAAGCCACATCTTTTAAGAGCCACTGAAAGTCTTTCTGGATCAGTGGAGATTTTTAGGTCACTTGACTCTTTGAGAACATGGCAAAACCCCTCACCCAAAAGTTGGTTCACAATTTCCAGTGCCTCATGAAAGCCCCACCCCACTCCCAGGTTAAAAACTCCTGGTCTGGAATGGTTCTCATAACTCTTTGGAGAGGATGCAGAATTAAACAATATGTCACTTAGATGACAATGCTTGTGATCAGTTTATGGCCATGAAAGAAGGATATTTTCCTACTGAAATATTTCTTTCAGGTAGTTGGAATTTGTGTGAAAACAGAGGAGTGATTAATAAGATCATTTTCTGTTTTACATAGGTAAGCTTTCAAGGCTGAAATGAGTGGAGTTAGTGCCGACTCTACCTCTCCCCTGGTGCCAACCCTGCCCTGTACCCCAGGATTCCTGCCTCTCCTGGGCATTCCTTGGTGCTTGCTTCATCCACTCAGACATTTGGTAACCTTTCTAGGTGGCTGATAGGCGTGGCGTGGCATTGGAAGAATGCACTGTAACTGTGTCAATTCCTGCCACTAGGAACTAAAGAGGGGGAAGTGCAGGCAGAAGGCAGAATCTAGGAGGACACAGAAAATCTAGAGAGGTAGCTGGGCAGAGACGGCTTGACATCCAAGGGGCTATAACAGGCATCGTTCTAATTCTAGAAATAGTTGGTATCAGTATCCAGTAACATGGGCCAGTGAACTGTGAAGGAGTCAGGCATATGGGAGGTGGCCCTCTGGGAAATCTAGACTTATGTGGAAGACCTAGTCTTGGGCAAGAGCCTAAAGGGCTAAGCAAGGGGCAGGGGCGAGGTGGCAGGAGCATCAGGCAGGGTATAGGCTGAAGCCCAGCTCTGCAGCCAACTTGGTGTGGGGACGACCCAGATCCTAGAGTGTGACACAGGATCCCCAGTCAGACTGCCTGGGACAGGGGTGGGACATCAAGAGCTCGGTATTTCTGGATGGATCCAGGAGACCCCTGGGCGAGGGCTGAGTGGTCAGATGCTTTGGACACACGTGCTGCCTATTAGAACAAAGAGCTCCCCAAACAACAAAACTCTGGAGGAGAAAATCATCTGAGACATCTGAGCAAGTGTAATTAAAACCATACGTGCAATTTTAATATGTAATTTTAAAAATGTAAAGGCTATAAACTATTTTAAGGCTTAAAAAAAAACCCTCTTAAACTCTGCCTTTTGGTTCCCTGGCTTTCAAGGTTCAAGAGTCACCATAGTACTAGCTGGGGCTGGTCAACAGCTCTGGGTGGCACTGTCCACACTCCTGGTGGGGTGTGTGTGTGTGTGTGTGTGTGTGTGTGTGTGTGTCTCCTGTAGCTTGATGTTTGGGTGAGATAGATTTAGGGTGCAGCTGGGCATGTGCCCTGCAGAAGGAGCAAATGGGGGAGAAGGGCTTGTTCCTTCCTTTGAAGGGGAAGGGAAGCTCCCATTGTGTGTTGGGTGCCAGATTCTTTCTGTGTTATCTCACCTGATCCTCACAAAAACCTAGCAAGTTAGAGGAGGAAACTGAGGCTCAGAGAGGTTAACAAATTCCCCAAGGTCACCCAGCTTGCTAGTGGTGCAGTGAAGTTTTGAACCCACCTCTCCCTCTATCCTGCTACCTCCCAGCGTCACTTTTGTGACATGCAAATATGTGTCTCACAGCTCGGTTTTGGAAGATGTCACTTTGCAGAAGTGCTTGTGAAATGGGAGAGCTAGCGGCGGTGGAGATGGGAGACAGTGCAGCTGTTCCCAGCTGGTGAGCCTTCGCCATTTTGCTTTGCTGATGCCCCTGAGCCTGTCCCTCCATTGCTCTGCATGGGAGGGGCTTTTGTGGTCATTGTTAACAGTTGCTCATATAAGTCCCACTTACAAAAAAGTGGAAAGAAGGGGAAAGAGCAACGTGTACAGTAAGGAAAACCTAGGAGCTATGATGACAAAAGAAACAAATGATTGCTCTGAGTGTGATGCCTGCATAGTGAGTGTAGAACAGAAGGGAGCTTGGGAGGTGGGTGGCAGATCGTCTTGGGTGCCTAAGACTCCCTGGAGTGTGTGGTGAGCTTCAGGGGACACAGGACTCCCTGAAATTAAATGTAAAAAACATTACAACTATGTGCCTTTTGTTCTGGGAGGAGGGTCCATGGCTTTCATAGACTCTCAAAGAAGGCTGATCTCCCAGAAGGTGTGAGTCCGCTGTTCGAGAAGTTGTGAATATGCCCCATGCATCTTCTTTTAATTTTGCCTTAATGCCAAAAAAACAGAAAACCAAGCTTATATGCTATCGGACCTCTGGAGTGATACCAGAAAATGGTGGGTGAAGGAGGTATAGGACGGAATGGTATGTGATAGCATAAAAAGGCAGAGCCAGGGCCGGGATCTCACCTCATTTTGCGTCACATTATCAGTTATATGATTTTACTAGCCAGTTAGAGAAACAGGAATTTGTGGGAGGACATAAGGCCCAGCAGAGAAAAATCTGTGAACACTCCCCTTAGTCTCTTTGTTTATGTGCTAGGCAGATCAATACTGCTTCCGGACAGAGACCATTTAACAGCCATACTCTTTCATCCCCCTGAGGAATCTGGGAGTGGGGGGGTGGGGGGGACTGTCAGACTGAGATGTGTACAGCAAAGACACATAAATGCACCCTCTGTATTTGCCAGTGCAAGCAAGCGTCTTGTCAACAGTGATACACAAAGTGGCCCAGAGAGCTGGGCTGGTGTTTCCTGCCCTCCTCCCTCCGAGTCGGGTTTGCATTCCTTTCTGGAGCAAGAAGTAAATCACATTTGCATGTTAGGGACATGTGTTGAGCTGTCTCTGACAGCCTGTGGAGCTCGCTGCCAAGCCTGGCATGAGGAGGTGACCTCTTCCCTGATGGCCTCTCCTCCAGCCCTGTTGCTTGTTATGTGAGGGTGTGTGCCCTGAGACACACGAATTCCTCCCCTACCACCTCGCCTCCTGGTTTACTGTGTGCAGAATCACATAGACAGGCCAGGTGCCTGGGAATCTTTGGGAAGCAGGATTGCTGAAAAACAGTCCCTTTCTCTGGCCCAGGGCCTCCCAGGTAGGTGTCGAACCTGCAGAGGGAGTCCTCCAAGATTCAGGATTGGGCCCATCCAGGTTGATCTCTCCTGCTTCCTAAGACACCAGGAGAAACAGATTTGGTAGCATCGACCTTACTCCCTATCTCATTAAAGCTGTCTTTGTTCCCTGAGAGCCATACTGGGATTTAGTGAAGACAAAAAGCCAGGAAGGATCGATCTTTCTGAAGAGGTGAACAGTCTCAGTGTTTGCCACAAGACCTTGAGTTGTTTTGACCATAATGAGCAGTGTTCACCTCTTGATGGACCTTCCAAGTGAGTCTCCGTGGGCAAGGACGAGCCAGGCCTTGCAGCCTTGGAGCAGTGCCCTCCAGTGACTGACAATGACCAACAACACCTCAGTGCATGTGAAGTTCAATGCCTTAATTCTGGGCTGGCTTTGGGAAGGGAAATAGGGGGCATGGGCATCACTGTTTTCCTGATTGCCCTGACACAGGGAAAAGCAGATACCTGTTAGGCACGCCTTTCTCCCCACAGACCTCTTCCCTCGTGCAATATCAGAAAGCTGGTCTACCTCACTGGTAGCCTGATCTTCTAATGAGGACTGGGGCACTTTGGGAAAGGGACTTTATACTCTCTTTCAGCCCCTCTCAGTCCAAGGACTGCTGCCGGTAAGAAGCATGCATCTGTGAAATATGGCTAGCTGGCAGCTCCTGTTTCCATGGTTACTACATAGAGCAGGTAGTATTAGGGCTACCCAAGGAAACAATGGCATTGAGGGCAATGCTTGTCAGGGGCCTTCTCCGGCCTGCTTTTGCTCTCTTCCCAGATGGCATGGGCAACATGTGACCTGAGGTAATGGGGATTTTCTTGAAGGGTCCATCTGCCCAGCCCTGACTATTTTCGCAGGTGTTTCCCTTGGTGCGGAGAAGCAAACCTCCAAGATGCCCAGAGGGGGTCGCTAGAGAGCACAGAGCTTTCCCAGAGCTCCTCTGCCTGCTCAGCCCCTCTGTCCATCAGTCCGAGGAGTTGCATTAGCGACCGTGAACCCTGTCCCAAGAAGGACATAGTGTTTAGAAGACCCTGAATCCAAATTTGACTGGTCCTAAATCACACGTACCAAATCATCAGAGAGTGACCCACTGCCCCAGCGTACCAGCCTTTTCATAGGGCTGTGTGAATAACAGGTTTAAGTATAAGACATTTAAAAAAATCTCTTTCTTGTGTTTCCATGTGATCAGATACCAGGTTCTGCAGTCATAAGCTGGAGTCCCTGGTCCTTTGTCTGTTCTCTACTGAGTGACGGGCAGTTCTGGTTCTGTGTTGCTTTGTAACGAGAATAGAATAATCATTGTGGGCAGAATGTGGGAGAATTGATCAGTGTGGATGGGAGACATTTAAAAGCATAACAAGTCAGTGAAGGGCACTTTGCAAATTCATGCAATTATCGTCTTTAGTTGCAATAACAACGTGTTATTTTAGTCTCTTTCCTTGGCCATTTTGGGAGAAAATTGATTAAAACCTTTGAGCTCTGCTTCAGAAATTATTTTTGATGTGGAACGAAAACCCAAAAAGTGCTTAGAAAACAGCTATTTAATAAGATTAGCCCATTCTTTAATCCTGACTGAACCAACTTTGGGGACATTTTGGAGATATTTCTCAGAGTAAACAGGGAAAGGCTCAGGTGACAAAACCTGTGATTCCACTGGGACCTCGGATCTTTTGTTTTGCTTTTACCCTGGCCCTGGAGCACTCAACTACATAATTCTATGTAATTTACATGTCTGAGTTATTTGCATATTTTCTTTCAGGAATGCACTTCATTCACGCTTTCTGGGGGTAGGGTATGGAATGCAGAGGCTTTGGCTGACTAAGCTCGGTGAATTTCTGTGCAGGATTTAAGGAGCTGCTTCTCTCCTTTTGCAGAGGCTGGCGGTGGTTCTTTCTTAGCCTCTTGGGGAGTTTCTTAGCCTGAGGGGAAGAGGAATAGCAGGTGAAAACTGAGCCCCTTACCTGTTGGCTGTTGGCCTGATTGATGAATCATCCCCACAAAATTGCTGGGGCCACAGGCCCTGGCTGCTCATGTGGATTTACCCTTTGAACCCCATCTAAAAGAAATGAGAGCAAACAGAGAACTGCTTCCTCGTGGATACAGTTCTTGGACCTTGGAGGACAGTATCGATCCATCGACTAGACCGTCCGTCTCCAAGGGCCCCTTCAGTTAAAAAACAAAACAAAACAAAACCCGAAACCCATGAGTTCTACCACCTTTGGTGCTTGCTTCCAGGTTCTCAGGTGGGTGGGCTCCCCAGGACCCAGAAGTTGCCAGGGCTGCACACCTCCCTCCAGAACTATGGAAAAGAAGGAGGGAGGAAGCCAAATGAGGGAGCAGAAAGGAAGTCAGCCCTCCTAGTTGTTCCTGTGGTGACAGAGCCTTTGTAGGTCTAGCCCCACGTTGGATGTGTTGATTAGGCTGAGCCTCGGCTGCAGTCTCTCATCCACACAGAAGCTGCTCATCAGACGTTAAATAAACAGTTCTCCATTTTTACAGGCCAACTTGACCTAGTCCAAAGGCCAAAGCCTCCTGAGGATTTGACACTTATTCCATTGGATGTTTCTCATACCTCCCTCATGTCTCATCTGGTGTTGTTCCTTTCTGGACTGAATAGATTTTCTTCTCCCTCGTTGCAAGTTTCTGCCTGTGTGAAGTTTTAGAGTGCTTAGGACACATTCCATTTTTGGATGTCCAGAGCCACAGAAAGTTAATATTTGGAATAGCAGGAGAGGAAGAGCTACAGGGGGAAAACCTGGGTTTGATATAAAAAATTTAAAAAAAAAAAGGAATCGTTGAGCATCTACTCTTACTGGAATGAAAGAAGTAAAGCAATTATTTCCCCCTAAAGGCATTAGGCCACTCTTGGTAGGGGGTGAAGGCCTCTTAGACCAGAAGGATCCCTTGTCCTCACTGGACCTGAAGCCCATATGCTGGATCTGGGTTAGGCAGAGTGGGCAATGAAAGTGAAGATGGGCAATGAAAGTGAAGCATGTAACATGGAAGGGAATGCGACAGACAGTTGGGTCAGAAGAGACTATGCAGCCTGTCCGCCATCCTCCCAGCAGACTGCACAGCCACGTGGGGCATGCGGGGTGTTTGCTGACAGGCTTGCTAATTAAACACCAAGAGGCAATATTGCTTTCCCAGTAGTGATGGCCGTGCCAACGTTATCAGCTGTAAGCTGGCTGCTAGGAGCATCCTAATTAAAAATAAACAGTTCTGTGGTGGGCTGGGAGAGTGGGGACAGGGATCCTACCTGGGTTCCTTAGAACTTCTAATATCGCTCCTAGGAGAAAGTCACGCCCTGGTCACCTTTAGGTCTTTTATTCAAAGGAGCTTCTCTCTCATCGCAAGGTGGTGTGATGTGTGCTTCCTTAACCCCCTAGGTGTTGGGGTGACAAGCAAACAGACAAAGCCTCTAGGAGCAGATTGCCTGGTGCCTGCACCCCTGGGAGGGAAAGGCTGCCTTCGGGGATAATGATTTCTGCTGGGTCTCTAAATTGAGGGGACAGCTAAAGCCGAAAGCCTCTTCTAAAAGAGGTTAGAATTTCATCAGAAAGCAAGCCTGGTCACATGAGAATTTCTGGCACTGCGTGCATGGCAGGCTGGACACCAGCCTGCCAGAATTGAGCGAGTGGATCGTATTGGCTTCAGCAGAGGGGAAAAGTCCCAGCCTGGCCTGGGAGAAGGAGCTGGCTCACTCTCCCGGCGTCCGGATTGCAGGCAGGAGCAGCACAGCTGCTACGGAGGGACTGGGGCTCTAATGCCCCGAGCCCCCTTTCTTTTAACCCTAAAGAAAGTGTGTGGTCTGAGGACTGAAGACTGAAAGATGCCTAAGGAATGCACTGCTTTCCACGCCCTCTCGGCAGCTCTGTGCTGCTTCTATCACCGCAAGTCTTTCCTTGGAGTCAAGGTAGGTGTGGTTTTGAGATAAGGTACATCTAAAATTCTTTTGGGGGCCTTGAAAGCATTCGTTTTCTAAAAGGCAGTAGAGAAAGTTTGCAGCCTGCTGGTGCTAAAACTGAGGTGCTTCTTTGATGGATCTTCATAAGCCCTGAGTGGTGTACCTACCCGGGGGGCAGAATTCAGCCCCACAGAAGGGGGCTCCTTATCTGTATTTTGGGATGAAGCACTGTTTTCCAGGACATTTTCAGTCTCCTTGGGCTGAAATTTTATACCAAAGTAGCTCAATAAGACAGCTATTTTTCTTCTTTCTCTTTGTCTCTATCTCTCTTCCTTCATTCGTAATGAACAGGAGGTGGCTGAGCCTCTCTCTCCCCTTACCCGCTGGTCCATTATGTCAACCGTATCTATAAGGTACAGAAACCACCAAATATCTCCTTTCAAATCGCAGCCAGGTTCCAAAACATTTCAGCATTCAGAGCTGTCTTTTTCTTTCTGCTCCCATATTTAACCTTTGTCACAAGACCAATGCCAAAGGTTTTGCGTAATATGTCAATACACCATTTCGATGAAAATATTCTAAGAACCTCCTCTGACTAAGTGTAGATGTGGCCTGTGTTCTATGTTGCCCTCCTGTGACAACACTAAGAGTTAAGATTAATATAGGCTCTCATTGATCTGGGGTTTGTCTGCCTTGGAAACATCCTGTCAGCCCCAGTTAACTGTGGACCTCATTTATTCATGGGAAATAGGAGTCAGAAAGCTCTCAAGGAATTCTTCCCACCCTGACAGCAGAGCTCCCTCTCCCAAGGGACGGGCTTACTCAGTGTGGCCATTGAAAAAGCCACAACAGGGTTATGCTGTCCCACTTCTTTCTTCTCAATAATGCTTTAAAAAATTTTTTCTCAGGGAAATTTAACAGGGAAACTTGTTAAGGGGAGAAAGACCCCTGTGTAGAAAAACTCTATACACTAAATGAGTTTACTGCCCTGTTGCAGTGTTCAGAGTAGCTTTCTAACCATTCAGCAAAGTTCATTTTGGTCTCTTTGTCAAGGAATTGGGAGGAGGGTGAGAGATTAATCATTGGTTAAATGTGTTTTCTCCCTGGTTTAAGAGCCCCTTTCTATCCTGGAGCCCAGTGGGGTGATATGAGGACCATGTGGTTTCTGGCCTAAATATGGATTGTTCTCGTGTGGGGCAGATGAAGTCATGCCATTAGCAGTATTTTAAAGCTGTCAAAGATAAACCAGGAGGTCCCAAAGGGAAACGTGTACTTCAGGGATTGGCAGTAGGCTTTTCACTCTAATAGAAGTCCTTTCATAAGCCAACTTCTGCTAATTCAGAAAAGAGTGACTCAGCATCTGGTATGTGAGGTAACAGCCCATAAATATCTGAGTCTGAGTGATGAGATTCTGTTTGGATACCCCTGCTCCTCCGCAGTTCTGTCCTCCAAGGCCTGCACAGAAGGCACTGTAATGCATGGGGTAGTCCGGACCAGCCGCCTTCAGCTAGCCCTTCCCGGCCTCCCCACCACGTGCTGTTGGTTGGCTGTTGGTAGGAAGACCCTCCTTTCGCCCAGAGTTCCTACCCCACCCCCAGTCTGTTGCATCTTCATAGCAGAGAGAGGGCCTGACCTGCTCCCTCGACCAGAAACTGGAGCCTTCAGACCCAACTTAGGGCTCCCCACTGACCCTCAAGATATGTTTCCCTGTCTTGTTTTGCTGAGTTACCTGGGAAAGAAAATCCACCTGTGCTTAAACCCCTCCTTCCTGCCAGTGTTGCCCCAGTGATGACGCTGTGACTTTATTGACTCCCACTTTAATTAGGGGTTTCAGGTCTTGCTGTTCATAATTAGTTTCCGTTGCAGTTAGAGTTTCAAAATTAAATTGGGATTGATTGCCTGATAGCAAAGTGGAAATACAGCTCCAGTTCTTGACCATGTATGCTGCTTCTCTTGGCATGAATTTCTCATACCAGAAATAACACTGCAGTAGCCATGGTAACTTTCCATTTGGTCTAATCCATATCATCTCTGGAGAAAGTCGAATGTTATTAATAGTGTTTGTTGTATGGGAAGAAAACTAAAAATATAAAAGTTCCTTTGCGACATAGGAGACCAGTCACACTGGTGCTTTCAGGGAATGAGATCTTATTTGCAGAGATTTTGCAGAATTTAGGATGCGTTTGGGGTCTCATCTGGCCACATATACAAAGGCCCTGCAAAGGAATTAAATGGGAGGCCAAGAATGGGGAGCAGGGGCAAGCATATGCAATTGTTGCTGGCCCTCAGGGGGTTGAGCCAGAGATGAGATGTTCCAGCCACACTGAGGGACATGACTTTAGCATCCCAGAAGAGGTTCACAGTAGGCAGTCATTTCTTGAAAGACCACATGATCTTGGGTGAGACAAGGAAAGGATACTTTGCCTATGCCCAATGGAAAACAATTTGGAACGGAGATATTCCACATCCATAACATCAAGTTCAGAAATCCCTAAATGTCAAATACAGTAGCCCCATCAGTGTGTAAGCACTCTGTTGGGTGTGGGGGAGATGGGGGTCTGGGTGTGATAAATGACAGTTGAGCATGGTTCCTGCTTCTGAAGGACTTACCACAGAGCATTATATCCTGGTGTTATTTCGTTACATTTGCAAAAGGCTTGGTCCAATGTCAGTTCTTTCACAAGTTGTCTCACTGGAGTCTCAAAACAAGGTCTCTGGGTTGGTCAGAGTGATTGTTTACCCCTTTCCACAGAAGAGAAACTGAGACTCAGAGGAACTACCTGACGGGAATCATTTAGTGGGGGAACCAGGAGTAGAAATCAGTTTTTCTGGCCTCAAGCCCAGTGTCCTTCCTACTATTCCATATTAAGACCACAAAAACTGGAACAAGCTAATATGAGGTCTGACAATTAAGTTCATGATCTCATCCTAGAAAAAGCGCTACGTACGTAACTCATTGCTGAATATCACTATGGTCACCTTCGAAGTACTCCCCTTGAGAAGCTATGCACTGACACCAGCACCTATTCCACCCTTCAAGCAATTTTGGAGCTCTTTTTTCTGGAATGGCCATCAGAGCTGTCATCATATTACCCTTAATGTCCTGAATGTCATCAAAATGTCTTCCTTTCAATATTTCCTTTATCTTCCGGTAAAGAAAGAAGTCATTGGGGGCCGGATCAGATGAGTAGGGAGGGTGTTCCAATACAGTTATTTGTTTACTAGCTAAAAACTCCCTCACAAACAGTGCCGTGTGAGCTGGTGCATTGTTGTGATGCAAGAGCCATGAATTGTTGCTACAAGTTCAGGTCGTCTAACTTTTTCATGCAGCCTTTTCAGCACTTCCAAATAGTAAATTTGGTTAAGTGTTTGTCCAGTTGGTACAAATTCATAATGAATAATCTCAAAAAAGGTTAGCAAAAAAAACAAAAAATGTTAGCAACATCATTACAACACATTCATGAACTTAATTGTCAGACCTCATATATTAATACTTTAGTTTGCAATTCAGTTCAGAAAGAGTAGTGTGAACCTCAGTTTTCAAGTGAGGCTGAAGGATTCTGTAGGATAGGTAATCCTCCTTCAGGCAGTGGCAGGACCACCTTTAGCTCCCTGTGAACTACAGAAAGAGTTTGGTAAGAAGCACAATCAATAACATTTCTGCATCTGGCAATGAGAACAAACCGCACTTCTTCTGGTCCTTCATGTCTCTGATTTTTTTTTTTTTTTGTAAAGGTTTTATTGGGGAATTTGGGGAGGGGAACAGCATTGGGGAACTGGGCAAGGGGAACAGACAAGTTGCTGTCCTTTTTTTGTTCTTCAGTCTAGTTGTGGAGGACGTTGCTTCACTGGCCCATGTTGGTATCGTCATTGCGCTCTTCCCGGATGAGGCAGATCGGTCGCCGGCCTCTGGATGGTCGCTCACCGCGGCTATTGGAAGCTCGTGCTGGCTGCCAGCCGCTCACGCTGGCTGCTGGCCATTCACTGTAGCCTATGGCAGCCCACTGTCCAACCGGGGCTCGCACAGCCCAGCTACAGGTGGAGTTGTTGTTAGCTGTAGAGGGCAGTGTCACTGGCCCTCATGTGGGATCCGAACCGGGGCCGCTGGCATCCCAAATCAGCTCTTAACCAATGCGCCACTCGGCCGGCCCCATGTCTCTGATTTTTGTTGTGTGTAGGCAAGGGGGCCGGGGCGGGGGGAGCCGAAATTTGCCTCCTTGTCAATGGCCACTCCTGAGAAAGGTTGCTGTGGTTATGTCCTTGAGGGGAACCTCAGAGACAGGAGTTACCTTGCAAGTACAGAATAGCCAGTTTTCTAAAAGAGCATAAGCAGGGCCGGCCGAGTGGCGCGGTGGTTGGGTGCTGGCTTGGGTGGCCAGCGGCCCCGGTTCGGGTCCCGCATGTGAGGGCCAATGACACTGCCCTCAAAAAAAAAACAAAAACACACACACACAATACAAGAGCATAAGCAGACAGGCCAGAGTATGGGGTCTATGCATAAATGAACCAGTAAATCTCGACTAACCAAAAGTCATCAACTCCAGTGGCAGTGGTCTTGTCAACAAGAAGTCATGGTTAGAAGGCTATGGATTTTAAACATCCACTTTCCCATAGCTTAGACTATCCTTTGCAGTTACGAAGTGCTGTGTATAGTAGGAAGAGTTTACTTAAATCATGCTGTTGCTGTTGTTGTATTTTTGTTTAGCTTTAAATCATTTCCCTTGTCCCCCTAAAAATATTTGGAGACTCGAAATATATATTACAGCTTGAGGTGTCCCATCTGCCCATCCCTAGAGGGTTGGGTCCCTGGAGCTTGTTTTAATTAGAAACTGCTGTTTTATGTTGGAGTGTGTGGTGAAGCGAAGGTCCCAATGTCTTCCCTGTGGCTGGCCCCTCGGTCTGTCTCCTATTGTGACAGCTTGGGTACTAATAACACATCCTGGTGTCAACAATGGCCTAAGTTGCCTTTGTCATTGGGGATGATGCACCATCAACCTGCACAAGGTAGAAAAAGCCTCTTGGGAAATATCTTTCCAAGTGACTCAGCCCATCCTCTTGCTGGCTGCTAGTTGCTCATTTATAATCCTGCCCTACAAACAAAAGCCCAGCACAGCTTTATTTTTTGAGACCTAAATGTATTCCATTGGCATCTGGGAGCTTCAGGGATCTGGTTTCAGCATCAGGGGAAGGACAGGGGCTGTGTCCCAGTGCCCCCTCCCCACAGACCCCGGAGCTCGGATCCTGGCTGAGGCCTTGTTTTTGTTGGAGAGATGTGGGTGGGAAGCAGAGACCAGACTGGGATCCTGGGAAAATTCTGTTAGCAGGTTCAACACCTCCAGGACTGCGGAGAGGTGGGCCCATGCCAGACATCGGGGAGGACGCTGGAGAGTCAGGTGCTCAGGGCGCCAGGTCTTCCTGCCTGGCCGTGTCGGGGTCAGCAGTACACAGAGGACCAGACCTGTGTTGCTGTGTTTAAAGATGTTGTCAAGGACAGCTCCAGGGCCTTTCAGCTGATGCACATTTCAGATGTCCTCAGGACAGCAGAGGAGACTCAGGCTGTCCTGGCTGTGGAGAGTGGAGAGGGGTGCCTGGTGGGGCTGGACACCGCTGAGGCATCTCTGTCCTCATCCGTATCTCCAGTGCATGTCCACAGCCCCTGGAGCTACTGTAGGAATCTGGCTCTGACCATGAGAATGTCACGGCTTATTTTTCTGGCTTATGAAAAAGCTATGATCAATCTTTTAGTTTGTATGGAGAGCAACTCTCCCCAGTGTCCACTCTAAAATGTATGCTTTTACAAAAGCAGGTATGCACGAAGAACTGACAAGCTAGAATCCTAGATGCTTAGTAAGACAGGGCTGGAAGGGCGGCTGAGCCAGCCTCCCACTCACCATTCATCTGCTCAGTCCGCGCCCCACCCCCTCACCCAGCATGGGTGTTGAGGGCCTACTGGGTGCAGGGGAGACAGAGTGAAAATTCCTTTCCCGAAGGAGCAATTCTGTGTCCAGTGGGGGAAGATGGACATGTGAGCAATTCTCTCCATGGTATGTGGTGGGTACAAAGGCAGAAAGAATACACAGCATATTGTGAGACCCCAGGCAGAGGTATTTAATCCAATCCTGGGCCAGGGAACTTTCTGGAGGAGATCACACTGAGTGGCAACTAAAAGAGGAGTAGATAGAAGAGGCCTGGGAGAGAGAAAGGGCATCGGGCTGGAGTTGAGGAGAAGGAGATAAGACCAGAGAGGTCATTGGGGAACAGATTGCACAGGGCTGTGTGCGAGGCGGAGAATAATGTGGATGGGACATGGGGTGAGGGTTTGAGGGTTGGTCCTTTGTGTGTAGGATGAGACTGCGGAGCATAAACAGCGTGTCCCCTAACTTATGCCCGTGTCCTTGAAGCCTCCCGTCAGCTCTGCTTGTCCTTGCTCCGTTCACTCCTGTTTCCCTCCCTCCACCTTCTCTTTTAAGCCCTTTTTTAACACTCGTAATAAGATCTTGTTTCTTACTTCACAGCAGCAGTTAAGACTATCAGGCGTGATGTTTTTCCATCCCCACCCCGCCCCCACAAGCTACAGCTCTATCCACACCCATGTCCAAGGTCCTCGCTTCCTTCCTCCAGCCCCAGAGGATGAAGGGTCCCTCTCTCTCACCAAGGCCGGTCTTGCCACCTGTGCCCACAAACCACCCCCCACCCCTCCTCCCAAAGGCTTTTCAGGGATTTTCAGTCTGTCTTTCTACCAACACTTTCCTTTTACCTTAGAAACATGCTCCGGGCTTCCCCATTCTAAGATTAATCCTCGTTTCCATGTCTTCCTTCCTGGTCCCTGTCTGCCTCCACCCAAAGCTGGTTAACACAGCCTCTGCTTACTTACCTCCCATTGGCCACTCAGCCCCCTTCCCCGCCCCCCCCCGCCCCCAACAGCCTTGCCAAGTCCAGTGGATGCTGTCCAATTCTGATTGCATTGGAACTCGCTGCTGCACTTGACATTCTTGGCCATTCCTTCCTGAATGGCCTCTAGGACACCAAACTCAGTTTGTTTTCTTGAATCCTTCCTGACCAGTCCTATCCTGTTGTTATGGACTGAATGTTTGTGTCCCCCCTCAACAAATTCGTATGTTGAAATCCTAGCATCCAAATGTGATGTATTAGGAGAAGGGCCCTTTGGGAGGTTGATTAGGTCATGAGGGTGGAGCCCTCGTGAATGGGATTAGTGCCTTTATGAAAGAGACCCCAGAATGCTCTCTTGCTCATTCTGCTATGAAAGGACAGAGCAAGATGAGGTCTATTTATGATCCACAAAGCAGGCTCTCCCCTGACACTGAATTTTGTTGAGGTAGCCCGAACAGACTAATATGCCTGTGTTCTTCAGTTTCTCTTTCTAGCCTACCTCTTAAAAGCCAGCATCCCCTAGCCCTCTTCTCCTATGCCCTCTATACCCACCTCCTAGGTGACTGTTGACATAGGATACCCCCCCTACACTGAGGGTTCCCAAGCTGTGTCTCCTGTCCAGCGCTTACTTCTCCACGACTACTGGATCCCATAGCCTGGTGAGGCTTGTCCCACTTGTCCAGATAGCCCACAAGCACCTTAGGCTCTGCATCTTCTTCCACAAACCTGCTTCCTTCTCATGCTGCTCTATTAGGAGCTAGTGGCGCAGTCATCTTCCAGGAGCTGCCATGCCTCTTCCCTGATTCATCATCCATGTCTAATCAGTTACTAAGTCCTCATGATTTTACTCCTAGACATTTCTCTCATCTGCCTCTCCCTCCCTGTCTCTACCCCAGCACTGTACTGATTCAGACCTCACCTTCTCTTACTTGTAATTCTTTAGTTGCTTCCTAATTAGTTATCCAGCCCTAAATCTTCATAGCAGGTCATTTCATTACCTTGAGATTGAGAATGTACTGTGCCCTTATGGCGACACATTCCCACATTTGAACAACTCGAATTGCTAGAAGGTCCTTCCTTGTATTGAGTCAAAATCTATGCACCTGCAATGTCCACCGCAATCTGCAGTTAAATGGATGTCACCGCTCTTCAGATGCATATTTTTCCCCCTCCCTGTTGTGGGCATATCTGTTTTGAGCATGGCAAATTAGTTGGTGTGAGTGGACACCTTGACATAAGACAGGAGGGATCCTGGATTCGTGTCCCTAGGGAGTTGAACCAGGATACTTGACCGGTCAGCGTGTAACAGTAACAGCCCAAGCCTTCAGATATTTCAACACAGTCCTCATCCTCCCCTCAAGTCTTTCTGTACAGAGTAAACATTTCCAGTTCTTTATATACTTTGGGAGACAGATTCTAGATTTCAGTCAATTGCTTACTCCATAAGTCTGAGCAAATCCTGAAAATTCAGGGCCTAGGTCATGTTTTCTCCTGTGAGATATAAATATTCTTGCTACCTATTTAACACCAGGTACAGTGTATGTATTCATGAGATGTGAGTTGTATTGTGTTGGGTGTCTTGTCCAATTGCTCTTTCTATGTTTCTGCCCATGACATCAAGCATGGTGTTTGTGGTTTTAAAAAAGTTTATTAAATGAGGCACGTGGGTGCAAAAGCTTTGAACTCCTCTGGGAGAAATATACCTTGAAAATGAAGAGTGAGTTGTGTATTGGAAATGGTGGGGTTGATACTTGGCCCAAACCCATCTTGTGATGAATTGGTTTTTGACTAAGAACCTACTATGTACTTAGCCCTGACATATGAGGCGCTTTGTCCCAAAGCCAGTTTCTGAGACAGTTGTTAGTCATGGTACTGTTCTGGAGAGATAGAATTTGGAAAGTCATTTATTCCACACCCTACACTGGAAGGCTTTCTGAATCTTTGGATTTTCCTCTCTGTGTTTGGCATATCTCATTTTTCCTCCCAATTACATCTCCTCCTATCTTTCCACCACATGTATTTTGTTTATTCCAGAGTGCCTCATTCATTCGAGGTGAATTAAGGAAAGGATCAATTAAGTTGATTTTGATTTTCTGAATTTTTATTGGAAGAGCAATAGGGCATCTATTTTGGTGAATAGCTACATATCAAATCACTCATAACTTGAATTAAGATGTTGAATTAACACAATTAAATTACCAGTTTTAAAGACTTCTGGTTTGGATTTCTGTGCATTGTGCACTTTGGTTGGCTGGTCTTCAGACCCCTGTCTTGGGGGTCTGCCTGAGGAGGGATGGCAAGTCTCTGTTTTTTCATTCTCCGCTGATGTTAACAAAGCACTACTATTACTGAATGGAATCTTACTGCCAGATCCAGCGATTAATATTTCACTTGCATTGTCTCATTTAGCCTATGTGCCAACCCTGTGAGAGAGAGAGGGGTATTATTGGAAGTCACTTGAGGACATGGCAAAACAGTTTAGAAGGGGTTTTCATAGGTCAAGCTTGTACTTAGCTTTTATTTGAAGCCCTTTGTTTCACCGGCCCAATAAACCTTTAAGAGCAGCCAGTGACCTTTCAGCCTTCATCTTAAGTGTGGCACATCCGATTTCTCGCTGGGAGGAATCAGAATACAGGGTTGCCTCATGGGGGTAATTTGAATGTCTGGTCCTCTCTGGGCTGCTCCAGGAAGTCATCATCTAAATTTGACCTAGAAGGGAAGGTACCCACCTCAGCTTTCAGCATGGCAAGATGTTAACAAATGGCCTATTGAAAATATCATCATGTTTCAGTTTATTTGTTACCAGGGAAAGGTGAGACCCCCTCCCCCTTGGAGCTGAGCACCAAGTGATCCCATGGGTAAATAATGCTTTGCAAGAGGGTAAGAAACATGATGGGTAAATCCACTGGGGCCAGGTAGAGCGGGGAGGAGATCTGGTGAACTGAGTGCACTAAGCAAGTAGGAAACCCTTGTGAAGGAAAGAAGCCATCTTTGGGGTTGCGTGTGCTGCATCCTCTCAAACTTAGAATTCCTCCTGCAGTTTTCAAACCAAAATCAGTCCCCTTCAGTGAAAAATAATTTTCAGTCCCTTGGTGGGTGTTCCATCAAAATAAAACTGAGCTTCAAAAGCAATAGCATGGTGATCCTACAGGATGAGAAGGTGTGGAAAAGAACTTGCCCAGAGGATGACTGGGGATAAAAGGCAACAGGAGTTTAACATCAAAGGGAGCCAAGGGGCACCGATCAGTGATTCTAATGTAATTAGTTTGGCATGGAGAATTAAGTTACTGCTGCTTTCAGACTTCAGCCTGCACAAATTAAAATTAAATTAAGTCTTTTTCATTTACACACACGGAAAGCAGAATTTTAATGGGAATTTCTTAGCAAGGGGTTTCACAGATATCCTCTTCATATTTCGTATCAATGGTTTCTGACCCTCTTTTGATAACCCTTTGATAAGATTTGATAATGAATAAAATGAAATTTCTTGGATGTGGGTTCTTGGGGATTTTGATGGCATTTTCCTGTCTGTCCCAGCATGTGATGGCCCCCGTATCACCATTTGCCTGTAAAAAGAAAAATCACATATAGTAGGAAAATGAAACATCTTAATTTAACAGCAAATTGCAAATCAGTTTTTAATGGCACTGGAGTTAGAATCTGGTTAAGTATGATAAATCACATAGATTTAATTATAATATGGTAAAACGGCTTCGGAACCCATCTGCAGAACCTTTGCTGAAGATAAGATTCTTTCTAGAATTTGAAAAGAGAGATTTATATTGTTAAGATACTTTAACATCAAATTATTCGAAGTGTTTCAGAAAGCTAAAAGTTTTTGAAATTTTATGAAATCTCTTTGCTTCTGATTCATTTCTTCTCAGGGGTCGAAATTCTTGATGAGCTCTGATAAGGTAGAGAAAAAGCACTGAGAACGTCAGCAAAACCACTTGTGGTTGATGGCTGTACATTCTGTTCTGATGTCTTGTCTCCTCAAAGAGGCTGTCACCTTGTCACACCATGGAGTCTCTCTGACCCACATCTGCCTCTCCCCTCAGATCTAGCCCAGGAGTCCGAGTGGCACAGCGGGCTCTCAGTAAGTCCTTGAGTTTAATCGGAGGTACTGTGTTCCAGGAACTGTCAAGCTCTTGGTTTAAATTGACCTCCTAAGGTTTCCACAGGGCTTTGGCCAACAGGGTGCAGTATGTATAGGTGAGGAAGCTGCTTCACTGAGCTTTAAGGTAAGGATTGAAAGGAGCAGGCTCAGAAGCAAGAGGCCCAAGTGAGACCAGAGGCCCCTTTGTCAAGAGACCAACAGCTAAAAGGCAAAGAGGCCCCAGGGACACCCTCAGGGTACCTCCCTGTGAGCCCATTGAGTCTTTGTGTGAATTCTAATTAGGTGCCCTTTCCTCAAGACAATCCATTGCCATCTGCCAGGCAGCTGTTGTCATCGATATACAGAGTTTTGATGGTGTGCATGAAGGGTACCTCCTTAGATGCAGTGCCTCTGTGCTGCACTCGTCCTGGAGTCAAGGAAGGCCCAGGTCACGGTATGCCCACCCAGTAGGCGAGGCCATGCTGAAATGCCCAATTGCTCATGCCACCAGTTGCCTTTGTCTACCAAATAGGAGATAGAAAGTTTGCATTTGACATCTTTTCCTCTTTGGACTTTTATTTACGAAGTTAGTTGTTTAATTAAGTGAAGGCTTTGACTTTAATCACAGTTATTAGCATGAAAAACTGTATTTGTCAAGCCTAGCACCCCAGTGGGAAAAGTTGGGTTAGTAAGCCTTTCTTCATTTATCTTTGGATTATAATAAAATGTTTTTAGGCAAACTGTAAAGCCAGAGCGTCAGTAAAAGGGGACACAGAACCCAATATATGAATTATTTCATTTCAAGGCCTTAGAATTGCCAAAAATGCCATCCCCTTTCTTTCCATTCTACCTCAGGTTAAAACATTCAAGGGCTTGTACAAAATGCTGGATTTGAAACTCATGGAGAACTGGATTTTTGTTTTTCAGCCCATGGGCAGGGTTAAGAGTGGCAGAAGTAGATGAGATTTATTCATTCTGTCGGTTCATGATCAATTTATGCAGGTTTTCAATGGTAAAAATACCAATAGGATCTCTAAAAGCCTTTGATGTACTTCGGAATTTGGTTATAAACTTGTCCATTGCTTGAAATTCAACACAAGGCAGGACTTCAAAGGGACTGAGTTTCTGAAATCTCCAAAGAATCTCATTTTTAGGCGGATTTGCTTGCAAGACAGCCCTAGGTGTGGCAACCTTAGCCAGGCTTCAGAATGCTTTGTGTCATGGTTATTGAAAGTGTGCTTTTTTCAGAGCGGGGAGCTCAATGTCTTCATATGTTTACTACACTTATTAGAGACTGTGATGACGCAGGCTTTGTGCCATGGCCGGTCTTGCCAGAGTTCAGTGGATTGAGACGAGGGTCTGTCTATTGTGGACTCTTGCTTGCATTGCCCTTGGGCCACCTGGTGGCAATTCACAACACGACCCAGAGGGGTTTCCTACCAGCTCCTGGGAGGTCAGAGGCTTTCCTCTGAAATTACACCAATTTTACATGATGATCCAAAATGTCCGTCAGACTCATAACTTTGTTTGTGATCCTAATTTCTGGATGGGATTTCTAGAAAAAACGTGACCTGTGGAGTTGTTTGGTCCCACTTGATGAGAGTCCTGGACTGTTGTTGACCTCTCACTCAATTGATAAGCGGATCCAGGGCAGAAGAAAGAAACTTTTGTTTGAGAGCTGGTGGCGTTCAGGGTGTTGTGACCCGACACCCCTAACTGGATAAAACAGCCCAGAAGCTTGCTCCCTCCCTCTTCATTGCCTCTCCTCTCGCCTCCCTTTACCTCTTCCTCTTTTCATGCACATTGCCTTCCTCCTTTTTTTCATTTCAAGCAAGTTAATTGCCAACCTTGATCATAGACTAAATGACTAGAAAAATCATTTTGAAAATTCAACAACAAAAAAAACCCCGTCCCAACTAAGAGTCCAAGGCCCTGAAGGACACATAGCTCAGTACCAGGACCTCCGGGCCTTGTGCAAAACATGCATCTTTCTTGTATTCTCGTGCTGCCACTTGGTCACCTGTGTCCTATGGACCTATGAGCCAGCTGTAGCTAACTGTCACGGTGTGTACATGTTAATATTGAGATATATGCATGCAAAGTGCTTGCCACCAAGGGGAAGCACCGTCTTACAGGTGGTCAGCGTCACTCTGCACAGATGGAACCAGTCAGCACTATTCAAAGCCCCAAAAACTATTGACTTTGAACCGAAATAAACAGAATTAACAAACCTATGCCTAAGTAGAAATTGGTTGTTCCAAACTCTAGCTTTTTTATTCCCACAGAACTAAATTCTCAAGGGCCACGATATCTCTAAAACCTTCTGATGGATTTTATAACCTTTAAAAAAATTATTTAGTGATGTGATTTTTGTGCTAGGAGGAGTCATCTTTGAAAGGGGGTTCAAATTCCCCATTGTTTCAAGTGAGCACCTACTGTGTTCCAGGCACAGTGCCAGGTGCTTTTTGTGCATTACCTCAGGTAGTCCTGTGACATGGGAACTGTTAACCCAGGTGCATAAAGAAACAAGAGAAGTCTACAAAAGTGGCCAAGGTTACCTGTTCTTGACCTACCTCCAAACTCCTTTTCTCCCCACTGAATGACAAAGAAGCTGCCATATAGAGAGCAAGAGAGCAAGAAGACAAGCTGAGTCTTGGTTAATTAGTGTTTATTGGGCACCTACTGTGTGCCAGGCACCAGGCTACGCTCTGGGAGACAAAGGCAAATAAGGCATGGCCTCTGTCCTCAAAGAACCTGTACCCAGCAGACTGCATGGTCCCACTGTGTAGAGTTCTAGACTCTGTTGGTAGATTCCCTGCCCATTTAGTTAATACCAAACTAGTTCAGAGTGGCCTGTAAGGCTCCCACCTGTCTCATCCTCCCCTTTGGCCTCTCCTCATTTCCCAGCCTGTGCTCTAGCCAGGCTGCACAGTTGGCACCTTTACAGGTGTGTCTCTCTGTCTGCTGGACCATGTTGTGGAAGCATGGAGGAGGGACATAAGGGACAAGGTATTCAGGTACCCATGGAATGTCCCTGACTCCAGGGCCACATGGAAAAGGGTATCACCTGCCCTATGAAGGCTTTGACTTTTATTTGTAGATGACTGTGAGCCTTTCAGAACATAACCCATATTTCCCCAGGCCTCAGCAACCCATGGACCCAAATAAAGTTCTAAAAACTTTAATGCCCCAAATCTGCTGACTCATAGACCCCACTACGTAATGGCAGTACCCTTGCCCATCTCCCTTACCACTCAAACACCTGCCAGTTATTTCCAGGGGTCCAGAAGGATGCCTCACTTAGGTGTCCACAGCCCTCTTGGGATCTGGGCCTCTTAGCAAATTCAGACCTGCATCCCTGTATGCGGGCGGGGTCAGTATGTGGCAAGGATGGTTCCTCTCACTGAGCTGCAAAGAATGTGTTCAAAGCTCAGGGATCTGGCCAGAGGGGCAGGGGGTGGGGAGGGGTAGGACAGCGTGGGAGTCTGTGTCCCCCATGGACCAGGTCTGAGCCCTAGGAAAGTGGAAACTAGGCATAAGAAGCCCATCCATTTGTTCGTTGGGGTGCTGGAAGAGGCTCTGGAGCTCCTGTGAGTCCTAGCTACAGTTTCTGAGCCAGGAGTGATAGGATAAGTCTGTGGCATTGTAGGTCGGGTAGAGGACCAGAGACGGGGGTGGGGAAAATTGTTAGGATGCTATTGCAGAAGTTCAGGGAGAACAGAACAGAGTAGCCTCAGTGCAGATTAGAATGGGCATTAGTAAAGGTAGAATCAGGAATTTCGTGATCAGTGGAAGCCAATCCTGAGGGTTCTAGTTTGGGTAATGAGGGCAGAGGTGGTGCCAATGACCAAAACAGGGGGAGGAGCAGGCTTTGCCCAGAAGATGAGTTCCATTCATCCATATTGACTTCTGAGCTCTGATGTGGATTCTGGTAAATATTCCTATCTCTGCACCAACCCTAAGGGCTGGAGATTGAGATTTCATTATCAGCACATTTCAGAAGACTCTGAACTAGCCTTGTTCCTCCAGCCTTGTCCATTCCGTTCTGCTCACTGCCGGATTGATCTGTCTAAAAGAATCTTTTTTGTACCTATTGCCTTCCTGGACAGAAATTTTCTTTTGTTTTTTTATAATTTTCTGTTTTTCAATGACAGTTGACATACCATATTATATTAGTTTCAGGTGTACAACATAATGATTAGCTATTTATATAACTTATGAAGTGATCACCCCAATAACTGGGCAGAGATTTTCAATGCTCTCAGTATCTGAGTATCTGCAGTGTGAATGTCTAACCCATCAGCCTGCAATGCCAGGCTCCATCCAACTCCTGCCTTCCTGGACCAGGACTTCTTTGATCACAAGTGACAGGAGTCCAGCGCAAGCCAGCTGAGGTAACAAGGAGAATTCACTGGTTGATATAATCAGCTGGAGATCATCTCTTGCTCCTCTTCTCTTTGCATGCTGATTTCGTTCTCAGTGCACTCTGCTCCATCTGGCAAGAAACACGAAGTGAAGCAACCTCCATACTTTAAGTATCATGACATTGTCAGGAGAGTGGGTAGAATGTCTTCTTTACTCAGTTCCACTTAGAAAAATTCCAGAAAGAACTCTGATTGGGTCAGGTTGGGTCAGGGGCTCTTTCCCGGATCAACCAGTGATGGCCAAGAAAGTAGGGTCTGAATCACAGGCTTGGAAAAAAGAAGCAGCTCTCCTGGCGGAAGGGAGGGTGATATATTTATATTTATGACATATATCTCTCTCTCTCTCTCTCTCTCTCTCTCTCTCTCACACACACACACACACACACACACACACACACACACACACACCTGCTGTTTTACCTCGCGTGTTTCGCCCCTCTCCTTCCCAACCAAAACTGCCATCCAACCAAGCCCAACTACTCTTAGCTCCAATGCCTCAAATACCCTTCCTGTTCTCAGGCTTTACCCTCCAGGGCCAACCCTGATTTCCCATCCTCACCTTCCTCTTCCCCACTCCACATGGGACCCAGTGACTCCCCTCATTCTGACACAGGGGAAAACAAAAAGACAAAAAGGTGGAGTAACATGCCCCGGCTGCAGAGCTGGAGGGGCAGGGACAAACTCCAGGCCGTGTGTGTCCGGAGCTCAGGGACTGTTCAACTGTTTCTCTGTGTATGGTCTTCCCAGGCCGTGCCCTCCATGAGGGCAGGGACCAGGGCTGTCATCCTCTGCTGGCAGCTGGATGGTTGGCAGGTTGCTTAGTCATGATTGTTGATGGCCCTGAAATGGCGCCTCCACAGTCTCTCTTTCCGGGCCTGGGGAAAGGGTCTTGGCTGGCGATTTGCACAATTTAAAATTCTGTGGGAACTGGGAGCTTTTCTTACTGGAGAGACCGAGTAAAATCAATATTAATTATAATGCAGATGCCATCTATTTTTAATCCTCTCAGCTGTCTCCTACATGCAAATTAGTGTCCGTAGCCTCCTCTGAGGCTTTCTCACAGATCACCCTCCCTCTTCTGAGGACTTAGGAACACAAACCTCGGGTCCCATTGTTGTGCCTCATTTGAAATGCAGGTTCTCATGTCATGCAGCCCGTGTAAGATGAGACCTCAGTCCATTCCTTCTGGGCTGAAATAGCTTTTTCTTCCTCGGAAAACTGTTGAAATGTGGGTTTCCGTGTTAATCGAGGTTCCCAGCACGTTCTTGGAGCTGGCTCTGAGCCTCCAGAATGTATTTCCCAACCATCTCCTGGGCTCCGGCTATTCCGGTCTGTCAAGACTAGACTTGCCAGGGGGGCCGCGTGGGGCTACAGAGATGTTCATTCCAGATTCAGAGCGATATGCATGATTTTTGGAGCCAGCCTCAGCAAGCTAGGACCAGTTCTGGCTATGTAACCGGACCAGAGGTGATGGGGCTGTCGGGCAGCAAGGTTTCTTGAGAGGATTGAAGAAACCTGTGGGAGGCAGCCAGCAGGCACTGATACAAGGGCCAGGCTGCTTTCCTTGACTGCTTTCCCCCCAAAGAGAACCCCCGCCCCCCCGCCATGCCTCCATGCATCAGACCTTAAACTCCTCAAATATGAACTGTTTGTTTATATAAACAGATGAGTAGCAGTCTGATATAAGTCTATAACAGTTAACAGTTGTGCTGACTGCGTGCCAGGGTATGGTCTAAGTGTTTTATAGATATTGATCCATTTCAGCCTTATTGACATCTCATCACATATTATTATCCCCATTTTGCAGACCAGAAGACTGATACTCTACAGAGAGGTAAAGTTACTTGTCCAAAGTCACTCAGCCAGCCAGTGGCACAGTGGCCTGTGGATAGAGGGGACAGCTGGCCATACTCTTAAACACTGTCCTGTTAGATCTGTTGCCATCAGGATTATTAAAATGCTGGTGGTAGGAAAGATGTAGCTAGACGCAGATTGCCATGAAAAGCAACCCTAATTGCAGTAACTTATGAATTTCCTAACTAACCTTCTATTTGGTGTGACAATTTACCTACCTCTCATCTCAGATCCCAAAGCTAATGGGGGCCATGAGAGTGGGTAACCATGATAGAGTAGTTACTCACCAACCCTTCCTCTCTCCCTCCCTTCCTTCCTTTTTTTCTTTCCTGTTCAAGGTATGCTTATTACTTAATTTATATACATGGCACCTTTTCATGTACCCTGCCCCAAAAGAACCACTCCCAAATTTCTGGCAGATAAGGAGTAGAAGATATTGGTCTTGCCTGCATCTTTCTCTCATGGTGGCTGTGGATGGATTTGGTTTCTGGAGTGAATCTAGCAAGACCCGTGGGCAGAACATCCAGAGCCCAGAGCTCCTCTTCCTCCGGAGGTTGAGCCCCAGCTGCTGTGTGGGGTGGAGCTCAAGGTGGCCAGAACCCAGGCCGGTGCAGCAAAACCTACATTTGTCTCCTGCCTCCCCTCCCTGCCACCTTCTCTCCTCAACATAAGAAGCTCTGAAACAAGGAACCAAACTTGCCTTCTAGGAACGATGTTTGAATTTAGGGGCAAATAGTTAGAGAATTTGAGCTTGGAGGAAAAGTTGTGTTACTATATAGTATGGTCACCGGTAACATTTATAGCATTTGTGTGAAAGATTATTCATGAGTTTTCTTGTTGTCTTTATCTGGTGGTTGAAGAAAATAAAATCCAAAAGCCAGTGAGTGTTGCATGTCCACTCAGTGTAAACTTTCTGGTTCTGCCCAGCTGTATTATACTGGCTCTGGGGTGTCACCATGCCCTCTGTCCCAGATGCCCGCTATCGCATGCCAACAGAGGAATCGAGAATGATTTGGGTCTAGCAGGTCTCTGAGACACGTTGACTTCAGAAAATGTCTGCAGAAACCAGTGTGATAGTGAGAAAATATGAGCTAGGGGAAAAGGCTATAGGAGCAGGACATGATTTCCATGATGTGCTTCTATCCTCTTTATTTTCCCAAGATTGGAAGCTATCGGAGCACTGGGATCTGCCCCTTTATTCTGTCTCTTTTCATGCTTAATTCTGGGCTATGCATAAAATAACAATGCATGTTGAATATTGTGTGAGTGAAAACTTCTCTCTTCCACGCTTTCCTCAGAATATAGTCTCAAGAAGGGCAGGAGGGTTCTTAGGGCATGAGTAGAATCAGAATTTCAGAGGATACAGGTGATAACACAGATGCAATAAAACCATTGCTGAGGGTAGAGATACCATTGTGTTACCTTAAATTGCTAGAATTCCCTTTGTAACTCAGAAGACCCCCCCAAAACTAGCTTAGACCAAGACTGCAATGGCTGCATCTCAGGGAAAAATTCAAATTCCTCCTGGATGTTAGGAGGTCAGTGGAAGGGGCAATGTTAGCAAAAGTTTGGTTGTTTGGGAGTATCTAACAGAATTCTGCCAAATGTCACAGATGCATCTGATGCGTCCCATGAAGCAGAAATCTCATTCCTGGTCCCCAAGGATCACAAGTATCAATCACAATGCTCTCAAAGATACAGATGGGTACATTTTGTTAAATTTTCTTATATGGTCACCCCTCACAACCATGGGAGTGACAGCCCATCGGGGTACATATCCATAGTCGCAAAATCATAGTTGGCAGGGTGAAGGTCTCATAAAATATAGGCACTTGGGAAAAGTAATCAAAGTTGCCTTCACATATGTGATTAAAACAGTAAGTGAAAGTTCTACAAGACATCTATCC
Source organism: Aselliscus stoliczkanus (assembly GCA_033961575.1). Classification (NCBI taxonomy): domain Eukaryota; kingdom Metazoa; phylum Chordata; class Mammalia; order Chiroptera; family Hipposideridae; genus Aselliscus; species Aselliscus stoliczkanus. The sequence continues at coordinate 109,298,561 of CM066730.1, forward strand.
CCCACATAACCACTATTTAAATATGAGGGTGACCATATGCAGGTGACTTTTGAATTGCCTTCTTCAATTGTTTAGAGACATTGCCCACATCATCTGCTGAGGCAGAAGCTCCCAGCAGCCAACGTGCCAGTTTTAATGTCGTAGAAACAGCCCTCACTGGCTTAAAATGAAGAGCTCTTACCAATGGCTCAGTTGATCTGGATCTGCCTCCCTTCCTTCTTACCAATCTCTCTTCTATCTCCTCTCCCTCCCTGTCTCATCCCTGCCTCCCCTTTAAAAATGCAAGTTTAGGCAATTGTGTAATCCCCTAACTTTTCACAATTTATGCACGAGCCGAAGGGCATATTTTTTTTTTTAAAGATTTTATTGGGAAATTCGGGGAGGGGAACAGCGTTGGGGAATTGGGGAAGGGAACAGACAAGTTGCTGTCCTTTTGTTCTTCAGTCTAGTTGTGGAGGACATTGCTTTACTGGCCCATGTTAATATCATCATTGCGCTCTTCCCGGGTGAGGCAGATCGGTCGCCAGCCTCTGGACAGCTGCTCACAGCAGCTCACAGCAGCTCATACCGGCTGCCGGCCGCTCACACTGGCTGCCGGCCACTCACTGTAGCTTATGGCAGCCCATTGCAGCAGGGGCTACAGCCTACACCGTTGCCGGCTACTCATGGGAGCCCAGCTCCAGGTTGAGCTGTTGTTGTTCACCACCTTAGCTGTAGAGTGCAGTGTCACTGGCCCTCATATGTGGGATCCAAACCAGGGCCCTGCTGCTCAGAGCCGGTGCCCTGAGCCAGCTCTTAACCAATGCACCATTCGGCTGGCCCAAAGGGCATTTTTTTTGAAGTCTGGTCTTTCCTCCCAAATATTTGGGAGGGTCAGTCTTCCTAATCTCCGTTTCTCTCTTCTCTAAGTACTTCCCTATCATGCCCCATCTTCAGAGTCCACAGGGGGAGAATATATTGTGAATTTTCCTCTAAGGAGTTAGGACTGAAATAACAAGATAGCTGATTTTATATTTTTGGTAACAAGTATAAAACAGTATTATCACAAAACCTGGAGCAAAAGATTGTTGCATATAAAAATGCTTAAATATCTGATATTTATGAGAGATGCTGAGAAAGAGAGAGTGGGCGAAGGTGGGGGGAAGCAGCCTGGGTGTTGGGCATCAGGGAGAAAGGAGGATAGAGAAATAATGGGAGAGGACACCTTCAATGGAGGGTTACATAGAGGATAATTCCCCTGATCTCTACATTTTCAGAGCTTAGACCAAAGAGAGAAGAGCCCAGGGTGTAGCGTGAGGGATTTAGGCTGGGCATACAGACTATCAGGGTGGCTAAATAGGGGCCAGGGTCACAGTATCCTTGGGATTTAGTTCAGCTGCCACTAACAGGAACACCCAAAATAACAGGCTTAAACAAGACAGACGGTCACATGGAAGACCTGGAGGCAGCCAATTCGGGGCTGGTGTGCGGACCCCACAGTTGTGAGGGCCCCGGGCTGGTTCTTGCCTTCTGCTCCCCCATTCCTAGGGTGTGGCTTCCTCCTAAAGGTCCAGGATGGTGTTGCAGCTCCATCCATCACATCTCAACATAGAAGTCCCACCAACACTGCAGCTCACCCTTCTGCCAGGACTTCATCATGTGGCCACATCTCCCTGTGAGAGAGGGAGGTCATACTTTAGCTGTGTAGCAGCATGCCCAGCTAACATAGGGCTTCAAATAATTCGAGAGAGAAGAGGTGGAATCTCCATAATTAAGAAAAGTCATAGAGGTTCCTCATCTTAGGGTATTTGTTGATTCAGTGACTATAGACTGCCTCATATATTTAGGCATTGCTCAAGGGATCCTGAAAAGAGGGCAGATGGGTTTCTGCTGTTGTGAAATATATAATCTAGTGGGAGGCAAGAGAGACAATAAACTAATAATAAATGTAGCTTTGTTGACAGTCTACATTCTACACTCAAGTCTTTCCAATGAGTTGTCTTCATAAGTACCTGTACATAATTAATGATAGGAGCAGGCAGTGTCCAACACCCCTGCCCATGCTGGTGGGCATCTAAGGCAGCCAACATCAGCCTCTCTGATACGACTTCAGCTTATCAGACACCCTGAGTGCCTGCACTGTGAGAAGAACAATGGTAGGGAAGAGCAGGAGAGAGAAGTAAACAATTAGTAAGCCAGAGCCTCACCTTGAAAGTGGCCCCTGAGTCATTCTGCGGCCAGCGCCTTCTTGGACCAGCATGCCCAGAAAGACTCAGGGATAAGAATCCAGCTGTAAAATCCGAAGTCTGTTTTCTTTTTCTCTGAGGGGGAACAGGATTTGGGGCTCTTTCCCTGCTAAGGTGCAGAGCAGTGTAATGAGGATAGTTTTGTGGTTCATAAGGACTTTTGAGGCCAGGCTGGGGAACTTGGGAAAGAAAACACAAGACCACGAACTTCTCCTGCTTCCATGACCTTCAGCCAGCCGTCCCTGAGCCTGGTTTTGCTGGGAACCAGGCAGGCGTCCAAGTTCAGTTCACTTGTTGTAAGTGGGCATGGGTTCTAAATTAAACTGGGAACCAGTGTCGCCCACCCAGACCTCCTGCCCTGGCCACTGTGCAATGCCCTACATCAGTGATTCTCAAACTGTCTCAGGTCAAGGACCAATTGTGTGTTATGATTTAAAGTTTCAGTTTCCAATCTGTCATAAAAATGAAATATTAGAAAAGTGTAATAAAAAATATAAACTTAGCCTTCTATTATTAGAATAAAGAGACATCATATTATTCTGTCCAAGTGCTCTAAAAGTTTCTAAAGGCTAAGTCAGTTTCAGAACTGGAGTTTGCTGGTAGCAGAGAACTACCGGTCCGGGCTGTACTTTGGGCAGCACTGTACTCCAGGCCCAGGCCCTCGGGCCATTTGGGGACCATTCCCAGGACAGTTCTGAAGGACAATGAGGAAGCTCTCCTATGGCCTCAATGTGCCTCATGCCCGCACATCTCTCCCTGGCACCCCTGCCCAGCTCCCCATGTTTTTAACTGCGACCTGAGTAGACTGATAAAAGGAACAGCTTGGCCGACTCTCCTATCACAGTCCCCATGTGCAGGTGAAAAGTTTACTGCCCACTTACAGCCAGAGAAATGAAAGGTCACAGCTAATTGTAATCATTATCCAGCCTCCCCTACCTGAACAGGGCTTTGAGCATATACTGGTCTGATCAGCAAAGCAGCCAAGTTCAAGGCGGGCGGTCGTCTCCAGCTGGCCTGGCCTAGCCGGCCCAGGCAGGGCGGGAGGTCACTGTTGACACTGTATTGCAGTTCTCCAAGGAGAGGCACATCATGGACAGAACCCCCGAGAAGCTGAAGAAGGAGCTGGAGGAGGAGTTGTTGCTGAGCAGCGAGGACCTACGCAGCCACGCCTGGTACCACGGCCGCATCCCCCGACAGGTACTGCCTCCTCCCCGCCAGCGATACCTGGCTGTTCTCAGACAACCCCCAGATCCATTACCCCGCAGGGTCACAGGCCAAGGCCACAGAGGAGTGAGCCCTGCGTTAGCCAAAAACAAATACTGTGAAGTGGCCAGCAGTGACTTAGCTTAGGCCTGTCTCTAAGGACACCTTGGGAAGTGCTAAGGTCAGAAAACCAAAGTACGTTTCCACATGCCCAGGAAGTAGATGAAGGAAAAGCAGGTGTCCCTGTGGTCTGTAAACATGGAGTGGGCAGGAGGCAGCAGCCACAGGGTGGTACCGAAGAAGTACAAGGCCAGGCTATGGTTCAGGTGATTGAACTCTTGGCCGGCTGCCTGCAGCCTCATGCCTTCTGGAGCGTGCTTCCTTTCTAAGGCAGTGGCTTAATTTCAGGGGAAAAGGAGGGTATTGTCGGGGCCAGTGGCACAGAGCTTACAAGGCCTCCTGGGTCCTAGTGGGGCTGACCATTCTTCACTCTCCATCCCTTCCGTATCTGATTCCCTGGCCAGGAGATGGGAAAGAAAAGGTATTATACCAGTGACCACAGACTCATGACTTAGAATGTTATTTGGGTGATAGGATTGAATAATGTTACTTTGTTTAATAGTATAGAACTTGAAAAATAAAATAAGTACAGAATTGAGGTGCAAAATTTCCTTGGGTTTTTGTTGTAACTTGATCTGGCCAGTCATTACCCAGGACACGACAGGAAAGGCGGGGTGGGGTGAAGTTGGAGGGTAGGGCATCATGTTGTGAACTATTTTTTTAATGTAGCAAATTTCTCAGCACTATCAAAGAAATAATCCTTGTTCTAACTTGTCCCTTTTTTTTTTTAGCTTAAAATGGACTGTAGAAAATACAGGGAGCCAAAAAAAGAAGAACATTAAACTCTCACCCATAATTCTCCCTCCTAGAGATAACCACTGTGAACATTTTGATATAAATCCTTCCAGACTTTTCTAAGTCAAGTATGAGATCATGCTGCATATGCTTTTTGGTAGCCCACTATCTCCACTTAATGATATAGCCTGGGAATTTTCTCCAGCTGTAAAATACTCTTCATACCATTCTACATTGTATGTATGTCGATTGTACACATGCACCATTATTTATTGGGCATTCTGACCAACATCCTTTAAGATAATTACTATGTTCATAACTATAATTATTTCCTCAGGTTCAACTCCAAGAAATGGAATTTCTGTGTGAAAAAGTATTTTTAAGGCAAAGATGCAATTTTAAAGTAACCATGGTAGCATACTATTCTAAGCTAACTGATCAAATGTTGGAATGGCCTGGAAGAAAAACAATGACTATCCCCACCACCCTTCTCCTTATCCTATCATAAAATTTGTTTTCCACTTGCCATGCATGTAAATTTTCAGCTATAGATCATTCCAGATTGTTACTGAACACAGGAACGAAAATAATGATAGTTGCAGCTAACACTTTATTCCTTTAAATCTTTTTTTTTTTCTTTTTTGAGGGCAGGGTCACTGGCCCTCATATGTGGGATCTGAACCGGGGCTGCTGGCGCCCCAAGCCAGCTCCCAACCATTGCGCCACTCAGCCGGCCCTCCTTTAAATCTTTATAGCTGCTCTACAGGTAACATTATCTCTGTTTTTCAGATCATGTGGTTTTGAGCCACAGAGAGATTATGTAACTTGTCCAAAGTCACACAGCAGAGCCAGAATGTGAGCCTAAGCAGTCTGGCTATAGGAATGGCCATGCTACATCACAGTATAAATTTTTCTTCTGCTATAAACATCAGCATCCTCATAGTTAAAGATTTTTGAGCAACTACTGTGTTGCAGGCACTGTGCTTTGCATATATTACCTACACAAATGTATAAATGTATAATCCTCCCAGAACTTTGTGAGATGAGGGACCTGGCCCAACTGCATTCTAGGCCCTCCAGGGAGGAATCAGTATGCTCAGACCAACCAGACACAAATTTTCTTATTTTCTGTCACTTTACATCCCTCAGATATGCATAAATGTCATCTTCTTATGACACCCTCCTGACCAGTCTATTTAAAAAGACAGCTGTCATCCCCTCCCAAGTACTTTTTCTCCCTTCCATGTTTACTTTTTCCTTAGCTTTACAACATCTGACATACCATACCTGTTGCTAATTTAGCCTCACTTAAGAGCTCTCCACTCAAAATCAAAGCTCCATGACAGTGGGGACTCTAGTGTACTTCATTATCTGCTATCAACCAGTGCCTACAACAGTATTTGGCACATAGTAGGTGGTCAGCAAGTAGTTGTTAAATGAATGAATTGGTCTTCTAAGAATTTGACTTTTGAAAAAATCAAGAGCCAACTGAGGAAGAAGAGACAAAATGGCATTGTCTTCTGTTGGCCCAAGGAAGTCGAGGAGAAACACAGCTTTTGAAAGGAGTGCACACTTGCCTTTCCCACTCCTTACTCACCATTTTGTCCCCAAGGTGTCAGAAAACCTCGTGCAGCGAGATGGCGACTTCCTGGTTCGAGATTCTCTGTCGAGCCCCGGAAACTTTGTCCTGACCTGTCAGTGGAAGAACCTTGCTCAGCACTTTAAGATCCACCGGACAGTCCGGCGGCTCAGCGAGGCCTACAGCCGCGTGCAGTACCAATTTGAGATGGAGAGCTTCGACTCCATCCCCGGCCTGGTGCGCTACTACGTGGGCAACCGCCGGCCCATCTCCCAGCAGAGTGGAGCCATCATCTTCCAGCCCATCAACAGGACGGTGCCCCTGCGGTGTCTGGAGGAGCGTTACGGCACCTCCCCAGGCCGGGCCCGGCAGGGCAGCCTCGCCGAGGGAAGGCCAGATATGACCAAGAGGCTGAGCCTCACCATGGGCAGCGTCCAGGCCCGAGAGCCAACCTTGCCCAGAGGAAACCTCCTCAGGTAGGACAGGGCCTCCTCAAGTGGTGCCGGATGTGAGGGGCGCTCTTGACTTGCCTGGGCTTCGTTAGGCAGATGAGAAGCTCACCTGGAACAGAGGAACAATAAAAGACGTTAATAGGATGCCAAGTGTTACCAGAATAGCTGTCACGAGGCAGTGCATGTTCCCAATCGAATTGATGCCAAAAATAAATGACGCAGTTGCTGAGGAAGGTGGGGTTAGCCAGGAGAGATTTTATGAAAGACGTAGGATTCCAGCCGGTCTGAAGGCGAGGGGAAATTTGGATAGATGCTGCAGAGGGGAAGGTGTACCAGGCAGGGCTCAGCATGAGCATCAGGGTAGAGATAGAAAGGGATACAAGTTGCTTGGAGAGAGTAAATGACGGGGCTGGAGCAAAGCGTCCACATTAGGGGCTGACAAGCGTAGGTTTAGAGGTGACCCCCGCCAGATTGTGGAAGCCTGAATGCCAGACTGAGGGGTTTGAGGGAGCCTCAAAGACTCGAAATGGTAAATGGGATGTCCTAAGAATAAAACTGGGCAGAGATGTGCAGGGAGAGTGAGAGAGAGGAGCCAGAAGACCAGGTTCATGAGCCGTGGGGGGTCAGACTATGTGGGTGGAGTAAAGGGAGAGTGGGGAACCAGGCTTCCCAGGGCTTTTCCCAGGTGAACAAGGGCAGCCGGACACCACCTGAAGGACCAGAGCAGGTGGACTTTGGAGGAAAAACCAGTTGCTCCCTCTGAGATATGATTGTGTGCTTGCTGAATGTCAGTGTTCAGCAACAGTGTTGGGGTTCAGGAGGGTAAGACTTAGGCCTGAAGGCTTAGATTAGGGCTTGGCCCACATGGAAAGGGTGGTTGACTCAGTGAGAAGAGATGAGATTCCAAAAACAGGAGATGTCCAGAGCCTGGGGCTGCAATCTGAACCTTGGGGAGTGGGGGAGGGAAGAGCGTGGAGAACTGGGTGCTGAGGCAAGACACCCCACCTTCGACTATCAGTGACATGCCTGTATTTATATAGCACCTGTCTCTCTTGGAGCTAAGAGTCCTTATGCACATTGTGTGTATTACTTAAACTGTTCCTGGAAAGGAAAGCAGGGAAGAGGCAGGCGTGGCAGGCAAACACCAGCCCCCATTCTCGCAGTGACACGCTCCCTTCTCTCGCTCCCTGGTAGCTACACTTATACATTTAAGCAAACATGTTTTATTTCACTTACTGGTTTTCTTTCTGGCCCAGGAAGAAATGTTATAAACTGTAATTTCTAAACTGCAAAAACTCAGAAGCAAAATACAGGATTCTGAGTCATACAAATAACAGCTGTGCTACTAGGAAGCTCCTGTAGATATTAGTCAGCATCTGGCCATGGGACCCGCCTGCCTGGGCACAAATGCTGGCCTACCCACTCACCTGGGCAAGCTGCTTGCCTCCTCTGGGCCTCCCTTTCTTTATCTGGAAACGCGAGCTTGTGGGAGTTCGATGATTTACAATACGCAAAGTGCTTAGAACAGTGCCAACACATAATAAGTGCTAGGTAAGTGTTAATCATCATAATAATTTTTGCGGTTTTCTGGAGGGCAGTAGAATATAAGACTTAGGGCAGTTGCAGGGAGGGAGGAAAAACTTTTATCTAAAGATATTTAGATATTCTTTACATAGTAATAAGATTGGACTTGACATCTCCTTCTTTGGGGAGTTGGGGTTGGTTGCTCAACTGATAAATAAGGAATTAATGTCGGGAACAGAGCCTGGGTTTATTTGTCAACACAGAGAGCCCTTGCCATGGTGCTGAGTGGAAGACCTCCTGGTCTGCCCTCAGAGACCTAGATTTAAAATATAATATTTTTATTTTTTTTTAAGATAAGAAAGGAAAGAAAGACTGAGACAGTCTCTAAGTTAACAAGACAGGCCTAAAAGGGCCACTCTGCTTTGTCACCCCTGCGAGCAGGCAGCAGGCCCAGAAATGTCTAAACGTGGGGGTGGGGTGGGCTCAACGTGAGCGATGGCCCGATGCCCTGCCCCCACCCCTTCAGTGACTCCTGCACCTTCCCTGACGTCTGGCCTGCTGGTTGGCTGGCAGGGAACTGCCTGGGCAAAGGTGTGAGCTTTCAGCCAGGTTGCATTCCAGTTCTGCGTTCTGGCCAGTGGAATCCCACTGCTTCTGGTGATCACTGCTTAAATATCGCTTTGCAGAAGCCATTGCCTTTTGGAATTTGCCCTCTGCCCCACCTTATCTCCGGAGGGGGGGCGGTTGCTGGAATTTCTCTGTTGTTGGGAGTTCGAGTTTGGTTTTTTTTGTGTGTGGGATTTTTGTTATTTTTTTTTCTTTGGTGCTTGCAAAGGTAGGAAAGAACTTTGCGGTTTCTGTAACATAAGCTTGTGGGAGGGCCGATTAAAGTTCATTACAACTTGGCTGGTGCAGTGCTTTCTCTTTTAGCAGAAGAGAGATTCCGTTCCTTGGTGCTAATTAGAGAAATTCCCAGCCTGAATTGGCAAGGGACAGAGGAATGCTAGCTAATTGTGTCGAAAATTACGTTCCACTGTTTCCCTGGGTGGCTGTGCTCTGTGCCTCCCAGCTGCCTTTCCGGGGGGACTACAAGGGACCATGCTCCTGCCTTTGCCAATTCAGCAGGAGTGAGGCTGGCTGTGGGGTTCCCCATCCACCCAGGAGGATGGGTAGGACAGCCTCCCCAGCCAATTGTGTGGATTATTTCGGAGACCTGAGATTTGCATTGAAATGGAAACTGCCCCACACCTTTCTCCCTAACGGTGACACTGTTATGTCATTCATGATGGAATCACACATTATGTCATGGTGGAACCGCATGTTAGTTAAACAAGTCATGTCTCTTGGGTCTGTAAGAATTTGGGGCTCTGTTAAAAGTACATATTCCAGTTCGTCAGATTTTCCCAAGAGGACTAGGAAACCTTTACCCTGCTCTGTTCAACAGGATGGAAAGGCTCAAAGGAGGCTTCCGAGGACCTAACTGGATTGGCCGCAGGGACATGACGATAAAGCCCCATGGCACAGTATTAATCGCCCTCATCAGTAATTTTGTCCCTTAGCAGACATTCCTGGACTGTTAGGGTATGCTGTAGCACTCTGATTCTGAGGAACCTTTTTTTAAAAGAAACTTTCCATGACGCTGCCTAAAGGTTTTATGATTTAATGACATGTTTCGGCCTCACTTGTCTTTTGCTTCAGAAATAAAGAGAAGAGCGGCAGCCAGCCTGCCTGCCTGGATCACATGCAGGACAGAAGAGCCTTGTCCCTGAAAGCCCACCACCAGTCGGAGAGCTACCTGCCGATTGGTAGGTCACTGGGAGTTTGGGGGGAGGAGGGCGACAGTGTGACCCTGATTTGCTCCAGGCTGTTTTTCCTGCTCCTTCTGCTCACGTAACTGGGGAACCACGTAAGACTCCATGCGTGCAGGTTTGTAGGACTGTATTTAGATAGGAATCACTGAGCTGGGCACTTTAAGGACTCTTGTTTTTAAGCCTCATAACAAGCTTTCAAGGCGTGATTATTCGTTTTGAGGTTGAGGAAACTGAGGCACGGAGGCTAAGTAACTTGTCCAGAGTTATCTCTCAGGTTAAGCAGCTCAGCTACCATTTGAACTCAGGTTTTCTGATTCCAAGCCCATTTGCTAACTGGCTGGTGGTCTTCGTGACAAATGAGCCTACCCCCTGTAGTCCACTCCCAGGGCAAGGGTGAGCCAGTCGATCCTGGGCTCCTAATGGAGCAGCTGTCCCCAAAGCCCTCTTCCCCTCCACTCTCCTTTCACAGCCAAGAGAGTGAGAAGGTGTGGGATGTTGGGAAGCCAAGTAAGCAATTATATTAGTAGCCATGGGATTGTTTTTCATTATTTTTATAACTGACCTTCCTAGGGACCACAAGGTGATTTTCCTAATGGGCCTTAAACTACTTTTTTTTTTTTTTTTTTTAAAGATTTTATTGGGGAATTGGGGGAGGGACACAGTGTTGGGGAATCTGGGAAGGAGAATAGACAAGTTGCTGTCTTTTTGTTCTTCAGTCTAGTTGCGGAGGACGTTGCTTCACTGGCTCATGTTGGTATCGTCATTGCGTTCTTCCCAGATGAGGCAGATTGGTTGCCGGCCTCTGGATGGTCGCTCACTGTGGCTATTGGCAGCTCACGCTGGCTGCCGGCCACTCACACTGGCTGCTGGCCTCTCACTGTAGCCTATGGCAGCCCACTGCAGCAGGGGCTACAGCCTACCATCCCGGGGCTCACGCTGCCCAGCTCCAGGTGTAACTGTTGTTAGCTGTAGAGGGCAGTGTCACTGGCCCTCATATGTGGGATCTGAACCAGGGCCGCTGGCATCCCAAAACCAGCTCTTAACCAGTGCGCCACTTGGCCGGCCCCCCTTAAACTACTTTTATGTGGGTTATCTCAACGCCTTGCTTTCTCTTCCTGATGTGTCTCTAGCTCTCCCTTAAAGCTGGCTGGGATCCACCCTGGCTTGTAGAATGACTCAGGGCCCTTTATGCTATGTGACTAAAGATTTCTGTTTCTTGGGGCAGGATTAGATTACTCACTGCCCTCCAGACTTAATGTATTTATCTGTTCTGACTGTCCTAACCTTCGGTGACCATAAAATAACATTGCAGCCCAGCTGTTAGCAGTCACTGGGATTGAAATTCCCCCTGAAATATGGGGTGGGGCCAACTAGATTGAGCATGAGGTAGTCAGTCATATTGAGTTATCTTTTGAGGGTGAAAATCGAAACCCAAGGGCCTGAGTTGAGGGTTGGGGCACTGTCACCCTCGTTTTCTTGGTTTTGTATTCTCCACACAGCTGAGCTTTTTCTGACCATCCCTTATCCTCCATAGGCGGTAAGCTGCCACCTCAACCCCCAGGTGTGGACACAGGCCCCAGCCCGAACTCACCTGTTTTCAGGACGGGCAGCGAGCCCACCCTGAGCCCAGCAGTGGTTCGAAGGGTCTCCTCTGACGCTAGGGCAGGGGAGGCGCTGAGGGGTTCGGACAGCCAGCTGTGCCCCAAGCCACCCCCCAAGCCATGCAAGGCACCCCTCCTCAAGGCTCCCCCATCTCCATCCACCTGGCCCAACTCGGAGGCCAACTACTGTGAACTGAACCCAGCCTTTGCCACAGTCTGTGAGAAGGGAGCAAAGCCGCCCATCTGTGCCCAAGACAGCTACGTGGAGCTGCTGAAAGCCAAGCAGAACGGGACGCCGGGTCCCCGGAACTCTGGCACCAACTACTTGATTCTTGATGAAGATGACAAGGCAAAGCCTTGGGAGCCCCTGGCAGCAGCACAGATGGACAAGGGGCAGGAGGACGAGGCAGAGTTTGTGATGCCCCTCCTGGAGACTGCCTCCTCCTTCAGGCCCAACGACTATGAGTCGAAGCTCCTTCCTCCTGAGAACAAGCCCCTGGAGAAGGCAATGCTGAAGCGGGCAAAAGAACTGTTCACCAGCAATGACCCCAAGGTCATCGCCCAGCACATGCTGAGCATGGACTGCAAGGTAAGTGCCCCGGTGGGCAGGGTTTTGTTCTGGCTTTGGAAAGTTTGCAAGGAGGTGGGGAATCTGTCTGCGCTTCACTCCACCTAACCCTGCAAGTGCTTTGCTCATAGGAAAAGCCTGAAGATAAACCCGAGTGTGGGGATTTATTTAATGGGTGGGAACCACAGGCCCGGGCAACCTTTACCCAGGCAGGAAACTTGTAAAATTCACTTTGGACAGAGGAGTAGCAGGCTGCCTCCAAGGGCCATGCCTCCTTCTCCCCCACCCCTGCTGGTGTCTGAAGCTTCTATAGAATTCTTCTCCCAGCTAGTGCTGATTTACAGATTCTCCCCTGGCCTCAATTCTGTCATAAACTGGTAAAGTCAAGCAGAAAGGAAAGTAGATTATGGATGAAAATGTAGTGTCTGGAGGAACAGAACCTTGGTGATTTTTCTTTCACATTACATATATATATATATATTTTATTGGTAGTGAACTGGTCTTTAGGACAAATACATATTTTTAAAATCACCTCGATTTCTTTTTTTACAAGTAATACTGGCTCAATTTAGAATGATTATAAAATATAAGTACGATTTTAAAATTATAATTATAAAATCTAATTTAGAAAAATTATAAAATACAGATTAAGAGGAAAGAAAAATATTTTAAATCACACAAAATCCGGTTTCCTGGTGATCACCAGTGCTAACATTTACTCTGCAAACAGAGACATGTAAATAATTACATGCAGATGTTTGTTTACCACAAAAATGTCACCCTCTATACATACTATTCCAAAACTTGAGTTTTTCATTGAAGAATATAACTGTCTTTCCATGTGACTAAATATGTGTGTATATCATCATCATTTTTGATAGTTATGGGTGGCTTTTGTTCATCGGTGGCCCCTAGGCAGCCTCATTCTTCAGAGAGATATTTCTAGAAAGCAGCTGTTTCAGGCTGGGGTGAGCTCAGCCCACTCTTCAGTATAAAGAGACAGATCCCTGCATTTGAGTGACAGGTAAGGCCTTTGTGAGATGTAAAGCCCTTTTTCATTTGTAGCTCATTGAATTCAGTTAGCTTCAAAGGGCAGGGCTTATTTATGAACTAGGTTTTCCTAAATAAATTTCCTGGGTCATGAATCATAGTAGATTTCAAAATCTAGTCTCTGAGCACTCCTCAGGGAGTTCCCTAGTTGATTGAGGGCTCACATGGGGACAGGAGGCCTCTCAAACAGCCTTGAGGAACATTAGGCAGTTAGTTGTTAGCTTTTCTGGGGGTGGGGTGGGGCCTTCTTGAAAACAGGACGGAGGGATCACTCAGTTGCCCTCATTGCCAGGTCCGGGAGATGGTCCGTATGCATATATGTGTGTGTGTTGGGGTGGAGTGGCAGGGGGTTGCCCCACAGGCCCTGAGAAGAGAGCCAGGAAATGGGCTGCTGGAGAACAGAGCTGTTGCCCTGGTTGGCTGAGTGTCCTTGGGCAGTGCTCACAAAGGGTCAGATTATTTGCTGTGTTAAATTCTTTCTTTAGGGCCGGCCGAGTGGCTCGGTGGTTAAGAGCTTGCTTGGGACGCCAGCGGCCCTGTTTCGGATCCCACACTGCCCTCAAAAAAAAAAAAAAAAAAAATTCTTTCTTTAATGCAAGGTAAACCTGTTTGGGCAGTAGGAGGATTTAGGATTCCTGCTCTAGTAAGTAATTCCTACTGGGCCCCGGATTTGAGAGCAGAACCACGCCAACAGGCTAGGAGCCTGGCATGAACCTGTCTGAGTTCTCCATAGAGGAATCTCTGTGAAAACATGGGTCTGGCTTCACAGGACAGCCTAATTCCCAACAGAAAATGAATCCTTTTTCCTTGTGGCCCCAGCCAGGGCTTGGTGATAGTGTAGGAGGTGAGGTGACAGCACTATTTGCAGGAGGGTCTGAAACCTTCCCACCGCTTTGGCAGCCATGAAACTATCACCTGAGTCTGTTCTCAACAGAAGGAACATGTAGCCTGCCCTCTTTCCGGCTATTTCTCTCTGTGTTTTGTCTTCCTGGTGGGGCCCCACTCCCCTGTCTGCCTTTAGGCTCCCTTGGAAGAGGAGCTAGATGGAGGCCCCAAGGCAGAGAGTGGAGCTGGAATCTGCCAGCCCCCAAGGGCAGGGCTGGTTAGTCTTCCTTCCTCCCTCCCAAGTTCACCATCATTTCCTTATCCTCTTCCTGGAACCACTGACTTCAGGGTTTTGCCAACAAATCAGGCACAACCAGTAACTCTGAGAGGGAAATAAAATGAGGGCTGCTGCTGGCTACCCCCTCTGAATGCAGCGGCAGCCAGACGGGGCCACCCCAAGCTGAGAACAGGCACTGGGCAGCATCTGGGGCCCACGTGCTGGCTCCCACCCCATGCACAGAGCCCAGGGCTGATGCCCAGAAAGGCCATCAGAGCAGTGGGTGGCCCTGAGCACCTCCAGGCTGCCTGCCCATCAGTGTCCAGCCCCAGGCCCTGGACTGGGACTGAGGTGGGCATCCACCAAGACCTCCCACCCTGCAAATGGACGCTGTACTGGCCTCGCTTACATGGAGTGCTCTCCCATCCACTGTCTTCATAGTGGCTAGAAGTGAGGGCCAGTAGTTAAGAGCTTGGTCTCTGCGGATGAACTGCCTGAGTCTAACACTGCCGCTCCTTGCCTCTCTGGCCTTTCTCTCTGATAAAGGCGGAGAATAATACCAACTCCCCTCCATGCCATGCCTGGCCCTAGGTGAGGCTAGGAGTTGTTAGTGTTATGTATTCGGCCTTAATTGAGCACTTATTGTGGGCCATGCCAGATCATAGTGGGGGAGGCAGGGAAAAACAGTGATACAGAAATTTAGACCACAATCCAGGTCGGAAATGCTCTGTAGGGGACGGCCTAGGAGCTGTGGGGTCTCTGAGGCATGGTCTTGAACATGGGGGAGCTGAGTGATCAGGGTGGGGATGTCTGAGATGAGTTTTGAAGGCTGAATAGGAGTTGGCCATTTAAAGAACTCAAAAAGCATCTTCCAGGCAGCAGACATCTCACATGCAGAGACCCAGATGTCAAAAACCACGGAGGGGAGGTGTTGGCTTATGGAAGATTCACTCTATGTGGGCTGTGAAGGTGGGGTGTGGGGAGGACCTGGCAGGCCTTCCATGTTTTTAAGTCTCGATTTCTGGGCTCGTGCCAGATTGCTGCCTTCAAAGCACTTAGCAGTTCAGTGAGGGAGACAGGCCTCTAAGGACATAGTACAGATCGGAATCCTTTGCTGAGGGCAACAGAGACAGTGAGCAGAGCCAGGTGATCTCATTGCAGTTTAGAAGGTCCCTTGGCAGCTGGAGGAGGGCTGGGCCAGGCCCCAGTCAGGGCTCCCCTGGGTCACTGCAGCAGCTCCGGAAACTGAGGGATGAGGAGCAGGCAGAGTTCAGAGATCCTGCAGAGCTAGGATAGCTAAGATTAGAAGAGCAGAGGGAAGCTGGAATGCCTCATCATGGGGCACTGATGTCGCCCTGCCCTGCAGGTCCAGCTCATCATAAAAGCTCTAGAAGCGTTACTCTCTCCTCTGTATGTGTGAGCTGCGCAGCCCTGGACATTCCCCCAGGAGACCTAATCCAGGCCTTGCAGTGTGAGCTCAGGACCGCCTTGTCCCATCGCTCAGCCTTCAGGCAAGCAGGGGTGGCATTTTCCAGTAAAAGCCCAGGAAAGTGACCAGAGATTAAATACTTAAACTGCAGGAAAACAGACTGGAGGGTCCTATCTCAGAGCAGGAATCCCTCTGGAGGCTAGTGCTTCCAGAATAAAATGGAATCCATGACAAGCCTCTGAGTCTTGTTACACAGAGTGTGCGTGGATTAGACATGTCCCATAGACATGCTGGGTTTGGAGCCTGTGACAGGGCAGCTGTCTATGACCGCAAGTGGCTGGGGTGTGCACCTGGGCTGCCTTGCCATGGTCAAGGTATAAACCTCTTTCTAGAGACTGGGCCAGAATTCTTCCCCCTGTACACAGACAATGATTCACAACTTGTATTTTCAAATTGCTTTTTGGAGTTTTGATGCTGGGATTCCCACAGGCTCGTTTCTCCAAGGCTGACAGCAGGTCTTTGTTCAACTACAGAAATTAAGGGGCAGCGTTAATATTATCAGCTAAACTTCCAGATGTTTTGGGGGGGATCTATTAAGACATCTGGACTATTCATGTGCCTAGGATAATTGTAGTCGAGGACAACTCTACAGATGGCAGAGAGGAATTGTCTGTCCCGTGCCTGCCTGCCTTGGGTCCAGGCTTGGGGAGACCCATCGTTTCTGCGGGTTGTACTGAGTGCATCCGTGTGCCAGGAGGCATCATTAGCCGCGTTTTAGAGACACACTGACTCCACCGTAACATCTCAAGGTAACGTGTAATCACTATAAATGGTCAACTAATACCCTGTCAACTCACATCCGATAAACTGTGATTACACACTAGAATTGAGATGGGGAGAGCCGGTTGGGACAAACAAACAAAGATGTTCTTGAACGAAAACCCCTGAGGGGAGAAGGGAGTGTGTTTGAGGCCTTGGGTTTCAAATCACTATACACGTTTCTAATCGTTTCCAGACGTATGGTGTGTTTACTGAGCCCGGGAGAGGCGTAATTAGCAGTAATGGCAGCCAGCCCTGCCGTTAAGTGAGAACATGACGCAAAGCTCACATCAGAGCAGCGCTTGGATGCAATGCCGCGTTTCCACGGCAGGGGGTCAGTGGGCTCTGCGCACCCCGCAACCCTGCTGCTGTCTGCAGCAAAACGTCCCAGCAGGATCCAGCCTGTTAGACAAAAGTTCGAGGAACTGTGCCGTTCCCTGGCTGGGCAGAAACACCAAATCTGCACGTTCTGCAGACCAATTTAGCTGCTTTCCTCCCAGGTTTTATATTCCAGCATATGTATTAAAATCCTCCAGCTGTCATGTAAAAACTATATTTTCGGATGGTGCTGCTCAAAAAGAACTTCAACAGGTAAAGTTCATCCACACTGTCCCAGTTCAGTATATTTCCTTTCACGTGCTAAATTCGTGTGCACAGCAAGCCCACTTCCAGATCTAGTGTATTTCAACTTGTGTCCTTTACAGGTCGCCAGGATACTTGAAGTCTCTGACGAAATGAGGAAGAACATGGGCGTGAGCTCAGGGCTGGAACTCATTACCTTGCCGTATGGCCACCAGCTGCGCCTGGACATAATAGAAAGGTGAGCAGTGCTGTCCTCTGCATTTTCAGCCCTTTCAACTCCTCCCAGTTATCAGATCAGCTGAATTCAGAGCAGAGAGAGGCACAGCACCAGCTGCCCCAGAGCCATCTCCAAGTGTGTGTGGCCCCAAGCCAACTTTCCCCAGAAGCCTTAGCCAGAGAATTCCTGGAGATACACAAAGAAACAGCACAGAGGAAGTCAGGGAACAAGGACTGATCCGGGACGGGGGTGGTGGAGAGGGCAGATGATTGGCCTGTGCGAGCAGAAGTCACCACTCCTGCCAGCCTGGGATGGGAGCTGGAGGGGTGCAGCCAGGGGGAGCACTCCGACATCTTGCCATCTTGCCATCTCGCCACCGGAAACCCCGACTCATTGGGCTACGGCTTCTTTGTCTCTTGGAGTTCAAAATTGCCTTAGGAATTAACTGGGAATTTGTGGGAAAGGTTGGGAAGAATCAAGCCTGAACGTTTTCTCTAAGGGGTGGACAAATGGGGGATCAGAGGTCAGAGGATGAAGGTCATAGCACCATCCAGTACAACTTTCTGTGATGGCTGAAATGTTCTAATTACAGTAGCCACTAGCCACATGTAGCTGTCGAGAGATGAAATGTTTTATGTTACTGTTTATTATTTTAAATGTGGATAACCACATGTGGCCAGTGGACAGTGCAGTCCTAGGATGCCAGCCCCTAAAAAGTAAGCATTGCCTTTCAAATAGCCTGGGGGATCGACACACTGCTCCTTTCAAGGTTATGTGGCTATAAAGTAGATAAAGCAGCTCCAATGTCACGGTTGCTTCGGCTTCGTAGTCACAGATGCATCCCATATAAAATACCAGAATGCCTAATGGAAGACTCCTGAGGAACAGGAGGTTAAGAGATGGTCTTGTCCTGACTTGGTTCAGGCATTCTTGTTGAATGCCTTTGGGCAACTGCAATAGGTCTGACTTCAGAATTTGCCTACTCTTCCTGATCAGGCTTCTCTAGATTCTAGCCTCCCTCCCAAGGTGTCCTCTTCCCCTTCAAGCCCGGGGCCTGGCTTCTCAGTTCCACTGACTTACCCTCTGGTGTTGTCTGGGCCCAGTGGTCATTTCAACAGAGATTAGCTGTGCTGCCTTCCCCATTTCTCACGTGATACATTTCAGCCTAAAAACTCCCCACATACCAGGTTTTATTTTATCAGTGTCATTAGATGTGTTGGACATGTGACCCAGGCTGAGGGTGTCTCTCTAGGCTGTTTTCAGACTTTCATTCATATTTACATCCATTTTCTCTTTCTCCTGATTGCCATTTGCCTGGGGTCTCACTCCTTGTCTTGTTTCCTGTCTAGGACTGACCTGTGGGTCTCCCAGCTAGAGCCTGGGGAGCAGTTTTCTTCATTACAATGTATTTAAATAAAGGCCAAGGGAGGGCCGGCCGAGTGGCGCGGTGATTAAGTGCCGGCTTGGGACGCCAGTGGCCTCGGTTCGGGTCCCAAATATGAGGGCCAGTGATGCAGCCCTCAAAAAAATAAAAAAATAAAGGCCAAGGGAGAGTGGTCCTGAGGGGCCAAATGACACCATCTTTTTGTGTTTAAGAATCAAATACAAAACCACTCTTTACTTTTCAATGTAGCACCTCCCCCATTCCAGGCCTACTGAGATTCCCTTCAT
Source organism: Aselliscus stoliczkanus (assembly GCA_033961575.1). Taxonomy (NCBI): domain Eukaryota; kingdom Metazoa; phylum Chordata; class Mammalia; order Chiroptera; family Hipposideridae; genus Aselliscus; species Aselliscus stoliczkanus. The sequence continues at coordinate 109,317,249 of CM066730.1, forward strand.
GTAACATTTAGTGCCTCCTGCTGCCAGCCACTGGAGCTTCTGCTACACGCGTGCCAGGCAGGGCTGTCTTTCGCACGGTGGTGCACACAGGACGTTTTAGGAAAATGTTGGCTGAATGAAAGGATAGGATTACCCAATTAACCACTGATATAATGCCAGGTCTTAAAGAAGTAGAAAATGTGTTTTTTATTAAGGGTCATTAAGTCACAGTGAAAAAACACTGACTAAAAAATAGATAGAATGGGGCTGGCCAAGAGGCGCGGTGGTTAAGAGCTGGTTTGGGAAGCCAGCGGCCCCCGTTCGGATCCCACATATGAGGGCCAGTGACACTGCCCTCAAAAAAAAAAAAAATAGATTGAATGCAACATGGGAAGTTAGTTTACTATTAGCTAAAGAAACATCTACAATGTTCAGCTCAACCTTAACCCTTAGCAAATGGGTAACCAAACTCTTCAATAAACAGGTGATAAAAATAGACTTTACGTCTATGTTGGGATCCATTAATTAAGAAAGAAGAAATCAGGAAAAGGAGATTAAAGAAAAAGGTAAAGAGACAAACAGGCAAAATGGACTAAGATACAGAGGGAAAGATATGCACATGGAGACAATTGTAGTAACAGCTACCATTTGGTAGGTACCTGCCAGTGCCCAGCAGTTTAATTATTTTTATACCCACACCCAGTTTCTATTTCTCACAACTACCCTTGTTCCCATTTTACAGAAGAGGACGTTGAGGAGAGCAGTCAGGTAAATAGCCTAAGGTCACATGTGTAAGCAGCATACGTGCATATATGTACAAAACACAGACAGCAGAGCTCATTACTTATTTAACAAACATTAGAGTGTGGACGAAAAAGGGGCCACACACTAAACCTGACAGCTTCAGGGGAGGCCCGCATGGAGGGCCTTACAAACCCAGAGACCAACGTAACCACACCGGGTGTACGTAAAAATTCCTAACTAAAAGCGGGTCATGGTGGGTAGTTGCGTCCTAGGCCTGTAGCTTCTTTGACAAGGTCAGTCATTACCTTTGAAATTGTCTATTGTCTTTGTGCATCTAAGATAACATACCTTTGAAATGTCAGAGTTACTTTTCTTTTCTAGACCCCTCAAAGGCACGATTGCCGGCACCAGAGCACAAGACCATGTTGTTATCTTGTTGCCCACGCACCCTCTCTATGTATGTGCTGTAAATGTTAACTGTCCTGTACCCACCAACATAAAATACGCATGTGTCTCCTCGTGTTACTTTTTATCCAATCTCAGAGGTTTCCCCACTTTGCTTTCTCACATCTCCTTAATCTACCACCAATGGAGTTCACGTAACCCTCCTTACATCTCTTCCTTTGATTCTAATGTATAAAAAAAGCTTCAAGGGCCTGCCGAGTGGCAGGGTGGTTAAGCGCTGGCTTGGGAAGCCAGCAGCCCCGGTTCGGGTCCCACATATGAGGGCCAGTGACACTGCCCTCAAAAAAACAAACAAACAAAAAAAGCTTCAAAACTGCCATTCTCTAGAGGATTTTCTCAGTCCATTGAGATTTTGCTTCCCAGCAATTGTCATCAGCTAGCTTAGATAAACTCTTATAAGACTTTTTCTCAGGCTGGATGTTCTTTTGCCGACAAGAGAAACTAGTAATGCTAGGCACTCCATGAATCATGCCTCCCTTTGCTCAAGGAGAGCGCGCTAGAGAGAGACCAGCATGTGAGCACAGAGAGAAGCATGGCCATGGAGGAAATACCCTTTGCTGAGAACTTCAGAACACGGTGGCCTCAGAGTTTCAAAGACTGTATTTTAATAACCACAACTATGAATTGGGGCTTCACGTCCAGCACTTCTACTGCAGTCTGGACAAACTGTAATTGAGGCCATTCTGGCCCAAGTGCCATCAGCTCCCCAGTCCTGATTTTCAGAGGGAAGGAAGGAAGGGGATGGCAGTCTGTGCTGCCTGCCACCGGCGAAGGAGGCTGCTCTGGGCCCCCATTCATGTGAGTCCCATTGTCATTAGAGGAAAGGGCACTCTGCTTCCTGTTCTGGGCCTATGAGGCTGACCCGGGTAGTTTAGGATGAGAGGAGGGAGCATTGCTGGCAGATACAAGATTTCCATTTTGTCAGAGTCTGACCTTACAGAGACACCCTGCCTGTGTGCTGTGTGTAGTCTTTGTCCACAGCTCCATTCACTTTCTGGCCCCTTGACCAGAGCTGCAGACACTCCATTCTTAGCTCCTCATTCCTTTCTTTGTTCTGACACCCTCGTCGTCTTCCTGAATCAAGCACATTCTCTCATTTTTCTGTCCCCTCCATTCCTCAGAGCAGGGGTCTCAGTGGAAGCAGCCCAGGGCTCCCCTGAGGAAGGGACTCCCCAGTGTGTTGGGGAGACCTAGTGTCTCCTTGGACATCAGGTGGAAGGTCCAAGCAGCCGCAGGCACGTCACCTGAGGTGGGCCCTCTCTCTGCGCCAGGTTCAGGGATGAGCAAGGCCCTGTCCTGGGACTCTGCATAGTGCACTCTCTGAGGCCTGCCCCGGGTCCTGTGCATTCAGCCTGGCAGGGGTGGTCTCTGTGGGACTCAGCAGCCACACTGTCTGAGCTACCAGCACATCTCCAGGCAAGGGCAGCAAATGGGCCAAAGCCAGTCCTCTTCCCGGCCAGTTTGGTTTCATTGCCTCCTCGTCCTGTCGGGCCTGGGCCTGACCACTGATCTCTTCCCTCTCAGACACAGCACGATGGCCATCGGCATTGCAGTGGACATTCTGGGCTGCACAGGCACTTTGGAGGACCGAGCAGCCACCCTCAACAGGATCATCCAGGTGGCAGTGGAACTGAAAGACACCATGGGAGACCTCTATTCATTCTCAGCCATCATGAAAGCCCTGGAAATGCCGCAGGTAAGTGTCCACTTGCTTTGTACGGCCCCATGGGTCCGTGTGCACTTCCGTTCTGCACAGTGGTCTGCGAGCCCGTGCTTAGCAAATCACAGGCTTAGCCAGTCTCAAAAGGTAAACTGAATCTTAGAGAAAGCTACTTTGATTAGGGGGCAACCACCAAGTAGTTTGGCTGTTTGTAAAAACAGTGGAAAATTGCTGACAGCCCACCCTTTCTCTTAAATGTACAATAAGAAGAGTCAAGGTCAGGAACAGTGTTCCCGAAGAACCAGTTAGGATGATATGTGTGTTTCAGAGACTGCTTCCACCTGAGCCACGGGGCATGCGGATAGTATGGGGTAACGGCTGGGAAGCTGGGCCACTGGGGGAGCCTATATCTGAGAATTCCTAGAGTGGTTTATCTCGAAGAATGTTCCTCAAGTCACTTACAACAATCTCTCCTATTAAAAAATTCAGATTCCTGCGCCATCTGCCATATAACCCCCAATGAAAATTTCTGAAATATATCTACGTTAACAGACTATTGTTAGGATGAGTGTCAAAACTGAAAACCTGTATTGAAATCATATGGACCTCATAGTGGAAAGTGGTCCGGCAGTCTTGATTGCTCAGATTCAGCATTCCCATTTCTGTTCTGCCCGAGCCCTGGGTGCTTGGAGGACTTTCATTTACAATGCTTGCAAGCCCAATCTGCAACCGGTAACACCAAAACCGCTCATCACCTAGTTTGGCTGTTTCATAGCCACAGAGTGTCTTGGAAATCCAGCTCCCTGAAAGTCCAGCGTTACCACTGGGGAAGACAGCTACAGTCACATGTCCTGCAAGTTAGGGCATGTTAATAATGTAATTTCCATGCATTAAAGCAAGGTCCCCTTAAAAAAAAAAAAAAAAAACAAGAAGCTGGGCCAGCTGAGTGGCGCAGTGGTTAAGCGCTGGCTTTGGACGCCGGCGACCCCGGTTCAGGTCCCACACGTGAGGGCCAGTGACACTGCCCTCATAAAAACAAACAAACAAACAAAAAAACCAAGAAGCTGAACAACTTAGTTCTTTCACCAGGAAAATTTGTTGGAGGCGGGGGGTCAATTCCAATTATGATATAACATTCTGAGTTTTCAAAATCCTTTGATGCACTGGAATTTAGTATGTGGATATATAAAATAAGCAAATTCAGCCATGTTTTCATGATATACTGACGTGTATAATGGCAGGAGTTATAATTTTTCATTCAGGTGTTTTTAATTTGCATCAGATTTCTTATCCAAAACTACCTATAATTTTGAAGGCCAAGCCAATAAGCTGTGTGTAGAGCCCTCCAGCCCAGAGCGTCCTCTGAAAGTAGTAAAGGGGATATTTTATATTATATGGTTGCTGTCCATGACATCAAACTTGGTGGCTAGGGACTTATCCCAAAGCACGTTAACATGCTTTTGTAGGCAGCTCTTTCCGCTCCAGCAGCATCAGACTCTTACCTTCTGGAGCACCTCAGCAATGAGGGGACATAGTTCTCCCTGGTATTCGGAGCCCTGGAGTGAGCCAGGGCACTGCTTGGGGAGGAATCACGTCATTTTTGTGTGTCACCATCCAAACCTGCCCCTACATGCTGCTTTATCTTCTCAGCTTTCTCATATGAGGAGAGAACACCCAGGAGATGGGCCAAGCCAAAGGCACAGGCTTCTTTCAGCAAGGTGGATGCTTCGGGGAGGGGGAAGAGTAGGGGGTGGGGAATGTGAGAAGATAGGGCAGCACAGTGGGTGGCCAGAGGAAGACCTGTCCACATCCTTTTCTTACCAGGATCTGCTGCTGCTGATCCCTTCTCACCTTTCCCTTGGAATACACAGGGAGCTAGCTCTCAGAGGCCAATGAAATGAATCTCTGGTCTGCCATTTACCAGCTGTGAAACGTTGAGAAAGTTACCTAATCTCTCCTGTTGTTTGATCTGTAAAATGAGGCCAACATACCTGCCTCACCGGGCATTGTGAGGATTAAGTGAAATTCTTCAAATACCTGACTCAGAGTTGGCTCTCATTCCCTAAATGTTAATGCCCTTCCTCCCTTCCTTGTTTCCCGTAGAAAACTTCAGACATTTTGGCTTGCTGATTTGATGGTGTGAGCGGGGGACCATTTGTCTTAGGGCAGTAAGAGTCAGTGTTGGTGTTGACTAAATTATTCCAAAAGGAACGTGAAGGAATGAATAGTGACATATGGCCTAAGCAATCTTACGTGTGTTTCAGACATTACTACTTACAAGTAACATTAAAGTGCCATACCTTGCATTCCTACATCCTCTCATCAGTATAACCTCTATGGAGGCAGCTGGCAACTGCTCTCAAAACTTAAAATACACACACTCTTTGACTTAGTAGTTCCACTTCAGGAAATTTATCTTCCAAATATTTTCACACATGTGCACATTTACAAAATCTTTACAAGTTAATTTTGTTACAGAAAAATATGTTAAACACTCTTATCTGTAGGAGACTGGTTAAACTATGGTTTATCCATATACTGGAGCATTATGCTTAAGTTTAACAAAATAAAGCTATTCTATGCTATTGGGTTGTAGGAAAAGTCATGACGCATTTTTGTGACGAAAAACATAGAAAAAATACGTCATGACTTTTCCAACAACCCGATATTATGTGTTACTTCTATGGAATGATTTCCATGCAAAGAACAGAAAACTACGTGTAGTATGACATGCACTTATTTATTTTTAAGGGGTGTTGTGTGTGTGCGTGTATGTCTGCGCACACACACACACACACACACACACACACACACACACACACACACACAAGAAATGGATGCGAGTTGTTCCTGGGATGGGCCATTACAGCATTGCAACAAAGGCCGGGGTGGGGGATTAACTTTTCTCTGTACACCCCTTTCAACTGCTTTGACTTTTTCTTACCATGTGCATCTATCATCTATTCCAAAACATACACGAAAGGTAATTTTAAAAAGAGCCTTTTCCAAAACAATAAACAACTTTCTTCCAGATTACAAGGTTAGAAAAAACGTGGACTGCCCTGCGGCACCAGTATACCCAAACTGCCATTCTCTACGAAAAACAACTGAAGCCATTCAGCAAAATCCTGCACGAAGGCAGAGGTGAGTGCAGGGTCAGCAGAGTGGACCTGGGGTCTGCCCTACTGGTGTCTGTAAGGCCAATAGATTGTATCTGTTCTGGTTTGATCAAAGCATGTACCAGGGTGTATTATGAGGCCCTGGGTTATCTGCAGGATCGTTGATGGGTAAATGAAGGTTTTCATCAGATGACAGCATTCCTTGTAGGAGGTCTGAAGTTGCTAAAAAAAAAAAAAAAAAAAAAGACACCAGCTACCAGCCACCTCATTCTGTGCTTAACCTTTCAAATATGCATCCGAGTAATATTAATAGTCACCATGCTGTATATTACATCCCATGATTTATCCATTTTGTAACTGGGAATTTGTACCTTTTGATCCCCTATACCTATTTCACCCACCCCCTCACCTCAGGCAACCACCAATCTGTTCTCTGTATGAGCTCAGGATTTTTTGTTTGTTTTTTTCTGGATTCCACATATAAGTGAGAGCATATGTGACTTATTTCACTTAGCATAATGCCTTCAAGGTCCATCCATGTTGTCACAGGAAATCATTCTTTCTTATGGTTGAATGATATCCCATTGTCTATAGGTACCATATCTTCCCTACCTGTTCATGTTTTGATAGACATTTAGGTTGTTTCCATGTCTTGGCTATTATAAATAATGCTGCAATTAACACAGGGGGTGCATATGTCTTTAGGAATAAGTGTTTTCAAATTTTTTAGTTAGAGACCCAAGAGGGATTACTGGGTCATATGGTAATTCTACTCTTGATTTTTAAAGGAGCCTCCATACTGTTTTCCATAGTGGCTGTACCAATTTACACTCCCACTAATCTGGCACAAAGGTTCCCTTTTCTCCACATCCTTGCCAACACTTTTTTTGGGGGGGGGTAATAGCCATTTGAACTGGTGTGAGGTGGTAGGTCTTGTGGAAACTGGCATTTCCCTGATGATTAGTGATTTTGAGCATCGTTTCATGTACCTGTTAGTCATCTGTATGTCTTCTTTGGAAAAATGTCTATATACATCCTCTGCCCATTTTTAAATCAGATTGGATTTTTGTTTTGTTTTGTTTTGATATTGAGTTGTATGAGTTCTTCATTTATTTTGGATATTAACACCTTGTCAGATATATGATTAGCAAATATTTTCTCTCATTCAGTAGGCTGATTTTCATTTTGTTGATGGTTTCCTTTGCTGTGCAGAATCTTTTTAGTTAGATATAGTGCCACTTGTTTATTTTTGCTTTTTTGTTGCCTGTGCTTTTGGTATCAGATCCAAAAAAAAATCATTGCCAAGATCAGTGTCAAGGAGCTAACTGCCTGTTTTCTTCTAGTTTTATGGTTTCAAGACTTAGTCAAGTCTTTAATCCATTTTGAATTAATTTGTATATGGTGTAAGATAGCGTTCGAGATTAATTCTTTTGCATGTCACTATGCAGTTTTCGTAACACCATTTATTAAAGACTATTCCTTTCTTCATTGTATGACTATTGACTCCTGTATTATAAATTAATTGATCATACAGGCATGAGTTTATTTCTGGGCTCTCTTTCTGTTCCATTGATCTATGTGTCTGTGTTTATGCAGTACCACAGTTTCATTACTATAGTTTTGTAATAGAGTTTGAAATCAGGGAGCATGATGTCTCTACTTTTGCTCTTCTTAAGATTGCTTTGGCTATTCGGGGTCTTTTGTGGTTCCATACATATTTTATTTATTTATTTATTTATTTATTTATTTATTTATTTATTTATTTATTATCTTATGTTTTATCACCAGCCTATACATTTTTTTTTTAAAAGATTTTATTGGGGAATTGGCGGAGGGGAACAGCGTTGGAGAACAGACAAGTTGCTGTCTTTTTTTGTTCTTCAGTCTAGTTGCAGAGGACGTTGCTTCACTGTTGGTATCATCATTGCGCTCTTCCCGGATGAGGCAGATCGGTCGCTGGCCTCTGGATGTCGCTCACCGCGGCTATTGGCAGCTCACGCTTGGCTGCCAGCCACTCACGCTGGCTGCGGGCCACTCACTGTAGCCTATGGCAGCCCACTGCAGCAGGGGCTGCAGCCCACACCATCACCGGGGCTCGCACAGCCCAGCTCCAGGTGGAGCTGTTGTTAGCTGTAGAGGGCAGTGTCACTGGCCCTCATGTGGGATCCGAACCGGGGCCGCTGGCATCCCAAAACCAGCGCTTAACCAATGTGCCACTCGGCCGGCCCTCCATACATATTTTAGAACTGTTGGTTTTTAAACTTAGATGTTTTGGAGGCTTGTCTCCCAGACACAGGTCTTAGAAGTTGGGGTGCCCATTGTGGGTTTCAAGCCCTTTGCTCCTCAGAGAGAAGCTCCGGGTTTTGAGCCCCTCCAGACTGTGGGTCTTTACACTAGGCTTGGGGTTTATAATGAGGCTGTGCCCAGCCTTTCCTACCCATCAAGGTGTGGGCCTTCTCTCACTGGCCCAATGCATAGGAGTTGCTCAGACAGCTTTTAATTTTTTTCAGAGGAAGTTGTTCCATATTTAACTGCAGTCAGTGTGCCCATGAGAAGAGGTGAGCCTAGGATCCTCCTACATTGCCAATCTTGAGCTGGAACTCTCTGTACTTAACTTTAAAAGAAAACATGATACAGAAAACTTTACCCCTTATTTTTCAGAGTCCACGTGTGTCCCCCCAGACAATATATCTGTCCCACTGCTGATGCCTCTTGTAACCTTAATGGAGCGCCAGGCTGTCACTTATGAAGGAACTGACATGTGGGAAAACAATGAAGAAAGTTGTGAGATTGTGATGAACCACTTGGCAACAGCCCGACTCATGGCAAAGGCTGCAGATGGTTACCGGATGAATGCCGAGAGGATCCTGGAAGGTAAGGGCTGTTTTTCATTTGCTGATGTCTGTCTATTCTGCGTAGTAATAGGAATGAAGGACTAAAAAGAGCATGGATGTTCTCAATTAGAAAAAGACCAAGCAGGAAACATTAAGGCATGGGAATTCCATTTCCTATATGATTGATCATTACTTCCTCTTAATTCCTAAATGACTTAAGGATCCTGTCTCTCCCTTCTTTGTATGTATTCTGTTGTGTCATTGGTATTAGTACCTCTAATAATTTCTATTAGTAAACATGATGGGCCAACATGAGGAGTTGGAACTCTATCTGTCTTCATTTATCAGCATTCCTATTCTTCAGTCACACTGGGAAGTGAGCTCCCCTGCTCATAGCATCAGAGGGTCTCACACAAGCAAAGGTACTGAAAGAACTTGGGGAAAAGTACAAACCACAAGTATTTTGGTTTGGACTAGTGTAAAGTGTGTCTTAAGGAATGGGCAATGAGGCTGAAGAAGGTGGGACAGGTGGGAAGGCCTTCTATATAGGGCTGGGGCTGAGGGAGTGCCGGTGAAGGGTTTTAAACATGGGACAGTGTCATCACACGGTCAAATGTATGTTTTAAACCTGGCATCTGTGAGGAGGAAGGGTGGAGGCTGAAAGCTTGTTGGCAAAAAGACCATTCAGGAAGCAAGTGCAAGACTGAGGGCTTTACCAAGGCAGTTGTCAGGGATGGCTATTTTTAATTCCTTCAATTTTATTCCTTTTAATGTTCTTTACGTACCCACAGTTTGATCCCCAAGGTTAAGAACTATATGGGGCAGGAGAGGCCAATTATTGCATCCTAAAACAAAGCTGCCACTTCAGAACCAGAATTTAGGACTAAACAATTTGCACTGTCTGCTGTAGATATAAGCATCACATACCTCTTTCATTTTTTTCCCCCTGAAAGTTCTTGAAAGTTAACAGTGAAGAACTCAAACAGTAAAAGCACATAATTCAATTCACCAGATAGTAGAGTGCCTGCTTATACAAAGCCAACACATATATTACATTGGATTTTGCTTAAGTCTACGAGTATGTAATAGGATGGGTTTTGGAAAAAAACTGCTTTAAGCTGTTCTGCAGCAAATTACTTTAAAGGTATCTGATGGTATTTCTCAGTTGATCCTGTTACAGGTTCATATAGCAAGTTCCCACTGCTAGAAGTGACTGTGAACCCAGTAAGGGTAGAGATTTGCTCACCATCATATCCCCAGCACCCAGTCCAGGGTAGGCACTCAAAGCATATTAACTGAATAGAAGTTGTCATCTGGTCTCTGGTTGGTTATCTGTCAAAGACATTCTGGCATCACTTGGAAGGATGGACTAAAAGGCTTCTATTATCCTCTCCCCCACCAAGATCCTGTGATCCAGAAGGTGGAAATATATTTCATGACAGAGTAGGGTACTCCAGCAATAATCAAGGATGAGCACCACAGGCCTTTATGCCTCTTTGGCCAAAGTTTTCCCCCTCTCTAGTAGAGTTGACTGAGCATCCTTGGCCTTAAGTAGACCAGATGTTTTCTTTTATAGAAGAGGAGAGTTGAGAAACAGGCCCACACATATGGCCATCAATTGATTTTTGACAAAACTATCAAGATAATTCATTGGATAAAGTATAGTCTTTCAGCAAATGGTACTGGAACTACTGAATATTATATGCAGGGGAAAAAAATCTTGATCTTTACTTCATACTATATACAATAATTAATCTAAAAATGGATCATACAGCCATAATGTAAGAGTAAATAAAAGTAAGTATAAAGATCTTATAAGGAAACATAGAAGTTCTTTGTGCCCTTGAGTTAGGCAAAGATTTCTTAGGACAAAAAGCTTGAACCATAACAGAAAACACTGATAAATCAAAATTTAAAATTTTGCTCTTCAAGACACCGTTAAGAAAGTGAAAAGGCAAGCCAAAGACTAGAACATATTTGGCAAACACATATCTGATGAAGAACATATAAAGGACTCTTAGAACTCAATGAGAAGACAAACAAGATTTGAACAGACAAATGATTTGAATAGACACACCAGTGAAGATATAGGAATGACAAGTAACTACATGGAAAGATGTTCAAAACATTAGTCATTAGGGAAATGGAAGTTTGAGCCACAATGAGATACCACCACACGCTATGTAGACTGACAATACTGAGTTGGCAGCATGTGGAGGAAACAGTCTTTATGTTACTGATGAGAATGTAAAATGGTAGAGACATTTTAGAGAGTTTGGCAGCTTCTTTAAAAGTAAACATATATTTACGATATGTCCCAGTAATTCCACAGCTAGAGGAATGAAAACGCATGTCTCCACGAAGACTTATACACAAATGTCCACATTATTCATAATAGCCAGAAACTGGAAACAATCCAAATGTCTACCAGCTGAGTGAATAAACAAAATGTGGTAAGTCCATATAACTGAATACCACTCAGCAATAAAAAGGAATTATTGATAACATGCAATAATATGGAATAATCTGAAACATATCATGCTAAGGTAGACACAGAAAGTTCATATTATATCATTTTATTTATATCAAGGTTCTAGAAAAGAGAAAATAGTATCAAAAAGCAGATTAGTGGTTGGCTGGGGTTTGGGGTAGGAGCACGGATTCACTACAAAGTGGTACTAGGGAACTTTCTAGGGGGATAGAAGTGCGAATATAAATGTACTATTATAAACCAAACTGTGCAGCTAAAATGGGTCAATCATGGCATGTAAATCATACATCAATAAAGTTGTTAAAAAAAACAAGGTACTCTGAATACCCCTGACAGCACTACGACCCACAGTGGCTTATGCACATGAATTTTATTCTATCATTTTTCAGTGAGCTTGCTTGTTATTCCTTCTCTTAGGTACTCAGGCCCTTGAGAGTGGGACTCTGCCCTCCCTTATATAGAACACATCCTACACTTTTCCTTGGGGTCATTGTTTAAAGTTCTAAGATGTTCATTTTGATCCTACTTTAAATGAGCAAGTGTTCAGTCTATTTTCAACACTGTGTTTTAGGCAGAACTGAAAGAACTTTTTTGTTTTGTTTTATTTCTATTAGGCTTCCAGCCAGATGAAGAAATGAGTGAAATCTTCAAGACTGAATTTCAAATGCGGTTGCTGTGGGGCAGCAAAGGTGCACAAGTCAATCAGACAGAGCGATACAAGAAATTCAACCAAATTTTAACTGCCCTCTCACGTAAATTGGAGCCTCCGCCTGTAAAGCAGGCAGAGCTCTGATAACTCCCCAGAAAACTTAGGATGTTCTTTCAAGGTTCTCCAGTTTCTTCTTTGGGAAAGCTTATCATGTGCTAAAGTAATAATGTGCAAACCTGACAATATACAAGGTTTTAGTATCCACAGGATATTAACATGTAAATTGTACAGAGCACACTTATTTATGAATTGTTTAAAATTACTACTGATTTTTAAGTGAATGATAATTTATTATTAAGGTAACTATTACTAATGTTAATCAGCAAATTTAAGAGAAGACTTAGCTATGTTGACTGGTTGCTTTCTATTACTGAGGTATTTGACCACTTTAGTTTTAATTCCATGTCAGTAAGTGTAAATAGAAAAGTTTAAAAGCATGAAACATTTCAAAAGGTATCAGTTGTATGATATTCTTCAACTAAATATGAAAAATGTAAATAGTCATATGAAAATATATCTTTTTGTGAAACAGTTGTATCCAGTCTCTTTAATATTAAACCATCATAGTACTATAATTGTACTTCCTACCGTCCTGGGGTACCCTCTTCCCTAGCCTCTATATCCTGATAGTAAACAAAAATTAATGAAAGTGGTATAGAAAATGTAAGGTTTCTGGCTTAGGAGACAGAGTAAATAGTGATACAAAATAGAGCTGGCTCCTGAAGACCTACATTCAAATAAAGCTGTGTGGCTGCTAAGCAGCTGGACTTTGGACAAGTTCACCTCATCAAGTCCTACGTACAGCACAGCACCTGGTACAAAGGGAGTACCTGGATGTTAGCATCGTTCGTGACATCAATTCACATTTCCAAATAATTGACTGCCTGCTATTGTTCCTCTAGCTGCTAAGTATGAGGTTTTAGTACTCCCACAGATTAAAGTAAACCAAAAATGAATATATGAATACACACACACACACACACACACACACACACACAGATCAAACACAAACAGAAGCAATGTCTTCACAAATAAAATGCTAGAAAAAAAAATTTAGAACCCCAATGCTTTTATACACTATATATATATATAGTATTATATATATTTTTTAAATTGGGGAATTAGGGGAGGGGAACAGTGTTGGGGAATTGGGGAGGGGGACCAGCCAAGTTGTTGTTCTTCAATCTTCATTGTGGAGATCCATCGACAGCTCGTGGCCTCTAAACTCAAGGTGCTGTGTTACAATCTCAGTTGCGGGTGGGCATAGCCACCATCCCATGTGGGAGTCGAGCCAGCAGCCTTGTTGTTAAGAGTGCATGCTCTATCCACAGAGCTATCCGAGTAGCAGCTCAGCTCAAGGTGCCAAGTTCAGTCTTAGTTGTGGGCGGGTGTAGCCCACCATCAAACAGGCAGTCTTGTTGTTAGGATCATGTGCTCTCACCAGCTAAGCCATCCTGCCACCTGTTGGCAGCTCAGCAGCGGCTCAGCTCAGGAGCAGCGTCACTGGCCCATGTAGGAATCGAACTGGTGGCCCTGTTGCTCAAAGCTCGCACTCTTAATCTAACTCTTAACCAACTGAACCACTTGGCCAGCCCTAGAATTTATATATATATTTTAAGATTTTATTGGGAAATTGGGGGAGGGGAACAGCATTGGAGAATCAGGGAAGGGGAATAGACAAGTTACAACATTTTGTTCTTCAGTCTAGTTGCGGAGGACGTTGCTTCACTGTCCCATGTTGGTATCATCATTGCGCTCTTTCCGGTGAGGCAGATCAGTCACCGGCCTCTGGATGGTCGCTCACCGCAGCTATTGGCAGCTCATGCTGGCTGCCAGCCGCTCACTGTAGCCTATGGCAGCCCACTGCAGCAGGGGCTGCAGCCTATACCATCGCTGGGGCTCACAGCCCAGCTCCAGGTGGAGCTGTTGTTAGCTGTAGAGCACAGTGTCACTGGCCCTCACATGTGGGATCTGAACCAGGGCTGCTGGTGTCCCAAGCCAGCTTTTAACCAATGCGCCACTCGGCCGGCCCGAGAATTATATTTTGAATGCAATGCAAACATATACAGATGTGTATATGGAAAAATCAACACAAACAGGAAATGAGTATTTAAAAAATAGATTTTAAGAGAAAATAAGTAGATGCTTTAGAAATGTGTAATAATTAAACTAAAAACTTAGTGGATGCTAACAAGCAGTAGATTAGATCCAACTGAAGCTTTTTTTTTTGGAAGACATATCTAAAGACCATGCCCAGAACACAGTAGAAACAAGGAGAAGAAAAATAGAAGTGATTAAAAGACTTAAAGGATTGAATGACCCAATGCATCTCATCAGAGTTGCTGAAGTAAAGAAAGTGTGGTGGAGAGGAGGCAATTCATCCAGGAGAAAGGTCTGAGATTTAAGAACTGTGAGCAGAGAAACTGGTAAGCTAATAGGTATATTGAAACAAACACTAAAAATAATAGTGTCTACACTGTGAGGTTAAAAAGGTAATTAATACAATAGCACAGACCAGGAGTGGGGCAATCAGTTATTAGAGTTCTGATTAACTGTTATCCTTCTAATCAGTAGAAGGATTAAGATACTGATTAGCTTTAAGTTTTAAGTGAGTATGTAAAATGTGGGCAAATACCACAAGAACAGAAATTAGGGTCAATGTTTCAAACTAGTAGAGGAAAAAATGGGAGAAAACAAACAAAAATATGTATAGAGAAAAGTGAGATAGCTGGCAAGCACAAAGATGGCAGAAATTAGTCCAAACTTATCAATAATCATTACAAATGTAAAGAGACTGAGTCTGCTGGTTAAGAATCAGAGATAGGGCTGGCTGAGTAGTGCATTGGTTAAGAGCTGGCTAGTGACACCAGTGGCCCGGTTCGGAACCCACATCTGAGGGCCAGTGACACTGCCCTCTACAGCTAACTGTAACAGCTCCACCTGGAGCTGGGCTGTGCGAGCCCCGGCAACGGTGTAGGCTGCAGCCCCTGCTACAGTGGGCTGCCATAGGCTACAGTGAGTGGCCGGCAGCCAGCGTGAACTGCCAATAGTCGCAGTGAGCGGCCATCCAGAGGCCGGCAACCGATCTGCCTTATTCAGGAAGAACGCAATGACGAAACCAACATGGGCCAGTGAAGCAATGTTCTCCGCAACTAGACTGAAGGACAAAAAGACAGTAATTTGTCTGTTCCCCTCCCCCAATTCCCCAACACTGTTCCCCTCCCCCAATTCCCCAATAAAATCTTTAACAAAAAAAGGAGGTAAAAATGTATTTTTAAAAAATCAGAGATGGCCAACTAGATTTAAAACAACCTTTTGTTGTTTATAAGAAACATAAAGCATAAACACACATAAAAAGTCCATTAAAAAGGTCAGGATATGGGGGGAGGAGTGGGAGGGGAGAATTGGGGGTGGGGGGTTGTCACTTTGAGGGGTAAAAAGTATAACTATTGCACTTTGTTGTACACCTGAAGCTAATTAAAATATATATATAAAAAAAAGAAATAAAAAGAAAAAAAAGAAATGCAAATAAAGTCCCCTATAGTTTTGCATTAAAAAAAAAAAAGGTCAGGATAATTACACAAGCGGGAACAAGGTATACTGTGTAAAGGGGTGTGGTGGGTTTCTGGGGTGTTAGTAATGCTTTTATTTCCTGACTCGAGTGTTCACTTTCTAATAACTTGGGCTGCACATTTGTTTTATGTATTCTCAATGTATATTTCATAATAAAGTGTTAAAACATTTTTTAAAATATGTGATACGTAGGAGTATTCCTAACAAAAGATGTACAAGAACTTGAAGAAATTTTTAAACTTATTTAAAAAAATCTGTCTGAAAAACACTGAAGAAAAATAAAGGGAAGTACCGTGTTCAGAGATTAGAAGATTTGGTATCAGAGATATGTTAGTTCTTAAAGTGATATATAAACTCAATGCATCCCAATCCCAATCCAATGGGATTTTTCAAGCTAACTTGATAAATTTTGCCTAAATCTTATATGGCTAGGAATAGTCAAGACCATCCTAGGAAAATAAGATGGGGGAGGGGGAATATGATCTCCCAGACACAGAAGTTCATTATTAAGCTATGGTAATTAGAAACCGTCATTAGAAATTTGATATATGACAGAAGTAACATTGCCAATCAATAGGGAAAAGGATGACGTTTTAAATAAATAAATTTTGAACAACTGGTTAAGCAAATGAAAGGGGAGAAAATGGTTCTTTACTTCATCATACACCAAAATCCATTTGAATTAAGAACCTACATGTGAAAGGCAAAAGCATAACACTTCGGAAGAAAATACAGAATATCTTTTTTACTTTAATCAAGGAAGAATTTCTTAAACTAGACAGAAAAAGCATTAA
Source organism: Aselliscus stoliczkanus (assembly GCA_033961575.1). Lineage (NCBI taxonomy): Eukaryota > Metazoa > Chordata > Mammalia > Chiroptera > Hipposideridae > Aselliscus > Aselliscus stoliczkanus. The sequence continues at coordinate 109,333,617 of CM066730.1, forward strand.
ATATGAAAGATTGACCAATCTACATTCAAATGAATTTATATTCATTAAACAATTATCATAGATAAATGGAAAGAACTGAGAGATGACGTTAGCAACACATGAAGCTGACAAGAAATTCGTACGGTAGGCAGCCTCCAAGACTCCCCGATGTTCCCCGCCATGTGGTGTTCACACCCTGTTCTCCCACATTGTACCAAGGATGGTGGTCTGCATCTCCCAGTGCATAGAGCAGAAGTAATGGTATATAACGTCTGAGATTGGGTTATAAAGACTATAGCTTCTGTCTTGAGTTTTCACTCTTTTGGATCACTCACTGGGGGAAGCAAGATGCCACGTCGTGAGCATCCCCATGAAGCGGTACACATGGCAAGAAATCGAGGGCTGCCAACAATCACATGAATGATCTTGGAAGGGACTGCACAGCCCAGTAAAGCCTTGAGATGACTGCAACCTTAGCCAACATCGTGACTACAACCTCCTGAGAAACTCTGAGCCACAGCCACCAGCTATGTTACATAGCAAGGAATAATTAATACAATTAGCACTCTCAACACATGAAGAACTCCCATGAATGAATATGGAAAGACAACCAACCAAAGAAAAAAAGGGACAAAAGCTATAAAGAGGCTTTTCAAATGAAGAGGAAACATAAAGGTACATAAGATGTTCAACTTCATCAATAATCAGGAAAAAGCAAATTAAGACCAAATTAAGTGAAATGCTATTTTATATCCATCGAATTGACAAAATGTGAAAGGTCTGACTGCTAAGTGTTGGCTAAGTAAGATATGGAGCATAAGTAACCCTTATCATCCACAACTTGTAGGTGTGTAAAAATATTACAATCACTTTGAGGGTTAAATGTGATCCTAACTTTTTATTTTTATTTTATTTAATTTAGCTTTTTCTAAAGTTTTTTTCCTATTTCAATGTTTTATTTATATTATTATTTTTTATTAGTTTTAGGTGTACAAAACAATAGTTGTACTTTTCACCCCTCATAATGTGACCCCCTCTCCTGATTAACTGCCCCCTCCGTTATCATACATATTTATCACAATTCCATCGACTCCACTCCCCGCATTGTATTCCACATCCTGTAACCACAGATATATGTGTCAAATCTTAGTTGACATACAATATTATTCAACAGCAGCTTCAGATGTACAGTGCAGTGGTCAAGCCTCTACACCGTCCATGAAGTGGTCTCCCTAACAAGACATGATTCCTTCTGACCCCCTAAAAAATACTTACATTATTGATTTATTCCCCAAACTGTCTTTCATATCCCTGTGGCAATATCGTAGTTACCAATTTATGTGGTCTCGTCCCTTCATCTTCTCCCTTATGCTCACCCCCGTCCCATCTAGCAATCATCTGTTTTTCCTCCTCTGTGTCTGAGACTATTTCTGTTTACATTGCTCATTTATTCAGTTCTTTAGATTCCACATATAAGTAAGATCATATGGTATCTGTCTTTCTCTGACTTATTTCACGTAGTATGATGTTCTCCAGGTCCATGCATATCGTTGCAAATGGTACAATTTCATTCCTCTTTATAGCTGAGTAATATTCCGTTGTATAAATGTACCAGTTTCTTGATCCAGTCATCTACCGATGAGCAGGAAAGGAACAGCGTTGGGGACGTTGCTTCACTGACCCATGTTGGTATTATCATTGTGTTCTTCCCAGCTGAGGCAGTCACTCGCCAGCCATTGGACAGCAGCCCACGGCAGCTCACGAAAGCTCACTCCAGGTGCGGGCCAGCCCCACTGCAGCCTACGCCATTGCTGGCAACTCAGGGCAGCCCAGCTCCAGGTCGAGCTGTTGTTCACCATCTTAGCTGTAAAGGGCCCAATGTCACTGGCCCTCATGTGGGATCCGAACCGGGACCCTGCTGCTCAGAGCTGGCATCCCATGCCAACTCTTAACCAATGCGCCACTCAGCCAGCCCAGATACTAACTTTCTAAAGTGAAGATAAATATATCCCATAACCTAGCAATTCCACTCCGAGGTATAGATCTTAGAGAAACGCTTGTATCTATAAATATGCACATGGATGCAGGGCAGCACTGTTTATACAGCTGAGCTTTGAACAACACGGGGTTAAGAGTGCCAACCCCCAACCCACCACAGTCAAAAACTTGAGTATAACTTTTGACTCCCCACCAACTTTACTAATAACCTGCTGTTGACCAGAAGCCTTACCAATAAAAGTCAATTAACACATATTTTGTATGTTATATGTATTATATACTGTATTATTACAATAAAATAAGCTAGAGGAAAGAAAATGTTATAATGAAAATCATAAAATACATTTACAGTACTGTACTGTATTTATAGATAACTGTTAAATTTACATCATCTGTTTATGTCAGTACTTACACCAATATAGTCTTATGATACAAAACACTGTAGATGTTATACATATTACTAATTCTAGACATGAAAAATAAAAACATGTGAAAAAGAAATTCATATTTAGATATAATGATTCATGCATTAATAAAGCAGTAATAATATGATTGCTTTATGATAGCCTAGTGTAACCAATGCTATTGCTTCACTGTAGCCTAGCCTATACACCAATGAATAGTTATAAAATTTTTATAGGGGCCAGCCAAGGATCTCAGTTGGTGAGAGAGCAAGCTCTGAGCAACAAGGTCGCCAGATCGATTCCCACATGGGCCAGTGAGCTGTGTCCAAGAGGAGCTGCCGCTGAGCTGGTGAGAGCGCATGCTCTTAACAAGGTTGCCAATTCAACTCCCGATCAGGATGGTGGGCTGCACATCCCCACCCCTCACCCCCGTAACTAAGATTGAACATGGCACCTTGAGTTAAGCAGCCGCAAGTTGCCGACAGGTGGCTGCATGGCTCAGTGTGCAAAAAGGATGCCAGTTCGCACCCCCCGCACCAACTAGATTGTAAGCAGCAACTGAACTTGGAGCTGAGCTTGTACCATCCACAACTAAGATTGATGGACAACTTGACTTGGCACTGATAGGTCCTGGAAAAACACAATGTTCCCCTTCCCCAACACTGTTCCCCTCCCCAATTCCCCAATAAAATCTTTAAAAAAATAAAAATTTTTATGATATATTGTATTACAGTCATTTATAATGTGTCATTGGAAACAGTTACTTTTTAAAAAACCACTTACCTGTGATATGTTGATATATAGTATCTCCAATTACAAGTCATATAGTAGAATAATTCTTTGCAAGCAAACTCATAAAACAATAAGAAATCTAACATATTTTAAATTCTATATTAAATATCACTCACCTTATGCTTATGCAAGGATAGGCTTTCCACTTCCATACACAAATTGCACACTATGTTCTACACGATGAATACTGAGGTGATGACACAAAAACATTTCCATACAGTTCTTGCTGTAGTTATTAGATTTTCACACGACACACACATACACAACAGATGTTTATTAACTGTACAGCATGATGATGATGATTTTTTTTTTAAAGATTTTATTGGGGAGTTGGGGGAGGGGAACAGCGTTGGGGAATTGGGGAAGGGGAACAGACAAGTTGCTGTCTTTTTGTTCTTCAGTCTAGTTGTGGAGGACGTTGCTTCACTGGCCCATGTTGGTATCCTCATTGCGCTCTTCCTGGGTGAGGCAGATCAGTCGTTGGCCTCTGGATGGTTGCTCACCGCGGCTATTGGCAGCTCACGCTGGCTGCTGGCCGCTCACTGTAGCCTATGGCAGCCCACTGCAGCAGGGGCTGCAGCCTACACCATCACTGGGGTTTGCACATCCCAGTTCCAGGTGGAGCTGTTGTTAGCTGTAGAGCGCAGTGTCACTGGCCTTCATATGTGGGATCCGAACCGGGGCCGCTGGCATCCCCAAACCAGCTCTTAACCAATGCGCCACTCGGCAGGCCCAGCATGATGATTATTTACTGTTCATTAAGTGAAAGTGGATCATCAAGGCCTTCATCCTCATTGTCTTCACACTGAGTAGGCTGAGGAGGAAGAGGGGTTCGTCTTGTCATCTCAGGGATGCAGAGGAGAGGAGGCGACAGTGGGAGTAACTTTATGGAAATATATTTTAATTTCTGATTTTTTTTGCTTCCTCATTTCTCTAAAAATGTTTCTATATGGTACCAATCCTTTCTTCTACCGTTTGCTTTAGTTGCAGTGCCTTTATCATCGAAGGGTCCATGTTGTAAAGGGAGTCAAAAGTAGTTGGATAGGGCTGGCCAAGTGGCATGGTGGTTAAGTGCTGGCTTGGGAAGCCAGCAGCCCCGGTTCAGGTCCCACATATGAGGGCCAGTGACACTGCCCTCAAAAAAAAAAATAATAAAATAATAAAATAAAATAAAGATTGTTGTAGCAGATACTGTTTTAAAAAAAAAAAAGTAGTCTTGGCTAATTGGAACCCTTCTGCCAGATTGTCTAACATCAATTTGTTTTCCAGCACTGCTTCTACATCATCTTCCTCATCGTCTGGCACTGACTGGGTTAGAAGCACTCACCTCCATCAAGTTGTCTTCTGTTAATTCCTCTGTTGTGGTGTCTATTAGCTCCTGAATTTCAAGATCCTTATCTTGAAATCCTTCACTCTTTTTTTTTTTTTGTGCTGTATCTACAATCTCTTTCATGATTTCCTTAATTGGCTCTGTCGTAAATCCTGTTAAGTCTTGCACAGCATCTGGACAGTTTTATCCACCAGGGATTTATTGTTTGGGGACTTTCACAGCTTTTCCTGTAACTACGATGGCATCTTCAATGGTGTAATCTCTCCAGACTTTCATGATGTCCTATCAGGGTTCTCTTCCATAATGTCAACAATTGTTTCCATCGAGTACCATGTGTAATAAACCTGAAAGGTCCTTATGACTTCCTAATCTAGAGGCTGAATAGAGACGTTGTGTTTGGGGGCAAGTACACCACTTTGACACCTTCAATATGGAAATCATGAGGTTCTGAGTGGCCAGGAGCACTGTCCAATATCAAAAGGACTTTCAAAGGCATTCCCTTACTGGGAAGGTACTTCCTGACTTGAGGGACAAAGCACTGATGGAACCAATCCAGAAAAAAGGTTATTGTTGTCCAGGCCTTCTTGCACAACCAAAAGACTAGCAGCTGGTGTTTATCTTTCCCCTTCAAGTCTCTGGGTTTACCAGCTTTAGAGATAAGGGCAGTCTTGACCATAAACCCAGCTGCATTTGCACAAAACAGTAGTCAGCCTTACCCTTCCTGCTCTTAAGTCCTGCTGCTTGCTTCTTACTAATAAATGTCTTTGTGGCTCCCTCCCCGCCCACACACAAACACCCCAGAATAGGGCATTTTCATCTGCATTAAAAACTTGTTCAGATATCCTTTCTCCTTAATGATTTTCTTAATGGCGTCTGGGAACTTTGCTGCCCCTTTGTCAAGAAATGTTGCTTCTTCTATTATCTTGACATTTTAAAAGGCAAACCCCTTGCTAAAGTGATCAAACCATCCTTTGCTGGCATTAAATTCTTCAGCCTTAGATCAATCATCTTTCTTTTGCTTTGTCATAAAATGGCCACTTTTTCTCAAATGATATTAGTGTCTATAGGTATGCTTTTTTAAAAAAAAAAAGATTTTATTGGGGAATTGGGGGAGGGGAACAGACAAGTTGCTGTCTTTTTGTTCTTCAGTCTAGTTGAGGAGGACTTTGCTTCACTGGTCCATGTTGGTATTGTCATTGCGTTCTTCCCGGATGAGGCAGATTGGTCACCGGCCTCTGGATGGTCTCTCACTGCAGCTATTGGCAGCTCACTCTGGCTGCCAGCCACTCACGCTGGCTGCCGGCCACTCACTGTAGCCTATGGCAGCCCACTGCAGCAAAGGCTGCAACCTACATCATTGCCGGGGCTCGCAGCCCAGTTCCAGGTGGAGTTGTTGTTAGCCTAGAGGGCAGTGTCACTGGCCCTCATATGTGGGATCCGAACCGGGGCTGCTGGCGTCCCAAGCCAGCTCTTAACCAACGTGCCACTCAGCCGGCTCTAGGTATGCTTTTCTTAATGCACCCACAAGAAAACTACATTTTTTCAATACAAGATAAAACGGTATTTCGTAAAAAGCGCAAGGTTTTCACGCCTACTAGTGTAGTTGCAGCGATGGCTTCACACATTTCCTTCTTTCTTTACAATGGTCCTCATGCTAGATTCATTTATCTTAAAATGGCAGGTAACCATAGCTGCAGGCCTCAATCTAGAGTACATATTAAGTAATTCAATTTTTTCTTGTAATGCCATGACTTTTCTCTGCTTTATGGGAGCACTTCCAGAATCATTAGTGGCCCTCTGTATAGGTCCTCTGGTGCTATCCGAGGTTTACATTATTGTACTAAACACAAGAATTGTGAGATCACCTATCACTGAGAAACAAAATTTCCTAGGGAGTCGAATTGCTCATGTGGAGATGATTAGTGTCATACGGTATTTTACGCTGATACAACACTTGAGCTCATCGCAAAAGCCAACAGGAGGTGGCTATGAAATTATTACAGTAGTACAGTATTACTACAGTTAATTTTCTGCAGTCATTTAATACTACATCTTTACGTTTACATTTTTCTCGACTGAAAGGTGGCACGCAGTCTATATTTGCATGCCTGAGTTGTGATACATTTTACCTTTTTATAATAAATGTGTGTATATTATGGTAGTAAATGATAAAAATAGACTAGTAACTACATATATTTTATGCATTCATGACTTACCTTTTTTTTAATTTTTAAAAAATATTTCTAGGCTACACAGTTTATCTGCAAGTTTTTTTCAAACTGCAGCATATCTCCAAAAATTTTCCAATAGCCACTAAAAAATCCACATGTAAAAGGACCCATGCAGTTCAAGTCTGTGTTGTTCAAGGGTCAACTGAATTAGCAAAATTCAGAAAATAGCTCACATGTCCATCAACAGGAGGATGGATAAACTGTATATATTTATATAATGGAACCCTATACACAGTAAAATGAACTATGCATTAACATGCATAAATCTTAGAACAATGTTGAGTGAAAAAACAAGTCTCAGAAGATAACCATGCAATAATCAAATTATTTAACGAGTGGAATGTTAATAAGTTCATATATAAATCACATGAACTAATAAATCAGTATGTATATCAATGTGCAAATCAAATAACCCCTATTAAATAAATTACATAATAAAGCCATTTATCAAGTGATGATGGTAGCACAAATAATCCATCAATCACTAATAATTTCCAAATCATTTGTTTAAAACAGTTGGGTTGGTATAGTTTTTTGTTTGACATGGCTGTCACCAGCTAAACGATGGCCCCATAATTTGACATAGGGCTGCAAAATCTTCCAATGACTTCCCCCTTTCAATTGATAGTCACTAATTTACTAACGTGCTGTCTTGCACCTGAAGAGGAGACAGGCGACTGATCCCCATCTCGCTTCACTGAACAGCATCGTACCATCTGGGTGCTGGCTATGTGCCAGGAGCCAGTGTAGGAGCTCCCAGCTAGTAAAGAAAAGGTGTGTGTGTGTTGGGGGGGCGGGTGGTCAGGTCGGGCGATGGGAAGGTGGATGGAGGAGCAAGTTGGGGGTTAGATGATCTTTGGTTGCCAGAACTGGAAGCTTGTGTTTTCTGGCTCATTCCACATCTAAGACTGTGTCTCCCACATTGGTCAACCAGGAAACAACTAATGACTGGTTGGATGCCAGCTATGATGCAGGGCAATGACAGAAGGGGAAAATGGGGAGAATAAAAACAAACTAAGCAAGTCTGCCAAAGGTTCTGGCTGGCCTTAAGACTGAGCAGTTCGGTCTGCCCAGGCAAGTGAGGGGCAAGGTGGACTTGTAGAGGTGGAGGGCAAATTTGGAGACCAGCCAAGAGAAGAGGGGGAGAACAAGGCAGTTGTGCCATCACTTGCTGGAGAGCACACTCTTCTGGGTATTAAACAGAGCAATGCACAAGACAAGCCACCCTCTACCACAAAATTAGTTGCAAAATAAAACTGTAAAAAACCAGGGCCATTACTACACTGCGAGGGGCTATGCCCTTAAACACCTGTATCTACTCACACCCCCTTCCAGTCTCCCAGCCGCTACCAGAGCGTAGATGTGTCTTCTGCTCTTGAGCAGGGGGAGACATTTGTTGGAAGGATGGAAAAAGAAGGTCATCCTCAGCTTGGTAGCCCATGTCCCTCTCCCACTCAAGAACTTAAAAAACCAGAGGAGATTCCCCAACACATGAAAACAGTAAATCTTCAGCTCTGTCCCTAGTGCTCAAACAAGAAATGCATCACAGGGTGTCTCTAAGAAACCATACATACTGCAACGTATATGATTAACCAGTTTTACAACTTTTCAAAATTATTGTTTAACAACCAGTATGAAAGTATTTCAATATTTAGCATTAACTATGGCTATATCAGTGTGTACTGACTGAATATAAGCCCTGCTCCTAGAGAATACAACACTATCTTTACAGAGCTCAAAAACATGGGAAGTTACTCAGGTTTAGGGAAAAAAATACCCACTGTGGTAAAACTAAGGAAAGCAAAATAAAGATAAAAATCAGGATAATAGTTATCCTTGAAGAAGAGGGAGACGGTAATTTTCTGTTTCTTAAGTTGGGTGATAGATTTATGTTTATTTTATTACGGTTCTTAATACACATGTATTTTCCACAATAAGTTCTCCTCAGGGTTGACATTCCAGGTTTACCAAATTAGCTTGTTGCAAACTCCCATTCTTTACAACAATGGTACCATCTTACTCACAAAAAATGTGTAAGAAATCGTCAAATATTAAAATTGTGCTGAAATCAAGACAATTATGTCTGTAGAGTTCCCCATTTGTATCTAAAGAAAAGAATGAGGCTAATTTGATGTGACTAAAATTCTTAGGACCTAAGTCAATTGTCCATCACATTTTCTCCTAAATGCGAACAGAATTATTTAGTACTTTTAAGAGTTGTTGAGCTTCCCAGAATTTACTCTTGCAAATTTATATTTTTTCATCCCCCAACCTTTGGGTACCTCTTATATTTTCTAGTTTCTTGGATTACTGACAGTAACTATGCACAGAAATATACAATCCCAGTATATGAGCTCATTGAAATAGGTTTGGTGTTCCTTTAGCATTTTCACCTACACTAATGCTTTCTTAAGAAAGAAAATCTATCCTTTTCAACGAGTCTGGAGATACTTTTCCTTTTGTTAATATTGTTACAAGGGTGTTATCTTTTCCTAGCAAGTAGGACTTGACTTCCCTGATCTTAGTTCAGATAGTAAAAGCCCTTTTCATTGTTTTTTTTGTTGTTGTTGTTGTTGACGATGATGATGCTGTTTTCCTGATATTTTGTTTTGTGTTTCCCTACTTCTAAGCTTGGCATGGATCTCTAAATTTTCATCTCAAAAATTAAAATCCCTCATTGTTCAGGATCAATGCTGAGTTTTATTCCCTTTTGGGGTTTCTAAAATTAACTATTAATAGCTTCCTATCGGCCCTTTTAAAAAGCTGAATCTTCTGAAATTAAGACTTCCTAAAATGACAGACATGACACTAATTATGGCAAACATTCTCTTTCCATGCTTTGAAATGCCAAGAAGACAAGGGTGCTTTTTCTGACTGATCAGAAATTCAAGCAGAAGCACAGGAAATGCTGACCAGTGTGTGGTTAGATGAAGCTAATGTGGTATGGGGACAGTTCTTATGTATGCAAAGGATAAGATACCGTAAAACGAAAGACAAAAAAAATCCAAATTATTACACTCAAATTCACTCTAAAGAAATAGTTAACTATTTTTTGCCTTCAGGAAAACTTAAGTGAAGCTAAAACTAGAATAAAATTTCCAAAACTGCTTTGCAAAAAAGGTTGCCTAACACAGGTGCTTCCACTTATATAACTTGTCATCTACTTTGTGTTAACTGGAATTCAGCCCATTCAAGAACAAAATCATTACATCTCTTTAGTTCACATAACAATAAGAGATAACACACTAAACACCTTAACTGACCATGAAAAGATTGTTTTATTCCATGAAAATATTCTCGACAGAGAACACTATCTTAAACAAAGCATTTACCATTAAGAAATCAACATGAACACAAAAAGAGTAAAAATCACTGAAAAATTAAAGATTTGTTTTGGACAATTCACATGTTCAAAATTTAAGAATGATTTAAGGATGATTTAAACTGTGCAAGTATAAATGTCTTCCCTATCGTAATAACCCATATACAGGTTGCACTATTCCACATGAAGGAACTTGCCTCCTTTACGGAAGCAAATCCTGCTTTTAGAAAAACAAACAGTAGCTTGAAAAGAACAGTTAGTCCTCACAAGAAAACCTTAAACTTTGCCCTCTGTGGCTGCTAGCCAACAAAACACAAGCACTTCAGGCTTTGTACAGAAGACAAACACAGCCATATCACATTTCCTCCTCATGGCTAACCTTTAAAATACAAACAGCACTAGGATTTAAAACTACTTTATGTAGCCTGTCAGTATTGAATAATGTCACATTATATAAATAACCCTGTAACAAGATTCAAAATCTAAACTTGATAGTTTACTAGCCTCAAAAGTAATACACTATACGTCAGCTGTGTAACAGGGGCATACTTGATCTTATGAAGGCATTAACTTTCACAAAATTGTCATTTAGCTTTAGTATAACTGGTAGTACGATTCAAATAACACTGGGAAAAAATTATTAAAGCAGTCACACAGCTTCTAAAATATTGCTTAAAATCCAACAATACACAGACCATTTCACGTTCTCTTTCTTCCCTCAGAACAGTAAAGAACCAAATTAATGAAGCTTCTGTTGGTACAAACAGCCCCCCCCGCCCCCACCCCCATCCCTATTAAAACACCACTAAGAAATCAGTTAAGATACAAGTCATTAACAGAACCACAAATGCGAGGCAGGACAACAGGAGCAACAGGGCACTAATGACAATTATATTTACAACTATAAACATACAGAAATTTCCATTTTACAAGTAAAAGTGCACATAGATTATTACAAAGTTTCACTAAACTTTATCTGGTTCAAACAAAAGCATCACTTGGAAACAGACTATCATTGTAATAATAAAATGAGGACACGGTAACCCCAATTAAAAGACAATGTGGGGGAGAGGTCCATAAAACTTCTCATAAAAACACTAGATAAAATGGACTCGAACATGTCTTTAGTTTGATGCATAAATTAGAAGATGCACCATCGAACGTGGTAGAGCTCTAACAGCCACCTACCAAGGCTCCAGGCAGCTGCAGCAGCCCTGCCGAGGGAAAGGAGGTCGCACTGAGCTGACACCTAAAGCCCTTTGTGGGACAATGCAGTGGTAGTGTTGGCAATCAACAGATTTAGGCACTCTAGTTTAAGGCAGCGTTTGAATGGAAGCAGCTGACTTCTGACAATAGTCCTTTGTCTCGAGGTGGCGAGTATCTTCTGTGTTTATTATGCCAGGATTTCAGTGCTGACTATAGATTCTTCCCAGACTGAGGTGCTGAAGATGTGTCATGTTTCAAAGAGTTCTTTCCACTGGGCTGTAGGCTAGAGCAGAGATGTTTTCTTTTTCTTATCATAAATACTTCGGGTTCACAAACTACTTCTTCGTAATGCCAAAACTGGAATGGTTTGCAGTGGGGAAGTTACAGCAGCACACACAGACGCTAGGATGGAAACATTAGTGCTGGGGATGTTGGACAAAGTGCCTTGCACTACAGATGTAAAACAAAACGAAGGCTTTGACAAGAACAAGGGATTATAAAGACATGCCTGAAAAATCTAGCCCGATCACTCTAGACATGCAACAAGGTGTTACGCAAGCACAGAGGTGGCACAGGCAGACACTGACGAATAGCAAGGATTCTCACAGACAATGGGTTTAAAAGCCAATTAAAACAGAGCTGGGATGGAGGCGGTCCAGGGGACAGCCAAATGTAAGACACATTGAATGACAGCTCTGCATTCTTTCTGATCTGGACATCAATAAAATAAACGGAAAAAGTTAGCCATTGTTGGTTTTTTTCCCTTTCATGTAAGTAACTGTGAACAGGGAATTTAAGGACTGGTATTACAATGATGTTTTAAAACAATGTATGGAAATGCTAATGAAGTTAGTAAAAATAATCATGTCTGCATGCACTCATGCAACTTGCTTCTCTCACTCTCTTTTTGAGCCTGACAACTCTAATACCCTCCCCCCAAAAGCAGCTGCATGTAACCTCCTTCCAACATCTTGCCCATTTCCTCAGAAACCCTCTTCAGGAACCTGCAGTCCAGGAGGAAAAAGAAAAGAACAATTACTGAAGACCTTTGGTAAGACCAAAAGGGCTGTTCAGTTTAAAGTGTCCATCCCAAATGTCTCTAAAATCATTCTATAGTTAGCTATTGAAAACACCAGAAAAATTTGGAACATGAACAAAATTAAAAACCAGTCTCCTACCTGCTTCCTCACTTCACTTCCCCACACAAAGAGCATTGCACAATCCTTGATCGTACAGTGCTACCAGCAAATATTTCTTGAAATTAACTGGAAAAACCCAAGCTATCATAATTTATGATTGAGCTACAATGAAGAAATGCCCGTCTAAATGGGCATACAGATATCTTCCTCCAACCCAGTTAGGCAAAAGTTGTTTTTCTTTACAAAGTAAAATATGCCAGTACATCTCCTCCATTCAAGATTTTCTTTCTATCCTAGCCTATTTAGAACCTATTTTCCTGTGTATAATATTAAATGCTAAATAATCACTAAAATGATATTTCCCAAGACATTTCCAAGATAAAAACTACAAGTATTAGATTCATTTAGAAGGAAGCTTATACATTACTGAAAATTACTAGTAAGCCTGAAAATATTTTCAGGTATCAAAAGAAAGCCATTTTATTCACGTAAGAGCTAGACCAGGTTGATTTATTTTGCACCTCTCTTGATTCGCCTACTACTAAAATAGATTTTGTGCCAGTACTTATTTTCTTCTTTCAGGAAAACCAAAGTTAAGAACAGGGAGGAAAATGAAAATAGTTATATTCCTTATAACTATTAGCCAACTATTACTTTTATCCAATTAGCCAACTATTACTTTTCTTCATGGAAACTAGCTAAATTCAAACTCCTATACCAAACCACTCTTTTGGGAGTCAGCTTTCAGAGTAGTTTCACTACTTTGATTTCTGAAGCCAAATGTGTGTGTTGGGGGGGCGGGGAGGGAAGGACAGTGGGGCTGGGGAGCTTTTATCTATGGATTCCTGCCTAATAGATCAAATTCTATGATTAATAAGGCTGAAAAACACAAATCCTTCACACAGACTTAAGCAGGACATAAAGCAAAAGGCATCCATTTAGCTTCACACCAACATCATTCAAATGGTAAAGCATCAAAAAGAACAGTTTTTTTGTGATAATATTCACATCTCCAAGATCAAGCCTATATTCAGCTCACATAGTGAACAATACAGCTTGGATGCCCTTTAAGTTTTCTTATGTTTCCCCACCCGTTGAATGTGTTTTCATTTTATGTTATTGTCCCTACACCATACATGTCACAAGCTGCCTGGTTAGTTTAGATGTAAGTTACTGCACCTTTACTGTTTTTCTCTAGAGTTACATCTATGTATGATGTGGGAACGTAGCCTTCTTCACCGTTCTGTCTCCGAGCTCTTGTCCATCCATCACCTTTGTCCTCCTCAATAATGTACAGAACTTCACCTTCTTTCATTGCCAGCGTACCTTCATTATGTCCTAGATGAGTTTTCACAGTACAAGCATAATTTAAGCACAGCAATAATTTCAAATGAAAGTTACAAATACAATACAAAACAACATGAAACCCTACTCAATTTCAACGTACCTGGAACTATAGGCCCACTGACTGTCATTAGCAACTTCTGTATGATGCTCTGTAGCTTACCCAACATTTTCATATACATTTTCATTTGAGCTTCAATAACTCTGTGAGGCTGGCATTAATATCACCCCCAAGTAACAGATGAAGTATCTGAGCCACAATGACATTATACGATTTGAAACGATACTCTAACTCCACCTTCTTTCCCAAATTTGAGTGTTGTTGCTATCTGGAAAATTCATGAGCTATGGATCAGGAACATAGTAATAAGACAGTAAAAGCGTAGGAAACAAAGAAGCAAAGGATGTAGTTTAAAGAGAGAGCAGAGAGAAAAATACAGGTCCAACTCTGGTGATGGTAGAAGCAAAATGGTTACAGCCACAAAGTACAAACTTCCTTCAAAACCTCATCAGCCTCAGGGCTCTTTCTTCCCAATCCCCAGCCGCTCCTAACAATTTTCACAAGTGAATCTACATATCTTCATTCAACATATGCTAAATTCCTTCCCTACTCTCTAAGATTATAGCAAGATCTTATTGAATATTATTTTCTTAGAATGAGAACTAAAGACTTTACTCAATTTTAAAACCAGTACAATAGATGGGTGGGGAAGGGTCTTAAATCACATACCCTTTTACCATAACTTATTTGTAAAGGTGTCACTATCTCCTCCGTGAGTTGAAGAAAAGGATTTTTCACAGTCTAAGAGAAGGGTAACCAAAAATCTGCAAAAGAGTCCCCTCACGAGGTTTGCCATCCAACTATCACAGAGGAAAAGATGGCGTAGTCAGAAATTACCATATTCTCTCCTTCCCTCACCTGAAAATGTGGTCTAGAGTCAGGCTATGGTAATGGTATTCAGTTATGCCGTTTGCCTATACCTGTCTCCCAATGTTAGCAAGTTACGAGGAAGAGGAAAAGCATGAAGTGACATGTACTAGCCCTCCACTTCCTGGGTTGGGCTACATGCTCAAGCTGCTTCAACTCTGATCAGTATGTGTAGCGTTAGTAAGATCTCTGGAGAAAATTCTCTATCAACCAAAGTTGATAATTAAATAATAATTTGTATTAGGATGCTGATAACAGGTAAATTTCTTTCAACTTCATGTATGGAAGGAAAATCTCTACATTTGCAATACAGTTAAAACAAAAATATTCATACTAACAAACTAGGATTATAATTTTTTAACAATGTATTATTTAGCTGAGGACACTAAAGTGTATGACTCTTGTATGTGGAATCAAATATAATCAAATATAATTTGCATCAAATATAATGCATTAAGAAAATCATACCATCAAAAGGGTAAATAGCTTTGCAGTGTCCAATAGCAGGCAAGGGATCGTCATCTTCAAATTCATCATCAAACTCACTGTGGTGGCCATGCTGTTGGGGTGGCCCACGGACTTCTTGGTTTGCATCATCAGTGTAACTTCCCTCAGGACTATAAAACATAAAATTATCTCTGATCAAGTAACACAAACATGGGAATTTTTTATAATATCTGCAAGCTGATTTGGATACATATATAGCTTCTAAAATAAAATGCTTCTTTGTTGAATTTCCTGAAATTAAAAAAATTAAAAGACTACAAAGTTTTAGACACATAACATATATTCAGTAAATATGTCTCACTATCGCCAGGTCCAGAGGGAAAACATAAAGATGTAGTGCACGCTTGTCTTTCATCATTCTGGATTCATCACCCCCACTTTTGGCAAGAGAACCCTAAAATTCCTTAAGGGACCCACCCAGACCCATGTTCAGTTCATAGACTTCACATGGAGTTGTTCTGTCCTAGCTCCAGAGGACCCATCTTAGCATGGCACTTGTATGGCCAGAGTAAAGAGTTCCTGGGTCACCGTATGAAGCTTTTTATTTTATTTTATTTTATTTACTTATTTACTTACTTACTTATTTTTTGAGGGCAGTGTCACTGGCCCTCCTATGTGGGACCCAAACCGGGGCCGCTGGCTTCCCAAGCCAGCGCTTAACCACCGCACCACTCGGCCGGCCCTATGAAGCCTTTTAAAATGAAGCCGATACAGTGGAAGGCAGAACTCTGGGGCAGAGAGAAACTGAGCCCTGAGGATATCATCTGAGCTCCTAGATCAAGCTCTCCCTGAATCCAGCAAATAAAATCCCTTTTTAGTTTAAGCCAGTATAGGGAGAATAATGCATTTTGCCTCTGAAAACCAAAAGATTACTAGCAAAGCTAACTTCCAATTAATCATGTTAACTGGGAAATCAGTAACTGAGAAAATCCAAAAGTAGGCAATCCAAAGGCATTTTTTCTTAACAATTTTAAAAATCAAACAGAAAAATGTTAATTTTGCTAAAGAATCAAATGACTGAATTCAGGTTTTAATAATGGGAAATCTACATGATTAGATTTAGCAGCACTTTCTGTATACTTGGAAGCCATGTTCTTAAATAACACAAACCAGAAATTAGATTATTTTAATCTAGGTGTTACCTAATAACAAAAACACATACACTTAGGAGTATATTTTGATATACTAAAGATATGTACTCTTTCGAAAAGTTATAATGGAGAGGAGAGATGAGGGGAAGGAGGAACAAACATTTGTCAAGAACATACTATTACCAGGTATTTTACTACTGGATGCTTTATGTACATTATATATTGTTTCATTTTATTACCAATAACCCTGTATGATGGTTATTTCTATCTCCATTTTATAATATATTCTAGGAAACCTGAGACTTAGGAAGCATTAAAAATGAACTTGTCAAATTACACTCTAATTAAGCAGTAAGCCAAGGTCTCTCAAATACTTCTCTAAGATGAATCCTAATTTGTTGGACTTTATTATAAAAAAAAAAAAAAAAAAAAAAAGACATATATTACCACAGAGGGGAAAATGTCACAAATGGTCTGAAAACATGAGAACTTAGTAATGTGCTTTTTGGAAGCTCTGGCTCAAACTAACAATAGACTTTTTTTTTTTTATTATTCACAAAACTTTGAGCAAGTTGACAGCTATGTTTTTCTTTGGCATTAGCTACCTAATTCAGCCAAAACTTCAAGGAAACTTCCCAGGCCTGAGGAGCCTCTGCCTCCAGACTGTAGCTCCAAGACTTTTCTAGGTTCCCATCTCTGTTTTTGGGTGCATGACAAACTAAAACTGAGCAGCAATATGAAATTTCATACTTCACCTATAGCTATCGTAAAGAAACAGAAAATTGTTTAGGTTCAAAACACTGATTAAAAGACAAACTTGTTAAATGAGGGAGGAAGAAAAAACATATGGAGTTTAGGACAAAAAAGTGAGAAAAGTTTTGGGGAAAAGAAGAAATACAAATAAAATACAAAAAAATGACCTTTCTCGTCCCTGTGTTACAAGATGATTTATGTCACTGCTATGTCTTCTGTCTCCTCTCCCACCTGTTTTGCCTTCAACTTCAGAGAGCCAAGCCTTAGGAAAAAAATAAGTCAAACTAAGCATAATAAATATTTTTAAAACTCATAAGGTATCCTAATATTTAAAATGTGCTTTGAGTTTTTAATAAATATGTAATTCTTAAAGAAGGGAAACCTTTATTCCAATTTGGTCAATGATCAACTTTACGGCTAATAAAGAATAGTCTAAATGTTTAATTTTATAAAATTTTAAATATAAAACTTCAATGAAGGACTAAACATTATATATTGTATATACCTTACTTTTAGATCATGAACCCTAAAGTTTTAAAAATTTAAAGATAATCCTAGCAAAAACCAATCTATCATAATGAAGTTTATACAAATGAATTTATCTTAGACAGCTGCTAAATAACAAATCTACCTCATTCTTGTGGATTTCCATTCGCAGGCGGTCAATATTATTCATGGTCTCTGCTAATTTAGGCTGCAAACTCCCTGGATCTCCCATTTGTGGATTTTTCTCATACACATCTTTCATTTTATTGAGTGCTTCTCTGAAAACAAAAAGGAAGACAGAGAATTAAATATTCACTCTATATGTTCCCATATGAAAGTTTCATTTGATTTTGGGGACTCACAGGCAGCCTAATCTGAAAAGAGTCATCTCTAAATTTTAAAGATTTAAAGATTAAAGAAAGGTAAAGCTGATAATGTATACAGAGTTTGTAGTTTATGGAGACAGTCTTTTAAAATATTTGAAATATCAAAACAAAACAATTTCACTTCTCATTTCCTGCTTCCTAAATGAGATTTTATATTTCTGTAACTATATCTACATCCCTATACACTTACGGGTTTAATCAAAGACTGGAAGATATTCTTCAATCTTCCTAAACTCATCATATCCCACATCAAACTCATTATATTCCCACCCAGACACATTATTCCACCTTTCCTTAGTTCTCAGCATCACTGTCCACCCACTCATCTATGCCAGAAATAAGAATGCCATCTTTAACTTGCCCCTCTCCCTCTACTCAACTCCTCTTCACTAATCACATCATAACAGGTTAGGCCTCAATCAGCTCGCCTTGACTCTAATATCTGACACTAACTAACACTCCTTAACACTCTTTTCCTTCCTGATCTCCTAGAGGATACCCTTTCTCTTCCCTTCTCCTCACCTCCACTGTCCCATAATCTCCCCAACTGGCTCCTTCTCTTCCTCTGTTCAACTTTTAAATACGTGTTATATAAAATGACATAGGTTTTTTTCTCATCTCATCCTACATCCTCCTTCAGAATGATCTCTTATTGTTTTGTTCTTTTTTCAGTTTCACTGAGATATAACTGACTCTCATTGTTTTAATATCACCTGTCTTCAGATAATTCTCAAATATGTATCTCTAGTCCTCTTTCTCTAAGTTCTAGATTTAATTTTCAAACCCAACTAGATACTTTCAGATGGATTTTTCACGTATTTCAAAAATCAACGTAAACAAAACCATTATCTTTGTCCCAAATTTATTTTTTCTTACTGTTTCAATTAAGTCTTTATCTATAACTCCTGAGCTACAAAGGCTACTGTTTTGTTTTTAATGCATCCATTTTTCTCCTCTTGGACACCCAATCAGGTGAAAAGTCTGACCAACTTTGCCTTTGAAATGATTCATATCTACTACTCTTTTCTATTCCCAAGACATGTCTTAATTTAGGCCCTCAGTATCCTCTGCAGGAAAGGATTAACAGGCCTTAGGCCCCATATGCTTCACCTCCTTGATTCCTCCCAGGGATCCTCCAACGGAGCCTGGCTTAAGCCACCCTGATGCGCATATTTGATATAGGATCTCACACCTATATTGGCATCCTGCGCACATGTAGGGTCTTGCCCGTCATTGGCTGACCCGCCCTCTCCTTAGGGTCCCATGGGGTTTTGCCATAGACATAGTGAATATCCTGTCCCCGCGAGGCCCTGCTGTTATGGGTGAATGCAGGGAGGCTAACGGCGAGGTTGCTGAGCCACAAGTATCTCTCACCTGGATTATTATAAAGTCCTCTCTCTAACTGGTCTCCCTGCTGCCAATGTCTTTCTTACACGATCTACTCCTCATACAGTTTTCAATTACCTTTCCTTAGAATATAGAGGTGATAATATCACCGCCTCTCAACAACTTTTGGTGACTCTCCAGTACCTACAGAATTCCACAAAAAAGCATTCAAGACTTTTCATAATTTATCCCATACCTTTTCTTTGTCATTTTCTGCCATTCCAGTCCACACAATTTCTAGTCAAGTTTCCCTAGCCTAGAGTCAATTCCAGGCCATGCAAGAACATTCACATTTCTGTGTCTTTTCTCTTGTTTTCCCCTCTTCCTTTAATATTCCCACTCTCTCACTTACTAATTTTTGTCTAACCGACAAAACCTTACTCTCCCATCAAGGTCTTATTCCAATGTTTTGGAAACAAACTAGCTAGTGTTTGGATGTCAACGTTGACATTTACTAGCTAACTCATCTTAGACACATTATGGATTTATTTGACACTCGGTTTCTCCATCTATATAACAGGACCAACAGCCTCAGAGAGCTATTTTAAGAAGTTCAATGACACACTTCATGTGTTGTAGAATGCCTAGCTCACTTCCTAGTACATAATAACCTCTCAATAAATACTAGCTTCCTATACCATCGCCCTTCCTCTTCCTCAAACATCTCCCCGGTGAGGTTTTTCTTATTTATCCCAGTAAGAATTCATTAATTATTTTCCTCTATGTTCTCCCAGAACTTTATTTAAATCTCTATGAGCAGCTATCATAATCAGCTTGTACGGAAATTGAATTGCTTGAGCCTGGCAGTCTGTTACATATGGTAAGCCCTAAATGTTACACTATATGTTGTAATTTTTCCATTGACCATTTACATGTTGCTCTAGTAAGAAGTATTTTAACATTTAAAAATTACTTCACGGGGATGTAATCTACAGCATGGTGAGTATAGTTAATAATACTGTGTTATATATTTGAAAGTTGCTGAGAGTAGATCCTCATCACAAGAAAAGAATTTCTTTTGTAACTATGCAGGATGGTGGATATTAAATAGGCTGATTGTGGTGACCACTTTGCAATATATACAAATATCAAAACATTATGTTATGTACCTGAAACTAGTATGTTGTCAATTATACCCCAATAAAAAATTTCTTTATACTAATATAGTTGATTCTCATTGTTTGCAAATTCATTTCTGTGAACTGCATATTTGCTAAACTTTATTTGTAATCCCAAAAGAAGACTCGTGGCACTTCCATTGTCATTAGATATACACAGAGTGGTGAAAACTTTGAGTCATCTGATGCATGCATGTACATTCTCAGCTGGGGTCAAACAAGGAGATGCTGTAGCTTCTTTTCTCTGCTCTGATACTCTGAATAAATGTCCTTTTTATGGTCTGCTTAGTGTCTTTTTTTTTGCATTTCTGTGCTCTTTGTTGGTGATTTTTCTGTTTAAAAGAGCCGCTAAGTGTAGTGCTAAAGTGCTGCATAGTGTTCCGAAGTGCAAGAAGGCTGTGAAGTGCCTTATAGAGAAAAATACATATATTATATAAGCTTTTGTGCTGCTGGCCCTGAGTTCAAAGTCAATGAATCAACAATATATATTAAATAACGTATCTTTAAACAGGAGCACACACATAATACAAGATTATGTTGATAAAAATGCTGTGACCGGAGGCTAACTGGAGCCTAAGCCTGTATTTTCTGCCTCGGTATGCGCTAATTCAGTGTTTACAGTGACTTTGTAGGGCATAACCGTCTCAATGAATCAGAATTGATTGTAATGCCATATTCATTTATGGTTAAGCACCCCATCACACCTGATACACAATTATTAACATCAAAACTTTAACCATTCTAGTTAGAGTTAAGCTCCAATTTTATCTTCAGTGTAAAAACAGATAGCAAATCACCAATCCATTGAAATGATCCTTTTATCCATCATAACTCTGTTCATTAAAACAAAACAGAACTAAAGGAAACTTTTTATAAAGCTGAAAAAAAAATTAAAGCTATGAGTGAATTAATCTTAAGGCTGTAAGTAATCAAACACTGTTCACCAACATATTTTGCAGCAAATGAAATAATTATAGCTTCAGGTTTCTATTGAACTCAATTTGTATACCAAAGCAAAATGACAATTTATCCAAGTATAAGAGGTGGTTAGTGTTGGTGAAACTACTCTTGATAATGAGTCATCAAACAATTTTATAAATTTATGGGAGGCATAAATATATACTATTAGCATCCAATAAGTAATCTACAACCTAAGAAATTCCCTAATGTGTCATTTTTAACCTTGTGATGGCAACCATAAAATTTTCCAAAGTTTAGGAGTATATTTTTCCCTCAAAAGATACTTTAATTAGGATGTATGGTTTTTAAACTTTTTATACATCATATTTAAACACATCATTTAAACTAGGCCCTGAAAGGAATAATAATGGTAGAGAGGACTTAATAGAAAAATACTTTTGGTCTGATTCTTTTTGTAGTTCTCTGTTAAGTTCATCGATGCGCTGCTGTAGTTTTTTACGCCTCTGTTCTGGTGGCAGATGACTGAAATCTTCTAGTGCTGGGCCCTGAAAAGAGAATCTAAATAATTATAAAATATATTTTCAGGAAATGTTATTTCTTAAATATAACCGCTATAAAATAAGAACATATGTCAATTTTAAGCTTAATTTCAAATTAGTCCCAAACAAACCCCTTTAAGAAAAAGAAATCTACACAGATACGTGTTATTTAAGACAACTGTATTAATGAAAGGGTTCAAATTACAGTCAGTTTATAAAATCATGAAATAGAATGGTAAAAATATCACCAGATACAGATAATTGGTAATATCACATTACTTCCAGGTCTTAGCAGAGTTAAAATAAATACATATGAATCTCCTTACAGCAACAACAACAAAATGGAAACACATAACATTTCTCATCTATACAAACTATTGTTTTATACAACATATTACCACATCCCAAATCAAACCCAATGCCATGATAGAATATTACAAATGTTCAGACTGAAAATATGAAGTTTTTATAATTAAGTAAGCAACTTACCTCATAGACATTCTAATTAATGAAATAAATGTTAATGTTACACAAAGTATTTGAATGGTTACATTTATTAAACCATTCTGTTCTTTAGAACCACAACATACTCGATTATTAAGAAACAAAAGATAGAACAATCCACGGAGTGAAATTTAAGTAGAAATTAAATTCTAATAAGGACTTTACTTTCAATTATCCTTTTGTATATCCAAGTAACATACTTCAGTTTTTCCTGAACGAATGATACAATTCGAAGAGAGATATAATTCTTCTTTAGAAAGTATGCTTGATGTTTGAAAATTTTTTAATGCTCTGATATTTAAGAAACTATACCACTTAAGAAAAAGTGCTAGTATTTAGATATAAATTTCTGATTCAAATGATGTCTTTTGCCTCTTAAATGTTAGTTATGTCACTGTTATTTTAGTTATCTTGACACACAACAATCAATATTAGCAACTATTGATTCCATTTCATATAAACCTATATTTATATAATTTTTATATATTCCAAAACTGATGACGCCTATCTCATTCTTCCTTTTTCCTTTTAAAATGGTGATTTTTAAGAATACACCAAGTTCGATTTTTAGTGTTGCTGAAATGGGCTCCTAAAATAAATGGATCCTTGCTCTTTGGGCCACTTACGTCTATAACATATGCTAAATAGCTTTCTTTCACCATCTAAGAATGCTTCCCATACTTTAAAAAAAAAGAAAACTCACTTTTAGAATGAGTCATGATCAAATGTAACATTTGGTGAATAACAGAATCTCTAGAATTTTTCCCAGTGGCCTGCACATTATGGGCATTCAACAAGCTTGCTTAAAAAAAGTAGGACATCTTGTCTAAGTGGCTTTTGATTTTTTATTCTACCTGTCACCAGACATAAGACTCTGTCAATCAACCAAATTTGACCTAAATGAATGGATGGCAAATTTTCCTATCCAAGGTACCTTTAAATTTACCGGTCAATTATCAACATACATTGTCAGTTTTACTCTAATTTCTGGTACAGGTTTTGAAAACTATTACATATATGCCAAAGATAAAACTTTCTAATTTATATATTTTTAATATTTCTTAAAATTTTGAAAAACTGTTTAATAAGTGAAGAAATATATTCCAATGTGGTTTATTTGGTAGTATAATAATAAACTGAAAATTACGTGTAAGTAAATCCATCAGATTCCCACTTAACCCTAACAAAATCTTGTTTTCAAATTTATTAACAGTAGATACTGAGGCACTTGCATGTCTAATATCCCATTCTGACACTATAACCTATTTTTTAAAACAGAATATGAGAACTAAACCCACTCTATTTCCTACGGGTGTAAATAGGACCTCTGATCCTCTGATGCATTTAACAACCTCTCCTACTACAAGGGAATTCATAAAAGGTCAAATTACAAGAGTCTGAAAAAGAGTGGTTTGTTTTCTAAAAATGAGAAACTATGTAAACACCCAATAATTTCTGGGTTAGGTCTTTGCAATGTACTTCCATTAATTTGTCTGAAATAACATGTATAAAGGTTATGAAATAAATGTATAAAGGTTCATATTCTCTCTCTCTCTTCTCTCCTCCCCCCACATACACACACACGCACACACACGGTATACAGGTTATTTGTGCTTTTATTCCCATTCAACAGTACGGAGAAAGTGCTCTGTAATGAAATTAGTAAGAAAATTTTCATTCTTACTTTTTAGAAAATCCAATGATTCTTGTGGTAAACTACAAATCAAATTTATATGACCTTTTTATAAGGTGTTAAGAAAAATAATTTTTGTTCAATTTTCCTTCTATAAAAACATAAACTTTGTTCTACCGTGTAACTTTCAAAATAACGTTTAACTATAATTTTATTCTCTGTAACATGACAAGGACTGCACTCAATAACATCTAAGAACTTAAATCGGTTGATTACAGGTTAACCACATTATTTTTGAATTTTTATGAAATCAAGAGGTACTGGCATATGTTGGACTATGGATTAAATTATAAAAAGAAAAGACATGTACAAGGTGAAAATGTGGGGATGTATCTTCCCACTTGTTTTGACTTAAAACAATGTTTTGAGATTACAATGTTGGCACAGTATATAGATCAGCACATAAGGCTTACCATCTTCACCGACCACTGAATAGTTCAATGGAAAACAGAAAGAAATGGTAATTATTCACATGAAACCATAATTTAGAAGATGCAATAACCTACATATATTTTTTTACAATATTAAAATAAATCATGTACATTTCACAACCCAAACAATTATGCCAGAAAAACAATTTTAAGCATTTTTTGGAAAGTAAATTACTGAGAAAAAAAAACAAAAAAAAAAACCACTGATGATAATGGGCAGATATTTTCTAAGTTCAACTAAAACTCAAAACTAAATAGTAACCATTCTATCAGTAATAATGAATTTTCTTCTTTAAAGGAGAATTTTTACATATATGGATTTCACGTAGATAGCTCATTCTCAAAATACTAATTATATGAAGATCTGAATATAAAATATCTAATATTAACCATTCTAAAGGAAACTTACATGAAGTACTTTAAAATGGAATGCTCTTTCCAATGCATTAAACAAAAACACTATTACCTGAATGTTTATAGTTCAAAATACTTTTTGAATTTAAGTGTATCGTGGGTAGGTGAGGCTAACATTTCTACTTTATTTTTAAGATGCTTTTTAAAAATGTACAGAACACATTAACAAAGTAACAAATGAATCAACCAGATTCAAATTTCCATACGTATTTCCTAATAGATGCAAGTATATGGGTTGAATTTTGCTTTGAATATATAGCTTCTATTATTCACCTTTTATTCTGAAATCCATATGATCGAAAAGCAGCACTAAAAATGTAACTGTAATTTTTAGAAAATTGGTTAAAATTCTTCCCAAAAATACGAAATAACACAGCCAAAGTATTCTCAACAGTTATATATACTGCATATGTATGTATAACCCACATCCCATGGGTTAACAAGGTTCTGTAACCAGCATTGCATCTCTTGCATCCCAACTAAACAAGTGAGACACACACACACGCATGCACACACGTATATCCTCTGTGACCCAGAATACACAGGAGAGCTTTACAAAGTTAATTTTCATAGTCACTGCATTTGGTTAGCATCCTCTAAATTTTGGTTTTTCCCGTTTTCTAAATCAGAATATTTTAATGAAGTTTGGGGGGGTGTCAGGTAGAATTTCACATAAAAATATGAATTTTAATAAATAGCTGACAAAAATATCTACCCCTTATCTCTGATGAATTGGCCATATATATTAATGATTATAATGATTTTTAAAAAGATGACATATGCTATCATCTTTCCAAATTAAGCTTAACATTCTTTAGACTGTCAGTAGTTTCGGGGAACAAAAACTGCAACTTATTCTGCTGTGACAAAATTCCTGATGAAGAAATAAAAAGGTTTAAATTTTAAAAAGATATTCATGATCTTCTTTAAATATTATTAAAACAAAATTATATCAGGAACAAGAAGCTTAAGGTACTTGAATTTGATTTATCTTTTATAATTTTTACCAGCTAAATTTCTAAGTGATATAAATTATTTTTCCACTTTCTATATTAAAGTTTTAGAGACAACATTAAGATAATTATAACTGAAATATCAGAAGTTTCAGTTTTTAGCTAATCAAATTTTACTATCAATTAGATAATAAATTTACAGTTCATTAACATATTCGGTGATACAAAAAACTCAAGTTCTTTCTAAAAAATATTAGAAATACATTTTGTCTTTTTTTAAAAGCAATTCATGTTCAATACAGAAATATCTTACTCTCATATGCAATTACCATATATTTCACATATCCACTATAACTTAATAAATATACAGGGGAGCTAAAAAGGAAATCAGTTAGGTAATTAATATTAATCCATGTATTTCATTTATAGACAGAAAAATTCTAAGAACTGTTCTCTGGATAGATAAAAGCTTACAAAAATGATTTTGGAAATCTATAAGATTCTGAATCATTTAGACAGAAAACATGGACTTGTTATTTGTAGATAAATCTACTTCTTAAAAAAAAAAAAAAAAAGTACCCAGTAAACTCAAATGAAGTCGTTATAGAGTACAAACTGTTCATTTCTATATTAAGTAGTTAAGTTTGGGTGTGCACTAAATATCTATTAACAATTACATTTTGATGTCACAGAAGGAAATGATATACCTTCACCCCTGAGATCAGGACTATTATTAGTACCACCGTCAAATTCAAAAACACTGGTCCAATATTTAACAATTCTCCTATCTTTAAAGATACTGGGAACTAGATACACTAGGCTTTCTTTAAAAAAAAGAAAGAAAGAAATTATAAATATTTAGAAAAGTCAAAAAGCAAGTATTTAGGAAAAATGATGTAACAAATATAGCTCAAAAAAGTTTCTAATTTGAATGGTACAATTCATCAGCTTTAAGAAAAGTTAAGACTAATCATTTCATTAATGATTCACTAATATATGCAGATCAAACCATCATAGCGGTATACTTCAAACTTATACAGTGATGTATGTCAATTATTTCTCAATAAAACTGGAAAAAATGACTATAAAAATGTTGTTTTTACATAAACACTTGGGGATTGACCTTTTTAAAGGAAATTTACTTGGCTGATTATTTTAGTGGAAATGTGAAAAGTGCCTCGAAGTGATTTAGTATAAAGAGCAGTGAGTTCTCTCTTGTATGACACAAAGGGAAGATGTTAAGAGAGTAGATCCTAAGAGTTCTTATCACAAGCAGATTTTTTTTCCTTTTCTTTTTATTGTATCTATATGAGATGATGGATGTTAACTAAACCTATTATGGCAGTAATTTCACAATATATACAAATTAAACCATCATACTGCAACCTTAAACTTATATAATGATATATGCCAATTATTTCTCAATAAAACTAGGGGGGGAAAAAAACAGAACCCTGAGACTTACTTCATAAGCTTAATGCCCTTACATATAAATCCATGTATAAACACATAACCTGGCTTTTTAAAGCTTCCTAAAGCTTATCGTCTTTTGGATTTTCCTATTTTGAGAAATTTCTTAAGTGGAAGGAAAACATCTCTATGGGTTATTTTTGAAATGTATCTAGTACTACCAAATACCAATCAAAACAGAAATTTCTCAATACCATGGTTGTAATAAACTTTCTTTCCTGCTCTATACCTCAGCCCCCTAGTTCGTTTGTCTGCTATATTTTCTATCTTGCATACTGCTTCTATCTTTGGCATGATAACTGATTTAAAAAGGGAGGATTTGGACTTTCTGGAACTAGGCCCTCCAAGAAACAATGTACTAACGTTTAAAATTAAAGCAGTGCCAGCTGAGTGGCGCAGTGTTTAAAAGCTGGCTTGGGATGCCAGTGGCCCCAGTTCGGATCCCACATGAGGGCCAGTGACGCTGCCCTCTTTAAATAAATAAATAAATAAATAAATAAATAAATAAATAAATAAATAAATAAATAAAATTAAAAATAAAATTAAAGCAATATGCAGAACTATGACAAATAATGACCAAGCAGATACTTTTAAGTTCTACAGTAATAAAATTCTACCTATAAGTTTTTCAATAAGAACGAATATGTCAGATATTAAATTTTTCTCCCCACGGCTCACAGTTCTAACTGCTTAAATTTTTTTTCATAGAATTACATTTACTTCATATCGCTATGACTATACTGTGTAGAGTACTATAACTAGGCCTAGTAAACTCAATGTGTAGGATACATAAAATGCTTACAAAAATATGGCTACTAAATAGTAATTTCTCATGATTTATGTAACAACATAATATTTAATGTATGATTGGGAGAAAGATGGAAATTAATTCTATCCTCAAAGTACCTACTGCCTGTAGGTATAATGCACACTCATTTATAGGGATTTTCCAGAACATCATCATTACCTATATCATCCACATACAGATTTAGGTAATACGGTAGATGCAGAGAAGTTCATGTCATAGGAAAAACGGAAGTCCAAAAGGGACATAATACACTAAGACATATCTGCTGCATTACTGACATCAGTCAAGTGTGTCGTATTATTTTAATAGTACTGTAGATAATAATGTAATCTTGCCCTAAATGAATATATCTTGTTCTACACGTAGGCAAAAGAGAAACCCAACTAAAGCAATTTGAAGATAGGAAGGGCTACAAAAACTAAGAAAAATAGACAGGCTAGACAGAAAAGAAAGAGAAGAAAAAAAAAGTGAAAGAGAGAGAATGAAAACAGGTAGAGAGGAAGGGGGGAAGAGGGAAGAGGAAGGGGAGAGGGGCAGCACTAGTAGCAAGAGGGAACCTGACTATAGTGTATTACTGTTAATGCTTAGGCTTCATATGACAGACTGAGTTTTCATCTGTGGGTTATACACCAGTGGCTTTCATATGTCCAAACAAATCTCATATATATATATATATATATATATATATATATCTAAATTATGAGCTATGACTATTACAAACACACCCTTAAATCATAAACAAGAAAAATTAGCCTCACTAACATACTGGAATAACACTATCTTGTTTATCAGTAGTATAACACTTGTTGCTAAACAACAGTTTAGTATTTGCTATTTACTATTCCAGATTTTTTTCATTTGCAGGGTATCATTAGTTGTAAGTAAATACTAAAGGCTGGCCAATTTTTTAAAAAGAAAAAAAAATAACTTTTTTTTTAGTTCAAGAAAATCAACTCCATTTAACAATACTCAACTATATCTAGTATTTTAATAGGCTTTACAATTTACAAACTACCTGCTATTTAATATGCGTATCTTTAATTTTTTATTTAACTATTGGAAATTATGTTTGATGCTTCTAAAAGTAGGGCAATTAAAATTGAACTTGATTTTTTTGTCAACAAAATAATACTTTATAAATTGGCATAAGTCATCATAAGTGACAAATTATTACATGAGTAATTCCTGTGACAAATTACTGAAAGTCTTAAAAATGTAGATACGTTACAAGACAATGGTGGACATATGATTTCACATAAACATAAAAAAAAATAGCTAATATGATTGTACCCAGCACCCTCTTTATAATACCATTCTTTTATGGTTGAGCATTTCAAATGTTATAAAGAGGAGTTGTTTTTAACTTGAGGGCAGCTATACTTCATTCTGTGGTGTTGTTTTTAAGCTACATTATTTATAGGAGAGAGCCTTATAATGAGGGTGGAGAGTATTAAAAGCCACACTACACACACAATAGGCCATCATGCATTTTAACCCATTATTAAACTTACCCCTCTTTTGAGGCTTCTGAAAGAAGGAATTCTGGGCTTCCCTGTTTTTATTTCATTCATACAATAATGCACGGGCTCAATGGAGAATGTGAGAAACTGGGACCCATTAGGAGTACTGGATGTGAATAAACTAGTAGGGGTTAAGGGTGGGGACTGTGGCTAATATGGAAATAAAGAAAGGAATCAATAAGCCAAATGTGCATATTTTTTTCCTAAATGAAAATTCTATTTTTTGGTAACATACTTTCCACAAAATATATCTCAAATAAAGTTTTCTATAAAAATATTATAAGTTAACACAGTTTTGCCAAAACTGTCATTTCAAAAAGTCAAATTTACTTTTAAAAACGTATCATTTCATTTGATCATTTTTACAAACTGACAGGTTAGAACTATAGTTAAAAATTGAGTACACAAAGTATAATGGTAGAGAGAGCAATATGATCTTCTGATTTCTCTTCTGATTTCTACAATATTCAATCACCTAGTTATACTTAATCTGTACCTGTCAGAAATAAGGGCAGCAGCTACAGTTAATCTAAATAGGCAATGTCTATTAAAGTAAAATATTAAAACTGTCACTGATTTCACTGATTTTTATCACAAATAGGCAAAAAATTTTATTACATTTGTGGCTTTCCTCTCAAACTGTTTCTATTTCATTCTTATTGCACTTTTTTTTTTCAATTTCAGTATTCCTTGTTTTTCTAAGCTCTCCTAGCCTCTCTGATCTGACTTAAAAAGTCTCACTTCTCAACTAGAATTATTATAAAAAGCACGAATGAAGCTTGAGTTAACTATAGTTGTGCTTTTAAATATATCTATAGGTATATTATAATTTGAGTTAAATTTTATCTACATTCATGTCAAGATCAGAAAAATGAATTAAAATAATTATGTATTATTTTTTAATAAATTCTGCACATGAGATTAAAAGTACATCTCTTTTCCTACTGATATACTATTATAAACACTAAATTGATAAGATTAAGCACTCATCTATTCCATCTGCTCATCTGCTAAACTAGATTTATCTATCTAAAATAAACAGCACATCAAGAACATCTTGTTGAGTTTCAACAAGAAGAGTGAGGTTCTCTTAATAAAATAAAGATTTTTTAAACTTGAAATAACCACAAACATTGAGGTCTTCCCATTACATATTCACATGGATAATGAAAATAACTATCAGTATGCTCTATAAGACCTAATTTGATATTTATTATTGCTGTGCTCAATCGCCCATTCCAGCTGAGAATTGCAATTTTAGTAGTCTTATAGTTAGATTATAATGTTTCTTTAGAAATTCTGATTGAAACTACCTATATACAAATAAAATTTCAAAGCATATAATTTTAGCAATATTAACATATTTTATTCATTAAGTCATGGTCAAATATTAAATCCAGAAATAATTTTTACTATTAAGGTATAAAACTATGTTTCTAATAAGCGAAAAGTTCATTGACTCATTCAAATCAAATTATTCTCTAGCAGTAAACCATTATCCATTCAATACCTACACTGATTTAAGTGACATGTTAAAACAAAATTATTAGCATAGAGGAATTTTATGACTTTTACCTTTGGCTTCTTTCCAAAGAGCCACAACTTGCCCTTGGCCTTTCCTACTGTGGTTTTGGCATCCATCTTCCCACCTTCCTGTTTGGATGCACTGATAGTCCCATCAGAAATGGTTCTATAAATATGCTGACTGTAATCTTCAAATGGAAAGTCTCCTGGAGGCTCAAATCCGGACTTGAAAGAGTCTACTACCATTTGAGAGTCCTACACACAAGAAACATGTTTTTAAAACCATTCCATTTGCTCATAATACCACATTAACTTTCAAAACTTGAATCAGTGCAAGAAAACAAAATTTTTTAAAATAATTCTATCATAACCTTTTGAGGATTAAAGTTAATAATTTCTTCCTGTGAATCTGTAAAAACTCTATTTTAACCCCAATTTTTAAAAAAACCACTAATTTACAAATTGTCACTTTATTATTTATCTGTTTATTTTTAGCTGAGCCATCCTGCCACCTGTTGGCAGCTCAGCGGCAGCTCAGCTCGGGCTGGGCATTGAACTGCTGTTGCTCAGAGCTCAGCTTGCACTCTTGAGCGAGATCTTATCCAACTGAGCCTCTCGGCTGGCCCTCCAAATGGTCACTTTATTAATTTGTAATAGTCACAAATGACGAATGTTTTCACTCCATAGCTTTAACCCACTGAAATTCATCTGAGGACTAGATAACTGGTAAGAAAGGTCTAACTGACAAAAGGAATACAGAAGAGGTTGTTCTCAAGTAGAAATTCTAAGAAGTTTCTAAGGAAAAAAGCCTTTTGCTATACATGATGTCTACAAAGAAGGTGACCTTTGGAACAAATAAAAGAGCATCTAATTGAGAGAGCTAAAATACAAGTAGAAATTCTTCATTCAAAGGGAAAGAATAAATAAAATATATTAAATACAAACTCTGGAATGTTAACAGTAACAGGGAAAGATCTCACAAAAAGTACTGAGTGCAAAAAGCAACTATGAAAATATAAAGTTCAGTACATTTACCTGAAACTTTAAAACTCACATTAAGTATTATACCCCAAATCCTTTTTTTTTAAATTTAAGTCAGAATTCTATCTGTTATAGGAAGGATCCTCACTAATACAATACCAACTTGCTGTGAAGACTAAAATATGTGTTATATATTCGGCACTTCCCAAACACTGGTTCTCTAACATTTCCTTCTCTAAACTTTAACTAGACTAATAGTAAAATACAGTTTGTAACATACAGGTTTCAGGTTAGTTATACTCTTGGAGTAGAACTGACACATTAGTGGAGGGAAGATTTAGAACTCTTTTCTTTTCAACAATCAGAAATTTAGTATTTACAATGTTCCTCGGGGCTCAAAGGAGTCCTATCTATTGCCAGATTTTCTTCTACAGCATATAGTTCTAAACAATTACTTCACCCCTTTTCCAATTCATTTCGCTAATCTGCATACCTAAACCAAAGACATTTATTCAAATATAGTTATGTAGCACTTACTCTTCTTTCATCAACTGATTTTGCTGCAAGAATCATTCCTTCCAAACATTTTGAAATGATAGGAATAACTTTGCGTTCCGAGTCTGCAAATCCTCTGTAACACTCGCTGAGTTTAACAGTCCTTCGTTCATCCATTTCTTGTAGTTGCTAATAATTAAGAATTAAAAAATTATTAAAGTTCTACACTAATAGTTACATTGTTGTTAATATTCTTTAGCAAATGCTGTAGACTTATAATACTTAAAACTTGAGGCCTGTTAAATAGCATAAGAAAAAAAACCCGGTAACACTAGTTTCCAAACCTTCTGAGGGGATCCTCTACAGGCTACTCACTCCCTGCCTCATACCATCTCCACCTTTCCATTCTTCAGCCACAGCAGGAGTTGCTGTTAACATTTGCAGTAAAAGTTTCATTTAAAGACAGAATTTTGATGCTATTTTTCCTTTTTAAGCAATTAGTCTATAACATATACAAGTCTGAGACTTCTAAGCTCTTAAGTTAGTTCAGAACACTTTGGTAAGCTCTGGCAGGACCAAGGATCCACAGTTGATTGCATATCAACAGGTGCCCAGACCTATCAGCGTCTACAGCTCAGAGTTAGTCACTCTGAGGGTTAGGGGCACAAGAGGAAAAACAGAAGGCCACAAGGTCAAAGTGGTACACAGATGGAATCCTCACAATTCAAAAATTCATTGGCACATGCCACTAAGCATTATTCTGGGATACATGAGCCAAATAAAGACATTTTTTGACACTTTCTATTTGCCAACACTGACCTTTCTCCTAGGAAGCAGCTACACTGCTCAAATCTCCAAACTCAAATAGTTTTCATACTACTATTTCTTCTTAATTACTTCCCAAAGCCTGCAAATTTATTTTGAGATCTGCAATTTCACAAAAGAACTGTTCCCAGCATCACAAAATGGCAAGACCACAGTAAGGTCTAAACAAAAGGAGCAAGCCCCGGATCATAAAAAGTGGTCGATCTCCAAGTTAAGGTCTCCCACGAATATGGAGGCTTAGCTAGTACGCCTAGGAAAGCACCACTGAGTGAGGACGGGAAGTATAGACAGCCTGAATTAAATGACCAGAATCTGATACCCACTCTAGTCCACCACTTCTATGATTCCTTTGTATGTCTAACTTGCCTTACAAAGAAAAAAAAGTATATTTGGGCTAACCCTCTATCCACATAAGCTCTGCTCTCCCCAATACTACTTCTTTCAATACTGTTTCACTAAATCTCTAATTTCTCTTTTTTCTAGAATAAGCAGTAACACAATTTAACCTTCATGGAAATTCTGGGGTGTTTACCTGAGGTTGTCTGGCAATTGCTATCAAGTGATGATGATGGGATTTATAAGCAAATTCATGGCCTAAATTACATTTATGATCTGGCAGCTAGGAAGACAAGTAGGCAAAAACCAGACCAGCAAATATATTTTGTAAGATTTATTTCTGCCACCTGGACTAACGTCAAAGATTCTGGTATAGTGTCAAAACGCCACATCCCAATTCTAGGTGAGCAGATTGCAATATATAATTCCAATGAACTCCCCCCTATGTCATAATACTCACTGACACAGCATTAAATTTTATCTAGAAAATGTCATTGTTTTATTACACTAATAATAAATCTGTAGGAAAACTTGTGATTTCAAAGTTAGGAAAAATTTAGTTTTCAAATCTATAATCAAAGAAATGTCTTATCACCAATCATGATGACAAGTGAATCTAGAAATACTCTGATGCCTCAAATTTAAAGAGTAGTTCTTCCAACTCTAAAACTAGGTTAATTTCCTGTATTTGAATTTTACCTTGTAAATCTGAGGAATCACCACGTAGAAATGTTTGTGCTGTTCCCCATTGAAGTTTTGTAACTGTGCAGCATATTCATTTTTATTCTCATCAGCCATATGAGTACGCAGATTCAATTGCTGTTTAGCCTAGAGACATATTGGTCCAAATCATTACCAATGACAACAACAAAATCATTGCTAATTCAGTCTTCTAAAAGTTATACTAACACTAGACTTTTTCTAACTACTGATATCATTTAGAATCGAAGGATATGTCTGCAGATCTTATGGCCAGAGCAGTCTCCCTGCTGCAATATCCCCTTCCTCTTACTGCAACAATCCATTCAAATAGTTTCTCCTTAGCAAATCCAGGTTTTTAAAAATTAAATAAATAAAATTACAGCTTGAAACAGTAAGCTTTTAATCAGAAAAGAAAAACACCATCAGGAATATTTTAAACACATAAAAAGTTAGTAGTAAAACATTTCTTTAATATGATACACTTATATCCAACTTAGAACCCACAGTAAAACCAAATAATAATAAAAATGTGATTTGGGGGTAAGATAATATCCAACAATGATTTTCATCTCTATACAAAACCACAGGTACTTTAAGGAATGTTTATTTAGAATATAGTTCTGTTCATCTCGAGTTTTTAAAGAAACGCTTTTCAGATGAGTCATATTAATATCATCAAAACTGGTGAGAAAGTTAGAATAAAAGTTAACACGAATTGTTAATTCTTGATTTACTGAAGGAGAATCTAAACAAGTTTCTCAATTGTTCTAAAGTAATAGGAAAAATCCAAAGTAAGAATTAACTCAATTTTTTAGTGTTCCAAAGAATAAATCACGTTATGAGAGTGCTCCGAAAATTGTAAAGCACACATTGTGAATATACTTCATTATTCTAATTCCAGTTTCTACAAATATAGTCCCTGACCTTCCAACAATCGGTCTACAAATTAGTTCTTCTGAACTCAGAAACATACTGACCTATACGTGGTAGCAGAGATCTCAGATAAGCCTACAAAAATCCATTTAATCCACAGTGTACTTGAGCTTACAATAAATAACCTCTATAGAAACTAAAGGCCCAAAGTATTTCTCCAGAAAAATACATTTCCAGTACCAACCTGGGACCCGAAGTACACATTCATTCTCTTTTTCCCCTTTCCTTCCCATAAACTATGATGGAATAGAGGATTCCAAATGATTCCCTGTCCACAATGGCTCCGTTCTGTCAGGGGAAACTCCTGTTCCAAGTCACTGGCTGTGACTCCCAAGGCCTGGGCTCTGGCAGGGTATGCAGGAACATAAGGCTAGACACTAAAATAACTGATGCCTCCCCTGGCATGCTCTGGGCTTTACATTTACTGCCTTTTTTTCTTTTTGTAAATACTGTATTGCAATTTAAAAAAAAATTAATTGTGGTAAAATATACAATATGGCTAACATAAAATTTATCATGTTAATCATTTTTAAGTGTCTAGTTCAGGAATGTTATATATATATTCACACTGTTGTGCAATTGCCTACCTCTGCTTTAAGAGGATCTGTAATTGACCTGCTATCTCTTCACTATGTTTTTCTTTTTTAAAGCTTTTATCAGCAGTTGCTTAAAACTATGTTCCCTTCTCTCCCTGGTCACTTACAACAGAATTCCTCTGCTCTCTAGTTCCTAATGCAAATCCTCAAAGTTTTCCTAATTCTCTAATAATTAAAGGAGATGCAAACAAAAGAGAATAAAAAATGAAGCTGTAAACATTAAAATTCTGAACGAGTTAGGTCAAACTATGAGACATGTTATATCTAGATTCAAGATGTCTGACTAGTCTCTAAAGGTATCTTTGTAGGCAAAATTAAAAAATAAGTTAAATGAGTCTAGCTAAAGAGTTTACATAACTTGCCTAGTACGTAAATGATGCATTCAATTAATGCTTAATAATAAGTCAAGGCATTCTTAGGCGTCAATGTCAACCAGTAAGGAGTCTCCCATATATAAAATAGTGCTGTTTGCAACTGTTGCGGTCCACATTTTTATCAAGTAATGATAATACATTATGTGTATGACATGATACTAGGAAAGAAATATAGATGTCCAAAATCAGGATCCAAAAATCTAAAGAGTAAAATTCATTTAATAACTGATATAGATGTACATATGCATTTAAAATACCAACAGTAAAAATTCTGTCTGAGACATACATTCTCATACCACACAATATACGAAAAGACATGGGAATTTCATTCAAACATAAACTCAGTGGAAGTCTATCCAAACAATGTAGTTGCTAAAAAAGTTGATATACATTTAGGTTATAATTAACATAAATTTGGTATTCAAAACAAGAGAGGTAGTCAAACTCAGAACTGATCAGCCCATACCTGATTATATCCAACTTGAGCTAACATACTTTAAGTGGGATATTTATGAATTAAAGGGTATCCAAAAGAAAGCAGTCATAATGAAAGTTAACTTGAAGCTATTTCATATGTGGAATAGATGAAGAAACACAGTAGTTCTTGTAAGGGTAGAGGCTCTGCTATAAATATCAAAAAAGCTATTACAAGAAAAAATAAGTTTGATATTTTTCTGGTACCTCAAAGAAACTAAAACTGAACAAGGAGACAAGTGGGGTCAATCTAAGAAAATGTTATAGTTGGGGCAAAACATGAGTGGACTATCTGAAGCCCGTATATTCCCAATGACAGAGAACTTACTATCATCAGAGGTATAAGTCATTAAAAATAGGGTATAAATATATAAACATTACAACTTATACTAGAAGAGTGTTAGATAATTGTAATCTGGAATTTATATGATTTTAGGTGTTTGGGTTTTTTTTACTTTTTTTTTACTTTTTTTATTAGTTTCAGGTGTACAACACGATGCAATAGTTATACTCTTTACCCCCCAAAGTGAAAACCCCCCTCCCCCAGTTCGCCACCCCACTCCCCCCCATATCATACATATCCATCACAACTCCCCTGACTCCCCTCCACAGTATACTCCACATCCCGTGACCATCCACATATTCAGTTGCAGTTGGCATACAATACTATACAACATCAGCTTCAGGTGTACAGTGCAGTGATCAAGCCTCTACTCCATCCATGAAGTGGTCTCCCTGACAAGACATGTGACTATCTGACACGCCACAAAATTTTTACATTATTATATTCCCGGAACTGTGTTTCATATCCCTGTGGCAATATTGTAGTTGTCTATTTATGCTGTCTAATCCCTTCCCCTTCCCTCCCATCCTCACCCCCCTCCCAACTAGCAACCCTCAGTTTTTCCTCTACATCTATGAGTCTGTTTACTTTGATCATTCACTCAGCTCTTCAGACTCCACACACAAGTGAGATCACATGGTACCTGTCCTTCTCCGACTGACTTATTTATCGTAACATAATAGTCTCTTCACAACATTATCGATTACATTCCCAGAACTGCCCCCATATCCCTGCGGCAAAATTGTAGTCCCACATACACTGTCCAAAACCTTCCCCCTCTCTCCCTCTCCCCACTCCCTCCCAGCCAGCAACCATCAGTTTTTCCTTTATATCTGCTTGATATGACTTCAATCTTCTTAAATTGTCTCTCTGGGTTAGCTTGTTTACCCCTTTCTTTTGTTTAAAAAAGCCCTTTTAACATTTCTTGCAATGCTGGCTAGGTGGTAATGAATTCCTTAAGCTTGTTCTTTTCTGAGAAGCTCTTTGTTTCTCCTTCAATTTTAAGTGATAGCCGTGCTAGGTAGAGCAATCTTGGTTGTAGGCCATTTTTCTGTGTCACTTTGAATATCTCCTGCCACTCCCTTCTGGCCTGCAGAGTTTCTGTAGACAAGTCAGCTGTTAGTCTAACAGGAGTTCCTTTGTATGTAACCTGCTGTCATTCTCTTGTAGCCTCTAGGATTCTGTCTCTGTCTTTAACCTTTGCCATTTTAACTATGATGTGTCTTGGTATGGATCTGTTTGGGTTCAGCTTGTTTGGAACCCTCTGCACTTCCTGGGCATGTATGTTGATTTCCTTCACCAGGGTAGGGAAGTTTTCAGACATTATTTTTTCAAATACATTTTCAACCCCTTGCTTCTTCTCTTCTCCTTCTGGTATCCCTATGATTCGAAGGTGGTTGCGCTTCACCTTGTCCCATAGGGCTCTTAAACTATTTTCATTGTTTTTTATTCTTTGGTCTTTTTGCTGTGCCAACTGGGTGAGTTCTGCTATTTTATCTTCCAAATCGCTGATCCGCTTCTCTGCTTCATCTACTCTACTGGTGATTCCTTCAAGTGTGTTCTTCATTTCAGTTATTGTATTCTTTAGTTCTAACAGGTTGTTTTTTATGGTTTCCCTATCCTTCTTTATGTCCTCGCTAAGTTCCTTAAACATTCTTATCATCAGTGCCCTAAACTGTGTCTCTGAAAGGTTGGATCCCTCTGTTTCATTTGGTTCCATTTCTGGAGGTTTCTTCTGATCTTTTACTTGTGACATGTTTCTTTGTTTCCCCATTCTGGCTGTCGCTCTGGGATTGTTTTGATGTATTACATAGATCACCAGGAGAGCCCTGGCTGGATGACGCAGGCACACAGCTCATGGCCCAACACTCCCAGGAAAACTCCCAGTCTCAGCCTGTCCCAATCAGCCGCTTGCAGATCAGGCCGAGTAGCCCGACAACCAATCACCAGCCTGGCAACTCTGTAAGCAGAGTGCGGAGAGCAGGGACTCCAGGCGGCATGCGCACTCCTGGGTCTCAGTGAGCAGCCTGTTGGAGCCGGATCACTCCCACTAGGCGTTTTCCTGGCAACGCAGCACAAGCCGAGCGGAGGGTGGGGACCCGAGGCAGCTCGCGCACTCCCGGGTCTCAGTGAGCAGCCTGTTGGAGCCAGAGGGCACCTGCCCAGCGTTTCCCTGGCAACACAGTACAAGCCGGGCAGAGGGTGGGGATCCAAGGCCGCAGGCGCGCGCACACACGCACACACGTACTTCTGCGCCAATTCCACCAGACCAATTAGGTCTTGGACCTGATCCTTCGTGGGAGGGCCCAAGCCCAACAAAATGGTGTCCTACCCACACCACTCGCGTGCAGGCTCCGCACCACGGGAACAACAGTTCAAAAACCTCCAGCCTTTGCACCAAAGGTGCTCAGTTCAGTCCGTCCCCGCAGGCTCCTGGCTCACACAGCCACTCCCTCCACCAGGAACCAGGTAAGTGCTCACCGGCGAGCAAGCCCGGGCGCCGGCCCCACTGATTCTCCAGCCGCTCTTAGCCTCACCGAGCTGAGCAAAGAGAGTCCTTACTAATCTACTGCTGGCTGTCTTAGAACTTCTCTTCCCGGCAAAGGAGCTCTGGGCTGGAGAGCTTGGTGTGCAGCCGGAGGGTCTCTCCCCCAACCAGACAAGCTTCGCACGGCTGGGGCTTCCCTCACGGGGCTCGCCCTCTCTCGTCTCCGCCCATCCTACCAGACCCGATGCGGCTTCCTCTTTAAGTTCTTCGTTTAGTGGTTCTGTTCATCTAGTGTTCCGGGGACCTCCAGGGTTGAATGCTGTATAATCTGCTTGTGATTTTGGTGTGATCCTGGGAGGCAGTTAGCACAGCGTCTGTCTATTGCGCCATTTTACCGGAAGTCTCGATTTTAGGTGTTAATTAACTGTTTATATTATTGGTAAGGCTTCCAGTCAACAATAGGTTATTTGTAGTTAAATTTGGGGGGAGTCAAAAGTTATATGCAGACTTCTGACTGTTCAGAGGTCACTGCCGCTAACCCCAAGTTGCTCAAGGGTCAACTGTATTTTTCTCTTTCTTCTTACTTTTTCTTGTTCTGATCCTACAGGGAATTATAAAATCCTAAGGAGAAAATATACTAATGATGGGCCTTTGTATATATAAAAATGTGGAGTAAGGTTCATCTATATTTCAAAAGCCCAACATTATCATTATTGTTCTTAAATAAAGGGTGCATAGCAGGGGAGAAGGAAAAGCTTAAGCAGCAGCCGTCACAAGGGTGATTCTACTAACTGTTATGTTACAGAACATCTGGCCCAGAATTAGTAAGTGAGAAGACAGGGTTCAGTTTTCCAAAATGAATCATAAATGAATAAACAAACAGCTAATACACATCTGACAGTTTTTATCATGTTTTCCTTTGGATACCCCATCAACACACCTTAGACTTTATATTCGATTTTGGAATAGGATGGAAACTCATTCCCAGTAGCAACTATGTCTTTCCTATGCATTTTGAATGCAATTAAGACATAACAATAAAATAAATTAACACATATTAATTTTT
Organism: Aselliscus stoliczkanus; assembly: GCA_033961575.1. Classification (NCBI taxonomy): domain Eukaryota; kingdom Metazoa; phylum Chordata; class Mammalia; order Chiroptera; family Hipposideridae; genus Aselliscus; species Aselliscus stoliczkanus. The sequence continues at coordinate 109,374,407 of CM066730.1, forward strand.
TCTCAGGCCAATGTGCGTATTATAAAGTATGCAAATATTTGTATATTTTAGATTTAAATGCAGCGTATCTCTTAGGAAAACTCTAATACCAATAGCAGTATTGCAACTACTTTCCATATGCAAGTAATAATATTTTGATATCAAAGTCATCTTAGATAATTTCTTACCTTTTCAACATCTGCCTTGGTTGCATTAGTATCATTGTCCAATCTTTCATAACTCTGTTGTGCCTTTTCTGCCTCTCTACATTCTCTTTCAAATTTCTTTTTACTCTGTTAAAATAATAAAAATATCACAGAGAAATAAAATTAGATTTATCTTATTTAAAATACTTTAAAAATGTTGCTACTGTGTACTGTGTAGAATTGTACACTAAAAGTAAAATTTTTCTAAATTAGGAAAGAAATTTTACTATTAGAATCATTCCAGGTGCCTTAAAATATCAGATAGTATAGGCTGTGAAAAAAAAAATCACAAGCATGACTAAATACTTATTCTGTATCTTATCTCTTCTCAATAAGAAAAAAAATCCTGTATTTTACAATTTTTTATTTTATTTTATTTTTTATATTTTATTTTATTTTTTTGAGGGCAGTGTCACTGGCCCTCATATGTGGGACCTGAACCGGGGCCGCTGGCTTCCCAAGCCAGCGCTTAACCACCGCGCCACTCAGCCGGCCCCTACAATTTTTTATTATAAGCCCCATCTTCAGCAGAATTTTTTAGGTTTGTTGGGTGTTTTTTTGCTTGTTTTGTATGTTTATTTGATTAGTTGGTTGGTCTTAGTGTTTTGTTTGCTTGTTTTAATTTTGTTTTTGGTGGGAACCCAATGTAGCTTTGGATGTGGAAACGTCCCTCCAAAGTGGTTTTATATGTTTCTTCCAGATGTCCCAGGAAAACCATCAGCCCAGAACCAAGGGTTTAAACATTTTTTTATTTAATTCAAACTACTATGATTTTGTAAAAGCTACTCACAACTGAGCCATGTATATATATGTCCTTTCCTGCATACTTTTTTATCCTGGAGTTAATGTCTTTTTATTTAATTTGCTTAGTTTTCAATGCACTTGTCTCTAATCCAACCTTAGTTTCCCCAGTTCTTTAAATCTCTCCTCGGTTAATTCAAACACATTCAGAATTCTATCAATTTTACTTTCCTGATGAAATGCTCCCAAAGGCTTTTGGCCTCCTGAAGTTTGGACTGGTTACCAAACTAGACCTACTGCATAGTTATTCCTCTGGGATTTCCCTTCACCATTTAGCCTGGGAATTCCTTTTACCTCTCCCTTAATTTGAATCTCCTGTTTCCAAGTTCTAAGACTTCCCCTTTCCTGATTCACTTCCTTATTTTGCTGAAATACATTCAGTATTAGCTTTCTAAAAGGTTTGTGGGCTATAATTTTTAAAGTCTCCATGGCTTAAAATTCCTTTACCATCACTTTTAATTGATAAAATTTAGCTGGATATGAAACTCTTCGGTAGGAAATTATCTTCCTCCAGAAATGTAAAAGTACCACTCCACTGTCTTCTAGGGTCCTGATCCTTTGCCTAAAACATGTTTATTTTCTATTTTTTTCCTGTTTTATTTTCCTTTCTTCTTTCTTCTGTCTCTCATAACTGTTCTGAAATTTCTTGAAGATATGTTTTGCTGTGAATCCACTGTGCTGAGCACCTTGAAGAATCTCTTTCATCTAGAAACTCATGTCTTTCTGTTCTGGGGAAATTTCCTTGAATTAATTTTGTCTATTTTCTGTGTTTTCTCTTTTTTAAGATGTTTTTTATTTTGAAAATGTACCTACAGGATGAATTCTCTAATTTTCTTATATTTTCTCTCATATTTTCCATCTCTGTCATTCTGCTCTACTTTCTGAGAGATTTCTTTAATTTCATTGTTTCTAGTTTTTCATTTCTGCCATCATAAAGTTCAGTTTTGTTTTTTGTATGTTCCTTTTTCAATAATATCTTGTTCCTATTTCATAAATGTAATACCTTCTCTATTCCCTTTGAGAATATTAGTAACAGTTTGGGGAATTTTGTTTATCTTTACTTTTTAATTCCTATTCCCTTTCACTGGCCCTGTTTCAAAGTTCCTTTTTTTATCTGCGTGTTACTTTTGATCTCTGGTGTTTATATTAGATTTTTTCTTGAAATGTATGGGGATCCTTGCCTATCTTCTTATTTAAAAAGCCAACTGAGAGCTCTACTAGTGGGCCTCCTCTAGGTGATATGGCCAGGCAGTTTTCTGGGAGAAATGCTCATATCAGTATTAATTCTTTCCTCTCAAGCTGGTTAAATTCCCCAGAGGAAAATTTCTTGCCTGGTAAATATATGTCTTGCTACCTACATTCTGAGAATTGCTCAGAAAAAAAAAGCAGAGGATGTTAACATTTTCTTTTTTCTTTTTTTTTTTGAGGGCAGCGTCACTGGCCCTCATATGTGGGACCGAACCGGGGCCGCTGGCGTCCCAAGCCAGCGCTTAACCACCACGCCACTCGGTCGGCCCAGATGTTAACATTTTCTACTTACCTAACCCCCTTATTAGAACCAGTTGTGATGTCCATTTCTTTTCTTGTGGACCATGAAACTATACAGATAGTGCAAATCTGGATTCCAAACCTCCTAACTACAAGGTCAAAAAGTTTAAATTTCTCACAGGATAATTGCCCTCCTTTGACCTTCAGGCAAGACAGGTTTCTCTGATATCTCCCTTGGCCAGTGCGCAGAGTTCTTATAATCCACCTTTCACTAAAAGTTCAGTCCTTCAAATGTTACACGGGGGTTTCAGTTCCAACTCTCCACAACACACAAAGCTCAAACTTAATCTCTGTTCCTATGTATTAAAACCCAAATCCTTAGCAAGGTCCAGTAAACTACCATACCCCAACACCTCTACCCCCATTTCTCACATGCCACTGTATCACGCATACACCTACGGCTCTGGCATTTAGTTTACCCTTAGTTTCCAGCAGTTAGAGATTTAAGATAAGATAGACGTTCTGCTAAGAGCTTAAAAATACAATAAAAAATGTTTTAGCTTTTATATCTACGTATTTGTAGCCAAAAGCCTTCTGAGTTAGCTCAGTTTACTATATACCTGAAAACCAGACATACCTATAATTTACATCAAATAAATATGCTCAGATATCTTTTATAGAATTTTTAAATGTACTATTTTGGCTAGTATGAGCCATCAAATGAGACTCACAGTTATTCAAAGCACACAAATATATCTAAATATGAATAATAGAATGCCACTTTTCTGTGAAGATTAAGATTAAATTTCCACATTTAATTCTCTGAAACTCAGTTCAGAGCTGTGTTTTCAAATTGAGTAGCTAGCTACAGGCCACTAATTTTGATGCAATCTGAGCCTATTTATTTACAAAAGCATTTTTAATTTTAAGTATCTTATTATTTATGAAAAAAAAACTACCTAATAACCTCCTTGCAACAGCAAAAGAATTACTAGTACAATAATATTAAAAATACTCCTTTCCTGAGAGATCTTATATCTTTACACAATATAGGAATATACTCCAATGAAGAAAAGATTCTCCATTCTTCATCCTTTGTGTGGCAGACAAATCAACAGCCACTTCTACTCCCCTATCCTTTCTTAAGAGCACCTACCTCCCAGTATGGAGGCTAAAAATAGCGAGGCTAAAAATAGCTGGTACGTGCTTTACTAGCCTCCCCACAATTGGATCATGGTCAAGCAATCTAATTCTGTCAAAGGCACCCACATGAGGAAGTCTGCTTGGGGTTTTCTGGGAAAGTTTTCCTTCCCTGATAACAAGGGACAGTTGAAAGAGATACACTCCTTTTTCATGCTTCTGCTTGCTGAGTGAGGATGTGGTGCTTAGCTGCTTAAGTAAACTGCTGACCACAGGAGACAAGCCTGAGGGAAAAGCTAACATGGTCAAGATGGCAAAATAGAAAGAAAGGAGAAGTAGCTTTGGTGACATCATGGCTGACCAACTCCGGAACTGCTCCACTTCTGAGCCCTCATGTTACAAACTTGTATAATCTATTCCTTGGAGCTGCCTAAAGTGATAGACCTGGCATCTCTGATGCTTCTATCTTGGGACCCAAACCGGGGCCACTGGCCTCCCAAGCCAGCACTCAACCACAGCACCACTCGGCTGGCCCTGATGCTTCTATCTTAATATCCAAACATTCCTTCAAGATCTTCACATGCTAGTCTCTTCTGCCCTCATCTTACATGTCAGTGCTGACTATTTTGTTTATCCTGTGGTTAATAATTGTTTAAATCGTTTTTTGTTTCAATTTTCAATACTGTCACTGATTCAACCTGTCTCTCCTAGTTCTTTAAATCTCTTCTCAATTATTTCAAACATGTTAGGAATTTTACAATTCCATTTTCTTGATCAGATAGGAAGATGTGGAATTAGGAAATGGGATCCTGCACATATTTCTACTTAACACACAGAAATTATACTTGTCTCTCTCACTAGACCACAGGCTCCACGAAAACAAGAACTATGTCACATATACTTTTGTACCTCCGGGACCCATTACATGTCAAGGATACTTTCAATAAACATGAATTGAGCTGAACTCATCTTTATTTCATGGTACTGTTAATGTGTTAAAAGAAATCTACATTTTCTGATGCTTCTTTCTTAAGACCCCTACAACTTTTGCTTAATAACTGCCAATTGTTCTAAAGGCAAGTCAGCACATATGAACAGGAATGATTTCAACCAACACCAGTTTTTAAAGGGATCAGCGACTCATAAGTGTAGGAGTCTATTATTTTGTACACACACACACATCAGGTGGCAGATACTGAGAAAGCTAGCTAAGGCAATTTAAAATTTAATAAATGCAATCACTCCCTAAAAGTCTCACCAAAACCAGTTAAAAAGAAGATCAAAATAAAAATAAAAACAGACTATTAATATATCTAAGAATTCTCAATCAGCACTGGTAATTAAAATCTTACATCATGACAGTCACACAGAAATTTTTAGAAATTTAGAAATTTTTTAAAAGGAAGGAAAAAAGTTCAAAACAGTGCACATATATGCATAAGCTATTTTTAATCACAAACTTAAAAGTCCTTTTTCCAACAACCACAAACCAAATTGATTAATTTAACATGAAAAACACTCTCCAGTATAATTTTCAAGAAATACACAGTGTTCATCATAAAAATATGCAGGTAAAAAGTAAACTGCTTGCTAACCTAAAGGTTAAAAAAGAATATTAATCTTATACAGCAAAACATTATTTGGTAGAACATCTTAAGTAAAGGAGATAACAATGTTCTATGTGACACCTTGTTTTTCAAATGACTGTATGCCAGAATATTTTTTTAAAACCACATTAGCAGTATCCTTAGAAAGTTTTTTGTGAAAATAATTATAATGCTTTTATAATTTGCCCTACCTACAAAGTATTTTATTTCCTACAATGGGACGATCTATGATCAGCAGCCCAGTACTTGGAACATTTACACTATTACAGAATCACTAAACTGAAAGAAAACATTTCATGTAACCTAGTCCACTCTTCATTTTTCATAAGCTAAAAATGAAGTTAACAAAAATCAGGCGCTTAGTAAAAGATAAAAACTAGAATCCAGGCTATTTCAATCTCAAATGGTCTTCTAAGATATATATACATCATTGTTTCCTTAGTATGTCTATCTAATATCAAGATTTTATAGTAACTACTGCAAAATCAAAAAGATCTTTATAAATGTTTATAATTATGTGAACATTATATAGTTGCTACATATATAGGAGCATACAGAAAAAAAATAACAAAATGATCTCACATCCTCTATTTACACTAATGTCAAATTATGAATGATACACTGAAAATTATTACACTTAAATAGATGTGAAGCATAAGAGAATTTAGGGCTAAACAAGTCTTACAACATTTTATCCTAACTATGAAACACTGTAACTCACATTATCCATCTGTTTCCAGCACATGTCAAGGTATTGTTGAGCTTTTCGTCCCTCTTGAAGATGCTGAAGATCATATCAACCAAAAAACAAACAAAGAAACAAAAAAAACACACATACACATTTAAATACTATATAAAGTCTGAAGTTTCAAAAAGATTTTTCACTATTTTTTTGCAAGACACTTAATTATATAACTTTATCAAAACTTAGGAAGAGATTAGTAAAGCAAAGCTCTCTAAAATGCATTTTATATGATATTATTTGAATACTTTAAACATAACCTTTAGGACACATATAATCTCTAAAAAAATACATGACTGTCTTGAATAGGGTTGACAAATGTTTTCTACAAAGGATCAGATAAATAAATATTTTAGGTTTTATAAGCCACAAGCAAAACAGAAGTGAATGAGTGAGGGTCTTTTCCAAAAGAACTTGATCTAGTCACTGAAATTTGAATTTCATATAATTTTCACATATCATAAAATATTCTTTTGATTTTCTTCTCAGCTATCTAAAAATGTAACGACCATTCTTAGCTTGTAGGAACTAGAAAACAAAAACAGGCAGTCGGCTGGATTTAACCTATAGACTATATAGTTTATCAAACCTTGTCTTAAACCCAAAAGGATCACTAATTAACAAGAGTGTCTTGAGATAATTTTAGCTAGAAGAAATTTAGTGAAATAGAAAACCAGTTTATTCTGAATATACATTATTTTAAAGAGCAAGGCAATTACTTTATTTGTGAAAATATTTCATATATTATTATAACTAGATAAAATGATAATTACCATTTTTCTTTCAGTTTTCAGATCATGGGCATATCTCATTAATTCACCATAAACTCTGTGCGCCATTTCTTCTGCTACAACCTCTCGTTGTCCTGCATAGTCATTTAACTCATTAAGGATGTTAAAAAAGGCTATACACGAGGTAAACCTGACAAAAACATATTAAAAAATGGTGAAATTTATTTTTATTTTCATTATAAATGTTTTTTGTGAGGTATGGATTGAGCCTGGCACTTGACAAATTTTAACAGACTCAACCTAAATCTTAGTTACTAGCTCTAAATTAACTGTGTATGGAAAGAATCCTGCATTAAGTTCAACTTGCACATGTTTGTATATCTTCAAGTAGTCTTAGTTTATAAATAAAGGGATATTTGAGGTCAAAAAATAGTAAGTGCAGGTTCTTTTGGCATACTGGAATCTCTTAAGTTGCCAATTGACTGGCCTGAGCTTGGGAATGAACCTGGTTGGATTCTTAGGCTTGGCAGCTGAGCCTGGTGCAGAGATAATGTGCTTGCTCTTAAGGACAGAACCTGTCAATCATACTACTGAAATGCATCTTGATGGCTGATCTACAGAACAACTTTGCTATCAGCTCTGGACACAGCTGCCTGTATGCTTGCCCATATCCTGAATGGAAGTGAAGTACTATTATGGTTGGCACCAAAGGGGGGGTAAGAAGGGGCAAAAAATAAGGGTAAAAATATGTATGTGGAGGGAAGGAAGGAAACAAAGAAAATCGCTGTGTTAAAACGTGTAGATTTACTTTCAATATACTGCCAGAACACTCTTAAAACTGAAGGTGGACAGCTCAGACAGGACTGCATTAACACTAAACTGAGAATACTAACAACTAACAATTATACACGAAGTTATTTGCTTTTGTTTTAAGTCTAGTCTCTGTTTGTTTCTGCATTTTACAACTACCACATATTCTTGTTTAAGAGTACCATATAAAGCTCATAGGCAATTCCTAACTTTTTACATATTCAAGGTTCCAAAATTACTCTCCTTTTCATTATCCCTTTAAACCAGCCAATCAAATTGTTTTACTATTTGTAAGACTAAAAGCAAGAACCTAACAAACTAACAACTAGACAATGAAGTATAAAGAAAAATACCCTTTTTTCCTAGTGACTACATCACTCAAGTGAAGTCTTAGTCCACACCTTACTTGGAAACCTACAATTCAGCCATTCTAGAAAACTATCGCATTTGAATAATACAGTATTCATTCTTATAATAATAGTAGTTCCCTCTTCCATAAACACTCATTTTTTATTAAAACAAACTTTTGAAAAATCGTTATGAAAGCTAACAGTATAATATAACGAAATAAAAAATAAGTTTTTAAATGTTTAATGTATAATAATAAACAGGTATACAATTTACCTTGGCTCTTCATCTTTGGAGGAACGTTTGGGACAGTACTTCTTAACCAGATTTCTATAGGAAAAATATTTTTTTAAATTTATTTAAAATATTGTTGAAATCGATATATTATAAAAATTTCCAATTTCATTAAATCAAAAATTTAATGATATAAAACAATTAAGATAGCAACATGATCATCTACTACCATTAATATTATAATATGACCATTACTCACATTATCTTTTTAAAATACTGACACCTGTAGAAAGAAATGTTATTTCTGTATTTAGATAAGTGTAATCATAACAATTTGGTTGATTATGCTATCAAATAAGAAAAGAAGTAATTTTTTTTTCTGCTTAGGAGGAGTATGTAAACACACTTGCATTGAGGGTAGAGCAGGGGAGAAAGGAAAAAGAAAATTACTCCTGCTTTTCTAACAGTGAAAGTTTTCCAGAATTATACAGCATATTCAAGTGAACATAACAGTCACATTCACAAAAATTTGGCAATCATCCAGAAACCCGACAATTACTAAGCTCTAGAATCCCATTTCAAAACTTCTTGTTGTATCAGAGGATTCTTACTTGAAGTTGAATGCTTCTTAACTGACTCTATAGACCAGCTAAATAAAAATATCCAATAGAGAATGCAGCAAAAACTGGAATTATGAAGAAATTTCTAGGATCAAGATACAGATGTGGAAGAACATGTGTGAGGACAATTAAACAAACAAAAAACCCAGAAGCTACTGTTGACGTTGAGAATGAATGTACCTGTTAAGAAGGGTCCTGGTGGCTGACTGGGCTTATATTTGAAAACAGAGCCTAGCAGCTATTTCTAAACAGGGGCCTCTCACGCAAGCAGTGCTTCAGGGAAAAGCCTGCACTGAACTGGCTGCCTCCACTGTTTCTGCCATCTGAGCCAACCCCTATAAAGGAGTTCCTAGAATCTCATTTGAACCAAGAGGACTGAGATACTCCCTGTCCAGAAGAAGCTGTGCAGCTATATTCTCATTACCATCTTCACCAACCAATCAGAGTAGCTCCATTCTGACCAATCAGGGCAGTGCTTTTTGGACCAACAAACTGTGAGAAGTTGGAGTTCTCATTTGTGTAGAGACGGACAATCAGGGACCAGGGGCCCCCTTCTCTCTATATATAAAGTCAGTTCCCTTCAAGCTCAGCGAATGCACTTGCAGTTTCCATCGAAGACTGCATTCTGACCCCCACCCCCAGTTAATTTAGCAAAGGCTGAGGCAGCAACTTTGGGGCTATCTCACCAGAGCGAAGCAGTGATAATATCAAGGTTGCCTCATCCGAGCTGTTGTTCCACAGTCGTGCTGTATCATAATTTTTTTTTTTTAAGATTTTATTGGGGAATTGGGGGAGGGGAACAGACAAGTTGTAGTCCTTTTGTTCTTCAGTCTAGTTGCGGAGGGCATTGCTTCACTGGCCCATGTTGGTATTGTCATTGTGCTCTTCCCAGATGAGGCAGATGGGTCATCCGCCTCTGGATGGTCGCTCACCGCAGCTATTGGCAGCTCACGCTGGCTGCCAGCTGCCCACGCTGGCTGCCGGCCACTCACTGTAGCCTATGGCAGCCCACTGCAGCAGGGGCTGCAGCCTACACCGTCGCGTCGCAGGGGCTCGCACAGCCCAGCTCCAGGTGGAGCTGTTGTTAGCTGTGGAGGGCAGTGTCACTGGCCCTCAATATGTGGGATCTGAACCAGGGCCGCTGGCATCCCAAAACCAGCTCTTAACAAATGCACCACTCGGCCGGCCCTACTGTATCATAATTGAGCTGTATCAATATTGAGCTGTTACACAGCTGAGCTTTCCCAAAGCCAAGTTGTTTCAGAATTGAGTTGTTTGCACAGAATAAGGTCTCTCTCCCCCTTCACCCCAAATTGGGGACTCCTACCGGTGTGGAATTGGCAACAATAGCTGTGGTTGACACTGCTATTTGTCAACCATGTATTATTTGCCAGTCTCTACATTAAGCACTTTATATATCTTATGCTCACAGCAAACCTGCAAGCACATATCATGAGCCCTATTTTATAGGATGCAGACATATTAAATAACTTGTCCATGGTAAAAGAACTAGTAAAGAACAAAGCAACAAGTGACCTAAAACTTCAACACCTGAGATAGTTAAAATAATGAATGAGAATGAGGCTACCCAAGAACTGTGAAATGAGAAGGGAAGCTAAAGATAATCTAGGAATACACATTTAACAGGGAAGAAGAGCTGCTTGAGAAGAATAAGGATGAGCAGCCAGGTAGGTTAGAGGTAAACTATGGCCTGTCCAGTACCTATTTTTATAAATAAAATGTCATGGGAACACACCACACCCATTCATCTATGCATTACCTATGGCTATTGTTGCACCACAATTAACAGAACTGAACAAGAGAGTTGGGCACCTGTGACACACGGCCCCAAAAGCCAAAAATATTTATCTGACACTTTATATTTTTTAAAAAAAGTTTGCCAACCCCTAAGATAGGTAACTCAGGAAACCATATCACTGAAGATGAGGGATTTTATTTTTAAGTTCTAAGAAGACAGAAATAGTCAATTCATCAAAGAGATTTAACAAAACTAGTAACAAAAATATCCATGGAATTTAGCAATTTAGCTGACTAATTAACATGATTATGATAATCACAGTCTCCAACCTATAAATTGTTGTATTCTAGAAATCACTTTTTTTTTTCTTAATTGGGGGAATTGGGGGAGGGGAACAGTGTCGGGGAACTGGGGAGGGGGACAAGCTAAGTTGTTGTTGTTCTTCAGTCTTAGTTGTGGATTGCGCCAGTCGCCATCTGGCTGCCCATCGGTAGCTCGTGGCCTCTAAAGCTCAAGGTGCTGTGTTACAATCTTAGTTGCAGGTGGGTGTAGCCACCATCCCATGCAGGAGTCGAACCAGCAGCCTTGTTAAGAACACACACTCTATCCACTGAGCCATCTGGGCAGGTCAGCTCAAGGTGATGAGTTCCGTTTTAGATGCAAGTGGGCAGAGCCACCATCCCATGCAGAGTCGAACCAGCAGCCTTGTGGTTATAAGAGCATGCCCGATCCACTGAGCCATCCGGGTGGCAGTCCAGCTCAAGGTGCTGAGTTCAGTCTTAGTTGCGGGTGTCCATAGCCCACCATCGAACAAGTAGTCTTGTTCTTAGGAGCATTTGCTCTCGCCACCTGAGCCATCCTGCCACCTGTTGGCAGCTCAGTGGCAGCTCAGCTCGGGTGCAGCTCAGTGGCCCATGTGGGAATCGAACCAGAGGCCCTGTTGTTCAGAGCTCGTGCTGTTAAGCTAACTCTTAACCAACTGAGCCACTTGGCCGGCCCTAGAAATCACTTTTAAAGTCTGTGATTTGCAAGCATGAATTCATGAGTTACTTTAAACAAAAAACATCGAACTTAGACAAAAAGCACTTCAAAGAGCTATCAGTTTCAAACTGAACATATTTTTGTATATCAACAATTTAAGATTGTTTAGAGTTCTAAGCTTTAGTAGACCTTTGTTGTTTTGTCCGCCTGCATAACTCTACCTTTTTTTCTTGTGTAACAGCCTATGGCAGACACATTTCTGCTCATCAAAAAAAAAAAAAAAAAAAAAATGCTGTTTAGCACATTTCCCAGCACCCAGGCAGGACCATGTGGCTAATTCTGTATAATGGGCTATAACCTCTGTGTTAGCTACCCTCTGAAGCATTTAGAGCTTGTGTATAATCCTCTGGGCTCTCTCATTCCCTGTGGAGCTGTGGAGACTTCATGTGAGATGAAGATGGAAATATTCTGGATTCTTTTTTTTTGTTTAAATTGGAGAATTGGGGGAGGGGAACAGACAAGTCACTGTACTGTCCCCTTGTTCTTCAGTCCAGCTGTGGAGGACGTCACCCCACTGGCCCATGTTGGCATTGTGATCATTGCGCTCTTCCTGGCTGAGGCAGATCAGTTGCCAGCCATTGGACGGCCGCTCAAGGCAGCCCACACCAGCTGCCGGCCACTCATGCTGGCTGACTGCCACTCTCGGTAGCTTATGGCAGCCCACTGCAGCCCCACTGCAGCCCACGCCGTCGCTGGCGACTCATGGAAGCCCAGCTCCAGGTCAAGCTGCTGTTCACCAACTTATGTAGAGGAAGCGTCACTGGCCCATGTAGGATCCGAACTGGCAGCCCTGCTGCTCAGGACTCGTGCTCCCAAGCCAACTCTCAACCAACGAGCCACTCAGCCAGCCCTAATCTGGATTCTTAAGTTACCACATGGCCTACCCTAAATAGTCATCATTTGGACTTGTAGCATGAGCAAGAAACAAGCTTTTGCTGTATAAAGCTCCATGGGACTTGGGAGTATTAATTCTAGTGCAGCCTGGCATATCCTAAACTACAGCTCCTCTATTGTCATATCTATGTAGTTGTGGGTGGGACTGGCCACATATTAAGGTTCAGGAATATTTATTTGATACAGGTCCATTAGTCCAGGCCAATCAAAGTCAATCTTAAAATTTGTCTTGTAATTCTTGGAAAGTCATCTTCTCTTTTTTGCTGAAGTTAAATTGATAGGACATAATCCTAGAGTTACCATGTGAAAAAAACCTACTTGAGAACTAAATCAATTGAGAGGAAAGCAAAACCAAGAGAAGAGAAGCTCTTAACACTATTCTGAGTACCCAGATCCCGGAACTTTTCAGTTACACAGGCCAATAAATTTCTTTCTTTGCTTAAACCAAACTGAGCTGGGCTTCTGACACTCAAAGAACTCTGACTACCACAAAGGTTAACTAAAAGTCATAATAGCTTAAACACAGCATAAACAACAATAATTTGAGCTCTATGGGTGTTATTTGGATGTCCTCCAGCTTCCTGGAGTCAGGGAGTGCCACTGGCATTGGTTAGCCCCTAGGTAGTAGGGTTCCAATTTTTAAAAAAACATAATAATTTGAACTCTGGCTTTGGGAAGTAAGAGTACATATCACACAACAGGGAGTGGGAAGAAAAAAAAAGTAATTTTACTTTTACGTTTTAAGCACTCAGGATTAGTCCTTAGCAATTTTTTAAAATCACTCTTGCCTCTATTTATGTAAAAGCCATCCATCTATAAGCAACTTTTCCCAAACCCCAAATTTCCAGAGCCCTCAGAAACCATACACAAGCCAGTAAAGACTGCATCCAAGCCAACTCTGCCACTAGAAAAACTACAGCATGGTCCAAAACGTTCTTGTATTCCACCAAATGAAAACTTCTACCCTAGGAAAACATATTCTGAAAGAAAACACAATGAATTATTAATATTAATTTCTAGAGAGAGGTTCTGGGAAAAGACTTGAATTTAAGTGTGTTGCAATGATCATATTCTGTTTTTCTAGGTGTTTTGTTTTGTTTTTTAATTAATGATAAAAATAAAGAAACAGAATTTAACCTCTCAAAGCAGCTGACTCAGTTGGGTCTTCAAATAAAATAGTCTAAAGACAGCAAAAATTCATACCAATGTTTGAATAGTTAAGTCCAACAAATCCCTATTTTGCATTTTTAACATAATATGCTTATTAGGTCATATAAATCTCAATTGGCTTGCCTTCAAATTATGTAGGTGTAAAGCATTCAGATTGTTCCTAAAATAAAAACATGTTATGCAATTCATCTCTCTCAAGAAATCTGCCTTTACTATCTGTTCCCCTAGGCTATGCTTTTCCTCTAACTCCAGCGATTCTCCAAGTAACCAATTATGATGGCAGTTTATATGTAAGACATATTTTTAATAGGGTGCTATAAATAAGGAATTAATTGAAACACAAAGTTTTATACACATACAATACATATTACAGAAATTATAATGGATATCCTAGGTATGCTGGTACTTTATTTTGATGTGTATGTGTTTCATCCATGTTTTCTACGTACCTTGCGATCACACACTCTGCATACAGAGGAATCAGCATTGTTGCTTCAGTGGTCTGAGAAAGCTTCTAAATTTAATGGGCTTCTCCAAAGATTACAGTAATATATACATATATATATTATATGTATGACATTAAATATATCATACTACTCAATTTAATTTAAATTGTTGATTATAATCTTTTTTATCCGTTCTAGTTTTGTCATGTTTATGTTCATTTTTTGTTTTAATGAAAATTATAAAATATTCCAAAGATTTTCTCTAAACTTTAATTCACTTTCATTAAAACTACATTTTTACAGTTAAATGATGGAGTATAAAATACCTCAAAAAATCTTAAAGGCTGAAAATCACCTCTATAATTTTCAACCTTTCAATATTTGAGAGGCTCTGAGTTCTAATTACTGTTTAACAGGTGGTCCATATCAAATTTGTCTGTTAAGGGCCAGCCGAGTGGCTCAGTTGGTTAAGAGCTTGCTCAAGAGTGCGAGCTGAGCTCTGAGTAACAGCTGTTCGAGGCCAGCCCGAGCTGAGTTGCCGTTGAGCTGCCAACAGGTGGCAGGATGGCTCAGCTAAAAAAAAAAAAAAAAAAAAGGAGAAGGATACTCAAATTTGTCTGTTAAACTGGATACATATCATACTATTTTTTCTGGCAGAGGGGGGTAGTATTAGATACCGGAGCGAGACTAGAATCCTTTTTCTTAACTACCCTCCATATATTTAACAGTTTAACATGCTTAGGAATTGCCAAATTAATACAAATGGCCCTATTTGTGGGCCTCACTTAAGTGATGCAGAGACAGAAAACTGAATATAACTGGGCCAAAGAGTTCTCTTCCTGGAATTTTTAAGTCTCCAGGCCTGATAAGACTTTGAGGCCAATATGAGTGAATCTAGAGAAATAAAACTGGCACTGTGGGTAACTGTGTTTTCTGCCATAAGGAGAAAGCCAGTCTGCACTGAAAGAACAAAGCCAACTCTCCAAAAGAAGCCCTGCCTGCCATGCCCCAGCCCCAAAGGAAAACGACGACAAAGGGTCTAGCTGTGTTTCAGATGCGGACTTTTATCCCCCCCCTCCCCCATGACCGACCTGCATCCCAGGCCTTCCAAAGCTTGACTATTCAACTTCTTGAACTCAGTCAAAAATATTTTAATAAATAAATTTCTGTTCTCAATAAATTTCCCATTATATTTAATCTAGCTCAAACTCGGTTTTCTGTCAATTACAGCCACAAATCTTCTTTCACATGGTGGAAAATTAAATGTAAAAAATATCCACATGTAAAAGAATGAAGCTGTACCCTTCCTTACCTTACACTATACACAAAGATTAACTCAAAATGGATCATAGATCTAAACTTAAGAGTTAATACTATAAAACTCTTCAAAGAAAACGGGAAAAGCTTCATGACTGGACTTGGCAAAGATTTCTTGGATATGACACCAAAAGCACAGGCAACAAAAGCAAAAATAGATAAACCAGACATCAAAAAATTTAAATCATTTGTGCATCAAAGTCCACAATCAACAGAGTGAAAGGGCAACCTATGTAATGGGAAAAAGGACTTGGCAAATCACATAGCTGATATGGGGTTAAAATACAGAATATCCAGAATATATATAGAGGGCCGGCCAAGTGGCGCGGTGGTTAAGCGCTGGCTTGGGAAGCCAGCGGCCCCGGTTCAGGTCCCACATATAAGGGCCAGTGACACTGCCCTCAAAAAACGAAAGAAAGAAAAAAAAAAAAAAGTAATACACAGAATATATATAGAACATCTAAAACTCAATAACAGGAACAGCCGAGTGGCGCGGTGGTTAAGATCTGGCTTGGGATGCCAGCGGCCCCAGTTCGGATCCCACATATGAGGGCCAGTGACACTTAAAAATAAAATAATAAAATAAAACTCAATAACAAAAAAAACAAATAATCTGATAAAAATGGGCAAGGGGGCCGGCCGAGTGGCACGGTGGTTAAGTGCTGGTCTTGGGAAGCCAGCGGCCCCGGTTCGGTCCCACATGTGAGGGCCAGTGACACTACCCTCAAAAAAAAAAAAAAAAAATACATAAAAAATGGGCAAGGAACTTGAATAGCATTTTCCCAAAGATATACAAATGGCCAGCAAACATGAAAAAAATATTCAGTATCACTAATCATTAGAGAAATGCAAATACAACCACAATGAGATCATACATCCATTAGGATGCCTACTATAAAAAATACACACAGAAAATAACAAGTACTGGCAAGGATGTGGAAAAATTGAAACCCTTGCATACTGCAAGTGGGAATGTAAAATAGTTCCGCCACTGCAGAAAACAGTATTGTAGTTCTTCAAAAAATTAAATACAGAATTACCATTTGATCCAGCAATTCTTCTTCTGGAAGAACTGAAAGCAGGGACTCAAACAGATAATGTGTACACCCATGTTCACAGTATCATTATTCACAGTAGCCAAAATGCAGAAACAACTCAAATGCCCATCAACAGATGAATGGATAAACAAAATGTGGTATACACATACAATGGAATAACGTTCAGTCTTAAAAAGGAAGGAAATTCTGACATGTGCCCTAACATGGATGAACTCTTACGATATTATGCTAAGAGAAATAAGCCAGTCACACACCAAAAAAAAAAAAAAAAAAAAATGCTGTATGTTTTCACTTATGAGGTACCTAGAGTAGTCAAACGCATAGAAACAGAAAGTAGAATTGCTAGGGGCTGGAGAAAGGGGGAGCGGGGGTCTTATTATTTAACAGGTACAGAATTTTAGTTTTTCAAGATGATTAAATTCTGGAGATTGGTTGTTTAACAGTATGAATATACTAACATGGCTGAAATGTACACTGAAAAATGATCTTGAGTAAATTTAATGTTAGGTACATTTTACCACAAGTTTAAAAATTAAATGTCAGAAAGGAGATTACTACAAGTAATATTAAAACAAATTCTGAATATTACATTTGTTCTTTTTTAAGGGATATGCTTTATTCTCAACTCTTATACCTCTACCAGTGGCAGATGCTAAACTATATAGATGACAAGAATAAGAAGACTTAAATATTTATGCCTAAAAGACCTGGGAGAAGAAAATCAAACACACTTCAATGAACATGAAGATAAAGTTAATATCTATTTCCCTTTCTTAGTGTTGTATTATCTTCAGCATGTTAAAAATACACCTACCTCAGCGTGAGCTGCCAACAGCCGCTGTGAGCGGCCATCCAGAGGCCGGTGGCAGATCTGCCTCACCCGAAGAGCGCAATGACGATGTCAACATGGGCCAGTGAGGCAGCATCCTACGCGACTGGACTGGAGAGCAGGGAAGGACAGCAACTTGTCTGTCCCCTTCTCCGGTTCCCTAGCACTGTTCCCCTCCCTCAATTCCCCAATAAAATCTTAAAAAAATAAACAAAAAACACTGTACCTAAAATGTAACTGGGACAATGCATATATATATATATATAGTATTGACTTTGCCGGATATACCCAAAGAATATATGCAACAATTCATTGCTACTGAGGATGTGACAGGCATAACAATGTGGTTTCCAGGCAATTGCAGGTCTTTCAGAAGAGTATTTCCAGGTATGTTCAAGATAGAAAACACAGAAATTTTGTCCTGCAAATTGACAGTTTCTGTTTTCCTTCTGAATATTAGATTCTCAACTATATAATACCTTCATAGTCATAGATTCACATAAGCAGCTAAATCTGTCTGATTTGCTTGTATTTTATAATCATAGGAAGATGAAATAAACATCAGTTTAGTCACTGCTCCACAATTCAAATGGCTACAAAAAATAATTTGGAAATAAAACTATTCAAAGCATTATGAAAGAGCTTGGGAGTTAACTAAGTGATCTATACAACCAACACCATTAACAACCAAATTATTTTTTAGTTGTTTAAACATAAGGCCTTTATGTCTTTTTCATTGGAAAGCTCACTCTCAAAATATTTAATACAACTGGTTAGAAATTATTTTCTTTCTTAAGAGGTTTATGTTTTACTTGTTAGGTTCTGCTTCATCATTTAATCTAAGAAAACATTTTAATATAAAAATCCGGAAGAGGCTTTGTGATTGTTAAGGTGATAAGCCTGAGTGTCTTTACTAGTGAAATGGGAAAGTTCACTGGCTCAATCGTTCCACAAAAGTCTACTGTTGAATGCTTACAACGGGCAAGTACTATACTCTACAGGTCTTAGAAATACAATAGTGACAAAGATCATCAAACTCTTATGAAGATTAAATGAGACAGCAGCATCTGTAAACTGCAAGTAGCACTCAAAAAACCTAGTTGTTGCGAATGTAGGTTAGGTTAGTAGTTTGGTGAGTAATTAAGTTGGAGGGAGGGGTGAATCTTTTTAGGTGTAACAGAATGAAATGAGATAAAAATAAAGCTCTATGGCACACAAAAAGTACAAGGATAGGAGAAGAATTTCAATGATCAAAAACCAAATAACTATATGAAGTCCAATCCAAACACATCATGAAAATACAGTTATGTGACATTAAAGAAAGATTCCCCAATTGCCATGCTGTTTCTCCTCTACAAATCATTGGGAGAAAATACTGAACAGGGTTAAGATGAATAATAAGGGCAAGAATCAGAGAGAACTAAAGTAACATTATGTTATCGCAAACTCCATTTATAATAGGTTATAGGAATAATAAAAGTAAAAAGTATCTTAAATTCTCACAATTAAAAAAATGAACTTTCTAAATGAGGTTTTAAAAACACCTGGAAGTAGTCTTAATGTCTCTTAAGAAGGAAACGAAAATAAATAGGGCTTCTTGAAAGGTTCTTTTTTACCTTCCCTAATGAGAAAAACATTTTCTTAAAAAGAAGAAGGAATTTTTAAGTATTAAACTTATTTTTTACCTGTTCTTAACTTTATGGAAAAATATCAACTAGACTTAAACTTATGAAGTACATAATTTAATTTATATTTTAATCAAATTTCTATAATTGTTACATTATAAACAGATGTGTTAGTTGGAAAGTGTACGTTACGTAGTTTTTAGATAATTTATTATTTCCTGTAGTCAAATACTTTAGAGACCCAATGATGTCTCTGTGGTACTAGGCACTAGTGATGGGGAAAAAATCCTTCTCAGTAAAGATTTATTCATCCTCCCAATGCTGACAGGCAGCATAATGTAATACAAAGAGCCCAGACTCTGCAGTCAGAATTGAATCCAGCTAGCTCTTTCTTCACCTCTCTGTTAAGTCAGTTTCCTAATATATAATACTGATACCTCATTGGCTTTGTATGAAAATGAAATGTATTAATATGTGTAAAAACACTCAGAATAGTTTTGATACATTAAATACAATAAAAGTGTTAAGTAAATACAAAAAAAAAATGCTTGCTTTGTGCCAGGCACTGTTCTAGAAGCTATGAATATGCAGCACACAACAAACAAAAATCTCTTCCCTTTGTAGAGCTTACATTTTGGAAGAGAGATTATATTTCTAAAATTAAGAGGCAAATGTTATTTAGCCAATAAATCATCTGATTTGGACATCTAGATATGTACCTGGGCAGGCTCAGTAACAACATAATAGGAACTGGCAGGAATAAAAGACTTTCCACATAGCCCAATTCTATGAAGAAAGTTAATCTAAACCCTAAAATATGGGGACTAGTTCTTCTTGCCTATATCCACATGCCACTATGAATTAGGGTTTTACTATATAAAGCAGTTGATCAAAAACTCAGGATGCCAGAATAGTCTAGAGTTAAACCATGGCCGACCAAAGAATAACAGTAATCTCCATTTTCTGAAAGTCAGTACAAAGATGAGCTCCCTGGGAACTTCCAAGACTAAACAGAGTGACATAGAAACAAAATTCGAATAAAGAGGCATGAGAAAGTAGAAGCTAAACAGAAAATAGAGACTGGGCATTATTTGGATTACTGTATATCTAAGCCTTCCCTAAATATTTGGTACAGCTCTAATAGAACAACAACCTCATCACAATGGTGTAAAACTGACCCTTGAACAACGGGGGTTTGAACTGGGGGAGGGAGGGTCAACTGAAAAAAATCTGCATATAAGTACTGGCACAATTCAAGGGTTAACTGTATAGACACAAATGCTAGTAATACCGACAGAAAGCCGTACTTGGTCAAAGGTTCAGCATATGGTCATAGGTCCTAAGGTCTAAACTAAATCGAAACACAGGTCATTCAATTATTTACTCATTCAACTTATATTTACTCAGCTCTAGAGGTACCAGCTAAGTTGCCAGGCTTTGCAAGGATACAGAAATGAACATAAGATCAAAAAGAACCTGGAGAGGTTTCTGTTCTGGTTAAGATAAGAGTAGGTTATTTAGGTTTCCTGTTGACAAATCTATTTCTTTTCCAGTATATCACACTGCAACATTTGACCCACAAAGAAATGTCTGGGTAGAAGTAGGGTAATATAATTTCACACAGCAATCTCTATGAGAGAACTTAATATTGTCATTATTTTTACTGAAAAAAAAAATGATACACACCTATCATGTATACTGAGCTTCTTTTACTTGGAATTTTAGATGATCTGTGCCATACAAATATGACAGCATAAATAGTAAAAGAATGACTGATTTCAGTTTTTTATGTCTGCAAACAGAAAAACTATCATATTATTTGAAGTCACTACTTACCATCAATCAAAATGGACATTATTCTATTGTCTATAACTATGTCTCCAAACATTAGATGCTTTACTTTCTATTTATTTCCAACCTCAAACCAACACCACCAAAAAAAAATAAAAAAATAAAATAACCAATACCAAAAAATCAAAATAAAATTAAACCAAAGCCATCAAAACACACAAACAGAAGAAAAAGAAGAAAATAAACTGGAGGTACCAAAGACTGAGAACTATTAATCTTGCAAGATAGGTATTTAAAATGTAGTTTAACATTCTGAATACAGTTACTACTTAAGAGGAAAAAAAAACCTGCCTACTAGAAAAAAACTGTCCTCTGCAGTAGCATAAACAGGAGGGAGTTAACCAAAAGAATTTTTCTCATTAAAGAAGAGGAATTAAAAAAGGCAAGCCTCCTCCCTTTGGACAATAGAGATATTATAAAGCACAGCTGATAATTCAATCATTTACTAAGTGTTCATCCAAAGCAACAAATCTCAGTGCACAGGGAGAGAGGGAGTAGGTAGTTTCAAGTTACACATGACTCTTCCCAACTAGTCCTTATTGGAATTCCAATAACCTTGCTCTTGTTGAGAATCACTGCAAGTGAGTGCCATTGTTAGGATGAAAATGTGCCAAATTTCTTTAGTGTGCTGGGACAGAATAAAGGATGCAAATCACTGATCTAGCTCATCTGTATTCTACTTTCTCATTACAAAATTGTATTTCTCATATCATGTAATTGTGGGTTCTGGCCACCCTTACTTCAAATCTCTTTCTGCAAGTAAATGAAAATTATAATGATTATTATCAGTCACAAAACAGACAAAAGGCAAACAAGTCTGCCATTTGATTAGAGTCCTGTTACTTTTATAAAACCTTGGCCATACTGAAACCTTTAAGACCTACGTTATTCTGGGCAGTTAAATATTCCATACTGCAGAAATTCTACCTTACAAATTACCAACTTTTATACTTTGTTATAAGATTATTATTATTTTTTTTTTAAAAGATTTTATTGGGGAATTGGTGGAGGGGAACAGCGTTGGGGAATCGGGGAAGGGGAACAGACAAGTTGCCGTCTTCTTGTTCTTCAGTTTAGTTGCGGAGGATGTTGCTCCACTGTTGATATTGTTATTGCGCTCTTCCCGGATGAGGCAGATCGGTCGCTGGCCTCTGGATGTCGCTCATCGCGGCTATTGGCAGCTCACGCTTGGCTGCCAGCCGCTCACGCTGGCTGCGGGCCACTCACTGTAGTCTATGGCAGCCCACTGCAGCAGGGGCTGCAGCCCACACCATCACCGGGGCTCGCACAGCCCAGCTCCAGGTGGAGCTGTTGTTAGCTGTAGAGGGCAGTGTCACTGGCCCTCATGTGGGATCCGAACCGGGGCCGCTGGCATCCCAAAACCAGCGCTTAACCAATGCGCCACTCGGCCGGCCCATAAGATTATTTTTTAAGTATACCATCTTCTTTGCTTGAGAACAAGCGTTTTAAACTATAAGAATACACAATTATTGAAAAGATTTCAATTCAAAAGTGTAAGTAAAGTTCCTTCCCTTACCATCCTCTATTGCCATTGCCAAGGGGGTAACCGCTTTAAAAGTGATTTGGGATGTATCCTTCTAGATCTCTTCAGAATACATATAAATTTTATACATAATTGTGTATACAAACACGAGTAAGCAAGAGGGAGATCTTGCTGTATGCTCATGCAGTTTTGCCACTTTTTTACACTAATGGATCGAATAGCCTTCTAAGTGTACATATGCTGGTGTACCCGATTTCTCTAAAAGGCACATTCCAGAGTTATTTCTCATCATTCCCTTACTGACAGGTACTTCTAGGCTGGAAACTTTTAATGTGTTTTTTTTTGTAATATTTTAACCTTTTCCTTTATTATCATGTCACACTGTCATTACTGTATTGCCTATAGCATTTCTTCTCACTTCTACTGGAAAACTTGGAAACCAGAGAATTTAATGTGTTAGACTCGAGATCAAATTAAAAATTAAATGTGGAAAATTTTTCATTGTTCACATGTGAATACAACTTTGATTGCTATTTTAACTTCTCAGAGGTCCTTAATGCTTCTAGAATTCTTGAGGGGTAAAGGTCCAAGATTGTAACTTTTGGACAGATGAAATATCACCACTATTATTGCTATTATACTCATAGGTTCTGTTTATATTATCAAGTGGAAAATACCTTGTTTAAAAAATACCAGAGGAAGCAAATGACTCAGGAAATTAGCATAATGCCACTATTTCAGTAAATGTCATAATAGTATGAGAATGATTATAAAAATATTATAAGTAATCATTTATCATACTTGTCTAATTGCATCTCTACACCCAGTTGATTACATAAACCACTACTACTGTAGTGGACGCATGTGGTTTATAATTCAAATGTCCCCCTTCCTTCTTCAACCCACTACCTTAAATTTCTTTTGTAACTATCCCTCCCCCACCATTAGCTGTAAGTCATTCTCATATTCTTATTTGGGTGAATAGTTCAGGATAAGCATATAACCTAACCGAGATCAGCATGACAAAAGGAGACCTCTGCTGGGATTTCTGGAGAAAAGAAGCTGCTACAAGCTTGCAGTCTGCTTTCTTTCTAGCCTCTTCCTCTCCCTTCCTTCACTTTCTTCCTTCTCCCTTTCCTTACCTCTCTCCTCCCCCAAATGCACAACAGGCAAGACCACCATGTTCCCCAGAATGTGAGGGTATGAAGATATAAAATCTAGAGCTAAGAGGGCAGAAAGGATGGTATCGAATGAAACCTAACGATAAAAGCAACAAGAGGAAGCAGGACCCAGAAATGGATGGCTAGGCACATTTGACCCCAGAATCAAAATATGCCTTACTTTTTAATCATGTGTGCCTGTTTAGGTTGGATTTACATTACAATATATAGAATCCTAACCCCTACGCTAGAACCTTATCTAAGTCTTCAGACTCCAAGTACCATTTTGAGTAAGTTTCAGCAAAACTGCTTGTCAGGTTGTGGTCTAACAATGATTTTCTGCTTGAACAAAATCTTAAGATCAATTCCATTTGTTTTAAGACTAAAATTATCCCTTTAAAATTGTTATCTTCTAACACATGTTTAAAATCTCTTTCATTAATAATACATATATCTGGGGCCGGCCGAGTGGCTCAGTTGGTTAAGAGCTTACTCGAGAGTGCGAGCTGAGGGCCGGCCGAGTGGCGCGGTGGTTAAACGCTGGCTTCGGAAGCCAGCGGCCCTGGTTCAGGTCCCACAGGAGGGCCAGTGACACTGCCCTCAAAAAAAAAAAAAAAAAAAAAAAAAAAAGTGCGAGCTGAGCTCTGAGCAATAGCAGTTTGATGCCCAGCCCGAGCTGAGCTGCTGCTGAGCTGCCAACAAGTGGCAGGATGCCTCAGCTTAAAAACACACAAACAAACAAAAAATACCAGAATAATATATATATATATATATATGATTTTTGAAGGAAAAAAACTCAGCTCAGCACATTCAATTTCCAAGTCTCAGAAACTAAAGAAATGAGAAACTGAAGAAATCATCAATACTTTAAGAAAATTACTAAAACAAAAAAAACTATAGGGGAATAAAACTGTAAAGTACAGAATTTATACCCAAGTATTTCTTTTTGCTGGCATTTTTGCTTCTTGATTTTAGGATTTTAAGTATCTTTCTGGAATGAAAGCTACTCGTAATCTAGTTAGCCAATATTCCTTGTGGTACCAATCAATGGTTTAATTAAATCGATTATTAAAACAAGCCAGTTACCTAATTCACTCACTCCAATTCTGATGAAAAAAATAATTTAACTTCTAGTATATCACTTTTCACTAATATCCAACTATTTAAACATGTAATTTCACTCCTAAGAATTGATAAAAAGAATTAACTTACCTCAATTGTTTCGCATAGTTCTGTTCAATTTCTATTCTCTCTTTAACAAATTTGGCATATCTTTCCAAGAAGTCAATTCCCCATTGTGTATGCTTGTCTAAGCTGTCGAACTGATCCTACAAAAGGAAGATAAAAAAAGCACATTGAAAAGTCTAAAATTTTATCCACAAATGTTTTTACCAGCTTCTGATATTTGTCCAGAAAAGCAATGAGGTATAAAAGGAGAAACCTAGGCTCCTCTGCTGGTCCCCACCCACCTTGTCCTTGAAGACCTAGACAGATGAAGTAGGTTTCTCAGCATAAATCATACTACTTTACGCCTGAATGCCTTTACACATAGGGTTCTCCCTAGCTGCAACACCCTTCCCTGGTCACCTTTTTACAATTAACTCTTATTCCTCCTTTGAGATTCAGCTTAGGTACTATGTCCTCCAGAAAATTGCCCTAACCTCTCAGACTGGGATAAGTGGTCTTCATCTGGGTCCCCATGGCTCCTTAAAAATTACTACCGTATTCACTTGCCATACTATATTGAGGCCAGGAACCATGTACTATTCAACTCTGTACCGCCAAGGCATTAAGCATCCTGCCTGGCACAAGCATCCTGCCTGGCACCAAGCCTCAAAAATCGTGTGACCCAATTCCTTACAAATCAATCTCTCTCTTTCTATTCACACACACACACACACACACACACACACACACACACACACACACCTGTTGGTTCTGTTTCACTGGAAAACACTGACTGATAAGTTAACTTTAAAACAAGTAAGAAATTTACAAGTGTTTTAAGTGTGGACATACAATATTTGCAGGTAACACATCAATTTCAGCAACAAAATTATATAATGATAAATGCATTTCCAAACATTCATCTTCAAAATGCTTTCTACAGAGCTCAATTTTCTTTAGAAAAGCAGCTATTCAATTTTCTTAGGAAAGCATATTACTAACAGCAACTTTTTAAGAAAAGGTCAAAAATTTGAAACCAAAAATAAACAGCAAACCAGTATGAATCAAAGATTTTCAAAGGTTCCTTCCCATTTCATTTGGAAATGCTTTAAAAAGTCTATTATATTTTAAAGGTTTATAAAATTAACCATTATAAAAGTATACTGTAATATTCTGGTAACTTCTGTCTTTAATTTTCTTTGTTTACATATAAATAAATAATGAAGTGACTACATTGCAACCATATCCCAATTTCCTTTTTAAAACTCCAGTCAATATACTGTTTTATTAGCGGTTATTACACGGCTTTTCACAAAACACTGTTCAAGTCATTTACTACTGAGGATAAATCTTCTTCAATACAACTTTTCCTTTAATGATTCACAAAAAAATTAGTTCTAAATATACTTCATTACTGAAACAGAATCTATCAAATATTAAAAGGTATTAGAAACATCTGTACTTTATTTTTTTTTTTTTTTTTTTTTTTTTTTTTCATTTAGCTGATGTTTATTTTATTTTTTTTTTTTTTTTTAAATTTTATTTTATTTTTAATTAGTTTCAGGTGTACAACACAGTGCAATAGTTATACATTTTACCCCTCAAAGTGACAACCCCCCCACCCCCCAATAGTTTCAGGTGTACAACACAGTGCAATAGTTATACATTTTACCCCCAAAGTGACAAACCCCCCACCCCAATACACCCCCCACCCCCATATCATACATATCTATTACTCTTCCTCTGACTCTCTTCCACAGTATAATCCACATCCCGTGACTATCTATATATATTCAATTACAGTAGGTATACCACCTCCACTTTAGTAATACAGTGCAGTGATCAAACCCCATACTCCATCCATGAAATGGTCTACCTAACAAGACCTATGATCATCTGACATTCCACAGAATATTTACAACATTTAAATTATATTCCCAAACTGTTTTTCCTATCCCAGTAGCAATATTGTAGTTGCCTATTTTTGCTGTCTAATCCCTTCCCCCTTCTCCCTCATTCCCATTCCTCTCCAAATTAGCAACCCTGATTTTTCCTCTATATCTATGAGACAGTTTCTGTTTACTTTGCTCATTCATACAGTTTTTCATATTCCACATATAAGTGAGATCATATGGTATTTGTCCTTCTCTGACTGACTTACTTCACTCAACATTATAGTCTCTAGGTCCATCCATATCATTGCAAATGGCACGATTTCATTCTTCTTTATAGGGAGAAATACTCCATTGTATAAATATACCACAGTTTCTTAATCCAGTCATCTACTGACGGGCATTTTGGTTGTTTCCAAGTCTTAGCTATTGTAAATTGTGCTGCTATGAACATCGGGGTGCATAACTTTTTTTGAATAAGTGTCTTGGTTTTTTCAGGATAAATACCTAGGAGTGGAATTGCTGGGTCAAACGCAGCTCTATTTCCAGTTCTTTGAGATACCTCCATACTGACTTCCATAGTGGCTGCACCAATCTGCAATCCCACCAACAGTGCAGCAGGGTCCCCTTTTCCCCACAGCCCCCGCCAGCACTTGTTGTTTGTTGATTTATTGATGATAACCATTCTGACTGGAGTGAGATGGTAGCTCATGGTGGTTTTTATTTGCATTTCCCTAATGACCAGTGAGGTTGAACTTTTTTTCATATGCCTGTTGGACATCTGTATGTCCTCTTTAGAGAAATGTCTCTTCATATCTTCTGCCCATTTTTTAATTGGGTTGTTTGTTTTTTTGGTGTTGAGTTTCATGAGTGTTTTATAAATTTTGGATATTAACCCCTTATCAGATATATCGTGGGCAAATATATATTCTCCCATTCAGTAGGCTTCCTTTTTGTTTTATTAATGGTTTCCTTTGTTGTGAAAACTTTTAAGTCTGATATAATCCCATATGTTCATTTTTTCTTTTACTTCCTTGCCCGTAGGGATGTATCAGTAAAAATATTGCTCCGGGTAATGTCTGCAAATGTACTCCCTATATTTTCATTTAGGATTTTTATGGTTTCAGGTCTTACATTTAAGTCTTTAATCCATTTTGAATTTGTTCTTGTATAAGGCGCAAGGAGATGATCCAGTTTCATTTTTTTGCATGTGTCAGTCCAATTTTTTCCCAGCACCATTTATTGAATAGACTATCTTTACTCCAGTGTAAATTCTTGCTTCCCTTGTCATAGATTAACTGTCCGTAAATGCTTGGATTTATTTCTGGGCTCTCTGTTCTGTTCCACTGATCGATGTGCCTGTTTTTATGCCAATACCAAACTGTCTAGATAAATGTGGCATTCTAGTAGGTTTTTATGTCTTGTAGCGTGATCCCCGACTTTGTTTTTATTCCTCAGAATTGCCGAGGCTATTCTGGGTATTTTAGGATTCCATATAAACTTTAGGATTATATTTTCTATTTCTGTGAAAAATGCCCTTGGTAGTTTGATAGGAATTGCATTGAATCTATATATTGCTTTAGGCAGTATGGACATTTTAACTATATTAATTCTTCCTATCCATGAGCATGGTAGGTGTTTCCATTTATTTGTATCTTCTATGATTTCTTTCTTCAATGTCTTATAATTTTCTGAGTACAGATCTTTCACTTCTTTGGTTAAATTTATTCCTAGGTATTTTATAGTTCTTGACGCAATTGTAAATGGGACAGTTTTCTTAATTTAGCTTTCCATTAGTTTATTATTGGTATATGCAAATGCCACTGATTTCTGAACATTGATTTTATATCCTGCTACTTTACTGAATTCGTCTATCAGTTCCAATAGTTTTTTGATGGAGTCTTTGGGGTTCTCTATATACAGTATCATGTCATCTGCATATAGTGACAATTTTACTTCTTCCTTGCCAATTTGGATGCCTTTTATTTCTTTTTGTTGTCTGATTGCTGTGGCTAGAACTTCCAGCACTATGTTGAATAAAAGAGGAGAAAGTGGACAGCCTTGTCTTGTTCCTGATCTTAAGGGGAATGGTTTTAGCTTTTCCCCATTGAGTATGATGTTAGCTGTAGGTTTATCATATATGGCTTTTTATTATGTTGAGATATGATCCCTGTATTCCCACTTTGCTAAGGGTTTTTAACATGAATGGCTGTTGGATTTTGTCAAATGCTTTTTCTGCATCTATTGAAATGACCATGTGATCTTTATCCTTCATTTTGTTGATGTGGTGTATCACATTAATTGATTTACGGATGTTGAACCAGCTCTTGCGCACTAGGGATGAATCCCACTTGATCATGATGTATGATCTTCTTAATATATTGCTGAATTCTGTTTGCTAATATTTTATTGAGAATTTTTGCATCTATATTCATCAGGGAGATTGGCCTGTAGTTTCCTTTTTGTGATGTCTTTATCTGGTTTTGGAATCAGGGTGATAGAGGCTTCATAAAAAGAGTTTGGGAGCCTTCCCTCCTTCTGGATTTTTTGGAATAGTTTGAGAAGAATAGGTGATAGTTCTTTTTTGAATGTTTGATAAAATTCACTTGTGAAGCCATCTGGTCCAGGGCTTTTGTTTTTTGGGAGCTTGTCAATTACTGATTCAATTTCCTTGGTAGTAATCAGGGTATTTAGATTTTCTGTTTCTTCTGGCGTTAGCTTTGGAAGGTTGTATGCTTCTAGAAAATTATCCATTTCATCCAGATTGTCAAATTTGTTGGCATATAGTTGCTCATAGTAATTTCTTAGAATTTTTTGTATTTCTGTGATGTCTGTAGTCATTTCCCCTCTTTCATTCCTGATTTTGCTAATTTGAGTCCTCTCTCTTTTTTTTTTGATGAGCCTGGCTAGAGGTTTGTCAATTTTGTTTATCTTCTCAAGAAACCAGCTCTTGGTTTCATTGATCTTTTGAATTGTTTTTCTGTTCTCTATATTGTTTATTTCTGCTCTGGTCTTTATTATCTCCTTTCTTGTACTCCCCTTGGGCCTCTTTTTCTGTTCTTTTTACAGTTCCATTAGGTGTAAGGATAACCTGTTGACTTGAGATTTTTCTTCCTTCTTTAGGTAGGCCTGCACTGCTATAAACTTCCCTCTTAGGACTGCTTTCGCAGCATCCCAGAGATTTTGGGTCGTGGTGTTTTCATTTTCGTTTGTCTCGAGGTATCTTTTGATTTCCTCCTTGATCTCATTTGTGACCCACTCACTATTTAATAGCATATTGTTTAGCCTCCATTTATTTGTCAGCTTCCTGGATTTCTTCTTATAATTGATTTCTAGTTTCATAGCATTGTGGTCAGAGAATACAGTTGAAATGATTTCAATCTTCTTAAATTTATTGAGACTTGTTTTGTGGCCAACATGTGGTCTATCTTAGAAAATGTTCCATGTGCACTTGAAAAGAACGTATATTCTGTAGCTTTGGGATGAAATGCTCTGAAAATGTCTGTTAAATCCAGCTGGTCTAATGTGTCATTTAAGGTCGCTGTTTCCACATTGATTTTCTGTCTGGAGGATCTGTCCATTAGTGACAGCGGGTGTTGAAGTCCCTACTATGATAGTGTTACTGTTGATCTCTGTCTTTATGTCTGACAATATCTGTTTTATATATTTAGGGGCTCCTATGTTAGGTGCATAGATGTTTACTAGAGTTATGTCCTCTTGTTGGATCGATCCCTTCATTACTATGAAGTGTCCTTCTTTGTCCTTTGTTATATTCTTCAATTTAAAGTCCATTTTATCTGATATAAGTATCGCTACTCCAGCTTTTTTTCTCAGTACCATTTGCATGAAATATTTTACTCCATCCCTTTACTTTCAGCCTGTATGAGTCTTTGGATCTGAGGTGAGTCTCTTGTATACAGCATATACTGGGGTCTTGCTTTCTTATCCATTCAGCCACCCTATGTCTTTTTATTGGAGCATTTAATCCATTTACATTTAATGTGATTATTGATAGGTGTGTATTTATTGCCATTTTCTTATTTGTGTTCGTAGTCTTTCATAGGTTGTTTTTCTTCTACTTAAAGAAGCCCTTTTAGCATTTCCTGCAAAGCTGGCTTGGTGGTAATGAATTCCCTTAACTTATTTTTTCTGCAAAGCTCCTTATCTCGCCTTCGATTTTAAATGATAACCTTGCTGGATACAGCAATCTTGGTTGTAGGCCTTTATTTTTCATCACTTTGAAAACCTCCTGCCACTCTCTTCTGGCCTGCAAAGTTTCTGTAGAAAAGTCAGCTGATAATCTTATGGGGGTACCCTTGTAAGTAACTTGCTGCCTATCCATTGATGCTTTAAGGATTCTGTCTTTGTCCTTAACCCTTGCCATTTTCACTATAATGTGTCTTGGAGTGGGCCTGTTTGGAATCATCCTGTTTGGAACTCGCTGCACTTCCTGGGCTTGTATTTCAATGTCCTTTGCCAGGTTAGGGAAGTTTTCAGACATTATTACTTCAAATATATTCTCAATCCCTTGCTCCCTCTCTTCTCCTTCTGGTACTCCAATGACCCTTAGGTTATTGCGTCTGATGTTGTCCCCCAGCTCTCTTAAACTATTTTCCATGTTTTTCATTCTTTTTCTTTTTGTTGTACCGCATGGGTGATCTCTGCTATTTTGTCTTCTAAGTCACTGATTCGATTTTCTGCTTCATCCAGTCTGCTAGTGATTCCATCAAGTTTGTTATTTAATTCAGTAATTGTGTTCTTAAGTTCTAGCTGGTTGCTTTTCATGATTTCTCTATCCTTCTTTATATTTTCATTAATTTCCTTGAACATTCTAATAATCAGTGTTCTGAACTCTGTCTCCGATAGGTTGGTTACCTCTATTTCCTCTATTTCCACAGATTCAGGAAGTTTCTTCTGTTCTTTATTTGTGTTGTGTTTCTTTGTCTCCCCATTCTGGCTTACTCTTTGTGTTTGCTTCCAATATAACAGATAGATCCCCAGATTTCTCAGTCTTTTCTGGGTAAACTTATATGGTGTGTGTCCTTTATATTTGAATTACTCAGTCTCCCTATTCTCCTGTGCTTGTATCTGAGGTGTTCCTTGTGTCGTATGCGTCCTCACTTGTTGAAGTTTTAGTTTTGATTACTTTTGGTTTGTCAGTAGGTGGGATTGACTCCCAGATTGATTAGTTGTGAGGATCAGCAGCTTCTGCAGTTTATGAGCTGCTGTGAGAGGATTGACCCCTCTGATGAAACTTGGACCCTATGGGTCTTAGTACCTGTAGTAACTTCTTTTTGGGTGTGACTCTTGTATGTCAAACCCAGAAATGCTCTGGTTTTATCTAAAGTTGGCCTCCGGGTATGATGATTCTTGTGTCTGTTTGTTTGGACCCACTGCTGCAGAGTGATTTTAGAGCATAACAGATCAACAAGAACAACCTCCGCAGCCACCAAAGGAAACCAAATGCTCGCACAATTAAAAACAACCAACCATCAAACTACAGTCAACTTGTACAGAAATATCAATCATACTAATGAAGAAACCAAACAGAAACAAAACAAAAAACCACATACTCAATAATAACAGAAGAGGAAACAAAATAAAATACAATATCCTAAAATAAAAATAGAATAAACATGAGAAACCGATTAGCTATACCTAAAAAATAAAAAATAAAAATAAACTAAAATAATAATAAAAAAAGTAAGAAAAATTTAAAAAATAAAATTTGCATAAAAAGTAATAGAGGAAAAGTATAGCAGTGAGAAGAATGAATAAAATAAGAGAGAAAGTGAGGGTGGGGAAAAAAGAAAAAGAAAAGAAAGAAAAAGAAAAAGAAAAAAGGAAAAAAAAAAAATATATATATATATTTGTCTACACACCCATATATATGGACATATATTCACCTATATACACCTATATATATATGCCTATATTAAAAACTACAATATGATTATAATGAAATAGAAATAAAAACCAAAAACAACCAAGATAAGCAGCCAATAAAGGAAAAACAAAACAGAATAAAACCAAACAAACCAAAAATACCCGTGCTGGTCTAGGCTAAAGTCCACCAAGCTCTCTTCAGATTGTCTGCTGTACAAAAATTCCTGTGCGTCTTGTGGGAACAGTAGGCCACCTGATGCCTAGCGTGATCCTGGCACTGCAGGTTTGCTGTACTTGAGTGTGGTTGTGACGTGTGATTGGTGGTTTTTACAAAGTCACTGCCTTTTTGCTTTTGCCTGTCCCAAGGCAGGCTGCACCCCCAAAGGCTCAATGAGTGTCTCTGGGCACCCTTTTGGTTGACAGCCGTGGAGAATTAAAGAATTCCTCACTACCGAAAGCCTGCTGCTAAGAATCTGTTAATTAGTGCCTCAGCAGATGAACCTGCCCTGCCTCCCAAGCCTTGCCTAAAGGTGGGGGCGGGGTGGGTAGTCTCACTCTGCTGCCTTTACTGGGTGGAAATTCTCAACCCCCTGCAGGTAAGGATATCTTCCTAGTCTGCCCCTATTGCTCCCTTCAGGAGTCAGTTTAAGACTGTCTTGGCGGTGGACAAAGTTTGTGGGAGTGGGTGAGTTATTGGGTTGTTTTTTTTTTTTGCTTTCTGTTCAAGAGTAGAAAAAGGGAAAAAATAAAAAACATAAAATAAACAAAGCCACAGTTCCAACACTGTTTCAAGCTAAGGCCTTTGCCTCTTATGCTCCAGCGGAGTTCCTGCTGCTCTCCCAAAGGGTCTGCCGGGATTTAGGGAATTATGCGCGCACCCTACCGTGTGGCCAAGATCCCCGCTCCGCGTCTCTCGGGGACCTGTGTCTCCACCCGGCGCACTGCTTGTCCGAGCGAGTCCTCTTTTTCCCTGCTCCCGGGTTCCAGGCTTCTGCCTCGGAGCCGACGCGCCCGCGGAAATCCTGCTGCTCTCCCAAAGGGTCTGCCGGGATTTAGGGACTGCGTGCACCGTGCTGCGTGGCTCCGATCCCCGCTCTGTCTCTCCGGGATCTGTGACTCCAGCCGGCGCGCTGCGTCTCCGCGGGCGAGTCCTGTGTTTCCCCTGCTCTCCGGTTTAAGGCCTCTGCCTTGGAGCCGGCGCGCGCCCGCGCCGTTCTCCTGCTGCGCTCCTGGAGGGACTGCCGCCGGGGTTCAGGGGACTGCGCGCACCTTTCCACGCGGCTCCGATCCCCGCTCTGTCTCTCCGGGACCTGCGTCTCCGCCCAGCGCGCGCTGCTTCTCCGCGGGCGAGTCCTCTGTTTTCCCCTGCTCCCGGGTTTCAGGCTTCATGCGCTCCGCGGGACCCGGTGGGCACAGAGACTGATCCCTGAACCGGGAGGGTGCAGGGACTGATCTTGCCCTGTCGCTGCGGGGCTCTGCACCCCTGCTTCCTGGGAACGCGGGTGCAGCTCGCACCTCTGCACAGTCGTCTCTCTCTCTCCTCCCGCACTTGCCCGGCCTGAGCTTCTGCCTCAGACCGCAAACCAACGCACTCTTGCTGAACTCTAGGTGGGCCGCGGGCCGCAGGGAGCGAGCCGGGGCAACACTCACCGTGACTCAGCAGCCGCGGGTGCGGGCTGCACCTCACGCGTCTCGCCGCCTTCCCCTACTCGCCCGGCCTGCCCACCTTCCAGCAATCCTTGTGTGGAACTCTTAGTCGCTCTGTGTGATGAGTAGATGTCTCTTTGAAGCGTATTAGAAGTTCAAATTGTGGATATTTCCAGGGGAGATTTCATGGAGCCCTCCTCACAGCCGCCATCTTGCCCCTCCCTCCAGCCTAGAAACATCTGTACTTTAATCAAACTGTATTGCAAAAATTCAACATATGATTTTTTCCTAAAAGATATTTCTTTAGGGGTGTTTTCTATGAGACTTCTAACCATATTAGTTGAGATCATTAGTTTGTCACCACATTGTTTTACATATCATTTTTTTATGACAAAAGGAAGAGCAAGCATATTTCTAATAACATGCTGTCTTTCACCATGAAGTCTGAAATTTCAAGAGGATTCCAGTACCCTCATGTGCATACAGCATTATTCACAATAACCAAAAGGCGGAGACATCCCACATGTCCATCAACAGATGAGTGAATAAACAGAAAGTGGTCTATACTCAGACATACAATGGAATTATTCAACCAGCTACAACAGGGATGAACCTTGAAGATGTTATGCTAAGTGAAACAATCCAGTCACAAAAGGGCACACGCTGTAGGATTTCATTCATATTAAGTACCTAGAGTAGTCAACTACATAGAGACAGAAAGTAAAAAGGTGGCTCCCAAAGACAGAGGGAAGGGAGAACGGGGAGCTCTCGTTTAATGGGTAGACTATCCGTTTGGGAAGATGAAAAAAGTTCTGAAGATGAATGGTGGTGAAGATTGTACAACACAGTAAATATACTTAATGCCACTGAACCATACACTTAAAAATGTTACATTTTATGTTATCTACATTTTATCGCAATAAAAAGAGGGGCTTCCAATCATCAATAAATTCAGTGAAATTTAATATATCCTTGATTGGTTATCACGTAATTTTAAACATCACTAAAAAACTGCAGATGTCATGAACTAGATTCTTTTTATTCTTATTACTATTCTTATAAAAATTCTTATTATTATCTGGTATCGTAAGACACAAAATACATTCAGGGCAAGCTTCAATACCAACAATAACAGATCAGTGGCCATATTTTATATTATTGTTTCAATAATTTTCTGGGAGAAACCCACCTGTAGTCCATATGATTATACAGCCACTGTATTTCTTTTCTTTAACAAACATTGTTTATATTTTTTCTCAAATACATTAAAATGAGAAGCATCAGTCTGCCATTCCCTATTGTTTGCCTATGCTCACATTATAGTATTACATATAATTAATGGTTTCTTTACAGGAAACTTTTAAGGCGAAGATAAGACTCTAGTGTCAATTCAAATTTAAAATACTAGTAAAAGTGTCAAGTTTCTTATTTTTAGATAACATATATAAATAGAAGTTCTAAACTCTTTTCTTATCTCAGTGGATCATTTTATGTGCTCTACTTTGAAGACCGCTGCTTTATCCTTTATCTGATCTATATATCAAGTACTCCCTACCCTGCTGGGTCGTATCATCTCTCTTTTCTTTTCTTTTTTAAGATTTTTTAATTGGGGACTTGAGGGAAGGGGAACAGCGTTGGGGAATTGGGGGAGGGGAACAGACAAGGTGTCCTTTTGTTCCTCCATCTAGTTGTGTAGGATGTTGCTTCACTGGCCCATGTTGGCATCATCATTGCGCTCTTCCCGGGTGAGGCAGATCGGTCGCCGGCCTCCGGACAGCCGCTCATAGCGACTCTTGGCAGCTCATACCAGCTGCCGGCCATCAATGTAGCCTATGGCAGCCCACTGCAGCAGGGGCTGCAGCTATGCCCACCCGGGGACTCACAGCAGCCCAGCTCCAGGTGGAGCTGTTGTCCACCACCTTAGCTGTAGAGGGCAGTGTCACTGGCCCTCATATGTGGGATCCAAACTGGGGCCGCTGGCATCCCAAGCCAGCTAGTAACCAACGCGTCACTCAGCAGGCCCTTATCTCTTTATTCACACAGAATTCCAGTTTTCTGTTTAAGTTAATCACCTTCCAAATTAAATTAAGAATACATTGCCCCAAATTTACATATACCCCTAAGTCTAATTCAAGTTCCTTCAGGATTCCCCAAAATTAAATCATCTGAAGAATTCAGTATATAAGACCTATGTCAGGCTGTTTTAAAAAATTAAATGTCAATCCTGTTTTCTCCAATACTTAAAATAATTCATGCTGTAATTCCACTGGACAGAAACTATACCTATATATTAACTCTCCAAAAAGTATTTTTAGAGTTGGTCATCATAATAAATACATAAAAGCTCAACTAATTGCAATATTGAAAAAGTATGATCAAATTTTATTTTTCAGTTACTGAAGGTTAAGTTACAAGCTATAAAATCTCATTGGATACAATTCTTAATTTTTAATGTTAATTTTTTAAATATTCAAAATATCAGTGGACAACTGTATAAGTAGAAAACATTAGAGAAGCCCCAAAATTGAGTTAATTACATTCGATTAAGGTTTAAATACTATATTTTTCAAGTAAATAGATCTCAAATAAAAACCAACTAAAAAAACAGCAATCAGTATTAAAAGGCAGGAAGCATAAAAGACAGATAAACACATTTAACTTCAAGTGAAGCAAAGTTCTCTGCTTTGTAACTGCTTTGGGGGGAAAAATGACTCGGAAAAAAACGCCTATAAAAGACAGAAGTCTTGAAATCGAAAACTTTAAATATTATCATACTTTACAGCCATATTGTAAATTAATTTTGTACTCAAACAGAAAAACCTACAAATAAGACTGCAAATAAGAATTTACGTTGAATATATAATGTCATGACATTTAACATACAGAAGAAATATTTTTAAGATAAATTTTATTTAATCCCTTGAATAACATTATTTGGGTTCTCAATCAGACATATAATTACAATACATTAAGAAACACTATGAATATCACAAACTCTAAACATTCAAAAGTGAGTGATTTAACTATTGAAAGGAAGTGAGCAGAGAAACTAATTTAGCAATAATCCTATAAATAATAAAAAGGCAAACTGATTAGTAAGAAATCCAAACAAGGTTCATACTTGAAATGTTAAAATATTCAGTGAACAAGTGTTCATTTTAAATTCTGTAATTTTACTATTCTGTAATTTTGAAACTGCAAAAGAACTGAACCATAAAATTGGTTTCATTCCTCTGAATCTAAGAAACATTAGATAAAAGTACAAGTTTATTTTTCATTTTTATATACCAGTTTCCAAACAATCATTCAAATAGCTTTATTCACAATGATTTTAGTATTTTTATGGGATTCAGTGATTTAATGTTAACACCCGGTGAACTTCATAACACAGCCTCGTACATATAAGGCGCATGCGTACTCATTGAAAAACTATTCTATTTGTATAATACTTTTGAATTTACAAAGTGTTTTCATGTATATTAGCAGACGTCACCTACAAAATCCTACTGATAAAGCATTTTACAATGAGAAAACCAAGTTTCTGAGATTAAGGAATTCAACCAACGTTTTGACTCCAATACACCATTATTTGGTAAATAAGTTTAGTAATTAATGGTTCCGGGCCCTTCATTTTATAAATATGGAAACTGACTGCCAGAATACTTAAGTGATTTGCCCAAAAGCTGACTAGCAACCAAAATAGGATGGGGGTTGGCTTATCTCTTAAAATCACTGTCAGTTTTATATTTTTAGTATCCAAATGAATAACTGTTGCAAATACTGTAATTAAAAATGATGCATTTCTTCCACCTGGAGAAAAATATAAGGCTGAAAAAAATTGTTAGTGACTGGAAAGCTTTGATGAAGGGAACAAATTAAACATCTCCAAGTTAGAAATTGCCTAATACAAATACAGGCTGAATGCTTAAACTCTCTTTGCAACATTCCTGGTAAGAAGTCACTCTGCCTTTCTTTAGTGATCATACCATTAGTGATCAAAACAAAAACTCCAGAAGCATGAGAGAAGATGGTTGGAGATTGAGGAGTGATTTTTACTACCACAAAATAAAGCAGAAAGCTCTTAAATCAAAAATAAAAACTGAGGTCTCCAATCCCTGTAGGTTCAAAGCTTGAGATCACATTTCTCCCTACTCCATGCCAGCGAATACCTTGGACGATGGAAAATGTCAGGGAAAGGCTCAAGATAAACTAAAGTAAAACCAGGCAGTATTCTGAAACTATCTGTGGATTAGAAATAAATAAGAATATTAAGTCATCAAAATAGGCAACTTATTTTCACTTCCCTATTCTACCTTTAGCACTGTTCTTATTTCTATGGATTTATTCTAGATTGCTGAGTCCAACTTCTTCCATTTTCTTACCTAATTATCCCATCACTTCCTTTTCCAACACATTCATTCTTACCACAGCTTCTGTGGAATGTATCTCCCATTTTATCATCTCATATTTAAATTTAAGAAAGCTCTTATTTTCTGTTTCCTTCCTTTAAAATTGTTTTTTAAATTTGTAAAGTGTTTAAGTTATTTTACCATATTCATTTGGGAACACAATGAAAATATTTTAAATAAAAGCTGACAACACCAACTTAAATGTCTATACTATTCCACATAAATCAAATAAATTATATATTTCTCCAAGGTCCTACTATATAGTAATAAGTGTGATAATAAATACTATATTTACTCAATCTTCTTACTTTTATCTTTTGTGATATCTTTAACATAGCTTAGTTTAAAAAAAAACTATTTTATGTATCACAAAATGTTATAATTTTTTAGAGGTCACTATTTAATATTCAACCCTTGTTTTTCTAATTACTTTGACACAACCTTGCATCCAAATGAAGTCTCAATAAAGTACTTTTGGTAAATCACCAAGGGTCACAACTGTTTAAAAACAAACTTTCTTCACTAAAAAGCAGAATAATGACTTTGCTGTCCTAGTTTGGGCTTACTCTATGGCTCTGATTTTCTGCCAGTTTCTCCAGCACTTCTGAATAGCAGAGCACTGCCAAAAACATTTTTAAGATCTAACAAAAATGACTTTCTCATTCTTTGGTTCATATGGGACTGTAGAAGCTTTTTCTTTTTAAGTCTCATGGAGCTAAGAAATCAATTTACAATTCAGGGTCAACAACAACTAACCCCCAAAGTAAATTGAGGAATATTTTAAGTTTTAAAAAATCAACTTATTTCAATTTATTTCCTCATGATTTTATTTGTTTTTAAAAGATAGATGCCATCTTGTATATTTAGGAAACTCACCCCGTATCTTTTAATTTTTAATTAAAAATGTTAGGTAAATTTTAAATTAAGCTTTTAGTGGCTTCAAAATTTATCCAAGGGGATCCTGTTGCACAGTATTTTATTTCTC
This sequence comes from Aselliscus stoliczkanus, assembly GCA_033961575.1. NCBI lineage: Eukaryota > Metazoa > Chordata > Mammalia > Chiroptera > Hipposideridae > Aselliscus > Aselliscus stoliczkanus. Next base: position 109,413,753 of record CM066730.1, read on the forward strand.
TTCCCATGATTTTCTCCTTTACCTCAGCAACTCACTTCAGTGGTATTTCCATTGTCCTTAGCAATAACTGCAACACCCCCTTCTCCCAAATGTCAAGAATCTCACTATCAGATAGCTAGTCCTGTCTGTCAACTCATTCCAGTACCCTAAGACCAAACTTTTTTGACCCCACAGAGAACTCAATCCATTGATCCTGACAACTTATTACTATCCCTCATCCCTCTGCAGTCTTCATTTCCATCTTTACACACCTTGGTTTCCATGAGGCATCACTATATTCACTTCTTGCAAATAGCCTCCCTGTCCTTGCTCTCTCGTTTGGCCAAATTTCAACCCTAGTTTTACATTCAACTCTTCACCACCCCTTTTCCATCCTGCTGAGGAAAGATAAAAAGAAAAAAAAAAATACGAGAACAGGGAGGGAAGGAGAGAGGAAGGACGAACCGCACTGACAGATCATATTTTGAAATGTGTGCTTATAAACCTACTAGGCTTTAATGCCGGAATCTATTATCCTAAGCAACTATTTCATACCTTCTTTCAGTTTAAACTTATATAACCTCCTATCCATCTCAGTCTCAGCTAATAATCTTGCATTCCTACTTCACTAAAGGAGAAGCAATCAGAAGATAATTCCTCACTCTCCAACTCTATTTTTACCACAAATACCTATGTGTTTGTATTCGGCCTTCCTGCCTAGTTGGAAAAACTGTCCACACCCCTAGTGCTTATGCTTACTGAAAGAACTAGTGCAGTTCTTAACAAGTTTAGCTGTAAAATGTTCAAGACTGAGTCTTGCATATGCTTGGTGTATTCCAGAAGAGCAAGAGAGGGGTCACAAGCAAGCTACAGCTGAATGGGCACAGGGAATAGTAGAAGTTGGAACTGGAGGCGTGTGGGGTCAGAAACAGATGGCACATGCCTTACCCTCCACCACAGGACCTTTAACCCTGAGTGAGATGAAAACACACTGGAGTGTTTTGAGCCTGACATGATCTGACTTAGGTTTTTAAACAGATGTCTCTGGGGCCAGGCGAGTGGCGTGGTGGTTAAACACTGGCTGGGGAAGCCAGCGGCCCTGGTTCGGATCCCACATATGAGGGCCAGTGACACTGCTCTAAAAAAACAAACAAACAAACAAAAAAAAACCCACAATAAACAGATCTCTCTGGCTTCTATATTGACTTATTTAAAAAAAAAAAAAAAAAAAAAAAAAGAACTGACCCAGGGCAAGGAAGACTTTTTGGGAAGGCTACTGCAATTAACCAGACCAGAGATTAGGTTGGCTTGGTCCAGGGTAGAGGTTACAAAGTGGTGAAAAGTAATAAGACTTCGGATATATTTTGAAGTCAGTCTCAACAAAATTTTCTGATGTTTTGAGTATGAGTTGTGAAAGTAAGAGATATCAATTCTGAGTACCACTAACTTAGAAGGATGAAGTTGCTTTGAACTAAAGTGGGGGCAATTCAGTGACAAGTTTGATGGAGGGGAAGACAAAAGTTTTGTTTTAGACATAAGTTTGAGATATCCTTAGACATCCACATAGCTATATATTGAGTAGGTAGTTAAAAACATACGTCTGGAATTCAACAGAAGTGGTCACCCCTAAAAATATCTAGTTAATACATAATCCTGGGGACAATCTCAGTTACTCAGTTGCACACCAACATTTAGAGGTCAAGGAATTGAGGAGGAACAAACAAAGGACATTAAGAAGGAGTGACCAATGAGGTTCAAGTAAAACCAGAAAAGCCTGGTTCTTTGGAAGCCGAATGAATAACATGATTTCAAGGAGAAAAAGGTGATGGTCAAGTGCTACTCAAAGGAAGACGGGGACTGAAAACTGACCATTGGATTTAGCGATATGCAGATCATTAATAACATTAACAAGAATGGTTTTGTTGAAGTAATGAGAGCAAAAGCTTGAGTGAAGTGGGTTCAAAAAAGATTAGGAAGAAAGAAATTAGTCAGTGAAGACAGACACCACTTTCAAGGAATTCTGCTTTAAAGAAGAGAAATGGGATGGAAGCAACAATATGATTATATGCTAATGAAAATGATACAAAATAAAAGAAAAACACTGATAATGTAGAAGAAAGGGGGGGAACTGGAACAGCGAGCACTGAGCAGGAGAGGAGATGACATGTTAGTGGCGGGCTGGCCTTTGCTAAGGGCATGGGCGGTTCAGGTACAAAAACAGGAGAGGTGGCAGAGAAAATGTACAGGTTTAGGCAGCTTGGGAGACGTGGCAGTAGCTTGTGGAAATTCTTTTGTGATCGCTTTTACTCTTTCTGGTAAAATAAGGGACAAGGTCATTAGTTGAGAATACAAATATAGGAGGTGATAGAGGTTTAAGGGGGAAAAAAGTTTTGCATTCATAATTTAAATCAATGAGCATCATACATATGACAACATAAAAATAAAACAATTCTTAAACTTCTCCAAGTATGGTTTATAAATGAATACACAAAAGTCCTTAATTAATATAGCCATGTCTTTTGAAGGCAACAATTTAGCAGGTGATAATACAAAGAACAGGAAATAATTTATAAGATGGTGGTGAGTGTATGAGGATGTGCCCCTGAGTTCTAACCACAGGAAGCATAGCTGACCAGGGCCCCAGCTGCGGCTGCTCTCGCACAATGACTGAGAAAGCAGCGATACAAAGACAGATCCGGTTCAGGGAGTCCAAGGACTCCTCTGACAAGTGAATTTCGCCCCACAGCTTCTCAAAACCTTGCCAAACTCTCCTTCAAACTTCACTGCAACCTAACATGCTTCTACTCAATCTTCTTTCCTTCCTCCTCTTCCTTCATCAGCGTCAGACTTGCCTGAGGTATTACAGCTCGCTCTGCCTCTGGCTTCCTCTGCATTTCTTCTCACAGGCATTCTCCCTAATGCATTTCTTGCATGTTTAATCCCATTTGGGTGGCTGCTTCTCAGAGAACCCAAATTAACACATGTGAAATTTCTTTAAATGCAAGAAATTTACTTAAAACTATGGCTTTAACCCTGTCTCTGAAAATCAAAAGGGTACTTTTATATCATGTTTCTAATGAGGCTAAGAAACATAAAATCGCTGAATAAGAGCAAAGCCACAAGAGAGGGGCTATACAAATTTGAATATAATGTAATTGTTTCCTGTCCTCTGCCCTGCTCTTGTTTTCAAAAATCAACAAGCTAAATAAAGTCCTTCAGAGTACAAGATTGGAAATGAATGAACACAGACCATTTGGGACCTTTTCTCTTCAGTGAAGAGTCAGGTCAGTTCAGTACAATTCTTCACCATTTCTACTTTTGTGCCTTTCCTGACAGTACAAACTAAGTAACGTTTTCACAAACCTTACACACTGTATTTTATGCGATTAAAGTTTTGGATCTCACTTGTCACACACATTCTGGCAGGCTTTTATTGAATATGCTAAAAAAAATGAATCTGAGGTCAAGGTTAGAGTTCTACTTGTACATATGTAAAGTTTTCCTTATCTTTTACTTCATGAAAAATAAGTTGAGGGTCGGCCGAGTGGCGCGGCAGTTAGGCGCTGGCTTGGGATGCCAGCGGCCCCTGGTTCGGGTCCCACATATGAGGGCCAGTGACACTGCCCTCAAAATAAAATAAAATAAAATAAAATAAGTTGAAACTCTGAAATCAAATATTAAACTTGCTACTCAAAGTTATCTGCTTTTTTATAAAGTAGCAATTAAATAGACATAATTCCAAATATGAAGCTACAATAGGACAAAGATATTTCTAAACATGGTGTTAGTTACTGAAACTGATTAGTTAGTTCTACAAATGCCCAAGACTTTTCCTTTAAAATTTCTGAACTGTAGAGGTTTTACTAATTCCTTACAATGTCATTTTTTTAAACTTTAATGAAATATACATAAAATTTGCCATTGTAACAATTTTCAAGTGTACTGTTCAATGACATTCAGTACATTCACTGTGGTGCAACCATTACAACTATCCATCTCCAGAACTCTCTTCATCTTGTAAAACAGAAATTCTGTACACATTAAACAGTAACCCCCTAACCACCCCTCCCTTCAGTTGCTGGCAAACACCATTTTACTTTTTGTCTGTAATTTTGACTACAGTCATGTGTCACTTAACAAGGGTATATTCTGAGAAATACATCTTAGGTGATTTCATCGTTATGCAAACATCACAGAGTGCACTTACACAAACCCAGATGGTACAGCCTACTACACACCTGTACAGCATATTGCTGTACTGAATACTATAGGCAACTGTAACATAACAGTAAGGATGTGTGCATCTAAACATATCTTAAAATTTAAAAAAGTACAGTAAAAATACAATATAAAAGATAAATAGTGGTACACCTGTATACCAGAGCTTGCAGGACTGGAAGTTGCTCTGGGTGAGTTGGTGAGTGAGTGTGAAGCCTGGACATGACTGTACACTGCTGTAGGCTCTATAAACACGGCCCACGAGCCCTCCCCCACTTCCCAACAGGGTCCAAAATAGAACACTGAAGCCAACAGTGCTGCCTCATGAATAGGGATATGGGCCGGACTGATTGGAAATATCAAGGAGAAACTGGCTGGGTAAGATGTAGATCACCATAATAGTGACTGTCAGGAGGGAGGGAAAGGTCATCTGAGGATCAGTAGGCATGAGAAATCAAAATGGAGACATAAAGGAACATAGCAGGTTGTCATGGCAGTGTGGTTTTGGCTACTGCATGTTAGAGCAGTGGTCAGATTAAGGAACTTTTGTGGTATTCATTGAAAAAAAATGGGGGGAGATGTTGAACACGGAGAGGGTATAGAACTAAGGACTCAATATTTTGACTTCGGAAGTTTGTTTTTGGTTCTACTGACCGTATCTGACAGAAAGGGTTCTCTGGCACTGACTTAATGCGGGGTCAGGGGGGGCATATCTATGCTTCACTACAATCTGAAAATATTTCCAAAGCGCAGGGGCAGCTTGGCCCCACACCACCAGAGGAAGCTCTTACTAAAGCGGCAGTGTCACTTAAAATTTGTTAAGGTAGCTCCTGTTGAACCTGTGTCCTTGTATAGGATCTTAGGTCCTCAAAAAAATGTACAGTACTGTACTCTAAAGACCATCAAACCACATCTGGGAGGGCTATGGAACCCTCTGAATACATAGCACTGGGGGGACAGGCTTCCCTGTGCTGAGACAGGTCAGGGGCTGACTGAATAGCATGGAATCTGTGTGCTCAAAATTGAGGTGCTGTGAGTGAGAGGGAATCTGTTCCCAAGCCCTATAGATACTGCTCCCATCAGAGAAAAAAAAAAAAAAATACCTTCCTGAATCACATATCCTTCCATTCCTTACAGGAAATTCAGCTCCATTATAATCTTATGGGAAAGTAATTAAAAATGTGGTCCATTGTTGACTGAAATGTTGTTAAGTGACACATGACTACTTTGGGTGCCTCATATATAAGTGGAATCATTCAGTATTTTGTCTTTTCGTAACTGAGTTATTTCACTTAGCATAATGTCTGCAAGGTTCTTCCACATTGTAGCACGTGTCAGAATTTCCTTCCTTTTTAAAGCTGAATAATATACTCCATGGTACGTGCATACCATTTTGCTTATCCATTCATTTATCAAGACACTTCTGGCTATTGGGAATAATGCTATGGACACAGATGTACAAGTATCTCTTCAAAGCCTTGTTTTTAATTCTTTTGAGAATATACCCAGAAGTGGAATTACTGGATCGTATGGTAATTCTATGGTTAATTTTTGAAAAACCACCATGCTGGGTTTTTGCAGTGGCTGTACCATTTTACTTTCCCCACCCAACAATGCACAAAGGTTCCAATTTCTCCACATCCTTGCCAACACTTGTTTTCTGCTTTTTTTGATACAGCTATCCTAATGGGTGTGAACTGGTTTCTCATTGTAGTTTTGATTTGCACTTTTGTCATGATTAGTGCTTTTCATGTGCTTACCGGCCATTTATGTATCTTCTTTGAAGAAATGTCTATGTAAGTCCTTTGCCCACTTCTTAATAGAGTTTTTGGGTTTTTTATTGTTGAGTTGTAGGATTTATATATTCTAGACACTGATCCCTATTCAAATACATGATTTGCAAATATTTTCTCCTATTCTATGGATTGCCTTTTCACTACATTACAGTGACCCTTAATGAATAAAAGTTTTAAATTTTGACAAGGTCAAATTTACCTCTTTTCTTTTGTATTTGTACATTTGGTGTCATATACTAGAAATCATTTCTAAATCTAATGTCATAAAACCTTCCCCTATGTTTTCTTGTAAGGATTTTATAATTTTAGCTTTTGCATTTAGATCTTTGATTCATTGCTCAATTTGAGTTAATTTTTGCACGTTGAAGGTAAAGGTTCATCTTCATGCTTTTGCATGTGAATATCCGGTTTTCCCAGCACTATCAGTTGAAAAGATTCCATTAAATGATCTTGGTACCTTTGTTGAAAATCATTTGATCACATGTGAGGATTTATTCTGGGCTTTCTGTTATGTACCATATGGTAGCTTTATAATAAGTTTGAGAAGAGGAAGAGTGAGCTCTCTAACTACGTTCTTCTTTTTAAAAATTATTTGAGCTAAAATGAGTTTTAGAATTAATTTCTATTTTACCAAAAAATTTCATTGGGACTTTGAATTACACTGAGTCCGTAGATCACTTTGGGTATATTAACATTTTAATATTAAGTCTGCCAACCCATGAACATGGATGTCTTTCCATTTATTTGTGTCTTCTATAATTTCTTTCAGCAGTTTTACAGTTTTCAATGGATAAATCTTTCACCTACTTGGTCATTTATTCCCAAATATTTTATTCTTTTTGATGCTATTATAAATGAGATTTTCTTAATTTCCTTTCAGACTATTCATTGTTATACAAAAATCCAACTGATTTTTGCATGTTGATTTTGTACCCTACAATTTCACTGAATTTATATTAGCGCTAAAGGTTTTTTTGTAGAATCTTTAGTGTTTCTTACCTATAAGATCACATCATCTGCAAAGAGATAATTTTACTTCTTTCATTTGAGGAAAGAGTGAAGAAATAAAATGGAGACACTATGGTCAAGCTGCTCAATTAATAAAATTAAGTAAGCTGAGCCATGAGGAAACAATTCTTTTGGGTTATCGGGAAAGTCATGACGTATTTTTCCTATGCTTTTCGTTGCAAAAATGCGTCATGATTTTTCCGACAACCCAATATTCTTGCTTTAACTAGCCCGAGAACTTAAACTTTTTAACTTTTCAGTTGTGTCTGAGGATACATAGATATATAAATCCTAGAGATAACCCTCTGAAGAACTTAGACATGTCCACGTGGCTAGACCACCTGGTATCCATCATCCAGACTGCCTGACATCTAGCTGATTACTATTTTTAACTGATCCATGCGCTAAGAATGCAGGACTGATTTCTTCTTAAGAATGTAACTTTTATTATAAAAACTCTCAGCTTTTCTTTCTTCTTTGGAACCCTCTGGGTATTGCCTAGTTGCCTTCCCAATTTGTAAATCCGAAGACCCTTAAATAAATCTTTGCCATTTATCTCTAGCCAAAGCTTCCTGACTTTTTTGTGCTCAGTAGACACTTTCAGATTTGGATGTCTTTACTTACGTTAATTGCTCTAGCTAGACTTCCAATATTATGTTGAATAGAAATGACAAAAGCAGGCATCCTTGTGTTGCTCTCAAAGGAAAAGCTTTCAATCCTTCACCACTGAGTGTGATGTTAACTATAGGTAAGCAGAGAAATTTTAAACTGGGTCCGGAAAGTTATGTAGAATATGGACACCTAGAAGCAAGAGGGAAAGGCATTCCAGGAGGAAGGAAATATATTAAAAGAAGAATGTAATTTTTCAACACTTCTGTTAAAAATCAAGTAAGATCAAAAAGACAGTATCACCTAAGTCCATACTGTTCATTCACTAAGAAATAAGCATGTTATTGTCCAATTCCCTCTGTTCTTGTCAACAAAATCATGATACACAAGACAGAAATCCTGTGTTATTATTGCCAATCTACAAGGTCTCCTGAACGAGATGTTTATTACTAACTAGTGATTAAACCCTGTGGGATGCAACAGCATGAACTCTTCTTGCTGTTAGCAAATGCCCTTCTAAATTCAATATAGAGATTATCTTTTTAAGAAGTGGCTACCTTTTTAGAAAGAGTCAATTTCTGAAATAATATCACTATGTAGTTCTTTGATAAGTCACACTTGAGGGTTTTTTTAAGCTATAAAAAGGATCTAAAGAACAGATCATGTATAAAGCTTGATATAAAATATTTCTATGCCAACAGGTGGCAGGATGGCTCAGCTAAAAATAAATAAATAAAGTAAAATATTTCCAGAAAGGTGACAAATTTTTAAAACTCTTCTTTTGTATGCTTCTAAAGTAACTGAATTCACTAAAGTTCTCTTTTCTCTGAATACTTAAATCTAAAACATAGTATATGCAGTACAGTTTTTTCAATTATATAATTTTCTTTTTATTGCAAAATATATCAAACCTGCAAAAGAATGTAGGCCATAAACATGGACAGGTTTTACTACAAAACTATTTTCTGCACTTATTTCATTTAATACTAAAATACCAATTTTAAACCATTATTTATTTTGACACTTACTTCATTTAACAAACATCAGATTTTTTTTTTTAGATTTTATTGGGGAATTGGGGGAGGGAAACAGACATGTTGCTGTCCTTTTGTTCTTCAGTCTAGTTGTGGAGGACGTTGCTTCACTGGCCCATGTTGTATCATCGTTTCGCTTTTCTCAGGTGAGGCAGATCAATCGCCGGCCTCTGGACAACCACTCGTGACTCCTGGCAGCTCATACCAGCTGCCGGACACTCACTGTAGCCTGTGGCAGCCCACTGCAGCAGGGGCTGCAGCTATGCCGTCCCCAGGGACTCACAGCAGCCCAGCTCCAGGTGGAGCTGTTGTTGACAATCTTAGCTGTACAGGGCAGTGTCACTGGCCCTCATATGTGGGATCCGAACCGGGGCCACTGGCGTCCCAAGCCAGCTCTTAACCAACGCACCACTCAACTGGCCCACATCAGTTTTATTAGTAGTATTTTAAAAGTGTTCAGAATTCAGTAACTCCTTTTTAAAAAAAAAAAAATCAGTGAAACTAAAGCATTTAAAATATAGACTATAAATAAATACATTTTTATAAACATAAAATTAAATTACAAAATGGCAAATACAAATTTATAAAATGTGAAACAAACATGGTTATTTTAACATAAATTAGCATATGTAATAAAATAATTCTAAAATGAACTAAACTGTACATACACTGATGACCATTTAATTACAAAACCTGAAAATGAAATTTCATTTGACCTTTTTTTAAAGTAACATTCCACTGAAACGACCAATAGCATCATTTTTATTGTGCATATTCTTATGCAGTTTTCCAGTATATGCTGATATACTCTCTCTGTCGAGAGCAGTGAGGAGACAGCTAGCTACAAGGTAACACCACGAATTTTCCTCTGATACTTTATCCTTCAAGTAATCTCAGTTCTTGTGAACTTTTGAGAAAATCTTTTGAACAGTTTTTTGTTTGCTTAATAGGAACTAAAAATCTTTTTTACTGATACAGAGCTATAGCTTTTACTTCAAAATGGGATTTTTGGTTGGTCTTTATCTCCTTTGGTTTAGAGAGGTTCCAATACAGTGACCTGAGTCATTTTCAGTACGTATGTTAATATTCTACTTATTCAGAAAGTCTGTAAATTAAATTATAATTATTCTTGCTTCAGAGCTATGCTTTATCAATTATTTTCTTCTTCCTCTTGAAAATTATGGAGTTACCGAAGATTTACCTTTCTAATATAAAGTATACAACTAGCTGGGCACATCTCAAGATGCAAATGATTCAGATTTTTTAAATCCCCAAATAACTGCATTACACCAATAAAAATAGTGGTAACATCAGTACATGGTATATCAGACCAATTAATACTGTAATAACTATCAGGAAACCCAATGTTACCTTCCCAAGAAAGTTTATTTTTCACAAAGCTGAAATGCAAAACATAAATTACCATTTTTAATAAGCACAACCAAATTTTTAACCACAGAGTGTCTACAAGAATTATAGCTTTAAAAAATACAACCAATTTTTATATTTCAAAAATATCTCAACTCAAATATATTAGTTTTCTTAAAAAAATAAAAAAAAAGACTGCAACAACTATGCGTGAATAGTATGTTAATGTTTTATATGTTCACCTAAAGTATTTTTTCAGCCTTTATTAGATAATGAGCTCTAAGTATAGGATCTAGTTATGGTTCTTTGTATCTCCCACCTACCTCAGATCATTTACTAGCTCTTGATCTGTGAGCCTCAGGTTCCACAGCTGTTAAACTGGACTCTAAAGTGAGAACATTAAATGCAATTTAAATAAAGCATTCAACACAGCGCTTGGCACTGGCGTCTATTATTATTCAATCATTTAATTCAACAAGTGAATGCATGTTGAGGTTGGCACTAGGGATACAATGTGAGTAAAAACATACTTAGTGAGGAGAGCCATTAATCAAATAATCACAATTTTTCTTTAATTTCATTAGTTAGTACTCCCAGAATAATATTAAATACTGTAATGATGGTTAACAATCTTTAGCGATTAGATTTGTATATCTGAACCTGGATCAACATACAGGTTTTATGTCTTCAAGCAAACTCAGTATATGAATGTTGTATTTATAAGAAAACTAAAGGATGATTTGTCTCTGCAGAAGTCCTTTATAATAGTCTATGTTCTTAGCACAATTAAAATTATTTTATTGATTCAAAATAAATTTACACACTATCAGAACATAACTGTTGTGTGAAGTAAGGTCTGAAGATCTATACCTATATATTACCTAACATCTTCTTTTTTTAATTCTACAAATTCTGACATCATAGCATCCATCTTCCCACCTGTCCCTCTTGTTTCATAGTTCTTTGTAATTTAGGGGTCCTACTGACTTTGATTTCCGTTTCACATTGTTCAGCACTGCTCTGCTTCCCAAATCTCAAACTTGAGCCCAGGGTCATTCAACAGTTACTTAAGAGTAAAGCCACCAGGACTAGTTTGGGATTAAGTACTTTAAATCTAATTTTCTTTGTTGTACTCTTGTCCTAGCTGCAATGCCCTGGTCATCTGCTTTCATTGTTGTCCTTACTACCTACTATCCTGGACCACTTCCTGCCATTGTTCCAGTGCCCTCATATCAATAACACAGTATCTTGGGCGGGCCAAATGGAACGCTGGTTAGGAGTTGGCTTGGAACGCCAGCTCTGAGCAGCAGGGCTCTGGTTGGGATCCCACATGAGGGCCAGTGACACTGCCCTCTACAGCTAAGATGGTGAAATACAGCTCGACCTGGCGCTGGGCTGCCATGAGTCCGCTGGCAATGGTGTAGGCTGCAGTGGGGCTGCAGTGAGTTGCCATGAGCTACCCTGAGTGGCTGGCAGCTGGAGTGAATGGATGGCAGCTGGAGTGAATGGATGGCAGCTGCCGTGAGCCCCAGTGAGCGGCTGTCCAATGGCTGGCAGTGACTGCCTCACTAGGGAAGAGTGCAATGATAATACCAACATGGGCCAGGGAAGTGACTTCTTCCACAACTAGACTGAAGAACAAAAGGACAGCAACTTGTCTGTTCCCGTCCCCCAATTCCCCAATAAAATCTTTAAAAAAAAAAAAATCTTTAAAACCAAACAAACAAACAAACAAACAAAAAACACAGTATCTTTTTCCTGGAGCTGACATTTTATCCTTTGTCCTGAGGCCAAAGAACATGATTAGCAAAAAGGAGAGTCAAGAACACCCAGTCTTTACATATACATATGCATTCATATTTTAACATGAAAATTATCTAAAATAGTGCTAAGCACCCCTTTGCATAGTCTCTCTGATTTCTTGGCTTTCTCCCCACCGGGCTCTTTTTCCATTTTCACTTTAGTCTCTCTCTCTGTCCCCCGTTTTAGACTCTTAATCTACTCCACGAGCACAAGTGTAAGTATGAAATCTAATCATAGGCCTTTATTGCTGGAAGGGACTGCAAAGCTCAGGCTCTTACAGATGAGGAAACTGAAGCCTCGAGATTACACTATTTGCCCAAGGTAACAGAGCAGAGTAACAGAGCTGAATCAAGGATCCAGATGTCTTAATTAGTTTTTCCTGTTTTGTTCCTTCAACTCAGTACACTTAGTTAAGGAAATGCTCTCAGGCTGTCTTTATTATTGAGAGAGCAAATGGTTTTCCTGGCTGTAATCTAATCTGAAAAGATATTTACTTAGTTGTTGGTATATTCATGGGAATAACTCCAAAGAGTGACTTCATACTGTAAGCATGAAATTATGGTTTAAATATTGAGATAATATAGCTATATCTGTATATGCTCTATTATATTTTGGAAGAGGCAGCACTGGCCCAGACAGTATGGTTTATTTTCAGAAGTGGTACTTAATATTTAGAATGAAAAATTATAATTAATGTTAATATTAAAGTAAATTCTTTATGACAGATACAAAAATATTGTGCATTAATCTAATCAGAAAAGTCTCTAAGATTAAAAAGCAGGAATATTCAGAAAAAATGTACAGGACTTGGCTGTTCTTTCTTATATGTAATGCAATTATAATATTGGTGGGAGGCACTGAAAGGGAAATGGTCAAGTAAATGAACTCTCTTGCACACAACATAAACTAGGCACTATTAACAATACCACTTTTAATTTACACAGCCACTGTCTTCTTTTTATATTGAGTCTATGTGATTATTTCAATTTCAAAAACTAGCTTGTGAGCAGGTAGGGTAGCTGCTACTAGCTGTCATTTCCATACACCATTACTGTGCATAGAATTTTGAATGAATACATAATTTCAGACTTTTTAGAAGAACTTGACATTAAGACTGATTTTTTTACTCCTAAAACTGCACTGGAGTAAACTCTGCATAAAGATGTGCTTACAAGTATTATATCCATGAAATAAGTTTAAAGGAAGACTTAGAATTCTTACCTAGACCTTTAATGTCTATAGCAAAATAACTATCAAAAGAAAAGGAATGCCTTCTATTTGCTAACGGAAAATACATTATATATATGGGATAACAATTAAAAGATATACTAGGGAAAAAATACACACATGGAGGAAGTTTAGCAGCTAAAAAGAGATGGGAAGTGAGGCAAACAAAAAATTTTCAGCTTAGCAATGTGGGGTTTTTTTTGTTTTTTGTTTTTTAAGAGGGCAGTGTCACTGGCCATCATATGTGGGATCCGAACCCGGGCTGCTAGCATCCCAAGCCAGCTCTTAACCACCATGCCACTTGGCCGGCCCAGCAATGTGTTTTTCTGATAGGTTTGTGTTCAAACGAAATAGACTGAAATTTTACAAACAGACCAACACTTTCTTTTTTTGTTTTCATTTTATTTCCCTGTGTACTTCAAAAAACAATTGAGGAATATTAACAATTATACAAATTAGACCATTTATTCATAGCTGGCAATGCAATACAGGATGGTGCTAAAAAAGTATTATAATTGGACAGCAGTCTGTTACCTTTTGTTGTATTCCCAGCTCAGGAATAAAATGTTTTGAACCTCAATTTCTCTTGATTTTTACTAGGCCTTTAGCACAGTAATAAAATTAATAAATTGGTTAAAATTTTTGACTAATTTCATCCCACACTTAATGGGCCATTAGTTTCCTTATTTTTTTCCTCTAACATCCTTAAACATCTCAAGCATTGATACTGTTTTCCTTTCTGATGATGTTAATACCAAATAATTATTGATAGGCTGATAGTGATAATAAATATTGAGTTTGAAATGTACTTTCACTAAAATATTCAGGTAGTAATATCCAACAAAAGAACGTCTGACATTTTTAGCACACACACACACACACACCCCTCTATACATGGAGCCAAAAAAATGTATACACATTTCAAGAAAGGAAAAAACTGTATTAAAATTACGTCGATGGTAACCACTTTGAGCACCTCTTGTAACTGCAGAAGTCAAATGTGAGTTGTATTCATCTTTTGGTATTTATTGAGTATTACAATTTCAACAGTTTTTTCCTTTCTTAAAATGTCTGTACATTGTTTTGGCACTGTGTCTGTGTGTATGTGTGTGTGTAATCTATATATTGGGTTGTTGGAAAAGTCATGACATATTTTTGCAACTAAGAACGTAAGAAAAAAATACATCATGACTTTTCTGACAACTATATATATATATATATATATATATATATATATGGAAAGAGAGAGAGAGAGAGAGAGAGAGAGAGAGAGAGAGAGAGAAAGGTGTCCATGTGTGAATATTATATGTACACATGGATCTCTGAGGCCTATCTAACTGCTTATATAGAAATTAAGAAAAAGAGTCCATTCTACAATATAGAGGAACACCTACAACAAAAGAAGTTTCAGGTGCTTATTATGTACTTCTTTCACTGCAGCATTTATCTGGAGGGTTTTGATGGTAACACAAGCAAGATTAATAACACTATATTTAGAGGAAGTGATCGGGAATAAGAATCCCCCCTCCCCCACAATTCTACTTTAACCATTATTTGCACTTGTGCTAACTGGAAGATTTGAAATACAGTCTTGGAAACTTTAATTACTTTGTGGAAATTTGTTGAAGAGATTTAATAAGCTGTTTCCTTAAATTAGGCAGTTTCAAAATGAAAAGACCCTGAGAGATCCAACTTGTAGGACCCTCAGGGTCATCAGTAAGAAAGCATGGCCACTTGAAGAGAAGCAGAGTCTAGTGCTCAAAGTACGGAGGAACTTTATATGCATTATCTCATTTAATCTTCACCCTCAACTCTATAAGGTCAATGATATTATCCTTGTTTTTTATAGAAAGAATGGGTTCTCAGAGGTTAAGTGATTTGAGAGGTACAGAGTTGGAGTCTTTCCATTTGACATTGCCTGAAAAAGACAAAAGCATTGATTTGTCCAAGGTATTCAGGCATAAGCTTGGATGCATAGAGCAAGTGGCTACTAGAGGTTTACTCATTTCTTCTTGCAGTGCTTTGGGGGGAAAAAATACAGAGATTTAGAAGAGTTACTAATCTTGACAAATGAATCAATGGGCTGCCTTTGGAAAGCAAACCTCAGGATGTGTCTGAATCATCAAGTATCTTTCCTATCAAGTGTGACTGTATAATTTAAAGAAAACCTGAGTCAAAATTAAACTTCCCATAAGAATAAGATTTATGGGGTTTTTGGAAATGGCTATATAAATCTCAGACTCCCCAGGAATTTCTGAATCGTTAAACTCTGTGTAATGTTTGTGTCCACCTGACTTGGAAAGTGCATCCTCTTTCATAAAATAAAACCTGATAGGGCGGGCTGAGTGGCTCAGTTGGTTAAGAGCTCGCTCAAGAGTGCGAGCTGAGCTCTGAGCAACAGCAGTTCGATGGCCAGTCTGAGCTGAGCTGCCGCTGTGCTGCCAACAGGTGGCAGGATGGCTCAGCTAAAACAACAACAAACAAACAAACAAACAAACAAAAACCCTGAAAGCATGCAACATCTAAATCTTAGCATGGATTTGGGCCCTAACATAGTACTATAGTTCTTGACATTCGTTTTAAACCTATGAAAACTGAGTCTCTCATTTCCTATGAATATAGTTGATTGCATTTTTACTGCTTTTTAAAATTAAAAAAAATTTATTTGACTTCGTCTAAATGTCATAATTATCAATAAAAAATTAATAACCCATACACATTAATTATTTTTAACATGAGGTTCCCACAGGTGGGAGAACTTGGATTTCCCTCCAGTAGAGACCGTTACCAAGTGTCCAAATTATAAAGTATAGGGCATAGTTCTGAGGCTATCTCTCAGGTAGAAAGTAGGAAGAGTGAGCAGCCAAGTAAAATTGTTATCTGGGAAAACAGCCAGGGTTTGTCACTTGACCTGGCAGTTGAGTACTCTAAGGCAAAGAGTTCCCAGACTTTTAATTTCATGGACCAGTACAATTTCAAATTAGATTTTCAGGGAGTGACCAAATATTGTCACCCTTGTGTTTGTTTTAACCTTTTTACTTTAAGAAATAAAATACATACATTACTGTCGCCCTGAGAGAACGTGTGTGACCTCAACTGATAACAACTCACTTCATGTTTCTGAGGCCGATGGTTACTGGTTGGTTTTCTCTTTGCTGCTCTCGGAGATGGTGGAGGAGGTCAGCTCCTGCTGTGGCATCATTTCCAAGTGACAGCAAACAAATAAATAGCACTGCTCCAAATGAAGTGAAAGACAGGAGCTTTGGAAGGATACAAATTGCAACTGCGACGTTGTGAAATGCTCTGTGGAAAAGCCCATCCACGTGACAAGAAGCTGAGAAAAGCCTCCAGGTAACAGCTTACGAGAAACTGAGGACTCAGTTCAACAATCACAATGAAATAAATTCATCCTGCAACCACATTAGTGAACTTGGAAGTTGGATTCCTCAGTTGAGCCTTCAGATGAGATCACAGCCCAAGCCAACACCTTGATTGCAGCCTATGAGAGACCCTGAACCAGAGGCATCCAGTTAAACTGTGCCAAATTTCTGACCCACAAAAATAAAGCAAAATGAGACAATACTTGTACATCTGTGTCCTTTTAATGTTTTTTGGGGGCAATTTGCTACACAGTAATAGATAACTAATGCAGTTACAAAGTAGCATGTGAACCAAGAATTTATAGGACTCCCAAACCTATCTTCTTTCTACATTACCCTTATATTATCCTCAACATTTATTGAACACATTCTTTTCTTTTTTCAAAACATTTTCTTTGTGCTGGCATCATGTTAGACATTGGGGATGCAAAGGCACAGTTCCATGGGAGGAAGGATACCTAGGTAAATTTTCACGAGGAGTTAGGATTTGAATTTGGCTTTGCCTCAAATGTAGGGCAAATGAAGAAGGCAGAGGATCACATCCCAGGCTTGGGGAATGGGTGAGCATGGATACAGAGGCTGAGGTCAGCTTGGCCTACACGGAATGGACCATATGGGCCAGAGTGGAGGGTTCTCATCTGCAGCTTAAGAAAAAAATGGCTCCAATGAAAACCTTATGTGCCCTCAGGATACAACTAAAAAGGGACTGGACTGGGCCGGCCAAGTGGCGCTGTGGTTAAGCACTGGCTTGGGAAGCCAGCAGCCCTGGTTCGGGTCCCACATATGAGGGCCAGTGACACTGCCCTCAAAAAATAAAAAATAAAAAAATAAAAACCTGGACAATTTTGTTATATGTATAAAATCTCTCAAGGTCTCTTTGAATTGGTATGAATTCATTTCCATGGTATATTGTTAAGTGAATAAAGCAAAATGTGGAGTAGTAGTATTCTAGCTATTTAATATGAAGCACTGAAAGGATAAACCAGAAAGTAACAACAACAAAAAATTATCTTTGGGACACAGCAGAGGAGAGATGTAGAGGGTACAGGGTGGGAACTAAATTATTATATATGTATCTTTTTGTATAGTTTGTTTGTTTGTTTAAAGGTTTTATTGGGGAATTGGGGGAGGGGAACAGACAAGTTGCTGTCTTTTTGTTCTTCAGTCTAGTTGTGGAGGACGTTGCTTCCCTGGCCCACGTTGGTATCGTCATTGCGCTCTTCCGGGGTGAGGCAGATCGGTTGCCGGCCACTGGATGGCAGCTCACAGCGGCTCATGGCAGCCCAGCTCCAGGTCGAGCTGTTGTTCACCATCTTAGCTGTAGAGGGCGCACTGTCACTGGCCCTCATATGGGATCCGAACCAGGGCTCTGCTGCTCAGAGCTGGTGTCCCAAGCCAACTCTTAACCAACGCACCACTCAGCCGGTCTTTTATAGTTTTACTTTTGAATTTTGTAAATGTCTTAGTCAAATTAAGGAAAAGTAAACATTAAAGCTGAAAATAAAGTGAAACAAATTAATCTAATTGTACCTAAAAGTGAAGAAAATAATCATCCCAAAGGATGTCTGAATAAAGTCTTATTACTGAGCATGCATTGAAAGTATAAATTGACTCCACTCAGTGTTTTCATGTTAGAAGTAATGCTGGTGGTACAATTGTGAAAACTATTTAATGGATAGCATGAGTTATACCAATGTGATTAGGGACCAAGACTTTCCATGTAAGAAAAAATAAAAGTGGTGTGACAAATACATAAAAAAAATACACACACACACACACACACACACACACACACTACTGCCTCCATTCACCATCATTTTATTAAAAAAAAACAACTCCCCCCAAGAAAAGATAAAAATCTCAGAGTAAGACAGTCCTTTCAATTAACATGATTAGTAGCATATATATATATATATTTTTTTTAATCACATATAGTACTTGTTTTTCTCATTTTAACCAATATTAGTGAAATGCTTGCTGTGGGACGTACATCTGAGAATAAACAATCCAAAACAAAGATTGCAAACATTTATCCTTAGATAAGCACCAAAAGAACGCTATTCTTATTTTTTATTTAAGTATATTTGGGATACAAGAGCATATTTGTTATAAGTTTCAGGTGTAATAGTGAATAGTGAATCCTGGGCCTCGTTCCAGATGCCCAGGAATTTTGATGTACAGTTGGGTTTGGGGACATTGGTCCATAGTATAAATAAACTTAGGCTGGCTGAGTGGCTCAGTTAGTTAAGAGCTTGCTCAAGAGTGCGAGCTGATCTCTGAGCAACAGCTGTTCGAGGCCAGCCCGAGCTGAGTTGCCATTGAGCTGCCAACAGGTGGCAGGATGGCTCAGCTAAAATAAATAAATAAATAAATAAATAAACTTAAGTATGATTTAAGCAGTTCTTGGTAATAGTAATGTCCAATTCTGGTCCACCTGGGAAAAAAAGTTCCAAGTTAAAGTCCTTTTGGGAAATCAAGTGGAGTGGTAATTGGGGTTCAGATATCTATTTGGCAGATGTACTACGAACCCATCTCACTTCAGTGGGTAAAGTGTACTAAGAGCAGCAGTATGCCAGAACCTGGAGTGTTGGCAGGAACTAGGAAAGACTAGTAAGGCCAGTTTTCCAGGGGGATTAAAATACTACACACAGGCAAGATAACCAGTAAGAAATTAAGGCCAAAATTTTTAACTGGGACCACCATGGCATAGAGAATATTATTACTTAGAGTTATTACCATAGCATAGCTTTGGAGAATGTGATTTATTTTAAGCCCTGTGATTTTAAAGTTCTGTAAGAA
Organism: Aselliscus stoliczkanus; assembly: GCA_033961575.1. Classification (NCBI taxonomy): domain Eukaryota; kingdom Metazoa; phylum Chordata; class Mammalia; order Chiroptera; family Hipposideridae; genus Aselliscus; species Aselliscus stoliczkanus. The sequence continues at coordinate 109,432,974 of CM066730.1, forward strand.
TAAGCTAAAAAATGCTTGGCACAGTGTCTGTGCATAGTAAATGCTAAATAAATGTGTTAAATAAAGTCAAGTTTTACTTTAAACCATTATTTTAAAACTGTATTTTTCCTCCAGTCTTGGAAAAGGTTTTGAAGAATCTAGGAAATGTACACAATTAAACATAGGGTAGGGTAATAGGTTGAATATATCACTCTCATGATTTCAGCCCAGGAATCTTTTCCTTATGGAAAGAAACATTCAAAACAAAATAATACACAGCTCTTTCACAGTTGTAAGAGTTGTAGAAAACAGTATTATGTATGACTTTTTTTAAGTCTCTAAATTTGACAAAGTTGGCATTAAGGTTTTTTTTTTGGTTTGGTTTTTTGTTTTGTTTTTTTAAGATTTTATTGGAGAATTGGGGGAGGGGAACAGTGTTGGGGAATCGGAGAAGGGGAACAGACAAGTTGCTGTCTTCTTGTTCTTCAGTCTAGTTGCGGAGGACGTTGCTTCACTGGTCCATGTTGGTATCATCATTGCGCTCTTCCCAGATGAGGCAGATGGGTCGCCGGCCTCTGGATATTTGCTCACCGCGGCTATTGGCAGCTCACACTGGCTGCCGGCCACCCACTGTAGCTTATGGCAGCCCACTGCAGCAGGGGCTGCAGCCCACACCGTCGCCAGGGCTCCCACAGCCCAGCCCCAGGTGGAGCTGTTGTTAGCTGTAGAGAGCAGTGTCACTGGCCCTCATATGTGGGATCTGAACCAGGGCTGCTGGCGTCCCAAACCAGCTCTTAACCAATGCACCACTCGGCAGGTCCTGGCATTACGTTTTTACAGATTTAATTTCCAAATGTTTTCCTTCAGCTGACATCTACATTAATGTGCATTTTTTCAGTTTACACCTGTTCATTGTGAAAGACCTGGCTGGAGATGAAGGTTGATGAAAGACTGAACATTTGCCACCAGCAATGTCTGCAGAAAGTAAACTAGGAGATGGGTCTAGAGTTCCGATCCTTAAGCCAGGCTATCTGGATTTGAATCCCAATCCCACCTCTGACTGACTCTTAGACCTTGCTCAAACTACTTAGTCTCTATGTCTCATGTTCCTCCTCTGTAAAGTAGGGGATAATACTACTTACTAGGGTTTTTATTAAAAGTTAATGAATATGTGTAAAGCATATATGGTTAAGTGTTAATATATTAGTTACTTTTATTAATTTGAGACAGTCAAGTACTACATTAGTTTTTCACAACATTTTGGCTTTTTTTTTTTTAATTTTTATTAGCATTTATTTGATGCTGAATTGACTCCCAGGCCATAAGTCGTTTCTTCAGTTTCTTCTGGGGGATCTTCCATGCAGCCTCCTCTTCGGGCTTCGGAACAATCTGTTCTTTCTCAGCGAGGACCTCAGTGGGGCAGGGAGAGCTCACGTGTGGGTTAACCTGCCTGTAAGTTCTGGGCTGCATCTTGGGGGCTTTGTTCACCTGGCTGTGCTCAATGACCAGGGTGTCTGCATCTAAACCCCGAAGTCCAGCATCACTCTCTGCATTCTTAAGCCTGTGCAGTACAAACTCTGCACTCTATGTGGGCCACCGACTCTGCGTCCAGCCCCACTGTTTGGCCTGGGCACACCTCCCAACTCTACCATTGTAACGACGGAATAGCACACACTGCTTTTGTAACATGACATCCTCTAGCCACTTGGCGGCATTTCGGATATGTATACCCTTGATGGACTGGGCAGTTTCACGAGTGTTCTTAAAATGAACCCGTAGATTTGAAACTCTTGATTTACATGATTTTGTGGGGTTCTCTGGGTCAAGCAAATAATGAACTATTTTCAGAGGTCACCTCAGGATGCTTAGGGCTGAAGAGCTTGGCTTTTTATTTATTGATTTATTGATTTTTTTAAAGATTTTATTAGGGAATTGAGGAGGGGGTACAGTGTTGGGGAATTGGGGAAGGGGAACAGCCAAGTTGTTGTCCTTCAATCTTAGTTGTGGAGGGTGCAGCTAGCTCAGCTTCAAGTCTAGTCACCATTCGGCTGCCCACTGACAGCTCGCGGCCGCTCAGCTCAAGCACAGCTCACTGGCCCATGTGGGAATCAAACTAGCGATGCTATTGCTCAGAACTCACGCTCTTAACCAACTGAGCCACCTGACTGGCCCCCGTGATATAAATTTTAAGGAGGAATGATTGTCCTTCTTTGAGATTACAGAATACATTGTTCAGTGATTTAAATTTTTGTGCCTATATAAAAGATTTTTTAAATTTTAATGTCTGTAAAATCAGCATAGTTTCTCTTTGCAGAATAGCATTTGAATTCATATAATCATTTTTTTAATTATGAGCAAATTGAGTTCCATTTTCCTAATTCTGTTATTGCTAATGTCAAGGTATAATACAGAAGCTATAAAAAATAAGTATAGAAGCTTTATCTCCTAATAGCAAATATGAGTTAACACTGGCTGCTGAACAACTTTGTGGCTTTATACTGAACATAGAAAAGATGTATTCCTGGTAGTTAAGAAATACTATTGCCCAGTCATTATATATGTATATCATGCACTTTCTTTGAAGAAACTTGGATTTTTTAAAATGATAAAAACTAAATGGATGGGTTAATTGCTTTAAGAAGGAAGTCACTAGCAGACTGCCTTGAGAATAGGCTGTCTTCATTCATTTTAACTCAGTAAAAATCTACCAAAGGCCTGATATATATTAGAGGTATATTCATTCAGGTCACGTAAAATGATTTAAAGTTTACAAAAATTAAGCTTGCATCTAACTTTTCATGATGATATAAAGATATATCTGTTTATATACAGGTAGATATATGCCAGGCTTGAAGACAGATACACAACCTTTACTAGTTAAAAAAACAATTGGTCTACAATATGGTTCTCAACCAGTGGTGACTTTGACCTCTTCCCAACCAAGGAACACTTGGCAATGTCTGGAGACAGTTTTCGATGTCACAACAGTTAGGGGAGGGAGTGCGGATTACAACAAGTATCTAGTGGGTAGAGGCCAGGGGTGCTGCTAACGCTCTTACAATGCACAACACAGGTCAGCTCCCCCTCTGCCTCAACAAAGAATTATCCTGCCCAAATGTCAGCAGAGCCACGGTTAAGAAACGCTGCTTTATGCTTCTTCTAGAAGATACAGTGGTAATCCAGAGACTGGAAGACCAGAAAGTATTTGAAACTGCTTAGGAGAACAGGAATGCTCTGAAGAACTGACCTGGGTAGGAAAAAAAGGCAGAAGAAGTAGGGTGCCCTCTAAGAGCCCTCACAGGTTTAAAGGACACATAATCAAGATGAAGCTAAGAGCGTTTTAAGTTAGACTTTAAAGGACGGAAAATGGGGGTAACATGCTAAAGAGGAGATGACAGCAGTCAAAACTTGGAATTGGAAATGAGCGCTAAATGTCGAGAACCATCAGTAAGGGAGACTCCTGACCTGCGCGAACATTTTTGGTACAGGGAAATAGAATCTGAGAATTTAACAATTTCAAAATTGTAATATGTCCAGATAACATTTAATTGTTTCTGCCTCAGGATAAAGGCTATAGGGGGCAGGCAGGGGGGAATATTAAAAAACAAGACAATAGGCCCGAAATGGAGTCTCCTATGCTCAGCCCCAGGTCACCAAACCAAAACTTTCGGCTCTCTCAGAAATTGAATCTTAAACCAGTAAATCAGGAATCGCGTGATCAACACTAGTTAAGTAATCTAGTGTTGAAAGATGCTAGCCATCCCCTAAAAGAAAGCAACCTTGCAATAATCAATCTGCTTTTTTGCCTAGCGTAATTTATTTGCTCCTACTCCCTTCTGCCTATAAAAGTCTCGTTTTGGGCTGGCCAAGTGGCATGCTGGTTAGGAGCTGGCTTGGGATGCCAGCTCTGAGCAGCAGGGCCCCGGTTCGGATCCCACATATGAGGCCCAGTGACACTGCCCTCTACAACTAAGGTGGTGAACAACAGCTCCACCTGCAGCTGGGCTGCCGTGAGTCGCCAGCAAAGCGTAGGCTGCAGTGCGGCTGGCCAGCAGCTGGCTGCGCTTTTGTGAGCTGCTGTGAGCCACCGTGAGCGGCTGTCCAATGGCCAGCGAGCGACTGCCTTACCTGAGCGCAATAATACCAACATGGGCCAGTGAAGTGACATCCTCCACGACTGAAGAACAAAAGGACAGCAACTTATCTGTTCCCCTTCCCCAAGTCCGCAATGGAATCTTTAAAAAAAAAAAAGTCTCATTTTGTCTCAGAGCTCCTTTCTATCTGCTAGATTAGATGCTGCCCAATTCAAGACTCATTGAATAAAGCCAATAAAAGTCTCTAAAATTTACTTAGTTTTTTATCAGGGGGAAAGAATTCTTTGGCTTCCCAGGCATTCTTTAATGTACTGAACAAAAGTAACCTTAATACAGTTAGGACTTTGTAGGAAGTCTGATTACTTAGTTACTGCTGGGGAGCCAAAGTAGTTACTCCTTTTCATGAAAGTCTTAAAAATAAAAGTTAGCATGAGAAGTAAGTCCCCATTTCTGATATAACATCAAGGGTGAGAAGGTCAGTGTTGAGTAGTCTCATTTAGTCCATAATAATCACTGCCTTGCAAGCATCAACTCCTTTGACCTTCTCTCGCTCTGCTATATTTCTGATAAAATCCCAACCCTGGTTATGTCCAGTTGTCTACCTCCTTCCTCTACATGTCCATAATGAGCCGAGGGGGGCTGGAGAAAACCAGCCATCCATACGACTTGGTCTCACTTTTAAATTTGTGACCACAAACCTCATGAGGACCTTCAGGGTTGCCCTTCAATCCTACTACATTTTCCTGGTCTGTTCACTCTCCTACACTTCACAATGACATTTGCCACTTCCTCTTTCTTATGAAATCTCCAGTACCATCTTTCCTTTCCTCATTCTCAACTATTAATTTAGATTCAATTTCACTGGGAAAATTGAAGTAATCTACAGATAAGTACCATATCGTCACATCATTAAACAGCCGCCTCCTTCTCTGTTCCATTGGTCCCTGCTCCTGAGATCAATTCCTTCACATACACTGATCCTATGCTGTTTCTTAAGTACACTGCTTCTGAAATTGTACCCTCTCCTGCATTATCGTTTTTCCTTTCCTCTAGATCTTTTTCATTCAAGAACATATATCCTGTAACACCACTGACATTAAAAGACAAAACCAAAAAAGTGCCTTACTCTATACCCCTATCTAGCCGCTTTCACTGCTCCTTTCTTAGCAAATTCCTCCCAAGAGTTGTGTCTGTGTACTTGCTGTTTTTACTTCTCATATTTCCCATTTACTTTTTTTCTCACCCCAATGCTCTAGTGTGTATTTTCTACAAAGACATTTTCCTATATAACAACCATCAAAATTAGGAAATTAACATGAAACAATACTACCATCTAAATCTCAGACCCCATTCAGGTTTTGTCAGTTGGTCCAACAATGTCCTTTACAGCAACAGGACCAGGTCTAGAATATGTTACGATATGTTATTGTCATGTACCTTCAATCTTTTCCCCTATATGATTAACTATGAAGTATCTTTTCCCTCTCCAACTTCCCATTTATTCATTTATTTATTTACATCAGTGTGGACTCATGAGTTCCTAATTTATTCCATGGATTATCACTCATAACTATCATTATTTATTTTTATGCTCAAATTGTCCCACATTTGGCCAATGGAAGCTCCTTTATGCTAATGTCTGTTTCTGACATGTCCTCATCATTCTGTGAGCACTTCCTTACTTTCCGGCACAAGGTATTTTAGGCTACTTTGTACTTTTCCTGCTCTACCCCTGGAATCAGCTATTTCTCCGAGGAACTCTGGTTCCTTCTTAGTGGAGAAAGATATTCAGAAGCCAAGACTTGGATACTAGGTATGCTCACGGCTATTGGTGTATTATTACTCCCAGGCCTCTCAAAGAACAGATCTAGAGTACATGTACACACATACGATAGATGATAGACAGACTTATGCATGTAGCTCTTTATTATTCATACTATATATATTAAAAACCACGACTTCACACCCATCTCCAATTTTAATCTAACACTACCACCAACATCCTTTCGATATTTATAACTCCTTTCTCCACAGTGAAAATCCTGGCTCCCTTGATCCTTACCAATCCCCAACATGCAACCAATCTCCCACTGCTGCTGCTCTCCACCTAGGTACCCTCCTGGCTGTACTCAGCCTTCACACCACTTGTGAGTCTGCTGTCGCTGGTCCTCTGCATGGGGCCAATGCCACTGTCCTCCACCATCTGCATGGACTCCCCCCTCACTCCACCTGGGCTCCACGACCCTGAACCTGGTTGCCCTCCTGCATGGATGCCCTCACTCCACTTGGGCTTCAATATACTGCAATGAGGTATAGCTGCCAGTCTCCCCACCCTCCCACACAGTCACCTCCTCATCGTACTCATGCTGTGACACCCCACATACTGAGCATGACATGTCCTCATGTAGAAACTGTCGTCACCCCACTTAAGCTTTGACTTGACAGGTCACCATCCTGCGCACAAGCCCTCCTGAAGGCTCAGGTTCTGATATTGTGTTCCAGACCATCCCAGCTTTCAAGCCTGTGAGGAGACCAACACTTGCTTGCTCGGCCTCACCTGAATTGTTCAGATCAGGGGTCAGCAAACTTTTGAGATGGAAGAGCCACCAGGGGTTGGCAAACTGCAGCTCGCAAGACACCTGTGGCTCTTTGGGTACGTACATTTGGCTCTGAAGTGAAATTGAAAATGAAAATAAAACTATCATCGTTTCATTTATAATATTACTTTAAATTTTCCTTATTTTAAAAAATGTATTTATGGCTCTCTAATAATTTTTAAATTGTTGTGAGGGGCAGGATTGACTCTTCCACGGGTCAGCAAACTTTTGAGTTTGCATGTGGCTCACAGTTTGCAGACCCCTGGTTCAGAAGGCAGAAGGGAGAAGGAAAAGATCCTGCCATTCACCTTAGATTGTTTTATAACCCCAACTATCACTTCCCCCATTCACCCCTAACTAGAAGGATTCTTAATTCATTTAGTTTGCTTATTCTAGAACCAAAGTGAATTTGTGTGTTCCAGGAATTTAAAAACATCAAGTTTCTGACAATTAAATAATTACGTCTATCAATGGTGCTTAGAATTACAGAAAGGATTAGAATTCATTAAAGAAACAAAAGAGAACAAAAATAGATGTTAATGTCTTATTAAATCTTTTAGCTCTCTAGGTAAAAATGTTTTAACCATAAAATGCATCAATATAGAATATGGTTACAGTAAGATGTCTGAAATAGAAATATGGACTTTTCAAATTGGACCAAAGTCTTTCTTCTCTGCCCATCTGCCCAGGGCTATGAGTCTCAACTTTACAGTGCATGATCTCTACCTTTAAATTTACTTATGTTTATATTTAGAGCATTTTTCCTTTGTTCTATTCCCAGATCTGAGAAGAATATCAGCTCTATATGTAACTTATTTTTGCGTTAAAAGAGTATTTAAAAGTTTGCTAAAAACTACAAGAGTTTTATAGCATCAAGTGCACCGAGAAGTTTGTAGAATGAACATGTACAACCTATTATTTTGTAAATTAACATCTTTATCATGTATTCAAGATAAAAATCTTGGGTGGTAATAATGTAAATAAATCTAATAAGGGTTTATATTTGCCTCAGTTTTTATTCCAACAGATAATTCAGCAGTTGTTGCTTACAAATACTATATAGTGAGATAGTGTGTTACCATCCTTATACATGTGTTTCAGACTCATTCATTCATTTTCACTTATTCATCCAAGATAGACTCATCTTGTATTATAGTAAACCATCTACTTCTCTGCACCTTCCCTGCCACCACTCTACTCCAAGCTATAATAACCTTTCTTGGAACACTGTTGTAGCCTCTTAACTGGTCTCTCCACTCCTTTCTAGTCGTCCTCGAATCCGTTTTTCACATTGTAGCTACAGTGATCTTTTCAAAATACAAAGATGATCATGCCAGGCAATATAGTACAATTGTTGAAGAGCATTGATTCTGGAGCCGCACAGCCTTGGTTCAAATCTAGACTCTGCCATTAATTAGCTGTGTTACCTTGGACAAGCCACTTCACCTCTTGACGTCAGTTTCCTCGTCTGTAAAATGGAGATGTCAATAGGTGTATCTTAAGTGGTTGTAAGGATTAAACGAACTAAGTAAGGGCTCTGTGAATGGCAGTCAGCCTCATCAACGGCTCCTCATCAACCATAACCAACACATCTTTATCATCTCTGACTGTATTTGTATTGTTCCATTCATGTTGGGGGGTTGTTCGTTTTGCTTTGTTTTTACCATTTGAGAAGGGCCACACAGATGTTTGAGAGCCTCTGCACATGATACCCCCCATATCTGAACTCACCCTTCTGCCGTCTCACACACACCTGTTAGCACCTGATCACTTTTCAGATCTCTTAACATCCTTTCCACAAGGAGACCCTCCCTGAACCTAGTGGTATGCTAGGTTTTTAGGTTTATATCATCTTAAAGTATTTTGTTCCTTTCCTTCACAGCACTTATTTCTTTGTGTCACTATTTAATTAATAACTCTCCTTTCCACCATGTCTGTTTTTGCTCATATTATATCCTCAGTGTTTAGCTGAACACTCATTTATTGAATTAAATGAATAATAACTGCTATCTGTGCCAGGCATTGTGTTAAGTGCTTTATATATATCATCTCATTTAATCACACCTGATGGTAAGTATAATTACACCTATTTTACAAATGTGGAAAGTAAGGCTTGGGGTTTAAGAGCTAGTAAATGACACTGGGTTAGGTGGGAGATACAAAAATTAGAAGTAAATCCTGTACTAAGAACTTACAGTTTACAAAGAGCTGAATAAATGCTTTAAGTGAACACAAAATAAGTTATATACTATTTTTGCATTAGTATTGCAATGTTGGTGTTTGATTTGATGTCATGAGATGTTTTAATGCACTAATATACTAATAAAATTAAACAAGAGAAAGAATTTATTGAGTTGTCAGAAAAGTCATGATGCATTTTTGCAATAGAAAAAAATATGTCATGACTTTTCCAACAACCCAACAGATGTATAAACATTGCAAAAAGAGAAGGCAGAGTATCGTGACTTATAGATCTGATACCCACAATACCTGGAAAACTCAAAAAAAATTACTGAAAAACTACTATAAAAACTGATAACTCATTAGGGTAGCAAGGTCCAGAATTACAATAATATAAATTAGTCACATTACATATACAACTACCAGTTAGAATTTCTGCATTAGCAAGATAGCTTGGGGAAAAAAAAATCCCCAGTGTCTACCTGCTATCTGATAGAATAAGGTCCAAAATTTTTCCGAATGGCCTACAAGGCTCTGCCCATCATCTTTCTAGCTTCATCTCACACCATGCCTCCCCATTCAAAGACATACTAAGCTGAAGACAAGTCATTCTTATCAGTGTGGCCATTTCTACAAGGCAGTACTACACACAGTGCCTCCTACAAAGTAAGTCATCCACAAAATTTGATGGATGTGTGAATGACTCCCTAATAAGGAATTTAGAAATTGTTGGGTAAATTAGGTCCATTAAAGGTACTAAAAAAAAAAAAAAAGTTTTGGAGTCACAAAAATCTGGGTTCAAGTTCAGCTCTGCACGGCAAAAGTTAACCTTTCTTATTAGTTTCATCTTCTGTAAAACGGGACTGTCAACCACTTCCTCGCTGAGTTGGCATGAAACTAAAATAACATCTACCAGAGAGGGTCTGGCACACACATTCCAAACTCTAAGTCCTCCCTTCCCCAAATTCAACTCTTTCAAAAGGACATTTGGCCAGAAAATATATCACATAGCTCGAAATCACTTGTTAACTTAATTAACACTTTTCTTTAAAATGACTTATAACACAGCAAGATAAAATTATCTTTAAAGAGATCAGAAAAGTGAAAAAAAGAAGAGCTAGAAATAAGATGGTACCAAGAATGAAACATAATCAGACAAAAATATCTTAAACACTTGCTAACAGTGAACCAGAAATTTAAGTTTTCTAGCAGCCAAGTTCAAAATAGGAAATGCAAATAATCATAGCAAACAGTTTCTATACAATAAAAAAGCTTAAGAGAAATTTCTCCCATGAGCCTCATAGAGAATACACTATAATGCAGTGGACAATATTCTAAACAGAATTCTTACAGTAAATTGACCAATTGTTCGGACCTTCAAAAAATAACCTCTCTGCACATACACCGATGGCTAGCTTCTAAACCAAAGTAATTCAATAAAGGTAGTTTAACATTTAGTCAAGAATGAAGGCTCTGACTACAGAAAGACCTGAATGCATTCCCTGGTTCTACCACTTACTATGAAGTTGTATTGGACAAGGCACTTTAACCATTCTGAGCCCCCCAAAGTAAGATACACTGCCTAAAATACAGTCAGTATGCAATAATCATTAGATTATTCCTAGTGGTATTACTAAAGCAATTCACTGGGAGTGAAAAGAGTCCAAGTACAAGGACTCTCTAATGTCCTGGCTTAACATAAGTACAGATTTTAGATACAGCATGTAAAGCAATGGTACTCAAACTTCGGTATTATCTGAATCACCTAGGGCTGTTTTTCAAAAAATACAAATTCCTGGGCCTCAGTTCCCAGAGATTCTGATTCAGGTTAGAGTGCAGCTTGGGAGTTTGTCTTGTTACTGCCTTTCAATTCCTGGAGATGACTGGAATGATCATCCAGATGTGAGGATTGCTAATTAACAGTCAGATTTCTCAGCCAGGGGTAAGAATCACAATCACCAACGAAATCTTATAAAACTCCAGATAGACGGCTAACAGCCCTAGAACTTAATGAATTAGAATCCCCAGGCCAAACTAGCCACATGACCAAAACCTGACTGAAATAAAAGAGGAGTTATTGTTCAATTAAAGGACATAAAAGTCTACAAAGTAAATCAATAACCTCTGGACTATCAGAAGCTGAATGTAGGAATAATCGACATTTTACTTAACCAAGAAATAATTAGGGTAGATTAAAAAGAACTAAGTCCTCAACCTGGATAATACAATCAAAACACTAAGAAAGAGAAAACAAAAATGTGACTCCAATTAACGTAACAACTAACATTCTATCGACACTATAAATAAGTACCACAGAAGGATCTCAATCTTGCATCACTAAAAAAGAATACTGCCATTACTTAGACTAGAACTGAAGAACACCCAAAATATCTTAGTTATGAAAATTAACTAAATTCTGCAGTAAAATTAAGAATTCAAAAGGTCATGTATGAATTATGCAGAAGACTTTCCTTATTTTAAAATATCTCTTATACCCCAAATTTCCTGGTCTTTCATAGCTGAAACCACTAAGCTCTAACAATATAAGAAAGCTTTCTACATAGCCAATGAAAAGGGCTGCCATCATAGAGCTAAGGGAAGCAAGCCGAGTGTGTTAGCTGAAAAGTTTCTAAACAAAAGTAAGATAGCTTAGCTAATACTGTAGCCTATGGCCGCCCACTGCAGCAGGGGCTGCAGCTTTGCCGTCCTGGGGACTCACAGCAGCCCAGCTCCAAGTGGAGCTGTTGTTCACCATCTTAGCTGTAGAGGGCAGTGTCACTGGCCCTCATACATGGGATTCAAACCAGGGCTGCTGGCATCCCAAACCAGCTCTTAACCAATGCACCACTCAGCCGGCTCTACAGTTCAATTTTAAGTTTCTCAAATTAAATGCCAAAATAAAACATCTTAGTTTGAAAGAGTGGCTGACAAGTTTGAGGAGAAATATCAAATATAAACAAAGTATCTTCTTAGCAACACAATTAAATTTCTCCTTTTCTCAATACAGTACCACTGCCATCAATAATGGTTTTTATTTCTATTTTACGAATACATACTACCAAGGCAAATTAAGGTGAATATTTATATTTAAAAATTAACTGAGGTGAACAGACATATTTCCAAAGAAGATATACAAGTGCACAAAAAGCACATGACAAGATGCTCAATGTCATTTGTCACAGGTAAATGCAAATCAAAACCCAATGAGATATCACTTTATAGCCACTATGATGGCTATAATCAAAAACTAAGATAGTAGCAAGTTAGCAAAGATGTTAAGAAATCAAAACCATCATATATTGCTAGTGGGAATATCAAGTGCAAAACAGTTTGGAAGTTCGTCAAACCTTTAAATATAGAGTTACCATACGATCCAGCAATTCTACTCTTAAGTATATGCCCAAGAGAAATAAAAACATCTGTCCACACAAAAACTTATCCACAAATGTTCATAGCAGCATTATTCACAATAGCCAAAAGCAGAAACAACCCACATGTCCATCAACTCATAAATGGGTTAATAAAATGTGATATGCACATACAATGAAATATTATTCAGTAACAAGAAAGAATTACTGATATATGCTAGGACATGGATGAAACTTGAAAACATGCTCAATGAAAAATGCGTCACAAATGACTACATATTGTATTTCATTTATATGAAATGTCCAGAATAAGCAAATCTTTAAAGAAAGTTTGGTGATTTCCTACAGCTGGGGTTGGAGGACAGGGGGAAATAGAGAGTGACTCCTAATAGGTACTGGCTTTCTTTTTAGGGCAACAAAAAGTCACAGAAAGAAAAAAAAATCCGTGCGGGGGGGGCAGGAAGGAGGAAGGGATGAATAGGTAGAGCACAAAGGATTTTTAGGGCAATGAAAAACTATACTGTATGTTATAATGGTGGCTACATGTCATTATACATTTGCCTAAACTTACAGAATGTACCACACTAAGACTGAGCCCTAATGTAAACTGTGGAGTTTGGGTGATAATGATGTGTCAAAAGCAGGTTCATCAGTTGTAACACATGTCCCACTCTGGTGGAGAATAAGGATGATGGGTGACTGTGCATATGTGGGGGCAGGTGGTGTTATGGGAAGTTTCTACCTTCTGCCCGATTTGGCTGTAAATCTAAAGCTCCTCCTAAAAAAACAATCTATCAGAAAAAACAAGGTCAGTGGTTGGGGTGGTGAGGGATGAACACGTACAGCACAGGGGATAATTGTTTTTTGACAAGACAGAGTAATTTTTTATTGTAGTAAAATCATCATAACACAAAATTTACCATCCTAACCATTTTAAATGCACAATTCAGCGATATTAGGTACATTAATATTGTTCCGCAACAATCATCACCATCCATCACCAGAATTCTTTTCATCTTCAAAACTGAAACTCTATACCCATTCAACAGTAACTCCTCATTCCCCCGCCCCCAACCACCATTCTATTTTCTGTGTCTACGAATTTGACTACTCTAGGTACCCCCTATAAGAGGAATCATACAGTATTTGTCTTTTTGTGACTGTTTTAATATCACTTAACATAATGTCCTCAAAGTTAATTTGTGTTTTGTAGCATATGCCACAAATTTTTAGATTTTTAAGGTTTAATATTGCATTGTAGCTATACACAATTTTGCTTATGTATTTATCTATTGATGAATATTTGGGTTGCTTCTACCTTCTGGCTACGATGAATAATGTTATGAGCATAGATGTACAAATATCTCTTCAAGACCCTGCTTGCAATTCTTCTGGGTATATACCCAGAAGTGAAACTGTTGGATCATATGGTAATTCTATGATTAATTTCTGACGGACAGCCATACTGTTTGTCACAGCAGCTGCACCATTTTACATTCCCACCAACAGTACACAGGGGTTCTAATTTCTTCACATCCTTATTGTCACTTGCTATTTTCCATTGTTTTGATAGTAGCCATCCTGATGGGTGTGAGATAGGCCACAGAGGATTTTTAAGGGATGAAACTATTCTATATGATTTTGGAATGGTGGATACATGACATTATATTAATACATTTGTCAACACCTACAGTACTTCACAGCACAAAGAATGAACCTTAATGTATGCAATTATTTCTTTAAAATCATTGAGCAACTCAGAGGATCCCAGGAAAGAATGCAGACTGTGATAAGAAAATCTAACTATTATATGCATGAAACAATTTCATTTAAGAGGATAGGGTGATGGTGCTGACTTAAGTAGCTTTGAAAATGAGTCTGTAAGATTAAATGGTAAAGGAACTGCACATACGAGGTATGATGAAACAATACAGTGAATGTTGAAATAAAAAGTTTATTATAATAAAAGATACATTGCCATTAATCCCCCTCAAAATACTCCCCTTTGCTTCGAACACAGTTATCCCATCATTCTTGCCACTTTCTAAAGCAGTTCTGGAAGTCCTCTTTCGTGAGTGTCTTTAGTTGCCCTGTCATGGCTGCCTCAATGTCCTGACTCATTTTGACTTTGGGGAAGAGCAAGAAGTTGCACAGTGCCAGATTCGGTGAATAAGGTGGATGAGGGCACACCGTAATGTTTTATGGGTTTTTTTTGTTGTTCTTGTTTCTGTTTGTTTGTTTGTTTGTTTCAGGTATACAAAACAATGCAATAGTTATACTTTTCACCCCTCACAAAGTGACAATACCCCTCCCTCAATGCACCCCCCCGCACCCCTGATATCATACATATCTATTACAATTCCATTGACTCCACTCCCCACACTGTACTCCACATCTTGTGACTATATATATATTAAATTATAGCTGACATATAATATTATTCAACATCAGATGTACAGTGCAGAGGTCAGGCCTCTACATCGTCCATGAAGTGGTCTCCCTAACAAGACATGTGTCCATCTGACCCCCTACAAAATATTTACATTATTAATTATATTCCCCGAACTGTCTTACATATCCCTTTTGCAATATTGTAGTTACCTATTTATGCTGTCTAATCCCTTCCCCTTCTCCCTCATCTCCACCCCTCCCATCTAAGAACCATCAGTTTTTCCTCTGTCTCTAAGACTATTTGTTTATTTTGCTCATTTGTTCAGTTCTTTAGATTTCACATATAAATGAGATCATATGGTATTTGTCTTTCTCCGACTGACTTATGTTTTTGACAGAAATTGCCATATAACAGAAGTGATGTGTGACACAGGGCATTGTCATGATGGAGGATGATTTATAGCACATTTTAAAACACACCTTCTCTCAACCATAGCTCACATCCTGACTGCACTGAATGAGTTGAAACTTGGTACATGCTGTTACTAAGGTTCGGTGCACCACTTCCCGTATTGAAGATCCCTGCCTTTCTGTTAGATGGCACTCTGCAGCAGCATTCACCATTATTTTGTGATCACAGCAAAAAGGCTCCATGTCATACATAGCCTCTGGTATGGCAATTTCTGTCAAATAAAAACATTACGGTGTGTCCTCATCCACCTTATTCACATGCGACTTCTGGCTCTTCTCCAAAGTCAAAATTACCATGAAAGATAAATGTTTTTAATCAATTCAGGACATTGAGGCAGCCACGACAGTGTGTCAAAGTAAAGACACTCACGAAAGAGGACTTCTAGAACTGCTTCAGAAAGTGGCAAGAGTGATGGAATAAGTGTGTTTACTGTAATAATTTTTTTTAATTTAAACATTCACAGTATCTTTTGATTATATCTCATAAGTACTGTACTCTATCTAGTGTTGATAACATTCTTCCCCAGAGGGCTATAGGTTAACAGCTCTGATTTTGCTATACCCACATACTGAAAGGGAACAATTAAGCAAATGGATAGCAGGGGAAGGGAGCTGTTAGAATGGGAATTTACAGATAGGAAAGGGGAAGAAGACTAGAAAGATACATATGGTAATGGATGAGAGTTGGAGATATCAGTAAGAATGCTAACTGAATATAGATACAGATGGTTACATACAGAAATATTTATAGATATGTGTATATACACAGGTTAGTGTGTACACATATATTTCTTGTTTTATCTGCTGAGAGGGAATAAAAGAAATGATATGCCAATAGCAACAAGCAACTCTAGCAACCACGTCTTTGTTTCTAATATCATTCTCCAACAAAATAAACCAAGGTTCTTCGGGAAAACTGCTGATTCTAGGACTGGGACAGGAAATAAGCAAAGTAAGCCTGAACCATCTTGTAGCCCCAGAAAATACTTTAAAAAAATCATTTTTGGGCCGGCTGAGTGGCGCATTGGTTAAGAGCTGGTTTGGGGATGCCAGCAGCCCCGGTTCGGATCCCACATATGAGGGCCAGTGACACTGCCCTCTACAGCTAACAACAGCTCCACCTGGAGCTGGGCTGCGAGCCCCAGCGACGGTATAGGCTGCAGCCCCTGCTGCAGTGGGCTGCCATAGGCTACAGTGAGTGGCCGGCAGCCAGCATGAGCGGCTGGCAGCCAGCGTGAGCTGCCAATAGCTGCGGTGAGCGACCATCCAGAGGCCGGCGACCGATCTGCCTCATCCGGGAAGAGCGCAATGGCGATACCAACATGGGCCAGTGAAGCAATGTCCTCCACAACTAGACTGAAGAACAAAAAGACAGCAACTTTTCTGTTCCCCTCCCCCAATTCCCCAATAAAATCTTTTTTTTTTTAAAAATCATTTTTGATGGAGATGTGTTACAGGAGTACAGGAGTCAAATGAAAGAGCTCCCAATGGCCAAAGCTGGAACAATCTGAACAACAAAATAAATGAAGTAGTACTGGATTATAACCCAAAATGTAAAATGAATATCCTTGAGTCCATACAGATACAAATAAATGATTGATAAATCAATAAATGAAGGGAGACAACTATCCCGTGTAGAAGAATTCCAAATAAATGACGTAGATACTCCACCCTAAAAGAAAGGAATGTAACCTCTCTCTAAGTGTGGGCTGCACATGGTAACTTCCTTCCATACAGTATGGAAAGAGAGGGAAAACATTACTTTACAGTGGACTCTGACAGAAAGCTACTTCAGCCAGATGACCAACATTAATTAATATCAACAGCGATAAATCCTACTGATAATATGTACCCTTGAAATGACATGATTAAAATGACACATGGTCTTCCTCCCCAAAACCCATAACTCAAGTCTGATCATGAGAAAAAGTTCCGACCAATTCCAATAGAGGGGCATCATACAATATACCTGACCGACACCCCTCTAAACTTGCAAGGTCAACAAACACAAGGACAGTCTTGAGAGAATGGCACAGACAAGAAGTGACTAAGGAGACAGGACAACTGAGTGTAATGTAGAACAGAAAAAGGCATTAGATAAAAACTAAGGAAATCTCAATAAACTATGTACTTCAGTTAATAAGTTAATAATAATGTATCAATATTGGTTCATTAATTGTAACAAACATACCATTCTAATGAATCATTTTAAAGAGAAAATAAGAAAAGCAAGTGCCAGTAACTCCAGGCTGACGGCCTCTTACTCTCTGGAGAAAATTTTATAGCTTGGTATTACATTTAGGTGACTATGAAGCCTACCTGCGTAATTACAGGATATCTTTATGTTTCCAACATTCAGGAAAACTTTCAGCTCACAAAATAAACTTCTGGACTTATTTCAGGGCCTTTTCCTCAGTCCTTTCACTCAGTCTGGGGTCAGCTCAACTTCACCACACCCTGTCCATCAATTCTGGATACTTGTTCAAAACACCCACCTGTTCTGGCAGGTGAAATCAGCATGGCATGGTGTGGCAAACAAGCTGCAGCCCATAAATTCCAAGCTAAGACACATAAGCCCTTCACCACCAGGTCTCTTAAAATGATGATGGGCAGTGTTAGACTCCAAAGACCTCATCTCTAAAATATCAGCTCTGTCACATTTATATTGGGTTGTTGTAAAAGTCATGACGTATTTTTGCAACAAAAAATATAGAAAAATATATGTCATGACTTTTCTGACAACCCAATCTTATTGCTTTTTCTTAATTCCCACGCTATTCAAATTCTCTCTCTCTCTCTCTCTCTCTCTCTCTCTCTCTCTCTCTCTCTCTCTCTCACACACACACACACACACACACACACACACACAAATTCGAATCAAGCATTCATTCAGCCAGGTGAACCTCAGCCTGGTCTCATTCTACCCTTCATCACTACTTTCAGGCATACACTCAAAATCAAGCCCAACCTAACCACTATACTCAGGCCAGTCCAGCAAACATTTTCTCAAGAAGATCCTGGTAGTGTCTGGCTCTATGCCAGGCAGTGTACTGATAGCTGAGAATACAGTAATGAATCAGACAATGAATAAGCAATGAGTGAGAAATGATTTCTGCCCTCTAGGAACTTCTCAGGAACCTCCATATGCAAAACCCCTCCTTATCTCAAGTATCTTTTTGGTACGTCTGATATATTGTACATAGCCTGAACTAATATATGGAACAGCTCTTGCTTCCTATAAAACAAAACCTTTATAGAAATTTTTTCTCACTAGTTTTTCTTACTAGTTTTTGCAGGTATTATTATGTTCCCCAAAGTAGAATTTTTCTTTTCTTTTGCTATTGAGCTGAAATGTTTAAAGACTGTAGATTACTAAGTAAGCTACCACTTGTAGATATACAAAGAAGGTGCTCCATAATGATAAACCATTACTATTCTCTTGTATTAATACTATTACTCTCTTGTGTTACTATTACAGTCTATTACTATTATACTATTTTCTGCCTCCAAACATGGGTGATATATAGGGAAAAGTAGGTAGAATACATTTTTAAGTTTCCAGCCACACCCCACATTCCACAGATGGGGGGAAGGAGAAAGAATGAGTGTTTTAAGATAAAGGAAGGGAAGGGGAATGGAAATGAGTAGTTTAAGGAAGTAGCAACAGAGGAGATAGTGGTTAGAGGCAGCTCTCCACCTCCCAACTTATAGTCAGGACAGAAGAGTGGCATAAACAGGTGTCTTAATTAAATCTCACCCTCCTTAACGAACAACAACATATGTAGTATTGTACAATGTTAAATACGAAAATTCTACCAACAACAGGGAATGTTAAGATATAAACATTATACCATGACTGTTTTCCAAAGATCTGAATGTACAAGAAATAACTATGAGGTGGTAGTCCCATAAGAAAGATAATATCCAGAATGTGTAGTCTGGAGGAAGGGGGTTGATGGAAACTGGTCAACAGAGGATAATGTGGACAGCGATATCAACAATGTAGGGGAGAATTTGGAGTTACAAAGGTAATTATCACCTCAAGATGACTCTAAGTTTCCTCACAAAGGGCCTTCATAAATCTCACCATTCATTGCCCAATGCTTCCCTATAATAGACACAATAATTATTTTATTTTTTAAACTAAGCTAAATTCCTACATGAGTTTCAAGGCCTTTGAAAAAGCAATACAGTTCACATTGGCAAAGGAGTTTTGTTTGTCAACCTCCCCTTGATAAGTGCCTTCTTTTTCTGTTGTTGTTGTTGTTTTATTTATTTTTTTTTTTGTTTTGTTTTTTGAGGGCAGTGTCACTGGCCCTCATATGTGGGACCGAACCGGGGCCGCTGGCTTCCCAAGCCAGTGCTTAACCACCACGCCACTCGGCCGACCGGATAAGTGCCTTCTTAAAATTTTGACAGAGTGGCTCACTGGTTAAGAGTTGGCTTGGCAGTGTGAGCTCTGAGCAGGAGGACCCCAGTTCAGATCCCACATAGAGAGTCAGTGACACTGCACCCTCTACAGCTAAGATGGTGAACAACTCCACCTGGTGACGGTGTAGTGGCCGGCAGTGGGCATGAGCTGCCATCCAATGGCCTGCGCCAATCTGCCTCAGCCAGGAAGAGCGCAATGATAATACCAACATGGGCCAGTGAAGCGACTTCCTACACAACTAGACTGAAGAACAAAAGGACAGCAACTTGTCTGTTCCCCTTCCCCGATTCCCCAGTGCCATTCCCCTCCCCCAATTCCCCAATAAAATCTTTAAAAAAAAAAATTTGAAGTAAAACTAAAGTCAATATTACAGATATGGTCTAACCATCATAGACAACAATGGGACCATATTCCTTTGTTCTAAACAAATCTATTAATGCGACCTAAGATTTCATCAGCTATTTTGGCAGTCAAGTCACAAAGCTATCAGTCAGGTAAATTCATAAGAATTACGTTTAAGTCAGTTCTTCCCCAATCTGTAAAAAAATTTTAACCCAATTACCAAAACTTAACTTTATCATTTTGATTTTGGCTTCAGTTTGTTTAGACTTTCCTGAACTGTTGTCTAGACCAGGGGTCAGCAAACTGCTGCTTGCAAGCCACATGCAGCTCTTTGGGTACATTCCATCTCAAAAGTTTGCCGGCCCCTGGAAGAGCCAATCCTATCCCTCACAACAATTTAAAAATTATTTGAAAGCCATAAATATATTTTTACATAATCACCATTATGTGAATAATATCCTTTAAAATTTTATAAATTAAACTATGATAGTTTTATTTTCATTTTCAATTTTACTTCAGAGCCTGCAGCTCACGAGCCACAGTTTGCTGACTCCTGGCGGCTGTTCCGTCTGAAAAGTTTGCCGATCCCTGATCTAGACCAGACCACCTAATCTATTATCACCTACAAAAGCATTCAAATCCATAAAGACTTCCTCCAGGATACACATATTAATCAGTAACCAATACTCTAGGTAACGCAATGAACTACAATTGGGCAAAACATGCATGATCACCTACAGGCATTGTTTTAGTCAGTGAAAACAAAGAAAAAATTAACCCAGCCCTACAATCAAGGACTCAAAAGTCTTATACACTTACAATATACATAAAAGTTAAAATAGAAGCATTATATATAAAGTGCTCTGAGGACAAAGAAAGAATGAAACTAAAGGGCTAAGACTGGGGGTGTTACATAAAGAACCCACTGAATCTATCAGCCAACCTACATTTTTCAATTTCTTCCAAAAAGATATGAGCTTTGTCAAATGCATTAGCTAATAATGATATAAATAACATTGATATTGAAATAATACACTCTTAAAACTAAGAACCAAAGAAAAAAAATCACACGGCCAGGCAACTAAGGCATAAAAAAGGTTTATAAACCCCTATAAACTGAGTCAGATATTTGAACCTAGCTTCTAATTTCTTTACCAAACTATTCATTTCCCTTGGGAGGCAAATTTTTGAATAAATCATGATATGACTGTGATGTGCTCAGCCACACATTTTTTCATATCTACAAGTATACACACACAACCCATACATGGATTTTATTTTTTTTTGGTTGAACTTTAACTGGGTCCTCAAAAGACTAAAAAGCTGTCTCCTAATAAAACTCATTACAGGTGGCAGGATGGCTCAGCTAAAAATAAATACATACATACATACATACATACATACATACATACATAAATCTTACTGACTAAACACAGGACTTCTCCAAGTTCAATTTCCTTACTTATAAAAAGAACAAATAATTACAAAATCTCTGCTTTGTGAAATCATTATTTCATATTTGGTCTATTTTTTATCCAACCAACACTCACTGTGGTAATAAAGAAATCAACACAATAAACAATGCCTAAGATATTGCCTTATAGTTACACTGCATCTTGAAAAAATGAAGATACTGTCGACTCTTTGTTTGACATTACCCACAACACAGAACTGAGTCTCTAGCATGTATTCACTATCTTACTTAAATGCTCATTCAGAACACTAGAAATCCCTTACAGCACAGCTCAAGTTTATTACCAGTTAATTCCTATCCTCTCATGTGAAACTATACATCAAAAGTCTGACACAACCCACTTGGTCTATCACTATTAGTTCTGTCTCCCAGAATTAGTATTAGAGTGGTTCTCTAATTTATTTTATTATTTTATTCTCAAATCTAACATAAATCTTGAGAAGCATTAAGACCTCAACACAACTCCAATAAATACTATTAGAAAAAAACTTAAGTTTGAGCGCATTACATTTTTTGTAACATCCTCTCAATAACCAAATCTTTGGGATAGTAATGTGATCCTAAACATGAAATAGTATGAGAACTGGTTTCTAAATTCAAAATTTCAAGAGAATTTTCCCAGCCTCAAATTCGTCAATGGCAAGAGCACAGTATAGGTGTTGTTACAATCCATTGGAAGTACAATATCCTTTTTCAAAACTGAGAACTGTAAAAACAGGAAGTTCAGTGAAATTTTTAAGGTCTTTTCTGGTCCTAACAATAGTTCTTTACACCAACTTCTACTTATCTAAGGATTAAGCTTGCAGTTGATATTATTCTAATAGTTTCCTCAAATGCTCAAACCACTAAAAAATTTAAAAGAGATTACATTTTAAGACAAAAATTAATTTAAAAACTTTTTCATGATTTCCAAAAGATACAAAACAATTTTTAGTTAGAACAGAAATTCCCATCTTTTCTACAGTTTACCTTTTCAAATTGCTGAGAAACTATTCAAATGCTGAAAGTAAATAACCAAATTACAAGAGACAGTGGGGGACTGGTCACTGCTTAAGAATGTGTTATATTCTTAAATTTAAATTTTCTTTAAAACTTTAAGTTGCATTTTAATCTCACTAAAACATTGTATTGTTTTTCCTTAAAACTGTTTTTCTGTAGTGTGATAGTGTTTTTTTAATCTTAAGAGTTAAAACTGAATAATATTCCTGCACTATTTTCCTATATGTACTCTTAAAAAAAGTATTCTGCTCCCATTTTTTTCTTCCTCTGAAACATGGGTCATTGAAGTACGTAAAAATAAAAATACTCTCTAATTATAAAAATGGAAAATAAGACCATACTTATATCTCCTTTAATTGATAACACGCTATAATCAATTAAAGAATTACAAAACCGCACACTGCAATCAATTACAGAATGTACAAAACCAAAGGGAAAAGACCAATAATGCCTGAGAATCTAATCAAAGTAAAAAGTTAAGTGTTACATAATTCATTTACTATATAATCCTCCCTAATATAAGAACAATTAATGCTATCTAAGAAACAAAACGGAGAGAGGCAGGCTCCTGAGGTATTTTTCTCCTGGGTGGTGTGTTACAGACTAAGCAAACACTTGTCCAGGATGTAGCAAAAAATTCCTGAGCTAGCTAAGTGGATGTTTCAAACTAGATGAACTCCAAAGTCTCTTTCAATCCTAATATTCGCAATCTGTGAGTAAAATGTGAAAAATAACGTAAGAACACATTCTGCCTTTCAATTAACCGATCCGCCTTCATTCCCATCCCAACTGCACGTCCAGACCCAAAAGTTCTTTCTCCCCAGCTCTCTGCAGTGATTTCACGAGATCCTCGCTAACAAAAGGCACGGAAAATATTCACAGGTGGGATAATAAGGGGCGTGGCTGCAGCCAGCCCGCTCTCGGGACAGCGCCCCCATCCCCGCGTCCCGCCGCGGCACCTGAGAAATCACTGCCCTCCACACCTCCGCCCTTCCGTGGCGGCGTCGCGAGCGAATTCCGTGACCCATCCCGGTCCGCCCGCACCTTGGCCAGGCGCGGGGCATTGTCTGGAGCCTCCAGCGCCCAAGGCAAGGAAGAAAGAGATGGAAAAGGGGGGAACACGAGTGAGAATAAAGAGCGGAAGGGGAAGTAAAGCAATTGGGAAGCCGGACGCTCCTTTTGGCCAAATTGGCTTCCCCCATCGATCACTCCATTGAATTCCGATCCCCAAAGCCAGCCCCCCGCGTCCCAAGGGGGCAGCCAGGGCGGCCCAAGGGGAGTTCCCGAAGCTACGCGGGTCCGAAGCAAGGAGACAGGGAGAAGGAAATGGGCGTGTGGGCTGGGCCCGACTGGCCGGAGGCCGGGCTCCGAACAAAGCCGCCGGGCTCCCCCTACCTGGGGCCAGAAGGGCGGGCGGCGCCCCGCGGCTCCCCGCGCGCGCCCTCCCGGCCCGGCGACGCCCTCGCCCCGGGGACCCTCGCCCGCGCGGGGGCCCGCGGCACCCCCCACCTCGCGCGCGCACAGCGCCCCTTCGGGACAATGGGCCCCCTCCCCCGCCTCCAGGCGGGGAGGTACAAAGGCAGGGAAGCGCGGCCCGGCCCGGAGCCAGGCGTCCGGAAAGTGACGGCGGAGGAGGGAGAGGAGAGGGCAGAGGATGGCGGCGGACGCGGGAGCCCGCGGGCCGCTCCCCGGCTGTGCCAAGCGCTGCCCTGAGCCCCGCCGCGGCGGCAGAGGCGGGCACGCCGCCCGGCAGCCTTGCAGCTCCGGGCCGAGAGGGGCTGCACACAAAGAGGCGCGGGACCCCCAGCCTCCGCCGCGCTCGGTCCGCCGACGGTCAGCGGCGCCTGCCCAGCCCGCGCCCCTCGGCGCCCGGGGTCCGCGCGGGGCGCTCCTCTCCCCGACTCACCCACAGCTCCGTGCCCCAGCTCATGGCGGAACTTGAAGCGACTCGGGCCGTCTGGCTACCCCGCTGTCCGTCCGTCGGCTCTGCCGTCAGTCTGTCCGACCTCCCACTGGCTGACCGGCGGGCTCGCGGCTGTGCTGCTGCTGCTCTGCCTCCGAAGGTGCCGCCACAGCCGGGCTCCCCAGTGAGCAAGAACGAGTCGACTGGAGAAGCCGCCGCCGCGTCCCCGCCTCCTGGAGCCGGCAGGGAGGGGGCCCCGGCCGAGGGAAGGCGGGACCCGGAGAGGGGAGGGGGCGGGACGCGGTGCACCCTGGGATCGGGGCGGACCCGCGCGCTCCCGGCCGCCGCGACCGGGGTCTTCTCCAAGGAGAGTCTGGCCACCGGCCGGCTGTCTGCTGGGTCTCGGACAGCCCCACCCACTGCCGCCGCTCCGAGGTCTGTCCAATATGGAAAGGGAGAGAGGGAAAAGGCGCCCGCTGCCCTTCTCTGCCCTTAGCCCCCTTGGATGAGGCCACTCGAGTCATCCGCGTTTCCTGCTTCGCCTGCTCCACTTGGGAGAAACCCTGACAAGAAAACCGTGTCCAAATCCTTGGGTTTAGATTATGGAGAGCTGTGTTTTATTTATAAGATAACAAGTCTTGATGGTTAAGGTGACCTGAAGAATCACTAAAATGTGTAGAGGTTGAATGTCAAATATGCATGCAATGTGCCCCTGATGCTTTTTTTTTTTTAATAAAACATTTTAATTTTTATAATTTCTGTTAGGAAATCCTAAAAAGAGGCAGATCTTTCAGCATTTATTTTGGGATGTTGCCATGACAGGAGATGGAAGACATGGACAAATGTGGTGCCAAGCTCTCACCTGCAGGAAATGAGATGGAGCTTAACCCTGTTTTCTGGAACGGGTACCTTTGTGTATGTGGATTGCACGGGAGCCAGATTCCTCTCCAGTTGTGCAAAGAGCCTGTCTGGAACTTCGGATATCTCACGTTCAGAACGTCAGAATCTTGGAGGCAGGTCCACCATTTCCTTTCTCATCTGTGGAGTTACCTCCCAGCCTTTCAGAGCAATCATTAACTACAGTCAGCAAGTTTGCCTAGCGCTATTAGATCAAGTGCACTTAACTCCCTAACAAATGCTTTAGCATTAATTGCTTGTTTCCTAAACACACACACACACACA
The DNA here is from genome assembly GCA_033961575.1 of Aselliscus stoliczkanus. Lineage (NCBI taxonomy): Eukaryota > Metazoa > Chordata > Mammalia > Chiroptera > Hipposideridae > Aselliscus > Aselliscus stoliczkanus. The sequence goes on from CM066730.1 coordinate 109,458,387, forward strand.
CACACACACACACACACACAACTTTCAATCCAGAGTACTCCTCAGTGTGTCATGACAAGCGTCTAAGTACTCCCCTAAAAAGGAAGCCTCATACACTGCTGGTGGGAAGGTAAACTGGTACAGCCACTATAGAAAACCGTATGGAGGCCCCTCAAAAAATTAAGAATAGAACTACCATATTACCCAGCAATCCCTCCTCTAGGTTTCTACCCAAAAAAGTTGAAAATATTTATTTGTAAAGATATATGTACCCCTATGTTATTGCAGCATTGTTCAAGGTAGTCAAGTGTCCTTAGATGGATAATTGGATAAAGAAGATGTGGTACATATATACAAAGGAATACTATCTGCCATAAGAAAAGATGAAATACTGCCATTTGTGACAACATAGATGGTTCTTGAGAGTATCATGCTAAGTGAAACAAGTCTGACAGGAAAGGACAAGAACCATGTGATTTTACTCATATGTGGGATATAAAACAGAAAGCAACAAACAAAACAAACTCATAGACGCAGATAACCCCCGTACACCAGAGAGGAAGGCAGGGATGAAGGGGGTAAAGAGAGCCAAATAGATGGTGGCAGAGGAAGACTCCAGGTGGTGAGCACACAGTGCAATATACAGGTATTGTATTATGTTTAGAATTGTACACTTGAAACTTGTGTAATGTTATTAACCAATGCCACCCCAAATGCATCTAATTTTTAAAAGTTAAAATAAATAATGAAGAATTCTCTCTACCAGAGTGTCTGCATTTGGAACTCCTCCCTGATAGGGCCTACTCAGGTGCCCCAATCTCTTCTACTTCAATCCTTGTCCCTGCATAGCTGTGCTCATCCTTGGGCTTGAAGCAAATAGCCTGAATCCTCCTGACAGCCCCAACCACCACTCTTGCTAAATTCTTTGCTGCCCTTCTCTGAGTCCAGCTTTAGCATACAAATACCCTCTTCTAAATGGGTTATGGCCAAATTTTAAATGTTTAAGTATGCTATGGAGTGAAAAGGCTGTGAAGAATTGACTGAATGAACACTTTCTCTTTCCAACATTTTTCTATGCTGCTTCTATTTCAAATAGAATTACAATAAAACCTTGGATTGCGAGTAACATGGTTTGCAAATGTCCTGCAAGATGAGCAAACATTTCTAATACATTTTAACCTGGTAAACGAGCAATGTCTTGCAATACGAGTAGTTTGTTTCCCAAACGAATTATGCTCACAAACCAAGGTATTATTGTATTTTAAGATGATTTATATCATCTAACACTGCCTTCCACCTCCTCTCCCTTCTCACTCCCTAGACATTGCGAATGTATTTAGCAATTACAAGTAACCTTTATGTGTAATTGGAAAATATATTTATTAAATGGATGTATCATTATTTAGAACCATTCTAATACTAATGTTAAAAGTTTCGGAGACCCAAAGTTTTCCTGAAAGGAAGGGTTGATTGAGCCATATACTAGCCAGAGAAAGGACCGGGTCCTGTGGCACACAGTCTAAACCACCAGCAGCAGGGCTAGGTGGAGAAGGCAAGTATGTCAAAAGTCCTGAGGTTGATAGGGCCCTTTTATAATACAATGAGTTTGAGGAAGAATGAGGTTGTTTTTAAAGAGTTTACAGTGGTTATAGATAAAAGAGCATGGGAAAAGGTGAAGCCAGGAAGTTCTGAGATAGATAAACAGTCCATAAAGAAGTAGCATTTGTTGCTTCTGGGTTGTTTGTGGGCAACAGTCTGGAAAGTTCATGCATAGGCACTATGCCATGGCATCTGGTGGTGTGCGATTCTTTCTAGATAAATGCTAAAACAACTGCCTCAAAGTTGATTCAAAGTTTCAACATTTAGGAACATGGGCAGTTTTCTGTTAGTTTTGGTCTGCAAGCTCCTGACTAATTAACTTTCCTGACTCTTCCTCCCACCTTCTGACCTGCTGTAATTTAATGTAGGACATCTGAGATTTTTTTTTTTCTTGTCACTAAGACTGATTGTATCCAAGTATTGTCATAAAACTTAAGGCATATGGAGCATAATTTAAACCAAAATTACATGCTTTCCCAATAAAAAGTAAAATAATCTACCATTCACATTAAAGTGTCTCCTCAATTATAGTCAACTCCCAAACTGAACATAAAGTCTTATTTCCTAGATGAACATTTTTCTTCTTTCAAAATTTCTGCACAGAACTCTACACTTAAAATAATTTCTCTTCAGAAAGGTTTGGGGGCATCAAATTCAGATAAAATTTCTGTTATCCTACATCACTATAAAATTGAAATATAATTCATATAACCAACTTAAATTGATCATCTCTTTTATTATTTAAAAGACTTTATTAGGGAATTGGGGAAGGGAACAGTGTTGAGGAATTGGGAAGGGGAACATTATGTTTTTCCAGGACCCATCAGCTCCAAGTCAAGTTGTTGTCCTTCAATCTTAGTTGTGAAGGGTGCCAGCTCAGCTCCAAGTCCAGTCACCACTGTCAATCTAGTTGTGTGTGGGGAGGGGGGCGCAACCCACCATTCCATGTAGGGGTTGAACCGGCAACCTTGGTCATCACTTTTAAATAATTTGTAATTTATAAAACTCTTCCATGATATTAAAATTCACTATTTACTTCAACAAAGTCTTTAAGCAAAATGTTTAAAAAGTGAAACACAACAACAAAAAATATGTTTTATGTTATATTTTGTCACAGAAAAAGATTAATCAGGTTTCAAAGTATTCCTTTTTATAACAATTCTCTAAAATAGTATAGGGGCATTTTAACTAACAAGCATCCAGAAGAGTTTTTCCCACACACATATATAACCACAAACACAAATATATATGATCAGCATGGCAGTTTATAAGGCTGTTGATTTTTTACATGATCAGAATCTGTTGTGTATTAAATTATATATATATATATATATATATATATATATATATATATATATATATATGATTTATTCTCTACAGACCCATGACAAGGCATTTTGTGAGCAATTCAAACACATCATTTTCTTTTTTTCTTTTTAGCTGAGCCATCCTGCTACCTGTTGGCAGCTCAACAGCAACTCAGCTCGGGCTGGGCATCGAACTGCTGTTGCTCAGAGCTCAGCTCACACTCTTGAGTGAGCTCTTAACCAACTGAGCCACTCAGCCGGCCCCTTCAAACACATCATTTTTATCTCTAAAAAAGTAAAACATAAGGCAGCATCTTGAAAGCAAAAAAATTCTTTAGTATAACACCAATCTGTTATTACTTTATTCCAGATGCTACCCCCAATCATATTTTGCATCATTAAGTGATACAAAATTCTGTCAAACCAATTATTTTATACCTTTTTGCTACTTGACCTATTTTGACAATCCATTAGATCACCTTAATATTGGGAGTATAGAAAGCTTTTCTTAGCAGATAGTATCAATGTCTCATCCATAAATGGTAACCAATCATATTGAAAGGGAACACTCTCTAGCATAAACAATAGTAATTCCTCTCTTGCCATTCAAATATCTTAGGACTATTAAAAAGTAAAACTACAATAGCGGTGTCCACAAATGGAATTATTATCTACATAGGTAGTTCAGAACAATCGAGCTAAAACTATTTTAGGAAGGCTATCAAAGCAATACACTTGGCACCCTCATTTTAATGCTTCAAATGGAGCACCACAATGGAAACAGGATCATACCAGAATACTGATCCATGCCAGCCAAATGAAGAATGGCACTGGCTAGTTAACAGTCATCACTACTTTCTGCACTGCCAGTTTTCCTAACCAAGAATTGGAAGAAATCCAAAACTTCAAGAGCATCGTTGAAGGTGGCTCACTGAAGAAAAAGAAAAGAAAACCACCTGCTATTTTGTGTTTGAGAATTCTGCTCTGTTATTGAATCCAGTTAAAGCATTCTGTATAATTGCTCTAATGAAAGTTGGCAGAAAAGGAAAATTCTATATAAATCAAATGGAATAGATCTGTTTAAGAGGTAACTCATTTCTACTTTTCTATGATGATAGGTCCCTTCCCACTGGTTATTATAGAACTCTGCAACTTTAAAAGCATTTAGGTATGTATTTAAGTTAAATTCTCTTTAGGGGCAGAAGATCTGGTAGAGCAAAAGTTACCGATTTGTTCAGCTGTTTATTACACCTTCACAAACACATTGGAAATTTACGCTAATTAAATTCTTACAGTATTTCTTTCCTTTTTTTTTTTTAAGATTTTATTGGGGAATTGGGGGAGGGGAACAGCGTTGGGGAATCGGGGAAGGGGAACAGACAAGTTGCTGTCCTTTTGTTCTTCAGTCTGGTTGTGGAGGACGTTACTTCACTGGCCCAGGTTGGTATCGTCATTGCACTCTTCCCGGATGAGGCAGATCAGTCGCTGGCCTCTGGATGTCGCTCACCGCGGCCATTGGCAGCTCACGCTGGCTGCCAGCCACTCACTGTAGCCTATGGCAGCCCACTGCAGCAGGGACTGCAGCCTACACCATCGCCGGAGCTCACACAGCCCAGCTCCAGGAGGAGCTGTTGTTAGCTGTAGAGGGCAGTGTCACTGGCCCTCATATGTGGGATCCGAACCAGGGCCACTGGCATCCCCAAAATCAGCTCTTAACCAATGCGCCACTCGGCCGGCCCTCTTACAGTATTTCTTTTGTTTGTTTTTGTGGCGTTTTTTGACCTCTGTTGACAAATTTCAGGATATTGACATCAATTAACAGAAAGAACACCTAGTTCTCCATTTCCTTTCTATGAGATCCAATCAGGTATCATAAGCACTTACAGAAATAAAACCAGCTTTTAAAGACTACAAGACCCAATTGTTAAATTTTCAGGAATTTTGAAAACAGTTTGTTAAAAATGTTAGCTTTATATCAGTTACGGTGAGAGTATTTACACATGGAAATTGGCAATGCTACAGATCAGGGTTGTTTTATCCCTTGGAGAACTAATTGTTAAACATCAGCAGTATCTAAATCCCACACAGATTAACACAATGGATCAAAATTTTCTGTATAGTTGCCATACTTAGCAAATAAAAATAGAGAACTCCCAGTTGAATTTGAATTTGAATTTCAGATATTGTAAATATTGCATGGGACATACTTATGTTAAGAAATTATTTGTTTTCTACCTGAAATTCAAATTCAACTGGGCAGCCTGTATTTTATATGGCAATACTAAGTATTCAGGGAAATCTTAGATTAAACACCCTAGGTCAAGGTCTCTTAACGAGATGAATTTAGACCATGGGTTTGAGGAAGTTAGTGAGCACCTGAAGATTTTTAATAGACATATCTGTAGCTTTTTCTGGGGAATGAAAACATAGCTTTTATCAGTGGCTGTTAATGAAGAGTTTGCTTCAAAATCTCTTAGCTTGTAAAAAATTTGTGTCTGACAGGGTTGGGAACAGCGGATAGAGGATGCTGTCACTTTTGTTTAACAGAGGGGGGAACATTTTACTATGCATTTACATGCACAGAATGCCTCTAGAAGGATACACAAGAAACTGGAAGTAGTGGTTACCTCTGGAGAGGGGAACTAGGAGGCTGGGGTGAGAAGTCTTACTTTCCACTATTACTCTTTTGTACCATTTAATTTTATTAAATTTTCCATGCTTTATCTATTTAAAAGTACAACATTAATGGGTTGGCCGAGTGGCTCAGTTGGTTAAGAGCTTGGTCAAGAGTGCGAGCTCTGGGCCGGCCGAGTGGCACATTGGTTAAGAGCTGGTTTTGGGCAGTGACACTGCCCTCCACAGCTAACAACAGCTCCACCTGGAGCTGGGCTGTGTGAGCCCCGGCAACGGTGTAGGCTGCAGCCCCTGCTGCAGTGGTCTGCCATAGGCTACAGTGAGTGGCCCGCAGCAAGCGTGAGTGGCTGGCAACCAGCGTGAGCTGCCAATAGCCGTGGTGAGCGACATCCGGAGGCCGTGGCCGATCTGCCTCATGCAGGAAGAGCGCAGTGACGATGCCAACATGGACCAGTGGGGCGACATCCTCCGCAACTAGACTGAAGAACAAAAAGACAGCGACTTGTCTGTTCCCCTTCCCTGATTCCCCCACAATGTTCCCCTCCCCCAATTCCCCAATAAAAATCTTTAAAAAAAAAAAAAAAAAGAGTGCAAGCTCTGAGCAACAGGGTCACCAGTTGGATTCATAGCCCGAGCTGAGCTGCTGCTGAGCTGCCAAAAGGCTCAGCTAAAAAAAAAAAAAAAAAAAAAAAAAAAAAAAAAACATTAACAGCAGTACCCAGACCTTCCTCTAGGCCTCTGAAGTCAGAATTTCTAAATTTTAAGTGGTTGGGTCATAATATTTGTGTAAGTTTCTGTGTTTTATTTACTTTTTAACTGCACAGTATATTTTGATTATACATCAAAATCACTCACACACTGTTCTATGGCATTTGCCAAAAAACAACAAACACAAATATGCACACTCCACACTCACACACATACCATTCCCTGTATTTCCCAGGGAAAACCCAGAACATGAATGACTCACTTCAGCAAAGCTGGAGAAGTTGTGTGTAGAACTGACAGGGGATGAGTCAAACCAGTCCACATTCAGGTGGTGAGACAGGAAACTGTTCAATGTTTAAGTTGAAGGTTCAGGAGAGCAGGCTCCTAATTAATGTTTTTGGCCAGGAGATTGCACTATGGATAATTGAGTACATAGTTGCTTATCCCTCTATTAAGTAACTGCTTTCTCTGCACTTCTAGTAGGTGGGGCCAGTATTAGCAAGGACCTGACACTCCTGGAAACTCTTCTTGTATTCTGGCATCATAGAAATTTGCCCAGCCTGGTTCAAAGAGGCAGCCCCACCTGTTAACAATTTATTTCACCCTACCCACTACCCAGTAAATGTCATTCAGTGTTCAAAGAATGACTACAAGTCTTCAGGATTAAACATGAGCCCAGCTGACTGTACTAGATAGAGCATTACCTGGGTCATTCTCCTGAAGTCAACCTGAAAAAAGTGTCTCCTCTTTATCCATGCTTCTCTTTATTTCAGCAAAATTGGCAGGAAAAAAATCTCTTCATAGGCAAATACACAACTGAGAGAAAATAAATTTTTATTCCCTTTTCCTAACGTTCTATTTTTGGTCCACTGTGTCCAGAGGAAAGGAATGCCACAAATTCCATGACTGCATCACAATTTATACAATGCATTTGAGTTCATTCACAGAAGACTCTGGACGTTATTATGAACCTGCGTCCTAAAAAATAACGTCTAGTATTCTTCTATTAACAGTCATCCTAGGGGTTCTTGGAGATCCTTCTTCAGCCTCCAAATCAGGTTATTTCTGTGGTCATTATGGGTATTTCACTTATTCTTTGGAAGACAGAAGTCCAAAATTTCCCTGGATAATGCTAAATATTTTCTTGGTTAAAAGAATATAGGATAGTCACCCTAAAATCATTACATTGACATTTTTAAGAAAAAGAAGTAATACAGAACTATGAATTTTGTATTTTCTCTAAAATGTCAACATTCAAGAACCTTCAGGATATGCCCTCTAATCTCTCTGCCTATCTCCTACCACTTGCTGCCATTGTTCCTAAACTCCAACCATACCCAACCACATTAGTTCTATGACTGCCTGGGTACTCTCTCATGCCTCTGTGCATGTGTCCCTCTCCTTCTGGTTAACTCTTACCAGTTCTCAAGGGCTCACCTCCCATGTGATGACTCTGAAAAGTCTTCCATGAATCTCCCTTTCCTTCTTTCTTCCCCTGACTTTGAACTTCGTGCTCCTTTGTATGTTCTTAGTATTCTTGGTACCTACCTCTGAGCAGATGACAATTCAAATATCCTTTTAATAAGTTTATATTTGTTTATACTGGTCCCAGCACTGTTCTGGGGCATTGCCTGTACTTGTTGCTGGTCATAATCATTTATTAATCTTATAATGTAAACCAGTTTGTTATTAAGATAGTAACATCCGGTCAGCCGAGTGGCGCATTGGTTAAGAGCTGGTTTGGGACACCAGCAGCCCAGGTTCGAATCCCACATATGCAGGCCAGTGACACTGTCCTCTACAGCTAAGATGGCTGCTATGAGTCCCTGGCGACAGTGTAGGCTGCAGCCCCTGCTGCAGTGGGCTGCCATAGGCTACAGTGAGTGGCCGGCAGCCAGCGTGAGCTGCCATAGCCGCGATGAGCGACCATCCAGAGGCCGGAGACTGATATGCCTCATCCGGGAAGAGCGCAATGACGATACCAACATGGGCCAGTGAAGCAACGTCCTCCACAACTAGACTGAAGAACAAAAGGACAGCAAGTTGTCTGTTCCCCTTCCCCAATTCCCTAACGCTGTTCCCCTCCCCCAATTCCCCAATTAAAAAAAAACATTAAAAAAAAATGATCCTTTTAACTTGTCTGTCTCCTTTGAGGACAGGACTATTCCTGGCACAGAATAGGTACTCAATTAATACTTAATAAATGAATATCAAAGGTTCTCAAATAAATCAAAATTCACATTCTACATAGTTTTAAAGTTAACTACAGATGTAGGGAGGTCATATTTCTGGGATTGAGTTTCAGATTCTTTTACCTCAAACACCTACTTTCCCATTCTTATTTGCTTTTATGTTACCAATAAACTAGAATTAAAATATGACTTAAAAGAAATTTTAAAATGAAAATTATTTATGAAATAATGTCCTGAATTGTACTCTTTTTTGTACAATAAAATTGGCAAGAGCTAATTATGTTAGATGCGTAAAATGCCCAGAAATTTTTGTACATTTTTTTTTTTTTTTTGAGGGCATCACTGGCCCTCACATGTGGGACCGGGGCCGCCGGCATCCCAAGCCAGCTCCCAACCAGCGTGCCACTCAGCCGACCCTGTAGGTTTTTAAAAAAACGAAAAAAATCCCCTCAAACTTAAAAGTTTTCTTGAAATTGCACGTAAAAATGGCATCCATTAGTTACCATTTTAAAAATTGTTCAGAAATCCAGGTGAAAAGAAACTCTTTAACAATTAATAAAAGGGGGAGCGTTTTCTCAAACCGCTGAGACTTTTCTCATAACCCTTCCCCGCAATTGTAGTCAGTTTGGTTCAAATAAACTCTTATAAGTTAAAAAAAAATTAATAAAAGGAATTCAGAAAGACCAAAGCAAGCATGAATTCCATATTGTTGGCAAAAGATCATCAGAGTTGAGTCAAGTGCTTATTAAAGAGTGAGCAAGCATAAAGGAAACAAGCTTAAGGCTGATGTTTTCTTAAAGTACAGAGCAAGTCAATTCAACCATGACTCCCAAACTTCTAATCTAAACATGTTATCTTTTTCTACTGTTGCTTTCCTAAAGGGTTATACTTGCAAATATATAATTAATTAAAATAATACATTTAAATGTATTTAAGTACAAGATATAATTTGGCAAGGCTTACATAGAAAGCCAGCCAGATAAGACCATCTGTAAAACTATGTAATCAGAGACTTCAAGAAATAGTAAACAAGTTAATCTACATTCAAGCACAGAAGTTATAAAGTACAGAAATAATTTTAGTATACAACACCTCTTGTTTAAAACCACACAATTAGATGTTTAAAACCACAAATTTTGTTTTTTAAATATTTGGGGACGATTCATGGTTTTTGTGGCTTTTTAAAAATCTTTTACCGAGCATACCATGAAGAGGTAGGAATGGGAACACTTGATTTTATATTATTGTGTTTGTTTTCTAAAGGTTGAATATGTTCCTGTTTCCCTAGCTTAATGGTAACATCTTCAAAGGTTTGGATCAGGTCAGTCACAAGGCAGATTACTATAAGCTTTGAGGTTGATTAATTGATTTTAAAGTGTCAACTGGATCATCTTTAAGCCTATATAATCACTTCACTTCAAGCAAATTGTTTGTTTATCCCTTACTTTAAATTCCCCTAAGAAAGGGGAGTTCTAAACTTCCCAGAAAACACAATACATTTTGGATAATGATGAAACTATCCCCTATTGTAATCAAATGTGTTCAGGTTTTGACAAAACCATGTAACTGTCTACATATTAAAGGACTTTAAGGGGATTTTTATAGCATTTTTCCAGAAAAGTTCTACTAAATGATAAACTTTGCTAACTATGGATATATTCTACTTTACACAAACCTGATACAGCTATAAAAACTCTGAACATAAATACCCATGTTGTCACTGCTTAGTAGGAAAGCTACAGCCTCTTTAACAAAGAGTGTGGCATCAACTGGATATCGATATTAAAAAATAAATCTTCATCCCTACCTCATATGATACACAAAATTCAATTCCAGGTAGATTTTAGATCTAATTGTGAAAAGTAATATAGTGAAGCTTCTAGAACAAACCGTATGAGATTATCTTCATGACTTGCTGTAGGTAAAGGTGTTTTTAAAAGGATACAAAAAGCACTAACCATAAAGGAAAAAAAATTGATAAATTAAAGGAGGATATTCAAGTTCATCAAAAAGTGCTTTCAAGAGAATGAAAAGGCAAGCCCAGAATGGAAGAATAGGTTAGCATACACATACCCAACAAAGGACTCTTATCTAGAATATGTAAAGAACTCCTATAAAACTATAAGAGCACATGATAGAAAATTGGCAAAACATAAGAATCAGCACTTCACATAACATTCAAATAATCTAAAAATATATTAAAATGTGTTTAACCTTACCAGATTTCAGAAAAACAAATATTAAAGCCCTCAATGAAATATTGTTACATGTCTCTCTGAATGGCTAAAATTAAGAAGATTGACAATACCAAGTGTTGATGAAAATATGGAACAATGGAAATTCTCACATGCTGCTGGTGGAAATGGCAATTGCTACACCTTTGAGGAACTGTTTGGCAATATCACACACTATATGATCCAATAATTCTACTCCTAGATATATACACAAAAGCAATACATTCATATGTGCCCCAAAAGGCATGTACAAGGATGTTCATAATGGCAATTCTTTGTAATAGTAAGTACTGTAAACAACCCAAACTTCCTTCAGTAGTAGAATGGATAAATAAAGGTACATTCGTATAATAAATATGTTACCATTGAGAAAAAGAATAAAATATATCTACAAGCAAAAGAACAAAAAATATTGAGTGAAAGAAGCCAGACACAAAAATATATAATACATAATTACATTTATAAAATTTCTCAAAACAGGCAAACCTAAATTACAATGCTAGAAGTGATGACAATGTTTATCTCTGGGGAGAAAGAAGGGGGTGATGATTAGGAGGGAGCACAAGGAGGTCTTCTGGGGTACTGGTAATGTTCTTTCATTGTATCTGGGTGATACATATACAGGTGTTTTCACTTTTTTTTTTTTTTTTTGAGGGCAGTGTCACTGGCCCTTATATGTGGGACCGAACTGGGGCCGCTGGCTTCCCAAGCCAGCGCTTAACCACCGCACCACTTGGCTGGCCCTGTTTTCACTTTTTATTTTCACTTTTTTAATGTTTCAATTACAGTTGACATACAATATTGTATTAATTTCAGGTGGACAACATAGTCATGAGACATTTATATATAAGGTACGAAATCATCACCTCAATAAATCCAGTACCCATCTGACACCATACATAGTAATTTACAATATTGACTATAGTCCTTATTCCAGGTGTTTTCACTTTTTGATGATACTTCAAACTGGTGGTAGGTTTTGTGCACTTTGTATATATGTTATACTTTAATTTTTAGAAAGTTTATTTTAAAAAAGAACCGATCTCTTGGGAGTCTTATTTACCTTGTGAAATAACTCTGCTTTCCAAAAGGAAGGTTGGATCATTTACAATGTCTCTCAATATTCATAGAGCTTTTCAGAAATATGTCTACTGAATAACATAAGTTGCACTTATGCAAACCATTATTAAAGGTAAAGTAAGGGAGTTTAATCATTGCATTAGTTTTGACTGCCATCTAATGGCAAGAATGCTACACTCTACAGAAGCAAACAGAACCTGTTCCTGCAGTGAGCAAAAGAACATTGACTGTGGTTACAATATGCAGGACTACTTTTCTGTAGAATTTATCATCTGCAAATACTAGGTAAACATTTGGACATAATGTAAATATTAGGTGTAATATTAGGACATGGTGTAAATATTACGACATTCATTTAGGATAGCTAAAACTGAAATAAAACAGAATTTTCCATTCCTTTGTGTAAGAAGTTCATGACCCTGTTATAATTTTTATTCTTTCTCTTGACCATACTTTACAGTTTTTACAGATTACAGCCCACTTAGTACAGCAAATATATATATATATATATATATATATATATATATATATATTCCTGTTACCATGAAAATCTAAAATGAGAAATAGGCTTTGTATGTTTAATTCAATGCCTTGAATACAGTATAAGCAGTGCTCAGTACAAAGCATTGGATTAGTGTACTGCTTAAAGCACTCTCCTTGGACTGTAGCTTTTCAATGGGATTTTTAGGCAGGGCCTATGTGGCATGTTGCTATATTCTATCCCAGAAGGAACATGTACTGTGATGAAATCTACAACTAAAAGAGAAAGGTAGAGAATTCTAAGGTGAGAATTCTAGGTGAGAATAAGCACTTTTTTTTTTTTTTAAGATTTTATTGGGGAATTGGAGGAGGGGAACAGCATTGGGGAATCTGGGAAGGGGAACAGACAAGTTGCTGTCTTTTTGTTCTTCAGTCTAGTTGCGGAGGACGTTGCTTCACTGTTCCATGTTGGTATCGTCATTGCGCTCTTCCCGGATGAGGCTGATGGGTCGCGGTCTCTGGATGGTCGCTCACGGTGGCTATTGGCAGCTCACACGGGCTGCCAGCTGCTCACGCTGGCTGCCAGCCACTCACTGTAGCCTATGGCAGCCCACTGCAGCAGGGGCTGCAGCCCACACCATTGCCAGGGCTTGCACAGCCCAACTCCAGGTGGAGCTGTTGTTAGCTGTAGAGGGCAGTGTCACTGGCCCTCATATGTGGGATCCGAATCAGGGCCACTGGCATCCCCAAACCAGCTCTTAACCAATGCGCCACTCGGCCGGCCCAAGAATAAGCACTTTTGAGGCTCAGGAATTAACTAGAAATTTTTGAAAGCAAAGAAGAATTTCCCTGGGCAGAACCCTCTGAAAGAATTTTTAAGATAACTAGTAACCTTTTTGGTGGATTTCACCAACTTCTATGGAAAACCCCCCAAATGGAGAGAAAATTGAAAAAAAAGGAGGTTTTGGTTGTAATTCTTCTAGCGCCCTCCTTCTTATCAAATCCAGTTTGATTACCAAGTAGTCAAGATGAATATAATTTTATCCTCCAGCAAAATGCCCCAACCCCTTATATTATATTTAATCCAAACAGGACTAATAAATCATTTTGTTGGTTTATGTTACCAGCTTTATTGAGGTATAGTTGACATATAATACAGTACATATTTAAATCATTAAACCATCACAACAATCAAGATAATGAATACATACGTCACCCCAGAAAGTGTTCTTATGACCCTTTGTAACCCAAACCTTCCTCCCCAACCTGCTCTGTCACTAGGCAATCACTGATTTCCTTCTGTTTGTTACAGATAAATTTGTGTTCTAGAATTTTATATAAATGGAATCATGATGTATATACTCTTTATTGTCTGGCTCCTTTTACTCAGTGTAATTATTTGAATTCATCTATGTTGTTGCTATATAAATAGCTAATAATTTCTTTTTATTGTTGAGTAGTGTTCCATTGTGTGGTATAGCATAATTTGTTTATGCATTCACTTGTTGATGGACATTTAGGTTAATTTTTGGTTTACAATAAACTACACTAAAACCGTGCATTGCGAGTAACTTGGTTTGCGAGTATTCCACAAGACGAGCAAACATTGCTAATACATTTTAATGTGGTAAACAAGCGGTGTCTTGCAATATGAGTAGTTTGTTTCCGGAACAGATTAAGCTCGCAAACCAAATTATTGCTGTATATTTAAGTATTGTAAATAAAGCTACTATGAACATATGTGTAAAACTATTTTGTGTGAATATGTAGGCTTTCATTTGAGGAGAATGATTATTTAAAAGTATTTGCCAGACTGAATAATGACCCACCAAAGATGTCCATGTCCTGGGAATATGTTACCTTATATGGCAAAATGTACTTTGCAGATGGGATTGAATTAAGGATCTTGAGATGAGATTATCCTGACTGTCTAAGTGGGCCTAATATAATCACAAGCATTCTTAAGAGAGGGAGGCAGTAGCATTAGTCAGATAGAAGATAAAGTGACAATGGAGCAGAGGGACAGAGAAAGAGAGTGGAAGATGCTATGCTACTGGCAGTTTCAAGAAGCTAGGAGGCATAGAAATTAATTCTCGGGCTGGCCAAGTGGCTCAGTTGGTTAAGAGTTGGCTTAGAGCGCAAGCTCCGAGCAACAGAGCTTCCGGTTCAATTCCCACATGGGCCAGTGAATGCTGTGCCCGAGCTGAGCTGTCACTGAGCTGCCAACAGGTAGCAGGATAGCTCAGTTGGTGTAACAACAAGATTGCCTGTTTGATGGTGGGCTATGCCCACCCGCAACTAAGACTGAACTCAGCACCTTGAACTGAGCTGCCACCGGGATGGCTCAGTGGATAAGGCATGCGCTCCTAACAACAAGGCTGCCAGTTCAACTCCCGCATAGGATGGTGGCAATGCCCACCAGCAACTAAGATTGAACACAGCACCTTGAGCTTAGATGCCATGAGCTGCAGAAGGGAAGCCAGATGGCAACTGGCGCCCTCCACAACGAAGATTGAAGAACTAAAACTTGGCTGTGCCCCTCCCCCAATTCCCCAACACTGTCCCCCTCCCCCAATTCCCCAATACAAAAAATCTTTTTTAAAAAAAGAAATTAATTCTCACCTGAAGCCTTTAGAATGAACCAGCCCTGACAACACCCAGTGAGACTGATTTTTGGACTTCTGACCTCCAAAACTATAAGATAATAAACATCCGTTGTTTTAAGTGACAAAGTCTGTGGTAACTTTTACAGAAGCAATAGAAATTATGTAATAGAATGTAATGACTAGGGCATATAGTAGGTTTATGTTTAACTTTTTAAGATCTTCCATAGTGCTTTCAATAAAGAGGAACTCTGAATATATCTGAAGCTCTGTGTAGCACTCGCTTTTCCATGAAGTGCTCTCCTCACCAGTATTCTGCCATGTGAAATCTAGCCACATTGCCTTCCCTGAGTTCCCAACTCTGTTTCTTTGCTCAGGCAGATGGTCAGGGTCTATTTTAGTTCCCTCTCCTTGTGTTGTGGCCTGGAAACTCTCTACGGTCACTAACTGAAGACATTATAGGGCTCACCTCATTTTTTCCCCTTCATACTGCTTGTTGTCTGATGTCTCAAGATCCTGTGCGGTAGGCAGAAGAATCGTCTCCCTCAAAGTGTCCATGTCCTCATTCCAGAACCTGTAACTATGTTATCTTATATGGCAAAAGGGACATTGTGATTAAATTAAGGGTCTTTCTTTTTTTTCTTTAAATATCTCTTTGGGGGAGGGAACATCACAACACACTTCTCAATTAAGAGAAATATTTTTAACAGTACAGGGGTCTTTTATTTGTTTACGCTTATCATGCCATGAATTCATAGGGAATGGGTCCCGGCAGTTCAGGCTCCTTTCTGTTGGTTCTCACAAAGTGTGCTTCTCTGGGTGGGGCAGTCTGGCGTTTCAGCTGAACCGAGGTACCTTGTTCTTTGGCTTCCTTCTTTTCTGATCACTTTCCTTCACACATTTCAGAAAGCTATTTTAGCTCTTAGTGTACTTAATATGCTCAATACACACATTAACTTTCTTGGCAAGAATCTTGCCCTTAACTTGTTTACAACAATGCCAACCACATGCTGTGTAACACTGTAGACCTTTCCAGTTCTGCCATGGTAACATCTGGGGGCATTTCTTTTTGAACAGTGCCCATTCCCTTGATGTCTACAATGTCATCTTTCTTGTAGTTTCGCATGTATGCATATGTGGCTAAAGAAACCACCACGTTTTCTAAAAGGCCTAGAGAACATGATAGCGAGGGCATGCCTTTCCTCTTTCCTTTTATGATGGTCATTTTGACAAATTGGAAGTTGAAGGTCCCTGCCAAAAAGGCAATTTAAGGGTCTTGAAATGGGCAGATTATCCTGGATTATCCAAATGGGCCGAATGCACTCGTATGCATAGGGGTTGTCAAGAGTTTAGTTAAGCTACTCCATGGTATTGCTAATTTGGCATCCGTTTTGTTTGGCCTGAGAGGCCCTAAACTGATACCAGCCCCTCATGCAAGCGCATGTCCTAAATAACAGACCACAGAGTTATATGTAAATGTAAATTCCTGATATGACTTCCCCAATGGCTCTTGTGACCAATAGTCTCCCCCACCTTTCAGGGCCTTCCTTTTCTGTGTGCCCCTTAGATAAGACCTCTGTGGAGCCTACCAAAACCCCATTTTTTAAAATTTGAATTGACCAATCTGGCTCAGCCCAGGATCCCCAAAGCACTCTACCCAAGACCCTAATAAAGGTATGTGCTCCAGGCCCTGTTGCTCTCCCTGCCTGCACCCTGCCTTGACCTCCCCTTGTGGCCCCTCAAGACATGCCGTGTACTTCTTCCAGGACCCCTGAGTAATAAACTCTATTTTAATTTCTCTCCTTTTTTTGGTATTATTTTTTTTATTATTAATAGTTACAGATGTACAAAACTATGCAATAGTTATCTTTTTCACCCCTTACAAAGTGACTACTCCCTCCTCCTCCCCTGTCCCCCCAATCCCGATATCATACATATCTATTACAATTCTATTGATTCCATCCCTGCACTATATTTCATCTCATGATTATATATGTGTTATTTTCATTTTTCTCTGTGGTCTTTTGTTGAACTGTGGCTTACCATTGGGTACTAGTTAACAAGTGTTAATTTTACAAGGTCATAATAGGGTGTCCTTAGAAGTGAAATAAGATGCAGGAGAGTAAGTCAGAGAAGGAGATACGATGGCAGAAGCAGTGCTGTCTTTGAAGATGTAAGGGAGCCATAAGCCAATGAAAACATAAGCCAATTTTCCAGCCTCACAAGCTGGAAAAAGCAAGGAAACTGATTGTCTCCAAAATCCCCCTACAAAGCCCTCAATTTTAGTCCAGTGAGATTCATTTTAGACTCTGACAATCAGAAACGTAAAATAATAAATTAGTGTTATCTTTAACCACTAAGTTTGTGGTAATTTGTTACAGCACCAATAGAAAAGTAATACACCTTTTAACATATGTTTTGTCCAGTTTTTTTTTTTAAGGTAAGTGTGAATCCACTCTTTACCTCAACCTGTCCTGAAGCAAAAGTCTCTGTCAGTTCTGTTTTTTTCTTTTTTGTGTTAAACCAAGCACACAATTCCAGCCAGGAATTAATTGAGTAAATTTAAAAACTCTTCCTCAAAGATCAGATAAATTTAAATTAAAAGTTGAGTGGCTTGTACATACAGAGAAATACTAATAAGAGTATAACAAAAAGAAGCTAAACACATAAAACTAGAATAGAAAACTGAGCATGAAAATACCAGACGAATATCCACCTTTACTAAGTAACTATTAAAAAACACATATAATGGAGGGAACTGTAATATATAAAGTAAACATGTCATCAAATATTCTTGTTCCTGAAACTTTTAAAGTAGATTTTTTTTTTTTTTTTGGTTACATCTGTGAGATAACTTCAAAGGAGACAAATAAGAAGGTGAATAAGTAAAACATTTATATTGGCTCCTCGGTTGAGGGTTATCTTCTTGGACCCACAGTTTAAGCAGTCCAATTGATTCCTAATTCTAGACTAGAGAAAAATAAGTGACTCCTCTCTTTCTATATAGAATAGATCAACGTCAGTATGAGAAAATATTCCCTTGGCTTGCAATTCCTTTGTGGAAGATTTTGCCCCCCACCCCAATTTTTAAAATTGTGGTTACAAATTATAAAATTTACCATCTTAACTATTTTTGAGTGTAAAAAGTTCAGTGGTATTAAACTCGTACATTGATAATGTTGCGCAACCATATAACCATCCATTTCTATAACTCTTTTTATCCTGTAAAACTGAAATGTTCTATCCATTAAAACAACTCCCCCTGCCACACACACCTCAGTCTGGGAACCACCATTCTGGTTTCTATCTCTGATTTTGTCCCAAATACCTCATATAAGTGGAATTACAGGGTAATTATCTTTTTGTGACTGGCTTATTTCACTTTGCATAATGTCCTTAAGGTCCATCCATATTGTAATATGTGTCAGAATTTCCTTTTTTTTTTTTTTAAGGCTAAGTAATGTTCCATTATATGTATATACCACATTACTTTTGCATTTATCTGTAGATGGGCACTTAGGTTGCACCCACATTTAAACTATAAATATGGGTAATACAAATAACTAATTAAGTCCCTGCTGTAAATTCTTTTTGATATATACCTAGAAGTGAAATCACTGAATCATATGGTAATTCTGTGGTTAATTTTTTGAGACATCACCACATTGTTTTCCACAGCAGTTGTACCATGTCACATGCCATCAACAGTGCACCAGGATTCCAATTTCTTTACATCTTCTCCAACTGTTGTTATTTTCTGTGTTTTTGATAATAGCCATCCTAATGGGTGTGAAGTGGTATCTCACTATAGTTTTGATTTGCATTTACCTAATGATTAATGATGTTGAACATCTTTTCATGTGCTTATTGGCCTTTTGTATATCTTTGGAGAAATTTCTTTTCAAATCCTTTGTCCATTTTTAAATCAGGCTGTTTTTTCATTGTTGAGTTTAAGAGTTCTCTATATAATCTGGATATTAATTCCTTATCAAGTATGTGATTTGTAAATATTTTCTCCTATTCTCCGCCTTTTCACTCTGTTGATAGTATCTTTGATGCACAAAATTTCTTAATTTTCATGAAATTTAATTTGTCTATATTTTCTGTTGTTGCCTCTGCCTTTGGTGTCATGTCTAAGAAATGACTGCCAAATCCAATGTTGTGAAGCTTTGTCCTACATTTTCTTCTAAGAGTTTTATAGATTTAGGTCTTACATTTAAATCTTTCATCTATTTTGAGTTAATTTTTGTATGTGGTGTTAGGTAAGGGTCCAATTTCATTCTTTTGCATGTGGCTATCCAGTTTTCCCAGAACCATTTTTGAAGACTGTCCCCCGTTTAATAGTCTTAGCACTCTTGTTAAAAAATCATTTGACTATGTAAGCAAGGGCTTTTTTCTTGGCTCTCTTATTTTATCCCATTGGTCTATATGTCTGTCTTTATGCTATTACCATACTGTTTTGATTGCTGTAGCTTTATAGTTGTTTTGAAACCAGGAAATGTGAGTCCTCCAGCTTTGCTCTTTATGCCAAGATAGCTTTGGATATTTCATAAGATTCCATATGAATTTATAATGTTATTTTATTTCTGCTTAAAATGTCATTGAGATTTTGACAGGGATTGCATTAAATCTGTAGAGCACTTTGGATAACATTGATAGTTTAATAATGTTAAATCCTGTAATCCATCAACACAGGTGTTTCTACATTTATTTGTATCTTCTTTGATATCTCTCAGCAATAATTTATAGTTTTCATTGTACAAGTCTTTCAGCTCCTTAAGTCAATTCCTATTTTATTCTTTTTGATGTTATTATATATTGTAAACTTAAATTTCTTAATTTCCTTTTCAAATTGTTATTGTATATAAATGCAACTGTTTTTTGTGTGTTGACTTTGTATCCTGATACTTTGCTGAATTTATTAGTTCTAACAGGTTTTTGTGGAATCTTTAGGGATTTATACAATTAATATCATATCATTTTCATACAAAGGTAATTTTACTTCTTCTTTTCCAATTTGGATGTCTTTTATTTCTTTTTCTTGACTAATTGCTCTGGCTAGAACCTCCAGTACTATGTTGAATAGAAGTGGTGAAATAGGGATCGTCGCCTTTTCCTGTCTTAGGGAAAAGCTTCCAGTCTTTCACGATTGAGTATGATATTAGCTGTGGGTTTTTCATATATGGCTTTTATTATGTTGTGGCAATTTTTTCTTCTATTCCCAGTTTTATCATGAAAGGTGTTGAATTTTGTCAAATACTTTTTCTGCATCAACTGAGATAATCATGTGTTTTTTTTCCTTTCATTTTGTCAATGTGGCATATTACATTAATCAATTTTCACATGTTGAACCATCTTTGCATTCCAGGAATAGAACCCACTTGATCATGGTGTATAATCCCATTAGCACACTGCTGAGTAAGAAGGCACTTAAAGTTTTTATTTAACAAACATAAGTTTGTTACAATGGTAATTATGTAATTACTGTTCTAGACATTTTATAAATATTAAATATTTTAAAGCATAACAACTCTAAAAGGTACATATGTTATCCCCATTTTACAAAAAAGGAAAGTGAGACACACATATGTCAAGTAAGTTTCCCAAAGTCACTTGACCAACAATAAATGACAGGGTGGGATTTAGTTAGATATGTGAGTAGGTAGGTTTGGTTTCAAAATCCAAGTGCTGAACTACTGCTTTGTGCTGCCTCTCAGCAAGTCTTTTCATCAAATGCTATTTTGACCTATAGTTTCTCCTGAATCAAAGATTTTAAGTTTATAATTTTTATTTCCACTCCAGTGTCCATTTTCAGGCTGCCATTTTGTTAACTAATATGTACACCCATAATAAGGTTCCCTCTCCATACTGGAGTGAGATCCAGGCTATTGTTTCTATCATACATGACACATTCCCCCTTTTCTCCAGTTAGCTACAGATCTTTGTCCTATTTTGGAGAATATTCAATCAAATAATTTCATCTTATAAATTAATAAATTACAAATGATATCAAGTTTTTTTTTTAATCAGTGTCTAAGTTTTCAGATTTGGAGATGTGTATGAAAGCATTTGGAAAGTACTATGTAAATGTTAGCTATGATTAACTATACGATGTTATATTGTTCCAAGTTTTCCACTAAGCCCAGCTTTCTTTTAGGATAAAAAATTTCAAATTTCTAGTATCTTATAGAAGTAAAAACTTCCCCAAGTTTTAAGGAAGTGTATATTCTTGTGCTTAGATGCTTAACGAGACCATAGGGACCATTTTATCTAATCCCTACCTTTTATAATAGGGAAACTGGGATTTAGAAAAGATAAGTTCATGTCAGATTGCTAAATAGGGACAAGCGCAGGATTAGAAAACCCTGTGCTTCTTATCCCAAGTCTGGCATTTTGTTTTCATTATCATACCAGCTCAACAAATATAGATCAGGCATTTCCTACATTACAGACATGTGATATCAAAGTGTTTTAATATGTATGGTGGAACTACCTACCATTCAAATGGCATGCAGCGGCCATAGTCAGTGATACTGGTATATAATTATGATGCTGTTAACCTGCAAAAAAACTATTCTATAGCTCTATACTGACTTTTATTTGAAAATTGTATTTGACACTTTTAAAATATTAACATTTTATTAGGAAATAATTCCATATATACAGAAAAGTACAAAACAAATAATTGACATCATATACCTTAAATTAGCCCTACCTAGACTTAACATTTATCAACATTGTGTCATACTTTCTTTGTATGTGCATATTTTTTTCTGAACTATTACTTTACCCCAAGTAGTTAAGCAAGTATGTTCTAAGAATAAGGATATTCTTCTCTATAACCCCATTACCATACCAAAAAAGTTATTAATAATTTCATGACATTAATATGATTCATATTTAAATTTTCCTCAAGAAATAGCTTTCATGTTTGCTTTTCAGATGATGTCTCCCAACAAATAATTATCAAAAGAATATATTGAGAAAGCAAAGCAGAGTTTACTGCTTACTGTGATAAGGGAGATCACTACTTCCAAGACCATGTTTTAATAGCATCTGAGAGAAAAGAGAGTAAAGGCAGGATATTTATGGAGTTTTGGGGAAAGTGTGGTTTAAGGTGGGTCTTTTGATGTGTAAATGGGGGCTTAATCGAAATTGGGCAAGTTTATGACATAATAGGTTGGGAGTGGTGGATAAAAAGAGGAGAGGTTTTCCAAACAA
Organism: Aselliscus stoliczkanus; assembly: GCA_033961575.1. NCBI lineage: Eukaryota > Metazoa > Chordata > Mammalia > Chiroptera > Hipposideridae > Aselliscus > Aselliscus stoliczkanus. The sequence continues at coordinate 109,480,424 of CM066730.1, forward strand.
ATCTTGAAGAGTAGACAGCTGTTTGATACTATTTTAGGTTTACAAAAAAGTGCAAAGATAGTATAGAGAGTTCTCCTATATTCATCACCCAGTTTGTTTCCCTTAATGTCACATCATTGTGGTACATTTATCAAATCAAGAAAACAATGTTGGGGCTGGCCTCGTGGTGCATTGGTTAAGAGCTAGTTTTGGGATGCCAGCGGCCCCGGTTCGGATCCCAGGTATGAGGGCCAGTGACACTGCCCTCCACAGCTAACAACAGCTCCACTTGGAGCTGGTCTGTGCGAGCCCTGGCGACGGTGTGGGCTGCAGCCCCTGCTGCAGTGGGCTGCCATAGGCTACAGTGAGTGGCCGGCAGCCAGTGTGAGTTGCCAATAGCCGCGGTGAGCAACATCCAGAGGCCGGCAACTGATCCGTCTCATCTGGAAAGAGCGCATGAGCCAGTGAAGCAACATCCTCCACAACTATAATGAAGAACAAAAAGACAGCAACTTGTCTGTTCCCCTCCCCCAATTCCCCAATAAAATCTTAAAAAAAAAAAAAAGAAACCAATGTTGGTACTACTATCAACTAAACTACACACTTTATTCATATTTCCCTAGTTTTTCCTTTAATGTCCTCTTTCTGTTCCAAGGTTCAATCCAGGATATAACTCTGCATTTAGCTGTCTTTTCCTTTTAGTCTTCTCTGTGAAAGTTTTTCAGATGTTCCTTGTTTTGGATGACCTTGGCAATTTTGAGGTAGGATATTTTTGTAGAATATTTCTCAATTAGGATTTGTCTAAGGTTTTTCTCATAATTAAATTAGGCGTAGGGGTTTTTGAAAGCAATGCTACAGATGTGAAGCACCTTTCTCATTGCATCATGTCAGGGTGTACATGATATCCACATGATACTTATGATGTTAACCTTAGTCACTTGGTTGAGATGATAACAGCCAGAGTTCCAGTCAAGATGGTGGAGTAGGTAAACACTGTGCTTACTTTCTGTCATCACCACATCAAAATTATAACTAAACCAGAAAACAACCATCATGAGAATTGCCTGAAATCTTGAACTGAAGCCCTACAACTAAGGACATACAGAAGAAGGCATCTTATGACTGGTAGAAGGTGCAGAGATACAGAACGGACTGTTCCCACAACTGCGTGTGACCATTAAAAATTGGGAGGGATATCTCAGCTGAAGAGGTCCCCATGGAGGAGCAAGGGGTCCGAGCACCACCCCAGGCTCCCCAGCCTAGGAGTCCAGTGCCAGAGAGAGAAGTCCCTATAATTTCTGGTTGTGAAAACCAGAGGAGATTGTGACTGAATGACACAGAGGGCAGGTGGGGTCCCAGGTGCTCCTCTTAAAGGGACCATGCATGGACATACTCACGGACAGAATCACTGGTTCTGAGCTGCAGTGCTGGGCATCGCCTGGAGAGGAGACAGGGACATACAGGGGGGGCTCGGTTGTCTGATGTCAGAGCGAACTCTGGAGGGGCAGCTTTCTCTTGGAAGGAGGAGATGGTGGAAGCTATTGTTTCCTTGTTGAGCCCTCCCCCTTCCTGAAGTGTAGGAGCATGTGGCTGCCATATGTGAGTCTCCATAAAGCTGGCTGACACCATTCGTGGTTCATATATACAACAGAGTATTGTTCAGCCATGGAAGGGGATTCTGAGACCCTGCCCCACCCAACTTTTGGGCACACCCAAGCTGCTTCCAGTGGCTTTTTCATACAAACCGCCTGCCTTGGCTCAGGCTGCAGATTTACCTATGGTCTGTCAAAGGTTCATGGAATCCAGGCAAGCAGCAACAGGCTTTGATGTGTACCAGACTTCTGGCTGAGCAGCCTTAAGCCTGGCACTTGGTTCATGGCTTGGCCTCTCGAGGCACTTCCAAGCATGGTGTGGATGGGAGCCACCTGTGGATTACTTTGTGGTTTGTGCTGAGTGACCCTAGGCAGGGCACGGGCTGTGGCGGAACTTGGCCTGCAGCAGGTCCCCTCCCAGATGGCCCTGGGGCTGGTGTGCCCATTGGCCAGCTTTGGACAGAGCCAAAGCATCACCTGGCCACTTCCAAGGATGCACACCCAAGGGGTAAATTGGGCAGCCACCAGAGCCCTTCTGAGGCAAATCCTGCTCTGTACAGTCAGCCCCTGCACCACAACTCCTTCACTGTAGTCACAGCCAGTCCTCATAAACAATGAGCCCAAGAGTCAATTCCTTCCATTGATGTGCAAACAGCAACCAAGGCTCAACTACAGAGGAGGGCACACATAACCCACACAAGGGACATACCTGGAGTGCATGGCTCAGGTGACCAGGAAGACTGCTCCACTGAGCCCCATAGCACACCTACTACATAAGGCCACTCTACTAAGATCAGGAAACATGGCACCTCTACATAGAAACAAACACAGGGAGGCAGCCAAAATGGGGAGACAAAGAAACATGTATCAAATAAAAGAACAGAACAAAGCTCCAAAAAAATTAAACAAAATGGAGACAAGCAATCTATGAGATGCAGAGTTCCAAACATTAACGATAAGGATGCTCAGTGATCTCAGGAAGAACTTCAACAAAGAATTAGGAAACATAAAAATGGAGATAGAGAACATAAAAAGAACCAGTCAGAAATAAAAAATACAATAACAGAAATAAAGAATACATTACAGGGAATCAATAGATTAGATAAAGAAGAGGATTGAATCAGTGATTTAGAAGATAAGGTAACAGAAAACATCCAAACAGAACAGCAAAAAGAATAAAAGAATCCCCAAAATATGAGACAGTTTAAAGGGTCTCTGGGACAATACCAAGTGTAACAACATTCACATCATAGGGGTATCAGAAGGAGAACAGAGAGAACAAGGGACTGAAAACCTATTTGAAGAAATAATGACAGAATACTTCCCTAGCCTGCCAAGGGAAATGAGTATTTAAGTCCAGGAAGCAGAGTCCAAAACAAGATGAACCCAAACAGGCCCACACCAAGACACAATTATAATTAAAATGCCAAAGTTTAAAGACAAAGAAAGAATGTTAAAAGCAACAACAAAAAAAGCAGTTAGTTACCTACAAGGAAGCTCCCATAAGACTGTCAGTGGATTTCTCAACAGAAATGTTGCAGGCCAGAAGAGATTGGCAAGAAATATTCAAAGGAATGAAAAGCAAGGACCCACAACCAAGATTACTCTACCCAGCAAAACTATCATTTAGAATCAAAGGACAGAGCTTCCCAGACAAGAAAAAGCAAACGGAGTTTATCATCACCAAATCAGTATTACAAGGACTCTTAGAGGGACTTAAGATGAAAAAAATATATATGAATAAAATGCCAATAACTACATATCAACTACCTGTCAACAAACAATTACTTTCAATATAAATGTATTAAATGCTCCAATCAAAAGATAAGGGGACTGAATGGATAAGAAAACAAGACCCTTATATATAGTGCCTACAAGAGACTCACTTCAGATCAAAAGACACACATAGATGGAAAGTAAAGGGATGGAAAAAGATATTTCATGAAAATGGAAACAAACAAAAGCTGGGGTAGCAATGCTTATACCAGACAAAATTGACTTTAAAACATGGGCTATAACAAGAGACAAAGAAGGATCCAATAATCCCACCTCTGGGCATTTATCTGAAGAAACTCAAAACACTACTTCAAGGGGATGTGTGCATCCAAATGTTCATTGTAGCATTGTCTACAATAGTAAAGATGTGGAGGCAGCTTGGGTGTTCACTGATGGACGAATGAATAAAGAATAGGTGGTACACATAATACAATGGAGTATTGTTCAGCCATGGATGAGAATGGGTTCTTGCTATCTGTGGTAGCATGGATGGACCTGGAGCACATTGTGCTGAGTGGAGTATGTCAGATAGAGAAAGACAGATGCAATGTGATTTCACTTATAAGTGGAATCTAAAGGTCAAAATAAACAATCAAAACAGAAACATTCATAGATACAGAGAACATTTTGATGTTTGCCAAATGGGAGAGGGAATGAGAGGGTGGGTGAAAAAGGGAAAGGGATTAAGAAGTATAAATTCGGGGCTCAGTTGGTTAAGAGCTTGCTCAAGAATGCGAGGCAAACTCTGAGCAACAGCAGTTCGATGCCCAGCCTGAGCTGAGCTGCTGCTGAGCTGCCAACAGGTGGCAGGATGGCTCAGATAAAAAAAAAAAAGTACAAATTCGTTGTTACCAAGTAGTCATGGGGATGTAGGGTATACTGCAAGGAATATAATCAATAATATAGTAATAGTTATGTGCGGTGTCAGGTGGGTACTACACTAGTCAGGGCTGTGTGTGGGGGGGTTCACTTCTTAAATTATACAAATGTCTAACTACTATAGTGCACACCTGAAATTAATATAAAATAATATTGAATGTTAACTGTAATTGAAAAAACTTTTTTAATTGGGGAATTGGGGGAGGGGAACAGTGTTGGGGAATCAGGGAAGGGGACCAGCCAAGTTGTTGTTCAGTCTTTGTTGTGGAGGGTGCCAGTTGCCATCTGGCTGCCCATCGGCAGCTTGTGGCCTCTAAACTCAAGCTGCTGTGTTCAATCTTAGTTGTTGGTGGGTGTAGCCACCATCCCATGTGGGAGTCAAACCGGTAGCCTTGTTGAAGAGTGCATGCTCTACCAACTGAGACATCCAGGTGGCAGTTCAGCTCAGGGTGCTGAGTTCAGTCTTAGTTGCGGGTGGGCATAGCCACCATCCCATGCGGGAGTCGAACTGGCAGCCTTGTTGTTGAAGAGTGCATGCTCTATCCACTAAGACATCCGGGCGGCAGCTCAGCTCAAGGTGCTGAGTTCAGTCTTAGTTGCAGGCAGGCATAGCCCACCATCGAACAGGCAGTCTTGTTGTTAGGAGTATGTGCTCTCACCATCTGAGCCATCCTACCACCTGTTGGCAGCTCAGTGGCAGCTCAGCTTGGGCACAGCTCACTGGCCCATGTGGGAATTGAACTGGCAGCCCTGTTGCTCAGAGTTCACACACTTAAGCTAACTCAACCAACTGAGCCACTAGGCTGGCCCTGTAATTGAAAATTTTTTAAAGGGGGGAAAAGAAGAAGAGGAATAAGAAGTCTAAATTTCTAGGTATAGAACAAATAAGTCATGAGGATGTAATGTACAGCATGGGGGATATAGTTAATAAACTGTGATAGAGTGGTAAGCGTCAGATGGTCGCTGGAGTTATGGTGATTGATCAATTCTTCAGGTATATAAATGTTCAACAATTATGGTGTACACCTAAAACTGATATAATGTTTTATGTTAGCTATATTTTTTAATAAAAAATTTTTTTAAAAGGGCCGGCCAAGTGGCACGGTGGTTAAGTGCTGGCCTGGGAAGCCAGCGGCCCCGGTTCAGGTCCCACATATGAGGGCCAGTGATACTACCCTCAAAAAAAAAAAAAAAGTACATTTTTAGGGCCGGCCGAGTGGCTCAGTTGGTTAAGAGCTCGCTCAAGAGTAGGAGCTGAGCTCTGAGCAACAGCAGTTCGATGCCCAGCCCGAGCTGAGCAGCAGCTGAGCTGCCAACAGGTAGCAGGATGGCTCAGCTAAAAAAAAAAAAATTAAAAAGAAAATGTGGTATACAGATATAATGGAATATTATTTAGCCCTAAAAAACACTTGTCTTACAAAATACATGGATAAATCTTGAGGGCATTGTGCTAAATGAAATGTCAGACAGAGAAAGATAAATACTGTATGTCCTCACTTATGTGGAATCTTTGAAAAGCTGAATTCGAAGAAATAGAGTAGAATGGTGGTTGCCAGGGTCTAGGGGTGAGGGAAGTAGGGAGGTGTTGGCCAGAGGGTACAAATTTCCAGCCATAAGATGAGTAACTTCTGGGGTTCTAATGTGCAGTATGGTGACAATAATTAATATTGTATTATATACAGTTGAATCTTGCACATGGATTTGAACTCTGTCCACTTATACATAAATGTATTTCAATAAATATACAGTCAGCCTTCCTTATTCACAGGTTTCTCATCTGTAGATTCAACCAATCTCAAATGGAAGACAGTATTTTGATTCTTGGTTGGGAATCCGTGGATGTGGAGGGCCAACTGTATGCATTGTTCCATGCCATTTTATATAAGGGACTTCAGCACATAAGGATTTTGGTATCTGCAGGGTGTCCTCGAACCAATCTCTCGTGGATACTGAGGGACGACTGAAGTTTTTGGGGAATCAAAAGTTACACGCCAATTTTTGACTACATGAGGGGTCAGCACTCCTAACCTTCACATTGTTCAAGAGTGAACTGTACTTGAAAGTTAAGAAAGTGGATCTTAAAAGCTACACACACACACACACACACACACACACACACACACACACACACACACACACACACAATCTTTGCCTGTAACTAACAGAAGAGTTGACTTAAGTCGTTATTTCCTGAGGCTCTGTAACAAATTATCACATACTAGATGGCTTAACACAACAGAAATTAATTTTCTCATAGTTCTGGAGGTCAAAAGCCTCAAATCAGTGTCATCAGAGCCATTCTCCCTCCAGAGGCTCTAGGGTGCATCCTTCCTCTTCCAGCTTCTGGTGGCTCCAGGTGTTCGTTGGATTGTTACCATGTAATTCTGATCCCTGCCTCCATTTTCTCTTCTTCTCTGTGCATCTCTCCTTTTTGTTTTCCTTATGAGGGCACTTGTCTTTGGGTAATCCAGGGTGATCTTAAGATCCTTTATTTAACTATATCTGCAAAGACCCTTTTTCCAAAGAAGGTCATATTCACAGGTTCTGGGGGTTAGGAAATAGATATATTTTTTGGGGGCCAAAAGATATATCAGGTATATATTGGCTTAAACAGTGAAGCCATTTTAATCCTCTTATGTAAAAAGTTTGTATGTAATAGGAAATATAGGATTGGTGTGGCTCAATGATCTCATCAAAGACCCAGACTCTCCATCTTTCCCAGCAGGTGATTTTTTGTTCTCAAGCTTGCTGCCTTATGGTTATAGGACAGTTGCCCCAGCTCCAGGCTTCACATCCCTCATAGAACAGTAAACATGGCAGGAAGGGAAAATGACTGTCCTGTTAGGAAAGGAAATCTCTCCCTGAAACCTCTGCAACTTCCCTGTATGCCCCATCGTGGCCTACCCAGACATATTATTGGCAAAGGGGAGTGGGGATGCCATGACTTTAGATCTATCAAGATACACATGTCCTGGGGGTACATTACCACATAGAAACTTGAGCTTTGATAACAAAAAAAGAAGGGGGAATGGCAGTTGGGTAGGCAACTAACATTTGTTACAATTCCTAAATGTATTTCCTTAAGATTACTAATTGTAAAACACCACCAACCCTTTTATCTACCAATTTACCTTAATTCCTTCAACCATTATTTATAAGAACTACTATATATTAGGTATTGTGATAGACTAGAAGCAGGAGCTCCAGGATCATCAAGCTATAGTCCCTGTCCTCAAGGAATACTTGGTTGAGTTGAATAAGAGATAAACACACCAATAATTCCAGGACAGTATGCCAAATGCTGTGTTAGAGATATTGTGCATGGTGCAGTGGGGAAACAGAATAGATCACAGGATCTTGCAAGTCAACCCCTTGAGTTGAGTTTTTGAGCAGCAGTTAAACAGAGAAAAGATATTCTGGATAGAGAAAAGAGCATGTGGAAAGATGATGATTGGAGAATATCACCATGCCTTTGTGGACTGCAAACATTTTTTTTTTTTTTTGAGGGCAGTGTCACTAGCCCTCATATGTGGGACCCGAACTGGGGCCGGTAGGCTTCCCAAGCCAGCGCTTAACCACCGCGCCACTCAGCCGGCCTACAAAGTACTTTTGTTTTTATTTTTATTGTTTTCTGAGCGCAGTGACACTGGCCCTCATATGTGGGACGGAACCGGGGCCGCTGGCTTCCCAAGCCAGCGCTTAACCACTGTGCCACTCGGCCGGCCCGAAACATTTTAATGTAGCTAGAGTGGAGAACTGTGTGGGTAGGAGGGCACATCAAGCTAGTGAGGTGAGTGGGAGCTAGATAGTAAAGGGCTATGTATGCTGAAATAAGAAAATGACACTCAATTCCGAAATTATGGGGATCCAACAAAAGATTTCAATCAGGGCTGGCCGAGTGGCCTGTTGGTTAAGAGTTGGCTTGGGACGCCAGCTCTGAGCATCAGGGTCCCGGTTTGGATCCCACATGAGGGCCAGTGATGCTGCGCCCTCTACAGCTAAGATGGTGAAGAACAGCTCGCCCTGGAGCTGGGCTGTTGTGAGTCACTGGCAACATAGGCTGCAGTGCAGCTGGCTGGCAGCTTTCATGAGCTGCCATGAGCAGCTGTCCAATGGCCAGTGACCAATCTGCCTCATCCGGGAAGAGCACAATGATAATACCAACATGGGCCAGTGAAGCGATGTCCTCCACAACTGGATTGAAGAACAAAAGGACAGCAACTTGTCTGTTCCCTTCCCCCAACTCCCCAATAAAATCTTAAAAAAAAAAAAAGATTTCAATCAAAGAAATGATCAAATTAGATTGTTTTAGAAAGACTACTCTGACAGTGGTTAGATGTTTCTGTGTGACTGGGTAGATGGTGAAATACCTGGCTCAAATGGATGGATCTCTCTCCTTCTATGCAATCTGTCATGCCACGTGTACTTACATGTCTCCATTTGGGGGATTTATTTTCATTTGATAAAAAAGATGCCTTTGGATTAGAAAAGAATACATCAAAATGTTACCAATGACCGTCTTTGGGGTGAGAACTCCAACTTTCTTATTGTCAAATTAAATTTTAAAATTTCACCATTCAAATTTTTGGTCATACTTCCAATTTCTTATCAACACACCACAATCTGGTAATCATTTGCTTATCAGTCTTTCCCCATAGATTATGAGGACCTCATAGTGAAAAAAAAATTGACCTCATTCATCTTGGTAGACCCACCCAGTACCTGGTGGATAGATGTTTAATGAATATTTACTGAATTAGGGTGCATAATATGTGTCTTTGTGTTTCTAATTTGCAGTAAAGTACCAATGCCTAATGAACCTTAGAGGAACTTTATTTCAACTTTTGGCAAATATACTACCAAAATCATAGTCCCTGGATGGCAAAAAAAAAAAAAAAAAAAAAATTCAATTTTCACAAACTACAGTATTCTTTTTGGCACACAAAATACTACACATTCACACACACACATATTTATATGTACACATACGTATTTTTTTTCCCTTAATAGGCTTAAAGATCCTTCTACCTCTGTACCTTTGGAAGAGGGCCAAGTCAGGTAGCTTTTCTAATTTACTGGTAAGAAAAGTAAGGATGAAAGTTCAAATAAGATCACCTAGTACTCCAAAAGCAGAACCAATTCTAGACACGGGTTTTAAAAGCTTTTATTTATTGTATTAAATATTTAAAATACTAAGACGGAAACTCTTGTACCCTAGAATTCTAGTCTGGGCAGAACTTTAGCGGCAGCTATAATTACTATATTCTTTTTATAAGCGATGTTTTGTTTATTTTTAAAATATTTTTTTTAATTGGGGAATTGGGGGAGGGGAACATCGTTGGGGAATCGGGGAAGGGGAACAGATAAGTTGCTTTTTGTTCTTCAGTCTAGTTGGGGAGGACGTTGCTTCACTGGCCCATGTTGGTATCGTCATTGTGCTCTTCCCGGATGAGGCAGATCGGTCGCTGGCCTCTGGATGATCGCTCACCGCGGCTCTTGGCAGCTCATGCTGGCTGCTGGCCACTCACTGTAACTTATGGCAGCCCACTGCAGCAGGGGCTGCAGCCTACACCATTGCTGGGGCTCGCACAGCCCAGCTCCAGGTGGAGCTGTTGTTAGCTGTAGAGGGCAGTGTCACTGGCCCTCATATGTGGGATCCGAACCGGGGCTGCTGGCATCCCCAAACCAGCTCTTAACCAAAGCACCACTAGGCTGACCCTACAAGCCATGTTTACAACGCCATGTTCCAGACATTGTGATGTGTTCGGCATCATCCCCACCCTTTTACTGTATTGCAGGGGTGGGGAAACCTAGAAATTTCCTCTGGCTCCCTTGCCAGCAAATTTCCTGTTGAGGGTTCTGTCAACTGTGGGCATGTGTAAGAGACTGGAAAGCTAAAGGAAGACAGAAACCATCTTCTAGCTCATGCAGTGGTGGCACCAGCAGATTTTTGCACCCTCTTGCAAAAGTAGGTTCCTGTGACACCTGGGTAGCTAAACATGGGCTCCCGGTAGTGGCTGCATGAGGAGCATGGGCACAAAGGAGCACAGTTCCTTTAAGTCATGGGCAGTATAGGTTCTTGCATGAGTTGAATTCTGCAAAGGCTCTGGGGGGAGAAAGCAGCTTCCTACAGTTCCTCCTCCCTGGGTGACATTACCTCCTCTTGCTCCTCCAGCCTTTCCAACAATTTTGTTATCTCATTTCCTGTATTAAATCCCTCCTTATGTAAAATACCTTGAGTAACTTCCATTTTTTCTGGTTAATTATATGGTATAACATTTTATCTAGCATTCCTAGAACCACAGAATGTACTATGCTGGGAAAATTATTTTTCCAGATAAGTTTAAACTTTCAGGACTAAAATAGCCATTTTCTCGAAAATTTTTACTAAATGATTCATATGTGGAAGACCTTTCTTCCTAAATAGACTACTACTTGAAATGCAATTTTTCCTTCTTTTCCATTATTATTACCATTGAATATTCACTGAGTATCTCCTTTGTTTTAGGCCCCACATTGAAGCTCTAGGAACAGATGGCATGAAATACCAGGCCAAATTCGTACTGACCACAAGCAGATACGTACAAGTTCAGCTGCAAAAACCTTTACTATAACAGTTACTAGAGATACAGAGATGATGATGACATGATTACTTTCCCCTAGACACTCTCACAGAAAAATTGTAAGCAAATCAATTAAAATAAATGATACAAAAATAGAATTACATACCACAGGCACAAACTGTACATAGGAAGGGGTTACTGACTAGGCACTGGGGACATCAGGGAAGGCTCTAGGTGTGGGCGGAAAAATACACTGGATCTTGCGGTATGAATAAAAATTTGTCAGGAAAAGAACAATGGCATTCCAGAGCAGAGAAGAAGCATGTACAAAGACAAGCGTGGTATCTAGTTTCCAAAGATGGGGGTGGAAGGTTTTCTGATAATTTCAACACTTTCACTATTTAAATACTATTTTCTTCAAACTTTTTCTTAAATGATTTATACATGGACCTTTCTTCTTAAACACAGCACATGAAATATAATTTTTCCTTCTTTTCCATTATCACTATCAAATATTTACTGAGTACCTGTTGTCTTATTGTATTATGACTCTAGGAACAGAAGGTATGGAACATCAGGTGAAGGGCTGACCACAAGCAGATATTTATACTGGAAAAACCTTTATTATGTGAGTTGCCAGGAATACTGAGACAATGATGATATGGTTTCTGTCCTCTAGGAGCTCCAACTGTAATAGAAATAGATCATAAACAAATAAGTTATAATACGGTACTACGGATCCAAAAATAGGAATATGTACCACAGGCACAAATGGTCAGAAAAGGGTGACTACACATGGAGGCATCAGGGAAAACTTTACATAGGAGCTAAAATTTAAGCTGGATCGTGCTGTAATGTTAGAAGTTTGCCAGGTGAAGAAGGGAAAGTCATTCCAGAGTGGGGAAGAAGCACACGCAAAGGTAGTAAAATGTAAAAGAAGATGGCATTATCAGCCCATACTTCAGTGCAGCTGAGAAAGTGTAAAAAAAGTTGAATTGTGTTGTGAAAGATACTTTACGGAATCCTTGGGAGCCTGGTCTTTATACTAGGATCACTGAGCAGCAGAGGAGTCTCATATTCAGGTTTGTATTTTAGAAAAACAACACTGGTAGCAAAGTGAAGAATGGATCAGAAAGAGGAGGAACTGGCAGCAAGACCAGTCAGGAGTCTGGAATAAGATTCAGGTGAGAATACTGATAGGCTGTAAAGTGAGGATTGTCTAGCCTCCAAGGCAGCATGACTGAAATACTGTAAAATAATTCCTTCATTTTCAAGGTGGAGGCTGCACTTTCTCCAAGGGTTATCCTCCTCCGCTAACAGCTGCTGACAGTACCACTGAGAACATGATCCTTAATTTCAGTATTCCATATAATGGGCCACAGCTACCAGATCTTGATTACTATTTGTGTAATAGTAGCCTTGCTGTTGGGATATGAAAAGGGGCCACCTTGCAATTAAAAATTTTAATTTGGCCTTGGTTTTTGATAGCTTATTCCAAAAAAATTCCAAAAACTCTGCAACATTTGGATAAGATGAAATTCTAGAAACCTAATGCGAGGTCATATATTTTTAAAATATACTTTCAACTATCTTGACAAAAAGTCTACATAAAGCCTATATAATAAGTCAACTTTATGAAATAGCTTCTGTAACAATAGTTCATAGTCTGCATAACCCTGAGTGAATCATTTGGACAATAGTGGACAGAAATAGGAAGCTAAAAATACTACCAGACATTACCTCTGCTTCCTTAGAGTGAGCTCTACAATTATCTTGCAATAGCACACAATTTTGCTATCCTCAGGCTGGCTTATAATTTTTTAAATGACTTTAAATAAAGGTATAAAGGTATACTCTTAAAGGTATAAAGAGTATTTTGGGGGGCAAAGTAAAATGATGCAGTGGAAGAAACATATAGTCCTTAGAACCACTTAGATTGAGGTTCAAGTTCTTTTTTTTTAAAGATTTTATTGGGGAATTTGGGGGAGGGGAACAGGGTTGGGGAATCGGGCAAGGGAAACAGACAAGTTGCTGTCTTTTTGTTCTTCAGTCTAGTTGCGGAGGACGTTGCTTCACTGGCCCATGTTGGTATCGTCATTGCACTCTTCCCGGATGAAGCAGGTGGGTCGCTGGCCTCTGGATGGTCACTCACCGCGGCTATTGGCAGCTCACACTGGCTGCCAGCCGCTCACGCTGGCTGCCGGCCACTCACTGTAGCCTACGGCAGCCCACTGCAGCAGGGGCTGCAGCCTACACGATCGCCGGGGCTCGCACAGCCCAGCTCCAGGTGGAGCTGTTGTTCACCATCTTAGCTGTACAGGGCAGTGTCACTGGCCCTCATATGTGGGATCTGAACCGGCGCTGTGGGTGTCCCAAGCCAGCTCTTAACCAATGCGCCACTCGGCCAGCCCAAGGTTCAAATTCTGAGGCCTCCAATTGCCAGAGGTTATTGTATTAATTTCTTTTAACCTGTTTCCTTATTTATAAAATGCTTATAATAAACACAGATGAAATTTTGCAGGGGCTATTATATGTATATTTCAACTGCAGACCTAAACCTAACACTAGTAGGCTTATAAAACATACCCTATCCTGTGTAATACACCAAATAAATGCTTCTGAAATAATGACCATTGTTGTCTCTTCTTACCTTACCTATGCTACGACACGGATCCTATACTTATTTTACTAAAATTAGTAGTTTACTAATGCCATAAATATGAAGTTAATGGGATTATTGAAAGATACTTGCATAACCAAATAATTTTGAGCCTAGTAGTCAGAGGATCTTTAGCTGCTTTAACAGCAAGCATAGTTTCTTCTTCCAACACTAGATACATCCTTTCTGATACCATCTCTCTCCCTCCACCTCTAATCCCCAATAAAAACCTCTCAATCCCACCAAGATTTTTTTCAGGTACATCTCCTCTTTCTATCTCCACTACTAACTCCATGTCAGTGACAAACGAGTGCTATTCATATGAAGTATACAAAAACAAGAAACATACTAGATAATATGAAATTGAAAGGAAATATACACGAATTGTATTATTTTACAATTCACTGCATTATGCATAAGACATGAAGTTTCTAAATAAAATACCATATTGCATCTTGTATGTCTACTATCTTTAAAGGTATACCTGTGATACCAGTCTGCCACCCTGGAATGTCAATACCTACCTCACAGGGATGATGAGAAAGTAATATATGTAAAGATCTAGTACAAAAGTACTGATCCCCTTTGTTCACGTCACACTTATATATATTACAAATTATTTTTATTTGAGCACTCCTACTATACTGCTTCCCTTATTTCAGTTCTCAACATATAGATCTGTACACTCAAAAAGACATGCTTGTTAGGGATCAAACAGATATTGGCACACCTATGTTCATAGAAGCATTATTCACAATAGCTGAAAGGTGGATGCAACTCATTCATCGACACGAATAAAAAAATTTGGCATAGGGTCGGCTGAGTGGCGCGGTGGTTAAGAGCTGGTTTGGGATGCTGGCGGCCCCGGTTCGGGTCCCACATATGAGGGACAGTGACACTGCCCTCAAAAAAAAAAAAAAAAGAAAAAAAAATTTGGCATATACATAAGAGTATAATCTATTATTCAGCCATAAAAGGAATGAAGTTCTCATAAATGCTACAACATGGATAAAGCTTGAAAGCATTATGCTAAGTGAAATAAGCGAGGTGCAAAAGGGCACATACTGTGTGATTCCACTTATATGAGGTACCTAGAATAGAATTCACAGAAACAGAAAATAGAATAGAGGTACCAGGAGAAGGGGGAGAGAAGAATGGGGAGTTGTTTAATGGGTTATAGTGTTTCCGTTTGGGATAATAAAAATGTTGTGGAAAAAGTGATGATGGCTGCACCAACAATATCAATGTACCTAATTTTATATTTATATTTAACCACAAAACAATTTTTAAAAATTTTTAAATAAAATTGTTAAAAGATATACATAGTAATGACACATTACTTAAACTGGGTGTGGCTAGGATTTCTGGGTGAAAAGCGGCGAGCAAGTAGATTTTTAAGCACTGGACTGGGTTAGGGGGTGAAAGGATCAGAAGATGTAAAGTTAAGAGCCACCTTTAAGATCTTTCTGGAAAATATATTGTAATCTTGGGCTATTCTCTCCAAATCTTTTCATCTTTTTCCACTGAGACCATGTGTTGATTCCAACAGAGGTTCAGTTTCAGTCTTTGCCCCAGTACACTGTCCTTAAAGTAAAAACCTAGATGTTCTAAGGCAATGATTCTCAACAGGGGGTGATTTTGCCTCTCAGGGGGGACACTTGGCAATATCTGGAGACATTTTTTGGTTGTCACAAGGTTGCGGGGGGATGTGTGTGAGCTACTGGCATCTAGTAGATATAAGCCAAGGATGCTACTAAACTTCACACAATGCACGACAAAGAATTAACTGGCCCAAAACACCATAAAGCGGAGGTTGAATATCCTGTTCTAAGGTTTTACTAAGTTGCTTGATTTCTGGTAGAAATTGATCATGAGTTAAAAATCACCTTCTTTGCTTCCCTGCTTTCTCTTTCATTTACATCTTTTACAGAAAAAGGCAAATCTAAGCACATGCTTTGATGACAAGTGGTGATAAGTGAGAGGAGGCTATTTATACTGCCATTCTCTTCACCATGACCAATCCTATCCAGAATATTCTATGCCATGGGGCAAGGTAACAAACAGAGGGGGTCAAGCTGTTGGGAACAAAGGAGAAAGAAAGAAACAAACAATCCAAGTAAAGCCAGTGCAAAGCAGTACCTATGCTATCTGGATTAGATAATTTTTCATGGAGACCATTTGGATATGAGAAAATATCCATGTACCTAAATAAGGTTATAACAACAACAACAATTTAATTCAATTAAAAATTTAAATCATGGTTTTTCCACAACTAAGTATACTATTTATAAACTCAACATACTATTTATAACCTAAAACTTACATTTCTTTAGAGGAGCAATAGTATAGTAAGTACATAATACTATTAGTAATAAGACCAAATACTTCTGCTTTTATTGTCCTCTTGTATGATATTAAATAACAACAGACCTGCTATAGCAAGTATAACTCATTTGGTATAATTTAGATATTTTGGGAAACTCATTAACATTCTCAGACCACTAGGTCAGGGGTTGGCAAACTTTTGATATGGAAGAGCCGCCAGGGGTCAGCAAACTGCAGCTTGTGAGCTGCAGGCTCTGAGGTAAAGTGGAAACTGAAAATAAAACTATCATAGTTTCATTTATAAAATTTTTAAAGGATATTGTTCACATAATGGTGATTATGTAAAAATATATTTATGGCTCTGGAGTAATTTTTAAATTGTTGTGAGGGACAAGATTGGCTCTTCCAGGGGTCGGCAAACTTTTGAGACGGAATGCACCCAAAGAGCTGCATGTGGCTCGCAAGCCGCAGTTTACTGACCCCTGCACTTGACCATTAGGGTAATTCATTAGTACTCATTAAAAAGGTGATTTCTTACAAACATTGTGGAAAACTGACAAGTATATACTAAAACTGAATACATGCAGAGCCCATGAGCCAGTAATTCCACTCCCAGTTACATAGTCAACAGAAATACATGTATACAGTCACCAAAAAGGCACATATAAGAATGTTCTCCACAGCATTATTCAGAATAGCTCAGAAGTAGAACTTCCTCAAATGCCCATCAATAGGAGAATGGATAAATTTTGGATATAACAAAATGGATAAATTAATGGAATACTATTCAGCAATGAGAATGAACGAACTACAAATACATGCAACAATATAACTGAATCTCACTCTGGAAGGCTGGATAATGGCCTCCAAAGATATCCAAGATCTAAACTCTGAAACCTGTGACTGTTATCTTATATGGCAAAAGAGACTTTGCAGAAGCGATTAAATTAAGGATCTTGAAATGGGCAGAGCAGATTACCCTGGATTATCCAGGTGGTCCCTAAATGTAGGGGCAGAGGAAGATTTGACTATAGAAGATGATATAATGATGAAAGCAGAGGCTTTGAACATGGACAAAGGGGCCACAAATCAAGGAATACAGGCAGCCACTGGAAGCCGAAAAAAGGCAAGAAAACAGATATCCCACTCAAACAACCTCCAGATTCAGGAACCAACTGTGCTTTTATACCTTGATTTTGGCCTAGTAAAACTTAAAACTGATTTCGGACTTCTGTTCACCAGGACTGCAAGAAAATAAATCTGTGTTAAGCCACTAATTTTGTGGTGATTTATTATAGTGGCATCAGGAAACCAGTACACTCACAAATATAATGAGCAAAAAAGAGTATATTATATATGATCGCATTTACATAAAATAAGTTAGACAAAATTAATTTATGGTTTTTAGAATTCTAAATAGTAGTTACTTTTGTGGAGGAAGAAGATGGTGTTAAGATAGGGGCAAGAGGAGGGCTTCTGGGGTGTTCCTAGTGCTTGGTGTCTTGGTCTGAGGGCTGGAGATGTGAGTATGCTTAATTTGTGAAAAACTTTATTTGTGTACTCTTCTATATGTATAGTAAATGCAGCTTTGAAATTGGTACCTTTTCAACATTTATCAATCTGATATTCTGCTGAAAAAGACAGATATATATTCAAGGAGGTGGGGAAAATACTGAACAATAACTTTATTTCTCAAGAACCCTAAAGATTTCTCTCTCCAAAAGATTTTAAAAATATCAACAACAGACATAATAGCAACTTTTAAGTGCTAAAAAACAAGCTAAAAGTAAAACATTGCTTAATTATCTTTGTTTTACCTGGACTCTAGGAGTGTAAATTACAAAAAATACAAGTAAAACCACATTTTCTAAAATAACAGTAAACAAAGGAGAAAGTCAGATACTACATAACAAATGATCAAAACGTCTTGGGCCTACGATTCTTGAAACTAGTAAAAATGTTAATAACAGAAATCTCCTGCCATTAATCTGTATAGATCATTAAATATAAAAACAATTTATAAAACACATCAGGATTTTATTGCTTGAAGAATACAGCATATGAAATCACAAGAATGTCAAAATGCAAAGTCACTAGCCTTCACACATATAATACATTATCAGATGCAGTAAAATATTAATTAACCTGAACTCTGCATCAGAAAAAAAAAGGTGTGGAAACATATCTAAGTTGTTTACTTAAGAAACATATATACTTAAAATAGCAAGTATAAGGATGTTACAGTACAAATTAGAAAAGCCAACACTTATTAACTTATTGTTTCTTAGAGTAGACGACCTTTGGTACTTAAACTTTAAAAAAAACAAAAACAATCCCTTCTATCTTGTCCAAAGCACTTTACAGATACAATAGCAACTTCAACTTAAAACATTCAACAAGATTAATCTTTTTGTGGCATGGGAGAAGTGTATTTAATAAACGTATGACAATATTTCACTTTTTCTAAAACTGCAGAACATGATCATTAAGAAATCCAACACTTGTAAACTTTACTTACTTAGCTCTCCAATTAAAATTAGAATCCTGGCAGCCGCAATCTATCCTTGGGCTTGGTAAATACAGAAATTTAAATGATTTGGCAACTGACGGGAATTTAGATTACTTCATATTATGTTGAGTGGCTTTTCCATTTTGTTTCCAAAATACAAACAAGATGTCATTTCTTCAATACACTGGCTTCCTATAAAAACATTGTCATACTTTATTTATTAGACACAAATTAAAGCTCCTCCCTTTTAACCAGCAGGTCAAAACTAAGTTTTATGTTTCATATAGGGCTGATCAGTTATGACATGCTTTTTAAAACAAAACAAATCATTTTTTAAAGCTATCATTCAATTATGATGAAGGAGACAATAATGCCATCTCAAAAGGAAGCATTGGACACTCTAGGCCATTTAGTCAAGAAAATGTAAAAGTAATTGCTAAAAACAAACAGTAAGTAAACTATAAGTTAAATTACAAAAAAATCCCTCTTTTATAGCAAGCATGCTCATTAACTTTCATTTCTTTCTCCCAGCAAAGATTTGAATATTCACGAACCTCAGTTAAACCAATCGAACCTAAGCAATTGTTTCACAAGTTCCAATAAACATGGATGGACTAAGCGAGTAATACTATTAATAATTACTGGAGTGAAATAGTAAGCATCATGATAGTCTTCAAAACTGGGCAGTCTTTGAAATGTAATAGTGTAGCTCAAGATGAATTATGCCATAATAAAACAGTAGTTTTTACCTCTACATAAAACAAAAACAAAATCAAAAACATAACCCACCAAATTTATACAATTACTATTGAACATACTCCTTCCTAGTTTTTCAATGTCTTGTTATGAAATTTTTTTAAACAAGTACATTTATGTGAGCATATATATGTGTGTATATATATATATACACACACACATATATATACATATATATATACACACACATATGTATGTGTATATATCCTGTATATATACTCATTTTAAAAGCCAAAAAAATCAGATACTACAGAACTGAACTCTTTTGTTTTTTCATCAACCTGATCTAATGTCTATTGTATAACATGGCACCCCCCAGATAATTTAAAATTTCCAATTTTTAGTTTAGTTAAAAGGGCAGAGGAAACACAAATGCAGATTAAGAATTTCTGTATAAATTTCACTGCGTTTTTATAAACTTGAGTTTTCTGTAACACTGTTTATTGATCAAATAAAGGACTCACTGCTATCTAAAATATCATAAACACCATTAAAAATTCAAAATTGATATTACACTGAACCTTAAATTTTCAATAGTTCAAAGAGACAGTTTTTACATGAATAGCACACAATAGATGTAACTTAATAGCAAACATTCCTAGAATACCAACTGGCAAGTCCACCAAGATGCATACAAAGTTACAGATAAGCATTTCTTTCACTGTTTTCTTGTGCAGGGTTAAACACATTTATAGAGGAAATAGAACCTCAGCTGGTGAATTTCAGATATCATCATCATCTTCTTCATCCTGAGAAGATCCTGCCTGGTTAGATGCACTGGCTGAGGCAGCAGCAAGCTGAGCTTGTTGGGCAGCTTGCTGCATTTGAAGCCATTCCTGCTGGGCCAATTCTGCTTGCTGCTGTCTAGCCTAAACATCAAAAACATAAACAATTTTTTAAAAACCCACAACATACACACTTTGGTTAATGGTAGACTGAGCCAATTGCGATTTTGTCATTATCAAATTCAGATATTTTCTAACCACTATATTGTACATCTGGAAAACAGGAGCTCTATAAGGTTGGATCTCTTATTGATAATCTCCTTTTATGTCACATAATGTAGGATCTTTGGATCAATTAAAGAAGCTGGAAAAAGTTGACAAAAATCACAATATTCTCTCTTCGGTTTCTTTATCTGTGTTTCTTTCTTCCTTTTGTTTCACTTGATTCTTCTGTCCTCTCATCAACTTACAATTTTGAAGTAAACATTTTTTAGTTTACAAATTAGTTTAAAATCTCTCTAGTATAGTATTTCTAACTCTTAGGGAAAAGTATTATACATGAATGCAGTAGCTACCTTGATATTTCTTTTTTGAGTTTCTATCACAGCAAGTGATATATACATCTCTCTATATATACATCTCTCTTTTTCTGTCCCTTTCTTCTCTCTATAAATGCACACATGCACACATACACGCACACACACACCTTTCCCATACACATATTATTAGTGAAAAGACACTTATCAAGGACTGAATTTAAGTGGGATAGTTAAAATCCATTCATCTGATATATTCTCTATAAAAACCACAGCATTTTAGAAAGCAAGATGCAGTCACATGCAATATGTGCACTGTTGCAATGGCTAAGACCGCTTCTCAATTTACATATATTGTTGAAACAGCTTAGGCTTCTTCCCAATTTAATTTCATCCATTAGCAGACAAACCACACAGAGAAGGGAAAAATATGTCTGTTCTTGAAAAGATCATATAATTTCCTATTAATCTGTACCAAAACAATGCCGTTTCTCCCTCTGCCTTTTCTCAGAATTGCTCCTTAAGCCTGGCTCATACACTCCCTTATGCATGGCCAAATCCTAGTTATCGTTTAAAACACAAATTAGTCTTTCTTGGCCCTTCTATGTCATATTTTGTGCTCTATATTATCTGCCATAATTCTCTATGCATTTCTATACCTATTTACTTTGTTCTCTAATTATCTGAGTATATATATTTTTCTCCACTAGACTTGAGAATAGTAACTGTTTTCATAGTGATTGTTGGATTCCCAACACATAGGTCCCCAGTATTTTTTGAATGAATGCTTTGTGGGAAAACAGTGATGCTCAGCATAACCTCTAACATTAAGATTTTACCACGTACATTCCTAACTTTTCTTAATAACCTGTCAAGAATTTATCATCCAAATATTTCTAGAGAATTCTAATCAGGTCATTATTATACTTTAAAAAAATAATTGTTACCATTTAAGTTCAAATTTCTCAGCCTAGAGTTCAAGGTATCCCAAATTACTGCCTGCATCAACCTCTCTCTCTAATCTTTTTTTGTAACATGTACTTTGTGCTCAAAAAAAAAGTAGAACATAAAATGTTTTCCAAATATACACTATCCCTCCCATTTTTGCTACTTTTTTACTCATGGTGATATTCATTCTACTTGAAATTTCCTGATTTTCACTTATTGAAATTCTACTCTTCCTTCAAGTCAAACTGAAATACTATTTTTCCACTAAGTTTTTTCCTGATTCCTCCTAGTATCATTCAGGGTCTAATCAGGAGACAGAAGTCACATTAATTAGGGGAACAGAAAGAATGCAATATAATGTTAATCAAGTATAAAGTTGGTAACTAGGTAACTGAAAAAGCTAGAAAAAAAACCCACTAAAGAATGCAGGTGGCAACTACAGAGAGCAGCCACCCACCCTAAAACTGGAGGAGCAAGGGAAAGGCTGGAATTTTTTAAACTTAGAAGCTTGGAGGAGCGACCTATGGAATTGATCTCTGAAGAAGGGGCATATATTGGTACTAGAGGCTCTGAGCTTGGAGGAGGGTCCCAAAGTTTGAGACTCACATCCCTGAGGAAAGGGATGAATGAATGTTCAGGCTCGTTCAGTATTAGAAAAAGTGCAACAGAAAAAAACTGATGCAGCCAGGATGAAGAAGCATTGCTAGGCTGCTCAAAGAAACTGGAAATTAACAGGAAGTAAAAGAAAGGAACCCAAGTGCCTCCACCTTCCTCTAGCCTGGCAATCTCCCTCTGGAGCCCCCTACTGGCATCAGTCTAACAGTAGTCAGCTAGAAAAAGTGGAAATGTGGTTTGCAGAGTACTAGACCCTGCCATAAAGTGGAGCATAGAAAGGCGGGTTTCAGGCTGAGACAACTTGGTAATTGGCACATTCCTGTACCACCCAAACTACATGTGATATTTCTGCACTTCAGATCTCTTTATATCTTCCTCATGAAAGTGGTCAGCCTCATATTACAGTTGTTAAGTGTACCTACATAATATCTCCCCTACAAAAAATTTTTTTTTAGGAAATGACAAAGCAAGTATTCGCTCTAATAACTACTTTTACCCATTTTTATAAAGAAATATGGAAAACAGTTATTTTAACACACAGGCATATTTACTTTTATGGCAGGAATACCCAGAGTTCAAAATAGACTAAGATTGCTTCACAAAAAAATTTTTTTAAGAATTTATAAGAAGCTTGTAGGGCAAAACATACATGTGAATTTATCAACTTACCTACTCTGTGACCTAATTAACTATAGACAGGTACAATTTTGTAGCACAGAAAAAATAATTTCAAGTCTGCATACACATTTTATTGTAACTGTACTTGATATCACAGTTTATTCAATGATCTGCAAAGACATGTACTGGTTATATTTAACATTTAACTGACTTTTTTAGGTACCATGGTCTCAACCAGTTCCCATACTTTTTTCTCTGAACGTAAAAGCATTCCTATGGTTTAAAATCATTGTTAATTGATAAATTGTATTTGTATTAACTTCTACAAATGAAAAATTTCAGTGGTATTTATTCTGATTTCCTTTTGCCCTCTTGCCTCTTACCCAATCCATCCCAAGGAGTTTCCCTCTAAAATAGAAGTGTAAAAAGAGAGGTAAATAGACATATACTACCTAATTCATTTCTTCTTTTGGATATTTTCATTATGTCTTAATATTCTCACTCCCACATAATAAAATGACTCATTTATAGTTTATAGTTAACTTTAATATCTATTTTTAATGTTTCCCCCTTTCCAAATATTTGCTACTAGCAGTGAAAGGCAGCTTCAAATGAGGCTGCTATTGGGTTAGCATTTAAAAATAAAGTCTAAAAGATGAAGTGAAATGATAAAGTGATGAAAAAGATGTTATATTTACTTATCAGTTCTTTTTACATTTAGGACTTAATTAAGTACTTTGTACTCTAGGGAAGAAGTACTAGGCAGCTGCTATAATTTTACCTCTCTGATGATTTTCCTCACTAGAGCAAAGAATCTTCACCCATTGGTCAGGGCAAGAAAAGAGGGTGATAAGGGAGAGGTAATAAAAAACAGATGACAAGGGGAGACAGGTAAAGACAGATTTGGCAGGCAGTCAATTATTTCTTTCACTCATCTTTTTGCCCTGAAAAGGATAAAGCATGTTCCACTTAAAAGTTCCAAAATAACTTTAAGTAAACAAAATGGTGGCTAGAGTTTTAGCATGGTATTGTCGAAAGAGCACATATTTTGGAGTCAGAAGATACGAGTTTGAATTGAGAGACTCCAATTTCCTAACTGTATGAACTTACCTGTTTTATTTAACTCAATCCTTCCTGGTAAACTAAGCTCCGTAATGATAGGAAACTGTCTCTGTCATATACTGTTGTAGCCAAGCACCTAGCACTGTGTCTGATGAATAATGAGGACTTTAGTAACTATCTGTAGAACAAATGAGTGAATGACTTCATGCAAGTTTCTCCATCTCTGAGTCTGTTTCTTAACGTGTTAGTAGGTATTGTAAAACTTATATTATTCAGAAAAACTCTGCAAAGTATGTAAAGTATCTAGCAGAGCATCTTTTTCCTTTTATTATCAAATATTTAATTTGCAATAGCAGAGAATCAATGAATAAGTCATTCATTTACTTTTTACCATTGCTCCTTGTTATCTCATATTTATATGGATTATAACACTGCTTGCATGTGTTCACAACTACCTCAAAGGCTTATCCTCTTTGGTGCTTGTGTCATAGGTTTTGTGAGGATTAAATGAAATAACACAGGTAAATTATTTGGCAACATGATTAACACATGGTTAGAACTCAATAAATGTTAGTACTTTACTTTCTTACTAGTTTGAATGCTATCTGGTGTCTAGTGCCTGATAACACTTAACATTCGAATTCTTTTGATGTAAACCAAACTGGCTGCTAAAACTTCTAAGTGATCAATTATGGCGCTAATCTAGAAGAGATTATCTAAAATGATACTTCCCAGTTCTAATGATAACTACAGTAACTGGTAGGAAATCTCACTTCTTCTATTTAACCCCAAACTGCCTTACAATTTCAAATAAGAAGCTAGAATTTACTTGAGAGGCGTGTCTTAGTTGAGAAGCCAAATCCTAGTAGGGAAAAAGTTTCAAATTCTCTCCTCCTTTTTTTTTAAATATTAGTACTCAGGTACTAATCCGAGTTCACAGACTGGGTTATTAGAATTATTAAGAGGCAAAAAAAAGTAAGAGCTGCTTCACTAGCCCTTCAAAAATTTTTAAAGATTGGAGTGTTTTAAAAGTGTATTAAAGATCTAATTTAACTACAAAGTAGATGTTAATCAGATTTTCCTTATATACCACTCATCATAAAATTTGTTAAGAGTATTTTCTCACCAGCCCATCATTTTAAATCATAAGAATGTTAGGTAAACTTTTCATGCTTTAAAAATAGCCATTCTGTCTGAGAAAACATCCAAGTAAAAAACAGTAGTTATTTAGCATTGTTCTCCCTAGAAAACAGGTTGCTACAAATATTTACTTTTATATGAAATAACTGGCCAAATAAAGTCAAACTGGCCATCTCTAAGCATCAAACTCTATGATCAAATGATCAGCCACAGAAGGAAAATCCTTTGGGGTACATTGATTTAGGAAATGATTTCAGAAACTAATCTGATTTCTATTAATAAACAGGGTAGGATTCAGATGAAAAGAATTTAAAATGCATTACTTACTTTTGCAAATAATTCCTGTTGCTGCCTCAATAACTCTTCTTCAGGAATGCCAAGGTTTTCCAAACGCGAATTGGCCTTTCTTCTTTTTAATGCTACAGTCTTGCATTCTTGTAAGACTTCTTTTACTTCGCTGATATAAGAACCAAAGCCCAAACTTTCTAGTGCTAGGTAAATGAAAATACGAAAACATGAAAGAGTGATAAAATACAGCTATCCTCCACATATGGAACTTTTAAGTTTTTGTTTTGTATTTTTTTTTTTTTAGAGGGGAGGTTGTTGTTTTCTAATAATTTTACCGATTTCATAGTTGCACAGTAATTATCTGGATGGCTAAGACAAATTAGTTAATTACTAATTTAAGTAAATTAGTTAACTGCAAATTAGTTAAAACTTAAAAAATATTTCAAAGCACAGGCCTTGACTTTTCCTTTTCTTTCTGACTAATTTTTAAAAAACCAAAGCATTCCCTGTGAGGGAAAAAAAAGTCCAATGTAAGAACATGTGGTTTTAGTACGAAAACATTTTTCCTATACCACTCATAGTAAATCGAACATTATTAAGTCAGTCAGCTTCTCAAATACCAAAAAAGCAAATATTTGGAATATATTTGTTAATAACATATTCTGTGCCATTTGGCTTGGAAAAAATAGGCTGGTAACACATGCTCTAAGTTTTGGTAGGATAGGATGAAAGAATAGATAAGCTCTTTTGTTCAATATGTCAACAGTACTATTTTTAGCAAAGACACTCAAACTGCCAAGTTTAAGAAATACTGGTGGAAATAACTTCTGAAATTCAGCATTTATATTCAGCCAACAAGTTTCCCTTGAAAATTAAACTTAACAGGAAACACTATGAAAACATTTCAAGTGATGTGGCAGAAATACTGGGATAGAGGAAGATTATAAGCTTAGAAGAAACATTAACAAAAAATTCTCTGCCTTATTTTTTTTACATTTTGAAAGATTTTACAAAAAAAATGAAATTCACTCTCTAAATGCTTTCTGTAATCCAGAAAGACAAGGTATAAAATTTCCTTTTGGCTCACAGTATATAAGATTGTATTTTATAGTTGCTTATATGTTGACATTTTGAATGATTTCAACTTTATCTCAAATGCTAAACTAGTTTCATCAATCTTTAGAAATAATCTGATGCCAAAAAGCAGAATACTATTACATGAATTTTAATTAAGTTAACTTATGGACTCCTCTTGCCACCTCCAAAAAAACTACAGTAAGGCATTATTCTGAGTTCTATCAAATTAACCACCACAGTCTTCTGGTCAAGATGGTGGAGTAGGTAAACACTGCTGGCTTCCTCCCATGACCACATCAAAATTACAACTAAATGATAGAACCACTCTTGAGAACTACCTGAAGACTAACTGAACTAAGGATACAGAGAAGCCACAACAAAGGGTAGTTAAGAATCTGGAAGGACATCTCTGGTGCAGAGGTCCCCACTGAGGAAGGAGGGGTTTCAGCCCTACACCTAGCTCCCCAGCCCAGAGCATTAATGCTAGGAAGAGGAGTCCCCACAACACCTGGTTGTGAAAATCAGTGGGGATTCCATCTGGGTGAGATGGATGGTTGCTGTAGACCCAGGAGTCCTCTTAAAGGGTCAGAGCACAGACTCACTCATTCATAGACACTCACCCTGAGGTCCTGGGAAGCAGCTACAAAAGCACCAGGGACAGGGCCGGCCGAGTGGCGCATTGGTTAAGAGCTGGTTTTGGGACGCCAGCGGCCCCGGTTCGGATCCCATATGTGAGGGCCAGTGACACTGCCCTCTACAGCTAACAACAGCTCCACCTGGAGCTGGGCTGTGTGAGCCCCGGCGATGATGTAGGCTGCAGCCTCTGCTGCAGTGGGCTGCTATAGGCTACTGTGAGTGGCCGGCAACCAGCGTGAGCGGCTGGCAGCCAACGTGAGCTGCCAATAGCCACGGTGAGCGACCACAGAGGCTGTTGACCCATCTATCTCATCCGGGAAGAGCGCAGTGATGATGCCAACATGAGCCAGTGAAGCAACATCCTCCGCAACTAGACTGAAGAACAAAAAAGACAGCAACTTGTCTGTTCCCCTTCCCCAATTCCCCAACGCTGTTCTCCTCCCCCAATTCCCCAATAAAATCTTAAAAAAAAAAAAAAAGCACCAGGGACATATGGGGGGGAACTGAATTGTCTGGCTTCAGGGAGAGGGCTGGAGGGGCAGCTCCTTCAGGGACTAAAGTGCTAGCAAGTGCCACTGTTCCTTTGTTGAGCTCTATCTAACCCCACCCAGCCAGCAGGCACAGGCAGATGCCAAATGTGAGTCTCCATCAACTTAACTAACACTGCTCTTGAACCATCCTGGTGATTCTCTGAAACCCCACCCCATCCAATTCACATACTGCCTGGAACTTCTTTCAGAGGCTAATCCACACAAGTGGCCAGCCTAAGACTATGCTGCAAACTTTCCTAAAATCTCTCAAACCACAAACAAGCAGAAGCTGGTCTTAGTGTGCCCTGTATCTCTTGCTAAGCAGCCTCAAGCCCAACACTAGTGGCAGCCAGCCTCAGTTCATAGCATAACCACTCCCAGGCGCCTCCATGCCCAACACTGTCAGCTACCAACTGCAGATCACCTTGTAGTTCCTACCAACTTGGCCCCAGGCCTGGCACAAGCAGGAGCTGACCTTGGCCTGCACCAGAGCCCCACCCAAGAGGCTCCAGAATCAATGCACCTGGTGCCAGCTTCAGACCACACCAGAGCACTAACTAATTAGCACCACAAATGACACACCCAAAGGGTGGACTCAGCAGACACCAGAGCCTGGCTAGAGCAAATCCTGCTCTGTGGGGTCAGCCCTGGTACAATAGCTTATTTGCTATAGTCACTGCCAATCCTCATAGCCGGTCAGCCTGAGAGTCAATCCCACCCAAGGACATGCCAATAGCAATCAAGGCTCAACTACAACAGGAGAGAACACACAACCCATGCAAGGGACATCTGGAGCACCTGGCTCTGATGAACTGGGAGGCTGTGCCACAGAGCCCCACAAGACACCTACTACATAAGGCCACTCTGCCAAAACTGGGAGACATAGCAGATCGACCTAACACAGAGGGTGCCTAAAAATGTATACACATTTTAAGAAAGGCAAAAACTGTATTAAAATTGTACTACTTAATATATACCGATAACAAAAGATGAATACAAGTCACATTTGACTTCTGCAATTACAAGAGGTGCTCAAAGTGGTTACCATCAGCATCCAGACACTTCTGATTACAGTGAACTACTGCTTGAGCAACGTTGACCAAAATGTCCACTTGTATCGCTGCATATCCCATTTCAATTTTTTTCCCAAAGTACCACCAGTGTAGCTGAATTTCTACAGTATACTACATCCTTTAAGGTCCCCCACAGGTAGAAGTCAAGGGGAGTTAAGTCAGGAGAATGTTCTCGAATTTCAAATACCACCTCAAAGTGGTCTTGCGCTCCTCAAATGACAACTGTGCTTCCACCATTTTCTTTGACTCTCTTGCCTGTCGCATGGTGATTCTAGCATTCATTCAACAACATCTTTTGAACAAATGTCGTACTACACATTGCTACCGTAATTCAACTTTGAAAAGTAATACATAGATAACATCTCTTAAAATGTGTATACATTTTTTTTTTGGTACCCCCTGTACATAGAAACAAACAGAGAGGCAGCCAAAATGAGGAGATAAAGAAACATGTACCAAATGAAAGAACAGGACAAGACACCACAAAAAAACCCAAAACTAAACAAAATGGACACAAGCAATCTACCAAATACAGTGTTCAAAACACTGGTTATAAAGATGTTCAATGAACTTAAGGGGAGAGTAGATAATCTCAGTGAGAACCTCAACAAAGAGATGGGAAACATAAAAAGGAACCAGTTAGAAATGAACACAATAACTGAAATGAAGACTACATTAGAACATTAGATGGAATCAACAGCAGACTAGATGAAGCAGAGGATCGAATCAGCAATTTGGAAGACAAGGTAGCAAAAATCACCCAATCGTAACAGCAAAAAGGAAAAATTTTTTAAAATGAACATAACAAATACAATTTCACTTAGTTTCTCTTCACTGCTTAGAAGATGGAGGGGATTTTCCACCTCTTCTACCACAGGGATGATGTCATGAGGGGGGACTGTGAGCTGTAGGCCTGATGTTGGGAGATCACTAAGCTGGGGCCGTGCCCGGCCCAGGACCAAGGTTTCCCTGTCTCCTTCCAGTTTGGGCTCAGCTTTGTCATTTCTTTACCATGTGCATTGTCATAGGTACTGCCCAACATGCAGCAATCAACCAGAGCCATCTGAACTAGCTGTGCTGGGTCCCTAATGCCCCATTTACCATATGGATACCCATTCCTACCACCAAGGAAAATGTGACAATAGCCACAGTGATAGGCTTACTACCTAATATTCAGCAGATCTCTTTCAGATGTTTTTTGTGAGGCAATTGGGTGGGCCAGCAGCAGCCACACATGGTGCCCCTAGGGCATCACACAGAATATTTCTCAGGCCCTGAGCCCAGGGTGTTTTAAGACAATTTCAAACAGATCTGGAGAACATGGAAAGGGAAATCATGACCCAGAAGGAGTAGCTAGAACTCACTTATGAATACCTAAAACTGAGTTACATAGAGAACAGCCTGTTAACTGAGCTCTAATATACTGACCTTCCAAATACCATAAGCCAATACTAGGGTTAACATTTTCCTCCTGAGTTTTATGTTTTCCTGGATCTGAGTTATTTATGTTTCTATTTTCTTTTCTACCTGAGTTCCCTACCTGAATGTATCACTAGCCTGAGCCACTGTCTTAACTTCCAGGTCATCTAACAGAATGATCTTTAACTTGAAAATACATTCCTTAGATAAATCAATTATCTACTCATGTAGCCTTCTTTTGCCTCTGGAAAATCTGTTCTTTCCATTTATTGTATAATCATTTGGGAATGGATTTGTTACATGGTGTGATATAGATGTTCAATTTCATTTTTTTTCCACTGGCATAATTCCTTATAGCAGCACAGTACATTGAAGAGGCCATCCTCTCCCACTGATTTATAATGCTGAAATAAATCAAGTTGTCATATCTGAATGGGAAGTTTTGGGTATTTTTTAGTGTTCTATTCCAGTCATACATATGTTTGACTATACCACAATGATATAATTATAACTTTATAATTAAAATAGCCTTTCATAATAATTATATAACTTTACAATTAACTTAGCAATTCATAAGACATATTCATCCAATTTGTCCTTTAGGGGTATCTTGGCTTTTCTTGGGACTTCTGGCCTTTCACATAAATATTGCAATCAACTTATTATTCCCCAAATAAATTCTGTTGTGATTTTTACTGGAAAAAAAGTTAACCACCACATAATTCTTGGCCTCAAGGAGCTTGGGGTATAGTGGAAAATTAAGTGAAAATTAGGTAGCCTGCATTTTTTAACTTGAATTGACATTCTTTTTTAAGTGTCAATGCTAGAAGCCAACATTTCTATCTTTTTTTTGTTTTTTAAAGGGAAAAGTATAGTAGTGTATTTTCAATAAGATTGGATGGAGACAATACCAAAAGAAATTGAGTGAATGGTTTATGACTTCGTGCCACATTCTAAAGAAAGTCTTATTTCCTTAGCCCTACACCAAAGTTTTCCAAGATCTAGTCCCATCTACCTTTCCAGGTTTATTTCTGCCATTATTACATCCCTGCATACTTCTACTGAATCTAACAGCTCCATGTTTCCAAGCAGGCACCAGTTTCCCACAGTCATGCTGATGGTAATGTATTCAAAGCCCAGATCAAACTCCATCTTCAAATTAAGCTTGTCTGATTCTCCTAGACAGAAGTAACCTCCCCCTTTTGAAATCAGATAGACGTAGAATTTGAAACTTGGTTGTCACTATATTTGTGTAACCTTGGATACATTAACATCTCTAAGCTT
The DNA here is from genome assembly GCA_033961575.1 of Aselliscus stoliczkanus. Classification (NCBI taxonomy): domain Eukaryota; kingdom Metazoa; phylum Chordata; class Mammalia; order Chiroptera; family Hipposideridae; genus Aselliscus; species Aselliscus stoliczkanus. The sequence goes on from CM066730.1 coordinate 109,511,413, forward strand.
CAGTTTAGTATCTCTAAAATGAGAATAACATTTATTTCATAATATTTTCCTACAATCAGAAGCAGTACAGCAGTTAAGCATGCAGACCCAAAGGCTGCCAGGGTCTGACTCCCAGCTCTGCCTCATATTAGCTGTGTGACCCTACATAAGTAAGTTCCTTCACTTCTGCCTGCCTCTAAAACAAAAATAACAGTACCTTCACCTCATCAGATCAGGCTGCTGTGAAGAATAAATGAATTAATATAAAGAGTTTAGAACAGAGGCTGGCCTATAGAAGGAACAAAATTAAATATTCATTATTATATTTGTATTCATTTTAGGGTTGTAGGAATCAACAAGTAATTAATCTAAGGCATTTAACACGGTGTCTAGTACATAAGAGCTGCTTAACTGACTTGGACTATGTATTATTCTTTATTTTTTCTCTTACATTTACTTTCTCCTAATAAGTATACAGGACATAAATAAATGTACAGTTATGCATTATCACACATAAATTCAAATTGAACAAGTATACTTATAATATAAAATATTAAATTTACAAAATTAACAAATCAACACAATGGTGAGACAACTCTTCAAAATGTCATGAATTACTAGACTAGACAGTAAAAAAAAATCTATTCCAAACTACCTTTAACCATGGAGGGTTTGAGTTAAAAATTAACAAAATCAACTCACCTTTAAAAACATCTAAGGTTGAGAACACTACTTTCAAAAAAATTTGCAAGTAAATCCAAGGTTAATATTTAATATTATTCAATGAATTGCTAGATACAAATACTGTACTCTCAATAAAATGGTTTAACAGAAGCAGTCAGCAGTCATATATTTAATTTTAAAAACTGCATTGAGTTTAACTGAAATTTTAAACACACTTTAGCTAATATCTGGATATAATATCTTCTAAACAGGCAGATATTTTACATCATTTGTTACCATGTAGTAGTAATCATTCCCATTCTACACAAAGGAGAATCTTACAGGATAAGGAAAAAGCTCCTAAGCAGGGCCACTATTTATGGTTGTGCAGGTTGTTCACTGCACAACAGGACCACTAAGGAAAGCCATTCATAATTTGTATATTCAAATCTGTGCTTTTTCTGGCAGATGGTAGTAAAGGTTTTTAAGGAAGGAGTGCCTTTTTCTAATTTGTACAAAGGGACTTTATGGACTGCTAATGGTGCTGGCTCTAAGGATCTCAGCATAAAAGCAAATTTTTAAAACAATTTTTGGATAAAACACACACATCACTTGTTCCTCGAAGGTCTGTCTGCCAACTTCCCCCATTTATCTTAAAATTATACGCAGAAAACTGCATGGTATATTAGGGGGAAAAAATCTTTAGCACACTTTTCAAGTTGAAAGACAGATGTTAACAAGAAACCCACTTAAAAAAAAAAAAGGTAGGGCGGGCCGAGTGGCTCAGTTAAGAGCACGAGCTCTGAGCAACAGGGTAGCCGGTTTGATTCCCACATGGGCCAGTGAGCTATGCCCAAGCTGAGCTGCTGCTGAGCTGCCAACAGGTGGCAGGATGGCTCAGCTGAGATGAGAGCACTTTGCTGGTTCGACTCCCACATAGGATGGTGGGCTATGCCCACCAACAACTAAAATTGAACACAGCACCTTGAGCTGAGTGGCTGTGAGCTGCAGCCGGGCGGCTGGAATATGCCTGGACTTGGAGATGAGCTAGCTGTGCCCTCCACAACTGAGATTGAAGGACAACTACTTGGCTGTTTCCCTTCCCCAATAAAATCTTTTAAAAAAAGGTAAAAACTGTTGTACACCTGAAACTAATTAAAAATAAATAAATAAATAAATAAATAAATAAATAAATAATTTTTTTAAAAAAAGGTAAAAACTTCCAGCACCAACAATAATTTTAATACAGGCTTATCTTATTTTACAAAAGTGATGTAATCCTGAAATTTCATTATAACAAGAATTTGTTTGAATTTTTTACACTTCAAATACATAATGCATGTTTTTCATTAAAAAGAATAGATATTACATGTATACATAAACACACAAAGGGTGCCAAAAAAATGTATAAATATTTTAAGAAAGGAAAAAACTGTATTAAAATTATGCTGATGGTAACTTCTCTGAGCACCTCTTGTAATTGCAGAAGTCACACATGACTTGTATTCATCTTTTGTAATCGGTATACAAGTATGTTGAGTATTACAATTTTAATAGTTTTTCCTTTCTTTAGTTTTTCCTTTCTTAAAATGTGTATACATTTTTTTGGCAACTTCTTTATATATACTTCTGAACATTGGGTTGTTGGAAAAGTCATGATGCATTTTTGCAATGAAAAACATAGAAAAAATATGTCATGACTTTTCCAACAACCCAACAGCATTCTCTAATTTCTTTATATTCTTTTGTTTGTATGTTGAGGGAAGTGGGGGTGATGTAGTTCACTTAAAAGACATTAAGAGGATGTAGGCCAAAGTGATTTCTTGGCTCATTAGCCTGGGAAGCTCATGTTTTCTATGATATCACTACTCTGGGAATCTGGGACAATGAAAGACTGATGGCAGGATTCAAATACCATTCATCTTCATATCCATGGCAGTATCCAGCACAATGCCAAGTACATAGCAGTATTCAAAAGTAATAGTTGGGTAGCAGAAGAAAAACAAAAAATAACTCAATTTTAAGGAAAGAAATAAAATCCTAACTTGAAAATCATTATGTGATAAATTGTGTAATACACATTATATGTGTCTCTTTGGGGGAAATATCAGTATGGATGATTATTTAGGCAATACAGTATCATTCTCATTATTATTACTTTTCTGAGACCACTCAGCTCATCTGATTTCAAAACTACTTCACATCCACTTTTCAAGAACAGACTGTGATTTAGGCTTTAGAGCAAAACTACACAAAGTATGGTCCATAAACTTGTGCCAGAATTGCTTGTAATGGTCTGTGATAAGTATGGAAATTCAAAGTAAGTATTTAAGAACTTTCACAGCAAAACTGTAACTCTGGGAGGTGATGTATATGTTAACTAACCTTATTGTGGTAATCATTTAACAATTTATACAAACATTAAATCATTACATTGTACAACTTAAACTTATACAATCTTATATGTCAATTACATTTCAATAAAGCTGGAGGGGGGAATTCTATGGCAATTTGACAGGGTAATTTTACATCTATTGAATCTAATAACAAAAAATTGAACTTTTATTGATTTCTTTTCTTGCTTTCCTAGTGATCCATTTTTACTGTATTTTACAAAAGTGCCAGTGTGAGAGGGACTAGAATTTTTAAAAAGGCACTCAACATAAATAACTTGGAGCAATTCAATTACTGAAGCAGCAAATCCTCAAAAGACTTCTTCAAACTTTCACTACTTTCAGTTACTACTCTCATAAATGTGAAAAAAAAAAAAATGTAGCAAGAAATTAAAAATGCAGAAAGAAAATAATATAACTTAAAATATTCTTATTTACACTTTGGCTTTACAAAAGGCATCATGATATAAGGTTAAATATACCAAACTTTCAGCTTTATGTTTTAATCAGTACTACTGTATAAATTTTTAAAATTATTTACTACAGCATATTTCCTGTAAGGTTCTCAACCCTGACTGATTCTCAATAATTGCAGTTATACCTGAAAGCATTAAGTATTATTTATACACAAATGGGGAAACATTTAACAGATTTGCCTAAGGTGAAACACTGTCCAGAGTAGAACTGGCAGCTCTTGACTCTCAACATCAATTCTTTCCATAATGTAACAGAACATGTTAGAACTCATTCAAGAATACATGTTCATAGAAACCAGCAACAGAATAAAAGGAACACCTTAGAAATCCCTCTATTTGTGTATCTGTGATCTTCAATACCAAGTCTACTTTCTTAAACTCAAAATAAACAAGGCATTAAGAAAAAATTTTTTTTAATTTAACTAAGTTATAGCATTTCACAGATTTACTGGCAATGAAATTACTTCAACTGTAACTCAAATTTTATAGAACTGCCTCAAATGCTTACTTTGCTCTGACAAGGTAAAGTGGCAAGTGAACAAGTTTCCTAAGGCAAAGTCTAGTTCATTAAATGTATTACTTAAAACTGCAATTACTTAAAACAAGTGAGATTCATACCACTTTAAAATTTACGTCATTATTTCACTTGGATATATCCTACATACCTAAATAATCAATGCTGAAAATGTAAAAAATGTCTTATCTACCATGATTTACAAGTTTTTCAGAGTTAAAACGCTTTGAACTCATAAAATATACACACATTAAAACTTAAAAATTTTTTTAACCACTTAAGACAAAAAAAAAAATCTTAAAAATGATTGTGCAATATGAAGAGTAATATGAGAATATGTATGTATAAAATCTATTCCCGACTAGGGAGAATTTGGGGCAAAAATGGTAGGTCTTTACTCCATATCAATACTACAAGAAAAAAAGGTAAATTTATAAGACTACAACAGGTCAATACATGATTTTTTTAAATTAATAAATCATACTCAATACACAAAGGAAAATGCTTTCACTGGAACTTTCTTAGTTGTTAAACTGAATTTAGCCTATTCCAAAGTTGAGGCATTTAGCATACTGCTTGCTACAGCTGCACTTTTATGCCATCATGTCAATCAGAAATCTAAATATATCCTAGAAAAGAATAAACTCTACCCAAGAAGAGAGATCGTAACGTGTTATTAGATTTTTGGAGCGATCCCCAATTCTGTGGTGTAAACAAATGTTTAGGCAGATCCTTTAGAAATCTTTTGCAATTTTCATTAGAAAGGCAATGTTGATAAAAGATCCTTTTTCTTCTCTATGAGTTGTAAAAGGAAATTATAGCTATCTGTTTTGGATACTCTTGGGAAAGACTTATGACAACAATTGCATATGCAATGTAAAAATAAAAACACCACAGGAAAAATAGACAACTTGGCTTTCATTTTACTTGCCAGGGTATTCAGCACACCAAAAAGTAGAAAAAAATAGCTTTAAAATTAAATATGCTTTTTCCTATGGATTTTTTTTTCCTTATGTACTGAAATGGAAATGGCAGAGTATAATTTATATCTGCCTTCCATACATCATGAAAGACCAAAAATGAATCATTTAATCCTTCTGTCAATATTGACAGTAAAATATTGAGTATGGTGAATATGAGATGTGTCCTCTACTTCAGAATAACAGGAAAGTCACCTTTTAAAAAGTTAAATTATAAAAATCAAATGGTAGACAACCACCTGCCTACCCCAACGATTAAAATTAACCATGGTTTTTTTCTGACTTCAAAAGCAATCAAGAAATTGGTAGAATTTTAAGTGGATTATTGTAAGAGGCAAGTTATAACCTCGAATTGAGTGAAACTTTTTCATAATGGTAACTATTATGACTAGTAACTATGTATCCCCATCCTTGAAAGAAGCCATCAGAATACGGTCTCCTTGAAAGAAGCCATCAGAATACGGTCTCCCAAGTCCTTGTTACTGGACTAAATGCTTTCCAAACTAAGACAGAAGAAACTGTTGTAACTTTCAGAAGTGCTGTTCATTAAAAGCTTAAGTGTGTACATCTAAATGGGAATGGGGGCAGGAAAGAACAGGGCAAGTTCCATGAAAAATATCTCTTACAATCTCTTAATACAGGCTTTAAAAATTTATCTCCAAAGAACAAAGGGAGCAACACAGAAGAAAAAGAGAAAGGAAGGAAAGAAAGGAGGATGGGAGGGAGGAAAAAAAGAAAAGGACATTCACCCTTTTCTTATAGACTAGGACTGGGAATGCTTTGGTAACCTGTTTATGAACGGCTGGACCATTAAACCATTTTTAAAGCAGAAAATATAATCTTTATTCAACACCAATAACCTTTACAACGTTGAATACACTCATGTTAAGAATTATTATTATTATTTTTTTAACTCAAGTGTTCAGGCAACATCTTTTTGTCTACATTGGTGCACAGATCGGGGGCGGAAGGGGTGCTGTCTCCGCTCCCACTTGAATTTCCTGTCTGAACTTTAATTTTCCAAGGGAGTCCTTCTGGATTCCTTTCTCGGTTGGTATGATCTACGGTTTCACTTTCAGCAGGCGATTTCTTAGTTGTCATGCATGGGCTCCACTTTAGGCAGGCAAAAGTCGTGGTTGCTTCAGCTTACCTGGCTGTAAACAGACACCGCTGCTAATCCTTTACCTTTCGGGGGATGTGGGCTGACCTAAACGCTCGCAATGCTTACTCGTACTCGCCGGCGAGAGAAGCACCCGGCGCACAGCACACAGGGCTTTTCTCAGGGCGCCCGCTGCCTCCACGCCCGCGTGGCTTTCCCCCTTTTTCCCAGGCGCGCCGGTCCGGGCGGAGGGAGGAAGGCTTTCCCACGAATGAGTCACGCGACGAGCCAGCTGGCCCCCGGACCCTCACCGAAACAACATCCCACACATTACCCCTTACCTTGTATGACATGCTCTGGCGAGATGGTCTTCTTCTCCGATTTGTTGCAAATCTCATTGGCTTCTGAAGATATAAGGTGAATGAATTCAGTACAGCAGTTCACCACCAGCTCCCGGGCATCGTTGGCCACCCGGACATTGGGGAGCGTCTCTTTGATCATCTTATTGATAGCAGCTCTGGGGATAGTGAGATCATCATCGTTGCCCGATGAGGAAGCCATCGCCTCTTCCTAGAGGTCTCTCGCCCCGACTTGAAGAGCTGCTCCCCAGGTCTGGCCCACGACTCCCCGAAGGTCTTTCCAAAGGCCGCCCTCGGAGAGTGACCCCGGGGGCTCTACGAGAAGAGGGTGCAGAAAATGAAGGGGGTGGGGGGCAGGCTGTCACGAGAGGGGAGCGTGTGTGAGATTCAGGACGAAGCCGGAAGGAAAGTCGGGGGGCTGAGAATGCTGCCCCAGGGCGGAGAGGGTAAGAAAGGTGGTCAGGAAACTGGAGCACCGGGCAACACCTTCGGGTCTCCTCCGAGGGGCGGCAAGGTTCGGGGACACGGGCCTCACTGAGGTACACTGGGCGGACACCCAGCAGCCTTGGCTCTACAGAGCCGGAGCCCCAGCTGCCGCCGCCAGCAGCCGTTGCCGCCGCCTCAGCCAAACCATCCTTCAGACACCCACGCTACTGCCTCACAACATGTCGGCCGCGGCTGCTGCTGGAACCCGGGCGGCCGCCTGGGAACGAATACGGACAGACCCAGACACAAGGAAGGACGCAGCCCTGGCGGCCGCCGTGACCGGTTAGCCCGAACCCAGACCGTGGAAGCCGAAGCAGCGCCAACGGTGGTCCCTCCAGAGGCCAAGGGAGAAGGTTTGTGGGAAGCTTCTCCCGACACCCTTTGCGCTACCGGAAGCCTCAGCCCTCCCTCCCCCCTTCCCCACCGAGTTCCGGGTGTGACTGTCGCCCTTCCCCCACCCGCGCCAGTGGGAACCGCCCGTCCTGGCGGCCCCCAGCTTCCGCCAGCCGCGGTCCTGGCACGCGCCCCGGCATCCCGCCCCTCGGCGGGGACCGTAGCCAGGCGAGCGCTCCCCACGGTACCGGAGAACCCCGAGGACGCGTTCGCTCCGGGCTGCGGCGCCAGACTCGCGATGGAGTGGGTGGGTGGACCGGCCAGGGTGGATCGCCTCTACCGTGTCTCTACCAGCGGAGGCTTGGAAACCCTTCCCCAGCTATGTTGGGGGACAAAGGCGTGCTGGCTTTTATGAAAAGAACTCTCTTTGCTATTCCTTAAAGGAGCCCGAACCGGGCTTGAACGGAAGAGGAACAAGGTCTGGGGTCGGGAGTAGGATATGAGAACATCAGAACCCGGCGTTTCTGTGTCTGCACGGTTCGGAGGAAAGCCTTTTGCTATCTGATAGACATTATTCGGATCAAAGCTCTTTATGGTCTTCCACCCAGTTTCTCGTTTTACGGCAAACAAAACATGCTGAGAAGTGATATGAACTCCAGTCACTACTAATGGCAAAACCGGAAACGAGAAATAAAGAGTCAACACAGTGGAAATGCGAAGCATTAAGAGGCTCCGACTTAGCTATTTTTTATGGTGTATTGCACGTTGCCTTCTGAAGAGGCAGGCGTGGGAGTGGGGGTTACTATGTTACAGGGTCAAGCAGCTCTGATTTTTATTTCTTTCCAGTGTGACTAGTAACATCACCATGTGTCAAGTTCTTCACAAAAATTGCACTATTTTTTTAAAAAACTAAGTTTGTCATACTGTCATTTGGAAGAAGAGTCTATGTTATAAAGAGTGGGATGTTGCAATTTCTAAAAAGTAAATGAGATACCATTTAAATCAGTTTTGGCACTTTAATCAGATACATTGTTCTTGATACATTGGACAGCAACTGGCTTGTTTGAAATGTTTCCTTAAAATATTTTAAGAAAGACCCTAGATGCACCTCGAGAAGACCTTGGTTAATTAACAGGTTTTTTTTTTCCCCCCCATTTAGCATTTTTCTCCAGCACACTTGCCAGTTCTTCAATTTCTATAGTGCATATGCTTGTTTTTCAATGCAATTAAGTGTAACCAAACCAAAACTTATTTGATAAAACAATATTTTAAAATTTGCTTCAAAACAGGAATGTGAAACTGTTGACTCTGTTGTTGGTCCTTTATGAAGTGTTTATATAAGTCAGTTTACTGTTGGTTTAAAGAGTTACTATGCTGTCAAAATTCATCTTGGCCTTACCAAGTTTATCAGTCTGAAAAAACTAGCTAGCAAAAATGTCCCCAGAGTTGTATCACATTGTCACTGACCCAAATCTTGTCATTTCTGAAAAAGTAATATAACTTTTTCTTTTTTGTATAACGTTTATGCTCTATAGAATAATAGGCTTATACATACATAGATCTGAAGAACACACATATTAAGTTATTCCAGTGATAGTTTATTACTATAGGATTCTGTGGTAGCATAAGCATTAAATGTGTAGTAAAGGGACCTAGGTTCCAGTCCCAGTTTTTTGTTAGACAGGTCACTCTACAAGCCTCATTTTCTTCAACTAGAAATGGAAATGTAACTCAGGATTCAAAGTCAAATGAGACCATATTTAAAAGCATGTTTAACATGAGATATATAGATATTGGTGTTTATTATTATCTTTATTAGGTCTAAGCAGTCTTCAACTATTAATAAACCATACATAATATGGCTTAGAGAAAATTTAAATATAAATAGTAGTGGGATATATCATGAAATTTGCTAATCTGGATCCCACAGTTAGTTATTTACAGTAAAATATATCCTTATTATAAATAGGCTTTTGAAAACAAGGATAACATCATCATGAGCTTTAAGACTTTTAGAGAGTGCATATATATATGAAACATTATTTTTCTCATGATATCCCAAAATTCATGATGAAAAGAAACAGTTGTTTCTTACGGTGAATTAGGCTAACTTTACAGTAGTTATCTTAAAATGTGTTAATTCACAGATGCCCAGATTTTCAAATAAAATTACAAAATCTATAACATTTGTAATTTGAAGCTTAACATTTTAAAAAAGCAAATAATGCTATCCTTTGTGCTAATTTGTCATTGGTAGCACACCAATTGCTAGTTGGTGGTAATACAAATTAAAAAAAAAAATTATTATATGCTGCTTTTGTGATTAGCTCTGTGCAAATAACTTTTACCTAAGTGCTTTTACCTTTATTATTTCATTTAATCCTCAGAATAACCTTATCTGATAGATACTGTTTCAATCTCTGTTTTACAGATAAAGAAAATGAAGCTGGGAGAAGCTAAATAACTTCCCTGAAGTCAGTATAGTTGTCAGGATAAGCTAAATTATGTTGCAAGACTCTCAAAAGGTTTATTTTCTTGCTCATTTCCTGGGTTCATCCTGAGTCAGCTAGAGGACTTACCACACAGTAATCACTCAAGAATCCATTGGAACTGTTAGGAAGAAGTAATGAAGGAGCCTTGAAATATAGGCTTTTGACAGGTGGAAAGAGAGGAAAAGAGTATTTGTGTTCGAAGTAACAGTGTAAACTTGTGTAGACAGAAATGGTGGGAACAGTGAAGAGATCACCTTAATTGAAGTAAATAAAGCATTTTTGTTTACCGTAGTGAGTGAGAGAGAAGTAAGAGAGCCAAACACACGAGGCAGAGTCGTGAAGTAATAGAAGCCGACAGATGGGAGGAGAGAGAACTCAGTTGTAAAAGGGGCAATAGAAGCAACGAGAGAAGTTTTAGGCCTCAATTATGTCAGCGAGACCAACAAAATAACTGGATTACTAGAGTACTGGTGTATTCTTCTTTTGCAAGAGAATACACCTCCATGAAACAGTTTCCTGTGCTTCTTTACTTTCTGTGTATCTTTGTAATACTCTTCTAAAAATTCCATTTTCATTATAACTTGAAAGAGCCCAACTCATTGAAGGGCTTTGGCTTCAGTTCTGGGTTTGATCCCCACTCTGCCACTTAACTAACTTGGGCAGGGTATTTCAGCTGTATCTTGATTTTTCTCCTCTATAAAATAAGAATACATGTTTCACTGGTGTTTTAGGGCTCAAATGACATATGCAAAGTATTTAGGCCAGAATTTAAATGCTAATTAAATCATGATAGTTGTTAAAAAATAATTATTACACTGATGATTATTACTCTTAGGGATGGAATAATGGGATTGAAAAGAAAGGTGATTCCAAGAACTAGTTCACAGAAAAGAGCTGGAAAAACCTGAGAGTTTGGCTCTTAGTCAAGGAAACAGACTAATCAAATATAAGATTTTTAGGGCCGGCCGAGTGGCGCAGTGGTTAAGCGCTGGCTTGGGAAGCCAGTGGCCCTGGTTTGGGTCCCACATATGAGGGCCAGTGACACTGCCCTCAAAAAAAAATAAATAAATAAAAGAATTCTTTAAACAAAAAAAATAAGATTTTTAGCCTCAGAAACGGGTTAGGGTAGTGTCAAAAACAGCAAAATTAAAAGGCAGCTGTTTAGAGGAGAAGTGCTTGCTTTTGGTTGTGTTTGGGATTGAGGCAACAGTAGGCATTTAAGGAAGTGAAAGGGAAGACAACATCTGATTCCTATATTCATTCAACACCAGAGTGTCTACTGTCCTAAGTATGGTAAGGTAAATATAACATCTTTCTCGTTTTCAAGGACTCTTCAACCTGTTGGGAGAATCACAACATATAACAGATTGAAATAAAATACTGGGATAAACATGTAAGCTAAGAGTGTGCAGAGAAAGGAGTAATTAACGTTTATGAGATGCACAGGGTTTTAGGGAGGACTCAACATTTTAACTGAGCCTTGAGGATTGAACAGAATTTTGATAGAAAAGGAGAGAGTGTGCAGCTGAAGAAACACAAAAGTACATCGTATGACATGGAAAAATCAAGTAACCCAGAGTAGTTCTGTCTATAGGGTTTGTAAAGAGGTATAGTGGAATGGGCTGCAGGAAAAGTAGTAGGTTAGGCTCAAAACATCATCAGTGCCTATTATGAGTTACACACTATGCTATAAGTTTTCATATTCGCTATTTCATATAATTTTCAGATAGCCATGCAAAATTGGGTATTTTGACAAGTAGAAAAATGGTTTTGGAAAGGTTTACTAATTTGTTCAAAGTCTCACAGATAATAGTAATGGAACCAGATTTTGAAACCAGGTTGTTTAACTCTGAAGCTAAGGCTATTTTCAATATGGTAGCTATTTCTAAATTTGAAAAATACATATTTTAGTATCTCAAAAATATAAAGCACATATATTTGGTCTTTATTACTAGTCATTAATCTCATCTTGTAGATGGGAAAATAAAAACACAGCGAGGTTATTCAAGGTCACAGAGGCAGTAAATGGCAAATTAAGAATGCAACCCAAGCTTTCTGACCCCAAAGCCTCAAGTCTTTCCAGCATCCTTTTAAGGAGGCTAGAGTTTCTTCTGTAGGCAGTGGAAAGAGCCAGTGAACATTTTTGAGAAGGGAGACAACATAATGTTAAAAAGGATTAGTCTGGGATAGCATGTGGGATGGACTGGAATGAAGAGACAACGCACTAGTTATTAGGCTACTGCAAAAGCAAGTTAATGATGACGTAGACCTGAATAGATTTCAGTGATAATAAGGTAGCGGGAACAAATCAGAGACATTTGGAAACAGACTTAGAGGATCTAGCTCCTAATTGCATCTTCAGTCAGGTAAGAGAAAGTCGTGTGTCTGGTTTGTTCATCCCTGCATCCCCAGGGTCAGCACAGTTCCAGGCACATTTTAGGCATTTAATAAATATTTGTTAATTCTGGAAGTGGATGAGGACCTTTAAGGATGGTAGAGTAAAAAAGAAATCCAAAGACAAAAAGCAAAAAGAAGAAAATATGTCAGGGAATACTTGATAGGAACCAAGAAAGCATAGTGTAGAGGACACTGAGGGGAGGGCTGCAAGGATGTGGGATGCCACAGACGGGCATTGTTGGAAGGGGATCAAATGTAGTGCCCCTGAAGTAAAAGGTCAGTAGGAGAGAGCAGAAGTCAACATGCAAACAGTTAAGGGAGGAATGAAGGGAAGAACTGGAGCCAAGAAACAAGAGTTGACTTTCAAAATGTTTGGTGGTGAAAGGAAAGAGAACAAAGGCTTGACAGCTTGAAGAAGAAGCAGGGTCAAGGGAGAACTGCAAGGCTAGAGGATACATGTAGTTCAAGGGAAAAGAGCTAGAGGAAGTGGAATAGATTGAAAAAACAAACAAAATAGGGTCTTGAGGAAGTGAAGGTGGATGAGATTGTAAAAGCACAGATAGAGTGAGCAGTACTAGATGCACAGATCTGGGCATGCTTCATGGAGAGGAGAGGTTGAAGACAAGATTACAGGTGAGTGATTACAGACAGTATTGCAAAAGGGGTTGAGCAGAAGACTAAATAAATCTTTAGAGAATGACAACAGGCAAGGGCAAAGGAGTGATCAGAGAAATAGAGTTGTATAAATTCACTGTCACATAAACCAATACACAACTGACTGACCAACTTTGAGAAAAGTAAGAGGTAGCTAAAAGTATCAAGTATAAGCCGAGTAGGGCATGAGGACTGGGAATAGATGGTGTTCATCCAGTGATATCTGTATAAGCAGTTCATAAACAAAAAGGAAGGAATTCCTTCTTTTGTCTATTCAGTTAAAGCTAATAAATTTCCACGGGTCAACTTTGCAACTAACTCAAAAATGTTAAGGTAAATAATAAATCCTTATGTCTATAGGTGATAAATTTAAAATGTGATGCAAATAAATTTTTCTTTCAAATGATGTAAATTTTGAATTTAATTCAACCATGTTAGTTCGGTTTAAAAAGTATTTGAAGTAGATGGAACTAGGAAGCCTAATTCTGTAAATCCCATTCATTCATTTATACATTGCTTTCATTCAACAAATGTTTATTGGGTGTCTAACATATACTTTGCTAAGTACTGGGGATATAACAATAAATAAGAAAGACACCATCTGGGCCTTCATTGCTAAATAAATATTAAAACCAAAGTAGAAAAAAAGGCTGTATTTTGCCACATTGTGTATAATAGGGAAAAAAATTAAAGTAGTCTAACTTAATAAAGAAATGTTTAGTTATAGTATAACAAATATTATTCAGTATAACAAAAGAACTATTATGTAGCCATTAAAATAATTATGCATTAATATGGTACTTTTCCTCTAATATTAAAGCAAAATACAACGTTGTTATTAGAACTGTATGAAAATACATATACACATGGGTAAGGTTGAATAGAAACATAAAAAAAAATTAGCATGGGAGTGTTGGAAAAGAGAGGTATTGGTGATTTTACTTTTGATTTTTTCTTGAAGAATTTTAATTAACCTAGTTTTTAAATTTAAATTAACCTAGTTTTTAAAATGTCTTATACTAACCTTAAAACATTAGCAAGTAGTGACAAATTTTATTTCTACTGATTCATAAATATATCCATTCTTCACGTTCACAGTGGGACTTATTAAAGCAATCTTGCTCAGGTAGCAAAGCTCTCAAGTTCATGATCCACAGGTGAAACCTAACTCATAGATATTGTACCAGTTACTTATTGCCAAAAATGCTGCCTAACAAGTCCCTCAGAGGTCAGTGGAGTAAATCAATCACCACTTATTATTTCCTAGGAGTCTGTGTGTTTTTAGTTGGACAGCTCTTCTGGAATTAGCTGGGCTCACTCATCTTCTGAGTCAGCTATGGGCTGGGTACGTGGTTCTACTAATTAGGGCTGGACTCTCATATGTTGGGACCAGCTGTCTGTCATCAGGTCTAGAAAGGGCTTTGTTCTTTTCCATTGTCTCACATTCTTCCAGCAGGTTAGCCTGAGTATGTTCTCATGATGAAGCAGAAGCTGTTTACTCATTTACCTATTTACTTAATGAGTCTCCTCTGTGCCAGGCACTGTAACAAGGAACTAGAGAAATAAGGTTAAATGGGAAGCTTCCCCTTCCATTGAGGAGCTGACAGTCTAATGAGAGAGACTACAGTGCAGTATGCTAAGTGCCATGCTTGTGGCGTGACAGGCCATACGGGTACAGTGGAGGACCGTCCAGATCAAAACAGGTAAGTATGGAGTGACAATCTTAGGTGTTGCAGCAGAGGTACTCCTCGAGCAAGTTTTCAGGAGGAAGAGGAAGGGAATTTCATGCAGAGAATAGCCAAAGCTCAGTGAGAGAACATCATGGCATTCATATTTTGGTGAATATTTTGCAATATTTTGGTGAAGGGTGGAGGGAAAGGAACATATGAAGGAGCAGCACGAGAGAAAGCCACTTAGGGAAGTGTAGTAGTTAAGGTTCCTCTGATTGTAAGTAACAACTCCCGCTAGCTAAGCTGACTTTACTAGAAGAATACTGGGGTATCTTACAGAATTTGGGGAATTGTATAACCAGGGAAATTCAGTCGTAGGAATCCATAAACTGTTCTCTCGGCAGGCTGTAAACAACTCCCATCTCTTTGCATCTTGGTTCAGAATTTCAATTTCCCTGGAAGGCAAATCTGTTTGGTAGTTTGGGTCAGATCTCTACTCGCATTTTCACTCAGCCATGACCAGACTGCAAGTTATGTGTGTGGATGTTCGCTATTCTACCCCTGTGCTGGGGAGGGAGGTGTCTTTGTGAGCTGTGTGACTGGTCTAAGAGGTATCTGCTGTGTTTTATTATTTAGTTACCTTTCCCCACATAAACAATGACAAAAATGCTGCCAACCTATTTAGTCCAGCCATTTTAGTACAACAGCCCCTGCTCGTGCCCTCTTTCTAAGCCCAAAGATACATGCAACTAGTAGAAGGAACATCTTGTGGGTATTCTCACAGTTCTGATCTCTGGATATAAAAAACCTATTTTTCTTCCAGTATGGCACAGTCTCATCTAGGTGTGGTTCCTCATGGTCTTATAATCGAAGAACTAAACGGTAAGTATAATTACTATCAGTACACTCTATAAATAATTGTTGGGGCGAGGGATTGCAGTGGTTGCTACAGAAATAAAGGATAAGAAAACAATTATAGTTCTTATTTTTATAAAGGAAAATAAAAACAGGGTAATTTTTCAGTCATCCCGCTATATATGCAGACTTTTCATTCCTGCTACTGTTAATGAGGCTGTCACAGGTAAACATGACCACCCATTCCAAGTTTCCTTGCTTGCAGCTAATATGGCAGCTGACTGAGGACTTTGCCTACTGGGATAATTTAAAAAGCCTTCATTTCTAGAGGTCTAAGCCCTTGGTAATCATCAGCATCAATTGTGTCAAACTAAACAGGCAATGCAGCAGATTGGAGAAAGACTCTGAGATGGAATGACGGGAAACCAATCAATATTGGTTCAATAAGTGGTTTCTGCTTTACAGGTGATGAAGCTCAAGCACTGAGGGTTTAGAGTAACTCTTACTTAGGTGGCAGAGTCAGGATTTAAACCCCTGCTGCCTGTCTCCAGAATGACCCCTCCTGGTAGTTCTGTCATGCTGCCGCCGCATCTCAGTGTGGACACAGGGTGGGCACTAGGCCTCCACACCCAAGAGTAACTCATGTTTTGGCTCTTCAACTTTAACTAGCCATGTCAGCAAAAACAAGTACTTATTTTTTTCTAAGTTTCAGTCTTTCCATTTATACAATGGAGATACCCTTTTGGCATAGCATAATGCCCATAATTTGATAAGTAGATTTGTTAAGTGTTGACTATTATTATGAATTCAATAAAAATGTACTGAGCATACCATGGTAGGCACTGTGTGTACACTGGTGCATAGGGTAGACATAACTCCTCTGCTCACGGATCTCTCAATGAACTGAACCGTAAAATAAAAATAGCAAAGTGTGGTCCACACATCTGCCTCCCTCGCCTTGGATTATGAATACCAAGACTGACATGTGGGAACATAATGATTGTGAACTGAAGAGGACAGAGAAGGACAGAAAACAAGCCTGGAACAATCAAAAGTAAAGGAAGCAAGACAAGGAACGGGGGTGAAATCATGAAAACTTGCAAGAGAAAGAATATCGCCTGGTTTTCTAAAGCCTAGCATGTAAGTTTGGATTTTACAAGAAAAGCGGAGGGAATTGATCAAGAGATTCTTGTCAGAACAGGAAGTTAGTAGGTGAAATGAGGAATGATCTGTGAGAGACCTGTGGAGATGCAATAGTAGATAGTAGATACACTGTAGAAAGTGTGGTTAAAGGGAAGAAAGTGAGAAACATTTAAAGAAAATTATCCTCCAGAGCTGATTTGGAGAACAGCCACACTTTGTAATATGAGCCAAAAGATAAAATCAAATTTGTCTCTTAGGGGGTTTCCCTTGCCTTTTTTCAGGCTAAATTCTCCTGCCACCTGGCTTGTTTTCTTCACTGTAAATGAGCCTTGGGGAAAGAACAGGCTTTAGAGATTCTGCCCAAGGAATTCACAGACCGTTTTCTTGGTAATCACTATGTAGCTCTTTTTTTCAGTCAGGTTCACACGCAGGATTTAATCTTGGCTTTTGATAGCAAGTATTATTTATTAGCATACCAAAATATCTCCAAAAGTGTCAGAATGTAAGTAAGGGAAGAAAAGTGAGTTATATATTTTATATATATAACTTGAATATAACCCCTACTTACTTTTCTTCCCCTACTACATCTATCTATCTATCTATCTATCTATCTATCTATCTATCTATCTATCTATCTATCCATCAATCCTTAGAGTGACCTAATATAAAATTCTGCAGATTTACCCTTATGAATGTGGTTATGTAATTTGACCTAAATCATTGTCATGGTTAAGGCCAACATTTACCATAATGAGCTATTACA
Organism: Aselliscus stoliczkanus; assembly: GCA_033961575.1. Lineage (NCBI taxonomy): Eukaryota > Metazoa > Chordata > Mammalia > Chiroptera > Hipposideridae > Aselliscus > Aselliscus stoliczkanus. The sequence continues at coordinate 109,528,669 of CM066730.1, forward strand.
TGGATTAAGTGACCATTTATATAGTATTTTCAGGAGCACCTAATGTAAGTGGCTTAATTGTGGCTAAATTACTGGCAGAGCCATTGAGAAAAGTCATTGTTGTCAAATAAATCCCAGCTTTCAGTGTTCATCATCAAACCTGTTATCTTTGTTAAAACTAAATGTAAGGTTATTGTTTAGATCAGAAATACATATTTTTGTGATTTTTTTGTTGTTTAGCTGAAAGGGACATCTAAAGCACAAAGATAGATGCATCTTTTACACAGATGTTTTTCTGTGTGCTTGCAGCTTCAATTTAAAGGATAGCAAAGTTGATTTCAATTTCTGTGGTATAATTATGCTGAATTGTATTGGAAAAACATGAATTGATACATTAAGATCTACAACTGGTTACAGAAAGTTACTTGTATATATGAAATTTGTTGAGCATTTCAAATCGATACATATTTAGCTTCTGAATAATGATGACATATATATGCATATATCACACACATATATCAATATCTTACTGGCTTTTTGAGCAAAATATGATCATAAAGTATATGTCATTACAGCCCAGATACATAGCTATAAACAATTTAGGACAGAATATTTAACAACACAAATCTATTAGTAATGACATTGTTATAAGATATTTATAATATTCTCTGATTTTAAAAAAGCCAGAGATTCATTTAGTATCTTTCTGGCATTTGAACTGACATCTCTTCATCTTCTACACAATTGCTGATTGAGTGGGAAAATGGTTAGATGTGACAGGCAACTTTATATTTTTACATTAAAATTCAGTGTTATTCAGAATCCAAGTAGATAGATAATAAAAAGTGTTATTTCTGACCAGTGAGAAAAATATAAATTATACAATAAAAGGAGCCACTAGCCAATTGTTTTTTTGGGAAAAAATATACCGTGTGCCAAAATAAACTCCTGGTGGGTTAAAGAGTTTAATATAAAAATGAAGCCATAAAATTACTAAAAGAAAATACAGAGAAATACTTATATAATCTTGGGAGTGGGAATTATATTTCATGAAATGTAAATCAAAAGATTAACTTCTAAAATATGTAAAAAACTAAAAAGTGTTTCAGGAATCACCAAAAAATTAAATGGCAAACACCAAATGGGAAGGGGGGAAAAAGGTCACCATAAAATTAAAGAACAAATGCCACACTGGAAAGGAAAAAAGGGACAAAGGGATAAGAAGTCTTACAAATCAATAAGAAAAAGATAAATAGTTAAATAGAAAAATGGGCAAAGGAATTCTGCAGGTAAGTAAAAAACACAGGAATAAGGAAGGTCAATAAAAATAATTTTTCATTTTCATCAGTAATAAAAACTGCAAATTAAAACAATATTAAAATACTACCTTTGCCTACCTACTTGAAGGATTATTTTAAAAGATAATATCCAGTGTTAGAGAGGGTACTACATTTGTTCTCCATTGCTCTTTGACGAAATTTCTGAAAAGTACATACCTTTTAACCAGCCATTGCACTTCAGAATAATGCCAAGGAAATAATTAATGATGTGCCGTACACGAAATGTTCACTGCAATTTCTTTCCTGTTCCCTCCCTCCCACCCCACCCCCTTCTCTCTCTCTATTTTCTTTATCTTTTTTGGTTTATGTTTGATATTGGTGAAAAATTGAATAAATTAAAATATCCAACAAAAAGGGTACTGGTTAAATTAAGTATGGTAAATTCATTCAGTAAAACATTCATGTTATTTAACCAATAAAAATGACACTATAGTAAATGTATTTGAAAAGATGTTCACCATATTTTGTTAATAACAAAACAACAACAGGTTACAGACCAAATTGTGTTGAGGGAGGTCTCTCTCTCTCTCTCTCTCTCCCCCCCCCCACTCCCTCCCTCCCTTCCTCCCTTCCCCCACTTCCTCCATCTCTCTACCACTACCACATCCACATATACACTCACTGGAAAGGTACTAGAAACATAGAATAAAACATGGGAGAGGGAGATTACTGGATTGTTAAATGTTCTTGTTTTTGCCTGTCATTATTTTCTAACTTTACTGCAATGAACAGGAATTTTGATATGCAAAAGTATTTTTAAATTAAATATATAATGTTACTTAGTGGATGCCTTTTCAAAATACATAAGAATCATCAATTAGCCATTTGGTTACATATGTTTTAATTCCAATGTCTTGATAATTGTGACACAAATCTGAGAAAAAAATTTTTGAATCTTAAAATGCTATAGAATTGGCAGATAATTTTTCATCTCATAAGGTATTATTTATAATCACTATTTTTATTGTTGCTACAGCAATGTTTTATACACATAGTGGCAGAGGTTAGGAATTTGTACCCTGAAAAACATATCAGAATATCAAATCTGAAGTAAATAATGATTTCCACCTATAATCATAACAAAGATGTGGGAAGATATAGAAGGCAAGAAGGCTCTGTGTTACCAGCGAGACGATTAAGCTCTCCAGGGGCAAACCAACCCTGCTCCAGCTTCAGGGTCAATGACTCTCCAGCTCACAAGGAAGTCAACAAATACCGAAGTGCATACTTACTATCTGCACAGAGTGATTTTCATTACCCAGAGAACTGCAAAATATTATTCAGAGAAATGAAAGAAAACCAATCTAAACTAGTATTAAAAATTCTAATTGGGGAGTATTTAAGACGCATGAGAAGACCAATTCTTGTCCCAGGTCACTCCAGAACTGCCTCCTATCTTCAAAAGCTCAGCAGATTTGTAAATAAATCGTTGCCATTCACCCAATCTCAGCAATTGCCATACCCACTACTTCTAGCAGAACTCTGGCCATACGTAGCCCTTGGTGAACGAGCACCCTGGTGGCCATGTTCTGCACAGAGTGACCAACCCACTTCCCCTTTTCATCGACTTTCCCTGTCATGTCTTGGAAAAAAGTTTTGGCCCAAAAAGTTCCTTCCAGAGAGAGACAGGGTGTCAACCAGATTGTCTCTAAGAGTTCCAACATGAGAGACAGAGGGTGAGTTAGTTGTTGGTAGTAGGAGCTGAAGTTGAAGCCGAAACCATTCATAGAGAGAGACCATTATAAGCCTTCAGTGGCCCAAAGTTATGAGAAAGTAGAAGCTTTGCAGTATACGAGGAGATGTATATACAGAGGCGTGGAGGGAGTTAGTGGTAGCAGCAGATGAGGGAGCAGAAATGGAGACACTCGAGGTTACCTCCATGGTGAAGGATAAGTGAACTGCAACTGAAGAAGAGCCAATGATATGACCCAGTTCTTAGGGCTGTCTTGATTTCTGAATATTTATTTAATATAAGACAATCCTCATCATATGGCATTAAGGTAGGAAAAATAGGATTCAAAATTTCATAGAGACTTCTGGTTCAGCCCTGACAGTGTAATGGATTTACCTCCCTACAATGAAGAACCACAAAACTGGATAAAATAAATGAAGCAACTGTTTTTAGATATCAGACAGTAGACAACATGGAGCTATGATACTTGAGGGAAGGGGGACAAAGAAGGTGTTAATCACAGAGCAATTTAATATTTACTCAGCAAGCAAAGAAAATGTGCACTTTTTTTTTTTTTTTTGAGGGCAGTGTCACTGGCCCTCATATGTGGGACCCGAACTGGGGCCGCTGGCTTCCCAAGCCAGCGCTTAACCACTGCGCCATTCGGCCGGCCCAAAGGTTGTATTTTGCATTCTTTTTTTTTTTTTTGAAAATATGAAATATCTATTTAGGAATAGTTTGCATGAATCCTCTTAATATTCACTTTATTTCTAGTATCATCCATATCTGACCTAGAAGCTCTTATATGTCATATAACACTAATGTGATATGACAGCGCATCAGTGTAATACAGTACAAGCTTCCACAAACTACAATAGGAGACAAGTGATTAAGATTGAGCCTTCTGCAATAGTAAGGGAGTTACTTTTATAAAAATTAGACAATGGTCTTCATAATTGATTTTAAAACTAATTTAACTCAGAAATTTGACCTATAATCCTACAAAATAGTTATATGACCAACTGTAAGTTATTACTTGGAAATAAGTAACTACAGTACATGTTTAAATCTGCTTAGGTCAATTATATACCTGAAATTCAGTAGCTCACTGTAGGGAAAGACATACTGCATTAATACTGAAGGAACCATTGTGAAGATGAAGGGTAGAGTGTTTGGGACTAAAACTTGTTGCACTTTTTTTTTAAAAAAAGATTTTATTGGGGAATTGTGGGAGGGGAACAGCGTTGGGGAATTGGGGAAGGGGAACAGACAAGTTGCTGTCTTTTTATTCTTCAGTCTAGTTACGGAGGATGTTGCTTAACTGGCCCATGTTGGTGTTATCATTGCGCTCTTCCCGGGTGAGGCAGTCGCTCGCTAGCCATTGGACAGCCAGTCACGGTGGCTCACAGCAGCTCACAAAAGCTCATGCCAGCTGCTGGCCAGCCCCACTGCAGCCGATGCCGTCGCCGGGGACTCAGAGCAGCCCAGCTCCAGGTAGAGCTGTTGTTCACCATCTTAGCTGTAGAGGGCAGTGTCACTGGTCCTCATGTGGGATCTGAACCGGGCCCTGCTGCTCAAAGCTGGCATCCCAAGCCAACTCCTAGCCAATGCGCCACTCAGCCGGCCCACTTGTTGCACTTTTATAATGAAGGAATTATTTTTTCTTAATGCAGATGTAAATAATACTTATTAAAAAATGAAATACTGGAACATGTAAGTGGGGGATAGATCATTTTGGCTATTATGGATATTACAACAATCATACATAACCTGCTATTGTATAAAACTAATTAGTGTTCTAAAGTGTCTTACTATAATTACTAATAAAAAGTGTATTAGCCCCACTGTGCTACTAAGATACAGGCTGACAAAACATGGAAATAATTTAAGTGTCCATCAACAGATGAATAGACAAAGAAGTTGTGGTATATGCAATGGAATATTATGTAGCCATAAAAAAAAATAAAAATAATAAAAATAAAAACGAGGAACTCCTACCATTTGCAACAACATGGATGGAAGTTGAAGGCATTACACTAAGTGAAATAAGTTAGACGGAGAAAGACAAATTTTGTATGATCTCTTTTATATGTGGAACCTAAAACAAAATAAAACAAAACCCCCACCAAACTCATAAAAAAAGAGACCAGATTTTTGGTTATCAGAGGCAGGGAATAGGGGAAGAGGGAATTGGAGGTGATCAAAGGTACAAACTTCCAGTCATAAGATAAATAAGTACTAGGGGTGTAACGTACATCATGATGACTAGAGTAACACTGTGTATAATATTTAGGTAAGTTGTTAAGGGAGTAGATCCTGAGTTCTCATCACAGGAAGAAAATTTTGTTTTTATCTGATCTATATGAGATGATGGATGTTAGTTAAATCTATTTTATAGGATTATAGGTAATCATTTCACAATATATGTAAATCAAACCATCATGCTGCATGCACACCTTAAACTTATGCAGTGATGTATATCGATTATTTCTCAGTAAAAGTGGGGGGAGGGGAAAAAGAGATCCAGGCTGAGATTCTGTAACAGAAACACGAAGTTGTTCATGGTCCCCAGATCCTTGTCTTCTGCCATCCCCTAGGGTATTACCCTCATTTACATACCCAAATTAGGTTTGAGTTCCATCCTACTGGAAAAGGGAAAGAGAGGCACTGGAGGGCAAGCAGTTTCCTTTTTTTTCCCCCCAAAGATTTTATTGGGGAATTGGGGGAGGGGAACAGTGTTGGGGAATTGGGGAAGGGAAACAGACAGGTTGTAAGGACAGGGGCTATTTTTATCTAGTTTATTTGCATCTCTAGGGCCAGGCATGATGCTGATCATGTAACGGACATTTGATAAAGATATGCTGAATGGAAGAAAAAAGTATTGCAAATGAATACAAAGTACAGAGTGAGCATTTTTGTAGGTGTTTATAAAGACTCAGATTCAACAAGGTATATATTTTAAGGTGAAACATCTTGAGATAAAAACAGAGTGGATTAAAGGGCCAGCTGAGTGGCTCAGACGGTTAAGAGCTCACTCAAGAGTGCGAGCTGAGCTCTGAGCAACAGCAGTTCATGCCCAGCCCAGCTGAGCTGTCAACAGGGGGCAGGATGGCTCAGCTGGAAAAAAAAGAAAAAAAAGAGTGAATTAAACCATTTGTTTTAAAAGAAAGAAAACAAGAAAAAAAACCAAAGTGGATTACACAGAAGAGGATTAACTGCATCGGGATTTGATTAATGCAAGAAAAGAAGACATCATATTAGAGTAACGATTAGCCCCCAGCTTTCTTGGCTTCTCATTGAGGAAAAGTATAGATTCCCCCTACTGAATATTAATTATGGTTGGTCACTATATTCTGGAATTTTGCTGAAATTAACTATCCAGTGAACTGTTTATAGTTCTCACTCCATAATGTGCATTCAGCTTTTTTCAGCTATTTCCAGTCATTGGTGTTCTAAAAGTTCCACCTGGTGTCGTGATACGTGAACAAGGGTGGCTGAGGCAGACATACCTAAATGACTATTGTGGAAAGCCTTCCACAGTTGAGTCAGAGGACTTCGGGAGCAGCTGACGTTAAGCCTCTTTATTTCAGTGTGGTGTGCTACACATTTGCTTTGCAAGAGGAGAGTGCCAGACTATTTCCCAGCTTTCTGGGTGGACACTGGAGCCAAATGAATTGCTTTTGATTGCTAAAAGATGTTTTAAGTATATTTACACATCATGTAATTCCAGGCACTCAAACTTTGTTTATACTGTTTACTCTCCCTAAGCAGAACTTTCCTTTCATCTGTGGTTAAATTCAACTCTCTGACTACTGCAAGCTTGCATCCCCCAGCTGAACATATACCATGCTCACTGGACCTGCTTTAAATACATATTCCTTATGCTACCCACAGTCAACTGCAGTTCCTTACCCATTCACTCTCCCATTACTTCATGTCTTCTCTCCTCAAACCTCTAACACCTCTGCCCCTCCCTCATTCTCAGCAGATCTTACTTCCTTTTTCACCGTAAAAGGAGAAGCCATGAGAAGAAAGTTGGCACAAAAAGAACTCACAATGTTCTTTGGGGGCCTAATTACTGAACCTCCTCACTCATTCCCCTCCCACCCCAACTCTTACCAGACTCCTGGCCATTTTGGCCCTAATCTGTTGGGCCAACGTTATTCTATTATAGGCATAGAGAAGGATAGTAATGGAGAACTAATAATGAATATGATGTATTTGTAGTTTATTTCAAATAGCTGATGTGGTCCCCATGCTTCTAAGAGATTTCTCTAGCAGTGTTTCCAGGCAATATGATCGATAGTGCTATCATTTAGAAGTATAGCAGAGTTATTACTATTATCTACCTCAATCCTGAACAGCCTCAGAACTCTGCTGAAGTCCCAGGAGGTCAACACAAATGCCATTCTAGGACTAACAGATAAGCTCCTTTTTACTCTAAGACCCTGAATGCTCACTTAGGCAGTGACTTTTAGATTTTTGTTGTTTATTTTCCACAATAAGAAATATATTTTACAGGCCGACCGTGTGATGGGTTGGTTAAGAGTTGACTTGGGATGCCAGCTCTGAGCAGCAGGGCCCTGTTTCAGATCCCACATGAGGGCTAGTGACGCTGCGCCCTTTACAGCTAAGATGGTGAATAACAGCTCGACCTGGAGCTGGGCTGCCATGAGTCGCTGGTAACAGTGTAGGATGCAGTGGCGCTGGTGTGAGTTTCCGTGAGCTGCCATGAGCGGCCATCCAATGGCTGGTGAGCGACGGCCTCAGCTGGGAAGAATGCAATGATAATACCAACATGGGCCAGTGAAGTGACGTCCTCCACAACTAGACTGAAGAACAAAAGGACAGCAACTTGTCTGTTCCCCTTCCCTGATTCCCCAAAGCTGTTGCCTCCCCACATTTCCCAATAAAATCTTTTAAAAAAAAATTTTACATGAAGACATAGTACACATACCTAAACACAGTCACATATATGACTGAAACAAAAGTTTCACTGGATAGTACTTATCTTTACAATATGCAATGCACTCACATTTTCTAATCTATTTTTCAAATGCTGATTACGACATAAATATATTTCATTACTCACTTATGGTTTGGGAAATACTCCATTAGGGCTAATTAGAGATGTTAACAGATAAAATTTTTAGGATTCCATGAATAAATAAATGAACATTAATCTAGAATTTACTCAACTATAACCACCCCCCACCCCGAACCCCCTGCAAGGCATTAACTGCTAAGAATAAATGACTCATATGACTATTTGTCTTTGTGGTAAAAAGCAAAGCTGAGGGCAGAACAAATAAGGTAAAATCAATTACGAGAAAGGAAAAGATCTTCCCTAATTTTCTTTTTGTTCTCCACCAGCACAAATGCCACTATTCAGGTAGCCTCTGCATTAGAAATGGCTAAAAATAAAGCCTTGGACTGTGGTAAGGGACCAGATACATTAGATGACTTCTAATTTAAATTACTTTCTAACCCTAAAAGTTCATTCTTTCAACAAGTATTTATTAATTACCTAGTATATATGCCAGGCACTATACTCAGAGGTAGGGATCCAATGGTGAACAAGACAAACAATGCTGATGCTGTTGAGACACTAACATTCAAGCTCAAGAGACAGATAATAAACAAAGAAATAGAATACAATTAACTTATGAAGGAAATAACAAAGTTCAATGCTAGAGAATACTAGGGGTGACCTACTATTCTTCTTATCTATTATTATAAATCATAGTACTACCACTATTCTTGTAGAAGTCCTAGTTATATAATTATCATCACTATTATGATAGGGTGGTCAGAAAAGTCCCATCTGTGAAGGTGACATTTCATCTGAAACCTGAGGAATGAGAAGGAGCTGGCTATGGACTGAGCCAGGAGAACAGCCTTTCAGGCAGCGGAACAGCAAGTACAAAGGTCCTAAAATTCAGGAAATGGCTTGTTAGGTCCTAGCAACTGACAGAGGACTGGGATGATTCTAGCAGAGTCAACTGGGGGAAGGTGCATGGGATGAGTCTGGAGGGGTAGACAGATCAGGGTGTGGAGGCCAGGATATGAGTTTGGATTCTGTTTTATGTCAAATGCGCAGCCATCAAAGAATTTAAACAAGAAAAGTGACATGATATGATTTTAAAAGAACACTGGATATTGTGTGGAGAATGTGTTAGACGTGGGGAAGAGTAAAACAGGGAAACTGTTTTAGGTGTCCAAGCAAGAGATGATGGGGGCTTGGATCACGGTGGTGGCAAACTCTAAAATCCTGTTTTGTTTGCAATTAATGGACAATAAGAAGGTAGTTCTGAATATTGACTTGAAAGTGTGCCTATTTTTGCCTCCAAAGCATGCATTTTTTCATTTTTGCTAAATAATTTAAATCCAAGGGCCCCAAATGTGTGTGCGCACATGAGAGCGTGTTTCAGGTGGTGGTGAGGGTGGCTGTTTCTCATATCCCAGGGCTTTGTAATCATGGATGTGCAAGAGCTGGTTGGAGGGTGAAAGGACTGGAGTAAATTGAGACATCATGGGAAGAAGAGGCCGATGCCACATTGCTGTGCAGAATAAGGCAGAGGCACATACTGCAACTCACGGAGTTCCATCAAGCTTGGGAAAGTGTTAGAGATGCTATGTAGGCCCACCTTGGTCAAGGAGGGGGAAAGAAAGATGGGTAATCTACAAGTTCGCTTTGGAAAGTCTAAGATATCAGAGTAAGAGGATATTATTTGCATGAGGGTCTCAAGACTCTTGGGAAAAAAATAAGAATTTGGGACTGATGGTCAATTCCCTAGAATACCACGATTGTATTTCCCAAACCAAATAAGAAGAAAGATACTTTTTCTAACAATTTTGGAGGAAAGAGATGGGGCTGCCTTGGACGGCAGAAAACCAGGAAAGGTGGCTGTCTACTTGTGAGAAATTGCTTATTATGACTCCGATTAATGCTTCTCTGGCCTCATGTCTGAAGAAACTTGTTTTAAGTCCTTAACAAAAACAAGAGAGAAGCTGGGGGAAAAAAAAAAAAAAGGCTGCCTCTTGGAGGTTTACATTGTGTTAGCCTGAGGGCTAGTTTACAGGTAAAGAGCTGTATTAGTCACCAGAAGGAAGAGGTAGGAATCCCCACCCTCTGCCCACATCAATTTTGAGCAGAGTCCTAACAGGAATTGGAAAGACTGCTTCAGAGTCCTGGCTGCAGGCTGATCCTAGAACAGCAAGAAAAAAGCTCCCAGGGCCCAGGAAACCATTTGGGGCTTATGGGAATGAGAGAAACTTAGCTAGTTGGGTGTCCTTATAAGATCAGGATGGGAACTTAGAGCCAAAGACCACTGATCTTGTCATACACACACTCTAAAGCCCCAAGTGTGGCCTGGGAAAATAAAGGTTACATTTATTTGTAGTGAGAATTGTTGCATCCTAGAGCAAGCTGTGGAATCTTCTTTGGAGGTTTACAAGAATTAAACCAATATTTAGTCTAGAAACAGTTTATATCCAGATCTGCTTAGAAGTGAGGAAATAGATCAGGGAAACTCTCAGCCCCCAACTGCTGCTCAACAAGAAAGAACAATCAAAGTCACACATTCAGAGTGATATTTTGTTCCTTCCTGCCACACATGTGGTTGACCAAATGTGGGCAGCTCTAAAAATAAGCTCCCTAATCAAGATTCCAGATTGGGCGCAGGCTAACAGAGATCTAAACAATGTTTAATTTCTTAGCGCTCTGGGTCTTAAAAGCCCCGTTTGGGGTAGGTGTGAGGGCCCTACAGGAGTTCACCTGGCTGCTGACCAGTTACTGTTGTATGTTGATGTCCATTTTGGGTCTTTAGCCACATTTGTAAACAGCACAAGTGTGGTTTTTCCAAAAAGGCAAATCAAAAGCTCTCATGAAGTTATTACCATTCTATAGCACATGGAAAGACATTTGGCTTTCTGAAATGTCTCAAAAATGAATCACACGTGTTCCTTTCCATTTTTGGAATAGATAAGAAATGGTTTAGCACGTCCAGCAGGTTGATCTGGCTTCCTAGCTCTGTGTTGCTATGTATATATGTGCATTTCTCTAAGTAAAAATAGTTAACAGTGTTCTCATCTATCAGAAGTAGTTCTTTGTTTAATTACTCTTCATCACCTTCATAAATTCACATCTAGCTCACGTCAACATTCTGGAGGAGGTACAAGTGAGCCAATAAAAATGAACTAATGAAAGAGTGTTTATAAAAGTCATTTTAAGGTGATCACTGCACGGTACACCTGAAGCTGAGGTTGTATAATATTGTATACCAACTGTAATTGAATATATAGATAGTCACGGGATGTGGATTATAATGAGGAAGGGAGTTAGAGGAAGTGTAATAGATATATATGATATGTGGGGGAGGAGCAGGGTGGCTAAATGGGGGAGGGGGGTTGTCACTTTGAGGGGTAAAAAGTATAACTGTTGCACTGTGTTGTACACCTGAAGCTAATTAAAAATAAATTAAAAAAAAAAAAAAGGAATGTCAGATCTGCAACCCCCCCACCAAAAAAAAGTCATTTTAAGAAAACATCATTGATTATATTCCCCAAACTGTCTTTCACATCCCCGTGGCAATATTGTGGGGCTACCAATTTCAATGGAATAGTAACACCTATATATGATATCAAGGGTGTAGTAGATTGGGGGAAGGGGGTTATCACTTTGTGAGGGGTGTGAATATCCATTACATTGTTTTGTACACCTGAAACTAATAAAAAAATATTAAAAAATAAATAATAATTCTGTAGAACATGAACTAAATGCTAGGCTATTTCCTTTGTTAAAAAGACAAGTATATCTTGACAGTAATAAATGAATATATTACATAATTACTTATATGAGTCTTCAGCAAAAATGAAATGACATGGGGCTTTTCAACAAATACCAGGTTTAAGCTCAGTAAATAATGGCTTGTGTCAAATTTGTTTACTAGAATGGATTATTTGTTCTTATCTAGACATATTTACACTTGAAGTAATGTTTTACTAGAACTACATAAAGCAATTGTGCAACTGATAATAAATATATCACTACTGGCAATTAAATCATTAAATAATTGAGTAAGAAAATAAAATTTGCAGCCAAGATATACCTCGAATAAAACTCTTTGTTCAAATGTAAAAAATGACAAATACATATATGAAAATTATGCCTATTTGATTCTTGCAAAAGATGTAGACTTTGTTGATGAGAAAGAGATAGAAGCATGATATCAAAACATGCATTTGATTCTTGCAAAACACCTAGACTACTGATGGGAAACAGGGAAGTATGGATATGGATGCATAAAAGGACTCACTTAAGGCTATAATGAGGTAAGAAAGCACATTTGTGCTTTCCTGAGGTTGGTCCTGTGTTGTCAGGGCCAGATAATAGCAGGTCCTTTAAGAGGGAGGAGAACAAAAACAAACTAAAGCAAAACAAAAAAAAGGATTAAGGGAAATCAATTCTAGGCCAGAATTGTAAATAATGTGAGACTGCTGTTTTTGAAGCCAATGCTATCCAAAAGAGTAAAAAAATCAAATTCTTTATTCCACAAAATTACTTTTTAAGAAATGTTAATTAGAATCAAAACAACAAGGCTTTCATCTACTAATTTAAAAACAACAACACAATCTTTAAAGAGAAAAGAGTCTAGAATGGTTTGCTACCCTTAATGCAAGATACCCTTCAAAAATCCCTGCTCCCTGGGCCGGCCAAGTGGCGCGGTGGTTAAGCGGTGGGAAGCCAGTGGTCCCGGGTTCGGTCCCACATATGAGGGCCAGTAACACTGCCCTCAAAAAAAAAAAAAAAAAATCCCTGCTCATCTGTTTCTATCAGCCAACCACTTTAAGTCTCATCTCACAGAGAAAAGGATTTTCCTTCCTCTCCTCAACCTATTATAGTTGCAGAATAAAGAAATAGCCCATTTATTTATTTATTTAAAAGATTTTATTGGGGAATCGGGGAAGGGGAACACACAAGTTGCTGTCTTTTTGTTCTTCAGTCTAGTTGCGGAGAACGGTGCTTCCTTCACTGGACCACGTTGGTATCGTCATTGCGCTCTTCCCGGATAAGGCAGATCAGTCGCCGGCCTCTGGATGGTCGCTCACAGCGGCTATTGGCAGCTCACGGCTGGCTGCCATCCGCTCACGCTGGCTGCCGGCCACTCACTGTAGCGTATGGCAGCCCACTGCAGCAGGGGCTGCAGCCTACACCATCGCCAGGGCTCGCACAGCCCAGCTCCAGGTGGAGCTGTTGTTAGCTGTAGAGGGCAGTGTCACTGGCCCTCATATGTGGGATCCGAACCGGGGCCGCTGGCATCCCAAAACCAGCTCTTAACCAATGCGCCACTCGGCTGGCCCTTGAGTCATTTTTTTACCACCTAAATGATAAAAGGGAGGAACCACTGAAGATCTGGAGTAGCTCTCTAAGCAGAATGGGAAACAGGTGGGATGGCCTGCGACGGGAACAAGCTTCGTGTGTTCATGGGACTGAAAGAAGATCATAGTTGGAGTTCAGTAAACAGGGGAAGAAGAGTGGAGGGAGATGAGAGCAGAAAGGCAGATGGAGCAAGATTTGGCAGGTTTCATAGACTTAACAAGAAGTTTGTAGGCTGTTCTGATTGCATTCAGAAGTCTTTAGACCGTTTTCAGCAGGGTATATATATTATTTGATATATTCTTTATAGAGACTACTCTGGGTGCTATGTGGATGGAGGAGGGGCAATAAGGGGTCAAGAGTACAGCAGGGGGACCAGGGAGAGGTGAGGGGTGATGATGGTATTGACTTAGAGGAGAAAAGTAGAGATGAAGAGAAGTTGTGTTTAGGATATATTTTAGAAGTTGGAACCCGTATGAATTTGAATTTGGAGTAGATATTCACAGATGGACTAAACATGCTGTGTGAGAAAAAGAGAAGAGCCATGTAGGACTCCTAGGTGTGTATCCTGAGCAACTTAGTGTATATTTGTATTATTTACTAGAATCAGGAAGGCTAGGGAAAGCAGACTTAGGGTAGGAGAGAAATCAGTAGCTTTGTTTTGGCCATGTAAAATTTGAGATGCTTACTAGACATTCAAGTCTGGAGCTCAAGTGTGAGTTTTGGGTCTAGAGATATAAACTTGAAAGTCATCAGTATATGAAGGTCTTTGAAGCAACAGGATTAGGTGAGATCACTTAGGGAGTCAGTATAGAGAGTGCTGAGGACTGAGTTCTGGGGAGTCTAACATTTAGAAGTTCAGTGGTGTCTCTTCATATCCAAGACAAGTCTTTTATATGTTCTCTGATTTTATCCACACCTTTTGTAGTAGATTAAAAAATGTCTGTAAATTCTTTGATTCTCCTCTCACTAAGAGGTAGAAGAATCCTTATCCTTTTCCCTTCTATCCGGGCTGAGTCACTAGGGCTAGTGACTTGTTTAACCAACTGAATTAATCACAAGTAACATTCTGGGACCTAAGATTAGATTATAAGAAGTCTTGCAGCTTCTGTACAGAACATTTGAAACATTCTCTTTGGAAGCCTGAGCCATTCCGTAAGAAGGCCAATCACCCTGAGACTTCCTGCAGGTGCTCTGGCTGACATTCTCAGCTGAGCCCTACCTTCCAGTCACCCCTTCCAATGCATCAGACATCTGAGTCAAGCAATCATAGGCTAACCCATTCATTGGCAGATCTGGCAAGTAACCTCATATGATATCACGTGGGAGAGAAGGATTGCTAGGCTGAGCCCTGCCTGAATCCCTGACCCCCAAATCAGAGCTATAATAAAATAATTGTGAAGTTTGGGATAATTTGTTATGCAGCAATAGAAAACCATAACACCTTCACTCTTTCTCTGGGACCTTATTTTATAACCAATTCCCAGCCCTCTAGATCATCCTTCCTTCTCAACACATACATTATTTTGTTAACAACTTTTCCTTCCTTACTGATTCCTTCTCCTCCACCTGTGAGTATGCTCAGTCTTTCCCATCTTGATAGAAACCTTCAGCTCCCATTCATTCTTGAACTTCCTGCAAAATTTGGCTTTTGCCTTTACCACACCCCTGAAATGGATCTCAGTGAGTTCACTAATGTGAATTCCTAATTGACAAAGCCATCATATATTTTTCTATCCTTAAATTAAACAACATCCAGTTTTAAATCTCAATCATGATTTCTTTTAAGGATGAGGAGAGCTGATGTGGCTAGCCTGAGGAATAAGGAAGGTGAGAATCAGAACTAGTCTGCACAGCCAGGGGCTTCAGATCTTCAAAGCATGAATTTCTTCAGCTGGAATATGAGAAGCAACTCAAAACCAGGAGAAGTCCTGAAGATAAGGTGAACCCAGAATGAATGAAGTAGGTACAACAGAGTTGGGTAGGTGAGAAAAAATACTACCAAGAGAAATTATTTGATCCTGCTGGTTGCTCAAATGCTGGACCAGAATTCTAGATCAGGCTCCTAAGAGTAAAGCGCTGGATTGATTAAAAAAAAAAAAAGGATTGACTTGGAACAGTGTGGAAAACAGGTAGGAGAGAGCCCTTAAACAGATTCTTAAACTTTATTTTGCCTGTGAATCAACTAGGAAAGTCTCGTTAAAGATCCTGATTCCCCAGCCTTGCTCAATAGATTCTGGGGTTGGGGCCAGCCAAATGGCGCATTGGTGAAGAGTTCACTTGGGATGCCAGCTCTGAGAAGCAGGAACCTGGTTCGGATCCCACATCAGGCCTAGTGATGCTGCACCCTCTACTGCTAAGATGGTGAACAACAACTTGACCTGGAGCTGGGCTGCCATGAGACGCCGGTGACAGCACAGGCTGCAGCCTCTGCAGCAGTGGGTTGCCGAGAGCTACCGTGAGCAGCCGGAAGCTGGCATGAGCTGCTGTGAGCTACCATGAGTGGCCATCCAATGGCTGGCCACTGATCTGCCTCCCCCAGGAAGAGTGCAATGATCACAATACCAACAGGGGCCAGTGAAGTGACGTCCTCCACAACTAGACTGGAGAACAAAAGGACAGCAACTTGTCTGTTCCCCTTCCCTGATTCCCCAATGCTGATCCCCTCCCCCAATTCCCCAATAAAATCTTTAAAAAAAAAAAAGAGCAATTCTGGGATTGGATCAAACTTTTCCCTTTCAAATAAACACTCCAGGTTATTCTGATACAGGTGGTCTTCAGCCAGACTTTGAGGAACACTCCCTAAAATAGGAAGGTCTTTAGTGGGGGGTGTTTCAAAAGAAATCTGGCTATTTCTTCTTTACCTAGTTAACTCATTAATTTGCTCACGGTTGCATAATCTATTTGTACTGGGCTCAGCTGGAACACTGGGACAGCTGAGCTGCATTTCTCTCTCTTTCTCCATGTATTATAGTTTCAGGTCCTCTTTCTCTCTATGGAGTCTCTCAAATGGCTTCTTTCCATGTGGTCTCTGCAGCAGGGTAGCCAGACTTCTCAGATGGTGGTTTAAGACTCCCAATAGCAGAAAATGTAAGCTGCTAGGCCTCCTTAAAGTTGAGGCCTGGAACTGGCACAGTGTTACTTTTGCTGCATGCTACTGGTTCAAGTGTCACAGGCTTAGCCTAGATTTAAGGGAAAAGGACTATACAAGTCTGTGAACATGGGGAGACATAGTCCACTAGGGGCCATAACGTAACAGATTGACAAGGAAAATAAGGAAGAAAAAATATGATAAAGCTGGAGATGTTGGGAGCAGGGATATATAACATTAGGATATAATCTGCATACCACAAGGCATGCTCACTTTTTAAAGGTGAACTGCAAGTTGGGCTCTAAGCATTTCCCAACTGCCAAGACCATTTAGGATTAAATGAGTTAATTCTAAGCAGCCCTGATACACAATAAGGTATCATTATTAATATAATGAATCACAATAATAATAATAATTATTGTAGTAGTCCAAGTGATAATGGAAACACGAATAATACAGATGGAAATAAGATACCAAAAAAAAAAAAAAAAAAAAAAAACTTGGCTTCTAACTAGATGTGAAAAGTAAGAGAGAGAGAGGCCGGCCGAGTGGCATGGTGGTTAAGCTCTGACTTGGGAAGCCAGCGGCCCCAGTTTGGGTCCCACCTATGAGGGCCAGTGACACTGCCCTCAAAAAAAAAAAAAAAAAAGGTAAGAGAGAGAGAATTATCATTAATTTTATTAGGTATAGAATGGCATTTAAATTATGTAGAAAGCTGTCCTTATTTTTTTAGAGATGTATACTGAAGCATTAGGGATTAGCCATCATGATCTCTATAATTTACTTGAAATGCTTTAGCAAAAAATATAAATATGGTAAAATACTAATAATTGTTAAATTGAAATGATTGATCATTGTTGGTTTATTATACTGTTTTCTCTGCTTTTCTCATATTTGAAATGCCTACTAATAAAAAGTAAAACAAACAAATACACCCAACATTTATTAATTGCTTTCTGCATTCTAGGTTCTGTTTTATGGGCTTGTGAACATCAGCAAATAGAATAGGCCAAACTCACACTATAGCAGAGACAGAAAATAAATAATAAAGAAAATAAATAAGGGCCGGCCGAGTGGCTCAGTTGGTTAAGAGTTGGCTTAAGAATGCAAGCTCTGAGAAACAAGGCGGCTGGTTTGATTCCCACATGGGCTAGTGACGCTGCGCCGGAGCTGAGCTGTTACTGAGCTGCCAAAAGGGGGCAGGATGGCTCAGCTGGTGTAACAACAAGATTGCCTGTTCAATGGTGGGCTATGCCCACCCGCAACTAACACTGAACTTGGTACCTTGAGCTGAGCTGCCACCCGGATGGCTCAGAGGGTAGAGCGTGTGCTCTTAACAACATGGCTGCTGGTTTGACTCCCACATGGGATGGTGGCTATGCCCACATGCAACTAAGATTGAACACAGACAGCACCTTGAACTTGGAGGTCACGAGCTGCCCGTGGGCAGCCAGATGGCGACTAGTGCCCTCCACAACGAAGATTGAAGAACAACAACTTGGCTGGTTCCCTTTCCCCAATTCCCCAACACTGTTCCCCTCCCCCAATTTCTCAATAAAATCTTTAAAAAAACAACAACAAAAAAAATGAATAAGAACAGTATACTGTATGTAAGAGGTGCTAAGTGCTATGGAAAAATCGAGCAGGATTAGAAAGGGTGGGAGTGCAAAGATGTGGAGCAAGTATAATTTTAAACATAGTGGTCAAGGTCAGCATCACTGAAAAGGAGACAGCTGAACAAAAACTTGAAAGATATGAGGGCGTTTTTTATAGGTCCATCTGAAAAGAGCATTTGCAGCAGAGAAAACAGCAAGTGCAAAGGCATGGATGTACTTGGCGTGTTCACATTCTATAAGCAGCAAGGAGGCCAATGTGAAGGAAGCAGAGTGAGCCAGCAGGGGAGCAACAAGATAATCAGGAAAGTGATAAGGAGCCAGGTCACACAGAGCCCGGTGGGCCACTGCAAGGAATTTGGCTTTTAAGTGAATGAAATGGGCAGCTGCCAGAGTTTTTGATCAGAGGAATGACAAGACCGGAATTTCGTTTTAATTTAAAAGGTCACTACGACATTTGGGTTGAGAAGAGACAGTAGAGAGAATAAGGATGGAGGCAAGGAGACAAGTTAAGAGGCACCTGCAGTGACGAATGATGGTCTTTGAATCAGCATTGTACAATTCAATGTGAAAATTATAACTATAAATGCTCTAAGGGAAAATATACGGGGAAAACAACATTGCTTTGGCAAAGGCAAAGCTTTCTTAGGACACAAAGAAATTTACCAAAAATTAAAATCTGATAAGTTTTACTCCGTCAAATTTCAAATCTCAGTTTATCAGAATATGTCATTACAAACTGGGAGAAAATATTCACAGTATATATCTGACAAAGGACTCCTATTCAGAGTCCTACAAGTCAACAAGTTAAACAAAACTATAAATATAGGCAAAAAAAGTAAACCATTATTTCATAAACAAGGTATTCAAATGGCCAATAAACTATGAAAATATGCCTCCTCGACATCATTAGTCATCAGAAAAATTCAAATGAAAGCTGCAGTGAGATACCACTGCAAACCCACCAGAATGATTAATATTTAAGACTCCATAACTCCCTTTTAACGTTGTATAGCCCTTTAGTTTAGTAGTGCATAGGGGGACTTAGGGAGACTAAGCAGACGGGGTGGTGGAGCAGAGGGGGGCCTGGTCTACTCCGTTAGTATGTATTGGCAAGAAAGGGGAGTAACTGGTACCATACAGTGTTTGTGGGAGTGTAAAGTGCTTTGGAAAACTGTTTGGCAGTTTTTCATAAAGTTAAACATACACCTACCTTGTAATCCAGCAATTCCACTCCCAGATAGATATATACACAAGAGAAATGCAAATGTCAGCAAAAAGGCAAATGATACTGGTTTTATTATAGCAGAACTATTTATAATAGCCTAAACTAGGAAACAACCTACTTGTCTATCAACAGAATGAATAAACAACTGTGGAATGTTCATACAGTGGAATACCACTCAGGAGTAAAAATAGAACAAACTACTTATACATGCAACAACATGGATGAATCTAAAAACCCATGTGGATGAAAGAAGCACATGACAAAAACAGTATATACTGTATTATCCCCTCTATATGAAATTCAAGAATGGGCAAAACTAATCTTGGATGGTAGAAAGCAGAAAATTGGTTGTTTTTGGGTTGGGGTTGATTAGAAAGAGGCACAACTTTCTGAGGTGATATATGTTGACCTGAGAGTTGGTCTATACACTTGCAAAAATCAGGTTTGTGAATTTTTGTTTATAAATTATATCTTTTCTTTTTTTTTTTTGAGGGCAGTGTCACTGGCCCTCATATGTGGGACCCGAACCGGGGCCGCTGGCTTCCCAAGCCAGCACTTAACCACCACGCCACTCGGCCAGCCCTATAAATTGTATCTTAATAAAGCACTGTCAACATAAAAAGGAATGATTCCATAATTTTCTTTAGAGTTGTCTAGCACTTCAGTCAAATGGTTGTTATGTGACTGTTTGATCTGGCATAGTGGCCTTAGGGGATTGGGGGGACAGAAAGGAGGCCACTCCTGCCCCATTTGGGGAAGAAAACCAACAGGGTGTAATGTCTCTGAAGTCAAACGAAGAAGACATTTCAAGGAGGAGGGAGTAAGCAATTGTGTGAAACACTGTCCGTAGGTCAAGTAGAGGAGAACTGAGGATTGACCATTGGATTTGACAATGGGGAGGTCAGTTACTAGTGACCTTGATAAAAACAGTGTCAGAGGGGTAGTGGAGGTGAAACTTTATTATAGGAGGTTTGAAAGAGATTGGGAGGAGACAAATTAGATATGGTGAATACAGACAACCCTTTCTGATTTTCTGACTGTTCAGTGCTGTGTTCTCAGTGCCTAGCATTAGGTCTGGCATATATTTGAGAGGTGTTCAAAAATATTTATGTTGAATGGTTTGATTATAGGAAAATAACCCTGAATCCACTCTAATTTATTTAAAACGTCACTCTCAAACCTATGTAGTTTAGTTACTGACAGTAATAAGTTACTCATAGCACATCTCATAGCTAAGAATCTTTATCACACACTAAAACATTTGTGTAGTCAATAGTTTCCATAGCTGGTGACACCATTCTCCTCGCTACTATTGTTCGATCCAAAATATTTCTTGTTAGAACCTTGCTAAGAAGATTAAGGATTTCGTGAGATAATTAACAGGTTAAAGAAGAGAATTCTGTAGATAGGACAACATAGGCCAATCTAGTGATTTCCTACAGAAAGAAAAATTGCTTGATATTTGTTTCAGTTACTCCTAAGATTGTTTCTGGCTTTTTGATAGGCAGGAAAAATGTTCCTTTCCACAGGACACAGAGTAACTCTTCCTTTCCTCCTTGACCCAGTGTTCACAGAATGGTTGAGGACTAAGTGGGCAAGGATTTCAACAAGAGGCAAAGTCCCATGAGTAAGGATTGAAGTAGAGAACAAAATCAGTAGGACTTAAATTTGACAGTGCTGATCAAAAATGAAGAGAGTGAGCTCTATCAGGAGAGGGACTACGACTATGTCACTCAGCAATATATCTTTAGTAACCAGCTCAATGCCTGGCAAAAGGAACAGATGAGACAAAAGGGCTAGGAGCTTGGTCAGATGGGAATGATAAGGCTCAGACATCTTTTTTAGAAGGAGGTAAGACATAATCAATGGGAAGTTGGGATGAGCCTTGGTTAATGGGATTTATGGGTGGAGGTGAGGGCCCAGGTGAGATACATCTTCATTGGGGCCTCAGAGCTCCACGGTTAGCTCCGGTGGGTCTTGCTGTTCAGTCTCTAGTCCTTTTATTTAGAGATGCTCAGACCTGCTCCTGTGGGACCAGGTGGGACCAGAACAGTTTGCATAAGCTCCACTCACTCATGCTCTTGATAGATGGTTGAATTATGATTCCTTTTAGCTTAAGAAGTTTCTTTATTGGAATGGTCCTAATAACTGGACCAATGAACACATTTGGACACATCATCGGGATATTCCCAGCAAACACTGAAAAGAAATTTACTCAGATGCCAAATTTAGGAGGCAGATTTTTAAATGCCTGCTTACTACACTAGATCATGTGACCTCTTCACTCTCTCCTCACCTCTGCCATTACTGATTGGACCCAGAATAACAGCTGCTCTAAGCTGGGCCGATCAGATTCCCTCTCCCAGGAATTCGGAATTGGTGGTGGGGGAACCTCTGAGGACAGGGCACGAATTGAATGCACTATCTTTTAGGATAAGAAATGTTCTAAGTGCTTTATAATTTTCTATCTGAGATGAAATTCTTTTTAATATCATAAATTGAAATAGATCTAGGATACTGATAAGCTATTCTTCAGTTCTTTAGATAATTGGCTCAACTGTAAAATCTAGTAAATGCCATTATTTGTGATTTAGTTTAGCTTCAGAATGAAAATGAAAAAATGACCTTCATTTTAAATAAAATTTAGTACATTCCCAAGAGGAGTACCTTTAGGTTGGCCATTCTCAAACTTTTTGACCATCACTCATAGTAAGAAATACATCTTCCATTGCAACACACACACAAATTGAAACAAAAGTTTCACAAAACTATATTAATCCTTTTTTTTGAGAAGATTTTTTAGTTTATTTGAGCCAAAACTCACAATTGCTGGGAAGCAAGATCTCAGATGTTCCCTATAATAATCCTTAATATGTATGTTACACCTGATATTTTCTATACTATTTTCTCTTTTAAAAATGTTGCTCACAACACACCAAATTGATTTCACAACTCACTAATGGGTTGTGTCCTAGAGTTTGAATAACACTGCTCTAGATATATGTTTTAGTCCATTTGGGCTGCTATAACAAAATACCATAAACTGGGCAGCTTATAAACAATATAAATTTATTTCTCACAGTTCTGGTGGCTGGGAAGTCCAAGATCAAGGCACTGGAAGATTCAGTGTCTGGTGAGGGCCTGCTTTCTACAGACAGTGGTCTTTTTACTGTGACTTTATATAATGGAAATGGGCAAGGGGTGTTTCTTATAAAAGCACTAATTCCATTCACAAAGGCTCGCCCTTATGACCGAATCACCTTCCAAAGCCCCCAACCCCTAATACCATCACTTTGGGGGTTGGGATTTCAACATATGAATTTGTGGAGACATATGTAAACAATCAGTCCATTGCAGTGTAATAGGCAAGATAATAAATAGTTCAGCAGATCTGTCTCCAACAAACATCAACTACAAAAAGAGAAGGATCCAGGCTGGCCAAGTGGCTCAGTTGATTAAGAGTGCGAGCTCTGAGCAACAGGGTCGCCAGTTCAATTCCCACATGGGCCAGTGAGCTGTGCTCGAACGAAACTGCCGTTGAGCTGCCAACAGGTGGCAGGATGGCTCAGCTGGTGAGAGCACGTGCTCTTAACAACTAGGTTGCCGGTTGGACTCCTGCATGGGATAGTGGGCTTTGCCCACCCGCAACTAAGATTGAACAAGGCACCTTGAGCTGAGCAGCTGTGAGCTGCTGATGGGCGGTTGGATGGCAACTGGACTTGCAGCTGAACTAGTTGCACCCTTCACAACTAAGATTGACGGACAACTTGGCTGTTCCCCTTCCCCAATTTAAAAAAAAAAATCTTAAAAAAAAAAAAAGGAAGGATCTAAAAGATTAAGGAATTAATCTTTTGGAAGGAATTAACTCAGAGTGTTACTGACAAAATGTCGTAACTCCAAAAAGGAGTAACAAAGCAATAGGAGCCTGGAGAAAACATCTACAACAGGGGAATCTAGGAAACCCCCAAACCACAAACAGCTAAGATTAGATGCATCATGTCTATTTTGAAAGAGATAAATGTCATATTGAAGGCCCTCAAAGGCTATAACAGGCTGGGCCCTCTGGTAAATGCTGAATGAACTAAAAATAGTAGTGAAAACTACCCATCATTTTTTTTTAATTAGTTTCAGGTGTACAACACAGTGCAATAGTTATACATTTTACCCCTCAAAGTGACAACCCCCCACCCCCAATTCGCCACCCCACTCCCCCCCCATATCATATATATCTATTACTCTTCCTTTGACTCTCTTCCACAGTATAATCCACATCCCGTGACTATCTACATATATTCAATTACAGTAGGTATACCACCTCCGCTTTAGTAATACAGTGCAGTGATCAAACCTCTACTCCATCCATGAAATGGTCTCCCTAACAAGACCTATGATCATCTGACATTCCACAGAATATTTACAACATTATTAATTATATTCCCCAAACTGTTTTTCCTATCCCAGTGGCAATATTGTAGTTGCCTCGTTTAACAAGACTCACAGAATCCTCGATGCTAGTAAAGCCAAAGCATAGTAGAGGTAAAACAAGACACTGAATCTCCGTTACCCTCACCTAGGAGCAGGGGACCAGAGGCCCTACTGGACAAGTTCTGACTTAGGAATGGGGTTTTGGCTTCTGAGAGCCATGGTCTGTGGCTATGAGCAGGGGCTGGGAGGGAGTGGGCCCTACCACACCCCAGCCATGTGAATTTCACAAGCATCTCTAAACATCTGTTTCCTCATGTGAATTTTCAGAGTCACTGCATTGTGACTACATGGTGGTTCTCACAATTAAATGAGATAATGTATTAAAAAGTTTAGCAAAGTTCCTGACACATAGTAAACATTCAAAAATAGCTCTGTGATTTCAGAATCAGTCACAAAACAGACAGTGAGGTCTGGTGCCCCAGTGCAAATGTGGTGGGAAGCAAAGGAAGCGCTAAGATAGGAAAACAAGAGGGTCCAAGATTCAAGAAGTCAGTGACTAAGGAGTGGCAGTTTTCATGAAAACCAGTTTTAAGGAGCATTTCCCAGAAGAAGAGGGAGGGGCTTCTGTTCTGGAAAGACAAAAGAAGCCTTGCAGGACATTTGGTCCTGTCTAAAATATCCACAGAGACATATGGTCTACACTAAAAGGTCCTTGAAATTTGGTCCTGTCCTAAGTATTCATGGAGACAGTTGGTCCACACCAAACGGTCCTTGATGTTTGGTCCACACTGAAGAAAACATTCCTGAGTTCAAATAGCCCAAAATGTTTACTTCTACTTTGGGCTTATAGGATGAATACAGAAAAAAGTACTATCATGTTTTCTTGGTCCAATAATTGTATTATGGCTGTATTACCAATAATAACCCTTCTTATCTTGGAAACCTATCTGGTAATGGCACATGGGGTTAGGTAGGTGGGTCACGGTTCGAATCTTGCAGGAGAGCGGGATTTGTATTAACTATGCACAAAATGTTGCTATGGATGTTTTGGACAGGAACAAATGTCTGCTAATCCCAAACAAATGTCCACAATAATTAAACCCATAAAACTTAGGTGTCTAAAGCTTGTGTTCTTAATTACTGTATTATCCTATCTTAAGATTTTACTTGGGACATTACAATCAATAAAGTTGAACACATACACAATACATGTGAAGAGAACTAAGAAATAGATTTGTGAAATAATTCCATAATTAAATACTATCTGTGCGTATGTTTCATAGAATTTTCATAGTATAACAAAACTTGCCCTCTACTAGGGCCTTTCTAAAAACAATAATAAGCTCACACCTTGTTCTTTCACCTGCTCTGTTATTTCTCCTTCAAAAGAAAACTGCTTCTTATTCACCTTAGAACCCACAGGCACATAGTAGAGGCTCTACTAAATGATTGTTTATTTAATAAACCCAAAATGCCTTTCAGAAAATTGTATTTCTGAATATAATACCTCAAAATGCAGTTAGCACAGAAAGATATACAGGGATAAATTATAGTATAGCCATACAATGACTATACTACTTAGCAATAAAAAAGGATGTTACTGATGCATGTAACAACATGAATGAATCTCCAAAGCATTATTAAAAAATCAAAAGGATATATACTATATGATTTCATTCTTGAAAAGACAAAACTACATATATGGACAGAAAACAGATCAGTGCTAGACAGGATGGAGGAAGGAGACTGATTACAAAGAGGCATGTGGAAACTTTGGGCTAATGGAGATGTCCCATATATCTATCGACTATATACTTTTGTAAAAATTCAAAGAATTGCATATGTAAAGGTGAATTTTACTGTATATAAACTATGCCTCAATAAGCCTGAATAAAAAATAAAGGAAGACCTAATGATCATGATATATGCATATGACGCTCTTTGATAATTTACTTAAAATACACCTATTAATTTTGAGATGACTATCAGAGTACTTCATAGAAGTCATGAAAGCAAGTTTCCTGCTATTAACAAAGTCGAAAACATCATTTAACTATCGCATCTCAAAGATACAGATAAATCTAATTATTCATTTGCTATTCTGTGAATAACGGATTGTATAAGCCTGAAAAAGAGGTGAGAAATCAGATACAGGCCTTAATTTAGAAGAATCACATGGAGCTGAAAAGTAAAAAGGGGTGAAATGTAAGATTTCCTGTATGAAAGGTATTTAGTTTTAATTATCTTTAGCTCTATAAGATCTGAATGATAAAAATATAATCTTACTTTCTCAAGGTATATAAAAAGTATCCAACAACTAGATAGCTGCTTATCTTCATGGACCATTTCCTTGCATGGT
Organism: Aselliscus stoliczkanus; assembly: GCA_033961575.1. Lineage (NCBI taxonomy): Eukaryota > Metazoa > Chordata > Mammalia > Chiroptera > Hipposideridae > Aselliscus > Aselliscus stoliczkanus. Next base: position 109,554,754 of record CM066730.1, read on the forward strand.
TATCTCTATCATGATTCATATCACGGAGGGTTGTTATATGCTGGATTTCACGTCTTCACAGTCATTCATTCAATTTTTTTATTCATTTAATAATTGTTTAACTGACATCTGTATATGCCAGAAACTGGGGATGCAGCGGTGAGTAAAACACCTGAGAGCTCTGCCCTTAGCCTTACATTCTAGTGATGAGAGAGACCAAAAAATGTGGACAAATAAATACTTTTGGGTGATGGTCTCATGAAAAACATAGAACAAGGTAATGGGGTATAGAATGACTTTAGAGGTGGGCAGTGGGTGGACAGAATACTTTGGACAGAGTGGTGAGGGGATCTGAAGAGACAACATTTGCACTGACAACTCTGGGAAGTGAATGATGAATGACAAGGAGTCAATCACCAGAAGAGACCAGGCAGGCACAGGGAACAAAAAGAGCAAAGGCCTGAGACAGAAATGCATTTGGCATCAAATGTGGTCAGAAAGCAGTGAACAAGGTAAGAGTGTTAGCAGATGAGTCCAGAAAGCTGGCCTTGCAAAGAAGCTTCAGTTTTATTCTAATGGCAATGGGACATTATCAGAGGGTTTTTAAGTAGGGCAGTGATGTGATTTTCTTTTAAAAAGTCTCTTTGGCAAGAAGATAAACTTGGAGAACAGTCAGATGGCCACTGCAGTCATCTGGCAAGAGATGAGTGTGGCTTGGATCAAGGTGGCAGCAGTCACGGTGAGAAGAGGTTTGATTCAGGTACCACTTTGCAAAGAGGGCGAACAAGACTTGTTGATGGATTGGACAGGGAGATGAGAGAAAGCACTGCGTGCTTGGGGATGCTTTACCCAAGATTGAGAAGACTGGGGTAGGAAAAAATTCTGGAGGGGGACTGGTAATTCTGTTTCGGTCTTGTTATTTTTTGAGATACACTAAGAGATAGAAGCGGAGACATAAGAAGGCAGTTAAATATTCAAGTATGGAGATCGGGGGAGAGATCAGAGTTGAACACATCATGTTGTAATTCATCAGCATGTAGACCATTTAAAGCAATGCGACTGAATACAATTACTTATGGAGTGAGTTCAAGTGCAAAAGAAAAGATGTCCTAGATACAGACCTGGGGTACTAATATTTAGAGGACGAGTAAAGGAAGAAGTGAGCCAGAGGAAACTCCAGCGATGTACAAGGAAAATCAAGAGCATATGGTAACAGAAGCCAACAACAGAATGTGCTTTAAATAGGAGGAAACGGTCACCTCTGCCAAACCCTATAGAGAGGTCAAACTAGAGAGGGAGAACTGCCATTGTATTTGGCAAGCGGAAGTCACTGGTGACAGATTTGATGAAGGTCATTTCAACAAATATAATGAACCCATGATTGGAGTGAGCTGAACAGAGAAAGAGAAGTGAGAAAGTGGAGAGAGCAAGTATAGGCAACTGTTGTCTCACCTTGAAAGGATGCTGAGATACAGGGCAGAAGCTGGCGAGAATATGGACTCTTGGGTGAGTTTACTTAAGGACAATACTAAGGTATGATGCAGAAAAGGGGGCAGATAATGGAAGGAGTGAAAGCCTCAATGAGGTGGCTTGAGATCCAGAGCCCTAAAGAGAAGAGGGTATAATTCCTCATTGTGAAAAGAGGGAGTACATGTGTTCACTTAGGTAAGTTGGTAGATTTGATGGCGAGAAAATGAGGTAATTATTGCCTGATGGCTTCTGTTCCTTCAGTGAAGCATAAAGTGAGATCACCAGTTGAAAGTAAGGGAAGATGAAGTGTTGGAGCTTTAAGGAGAGAGGAGATGTACACCAGCTTGGAGAGTCAGAGGTGATGTCATATTCCTTTTGGTATCCTAGCACAGTGCCTGACACATCACAGGCACTGAAAAAAATGTTTGAAGAGTAGCTGAAGGTAAAAATCAGAAAAGGAAGAATTGTGATATGCATTAAAAACTAATCATAATAACAAGAGTTTGTAGAATACTTTACACTTTACAAGGCCACCTTTCCTACTGTGCTAATCTAAGGGTGAGGGGAATCTGTGTTTTCATCTTTATAGTCTTAGGATGTACATAAAACAGTGCCTGGCACAAAGTAAGTGCACAATAATGCTTTTCAAAAAATAAATGACTATAAACACAAGGAGCTTCTATTCCCAAGAGGATTTAAATACGTCAGTGATGAAAAGCTATAGTGGATTATAAAGATAAATGGATGCGTTACGGACATTTTGAGGGAGTCGCAAAACTTTCTTTGTAACATTATTTCAAGAATGAAAAATGATCTAAATGGATGTGTGGTCTCACCAATGTGGCAACTCTTATATTTGCTTGAGTTTACAGACTCTTTGATCTTTTCCTATAATAGCAATAAATTTTTTCTTGTTCAGCTAACACTGTGCATTGTGAACTACATTCCTAAATGCTTCAGAGCCACTCGTTTTGCTTACTCTCCTCCTCTGGGAGGGCACAGGGAGATTTTTCTGTCTGGTTCATGAAGTACCACATTCCCCTGTGGTGGAAAGACCAGCCCCAAGGAGGATTATGCTAAACTGGCAGATTCACTCGACCCCTATGTTAGGCTTTTCTTACTTCTAGAATTTTGTATAGCATGGCCTCCCCATTTCTCGTAACACTGCTTTCAAAAGTAAAATATTTGAAAAAAGTACTAACTATGAAGATGAAAAGTATGCTTGGGAATATATGAGGGAAGGAGAAGGAGGGAAGATAGAAAAATAAAGAAAGGGAGGGAAAAGAGAAATCTGACCACTTTAAAGTCTGTTAACATTATTACAGTCACTCAATTGAGCAATGAAAGAATATGACAACTTCACAGGTGTGAAAAACAAAACAAAAACCATGGTAATGGGGCAGGCAAAGAAAAGCTGAGAAAAACAGTAACTCTGAACTGGTCATTTTTGCCCTGTAATAATCCTATAAGCTATTTTTACGCTGTGGAGAAATATAAGTGTGGCCGTAGCTATCTCTGGTTTCATGTTTATATATCACTATAAATCACAAAGGAGGGCGAATATAAACATATTTACTAAGTAAGGCCACTGGCTTTTCTGATTAGAAATAGTTCAGGAGAAGGGAGAAGGCAGGGACTACTCAGTTGTTGTGTAAGTGGTACCCTCTAGTGGCTATTTAGATTCCCTGTATGTGGATCCTAAAATGCACTTCTGAGGAGGAAAAGACCTTTAGGAAAAAAAGAACTAAATTTTTAGAAAACCAACAACACCAACAATAAAAAAACCACCTTGTTTTAATGTCCTGACATTAGAGGGCTTTTTCAGTGTATTCTGGCAGCAAAGCTAAATTTTTTAATTGGGGAACAATAAAATATTTGCCTGTAACATAATTGTTAAAAATAAGCTGTCTTTGACAAAATATAATAGCAGTGAAAAAGACAATAGCAATTAGTCCTTTGGGGCAGATTTCTCCTGCCTGTTTGCTAATATCTTCATCCAATTCTAGAGAATTTTCACAAGGGAATTGAAGCTGTAAATGGATCAATACAATGCTAAATAATTGCTATTTACATATTGATGAATATACCTGGAAAAGCATTATTCCACTAGAAGTCTTTTCTTTATAGTTTATGTGTAGACTAGCCTTTTATTATATTTATGGTATGGTAACTCTGCAAAGCTTGACATTATTTTTTGTGAATTTGCTGTTTAATCCAGTGTTAAGCATGATAGAAAAAAACTTCACTTTGACTATTCACTACGTTTTTTTTAAAGTAATTGGTAAAGAGTAGTTATGTTTGATACAGCTATAACAATCCAAACAGATCCCGAGGTAACCATTCATAAATTATTTGATGGCCTAAGGCTTTGGGCATTATTTGATAGGCAAAAGCAAGCTGTGGTATTGACAAGATTCTTTCAAAGATAGATTACACTATTGGTACCATAAAGGACAGATTAGATCAGGAAGGGTAAAAAAGACCAGGTAGGAGGCTAGTATGGATAGTCCAAGTGAAAGATGATGCAAGACTAAGCTAATAAGGCAGAGAGGATGGAAAAGATGGGCTAGATTGAAGATTTATCTGAAAAAGCATGTTCAATATTAGTGACTCAACATGAGGAGGCTGACAGGAAGGAATTGAGAATAACTGAGATTCCCAGCTTGGGAAAATGGATGGATGGTGACACCATTAACTAAAAATAGGAATCTAGGAAGGAATCTAGAGGACCAGAGTGTTTTGTTTATCTAGGTAGGTAATAAATAATAATGTGGAAGAAAAAGGGGACACACACTAAACCTGACAGGCTCAGGGGAGGCCCGCATAGAGGGCCTTACAAACCCAGAGACCAACGTAACCACACAGGGTGGTCTGAACATAAAAATTCTTAACTAAAAGCGGGTCATGGTGGGTAGTTACGTCTTAGGCCTGTAGCTTCCTTGACAAGGTCAGCCATTACCTTTGAAATTGTCTATTGTCTTTGTGCATCTAAGATAACATACCTTTGAAATGTCAGAGTAATTTTCTTTTCTAGACCCCTCAAAGGCACAGCCACAGGTACCAGAGCACAAGACCACGTTGTTATCTTGTTGCCCATGTACATTCTCTATGTTCTGTAAATGTTAACTATCTTGTACCCACCAATGTAAAAGAAATGTGTCTCCTCGTTTTACTTTTTCATCCAATATCAGAGATTTTGCCACTTTGCTTTCTCCCATCTCTCTAATCTACCACCAACGAATTTCATGTAACTCCCTTATGTCTCTTCCTTTGATTCTAATATATAAAAAAAGCTGCAAAACTGTCATACTCCAGAGCATTTTCGCAATCATTGAGACTGTGCTTCTTGGCAACTGTCATCAGTTTGGCTCAAATAAACTCTTATAAGACTTTTCCTTAGGCTGGACATTCTCTCTTCGAGAGTGTGTTTTGTATATCTAGGTAGACGTGTCCAGAATACAGCTAAAAATATGAGTCTGGAATTCAATGCTGGGGCTGGCATTTAAGAAATAGATTTGGGGGCCGGCCGAGTGGCGCATTGGTTAAGCGCTGGTTTTGGGATGCCAGTGGCCCCGGTTCGGATCCCACATGAGGGCCAGTGACACTGCCCTCTACAGCTAACAACTGCTCCACCTGGAGCTGGGCTGTGCGAGCCCCCGGTGATGGTGTGGGCTGCAGCGGGCTGCCATAGGCTACAGTGAGTGGCCCGCAGCCAGCGTGAGCGGCTGGCAGCCAGCGTGAGCTGCCAATAGCCGCGGTGAGCGACATCCAGAGGCCAGCGACCGATCTGCCTCATCCGGGAAGAGCGCAATGACGATACCAACAGTGAAGCAACATCCTCCGCAACTAAACTGAAGAACAAGAAGACGGCAACTTGTCTGTTCCCCTTCCCCGATTCCCCAACGCTGTTCCCCTCCGCCAATTCCCCAATAAAAAAATCTAAAAAAAAAAAAAAAAAAAAAAAAAAGAAATAGATTTGGAAGTCAGTGTCTATAAATGAAGCCACGAAAACAGATAAGGCCATCAGATAAGCATACCAGAGAGAGGAAACGAAGAGGCCCAAGAAAATCATAACATCTATGGCTCACTGCCTTAGATGTGGGACCCACTGCATTAGATGTGTGAGAGGCCCTAAGATAACAATTACAAGAATTACACAAAAAGAACATAAAAAACAAACAAAAAGAATGATCAGAGTTAGGAGGACCTTAGACAATGGTATTTGAAAAGATCCAAGAGAAGAGACCATCAAACCATGGTAGTGGACAGTGTCAAATTAGGCAGAGAACTCAAGGAGACTATGCATTAAAAATCGGTCATTGTGCAATCAATTCACAGGCTAAAATAACTACCATTCAAAACCAGGCAAACAAATAAGCAGACTAATCAGGGTAACACAAAACAGCCAATATGATTTCTAAAAACTTGTCAAAATTCTTTTGTTGTACTAGAATTTTAAGATATATCAAATACTGTTGGCATGGGCTCAGTATACGCACACACACAAATTTTTCTAGTAACAGAATTGGATCTGTATTCTCATTAAACAGCTTTTATTTCAACACGAGGAAATGAAAACCTTAAGGAGCCATAATTTTCCTCTAATTATCACTTTAGTTATATCTCACCAATTTTAATTTGTGTCTTTATTACCAATCAAAGAAAATATCTAAATTCCCTATTTATACATTCTTTGACCCAAGGAGTATAATTTCCACATACTTTTCTGGGTATTCTAGATATGTAGCTACTGATATTTACTTTAATTACATTTTAGTAAGAGAACACACTCTGTATCAATCTTTTGAAACTTATCGAGACCTAAATTGTGGTCCAGCATATGATCTGTCAATATTTCAGGTACAATTGAAAGCAATGTATATTTTGCAGTTGTTGGGAATGGTATTCTTTAACTGTCAGTTAATTTAGTTGATGGTGTTTTCATATCTTCTATACCCTGAGTTGTTAGTCTCTCATTTTTTAAATTACTGAGGCCTAACCTTGAATATTTCCCTTCTTTTAAGGATTACAATCTTGTGCTGCCTATAGTTTAATACCTAAAGAACTGCCTTGCATATTTTGTCCAGTTTTATAATTGTATAGGAAATGAGGGTAAGACCAATACAAAGTATCCCATCATGGCTGGAAGTATAATGTTATCTACTCAAAATGCATATTCTTTTTATTTTTAAAGATTTTATTGGGGAATTGGGGGAGGGGAACAGCATTGGGGAATCAGGGAAGGGGAACAGACAAGTTGCTGTCTTTTTGTTCTTTAGTCTAGTTGTGGAGGACGTCGTTTCACTGGCCCATGTTGGTATTGAGATCATTGCAGTCTTCCCAGGTAAGGCAGATCAGCCACCCATGGTGGCTCTTGACAGCTCACGCTGGCTGCTGGCCACTCAAGGTAGCTTATGGCTGTCCTCTGCAGCCTACGCCGTCGCTGACAACTCACGGCAGCCCAGCTCCAAGTTGAGCTGTTGTTCACCACCTTAGCTATAGAGGGCAGTGTCACTGGCCCTCATGTGGGATCTGAACCAGGGCCCTGCTGCTCAGAGCTGCTGTCCCAAGCCAACTCTTAACCAACGCGCCATGCGGCCAGCCCTTAAAGTCCTTTTTTTTTTTTTTTTTTAAGCTGAGCCATCCTGCCACCTGTTGGCAGCTCAGCGGCAGCTCTGCTTGGGCTGGACATTGAACTGCTGTTGCTCAGAGCTCAGCTTGCACTCTTGAGCGAGCTCTTAAACATCTGAGCCACTCGATCGGCCCTTAAAGTCCATATTCTTAACCACTTTTGTAAATTACCTCTCTAATGGGATTCTATATATAGGAAAATGGTAAATGAAAATAAATTCTTAATAATGTGGAAATACATCAACAGGAATTGGGGAATGAGAGAGCTGAAAGAATAAGAAATTATTGTCATATTAAATAGAATGGTGTGCTGGCTGAGTGGCTCAGTTGGTTAAGAGCTTGCTCAAGAGTGCCAGCTGAGCTCTGAGAAACAGTAGTTCAATGCCCAGCCTGAGCTGAGCTGCTGCTGAGCTGCCAACAGGTGACAGGATGGCTCAGCTAAAAATAAATAAATAAATAAACAAACAAACTAACAAATAAATAATAGAATGGTGATGTTGGAAAATAAGATTTCATAGGATGAACACATGGTAATAAGATCCTGATATGGCCACAGGTATGGATGGCTGAAACATAATAATCTAATCTATGTTTTGCAGAAAGAGAAAATAGTGATCTGATAGCCACCAGCTTATGATCTTTGATGGCAAGAACTGGGCAAATGATGATGGAAAATAAGAAAACCATCTAAACAAAAATGGAAATAGAAAAGCAGGAAAAGTTTTGAGGAAAGATAATGAGCTGAATTTTAGATAAACTTAAATTTTTCCTAAAAACAATCTACAGGATATCCAGGGAATTTTCTCAGTAGGCAACTAATATATAGATCTGTTGCAAGGAAAAAAATGGAGATAGATCTGGAGGCTATTACCAGAAAGATTCTTATTGAAGCAATAGGACTGGATGAGATTAACTGAGAAGAACATACATCTTTAGAATAAGGAAGGTCCAACGTAGAAACCTAGGGAATCCCAATATTTTAGAGACAAGCAGACTAAGAATGGATGTTCAAAGAAGTAAAAAGCAATACAAAGAAGAAATTTGGTATACCAGTTAAGCACATGGACTCCAGAATCAAACACTTGGTTCAAATCCTAGATGTTATACTTGTAAAGAAAGCTACATGACCATGAGAAAAATTACTTAACCCTTCCATGCCTGTTTTCTATAAGAATATAGCAATAAATATTATATGCCTGATCAGAGACAAATCATTATGGCTCTGAGGCTCATCTGCCCTCAACTCCCTATCCTCTCACACTTTTACTAGCAAAGATCAACATGTCTGAATGAGCTCAACAGAGGAACAAAAAGTTCTCCCCTTTCTAACCAGGGAAGTTTCCATCGGTGCATAGCTGCAAAGATATTCTCTGCCCCACCCCAACCTAATAAGTATGTAGAACATTATGAAGGCAGGATTCCTCTCAACTGCAACTTTCATCATGGTGCATGCAGACTGTGACTGACTTAAGCTGAGGGATAAGAGTTTGAGGATTATGTGTACTCTACTCCTATCTTCCTCGTTAAGATTTCAGCAATAGGGCCGGCCGAGTGGCACGTTGATTAAGAGCTGGCTTGGGACGCCAGCTTTGAACAGCTGGGCCCCGGTTCAGATCCCACATATGAGGCCCAGTGACACTGCCCTCTACAGCTAAGATGGTGAACAACAGCTCGACCTGGAGCTGGGCTGCTGTAAGTCACCAGCAACGGCATAGGCTACGGCATAGGCTACAGTGCCTGCTGCAGTGAGCTGCCATAAGCACCAGGAGCGGCCGTCCAGAGGCCAGCGACCAATCTGCCTCACGTGAGGAGCGCAATGATGATACCAACATGGGCCAGTGACGCAATGTCCTCCACAACTAGACTGAAGAACAAAAGGAGAGCAACTTGTCTGTTCCCTTTCCCTGATTCCCCAACGCTGTTCCCCTACCCCAATCCCCCAATAAAATCTTAAAAAAAAAAAATTCCCTCAAAAAGCAATTTTATATCTACATCAAGCAGTACTATAATGCTGTGTTGCATTACCTCTTTGCAAGATATTTCCTCATAGTGTTGTTGTGAAGATTAAATAAATTAATATTTGTAAAGTGTTCATAACACTGTTTAGCATGTAGTAAACATTATGTAAGGGTTAGCTCCATTTTTAAAAGGACAATCAGGAAAGACTTGCAGTGTTCTAGAGTCAAACAAAGGGTTATTAAATGAGAGCTGGTCAACAAGATCAAATGCTACAAAAAGCTCAAATAAAGAATGAAAACAGGACACTGGGTGTGGTAACAGAGTAGTAGGGGTGAAAGTCAGAATGTATTAGGTTAAGGACTGAATGGGAAGTAAAGAGTAAAGCAGGTAGTATAGATGAGTTTTTCTAAGAAATCTGCTGGCAAAAGACAAGACAAAGTACATTGGTTTGGGCTTTTTTGCTTCTAAGTGACAGAAATCTAATTTGAATTAGCTCATGACAAGAGCTCACTGTAAGAATATTGTGGTGTCTCAGAATGCAAGGTCCATATTGTGGCTGGATCTCACAAACATGTGGAACCAGGGATCATTAGTATTCTTCTTGTTTCTACAGGTTCATTTTCTCTCCTCTTTCTTCCAGACCAGTTGCATTGCTTCTTTGGCCCACATGGAAGAAGATATGGCCATCAAGAGATCTGGAGCCTTGGGCCAGCCGAGTGGCGTGCTGGTTAAGAACTGGCTTGGGATGCTGGCTCTGAATAGCAGGGCCCCGGGTGGATTCCACTTATGAGGGCCAGTGACACTGCCCTGTACAGCTAAGATGGTGAACAACAGCTCCACCTGGAGCTGGGCTGCTGAGTCCCTGGGGATGGCGTAGTTGCAATAGGCTACAGTGAGTGGCTGGTGGCCTGCGTGAGCTGCCAAGAGCAGCTGTGAGCGGCCGTCCAGAGACCAGCAACTGATCTACCTCACCCAAGAAGAGCGCAATGATGACATTAACATGGGCCAGTGAAACAATGTCCTCCACAACTAGACTGAAGAACAAAAGGACAGCAACTTGACTGTTCCTCTCCTCCAATTCTCCAATAAAATCTTTTTAAAAAAAGAGCTCTGGAGCCTTGCATTTCACAGTCTAGGCACACAAAGAGATGGTAGGGTGTGTTTTTTTTTTAGTTCCAGTTTCAAATTCTTAAAAAAAGGACTCTGGCCCTACTGAGTGTCTAATCCTGGGTCAATCAACTGTATCAGGGATCTAGAGATTAATGGATTAGAACATAACATGGTTATTTCTACTGCAACTCTATGAGTCCAGTGGGATGTGTAAAAGATCAAACAAAATAATAGGCACACACTATAAGGAGACAGAGCATTTTCTTGAGGGGGTAGGTAGTATAAAGTGGGGGTTTTGGTGGTGGTGTTTTTTAGGCCAGGGAAGGGATTTGAACATGTTTATATGAATGGAGGCAGTCAAAGGAAAATAATGGAATTCAATGCACAAGTAGAAGGATTAGCCTTGAAGAGAAATAAGCCTTTCTGAGATAGAAGGGAAGAAAATATGAATGCACATTGGCATACAAGGGTCTAGAAAGATGAAGGAAGTTGAGGGAGACTGGACTTGAAGACTTCTTATGAAATACGTGGCTAAGTTATCTCAAGAGTGTGGGAGGTGCAGTAAAAAGGGTGCTTGAAAAGGATAATGAACATTAAATATACCTGTAATGAAGAAGAGAAAGGAAGCTAAAAGGAATGGGTTAAAGTTTGTCAAAAATGATTAAGAGTCCAACTCAGATGGAAACTATAAATTCATAAAGGTGCTAGATGTACACTGTGACCCTACTCAGTAATGCGAACTCATCTTATGAACAAGGACTCACAAGGCACACGGTAGGAAGAGAAGGGAAAGGGAAATAAGGTGCTGGCTAAAAAGACTTAACTCTTAGGATCAAGTTGTTCGTGAGTAGCAGTAAAAAGATAAACTTTACTCCTGACAAATAATTCCAAATTCTGCATTAGGGTTGTTCAAATGGTACTGTTAATATATTAATGGCTTTAATGATTAACTATTAGAAAAGATTAACTCCATATTATTTTCTAAGGATCATTTATATTCACTTACAAATTAAATATTTGGTCTAAAGATATCAAATCTGAACTCTTGAGATATTTATAAATTCAAATGTTTAAATATGTCATCTTTATTTTGCTACGGTAGAATTTTTATTCTACTGTAAATCTAACCATGTGTAAATGGAGTCACTAACCCAAAGTCCATCTCTTGATGTTTATAAAAAATCAATTTCTTTGGAACACAGACTTGTGTCATTGTTAAATAATTCCACCATAAAACAGAAATAACAATAGTATCTACTTTACAAGATTGTTATGTGGATTAAATATAAAGTGCCTAAATAGTGCCTGATAAATGGTAAATACTCAACAAATTATGAACCTGTACCATTATGAATCTGTAGAATGGCTTCTAAATTCATATTACTTATTTAAAAAATAAAGTATTACTAGAAAAATAAGCAATAGTATGGTAGTTTGATTGAAAATATAAATTACTCAACGTACATATGCATTTGAACAATTTTTATATAAAAAGACAAAGACAAAGTTTAAACAAAAAATAATTTTCACAAAAAGCGTAAGTAAACTTTAGAAGAAAGAACTTTCTTTAAAAATAGTAAAATATAAAATTTATTTAAAAGCAATAAAATAACAGCTTTTATGAAGTATGAGCTACATACAGAAAATACAGCACAGTACCAAAAATTCCGTTTTTCCATCACAGCAACATCTTCTTTTAATTATAAATTTTCTTCCTGGAATAGTACGAAATAATAAATACTGAAGTAGTCTTATACTGATTTAGCCTTAAATGCCCACTATAACAATCAGAAGCATGATTGAAAGCAAGAGTGCAAATTACTTAACTGAAAAATATGAATCAAAAAAGTCAATAATGGAACACATGGATGTAAAAAGCAAATAATTCTGGTGCAAGGCATGGGAAGGGAGTGCAAGGTTAAAGAAAAACGGGGCAGAATAAAATCAGATATTTAGACACTAGAGTCACCTTATAGTTCGAATGAGGGCAGAATAAGGTAGATAGAGGGTGACATGAAAACAGTCAATGAAAAAGAAAGAAAAATAAATAGAACAGGAAAGGAGAAAGACAGGAGAAAAAGTTTACACAAAGAAGTAGCACAACATAAAGGAGTAGAACAATAGAGGGAGAAGGCCCAGGAGAGTCTAAAATTACAGGTCAAACACTCTTGTCATACCTTGGTCTTTACTTGGGGCCAGGAACCTGAAAATGTTATTATGGCTCCAGGTATTACCCACACTCCCACTTCATCTTGTTTGTTTCATCTTTAATTGTTGTTCCTATAGCTTATTTTCTCAATTTTTATTTTTCATTTTATTGTATGGTATACAGATTATATTCTGTAAACTACTTTTTCTTTTTGGAAATAAGATGGATATAAATACTACTTCTTATAACATCTAACAAACGGTGAATGGGCTAATCAATCAGTATTTACAACACTTCCACTGCTCTAATCTAAAAGAAAAGCACTTTTTTTGAAGCCTGTGAACTCTTTGAAATTGTGTTCAAAACTGTATGTATGCGTAATATTTTGTGAGTTCTGAAGCTTTTGTCAGAGTCTGAAAGCAGAATACTGCTGTGTCAGAGGCTTCATTGTGAACGGTACTGTCAACAGTTAACCATTACGAAAATTAGTATTTAGGCTGCAACACAAGAAAGGGAGCTGACACTTATTAAGTACTTCTCACAAACCAATTTCTATGTTCCGCTGTTCAATGGATTTTAAGACTGCACTCTCTGGGGTAGGGCTTGATTAAGGTCAATTGATGCCCTAAGGACAACCCAGCAAAGCTAGACACCCCCCCACACACACACACACCTTTCCATTGCTTACAATAAGGAACTGTAATTTCATTATTTACATAAATCAGCTTACGAATTAAATACTATCTGGTCAGCTGGTTTTACTGTCTACAGAAGTGAAACTCATACCATAAGTCAGAAACAAATGTAGTATTTGATGATAACTCAAACCAAGCCTTTAAACTTAAGTCACTCAACATATGAAAGAACAACATATTTTAACAGTGCAAATTAAATCAGAACATGGCAGATGAAAGTAATTCCAAAAAAATTCTACTACAACAAACAGTGAAAGAGTTAAGGGTGTGATAGCTAGAGCAAAACACTCTTACTGCTCCACTTCCCTTGGTGCCCTAAGCTCCTGCTTATTTTCCTTAAAGGTTAATCCAGGGGATCTGCTGAGTGGCTCAGTCGGTCGGGGGTGCCAGCTCTGAGCAACAGGGTCAGGGTTGGATTCCCACATGGGCCAGGGAGCTGTGCCTGAGCTGCCAACAAGTGGCAGGAAGGCTCAGTGGATAGAGTGTGCACTTTTAGCAACAAGGTTGCAGGTTCGACTCCTGCATGGGATGGTGGCGATGCCCACTGGCAACTAAGAATGAACACAGCACCTTGAGGTGAGTGGCCACAAGCTGCCGTAGGGTGGTAGGATGGCAACTGGACTTGGGAGCTGAGCCAGCTGCACCATCCACACACAAAAAAAGTTAAGCCATGAAACAGGATGAGCAAATAACTGGGTGAAGGTCAGAAACAACATCCTCAATCAGATAAACTATCTTTGCATATGATAGACATATTTGAATTTCCTTATAACATTTCATTTAAACAATGGTTTCCTTGGCTTAAAAGAGTTTAAAAATATCTTGGAAATCAGAGACCAATGCAAAGTCATACTTTTTTTTTTTTTTTTTTTTTTATTGGGGAATTGGCGGAGGGGAACAGCGTTGGGGAATTGGGGAAGGGGAACAGACAAGTTGCCGTCCCCTTGTTCTTCAGTTTAGTTGCGGAGGATGTTGCTTCACTGCTGGCATCGTCACTGCGCTCTTCCCGGATGAGGCAGATCGGTCGCTGGCCTCCGGATGTCGCTCACCGCGGCCATTGGCAGCCCACGCCTGGCTGCCAGCCGCTCACGCTGGCTGCGGGCCACTCACTGCAGCCTATGGCAGCCCACACCATCACCGGGGCTCGCACAGCCCAGCTCCAGGTGGAGCTGCTGCCAGCTGTAGAGGGCAGTGTCACCGGCCCTCACGTGGGATCCGAACCGGGGCCGCTGGCATCCCAAAACCAGCGCTTAACCAATGTGCCACTCGGCCGGCCCGCAAAGTCATACTTTATTGGTGGGTGAAGCAAGCTGAGGACCAGCACTAACCTATAGATCACGGTTTTACATTCCAATTTAAAGTATCTCATGTAAAATTTTACAAAGTGGTACACATTTATTAATGCAGTGTACATGTAAATGACCATGAACAGCTAAACCATAGCAAGTCCAAGTTTCTTTCAATAGTAGCAGTCCTTGCGCTGAGTTTTCTCACCTTCCATTAAAAAACAAAACAATGAGGGCCGGCCGAGTGGTGCATTGGTTAAGAGCTGGTTTTGGGATGCCAGCGGCCCCGGTTCGGATCCCACATATGAGGGCCAGTCACACTGCCCTCTACAGCTAACAGCTCTACATGGAGCTGGGCTGTGTGAGCACCGGCGACGGTGTAGGCTGCAGCTCCTGCTGCAGTGGGCTGCCATAGGCTACAGTGAGTGGCCGGCAACCAGCGTGAGCAGCTGGCACCCACCCAGCATGAGCTGCCAATAGCCGTGGTGAGCAGCCATCCAGAGGCCGGCGACCGATCTGCCTCATCCGGGAAAAGTGCAATTACATACCAACATGGGCCAGTGAAGCAACGTCCTCCACAACTAGACTGAAGAACAAAAAGGACAGCAACTTGTCTGTTCCCCTTCCCCAATTCCCCAACGCTGTTCCCCTCCCCCAATTCCGCAATAAAATCTTTAAAAACAAAACAAAACAAAACAATGAAATTAGAAAAAAATAAAGGCCCTACAGTAAAAGCATTGAGAAGGTATCTTCAGTTACCTTTCCCTTAGAATTAAGGTACATATAACATGCAAGTAATAACCATCAGAGAACTGAAGAAAACTCAGATGAATATTTGTCAAGCATCAGTCCCAGGATGGGTACCAAGGGAGCACGGATCTGAGTGCCAAGCAACCCAGGAGCCAGTCTCTTATACCCAAGACAAAATCAAGTCAACAGCTAATGCAATTGAGGCTCATGAGCCATGAGAGTCCCCCGTGAGTTTAAAGTTGTAAGTACTGACTGTGCTTAATGCAAATTTAAAACTCCGTAGAGTATCACTAGCCATAAACAACTGTATGTGTATAGAATTTAACTTTGGCTGGATTTTTTATAAAACTAGCTACAATATTTTGCATATTTTAATTTGGCACTGAGCTTCCATGATCACAGAAGAGGAAAAATGACTTGAAATACTCAAATGCATCTACCTAGACATCATTCTAGCAATTGTGTAGTAACTTTTAAGTCCACTCTCTTAATTCCTAATTGACTAAGCTGCTACAGGACCAAACTAGACAATACTGAAGAAAACACAAATACAATTAAGTAAATAGTATATTAAACAGTGGTTAAGAATAGAGACTCAGGGCCGGCCAAGTGGCGTGGTGGTTAAGCGCCGGCTTGGGAAGCCAGCGGCCCCGGTTCGGGTCCCACATATGAGGGCCAGTGACACTGCCCTCAAAAAACAAACAAACAAACAAACAAACAAGAACAGAGACTCAGCTTCCTCATCCATATAACTGGAATAATAGTAGTACCCAGTAGAACTATTTGGTACTATTAGGATAATAATAGTATCTATAGCAGGGTTGTTAATAAAGATTAAGTGAGTTAATTTATGTAAAGCATTTACAGTAGTGCCTGGCATATAGTAAATGCTATGTATTACGTTGATCACAATCTGTCACTGCACTTATCCAATTATCCTGTATAAATGGAGTTCCATTTTACTAAAAATAGACTCTTCCACACCTATTACTCTAAGGGCCATTGGAATAGAGCAGAGATCTTAAATGGAGCACCTAGGAACATTCTGGATATTTGTGGGAGTACTTTTGGTTGTCACTATGATGGGGAGAAAGGGACACCCTGTTGCTAGCATATAATATAGACAGGGACAAAAGATGTCACATGTATTTTGCAGGGCTGTTTCACACAATAAAACTATCTGCCTGGCAACCTTACTAGACTTCCCTAGTCCATTTATATTTTCCCATACTCCAAGATAACTATTTCGTATACCTTTCTGTTCTTATACCTACAATACCTCACCCTGCCTTAGCTGATCATCTTTCTTTTTATTTCACTAAAAAATAAAGGCAATCAATAGAGAAATTCCTCCCCTCCCACCAAATCTCCCACCCCATATGTTTCTTTACCCATATATTCTGTCTTCTCACTGCAGTAGATGAACTGCCCCTTCTTTTATCCAAGGCCAATTCTGCTTCTCTACTGGATTCTATCTCCTTGTAAAAAGCCTATCTTAAGGATTTTACTCCTTTCATTCTCCGTCCAATGGATCATTCCCACTAATATATAAAAATGCTGTTTTATCTCTTAACCTAAAACACAAAACAAAACAACTCCCTTGATATCACATTCACCTCATTTCTCTGCTCTACTCCATATCAAGTTGTCATTCTTGGTATTTCCATTTCTTCTCCCATTCTCTGATGATCACACTCTAATTAGGTTTTTTTTTTTTTAAAGATTTTTTTATTGGGGAATTGGGGGAGGGGAAAGTGTTGGGGAATCGGGGAAGGGGAACAGACAAGTTGCTGTCTTTTTGTTCTTCAGTTTAGTTGTGGAGGACGTTGCTTCACTGGCCCATGTTGGTATGTCATTGCGCTCTTCCCGGATGAGGCAGATCTATCACCGGCCTCTGGATGGTCGCTCACTGCGGCTATTGGCAGCTCACGCTGGCTCCCAGCCACTCATGCTGGCTGCCGGTCACTCACTGTAGCCTATGGCAGCCCACTGCAGCAGGAGCTGCAGCCTAACCGTTGCCGGAGCTTGCAGCCCAGCTCCAGGTGGAGCTGTTGTTAGCTGCAGAGGGCAGCGTCACTGGCCCTCATATGTGGGATCTGAACCGGGGCCGCTGGCGTCCTAAACCAGCTCTTAACCAATGCGCCACTCGGCTGGCCCTCTAATTAGGTTTTTATTTCCACTCTTACTCTGAAGCCATTCTTATAAAGGCATCGACAGCTTCCATATTAGCAAATATGATATCAATTATCAGTCCTCACTTTATTTAGCAACATTCGACACCGCTCATCTTACTCTCTTTCTTGAAGCACAGTTTCCACTTGGTTTATGGGCTATTAGACTCTCCTAATTTTTCTCCGGTTTCATTTTACTTCTCAGTTAGCTTTACTGGATCCTCAGCTTCTTGAATGCTAAAGACAATTTAGCTTTACTAAATTAGGCTTGGGTTTTGGACTTCTTTTTTCTACCTCCACCAATTCCCTTGATTTAATCCAGCATTATGGCTTTAACTACCATCTATTATGCTGGTATATAAATTTATAACTTCAGTCTCATAAATCTAATCACTCATTTGTCATCTCCACTTGGACATCTAATAGAAATCTCAATTTTAATATATCTAAAATCAAACTCTTTATTTTCTCCATGCCTCCAAATCTGCTCATCTAGTATTCCCCATCTCAGTAAATGCTCAGTTAATCTGGCAAAAACCTTTGGAGTCTTTCTTGACTTCTATTCTACCCAAAACCTACATCAAATCCTCTTGGCTCTACCTTCAAAATGTATCCAGAAACTGAACCATTCTCAACACTTCTACATCTATCCTATCTATTCAAACTCATTTCTTGCCTGGATTATAAATAGCCTCCTAGACCATCTCTGCTCTTATCCCTTTATCATCCATTCTTCATAAAGCAGCCAGAGCGAGCCTTTAAATCAGATCATGTCACTTCTCTAAGCAGAACCCTGCAATGGCTTCCGATCACACTTCAAATAAAATCTTAAACTCTTACAGGAACTATAAGACCACTAGGATCTCCCCACCTTCCCCCCCTCCACCCCGGAATTATCTCTTATCTCACCCTCTTGGTTACTCCAAAATTGGTTATATCTCCTAGCTGTTTTTGAATATGCCAAGTATGGTACTACCTCAAAACTTAAGTACCTGTTATTCCCTTTCCTCTAATGCTCTCCAGATATTGAGATAGTTTTTTTCCTTACTTCCTACAGGACTATGATCAAATGTCACCTTCTCGTGAGGTCTTTCCTGACCCTTCTTTCTATGACAGCACCCATGTCACATTCTATCCTCTTACCACCTTTTCTTCACAACACTTATTTTCACCTGGCATTGGAACATATGTCTATTTACTTGTTTATTGATAGTCTCCTCTGTTTGGACAGGGTCTTGGCCATTTTTGTTTATTTCTATAATCCCAGTGCCTGGTATACCATAAAGGCTCATAAATAATGAATGAATTGAACAGCTGAATAAATTATACACAGAAAACACAACTGTACTTTTAAAGGCTAGATGGAAACTAATTTTATCAGGTTTTATAGAAGATTTTTTAAATTTATCATGCTATCTGCCATGTTTACTACACACTTGAAATTTCATAATGTGCAAATTTTGTTTTACCAACTATTATTACATTCATATAGTTTTCTACTTGTAAATAGTAAATTAAGCTCTTTTTAATGTAAGAAAAGAATACGAAGAAATGAAAAGAAGCTCTAACAGTTTTTGCCTTGGATCCATTCTAAAAACATTTATTAAATTATTTAGGCCACCAAAAAAAAAAAAAATTGTTTAGGCCACCAAACTATTTATAGGATGCGTTTGAAAACGAGGCAAATGGGCACTTGAAAAAAGCTGACATGGGAGAGATTCTTTATTTCCATATGTAAAATATACATTAAATGCTTATAAACAATATTGAATGTCTACAGGTAAGTGTAGTAGGGATAAAGTTGCCTTTTCAGTATGATATGCTCAGAGAATAACGGGAGTAAATAAATTATGTGAATGAGATATTCTGAGCCACTGTGGAGTTCTATGACCAAAACAAAGGTCTCCTTAATTTTTACTAGAATGGTTTCCAGCAAGTCTGGGCACACAACTAATTTTAAAGCTCCAAAAACATTTTTCAATATTCTAGAGTTAAAAACAGTTTCCTAACATGAGGTAGAATTATTTAATCAAAAATAGATATTATATTTAATCAAACATATAGGCTATTTTAACAAAAGCTACTTCTCAAAGCTAGATTTTCATCTACTTGTCTGGGGTAAAAGCATTCCAAATTCACAATGAATTTTTTCGTACTTTCAATTTGTGCACATCATCTACTGGCATGCTTCAATTAAATATATGGATTTTTCTACAAGTAACAAAATGACATTCAATGGAGACTAATTATTATAACTTCTAATTTATGAAATACATACCTGAGTTAAACCAGCACCTGTTTGCACAGAAGATGTTTTTAATAGTCTGACTTCTTTGTTTATGTATCTTAGCATTCCACTAAGAGTACTGAAGTCATTATTCTCAGAATTTTCATCTTTTGGGTCATATGAGAGAGGTTTAAATGAGTCTGACGAGGTATAAGTCAGATCCTTCTGGCTTTCTTCCAATGTTGAAGGCTGTTCTAATCGCATTTTTTTAAAGTCCTTTAGTAAGTCTTCAGAAAGGTCTTCATTGCTGTGAGTTTTGAAACTAAGGTCACTGGCACTAATAGAGCGACGCAGTTTTCCACACTTGAAAAAAGCTGTCTGAGAATGTTTAGCACATTTTGGATCTTGAATGTCAGCCATAATTTCTGTTAAAGATGTAAACGAGGCTGGTAGAAACTTGATGTCTTTTGCCCTTTCATGTCCAGAAATTTTGGCTTGTAATCTTGTTAATTCTGATTCCTGTAGACAAATTCGTACATAGTATGTGCTCAATACACTTTAGTTAAATTAATTACTTAGAAAATCACAGGCTCTTATAAGTCATCTAAGTCAACCTGCATCTCAGTATAGAAATTCCTTTTATAACAACTCATCAAAGTTTTTCAAGCTCTGTTAAAACCCTTCATTTTGGACAGTTACGTATTTCACTTGAAATGTGTTTAAACTATACTAAGGAATTCAACGAAAACTATATTTTCCTTATGTGATTTTTTTTCTTTTCAGTGTTAATGACAATAGCGATTTCTAGTCAAGACTGAAATCTTATATCTAAAAATTTCTCTGCAAAGTGTAGAGATACACTATCTTTTGTTCATCTAACATATATACACACCAAAAAAAACTCTTCAGAATTTCTAATAGGAATAAATGTGTATTAGTGATTCTGCTTTGTATGTCCTCATTACAAGAAAGCTTTATTATGCTAAAAATTTTTCAACAAGACATTTAAGAAAGTGATTAATAATATTTAACAAATCAATCCTTATTAAATAAGCTTTTTCTTTCTGTGATTTTTTCTAGTCCTTCATTTGGGTCTCTGACCCTATTTTGGGATCCTAGGAATGAGACTACATATACTGGAAAACCATTAAGCCTAAAAAAGTGAAGAGAAGATATTTTATTAAAAATTAAATAATATGTGTAGTAGTCTCCTGTTCAAATATATTCTCCTTTTCTTATGGGTATCCATGAGATACAAATTTCTTTTTTTTTTTTTTTCAAGATTTTATTGGGGAATTGGCGGAGGGGAACAGCGTTGGGGAATCGGGGAAGGGGAACAGACAAGTTGCTGTCTTTTTGTTCTTCAGTTTAGTTGCGGAGGATGTTGCTTCACTGTTGGTATCGTCATTGCGCTCTTCCCAGATGAGGCAGATCAGTCGCTGGCCTCTGGATGTCGCTCACCGCGGCTGTTGGCAGCTCATGCTTGGCTGCCAGCCGCTCACGCTGGCTGTGGGCCACTCACTGTAGCCTATGGCAGCCCACTGCAGCAGGGGCTGCAGCCCACACCATCACCGGGGCTCGCACAGCCCAGCTCCAGGTGGAGCTGTTGTTAGCTGTAGAGGGCAGTGTCACTGGCCCTCATGTGGGATCCGAACTGGGGCCGCTGGCATCCCAAAACCAGCGCTTAACCAATGCGCCACTCGGCCGGCCCGAGATACAAATTTCTAAATCAGCCACTTTTAATCTGATAGTTTCTTTTTTCCAAAAATACTGTGCTTATAACAAAGTGTGCATTACAAAATGAAAGTTTAACATAGTATTTTAGTTCTTTGATGTCATTATACTGCTTTATCTAGATAAATTTTGTAAGTGGCTAGAGTGCCAATTTTTTGAAGTAAATCTTGTATTCACATTCTTATAATTATAATTAATAAAGTAGCTATAGAATTGATACACATAGAGTTGTGTGGGGAACTGTTTTTGTTTGTTTTTTCGAAGATTTTATTGGGGAATTGGGGGAAGGGAACAGTGTTGGGGGACTGGGGGAGGGGAACAGCTAAGTTGTTGTCCTTCAATCTTAGTTGTGGAGGTAGTTGTGGAGGGTGCAGTTAGCTCAGCTCCAAGTCCAGTCACCATTCAGCTGCCCATTGGCAGCTCACAGCTGCTCAGTTCAAGGTGCTGTGTTCAATCTTAGTTGCGGGTGGGCGTAGCCCACCATTCCATGAGGGAACCTTGTTGTTAGGAGCATGTGCTCTCACCAGCTGAGCCATCCTCCCACCTGTTGGCAGTTCAGCAGCAGCTCAGCTCAGGCAAGGCTCACTGGCCCATGTGGGAATCAAACAGGTGACCCTGTTGCTCAGAGCTCGCGCTCTTAACCGCCTGAGACACTCGGCCAGCCTAGGAGCTGTTTGTTTTTTTTAAAAAAAACAACTCTTGTATAATCTAACCATAATTAAGAAATGTAGTATCTCAGATAAGTAGGATTCCATTTACCTTACATTTAACTCCTAACTTCTACAATAAAATGTAGTATACTAAATACGCTGAATATAATTCAATTTTTTCTTAAGGCCACTGTCGTAATCATTGCTGTCATGTGCCATAATATAGGGCTCTCCGAAGAGCCTTGGCTCCAGCTGCCCTCAAGTACTAGGCACAGTTAGGGTAAAGGGAGTGAACTGGAAAGGTCAGCTGTTCTTCCTCACTTCTGCTTCTATTCTCTGTCATTTCATGCTGCTGGTAATGGAATTGCTTTCCATTATTTATAGCTACTTCTAATTGTTATAGTTATGCCAGCTTCTGCTCTATCCGTTTTTCTTCTTTGTCTGTTAGCCTCCTAAACTCCTCTTCAGTCTCGACTTTACAGCCAGTTGACATTGACTTTGAGAGCTACTGTCAGAAAACAAAGGAATTTTATTTCCTGACAGGTATACTGGCTAATCATGGTACAAGTTCTAAGATCTCTATATGTATATTGTATTTTAGAATTGCTGCTATTTACCCAATATTTTGGTAATTTCCAAAGCAGATGAAGTTTAAAACTTCTGAATAATAGATAAGTGCAATCCAATTGTATTTATCTTACTGGTAATATCTATAAGTGAGAAGATAACCATTGTGACAAGAGATAGACAAAGCAGAACCTTTTAAACTTTTAGAGTTAATTTTTCACACTAAAAGTTTCATAATTTTGTATAAGTGTTGTGAATTCCCAGAATACTAAGTATATTAATGTTTCAATAAAAGCAGAAATGGTGTTCAACCAAAACATAAGTTTAGGGCCGGCTGAGTGGCGTGGTGGTTAAGCGCTGGCTTCAGAAGCCAGCGGCCCCGGTTTGGTCCCACATATGAGGGCCAGTAACACTGCCCTCAAAAAAAAAAAAAAGTTTAGATTATGTCTATTCAGCTTTCCTCTAGTATTGTGAATATTAAGTACATTATATAAGAAATTTAAGTGCTCAGCTTAGTAACTAGAAATATTTCTAAGGTATTATTTGATAGAGTAGAGTTTTTTGGCTTTTCAATACCTTCCATTTTGCTATAAAACCATTCATTGCTTTACAACTATCAGTGAGATTGTTCTTTTTTTTTAAGGTCTTGGCTAACAATGGTTGATCATACATATTCACAATTTTGAAGTAATATTAAATCTTTTATCTCTATGCATCAATATTAATTCCAAATTCCAGGGTCAACTGCCATGAGCAGAAGGGGTGAATAAGTAGTATGGGTTATTTGAAAAATGACATACTCAAATTCAGTAAAAAAATGTTAAAAAATAATCTTGCATTTTCTAATTTATGATTTTTAAAGGAACTTTGCTGATTTTGAAAAATGTTACTTTTTAAATACACCAAGTATAAAATCCTTTAAAATAAACATTATGATTAAGCTTGTATTTGTATAAGTTCAGGTCCAAGGTGGCAACCTAGGATGCTCCTCCCACAACACACCAAATCTGTAGCTAATTACACAAGGAGCTATAAATTCCACGCCCAGCACAAAGCCATACAATAGGAGGGAACACATGACTCCCAACTTCTCCTTGAGGAGTAAAGGAATGGCTGGTTGATGGTGTTTTTTTTGCCTGCTTCTTCTTTATTGAGTTCTATGGATAGAGCTGTGGTGTGTCCTCACAATCCTGTTAAGACCTGTTTCTTTGTTTGCTATAGCCTTGTGGGTCTCATGGATGCAAGCCCTGTTCACTTACAATTATGTGAAGATTAAACAACCAATGGGTCAAAGAAGAAAATAAAAAATTATCTTGAAATAAATGAACAGGATGTAGAAAAGGCAGATCTGAGCGGAAAGTTTATGAATGCCTATATTAAAAAACAAGAAATATCTCAAATGAACAATCTGACTTTACACTTTAAGGAACTAAAAAAGAACAAACTCAGCTCAAAATTAGTAGAAGGAAGGAAATAACAAAGATCAGAGTGGAAATAAGTTGAGACTCAAAAGACAACAGAACAGAGCAATAAAATTAAGATCTGGGTTTTTAGAAAAATAAAATAGACAAAACTTTAGTTAGACTTACCAAGAAAAAAAGGGAGAACTCAAGTAAAATCAGAGACAATTTCAAAGACCAGATGGCTTCACTGGTGAATTCTACCAAACATTTTAAAAAGAATTAATACCAGTCCTCATATTCTTCCAAAAAAGCAGAAGAGGAGGGAATATTTTCAAACTCATTTTATGAGGCCAGCATTATACAGATACCAAACCAGATAAGGACACTGAATTCATTTATTAGTTCTAACATTTTTTTTGGTAGATTCTTTAGGGTTGAGACAAGAAAAGAAAATTATAGGTCAATATCCCTGATGAACACTGGAGAAAAAAAATCTTAAAAAATTATTAGCAATCCAATTTCAAAAATACATTAAGAGAATCATACACCATGATCAAGTGGGATTAATTTCAGGGATGCAAGGTTGATCCAACATTTGCAAAACAGTGATATACTAAGTTAACAAAATGAAGGCTAAAAATCATATGATCATCTCAATAGATGCAGAAAAAGCATTTGACAAAATTCAATATCCATTAACGATAAAAGCTCTCAACAAGTGGGTATAGAGGGAACATATCCCAACATAAAAAAGGCCATATAGGGCCGGCCAAGTGGTGCATTGGTTAAGAGCTGGTTTTGGGATGCCAGTGGCCCCCGTTCGGATCCCACATATGATGGCCAGTGACACTGCCTTCTACAGCTAACAACAGCTCCACCTGGAGCTGGGCTGTGTGAGCCCTGGTGACAGTGTAGGCTGCAGCCCCTGCTGCAGTGGGCTGCCATAGGCTACAGTGAGTGGCCAGCAGCCAGCAGCGAGCGTGAGCTGCCAATAGCCGCGATGAGCGACCATCCAGAGGCCAGCGACCAATCTGCCTCATCCGGGAAGAGCGCAATGACGATACTAACATGGGCCAGTGAAGCAACGTCCTCCGCAACTATACTGAAGAACAAAAAGACAGCAACTTGTCTGTTCCCCTCCCCTTATTCCCCAGCGCTGTTCCCCTCTCCCAATAAAATCTTTAAAAATAAATAAAAAATACATGGTTCTTTAAGGAAAAAAAAAAAGGCCATATATGATAAGCTGATATTTAACATCATACTAAACAGTGAAAAGCTGACAGCTTTTCCTTTAAGATCAGGATCAAGATAAACATATCCATTCTTTTATTCAACAGAGTACTAGAAGTCCTAGAAAGAACAACTAGTTAAGAAAAAGAAATAAAAGCAACCGAATTGGAAAGGAAGAAGTAAAACTGTCTCTATTTGCAGATGACAGGGTAATCTATATAGAAAACCCTAAAGAATCCACCCCAAAACTGTTAGAATTAATAAATTAATTCAGAAATTCTGAATACAGGAATACAAAATCAATATATAAAAGGCAATTGCAGTTCTACATATTAATAATGAAATATAAGAAAGAGATATTAAGAAAACAATCCCCTGGGCCAGCCAAATGGTGCGCTGGTTAAGAGTTGGCTTGGGATGCCAGCTCTGAGCAGCAGGGCCCTGGTTTGGATCCCACACATGAGGGCCAGTGACACTGCCCTCTACAGCTAAGATGGTGAACAACAGCTCAACCTGGAGCTGGGCTGCTGTGAGCTGCCGGCGACGGCATAGGTTGCAGTGGGTCAAATGGCCGGCGAGTGACTGCCTCAGCCAGGAAGAGCGCAATGATGATACCAACATGGGCCAGTGAAGCAATGTCCTCCACAACTAGACTGAAGAACAGAAGGACAGCAATTTGTCTGTTCCCCTTCCCTGACTGCCCAGCACTATTATCCATTAAAGAGAGTATCCTTTAATGGGGAAAGGATAGTCTCTTTAAACTGGCTATCCAGTTTATCTTGGGAAAACGGGACAGCCACATTCAAAGGAATGAAACTTGACCACTATCTTACACCACACATACAAATCAACTCAAAAAGACTTGAATATAGGACCTACACCATAAAACTCTTAGAAGAAAACATAGGGGGTACGCTACTTGACACTAGACTTGGCAATGTTTTTTTTTGGATTTTACACCAAAAGCAAGGCAACAAAAGCAAACATATAAAAGCAGGACTACATCAAACTAAAAGGCTTTCTGCACAGCAATGAAAACCATCAATAAAATTAAAAGGCAAACTATGGGATGGGAGAAAATATTTGCAAATTATGTATCTGATAAGGGGTTAATAACCAAAATAATATACAGAACTCAATAGCAGAAAATCTAAAAAATCTAATTAAAAAATGGGCAGAAGAACAGAGTAGACATTTTCCCAAAGACATACAAATGGCCAACAAGTACATGAAAAGGTGCTCAATAACACTAATTATCAGGGAAATGCAAATCAAAACCACAATGAGATATCACCTCACACCTGTTAGAATGGCTATCATTTAAAGAAAAGAGGTGAGTGTTGGCAAGGGTGTGGTGAAAAGAGAACCCTTGTGCATTGTTGGTGGGGATGTAAGTTGGTGTAGCCACTATGGAAAACATGGGGGTTTCTCAAAAAATTTAAAATAAAACTACCATATATATGATCCAGCTACACTACCATAAATATGATCCAGTATATACTAAAAGGAAATGGAATCAGGACATCAAAGAGATATCTGCACTCCCATGTTCTTTTCAGCATTATTCACCATAGCCAAGATAAGTTAACAACTATATAAGGATACTGCATGGTAACACTTCTATGTAGAATCTTAAAAAAAGTCAAATTCATATAAATAGTGAACAGAAAAGTGGTTGCCACAGGTCAATAGGGGGAAATAGGGAGAAGTTGGCAAAAGGGTGCAATCCTTCAGCTGTAAGATGCATAAAGCCTGAGCATCTAATAATGTATAACATGGTAACTATAGTTGGTAACACTGTATTCCGTAACAGAAATTTGTTAAAAGAGTAAAATGCTCTCACCAAACTTTTATTTTTATTTTATTTTATTTATTTATTTTGAAGGCAGTGTCACTGACCCTCACATGTGGGATCTGAACCGGGGCCGGTGGTGTCCCAAGCCAGCTCTTAACCACTGCGCCACTTGGACGGCCCTTTTTTTAAAAAAAAAAAAAAAAAAGTTTGTGTTTCAACATTTATAAATTATTTCTGTTGTGGTAATATGATATACAGCATATTAATAATTCCCAAATAAAATGTGTTCTAAATAAAATGCTTTTCATTCAAATAGGTCAATATTTGGTCATATAATCCTCTACAAACTATAATGGGAAAATAAAACATAAATTTACTTTTTCATAGATATGTGTGGATAAAAAAATCTAATGGAAAGCAGCCTCAGGATGAGCTGATCATAAACTCCCATCTGGGCAGATCATGGTGACAGGCATCAGGCCTCTAACTTCCCCAGTAAAAGGTTATCTTTGCCAAAAGCCAGCCCTGTGCACTGTTCTTGTGCACCTAGGTTAAGACACCTTTGAAATACCAGAATAATCCTCTTTTTCAGAGGTATAACCACTCTTAAGAGAGCACATAATCTTATTAACTATTCTACAATCAAATCATAGAGATTTCCCTGCCTTGTTTTCTCTATATTTCAGGTAATCTTCCTTACATAACCTGCTTAAATCCAAATGTATAAAAGAACCTGCCAACTGTCATTCTGGGAAACATTTTTCTCAGTCTGTTGAGATTTTATTTCCAGGCATGTCCTGTGTTTGGCTCAAATAAACTCAAGAAAATTTTTTTACAGGTTTGGACATTCTGATATCAACATATACTTTACGTACTTTTATATGTTTACTTACTTTAATAAGTAATGCTTCATTTGTAGCTTCAATTACTTCATTTCTGTCTTGGACTTGTTGGTGCAAACTGCTTACAGTGTCCTGGGCTTCTTCTAATTCTAGTTTTGCCTTCTCTAACTGTTCATTTAGTTGCTGAACAGAAGTCTTTTGAGAGTTAGCAGAAACTTTCCACTTTTCATGGTTCTCTTGATGTGAAATCATCTATATAGCCCCAAAATTATAAAGGAAAAGAAGAAAATAGGGTGGAATTGGTTTCAACAACGTTCTAATACTTTCCACTTCCACTTAAATGAAAGTAAATTATGTTTTTAGTCACAAACATATAATTTCTCAACAAATAACACACTAGAGGAAAAAAGGGGGAGAGGGAACGTATGTATAGTCTAATATTTACTTAAGAACAGTTAACCAAATAAAATGGACTGTTTTGGGATCCTTATTTGCACAAATCAACTACGAAGACATTTTTGTGACCATTAGGGAAATCTGAACAATGACTAGTAGTTGATGATATTAAGGAATTACTGTCAATTTTAGGTGTGATTTTATTTTTAAAAATAGTCTTTATCTTTTAGCAATAGTTATTGAAATGTTTACTAATGAAATAACAATGTCTGAGATTTGCTTCAAAATAATATGTGATATATGGGGGGGTGGGGGGTGGAGAGGGAAGTGAATGAGGTTAAACATATAGTGACCATACATCCCAGTTGGCCTCCGCTGTCTGGGTTTTATGCTTTGGTGTCCTGGTTAGTTAGTAACAGCATCTCTTTTAATTCTCAAAGTATTCCTTTAAATAAAAGAAATGGTCAAAATACTTATAAATAAAATCAAATTGACCAAGAGTTGTTAATAATAAATATGGGAGGAATAATAAATATGGGACCATTCTATTTTTGAATACGTTTAAAATCTTCCACAATAAAAAGCTTTTTGAAACCTCATTTTCATAAAAATATGTTTTACAATTATTATTAAGTGACTTTTCTGACAATTCTGAAACCTGTATTTAAAAAAAAAAAATACTTTTGGGCCGGCCAAGTGGCACGTTGGTTAAGAGCTGGCTTGGGATGCCGACAGCCCTGGTTCAGATCCCACGTATGAGGGCCAGTGACACTGTCCACTACAGCTAAGATGGTGAACAACAGCTCGATCTGGCGCTGGACTGCTGAGTCCCCGGGGACAGCATAGCTGCAGCCCCTGCTGCAGTGGGCTGCCATAGGCTACAGTGAGTGGCCGGCAGCCAGTGTTGAGTGGCCGGCAGCCGGAGTGAGCTGCCGATAGCTGCCATGAATGGCTGCCCAGAGGCCGGTGACCAATCTGCCTCAGCTAGGAGGAACGCAATGATAATACCAACATGGGCCAGTAAAGCCATGTCCTCCACAACTAGATCGAAGAACAAAAGGACAGCAACTTGTCTGTTCCCCTTCCCCGATTCCCCAACACTGTTCCCTTCCCCCAATTCCCCAATAAAATCTTTAAAAAAAACACAACTTTTAAAAATTATTGATCCTGGGCCAGCTGAGTGGCTCAGTTGGTCAAGAGTGTGAGCTGAGCTCTAAGCAACAGTAGTTCAATCCAGAGCCTGAGCTGAGCTGCCAACAGGTTGCAGGATGGCTCAGCTAAAAAAAATAAAATTATTGATCTGTTTTCTAACTCTATATTAATGACATATTGTCTCATTTTTATATTCAAACAATATATACTTTTAAAAATAAATCTTTGTCAAGTACCAGAAAAGAAAAAACGCTACTTTTTTTACTCCTATTTGATAGTCCTTATTTTTGTAGAACAGCAATGGCATTTTATTATCTACTCTTTCCATTGCTTCAAGATTCCTTAAAGATTTTGGCAAGTTCACTTATCTTCATGACTATGTTTTGGAGAGACTCCAGAGGTGTAAGCAGATTCATTATCAATCCACCTCACCAGCACTTTGTATCTCTTTATAATATTGGAGCCAATGGTACACTGCAAGTTGGGTAAACAGGTTTCCCGGGCATTGGTCAGCTTTTTCCAAGTGGTTGGAGCTTTACATTAGGCATGCAAGCCACTAGCAGTGTTGAAGTCCATGAGATGTGTACAATCTCATGGGTTATAAAGACGTACAGGATCAAAGCACCAAAACACAAATCAC
This sequence comes from Aselliscus stoliczkanus, assembly GCA_033961575.1. Lineage (NCBI taxonomy): Eukaryota > Metazoa > Chordata > Mammalia > Chiroptera > Hipposideridae > Aselliscus > Aselliscus stoliczkanus. Next base: position 109,584,590 of record CM066730.1, read on the forward strand.
TTCAGGAATGTAATAGTTATCAAAAATTGAATAGTCACTTGAAGATGTTTTCTGCATTTATTTTCACTTTGCTTTCATAGCATGAGCTATAAAAAAAAACTGCCATACCTGGCAAAACTGAATATTCCACACCATCTAACAAAGAGGCCTATCCAAAGACAAAATTCCAGGTTAAAATCAATCATTGTTATTCTATTCCCATATCACAGAAGGCATCTTTAGATTTCTGCATTTTTAAGAACTTTAGGATATGCTCTGCATGAATTTGTAGGTTTTGTGTGATATCATCGGCTCTAAAGGAACAAACACCTCGTTGCACAGACAGAAAGTGGTTCCAGGAGTTTTACTGTCAAGCCATACAAAAATGCTTCCCGGTAGCCCTTGAACCATTTATTACATTCTTTCTGATAATTCTGTTTTTTTCTAAGAGATTTAATGCATTGTATATAAAAAATGTGTTTCTCTAGAGACGGTGTCTTTCTTTTTTATTTATTTATTTTTATTTTTACTTTTAAGATTTTATTGGGGAATTGGGGGAGGGGAACAGCGTTGGGGAATCGGGGAAGGGGAATAGACAAGTTGCTGTCTTTTTTGTTCTTCAGTCTAGTTGCGGAGGATGTTGCTTGACTGGCCCATGTTGGTATCATCATTGCGCTCTTCCCGGATGACGCATATCTGTCGCCGGCCTCTGGATGTCGCTCACCGCGGCTATCGGCAGCTCACACTGGCTGCCAGCCGCTCACGCTGGCTGCTGGCCACTCACTGTAGCCTATGGCAAGTCCACTGCAGCAGGGGCTGCAGCCTACACCATCACCGGGGCTCAAACAGCCCAGCTCCCGGTGGAGCTGTTGTTAGCTGTGGAGGGCAGTGTCACTGGCCCTCATATGTAGGATCCGAACCGGGGCTGCTGGCATCCCAAAACCAGCTCTTAACCACCACGCCATTTGGCCGGTCCGAGGGTGTCTTTCTTTAAGGACCACTGAGAAAACTGTTCAAACTCTTGGGGAGCCTCTGGATGGGAGGTGGTCCAATCTGATCGCAGATCCAAGGAAATCGGCACAAAGAGATCACTCACTGTAAGTTGGGAAGGCTTTGTTCATTAAATGCTGCTCCCCAGCATCTCATTTCACATACTGTGATACAAGTGCTGGGTTCTCTGAGATGAGAGCTGCTTTAAGTGTCTGTTCAGAGTGCTGTACTGTTTGCACATTGAGAGGTCTCCTCCATTCACATTGTGTTCAGATTTACTGCTTTCATTCTTCTGTTGAATGGGTCTAATAGGTATTCGACCATGAGGCTTACAAGGACATGCAGGTCTAGGCCTGGCCAGAAAAGTGTTGTACTGGGTACCTTCACCCTTAACAGGCCTCGACACCACCTGCAGTGGCCCCTGCACATGTGCCCATATTTATTTTTATGTCATACATATAAAAAATTAGTACCAAATATTACACAATACTAGAGCCAATTTTTACAATTCATTTATGTACTATCTGCTTATAAATAATTTCAGGTTGCTTATAAAACTGAAGGTAAAAAACTAAAAATTAAAAATAAAAGTATAGGGCCGGCCGAGTGGCGCATTGGTTAAGCGCTGGTTTTGGGATGCCAGCGGCCCCGGTTCGGATCCCACATGAGGGCCAGTGACACTGCCCTCTACAGCTAGCAACAGCTCCACCTGGAGCTGGGCTGTGCGAGCCCCGGTGATGGTGTGGGCTGCAGCCCCGGTGATGGTGTGGTCTGCAGCCCCTGCTGCAGTGGGCTGCCATAGGCTGCAGTGAGCGGCCCGCAGCCAGCGTGAGCGGCTGGCAGCCAAGCGTGAGCTGCCAATAGCTGCGATGAGCGACATCCAGAGGCCAGCGACCGATCTGCCTCATCCGGGAAGAGCGCAATGACGATACCAACAGTGAAGCAACATCCTCCGCAACTAAAACTGAAGAACAAGAAGACGGCAACTTGTCTGTTCCCCTTCCCCGATTCCCCAACGCTGTTCCCCTCCACCAATTCCCCAATAAAATCTTTAAAAAAAAAAAAAAGTATAATAGCGATCATCTAGTAAAAGTGTAATGAGTAGTTGCTAGCACACACTTGAGATGGACTGTTATTGATGGTCACTAAGTTGAGCAGCTAGTATCAATTAAATAATTGTGCTGAATCCAACAGCATTCACATTTGTCTCTAAAGACCAAAGGTTGTAAATTCTTGACCTGAGACTGGCTTTAGCTCGCAAAGTGTGTTTCGTTTCATAGATACAACGTTTTCAAAGAGATCTGAATTCAAATGCATTTAAGCAAGACATACTGACCACAAGCTTGACATATCCTTCACAAAGATGTTACCAAACTCTCCTGAAAGGTGTTAATATAAATGTATTTGTAAGCCTTCCCACACAGAAAAACACTTTATTAGAACTTCTTACGTAATTTATTTATGTCTTATAAATAAATCTTGGATAATATCTTCAGATGCAGTTTTTAAAAAGACAAGAAATTCTAATTGATAAGACTGCCCATTTCTATAAAGGCTTAGATAAACTGATAAATAAAAAGCAGAGTATCAGGTTCTGGTGTTGCCTCTCTATCTAAATATCAGAACAAATCTTGGAAATTATAAAGCATTATAGATTCACATCACATGAAACTACTTATTTTGGTTTTTAAATACCTCCAGTTAGTTTTGGCAAGTGCTATTTTTTTTTTTTCAAGATTTTATTGGGGAATTGGGGGAGGGGAACAGTGTTGGGGAGTTGGGGAAGGGGAACAGCCGAGTTGTTGTCCTTTAATCTTAGTTGCGGAGGGCGCAGCAAGCTCAGCTCCAAGTCCAGTCGTGCCGCTCAGCTCAAAGTGCTATGTTCAATTAGTTGCAGATGGGCGTAGCCACCATCCCATGGAGGGAGTTGAACTGGCAGCCTTGTTGTTAAGAGCCCACGCTCTATTCGGAGCCATCCAGTCGGCAGCTCAGCTCAAGGTGCCGAGTTCAGTCTTAGTTACAGGCGGGCGTAGCCCACCAATTCGAACAGGTATCCTTGTTATTAGGAGCATGTGCTCTCCCCAGCTGAGCCATCCTGCCACCTGTTGTCAGCTCAGCAGCAGCTCAGCTTGGGCACAGTTCACTGACCCATGTGGGAATCCAATTGGCAACCCTGTTGCTCAGAGCTCGTGCTCTTAACCAACTGAGCCACTCAACCGGCCCATGGCAAGTGCCATTTTATAACTGATGATGACGACGACGACGACGACGACGACGACGACGACAACAATGATGAGCCATGCTCTGGTGTAAGAACTTTAATCCTCAACAAAGTTCTACGAAATAGATATCTTTATTGTTTCCATTTTAGAGAGAGATGTTAAGTTAATTGCACAATGTCATATAAGTGCTAAGTGATGAGTTGAGATTCATAACCGGGCTGCCTGGCTCAAGAATTCAAGCTCCTAACCCCACAGCATATTAGTTCACTGGATTAGAAGAAAAAGTGATATGTTAAGGCTACCAGAAATAAAGACCGCAATGGGTTATTCCATAATGAACATTTAAGAGCTAGACTTATACTTTTGTCCAGATAGGTCAACTCATTTTAGCAGGGAGTAATGGTACAAATTAAAATTTTCTTTACCTCCAGATGATAAGCTTCTTTGAGAGAATCCACTTCTGCTGACAGTTTCTTGATTTCTGCTTGCATTCTTGCTTCTAAATGAGCTTCACGTACTTTAGAAGCCCCCAATTCTTCAGCTAATTGGTTTCCATGAGCTTCCTTAAAAATGACATATTAAGTAAAAGCTATATAATTTGTTTATTTGTTAACTATAGCTAGGACAATCCAGTGCATTTATGGAAGTACTTTAATCTTTTATAATATTATAAACACTCGTATATAAAATTAACTTATTAAATGGTACACTTTAAAATCTAGACATTTAAAAGACTACTAATGGGAGAGTATTTGTATATTGTTTGTTATCATAACATCAGTTCACTACCAATGCTTTCTGTAAAATTAATAACCACAGCATGCTGAACTTTGGCAGATAGATAATAGTCTACCTGTAGGTTTGCCCATGCAATTTTGTTTACAAGATGTGCTGTTTGTTTATCAAGAGTCAATTGTGGGGGCCGGCTGAGTGGCGCGGTGGTTAAGCGCTGGCTTGGGAAGCCAGCGGCCCCAGTTCGGGTCCCACATATGAGGGCCAGTGACACTGCCCAAAAAAAAAAAAAAAAAAAAAAAAAAAAAAAGAGTCAATTGTGTATTTATCCAAACCTATTTATGCTAGGTGTGCTTGTTACTGTAATTACATAATTTTATTAAACATTATGAACACTGCATGCAAAAAACAAGTTTTTATATGAAAAATAAGTTATATGCTTTGAAACCAGTTAATGAGTGAATCATAAACATTTGCTTCCCAATTAGAAGCAATCAAGATAGTTGTAAAACATTGTGGGAAGCCCCATAAAAACTATAGGAGATGCTATACTCGGATTGATTCACAAATGTCTTTTAATTCTTCTTCTACTTTAAAGAAACCAAAACTGGAACCATAGATGATGGAATAAGAGCATGTGTGGTTTATGCAAGAAAGACTAGGTGAAATTCTAATCAAATGACTCTACCCATACACAAAGAACCAAGATTTGGTCCCACATTAAAAGACTAACATATGAGGGGCCGGCCAAGTGGCTCAGTTGGTTAAGAGCTCACTCAAGAGTGCCAGCTGAGCTCTGCGCAACACAAGTTTGATGCCCAGCCCAAGCTGAGCTGCTGCTGAGCTGCCAACAGGTGGCAGGATGACTCAGCTAAAAAAAAAAAAAAAAGATTAACATATGAATGTATACTTAGAGTTTTGGGCTGAAATAGAATATTTTTTCTTTTTTTTTTTTTTTGAGGGCAGTGTCACTGGCCCTCACATGTGGGACTCGAACCGGGGCCGCTGGCTTCCCAAACCAGCGCTTAACCACAGCGCCACTTGGCTGGCCCTGAAACAGAATATTTTTAACTGTCATTTTAAATAATTCCTGCATTCACCCACTTTGTTGACTAAGCTTATCAGAAAAAATCAATTGCACTGTACTTAGATACCAGTGATAAGACAAAAATGAGATAAAAGTAGATAGCATCCCTTCTGGTAGACTCCCAAATGCCTGTCACATTTTAATAAAAATTCTCTATTCTTTATTGATCTAGCCACCCAGAAATGGGAATAAAAACATTGTTAGACTAATCAAAATTAAGCATAAAAATATTTAACTTAATTCCTGTACTGTATTAGTAACCATAATAGAAAGCAAAAAGTCACAAGAACTTTTTCAGAACACCAATAAATACACTTTTGTCCAAGTCTAAGTAATTAACCCACATATACCAATCTAAATATTATTAAGCCAAGTTGTTAACCTTTTCCCAATTACTGGGGAAATAAAATTTATATTAGTGCTCAAGTGTTCTGGGCTTCAGGTTTCATAACAATTACAAATTTAAATAATCAGTTTTCACTTATAAGAGTGGCTACAAATGTAAGAACTTATACTCAAAAAACAGTTATTAGCTTTGTTTTTTTCTCATGTGATAGCTTAAACTCACTTGAAAGTTTAAAAGTGCTTTATAACTCAATTTACTGAAAACAATTTAGGTGGCCAAACTCAGTTCTGAGGAACTTCCTAGCTACATTACAAAGCTATGCTAAATATAACACATTTCTTTTCTTTTTGAACAATATAAAATTTACCACTTTAATTTTTTTTTTTTTTTTGAGGGCAGTGTCACTGACCCTCACATGTGGGACCCGAACCGGGGCCGCTGGCTTCCCCAAACCAGCACTTAACTACTGCACCACTTGGCCAGCCCCACTAACCATTTTTAAGTATACACTTTGGTGGCATTGTACATTCACATTCTTGTGCAACGCTAACTTTGGTAAGAACTATATTCAACTGTTCAAAAAAGTGACCAGTAAAATTTTTAAGATTTTTCAATTGTGTAAATTTATTTAAAATACGAATTACCTTCTCTTTAGAGAGTTGCTTTATTTCCTCCAGTTCACTTGAGAGCCTTTCAGTTTCTCTCTGTGCTTGCACTTGTTGACGATGAGCCTCTACTAATTCGACATGACAGTTCTGCATCTGCTCTCGGGTTAGCCTCAATTCTTGCTCCAAATCTATGCCCTCCTTATACTGAGTTGCAATATACTGTTCCTGCTCTTTCATAACCTAAAATATACAAGGTATTTGTTAGTTTCAAAATGAAATGATATAGATAACCTATTTCTTATTTTGATTTCTCTTTTAATAAGTGACTTTCCCCCTCCCAACTAAATCTCTGTAAAATTTAACAATGATATCATCCACTGTGAAACTGATATTCAGAAAATGTTTTTTTTCCTTTTTTAATGCCAAGAAAATGACAAAAGTACTGTGATAAATCTGGGACTCACTGGTATATTTTGCATGACTTTAATATGCAAGCTGTATAATGCTTTATCATGAATGTAACAAGACAGAACATATTATAAAGAGAAAAAAACAACTTAATATTTGATTATCCATATCAAAGATGGAGAATATACTGGCATGAATAATCAAAACCCACCATTAATCCACACAGCTGGATCAAGCTTCTTCTCTGTGAAAGTAATATCTGTCACTGAGATTGCTCTCTCTCTGAAATATTTTCACAATACTCAGTTAAATCCCTAGTAAGGTATTGCTTCTTAGAGAAAAAAAAAAAAACAGTGAAAATTAAGTTAGTTCTAAATCAGTTTGGTTAGTTAAGGTAGGTTAGGTGGTAGGTAATGACACCTGATTTTAGGACTAATAAGAAGAAAAGAAACCAATACAAATTACTAGCATCCTGATTTCTGGAATGGGGGCCCAGGGTCCAACTCTGTTTTATAATAATACAAACCTCATGTAAATATTTTTACCAATCCCACTGGGGCCCAAATGTATTTTCAGAGCCCTGCTTAATTTATGTATATAATAATTAAGTTAATATTTATGCTTACTGTGTGGTATGTATTATTTTAGGTTTTGACACAATAGTGAGCAAAGGAGACAAATAGCCACCCTTATGGGGTTTATGTTCTACTGGAGGAGACGGATAATCAAATAGTCAAATACAATAAAGAGTGAAATACAAAGTTTTAAAGTTTGATACAGTATTTAAAAATAAGAGGAAGTTACATCCATGAAAGCTCTTAGAAACAATATCAGTTTTTAAAAAGGCAAGTGAGTGGAATGGGTTCACCACTCAACACACAGGCAAACTGATGACATGAAGTCATCCAACTTCATCTGGCAATTCATTAGAACACCAAAATAAAATATTTAATAAGATCAAAGAAACTGATAGGTATCTGGCTCAAATAATTACCTTTAAAAATACTTAGGTACAGTTTCTGTATGTTAAAAAACAGCCAGTTTATGAGGCCAGTCAAATGGCTCAGTTGGTTAAGAGCGCGAGTTCTGAACACGGTTGCCAGTTCAATTCCCACATGGGCCAGTGAGCGGGCCCAAGTTGGGCTGCTGCTGAGCTGGTGAGAGCGCATGCGTATGGGATGCTAAAACTGTTCAGTTCAACTAAAACTGAACACGGCACTGTGAGCTTGAGCAGCCTCGAGCTGCCAACGGGCAGCAGCAGACTAATGGCTCAGTGTGTAACAAGGTTGCCAGTTCAACTCCCGCATGGGATGGTGGACTATGCCCACCTCCCCCCCACCCCCTCCACCACCTTCTGAAACTAGATTGAAAGCAGTGACTGGACTCAGCTGAGCTTGTGCAGTCCACAACTAAGATTGAAGGACAACAACTTGACTTGGAGCTGATGGAAAAACACAATGTTCCCCTCACCAATTCCACAATAAAAATCTTTTTTAAAAAAACAGTTCAGGGCTGGCTTAGTGGAGCGATGGTTAAGCACTGGCTTGGGAAGCCAGCGGCCCTGGTTCGGGTCCCACATTATGAGGGCCAGTGACACTGCCCTCAAAAAAAAACAAAAACAGTTTAAAACATAAAGATTGGTATCACTCTTCAGATGATACTACTTGTTCCTTAGGAGGAAAATAATTTGCTTACACTTTCCATTTCTTTCATCTTTTGTTGTGTTCGTTCAGTTTCTTTTTTCAGTTGACTGATCTCCTGTTCATTCTGTAGTGTTACAAACTCTTTTTCTCGAAGCTGTTCTTTGGCATTTTGCAATTTTTCATTCAAATTTTCTATCTGAATTTTAAACAGAATAATATTAATATAATTAAGGAAAAATAATTATTTAATCATAACTGCAATTCAAGTAAGTCAAGCTTTAAATACTTATATCTAAAAATAGCAAAATATAAAAATGTGTTTTTAAGACAACCATAAGTTAGACATAAACATCAGAATTCTTGCACTTAATAAGATGCTTATGTGTATACCTAAAAAGAGATGAAAGCCTCAAAATTAGGTTATAATAAAACAACAAATGTTACATGGTCTTACAAATAACTTTATAGGTAATATGTTCATGAGGTAAAAAATATAGTTAGTGAAAAAGTCCTCATCCCAGGGCAGCTGCTTAGCTCAGATGGTTAGAGTGCAGTACTCATAATACCAAGGTTGCTGGTTTGATCCCCACATGGGCCACTGAGTTGTGCAAGTAGATTGAAAACAATTACAGTAATACCTTGGTTTGCGCGCATAATTCGTTCCAGAAACAAACTACTTGTATTGCAAGACATCGCTCATTTACCACGTTAAAATGTATTAGAAATGTCTGCCCATCTTGAGGAACACTCGCAAACCACGTTACTTGCAATCGAAGGTTTTATTGTACTTGACTTGGAGCTGATGGGTCCTGGAAAAACACACTGTTTCCCAATAAAATTTAAAAAACAAAATTCTTTTTAATTAAAAAAAAAATAAAAAAATACCTATCCAGGATAATGTATTTAAAAAAAAAAAAAAAAGTCTTCATCCCACTGTGTTCCTTCCTTAGGGGCAATCACAGTTAACAAAATTACTTGCAAATCCTTCCAGAGATATTTCAGACATGCACACATTGTGATAATTATGTGGACACACTGATATAAAAAAATATATATATTCAAAATAACATTAAGAAGGTAGTCACCAGGTTCTAGGAAGTAGGGGAAATGGCAAAATGTTTGTCTTGGTGTACAAAGTTCCAGTTATGCAGGATGAGTAAGTTCTGGAGATCTAATGTATAGCACTGTAACTACAGTTAGTAATACTGTATTATATACTAAAAATTTGATAACAGAATAGATTTTAAGTGTTCTTACCAAAACCAAAACAAACAAGAAAATCTAAGGGAGGTGAGAATAAGTTAACACATTTTTTGCGGGAAACGAGTAAACTCGTCATATAGCTCAAATGCCGCTTACAAAGTGTTAATTAGCTTGATTGTAGTAATTATTTCACAATGTACATGTATATCAAAACATCACATTGCACATCTTAAATATATGCAATTTTTATTTGTCAATTATGCCTCAATAAAGCTGAGGGAAAATATTAAGAGGAGAAAAAAAGAATGTGACATAGTATGTACAAGATGATTAAAATTATGTAATATTTTTATTATATGCATTCTATGAAAAAGCTATGTTATGTCAACAATGGATGCTTACAGTTTAATTTTTTTAAAACAATTTAAAATATGCAAATTTTCATGATTTACCTGTTTGTTGCACTCTTTAAGTTCTAATTCTGATTTCTCCAGAGTACCCTCTAATTTAATTATTTTCTGTTCCATTTCTCCCCTGTGCTCACGAATAGTCATATCCAAATGTGTAACCTAAATACAAAAGTAACATTAAACTGCTGTTCAACTTTATTCTAATGTGGAAAATTGTGTGTGCTTGGAATGTGTTTTAGAACAATTTATTGTGGGTATACCTGAAACAAACTCATATCAAATAAATAATTTAAAAGAACGAGAAAAATAATCATTGCTTACTAATTTTGGAATTTTGGATCTTGAGCCTTATATTGGGGGTGCCAAAAACTTGTATATACATGACTTGTATTCATCTTTTGTTATCGGTATATAGAGAGTATTACAAAGTTTAACACAGTTTTTTCCTTTCTTAAAATGTGCATACATTTTTTTGGCACCCTCTGTATATAGTATAGAAACTTAAAAACTACGGTTATGTCCATAAATAACAAATAAAATGATTCAGACTTCATTTTCTTCATTTTATACTAGATAAAAGCTGCTAAATACAATTCAACATAAGAAAAACTGAGATGAAGCAAAAGTAGTGCTTACAGGAAAATTTATAGCACTAAAAGACAAACATTAAAAAAAGAAGAAAAATCGGGCTGGCCGAGTGGCGCGGTAGTTAAGAGCTGGCTTGGGACGCCAAGGACCCTGGTTTGGATCCCACATATGAGGGCCAGTGACACTGCCCTCTTAAAAGAGAAGAGGGCTGGCCGAGTGGCACGGTGGTTAAGCGCTGGCCTGGGAAGCCAGCAGCCCTGGTTCGGTCCCACATATGAGGGCCAATGACACTGCCCTCAAAAAAAAAAAAAAAGGAGACGAAATATCTATTTATTTTTTTTAGCTTAGCCATCCTGCCACCTATTGGCAGCTCAGCGGCAGCTCAGCTCGTGCTCGGCATCGAACTGCTGTTGCTCAGAGCTCAGCTCGCACTCTTTTTTTTTTTTTTTTTAAAGATTTTATTGGGGAATTGGCGGAGGGGAACAGCGTTGGGGAATCGGGGAAGGGGAACAGACAAGTTGCTGCTTTTTGTTCTTCAGTCTAGTTGCGGAGGATGTTGCTTCACTGTTGGTATCGTCATTGCGCTCTTCCCGGCTGAGGCAGATCGGTCGCTGGCCTCTGGATGTCGCTCACCGCAGCTATTGGCAGCTCACACTTGGCTGCCAGCTGCTCACGCTGGCTGCGGGCCACTCACTGCAGCCTATGGCAGCCCACTGCAGCAGGGGCTGCAGCCCACACCATCACCGGGGCTCGCACAGCCCAGCTCCAGGTGGAGCTGTTGTTAGCTGTAGAGGGCAGTGTCACTGGCCCTCATGTGGGATCCGAACCGGGGCCGCTGGCATCCCAAAACCAGCGCTTAACCAATGCGCCACTCGGCCGGCCCATCAGCTCGCACTCTTGAGTGAGCTCTTAACCAACTGAGCCACTCGGCTGGCCCCTAAGAAGAAATATTTAAAATCAATCATTTAAACTTCTACCTTGGGAAACTAGAAAAAGAGGAACAAATTAAATCCAAAATAAGCATAAGGAAAGAAATAATAATAATTATGGCACAAATCAATGAAATTAAAATGAAGAAATCAATAGGGAAATTCAAGAAAATTGAAAGTTGTTTCTTTGAAAAGATCAATAAAATCAATAAGTCTCTACCCAGGCTAACTAAAATAAAGAGGACACAAATTACTAATAGCAGAAATCAAAAAGGAGACATTACTACAAATCTTATGGACATTAAAATAATAATATAGGAATACTATGAAAAACACTATGCCCATGAATTTAATAAAACTAGATAAAGTAGACCAATTACTTGAAAGACACAATCTGCCAACACTCAGAAGAAATAGACAACCTGAATAAACCTGTATCTATTAAAGATATTGAATCAATGATTAATAACTTTCCAAACCAAAAAGCATCAGGCCCAGATGGATTAACTGGTGAATTCTACCAAATATTTAAGGAAGAAATACCAATTCTCTACAATCTCATTCATAAGATAGAAGCAGAGGACATACTTCCTAACTTATTCTGTGAGGCCACCATTACCGTAATGCCAAAACAAGATAAAGACATACCTAAGCAAAAATGCTTAGGTATAAATCCAACAAAATACATACAAGATCTATTATATATAAGGAAAACCACAAAATTTCAATGAAAGAAATCGAAGAATTAAATAAATGGAGAAAGAGTCAATGTTCATGGATATTCCAATAAAAATCCTAGCAAGTTGTTTTATGGATAGCGACAAACTGATTCTAAAGTTTATATGAAGAGCCAAAAGACCAAGAACAGCCAAGCCAAGATTGAAAGAGAACAAAGTTGGAGGACTGAGATTACCCAACTTCAACACTAACTACTATAAAGTTCCACTAATCAAGACAGTGTGATCTTGGAAAGAAAAGGTGAATAGATCAATGGAACAGAGTAGAGAGCCCAGAAACAAACCTACATAAATATAGTGAATTGATCTTTGACAAAGGAGCAAAGGCAATACAATAAAGAAATGATAGTTTTTTCAAGAAGCGGTACTGTAATAAGTGGATATTCACAGCAAAAACAAACAATAAAGAATCATTGCAAACATTACACCCTTCATAAAAATTAACACAAAATGGATCACAGGCCTAAATGTAAAACACAAAACTACTATAAGATAACATAAAAGAAAACCTAGGTGACCTTGGGTGTGGCAATGACTTTTTAGCTGTAATACCAAAGACACAATCCACGAAAGAAGTAATTGATGAGCTGACTTTATTAAAATTAAAAACTTTTACTCTGTGAAAGCTATGTCAAAAGCATGAGAGCCTGGGCTGGCCAAGTGGCACGATGGTTGGGAGCTGGCTTGGGACGTCAGCGGCCTGGGTTTGAATCCCACATATGAGGGCCAGTGACACTGCCCTCTACAGCTAAGATGGTGAACAACAGCTCCACCTGGAGCTGGGCTGCACAAGTCCTGGTGACAGTGTAGGCTGCAGCCCCTGCTGCAGTGGGCTGCCATAGGCTACAGTGAGTGGCCGGCAGCCGGAGTGAGCTACCATCCAAAGGCCGGCGACTGATCTGCCTCACTCGGGAAGAGCACAATGATGATACCAACATGGGCCAGTGAAGCAACGTCCTCCACAACTAGGCTGAGGAACAAAAGGACCGCAACTTGTCTGTTCCCCTTCCCTGGTTCTCCAACACTGTTCCCCTCCCCCAATTCCCCAATAAAATCTTAAAAAAAAAAGAATGAGAAGAAAAGCCACAGACTGGGAGAAAATATTTGCAAACAACAAATCTGATAAAGGACTGGTATCCAAAATATACAAAGAACTCTTAAAGCTCAACAATAAAATTCTAAACAATCCAATTACAAAATTGGCCAAAGATCTCAGGGCGGATCGAGTGGCTCAGTTGGTTAAGAACTCGCTCAAGAGTGCGAGCTGAGTTCTGAGCAACAGCAGTTTGATGCCTAGCCAGAGCTGAGCTGCTGCTGAGCCGCCAACAGGTGGCAGGATGGCTCAGCTAAAAAAAAAAAAAAAAATTGGCCAAAGATCTTAACAGACACTTTACCGAAGAAGATAAACAGGTGGCAGATAGGCACAGGAAATGACCCTCCATATCACGTAGCCTCAGGAAATACAAATTAAAACAAGGAGATTATACTACACACCTATTAGAATAGCCAAAATCCAAAACACTGATAACACTGAATGCTAGCCAGGATATGGAGCAACAGGAGCTCTCATTTGTTGCTTGTTGGAATGCAAAATGATACAGCCACTTTGGAAGACAGTTTGGAAGTGTCTTATAAAATTAAACATATTCTTAACATACGATCCAGCAATTACACTCCTTGGTATTAACTCAAAGGAGTTGAAAACTTACGTCCATGCAAAAAGCTGCACACAAATGATTACAGCAGCTTTCTGCATTTTTGTCAAAACTTGGAAGCAACCAAAATGTCCTTCAATAGGTGAATAGATCAATAAGCTGTAGTATATCCAAACAATGGAATATTATTCAGTGCTAAAAAGAAATGAGCCATCAAGGTATGAAAAGACATGAGGAGCTTAAATGCATGTTACTAAGTGAAGAAAACCAATCTGAGAAGGCTACATGCTATATGATTCAAACTATGCATATGATATTCTGGAAAAGGCAAAATTATGAAGACAATAAAACGATCAGTGGTTACTAGGTTGGGGAAGAGTGGGAGTGATGAATAGGTGGAGCACATAGGATTTTCAGTGCCATGAAAATACTGAATGATACTATAACGGTGGATACAAGTCATTATACATTCATCCAAACACACAGAATGGATAACACCAAGAGTAAACTGTAATGTAAACTCTGGACTTTGGGTGATTCTGATCTATCAATGGGTTCGCAATTGTATCAAATATACCACCTTTGGTGGGGAATGTTGATAATGGGTGAGGCTATGCATTTGTGGGGGTATGGGTTATATAGGGAGTCTCTGGACCCTCTGTTCAATCTTGTTGTGAACCTAAAACTGGTCTAAAAAATAAAGTCTTCAAAAAAGATGCCGGTAAATAATACCTTCTGAATATTTTGGATCCTCCAACAGACACTAGCTGAGCAAGTAACTCCTTTTATCCCATTTTCTTCTGATACACAGTAATATAAGGGATCAAAAGGTTAAGGTACTAAATTAACCTTCATTCTCAAAAATCCACTTGCTATAGAAATAGCAAGATAAAGAAAAATGATGTATTTCTAATTCTTAAAATATTTATGTTCACAAAAAAGAAATATGCTATAAAAATGCCCATTTTACCCAAAAGCGAAGACCTTTAATACGCTGTGTGATTGTATTTTAACAGAAGATTTCATTAAAATACAATTAAGAAAACCAACTTGAGCTGCTCTTTGCTTTAGCTCCCAGTTTCTCTCCTTAAGTGCCTGATCCATTTCAAGGAGTTCTTGCTTTTTGTCTTCAATCTCCATCTTGCATTCTCTGAAATTTATCACAGGAAAAAAGATCAAAGCAAACATTAGGAATATTATAATTTTAAAAAATTAAGTCAACCAGGTTACCTCTTCTGTAAGTTAAAAGCGATAGGATACATAAAATTATTTCAGGTCGAAAGGGTTCATGTTAAAGTAACAAAGTATAGGAAAAATGATTGATATTAATACAATTACTTTAATAGAGTGTTCTAAAAAGACAAAAGTTAACTCAAACTCTACTATTGTATACAATTTAAGCTAAATGTTAAAGCACTCCCAGGGTAAAAGATTGAACCAGTGTAAGAATTTTAAAAATCATATCCATACTTTTTCATCTATAGATTAAGGGAGCATTTGAAAGTCGTTGCTATATAACAGCTGTGAGTTTATTACAATTGAATGAGGCATTTATCTCATGTTTGATATCCCTGATGTCCACAGCTCAGTAAATGACCATTGTATTTCTCAGGGGAATTTTACTCAAAATGATGTCATACGTACAGGGAAGTAATGAAGTACACTATAGAAATATATTTTATACATATATTTTATAAATGTATTTTCTTATAAATTCTCATCTTCCAAAAACCCTAACTTATGTATAACTTTACATTATAGAAAAGTTTAATACTAACACAATTTTAAGACTTTTACCACTCTGAAGGCTGTGATCAGAGAATTTTAACTTGGAACAACTCTACATTCTATTATGACAAAATCTGAAAATGCTGACCTTGAAAATATTCATATGATTTTTCCAGTCTTAAATATGAAACAATATTGAATAAAGGCACTGATTTTAAAAAACAGATTCTGAATGTGTGAAAGAGCTGTTTATTATCTCCTAAAAGTCAAGAGTTATAAAATACAAGGCTAAACTAATATTTTAAAAGTAAAGTGAAATGAATCCTAAAGGAAGCTCTAACTGCTGTCAACGCAAATAACTGAACTTCCAAAATTCAGCTACCTAGAATTTAAGATTTTATTTTTACTTCTTTCATCCCTTCATACACTTAACCATTTAGCAAATATTTATCGGATGCTTCCCATACATCAGGGTTCTATGTGCTGTGGATTTAATATTAATAGTCAAAAAGACAAATGGTCCTTCATCACACATGGAGCTACATTCTTGGGTCCAGAAGAGAAGATGAACTATAAATAATAAACAACTCAACAAGAAAAATATGATAATATAAGGTACTATGTTAGAGCATTAAATAGTAATGAAACAGTGACTGGGGGGCTACTTTAGAATAGGTGGTCGGGGAAGGGCCCTCCGAGGTAATTTGAAGGGCAAGAAGCTGGCCATACAACCATTATTTCAGGCCAAAAAAGAGCTATAGCAAAGTTCAAAGGTGGGAAAAACTTGGTAAGTTTTAAGGACAACAAAAAAGCCAGGAGCAAGGAGAATAGTATGAAATGATGCCAGAGAATTAGGCAGGAACCTTGTCATGTAGGGCTTTGTATTCCAGGATAAGGAGCTTGGATTTTTTTAAAACTGTGGTAAAATACATATAACATAAGATTTACCATTTTAATCATTTTAAAGTATACAATCAGTTGCATTAAGTACATTCACAGTATTGTGTTACCATTATCACTATTTCCAATACTTTTTCATCACTTCAAATGAAAACCCCATCCCATTTGCAGTCATTTTCTGTTCTCTCGCACCCTAATCACTAATCTGCCCTCTATCTCTATGGATTTGTTAATTCTGAATATTTTATACAAATGGAATTATGCAACATGTATCTGGTTTCTTTCATTCAGCATAATGTTTTCAAGGTTGATCCATGTTGTAGCATGTATCAGTACTTTCTTTTCATGGTTGTATAATATTCCTTGTATGGATGCACCACATTGTGTTTATCCATTCAACTACTGATGGACATTTGGCTTGTTTAACTTAGTGGCTATTGTGAATACAGCTTCCATGAACATATGTACACAATTTTTGTTTGAACACCTATTTTCAATTACTTTTAGGTACATACCTAAGAGTGAAATTCCTGAGTCATATGGTAATTTTATGTTTAACCTATTGAGGAACTGTCAAAATTTTCTGCACAGTAGCTATACCATTTTACTTTCCTGACCTGCAATGTACAAGGGTTCCAACTTCCCCACCCACTTGCTAACACTTGTTATTTTCTGGGGGCGGTGGGGGTTGTTTCTTTTTATTATGGCCATGCTAGTGGATGTGAAGTGGTATCTCACTATGGGTTCAATTTACATTTCCCAAGGAGCTTGGGTTTTATTCTGAATCTTTTGGGAAGCAATTAGAAGGTTTAAGTAGGGGAGCAATATGATCTGATTGATGTTTAAAATCATAAACTTAAATCCATTTTGGACTGTGGGAAGGGTCAAGAATTTAAACTGAGAGACCAGTGGGAAGTCACAGTAATAGACCAGGTGAGAGATGATGATGGCTTATGCTAAGGTGGTAATAGAAAAGAGGCCAAGAAATCAATGGATTTCAGAATACGTTTTGGAAATAAAGTTGACATGACTTGCAAATAGACTGAATGAAAAAGGGAAGATTAGAGATAAAATAATTACAGATTTCTGGTTTGAGCTACTGTATGATACTGAAAGGGAGGGCAGGAAAAAAACAAAACAAAAGAGTTCTGTTTTGGCCAAGCTGAAAAAGCCTCTTAAAAATATCTAAGTGAAGATAACAAGGAAGTCATTAGATATTTGAGCCTGGAGACTAGGGAACAGGTCATTACTGGAGATAGGGTTTGAAAGTCCAATATACAGTATTAAAGCTACATGAAATTTACTAAAAATGAGTTTGTGGGTAGAAAAGAGAAGGGAACCCTACAATGAAACATGAGATACATCTGGGTCATCTTGCTGCTCTCTATCCTGTTCTTTCATCCACATTTCCCATCCTGGTTTGTAATTCTGTTTTCCTTTTTGGAATCTATTTCCTACACGTTGTCTCTGGTCTGGCTCATCACTCCCACTTACCATAATGTGTGCTAGAACAGATTTGTATGCTATAGCTGCTAATCTAAGAACCAGGATTTTAGAGTTGAACAGACTTGTGTTTAATTCCCTTCTCGGGACCCTCTATCTGACTCTGGGCATTTTACTTAATTTTCTCAAGCCTCAGTTTTCTCAAGTATAAAAAGGTGATAATAGGTATCTGATAAGTTTGTTGTAAAGAAGTTAAGATCATATATGAAGTCCTTGGCATAGTCCTGGCACAAAATAAGGGCCTAATACAAAGAACAACATTGTAATTAGTAATATTATTTTGGTATTAACCACTGCTGTAGGCTGATCAACCATTTTTCCCACTATAGAATATAGGAGTGCGCCAGTGTAAAATGGTCCAAAGACCAAGGATAAAATCTTAGCCAACAGCAACAGCTGAATTAGTTAGATGGAGCATGGGACAGGCTGACCAGGAAGAGTCTCAGTGAGCCAAAGGCAGTTGAGAATTTTGAACACCTAGAATTCAACAACAAACTTTATTGTATGACCCAAGGATTCCAAATAATAGAAGTGAAATACCTGAATTGTGAGCATTTCTCAGTTTTTAACTCACCTAAGTTCAGCTGTGAGATCCTTTATTGTTGTATATTTTTCCTCTAACGATAATTGAGCCTTCTGCAGTACCTCTCTCAATTCCTGGAGTTGTCTTAAAGTGCTTTTTAATTCTCCATGAGCATTCTGTAGTTCAGTCTCTAGTACTTCCTGTTTCTGCAAGGCTTCTGTTAGTTCAGTTTCAGTGTGGTGCTGTAACTTTTCTAACTCCTTCACTGTTAAGAGAATTATTTTAAAACTACATATAAACCATTTATTATTAGGAACTTTGTAAATAATTATAATTAAGAATATTCAATTTCATTCATCTACCAGACGCAAAACAGTGACACTTATTGTCCCTTCCAACCCCACCATCCCAAATTCTTACTTTAGTCTACTTGTTAAATACAATTATGTAGGCAGCTGCTGCTTACCAGCATTTGTTTTCTTATCTAGTTCTGTCCTTGTCTGTTCTAAGATCATGTCTAACTGAGAGAGATGCATTGCTTTATTTTCTCCATCTCGTTTTAGGTGCATTATTTCTTTTTCCATTTGAGACAGCTCTTCTTTGTATTGATCCATCTCAAGTTTTACTTGCCTAATTCAAAACAAAAATAAAATAAAATGATAATCTGGAAACTTAACAACTGACTTATCTCTGACTAAACAAAGACTTCAAGTTATATGACAAATATCAGCAAAATGTCTAGTCAGAATCTTAAATCACCTATTATTTGTAAAAAATGCTCTAACTAAAGGATTGTAATTCTGCACCAATTACATACTACTAAATACAATTGTACTACCTAGTAATGTTTAGCAAGGCTAGCATTCTTTTCACTCTAACTACAGTTAACTTTTATAAAGCTTTATATGGAGTGAGAACATCCACAGAATGGCACCTCATTCTTATTAATTTCTATTATCTGAACACAGAAAATAAATTAGCCAGGCAATCAAAATATTCATCATAAAAACCATACGAGTACTATTCCTCATGGGAGAGCCAAGTCTGTCATTTTTACTCAGACATTTGTTATTAATGCTATCTTTTTAGCTTTAAAAGGGACTAACGATTCTTAGACTAGTGCTTGCTTTACAAATAAGGAAACTGGAAGCTTAAGTGAATTGTCTAGGATAATACAAACAGTTATTAATAGTGAGAGGGCTAGGTTTACTAACTTTCAGGGAGTCCTGGGCTTATTCCAATAAGGAAGTTTCGCTACCTAAAGACTAATCAATACAGTGAGAGGACATTTTAAGTCCATTTGCCGGTAATTCCAAAGTAATATTCACTAATTAAACAACTGCTAATGTCACCCACAATAGGAGACAGACCTGATACTGCTTTTATCAATGTCCATGAGTGAAACTGAGGAAAACTTAAAAACTCCTGAAACAATATGCAAAACTATGTATGCATATGTATGTCTATGTATGAAAATGATCCATACCTTTTTATCATATCCTCAATATGTCCATGGCCAAACAAAGTGAAGAACTATTGGATTAGACAAGTGCTAATGACCCTTTCACATATCTAAAATCCTAGGTAAATGATTTTCAGCTTGACTAATTATTTTCTTATGTTAGGGTAGACATAAACATAGTAAAAAAAGAATAACCAAAAGAGGCTAGCATACAATACCAAGAGGTGACAGCTTGTCAGTAAAGGAATTGGGGAAAATTTAAAAAAAAAAAATAAAAGAACTCAAAAAGCACAGCTGTCTATAGATAGTTAGCAAAAAATAAACAGAGCTCTCTACGCCTCAAGGTTTCATATCTAGCACAGTACAATAACTGACGTATGTAATGATAACCCCAAGACACTAGAGAAAGTAAAACTGACAAGAAAATATATATTTTGGACAATTCTATCAAAAAATTTTTTTCTGTTTTTTTTCTTTTAATGTTTCACTACTTGGTAAAAATAAAGTCTACTCATTTATTTATGAGCAACTATTATGCATTCTATCCTGATGTTACATAAATGAAGCATTACTATAATACAATAAATATTTAAGGGTTTAAAATTTTTAACTATCATATAAATAATCCAGTACTACAAATTTTCCCATAACTTCCAAAATTTTATAATGGGCCCACCAATTTTTCCAGAATATTTCACCTTATTGTCACCAAATTATTGTGGGAAATCAGTAACTCTGAGACTGGGAACAGGGTCAAAGGAAGGATTACGCAAAAGTAATACTAAACTTTTAGAATGTAACACAGACTCTGTAGCTTCTTTGAATGTAAACATGATTTTCAAATGGCTAGTGGTAGTCTGAGAAATCTCTAAGTGCTATATGAGCCTCAGCAGTGAGAAACCAGGGTTAGGATCATTCACATGCAGGGTCATTTACATGTAATACCAGAAGAAGCTTTTCGTAGTGGTGTTCACAGAAATAACTTGGTTTTAGAGCACATCTAAATTGTGCATCACATACCTTAACTTCTTTGAGTTTCAGCTTCCTTATTTTTAAAACTGGGATAACAAAACTTGATACAGCTGTTTTAAAGATGGAGTTAATGTGTTTACCTAGCATACTGCCTGGCATACAAGGGCTGCTCAATAAATTAGTTTCTTTCTATTTGAAGGTATTTTAATGCTAAAACAGAGTAGGAGATATATAACAGATATATTATCTATCAGATATATATAACAGATATTATACATAACAGATATAAACATAACAGATATATTTTAACTCTAATACTTTTGGGGAGAGAAAAAACAGTTTTATAAATTGTAGTTTCAGAAGTGAAAGAAGCAATAATGAAAACAGAGAAATAGAAAACCTTGCTTCATGAAGAGATTCTTTGGAACTAGGGTACATCTTTCTCATGAAGTTTAATTATCTAGTTTATAAGCTTTCTATTGATATTTGGGACCTACTTTTCCTACTGAATGTGACTATTTGCAGTAATTATGAAGAGTTTTTGTCTAGAAGTCAAATTGTATGGGTGACAAAAGGAAAAAAACAACTGCTTCAATTTTCTTAGTGAAACAGAAAGCAAGATTGGGGAGGGGCTGTTGGAGTTTTGAAAGAAAAGGCAAAGGTGTAGAAGAGTATTCTACAAGAGTGGGTACTACTGTGATCGTCAGACAGCACTAAGGGAACAGCTAAGGTATGAAGTTATGAATTTAAAGTAAGATTGGTTAGCGTGGTTATGTTTTTCTCCAGCCTCTATAAAGATGGAGTAGTTGGAATTGGAATTTTAGGCTCAGTATCACAAAGTAAGAGAGAGGTATCAGAATTATTAGGTATATGCAAATCAGTGAATTTAATGACTAATGAGAATTTAAGCTGGGTAAAGAGGGAAGAGAGGGCATTAGGGATTGAGACAGTTGTAGAACAGATGGATTGGAGGGTAAGATCAAAGAAATGTTGAATTTGAGGTACTAAAAGGGAATGAGGTGATAACACAGGGGTAGATGCATAATATTCAGATTATGTTGAAACACTGGAGACTTTATAAATGACAAGATCTAGGGTAAATCATGTGAGTGAGTGACTGAGGTATACAGAGATTATGATCATTAAGAGAAAATTTAAAAAAATGAGAGGCTAAGGTGTCAGAAAGATCAGCTAGATATATACAGAAATCCCCCCTCATAATGACAGAAATGGTGTTAGAGAGAACGACAGTAAGTCAGGTGGCCTGTAGGTATCAGCAACAGTGAGGGATGATATGATCTCATGACGTGAGGTTCATGGAGTATAAGAATATTATGCTATTCCACATCTTGACCCTGTGGTACAAGAACTGTGGGGAAAAGTTTTTATTTTAGAAGGCTGCAGGAAAAGAAACAATATCCTCAGGGGAGAGTCAGATTTCTATTTCTACAGGGAAAAACAAGTAGAAAATATAGGGGATGCCTCTCAGCATGGATTGTGAATTTCAAAGGACACAGTGGAAGTTTTTTAGAAGGTGGAATGGAATGGGAAAACAGAAGAGAATACGTGGAGGGTAGTAGTATGAGGGTTGATCTGGAAATCTTAGCTTCTTGTGGTGTTTCACATAAGCAAGGATACAGTTATACTGCGATTAATCTTTGAGGAATTAAGGTACATACTGGTAGTGAGGTTGTGTTGGTGGGTAGACACCTGTCAATGGAAGAAAGGAGGTCTGAAGAATCAGAAGAACTGTGATCTTAGTCTTTTTTTTTTTTTTTTTTTAGCTGAGCCATCCTGCCACCTGTTGGCAGCTCAACGGCAACTCAGCTCGGGCTGGCCTCGAGCAGCTGTTGCTCAGAGCTCAGCTCGCACTCTTGAGCGAGCTCTTAACCAACTGAGCCTCTTCACCATGTTTAGAGAGTTGAGGACATCTGGGAAACAAGTTGCTACTCAAAGCACAAAGGCCCTATCTTTACTCCTCTTGCCGGGAGAGAGGGAGCTTGTAGACATACGGGTTTAGTTCAAGTGCATAAATTAACTCCTGACTTCTATTGGTAGAATGGTGGGCTAATTATGAGTTCATTATTAATTATGTCAATTCTTGTTGACAAAGTAGAAGAGGTCTGGAGAAGCTGGGTATAGCTTTCAGCTCATATGTCCCTTTCTAATTAGTCAAGAAAGGGACACATGAGCTGAAAGCTATAAATCAGAATCTTTAGAGGTGGAACCCAGACATCAGTACTTTCTAAAGCTCCTTGGGTGATTTTAACGTTCAATCAAGGTTTAGTCAAGGTTGAGAACCACTGCTTTATTGTTAAGTTATTCCCTCCCATAAATAATTAGACCCAATTCCTCTGAGTACATCTTTGTCTGAAACTTTCAATGTTATTCACAATTTAATTTATTACAACAGTTGCATGAGTTATACCCATGAAGTATAAGAAATTATCCTAACTGTTGTGGGAGGACCCTTAAAATAAACCAGATATTATCTTGGCCTTAATGAACTTGTAGTAGGAAGGTTAAGAGGGAGGCATAAACAAAATGCTATAGGAACAAAGACTGTAGAGAAATGAATTCCTCAAGCAAAAGCTTCACTGAACATTATATATTATCTGATACTGAAACTCAGATACAACTGATATTTAAACAGAAAAGAAAGATAATAAAAAGTAACATTCATTTTACCTGGCAGTGCCAGTAAGTTCAATAACTTTCTGCCTTTTCAAATCTGCTTCATGTGTGGCTGCTTCACATTTCTCCTCCATTTTCCTCAACTTTTCAGCTGAACTTTCCCTTTGTTTTTGAAGCTCTTGTTCCAGTTTTGATACCTTGCAAAGTTTTCAGTAAGTATTTTAAATTCAGTCATAGCTCAATATTCTTCAGAAAAAAATATTTATATAAATTTGTAGCCTAGCCCATCATTCAGTTTCAAGATGTATTACAAAAATCAGTGTTCACACCAGGAAGTACACCAAGTCCTCGAAGAACGTCATTTCATTCAATGCTGTTTCATTGTAACATTGATGAGGTACATAGGAACCTAACTTTTGATTACATCGATTAGCCTGTGGTAAAACTGATTTCATTATACATCATTTCGCTTTAAAGTCACAGAACTTACTAAAGACGTTAAGTGAGGACTTTCTGTAACGTTTTGAAATATAAAAGCAAAACAATTTTTAATAATAAAAACTTTTCATTAATATACATATTTATAGAAGTGGCCACAGCATAACACTAATATAAGACTTACAAGAATTGAACAAAATAACGGTAAACGTTCCCATTTTCATTATCCCCATTTGAAATGTTCTTTCTTCTCTTGTCAAAATATGTTCCTTTCCTTTTTCACAAATTGGCTCATTTAATGAAGGATTTCTAGATTCACCTGCCCTCAAACATTCCAACCTAACTTGCATTTTCTCCTATTCACTCTTCCTTCTGTTTTACTACCATAAAGGAGGTATTCTTCCTCCTAATCAAGTCAAATTGCTGCATAGGTGTTCTGGATTCAATTTCTATCCACTTTTTCAGGAACCTCACACAATCGACTATCTCTACTCTCTGCTGTATCTTCAATCTCTCTTCTGGTTTCTTTATATTAGCATTTAAGCATATGCAAAATCTTCCCATCGTAAAAAATTTTCCTTTATACTGCACCTCCCTCCAACTACCACCTTTTCTTCCCTCCTCTTTATAGCCCAAATTCTGAGAGTTTTCTATACTTGTTGCATCATTTTCTCACTTCTCATTCATTCCTCAACCCACAGAAATCTGGCCATTCTACAGAAACTGCACTATGTCATCAATGACCTCCATGCTGCCAATTCCAGTGGACAGTTCTCAACCCTCAATTTACTTGACATTGATTGCAGTAGCTAAAGACACCAACTACCATTCCTTACTTTAAAAAACACCTACTTGGCTTCTATGTACCACATCCCTCAGAGATCTGTCCGAGTCAATCATCTCACCCCTCATTCTATACTCTCCCTAGTTAATCTCAGCCACTGTGTGTTTTCAAAGAACATTTGCATGACTGTGATCTCAAAGTTAATCTCTGGTTAAGAATTTTAATATCTTCCTTGCTCTTCTAAAACCTCTCACTGAAGAACTAAATACAGATTATAAATCATTAATATCCATACCCCCAACTCAAGTTCCAAGAATAAAATTAAAATAGTACCCAGGAAGGGAGCATTTCACACCTTGCTCTCTGGCATATGTCATCATTTGGCTCAAATAAACTCTTAAGAAAATTTAAAAAAAAAAAGCACCCAGGTGAAAAGGGAAGGGAACCATGAAAAATCTACCCACTCTGTGCTTAATTAAATAACACACTCATAAGCAGAAAGAATCTAAAAATGAGTAATAATCTGAAAGAATCTAGGACAGAATCTATGCATAGTAGAACAGGAATGAAATCTAGAAAAATACTTGCTAAAAAATTTATTCCAAATACTGAAGAAATTTTTAGATATAAACTCCATTAGACCCTCAAAGAAGTTAAAGATAGAACACAAAAATCTCTTAAAATAAATATTATGAAGAAATACAATCATCAAATGAAAAATACAAAAGAACTGGTACATTTAGAGGGGGCATAAAAAGAAAACTGTAACACCATTATAGAAATGAAAACAACTCCAGAAGGAACAAGAATTATAACCATTCCTGCAAAACCCAGAGTCAGTGACAAGAGATTTAGGAAGTGAGAAATCTAACACAGATGAGATGAAGAAATGCTATGAAGGATAAAGCTGTACAGCAGGAATATCAAGCAACAGGTTTAGACTTTAACAAAAGGGATGGGGAGTGATATCTCTAAAAAAGAAAATACATAATACCTGCCTGATATATTTGAATGTATAGACAGGAGATTCTTTAGTTCCATTGGAGAGGCTGAGGATGAATTCAGAATAGAGATAAAAAGTCATACAAATGACATAAAGGTAAGGTTTAGTGAGATTACAAGGAACCCATCATTTCCTAATGTATATGTTTCTATAAAGTTTGAAAAGAGAAATACAACAAAATATGTGAAATATCTGTCTAAAGAATTCAGATGAATTTGGTAATGAATGACACAGAAGAGATTAGATTTAGTATAAATTTTTCTAGGATTCTGTCTTTGATATAATAACTTATTTTTAGAAATAAACAGTGCCCTTTTGGATTTTTCTTTCTTTTTTTTTAGAGGGCAGTGTCACTGGCCCTCATATGTGGGATCCGAACCGGGGTTGCTGGCATCCCAAGCCAGCTCTTAACCACCGCACCACTCGGCTGGCCCCTTGGATTTTTCTTTTAGTGCACTGCTTTGGCATTTCTTTAAGGATTATCATACATGTCCAGATCCAAAAAGAAGAGATTGGAAGGTATAATGATTCAGATAGGTATTATATTCAGGTCCAAGAAGAAAGGAGAGATGGAATAAAGAAGTCTAAATTATAACTAAGTTGTATGGAATGACAAAAATGTGCCCATGGTATTACATGGTCACATTACATAGGAATAGAACTATATCCATTTTACAATGTTAATATAGAATATTTCTTATATGAAATCTTTGATGTTAAAAAGCAATTTCTATAACTAAATATGTATTATCAATTGTAAAAATTTCTATTTCATACAAGCAAAATAATTTTGACCAATAATATATACCTGTTTTTCAAGTTTAATTTGAATATCTTCTAGCTCTCCATTTCTAATTGTCTCTTGTTGTAACATTTGTTGCTGCTGCTGAAGAGTATGCTGTAGAATAACGTTTTGCTCAGTTGTCTCTTGAAGACTGTGACTTTTTATCTTTAGCTCTTTCTGTAAACAATATACCTAACAAATATATGAATTTCTCATTACAATGACATGTTTCAAATAAAAAGCAACAAAATGTCAAAGCTGTTTGCCTTATTAGATAATCACCCCCACTTGTCATGCAGGACAAATGCATTTATGCCTGTAGTTTATTATGTGGAAGGCAGGGTCCATTTTTCTGATGAGATGTACTAGAAGGGCCTGCATATAGGGTTCACTCCTGGCTTGTGTTTGGGAATGTGGATTTTGAAATATTCCCTATGAGATGATATTGTTTTGCCTGGCTAGGGCATTGAATCATGCTTTCCTTCTGGAGCCTGGAATTTTGATATTTGTGGCTGTTCCTATGAGATCAGTCCCCCAGTAAAAACCCTTGAGTCATAAGCAGGCTACCTCGGCAGAAACATTGCAGATGTGTTACCACATTTCACTGCTACAGAAAGGAGCATGTTCTATACAACCCCTCCCAGAAGGAGGGAGAGACCATAGGGAGCCATGATTTCTCCACATCCCATCTGCTGTATCTTTTCCCCTTAATGATAATAAATTATAGCCATGAAAGCACTGCATAAGTATTAGGTGCTATGTATTACATTAGTGTTGCTATCATTGCCATTGTTGATAAAAGCTTTCATGGAGGGAAACAGAAGGAAAAAGACAGGACTATACAAAATAAAAAGATTTTTTTTTAATCTCTGAAATTATGTATATAATTATATGATGCATCTAAGTCTGGAGTGCTGGTCAACTACATATTTGCTCCTAGATCTACTCCTGCCTGCCCCTGTTCTGCTCTGTGTATTGCAGGAAATTGCCCTCTGGATAACAGATAGATCTGACAAATGGGAGGGCCAGTAGCAGCAGTTCTCCTCCTCTATTGCCCACTTTCTACTAGACAGACTTTCTCTGTGGCCCTAGCTCTACCAGGTAGCCCTGCTACTGGACGATAGTCACAGCAACTCCTCCTGATGTTCCTCTATTCCTAAGGATAGCAGTGGGTACCAGTTTATGATCATCTGAGTCACCTTAACATGCTTTGTTTGGCTTTTCCACTCTTCCGTCACCCATATATTTAATTCCCTGTTAAAAATTCCCACCATTTTAAAGATGTAAAAGGGTTTCTGTTTTTCTGGTTGGACGTTTCTCATATTCAAGTCACTCTGACAAAGATTTGTTGGGGACTATTTCTAAACATGAATCTAAGGTTTAAATACACATAAACTCTAACAAAGAAATAAAGGAATTCTCCATTGAGATTATTCCTTTGAGCAAACATTTACTGAGCACCTATTATGTTGAAAGCAAAGGGGTAGACACTGTGGAAACGGGGATGAATAACATAACTCAAAAAAGTCATCTAGGGCCGGCCGAGTGGCGCATTGGTTAAGCGCTGGTTTTGGGATGCCAGCAGCCCCGGTTCGGATCCCACATGAGGGCCAGTGACACTGCCCTCTACAGCTAACAACAGCTCCACCTGGAGCTGGGCTGTGCGAGCCCCGGTGATGGTGTGGGCTGCAGCCCCTGCTGCAGTGGGCTGCCATAGGCTACAGTGAGTGGCCCGCAGCCAGCGTGAGCGGCTCGCAGCCAAGCGTGAGCTGCCAATAGCCGCGGTGAGCGACATCCAGAGGCCAGCGACTGAACTGCCTCATCCGGGAAGAGCACAATGACGATACCAACAGTGAAGCAACATCCTCCGCAACTAAACTGAAGAACAAAAAGACAGCAACTTGTCTGTTCCCCATCCCCGATTGCCCAACGCTGTTCCCCTCTGCCAATTCCCCAATAAAATCTTTAAAAAAAAAAAAAAAAAAAAAAAAAAAAAAAGTCATCTAACTAGTATGTGAGAAACTCATCTCAATAAAGAAAATTGAACTTCTAGTTCTCAATCTTTGGATAATTAGATGGAACAAAATCAAAATGGAAACAAATTGAAGGATTTTATACCTCTAAATCTAAAACAGTGTTTTAAGTATTAATCATCTATATTAGAATTACTGTCATATTAATAATTTAATTTTGATTCCCCTAAATATATAAAAGAATCAAAATTTTAAGGTGTCATATTTTGTGATGCATTGAAATAATGTTTATTTTTAAAAGAATATAAAATTGGAATGTATGTTTTATTGGACAATTTTTTTATATCAGCCACATAAAGAGGGACTTTTTAAAGTGTCTTGAAAATAAACAATATCTCAAAAAGAAATCAGTTGAAAAATATGCTATATATAAAGAAAATGTTAATTTACCTCTTCAGATTTCTTCTTTAGCTGTTTTTCAAACTTTTCTTTATTTCCTTCCAATTGATTTAAATGTAAGGCAAGTTCTTCCTTACAAATTTCCAGTGCTGAATCTAACTGTCTGACCTAGGCAGGGAAAAAAGGAAAACCAACTATTATTAAGGAGTGAATATTATAAGCTCAGTATTTTACAGATTTATGTCCTCATGTTACTTTATTGCTTCAAACAGTATCTATATAGAACAACTGAGGATGTAAAATGCTATTGCAGAGAAGATTTATTCAGAAAACTAATTTTTCACTGCAAACTGGGAACCAGAGACTGGAGTTCTGAAGAATAGGACATGAACAAGTGAAGACGTGCATTACAGGAAGAAGGAGGCACTGCAAAAGGGAATGGTGAACAACTGGCAGTGGCTTAGAGTACCAAGAGGATTAATTTGTAAGAAATGGACCTTTGGGAGATAATACTGGCAAGACAGTCAGGCCAACTGTCAAGAACCTATAAGCCAAACACTCTAAAACATTTACTTAAAACGTAAGTAGTATTTAAGCCTTCTCTTTAAGTTCCCTTGGTCAAGAAAAATAGTAAAGTGAGTACAAACTGGTGTACTGTGCTAATAATGCTATGGTATGAACATACTCAATATGCTGAAGTCACTAGGAAAACGAAAATGTTTTTGTCAGCTAGGAAAAAAAAACTTGGGAGAAGTCTGCTTTCACTTTGAATCAGTGAATATATTTTCAGAAAGGCAACAATGTAACTTGGCTCAATGGTTCATATAGCTGCAAATGCTTTACTGTACCCTAACATTAAAGAGGAAATAAGCTATGAGCCACCCAAATCAGTAATTTCTTTTTCCAAAAAATTAGTTCAAGTGCCACAATTTGCATATATGCTCTATATCCCATCTGTTAGTAAAATTCTTGTTTTGCTCCTTTCTTTTCCTTATTGTAATTTTGAACTTCTCAGGAGTGTTTTTTTTTTCTCTTAATGCTAATAGCATTCTAGTAAGTCGTTTTGAAAGTGTGAAAGAAATCCCACTAAGCAGGAAAAGAAAAAAATGTTTCCTCTAGCAGATACTATTCTACATCATGAAATTACCTTTACAACTCTTATTTCTAAAAAGTAGTTCTTGAAAGACACACAGAATTCAAAGGCTGCTCCTATAGTCTGTGAATATTACTATTAACAGCTAAAAAGTTTATAATTTTGAATGACTATCTTTGTTAATAAACTGTTTCCTTAATTAACGTTTGTTTTATAAAAGGTTTAAATACTTGCAAGTGTTCTATTTTCATCATGAAAATGAGCATTGGTATTTGTATCATATTCCACACACAGAGAAAAAATAAAATCTATATGACTGTGAGAATATCACTACCTGATAATTAACAACAATGCAAAAACTCATTCAGGCAAGGTGGCTGAGGAGCAAGACATTCACATGGTCTCCAAGAATTATCTCACATTTGTTTATTAATTAAAAAGGAAAACATGTGCCCATAAAACGGTGAGATCTGGCAGTCACCTCCTTAATTAGGTGTCAAGATTGGCAATGCCAATAATGGGGTGGCAATACCAATAATGTGCCTCCCAATGTGAAGCAGGAGGAGGAATTCAGTAAAACCCATGTGGTATCCTAGTTGACTCAGACTTTTCAACGTCATGAGGAATAGGAGACAGTGAGTTTAGGGGAATCTAAAGAACGGAATGCAACATGTCAATTGTAATTGAATCCTAGACCAGGACAAGAAAAGGAACAAGCTGAAGCAGTGTTTCTCAAGGTTTTCATGGGCACACAAATCACCCCAACACCCCACCTAAATGAAGATTCTGATTCAGTAACAAGGGTAGGACTAGGATATGCAAGGAAGGTGCGTAGGGCTCCAAATTTAAGGAGGCACTCACTCTCAGGGTCATGCAAGTTCTGACCCTTCACTTGTACAACCTTGAGATTAAACATCTCCTTAAATTTTGCCTCACTTACTTCACCTTAGTCCCACTTTTATTCAGTAGGTCTGGGGGACAGCAGGTATTCTGCAAGAAATGACAGATGACCTTAAGTAAGCAAGCCAATGCATGAGCTAATAATTCAGCAGAAATAAAAGGGCTTACAAATCTTTCTAACTTACTTAAGTGATATAACTTTAAAGTAATCCTTATAACTCTCATACAGATAGAAAATTCATAATATATTTTATGCAAAGAACACACTGAAGCATGCAGAGGAACATGGCCAAAAGTCAGGAAGAAAGGTGGTATAACATAATCAAGAAGAGAAAACTGAGGCTGGCCAAATAGCTCAGTTGGTTAAGAGCGCGAGCTCTGAGCAACAGGGTCACCAGTTCAATTCTCACATGGGCCAATGAGCTGCACCCGAACTGAGCTGCCACTGAGCTGCCAACAGGTGGCACAATGGCTCAGCTGGTGAAAGCACGTGCTCCTAACAACAAAGGTGCCGGTTTAACTCCTGCAAGCAACTAAGATTGTACACAGCACCTTGAGCTGCGCAGCTGCTGATGGGTGGCCAGATGGCGACTCGACCTGGAGCTGAGCTAGCTGCGCTCTCCACAACTAAGATTGAAGGACAACAACTTGGCTGATCCCCTTCCCCAATTTAAAAAAAAAAAAAAAAGAGAGAAAACTAAGTTTTAAATGTCTATTTTGTTGCTACAAATATCCTAAATGCTAACAATCATTTAGTATAGCTTGAGTCATAGGAACTTTGTTTCTATGTTTCCTCCTCATTTTGATTTTTTTCCCCAATAACAGCAAACCTATTAAAGGTACCAAGGGAATAAAATCCAAAATCATAATTCATCCTTTTGCTGATCTCCCTCCTGTCTCATACCTGGTTACTAATGTATGGAAATAATTTACCAGGAGGCAGGTTAGATGTGTTAGGTAGTTTAGGGAAAAATATAAGTGAAAATATAAATTTTATTTAATAAAATTATCTCATGCCTACAACATTTGTACAGCAATGACTTTTTTTTTAGAGGACAGTGTCACTGGCCCTCACATCTGGAATCCGAACCAGAGCTGCTGGAGCCCCAAGCCAGCTCCCAACCACCGTGCCACTCGGCCAGCCCCAGCAATGACTTTTTTAATACATTTTTTTTTTTTTTTGAGGGCAGTGTCACTGGCCCACGTATGTGGGACCAAACCAGGGCCGCTGGCTTCCCAAGCCAGCACTTAACCACCGCGCCACTCGGCTGGCCCCGCAATGACTTTTTTAATATTAATGATTTTAGAGTTTATTTTTACATTTAGAAATAAACTGATATAGCATGAAATATTAAAAGTTTTGGAGGATACTATAGAAAAGCTATGGATAAACATATTGTATTTACATGGGTATACAAGCTCACAAAATGGAATAAAAACAAAGTACTAGGCAAAAAATACTAAGCATCAATTTTTGTTAATCCTTTATATTTAAGCCATGTATGACAGAATAAAGGTAGCAGTATATTCGGACCTATTTTTAACACTAAAAATGCAAAGGAGAAAATATTTAATACATAGTAATCAATTACTAAACTCTGAGTAACTTAGTATATTCTAACCATTTTATGTACCTCATTTATGTAATCCTCAAACTGACTCTAGGGTATTATTATCCTTATTTAACAGATGAAGAAATTAAAATTCTGAGAGCTTAAATAACCTAGCCAACGTCAGTCAGTTAACACTCTGAAGCCAGAACTGAAACCTAAGTCAATTTAGCTTCAAAGCCCATGCTTTTAACCATGAAGATGTACTAGTCACATAACTATATCTTATCTGGAAATTCTGAATTTATTCCCTAATTAAGCTTATAGCAGAACTGATAAAAAAGCAAAACTGGACTGCTTATAGTTTCACCTCCCTTCACTTTCTCTGTTAATTCTTCACTAGTAATGTTAATAAGTAGCTGATGTTAAAAAAAAATTTTTATGCTGAAAAGTAAACCTTTTCTTAGACAAAAAAAAAAAGTTTAGATAATCTACAAACTAGATTATCAACTATCAAATAATTAAGATACTAACTCTCATTGAAGAAAACATACTTATAGAAACTTAAGTTCATTGACCCAGGTAAAATCTTGACCTCTTAATTAATTTTTATGTGAATAATTTTTACAATTTATAGAGAAAAGCAAAAAAGCTACAGAAATGTCTCCATTAAGAAAAAAAAAGGGCTGGCCGAGTGGTGCGGAGGTTAAGCGCTGGCCTGGGAAGCCAGCGGCCCCGGTTCGGTCCCACATATGAGGGCCAGTGACATTGCCCTAAAAAAAAAAAAAAAAAAAAAAAAAAAAAAGAAACAAAGAAAACAAAAGTTTTTTCATTTACATTTATTGGGGTGACAATGGTCAACAAAACTACATAGGGTTTGGGCCCGCCGAGTCATTCCATTGGTTAAGAGTTGGCTTAAGAGTGCAAGCTCTGAGCAACGGGGCCGCCGGCTGGATTCCCACATGGGCCAGGGATGCTGTGCCCGAGCTGAGCTGTCCCTGAGCTGCCAACAGGTGGCAGGATGGCTCAGCTGGTGTAACAACAAGATTGCCTGTTTGATGGTGGCTACGCCTACCTGCAACTAAGACTGAACTCAGCACTTTGAGCTGAGCTGCTACCCGGATGGCTCAGTGGATTGGGACGTGCGCTCTTAACAAGGCTGCTGGTTCGACTAAGATTGAACACAGCACCTTGAGCTTAGAGGCCAAGAGCTGCCGGGCAGCCAGATGGCGACTGCCACCCTCCACAACGAAGACTGAAGAACAACAACTTGGCTGGTCCCCTCCCCCAATTCCCAAACACTGTTCCCCTCCCCTAATTCCCCAATAAAATCCTTAAAAAAACAACAACCCAAAACTACATAGGTTTCAAGTGCACAATTCTATATAATACATCATCTATATATTGCATTATGTGTTCACCACCCAGAGAAAAAAATATTTTTTAAGTATTAGCATACTAGCCTTGATTGTTTCCTCAGATACTTGGTTCTGTAACACTTTCAAAGCTTCATCTTTCTTCATATTTTCCTTTTCCATTTCCTGAAAACATACAGATTGGTAAGTAAAAATGTGAGTATAAATATTTTAGCATTACTAACAAGCTATTAAACAAATGATTTTATTAAAGTTAAAGGTATGTTACAGAAACATAAACTTAAAATGTTAGCCAACTTTTAAACAGCGCTTTTATAAAGATGACTTTACCCCTTTGCTTTCTGTCAATAATCTGTCTAGTGATTCAAGATGATGTTGTTTGCATATTATGTCTTGCTGCAACACAGACATAGTGTTTTCTTGCTCTTTAAATTGTTGGTCTTTTTTCTCTAGTTGAGATTCGAGCTAAAAATAGAAAAAAATTATTAACACGTATCAAATTTTTTTAAAATTTAAAACATTCTAAATATACAGAAAAAAACAATACTTGTTATATTACCACTGAAATTACACAGATTTTTGCATTTTGCCAAATTTCCTTCAATTTCTCTTTTAGAAAAAAATGAAATCACATGCCCATGTCTTATCCTTTTCCTCCCTCACCAATACTATGCTGAAATTGGCCTGTATCATTTTCTGGTGTGTTTCATTCTTATACAGGTTTTTTGTGCTTTTTCTACACAGGCAGATGCAGATATATGAACAATACGTAATACTGTTTTGAAAATTTAAATAGATGATATCAACATTTCTACAAGTTTTAGCAGCTTATTTTTTTCACTCAACATTGAATTAGAGATTTCCATATATCTACATGTGGATCTAGTTCATTTATTTTTAAGACAGTACAGTATTCCATTGTAACAACAAACTACAATTTGTCTCCTCTTCTACTGAGAAAATTGGATATTCTGCTTTCTCACTATTACAACCATGTCATAATAACATTTTTGTATATGTCTCTTTGTGTACATATATTAAAGTTTCTTAGAAGACACCAATTAGAAGTGGACTTACTGGTTATAAGATATGTAAAGAGGGTGCCAAAAAAATGTATACACATTTTAAGAAAGGAAAACTCCATTAAAATTGAAATACTCAATATATACCACTAATAAAAGATGAATACAGGTCACTTGACTTCCACAATTACAAGAGGTGCTCAAAATGGTTACCATCAGCGCCCTAATTATGGCGAGCTACTGCTTGAGTAATGTTGACCAAAGTGTCCACTTGTACACATTTTTTTGGCACCCCCAGTATTTGATATGACACGATTTTAAGCATACCATTTCATTATTAGTTTTCTCTGTCTTCTTTGATTTTCATTCCTGTTTCTTCTTTCTAGCCTTCTTTTAAATATATGAATATTTTCAGAATTCTATTTTAATTTATCTACTGGCTTTTTACCATATCTGTATATTTTTTAGTAGTTTCTCCAGGGATTATAGTATGCATATTTAACTTTTCATGGTTTACTCAAAATTAAAGAGTTTACCACTTGAAGTGAAATGTAGAAACTTTATAACAACATAGATCCCTTTACCATTCCTTTTATATTGTAGTTGTACAATGTATTACACCAACATATACTGAAAACCTTACTAGACAATGTTTTAATTTTTTTCTTTCAACTGTCACAAATATTAAAAAAGCTTTAAAGGAAAAAAAACTAGTTCACTGTATCTAACCAAAGATTTACTGTTTTTGTAGCTCCTCCTTCATTCCTAAGGTTCCTAATTTCCCTCTGGTATTCTTACTCTTTTGTCTGAAGAAATTTAGTATTTATTTTAGAACAAGTCTGTTTGTGACAAATTCTCTAAATTGTCCTTCATCTAAGAATGTTTTTATATTTCCTAAAGAATATTTTCACTGGGTATAGAATTCTAGATTGATGGATTTCCTCTTTCAGCACTAAAGAAAAATGTTCAGTCTTCTGAACATCATGGTTTTTGATGAGAAATCTGCAGTAATTTTAATCTTTGTTCCTCTATATGCAATGTATTATTCATCTTTAGCTGCTTTTAAGAATTTTTTGTTTTGGTTTTCAGCAAGAATTCTGACATATCTGAAAGAGGTTTTTTTTTTTTTTTATTTAACCTCTGAGCTTGTTGAATTTGTAAATGTATTTCCTTCAATAAAATAGTGATTTTTCAGTCATTCTTTCTTCATATATTGTTTTGCACCAATCTCATTCTCTTCTCTGGGATTCTAATGACATGAATGTTAGACCTTATGACATTGTCCCACAGGTCACTGAGGCACTGTTAATTTTCTACCAAATCTCTTTTCCTTTCTGTTGCTCAAACTGAATAATGTCTATTGCTTTATATTTCAAGCTATATTTTTTTTGTCATAAAACTATTCTGCTATTAAGCATATCCAAATGATTTATTTTTTATTTGGTCTTGTGTTCTTGGTCTCACATCTTCTTCTTTACTTTTGTTTTTACTCTTTATTTTTAACCCACGGTTAACAGTGCTTTTACTCTCCACCAATCTTCAAGCAACTGATATCTCTAATGGAAAAGAATCTACAAAATCACTTAGTTTGGTAATGTCAAAAAAATAAAAAAAATGAAATGGCAGGAATACTATATAAGGAAGCAGTGTAAAATGATCCAGAAATAATAGGATTCTAATTAAAGTACTTGCCAGTAATTTTTCTATATCTTTATTTCCTCATTTATTAAAAAAAAGAAGGCTGGGCTAATAATGTATAAGGTTCTCTTCATCATTCGTATTCTAAATATACATTATATCTACTTTTCTTTTCTTCTTTTTTTTAAGGGCAGTGTCACTGGCCCTCAGATGTGGGATCCGAATCCAGGCTGCTGGAGTCCCAAGCCAGCTCCTAACCACCGCGCCACTCGGCTGGCCCCATTATATCTACTTTTAAAACCATTATTAATATCTTACTCTTTCAATCTGCTTTTCCATTTCTTTATGCTGTTCAAGATGAATTTTCTTTGCCTTTTCAAAAGCCAAACAAATTTTCTCATGCTCTGTATTGATATTGGTTTCTAGACTTCTTATCTTTTCATTCTTTTCCTAGAAATAGAAAAACACTTAAAAATATAATTGAGAGCTACTTGTACATCAAAGTACATGAGTAAAGCATTAAATTTGTGATACTCTATTCTTTTTTTTTTTTTTTTTTTTAAAGATTTTATTGGGGAATTGGCGTAGGGGAACAGCGTTGGGGAATCGGGGAAGGGGAACAGACAAGTTGCTGTCTTTTTGTTCTTCAGTTTAGTTGCGGAGGATGTTGCTTCACTGTTGGTATCGTCACTGCGCTCTTCCCGGATGAGGCAGATCGGTCGCTGGCCTCTGGATGTCGCTCACCGTGGCTATTGGCAGCTCACTCTTGGCTGCCAGCCGCTCACGCTGGCTGCGGGCCACTCACTGTAGCCTATGGCAGCCCACTGCAGCAGGGGCTGCAGCCCACACCATCACCGGGGCTCGCACAGCCCAGCTCCAGGTGGAGCTGTTGTTAGCTGTAGAGGGCAGTGTCACTGGCCCTCATGTGGGATCCGAACCGGGGCCGCTGGCATCCCAAAACCAGCGCTTAACCAATGCGCCACTCGGCCGGCCCTGTGATACTCTATTCTTTAAAGATTTATAGTAATTAATGTCAAACTTCAAAATTATTTAAATATTTGTAAGAAAGACAAAATGGTTATTTAAAAAATTACATCAAAATGAGAAAATTAAACTATTTTAGAAGCATATCAAAAAACTACTACTACTTCTATCAATTCTATTAGGATAAAAATGAGAATGTAGAAAATAGCTTGCCATATAAGCCTAAAAATACAGAAACACAAAAAATGAATTTTGAGAAGAGTTTAGCAGAATTTATACTTTCCTATTTGGTAG
The DNA here is from genome assembly GCA_033961575.1 of Aselliscus stoliczkanus. Taxonomy (NCBI): domain Eukaryota; kingdom Metazoa; phylum Chordata; class Mammalia; order Chiroptera; family Hipposideridae; genus Aselliscus; species Aselliscus stoliczkanus. The sequence goes on from CM066730.1 coordinate 109,622,087, forward strand.
AGTTTATAATAATGATACTAAAACAAATATGGTATCAAAAAAATAACTGCCTTAAAGACACAGGGAATTTGTAGCAAAAAGGTAGTTTTTACCATAAGCTCCTGTTCAAGCTCCGCATTTTTTGCAGCAATAGTAGAGTAAGCAACTATTTTTTCTTCCAACTGTTTCTCTAGAGTTAAAAGTTGAGAACATTTCTTTGTCATCTGAAAGCAGATTGAAATAAATGAAAAATTATTTTTAAAAATATGTGACAATTTAGAAGAAAAACAAATAGTGGAGGGTAGGCCACAGATATGACACAGCTTGTTCCTTCTATGTATTAATTAATATAATACATATGTTATTTAATTCATAGGGTTCAAATAGGATTGCACCCTAACCCATTTCTTAAAAGTAGCAGCTAAAGACTGAAATTAGTATAATAAAATTGTTAACAGTTGTTATTTCTGGTGGTAGAATTATCAATGATTTATTTTCTTCTTTATCCCTATCTGTATTTTCAGTAAGTCTGTGATAATTTTGTAACTTTTAAAAAAGTTAAAATCTCAATACTTGACAATTTTCTAACTAAGCTGATGGCTGTAATTGTAGGCTGACTAAATCTCCCTTTTCATTATTTAAGTCAGTTCCTATCCCACCACCGGTCTTTTCCTTGGCTACAAACTTTAAGATGAGAATTCAGACATTTAGAAAGTGCCCCCACAGATAGCTGTACCCTCTGATTTGAAGGTCGAGTGAAACATACACATGTGGTCCACAATTACCTAATGAGGTATCCCTGTTCAGTCATCAGTGGAAATGAAGATCAGATATTTACAAAACACACATTATCCCCTTTTCAGAATGTAACCTACAGCATATTTGCACCAGATTCACAGGCAGTTGTTTAAAAATGAAGATTTCTGAGCATTGCTGCTTATCTATTGAATCAAAATCACTACTTAGGACCCAGAAATCTGCATGTTTAACAGGCTTTCCTAGTGGGTCTGCCTAATAGAGTTGAAATCCTCTATTACCACGAATTTCCTTCCAATTAGGTAATCCAAATCCTTTACTTATATATGTGTACTAGCCGCATTAACTTATAGTTGGAAAAAATAAGAGTGCAACACAGTATAGAAGTTCAGACAATTAAGTTCAGGAGCTTGTTGCAACAATGTTGCTAACCTTTTTTGATAGCAGAAGGGTTATTCATTATGAATTTGTACCAACTGGACAAACACTTAATCAAGTTTACTATTTGGAAGTGCTGAAAAGGTTGCGTGAAAAAGTTAGACAACCTGAACTTTTAGCCAATTCATGGCTCTTGCATCACGACAATGCACCAGCTCACACAGCACTGTCTGTGAGGGAGTTTTTAGCCAGTAAACAAATAACTGTAATGGAACACCCTCCCTACTCACCTGATCTGGCCCCCAATGACTTCTTTCTTTACCCAAAGATAAAGGAAATATTGAAAGGAAGACATTTTGATGACATTCAGGACATCAAGGATAATACAAAGAGAGCTCTGATGACCATTCCAGAAAAAGAGTTCCAAAATTGCTCTGAAGGGTGGACTAGGCGCTGGTATCGGTGTATAGCTTCCCAAGGGGAGTACCTCGAAGGTGACTGTAGTGATATTCAACAATGAGGTACGTAGCACTTTTTCTAGGGTGAGTTCGCAAACTTAATTGTCTGAGCTTGTAAGTTCCATCAAATTTTAAACCTTTTAGCCTCTAGAGTGTGTTTTCCCATTTTTAACATAGATTAAAACCCAAAGATTTCCAAATGTAATTATAAAAGAATTTATAACTTATGTGGTACCATAAGTTTTTCTAATATATAAAACTGGAGTTAAACATACAATTTTTACAAAGCTTTGCAACAATACCTTTTTTCCTGTATGAAAATTTAGTACACATAAACAGTTCATTCAAGCTTACTTCACTTTCCAGTTTGCTAGAGTTTGAAGCTTTCTCTAGCAGCTCCTCTTGAATCAACTGAAACTGACTCGTTCTGTGAGCCATATTAACCTTCAAGTCAGAATTCTCAGCTTCTATTTGCATCAACTTAGTACGCAGTTCCTCTATTCCAAAAGCAAGTCTTTGTCTTTCTCTTTCATATTGCTTGTTCATAGTATGTTGATTCTGATCTTTTATATTTGCTGCCAATAAATATAAAAGAAAAATTGTCCCATATAAACTTCAAGGAAAAAATATCTATTGCAGTGTTGAAAGATTTAATCATAAACAAATTAAATATATAACAAAGTAGAAATAAGTTCTTCTGAATCAGTCACTTTTCTAGGCTTCTTTCATACCAGAAAGACTCTTCTTTTGTAACAGAGAAAGTACTTCTCAACCTTTAAAAATCCGATTTTTCTGGATAGAAATCGTTAAAAAAAAAAAAAAATCATTGTTTAAAAAAAACCTAAACCTTGTCCTGTCTCCTTAAACTGAACTTAATCCTAAAATTTATTTGGATAACTTGAGATCATTAAGAATATTTTGAGGGTCGGCTGAGTGGTGTGGTGGTTAAGCGCTGGCTTGGGAAGCCAGCGGGCCCGGTTCAGGTCCCACATATGAGGGCCAGTGACACTGCCTTCAAAAAAAAAGAATACTTCTATAGGGGCCGGCCGAGTGGCTCAGTTGATTAAGAGCTTGCTCAAGAGTGCGAGCTGAGCTCTGAGCAATAGCAGTTTGATGCCCAGCCCAAGCTGAGCTGCCTGTAGGATGGCTCTGCTTAAAAAACAACAACAAAGAATATTTTGATATATTCAAAAACTGAAAACAGCCCAAATTAACTGATGAGAATTCAGTGACTTTAAAAAACTGTGGAAGGTTATCTTAGAGGTTATCGTTTGAGTATACCCCTTCTCCACTACAAATGTACACACCTGACCCTACCTCAAGGTAACTGAACTTTCAGGAGTGCTTTAAAAAGGCAGAATATAAATGATTGCATGAGAACACACAAGTGTGGAAACAAGTAGCTATGTACTATGGCTTTAAAGGTTTCACAAATAGCCATTGCCCATCAATTCTTCATATCACTAATATTTCACTTTCTATATTATTGGCTTTACTCTTTGACATTAGAAAATCTATGACATATTATATTCATCACCAATTCTAATAACTGGCATTCCCTTTGCTATTCCATCATTCTCTATACTATCTAGTCACTTAGATATTTAATTTTCTCTGCTGTCATTTCTGCTGCTAGCAGTCTGTTGTATTTGAAGATAGACTGTGATAAGTTAAAGATGCATATGTTAATCACTAAAAAAATAAGGTATAGTTGTAGAGATTAAAAAATGGAAGACTAAAATAGACTTGATCCAAAAAAATGCAGGAAAGCTGAACAAAGGCCAATAGAATAAATAGTAAACAAATACCAAGATGATAGATTTAAACCTCAAAAGATTGACAGTTACATTTAATGTAAGAGAACTAAACATGCCAATTGAGGAGCAAAACATGTATAACTGGTTATAAAAGCAAAAGCTAATTATATGCATTCTACAAGTATAAGAAACTCACTTATATATAAAAATACAGATTAAAAGGATAGGAAAGTCATACCAGGCAAACACTAATCAAAAATAGCTAAGTGACAAACTATGCAAAAGAGAAATTAAGAAAATAATCTCATTTTCAATAAATTTAAAAACAATAAAGTAACTAGGAATAAATTTAATCCAGGAGGTGAAATCTGTACACTGAAAACTACAACAATGATAAAATAAAGTGAAAACAAACAAAAAACATGGAAAGATATTTCATGCTTATGGATTGGAAGAATATTGTAAAAATATCCATAATATCCACAGCGGTCTACAGATTCAACTCAACTCCTATCAAAACGCCAATGGCATTTTTTACAGAAATAGAACAAACAATCCTAAAATTTGTATGAAACCACAAAAGCCACAAAGCAACCTTGAAAAAGAAGAAAGCTTAGAGGCGCCATGCACCCATCCTGATTTCAAACCACATTACGAAGATATAGTAATCAAAACAGCATGGTACTAGCATAAAAACAGACACATAGATCAACGGAACAATAGAGTCCAAGAATAAATCCATGCCTACATGACAAATTAATTTATGACACAGAAGCCAAGAATACATGATGAGAAAAGGATAGTCTCTTTAATAGTGTTAGAAAAACTAGACAGCCAGATGAAAAACAATAAATTGAACCAATATCTTACACCATGAACAAAAATCAATGCAAAATGGAATTGAAGATTTGAACATAAGACCTGAAACCACAAAATTCCTAGAAGAAAATGGGGTAAGCTCCTTGACATCAATCTTGGTGATGATTTTTTAGATTTGACACCAAAAGCAAAGGCAACAAGAGCAAAAATACACAAGTAGGATTATAAAAGCTCTGTACAGCAAAAGAAACAATCAACAAAATGAAAAGGCAATCTATAGATTGAAAGAAAATATTTGCAAATCATATATCTGATCAGGGGTTAATATCTAAAACATATAAAGCACTCATACAACTCAATAACAAAAAAACCAAACAATCCAATTTAAAAATGGACAGAGGATCTGAACAGAAATTTTCCAAAGACTTACACATGGCCAACCAGGCACATGAATAGGTGCTCAACATCAGTAAACATCAAAGTTATGAAAGTCAAAACCACAATTATCACCTCACACCTATTAGTATGGCTATTATGAAAAAAGACAAGGATTAACAAGTGGGGCCGGCCGAGTGGTGCGTTGGTTAAGAGTTGGCTTGGAACGCCAGCTCTGAGCAGCAGGGCTCCGGTTTGGATCCCACATGCGGGCCAGTGAAGCTGCACCCTCTACAGCTAAGATGGTGAACAACAGCTTGCCCTGGAGCTGGGCTGCCATGAGTCACCGGCAACAGCGTAGGCCACAGCAGAGCTACAGTGGGCTGCCATAAAACTACCGTGAGTGGCTGGCAGCCAGTGTGAGTGGCCAGCAGCCAGCTGGAGCAGCCATCCAGTGGCCGGCAACCAATCTGCCTCACCAAGGAAGAGAGCAATGATAATACCAACACGGGCCAGTGAAGAGACGTCCTCTACAACTAGACTGAAGAACAAAAGGACAGCAACTTGTCTGTTCCACTCCCCCGACTCCCCAACACTGTTCCTCCCTCCAATTCCCCTAATAAAAATCTTAAAAAAAACCAAAAAGCATATTAGAAGCAAAGACTGACAGAACTAAATGGATAAATTAACAAACCCACATATAAATCTGAAGCTTTCAACACTACTCTCTCAGTAACTGATAGAACAAGTACACAGAAAACCATTAGGAACAAAGAAGACTAACAATACTATCAACCAATTTGACATTATTGACTTTCAAAAAACATTCCACCCAATTATTACCGAATATACAATTTTTTCAAGTGCATCTGGAACAGTCATCAAGATAGAATAAATGCTGGCCAATATGCCAAGTCTCAAAACATTTTTTAAAAATTAAATCAGGGGGCCGGCCAACTGGCGCATTGATTAAGAGCTGGTTTGGGGATGCCAGTGGCCCCGGTTTGGATCCCACATATGAGGGCCAGTGACACTGCCCTCTACAGCTTACAACAGCTCCACCTGGAGCTGGGCTGTGCGAGCCCCCGCGATGGTGTAGGCTGCAGCCCCTGCAGCAGTGGGCTGCCATAGGCTACAGTGAGTGGCCAGCAGCCAGCGTGAGCTGCCAATAGCCGCGGTGAGCGACCATCCAGAGGCCAGTGAACCATCTGCCTTATCTGGGAAGAGCGTAATGACAATACCAACATGGGCCAGTGAAGCAACATCCTCCGCAACTAGACTGAAGAACAAAAAGACAGCAACTTGTCTGTTCCCTTTCTCCGATTCCTCAAAGCTGTTCCCCTCCCCCAATTCCCCACTAAAAATCTTTAAAAAAACAAAAAACGAACAACAAAAAAAATGAAATCAGGCTTATTCATGAATTAAGTTATTTAATGGAAATAATCTAATCTCTACAACTAATAACAAAGATATCTGAAAAATCCTTAAATATTCGGAAATAAACACACAGCAGAGACATAAGATATTTTGAACTGAATAAAATGAAAACACAACATACATAAATTAGTGTGACATAGCTTCAATAAAGTATATTTTTAAAGAATGATGCAAAGTTCAAGAATTTTGAAATAATTTTTGCTGTCTTATCAACCCATAACTAGTAATAGATGATTTAGTATGTTTGAAACAGAAACCAGTTGATAATCTACTTCTTCAAAAAAACTATAATTTCTTAAAAGAATTTTAATTTATCTGATCATAATTTATTAATAAATTCAGTATAATATACTCACCTACTTGACCACCTTCTAGTTTTACAGGTTCTGCTTCTAAACTATTTAATTTGCCACTTTCTTTGTTGTTATTATGAGCAATAAGACTATGAGATAATTGATTCGCAGTAAGGTTTGCTTGAAGCTTTTGAATTTCTGCCTCTTTTATTGCAAGCTTAATCCTAGAAAAGAAGCCAAAAATTATTACAAAGACTATAAAAGTATCTCATACCATTCTGACCTTTCAAGATGGTAAACATTTTAAAACTCTAATATTAATCAACTATTGAGCAGCATATGCAAACCCTTATAAGCCACTTATTGGACTGCTAACTGGTTCAGCTGCCTTAGAAACTTATTACCTAGTAAAATTGAAAATATACATACTACCACGAAATACAGCAATTTCACATTTAGGAATACATATTAGAAAAATTCTCACATACTGTAGTTAACATGTATAAGTATATATGTTGCAGCACTGTTTGTAATAGAAAACTAGAAACAAGGTAGCTAATAAAGGCATAGATATATTGTGACATAGTTATTGGACTCCTATACAGCTATAAATACTAAACTAACCACACTAATCCATGTATTCATCAATTACTTTACCTACTTCAACACAGAATAATTTTTAAATGATGCTAAAGGCAAAATTGAAAACAACGTAAACATACAGTAGTGTATTTCTGTGTATAGGTTTAAAAATGGATTGAAAAATATGTACCCAATTCGTGATAGTGGATTCTTAGGAGGAGAAGAGGACTCGTTGTATGAATCAAAATGTATTATCTATCCTGTAATGTTTTATTTTTTACTTAAAAAAATATTTGAAACAAAGCACAAAATGTTAAGAAGAATCAATACTTAGTGGTGACAACATGGATCTTTATTTTAATATTCTCTAGGCTTTTTTTGTGTATTTTTCAACATGTCATTTAAAGATCTTAATTTAATTATCAATTTTAAAAAACAGTGTATTCTACGGCCGGCCGAGTGGCACATTGGTTAAGAGCTGGTTTTGGGATGCCAGCGGCCCCGGTTCGGATCCCACATGTGAGGGCCAGTGACACTGTCCTCTACAGCTAACAACAGCTCCACCTGGAGCTGGGCTGTGCGAGCCCCGGTGACGGTGTAGGCTGCACCCCTGCTGCAGTGGGCTGCCATAGGCTACAGTGAGTGGCCGGCAGCCAGCGTGAGCGGCTGGCAGCCAGTGTGAGCTGCCAATAGCCGCGGTGAGCGATCATCCAGAGGCCAGTGACCGATCTGCCTCATCCGGGAAGAGCGCAATGATGATACCAACATGGGCCAGTGAAGCAACATCCTCCTCAACTAGACTGAAGAACAAAAAGACAGCAACTTGTCTGTTCCCCTCCCCCAATTCTCCAATAAAATCTTTAAAAAAACAAAAAAAAAAAACCAACACTGTATTCTATAGCTTCAGAACCTGAAAACCATACCTTAATTCCGAAACCATCACTTTATTTGCCTCACAGCAGCCAATGCGGTTCTCTTCCTTGTTTAACAAACTACTCCTGTGGTGCTTAGAAAAAGGTGATGTAAAACCAAACATTTCTCTTTTTAACTGTAAGTTTAAAACAAACATATATAAATTTATAATATCTATGATGCAATTGTTTTTTTATTCAGAATTCCAAGTCTGAAAAATTGTGAGAATTTAATAGAAACAAGCTAATATCCATCAATAGGAGGATGTATAAGTACATTATGAAATATTAAGAAAATGGGAAAACTACAATAAGTAAATAAACCTACATTTACATAAATTATGGAGACATCAGACAACATAATACTGAGTGGAAAACAACATCGACCCATGTAGTATTTTCTTTCTTTTTTTTTTTTTTTGAGAGCAGTGTCACTGACCCTCATATGTAGGACCCGAACCGGGGCCGCTGGCTTCCCAAGTCAGTGAGCGCCCAACCACCGAGCCACTTGGCCGGCCCCCATGCAGTATTTTCAAAGCACACTAAACTACATATATATAGTGTGTTTGTGTGTGTGTATACATATATATATACATTTTTTTTTACTAGATGCATTTGTATGTGGCAATATTTAAAACACAGACAAGAAGAATATACATGAACTTCAGAATGGTCGCTACCTCTGAGGAGAGGAGGAGAAAACTGGAATCTGACAAGGGATATAAAGAGGCTTCATTTACCTGTAAACTTTTATTCTAAAGATACCTGAAGTGGATTATGCAATATGTTACTCAGATTTAGCAAATTCTGTACTACAATGGTCTCTGTGCTTTCCTGTATGTTTGACTAACACAGAATTTTTAAAATTACTTGTAAAAGGTGCAAGGTAAGCACTTAATAACCACTATTTTCAAGCTATAACCAAATCACTTTCTAGAAATGAAAAAAATTCACATTTCCAAACCATGTTATTCTTAGCACTGCATGAAACATGGGGTCAAGTATATATTACCACACCATCTTCAAAATCACATATCAAGTAATTCTCGAAACTGAGTCAAATGAAAATATCAATTTAAAATGAATGCTATCTGCACCTGATTACTACCAAATTTCAAAAGTAAACAGTTCATAACAAATCTGAGCAAATAGGGCCGGCCGAGTGGCACATTGGTTAAGTGCTGGTTTTGGGATGCCAGCGGCCCCGGTTCGGATCCCACATGAGGGCCAGTGACACTGTCCTCTACAGCTAACAACAGCTCCACCTGGAGCTGGGCTGTGCGAGCCCCGGTGATGGTGTGGGCTGCAGCCCCTGCTGCAGTGGGCTGCCATAGGCTACAGTGAGTGTCCCGCAGCCAGCGTGAGCGGCTGGCAGCCAAGCATGAGTTGCCAATAGCCGCGGTGAGCGACATCCAGAGGCCAGCGACCGATCTGCCTCATCCGGGAAGAGTGCAATGATGATACCAACAGTGAAGCAACATCCTCCGCAACTAAACTGAAGAACAAAAAGACAGCAACTTGTCTGTTCCGCTTCCCCGATTCCCCAACGCTGTTCCCCTCCGCCAATTCCCCAATAAAATCTTTAAAAAAAAAAAAAAATCTGAGCAAATAAAAACAAAACCTAAGCAAATAATCAGCATCCTAGAAAAGTAAATACAGCAAAGAACTAGAAACAAAGAATAGTGTGTTGTGGTTTTAATTTTGCTACTAGCTAGTTAGACAAGTTACTTACTTCCTTGAGTCTACTTTTCTCTGCCAATAAAATGATGGTATTGAATCAGATGATTTCTAAGGTTCCTTTTATCTTAATAATTCCATGACACTTTAAAACTTGGTAAGAGTCTACCATCCAATACATATGTGACCAACCACGACACATTTATCTATAGTTTTCTCTTGATCTCACCTTTATTTCATATCCATCAAAAACAAATTTCAGATACCTTCTTCCTAATCTCACTTATAAATATGATCAATATAACTCAAAGAGAAAAGATGGTCAGCGGCTATCATAAATACATTTTAATGTTCTGTGCCATTCAAATAAGTGCATGAAAAATTATTCAACATTCTTAAGTCATTAGGGAAATGCAAATAAAACCACAATGTGCCAGTACTGCACACCCACTAAGATGGCGGTAAACAAAAAGGCAATAACAAATATTATCAAGGATGTGGGGAAACAGGAGCACTCCTACATTGCTGGGGAGGATGCAAATGGTATAGCCACACTGGAAAACAGTTTGTCATAAATTTACCACATGACCCAGCTATTCTACTCCTTAGCTATCTACTCAAGAGAAATGAAATCATGTCCACACAAAGACTTGAATGCAAATGCTCATAGCAGCATTATTCATAATAGTCCAAAAGTAGACACAACCCAAATGTCCATCTATTGGTGAATGGATAAATAAAAGGTAACGTATTCATACAATGGAATGATTTTCAACAATAAAGAGAAATGAAATACTGATATACATCACAATGAATGATCCTCAAAAACATCAGAAATACAAAAGACCAGATGCAAAAGACAATACAATGTATAATTTCATTTATATGAAATTTCTAGAAAAGATAAATCTCTAGAGGCAGAAAGTAGATTAGTGGTTCCCTAGGGGTGAAAGTGGGTACAGGAACTAATTATAAATGGGCACAGGAATCTTTTGGAGATGATAGAAATGTTTCAAAACTAGATTGTGGTCATTGTTCTAAAACCTGTAAATTTACTAAAAATCAGTGAATAGTAAGTACACTTAAAATGGGTGAATTCTGTGATATATAAATGTTATGTCAGTAAAACTTTTTAAATATTCTGTGCCATTATTATATATGGCATCTGAAAGGCTGAGAAAGGATCAAATAGCAGAAAGTACAAAAAAATAGGGATTACAGAGAAAAGAAACTGATGACTGAAAATGGAGACATGTAAAGAAAAAAACAAAACACAAGTTAATAAAGCAACCACAAAATGATCTCATATAAAGCACTTCGGTAACATTTTCCTTTTCACACATACGTACTGGCAACTGGGACATAATTTTTTCCAGACTTCTCAGTTCCACCCTTGAACTTTCTATTTCTTGCTGACACAAATCCAATCGCTCATTCTGTGTTGCAATACGAATCTTTAATTCTCGGTTTTCATTCATTACAGAAAAATTTTCTCGAAGTATTTCGTCTTTGTCCTCTAACTCACTCTCTAGCTTCAGAATACTTTGTCTAGATTCAGTTAGCTGTGCCATGACTTCTGAATTTTTCATTGCCATTATCCTTAATTTTTCTTTTCCACTGTTATTTTCTTCCTTTAACTGCCTATGAAGAAAAAAGCACAAAAATGAAAATAAAATGTATATTCATTTTCAGTAATCATATTTAGTTAATCTCACTTTTAAAATATTTTAAAGCTTAATTCTGAAGTAATAATACCTGGTCACATTTGCTGATTGCCTATTTTCTGCATGCCGGCCACTCAACTTTGTGTGGTTAGCATAATTTCTACTCCCTGTTTATAGATGAGGAAATTGAGGCACAGAAAGGTTATGAAACTTGCCCAATGTCTCAAAGTAAGAAGTAGGGCAGGATAACCCCACTATCTTTTGCTCCCTTTTTAAAAGTGTGAAACAGGAGATCTAACTCCAAAATCCCAATACATTTTGCAGCATCAAGAAAGTTTTAGATCACGTAAAAAATCCTGAACTATCAGCCACAACACTAAAAGATAAAGTCTAATTAACTATTAAGAAATTATTAGGCAGTAATATTGTTGTCTGTGTGTGTGTGTGTGTGTGTGTGTGTGTGTGTGTGTGTATAAACATGTCTAACATTAAAACAATCTAATTTTTAAAACTGTCATTGTATTTCCTCAGTTCCGTTTCACATTTTTAACATCTCTGAAATGTCTGTGTTCATTTTCTCTAAATATATGCAAAGCAAAAATGTTGTCATATTACTCTATATTTACAAGTATATTAACATCAATACATGTTCATTCATTTAAAACCCTAACTTTATACCTAGAAAATAATTTCTGTCATGAAATGTTATCTTTTTATATAATTTAAGGCCATAATTACAATATATAAAATATTCTATTTCAAAATGTTTCAGTTTTTGTCCATTTCCACACAAAAGTCCTTTTTTCTACAGTAGGATACTGTACCTTAATTGCTCTTTCAGAATTTCAAGTTCACTTTTATATAGACCACACTTTTCCTGTAGTCTTTTATTTTCTTTTTCACAGTTAATTAGATTTTTCTCTAGTATTTCTTCTTCAGCTTGAACCTAAAACAATAATTTGTTTTAAGTGGACACACTACTATGGTTGTATGTTTTAGGTTTTTTTAACTCAAAAGTAGTGATTTAAGAAATAAGCAGGAGAGTGGAATAGCTATCACACCCATTTAAGTCCCCAGCCTTGTAGTGAAGGGAACAACGTGAACTTCCTGGACAGAGAGGGGGATTCTGCTTCTATGCAGAAATGGTTAAGAGCCTATGACAGAGAGGCAACGGCCAAAGTGTTCTGACCTCACATGGACAAGGCAAGCCACTCATCAAGTTACTACGGCTAATTCTGGTATGGGATGCTGCATCAAGTTACTAAAGGCTAATTTAGCGCAAACGTTCCAGAGAAGTAATTGTTCAAATTTTAGTCACAGAATACTACCACGAAAACTGCTGTCCAAAATTTAAAACAGATAAGAGCCGAGCACCCAGGATGGAGTGGTGGGACTGGAAGACTGGGCAGATCTGCCGCACTTCCTGTTACATCTTCCTAACTAGAGGGCTCTGCTGAGCTGTTTGAAACTGATAATCCTAAGGAGAAGTGAAACAAAATCATCTCTTACATTTTCCTCTTTCCTCTATACAGTCCTCCCACTCCCCAATGCTATTTCCCCTACAAGTTATTCTACCTCCCCCTATTGATTACCTTATTAAAAATCCCTTCTATGATATTTTGTTCCCACAGGGACCTTCTCCAAACCTTTCAAAACAGTAATCTGATTAATTCACACATAAGACTTAGGTAACTAATGGGATCTTGATTTCTTAATTTTTAACAATATTTTTCTTTTACCGTTCTACCTTTCTTTAATCAGAATCATTCACTTCCTCTGTTTCAATTATTATCTCAAGATGCAAATCTCTCATATCAGTGTCTCTTGACCAGACCTCTATTCTGAGCTCAGCAGCTAAATATCCAACATGGCCCTTCCTCCAAACGGGTTTTACCATGTGGTATTACCTGAACATATTAAATAAATGTAATGAAGCCACTACATTACTATGTAGAATCTGTTCAAGGAACCTTCTCTTTGAGAAACAGAAGTGAGCCCCTCTCAGGATGGCAGGTCCAGGGGGATCAACTGAAGGCTACATAATCTACTCTGATTGAATTTTCAAAGGTGATGGGAACAAAATTCTTGCTTCTGGTTCTATAACTCAACCTCTGCTCACTCACTCCATCTTTCTCTATATTTTGTTTATTTTCTTGTCTCCATTCTTTTCCTTCTGTGGATAAAAAAGTTCCTGCTCATTATAAAAAGATTGTGAACATCATCCTAAACTAGTATTTATAAATTCTTTATTTCAATAATTCTATTATAAATGAGATTTCTAAATATTACTCCCCACTTTAACCATAAGCAAACATATTCTATTTATGCCTATCTTTATTTTTAGAATATATACAGTAATACAAAACATTGAATTTGTACAACGGCCTCTTACCTTTTCCAGTTTTTCGGCCACCTTTTCCTTATAGTGTTGGAAGGCTTTACCCAGCTCTTCAGCATTATATAGTGCTTCATTCCTTTGTCGTTCAGCTCTAACATTTAAAAAGGGATAATTAACAAAAGTAAAAAATGCGCTGCATTTGAATAGTTAAGTTCCAAAGTAATCTACATTTAATTTTAAGGAATAGTTAGAGACCAGCAGTTTTCTCTGTACCAAAAAGAGTATTAGGCTTAAACTGCAAAATAAAGAATGAAGATTAGATTACAGTAATTTCCTCACTATAAAATGAAAATATGATAAATAAAATTAACATAAATACATATAAACTTTGAAACATACATATATTCTTATGTGTTGGCGATAATTTTTCCTCGATCTGGAAAAGACAGATACGGAAGTAGCCTGATGCTATATGATAAATTATCAAAGATCAGGTATTACAGAATCAGTCTACTGTCTACCATATTAAAAATACTTGGTAATTTGCAAAAGTCAAGTAAATTTTCAAAAATGTATTTCAAAAGACAGTAACATTTATTGCTATAAGCTACGAAAATTGGAACAAAATCCAACCACTACCAAGCATGTCCTAAGCCCAACCATGCTCCCTCACCTCCTAGTTGACCCTGACCTTTCCCCTACTTCTCACACTGAATTGAGACTATTGGGCTAGAACTTGGTAAATTTCATACCCACACCTGAAAACTTTTCTATATTTAAATCTCTTCTCACCACATTCCTTCAGTGTAAGGGATGTTGGTAACTCTTCTCTTATCCAAGGTGAATTGCTTTATCTATACTCTGGATTTAGCTCTTCCCTTTTAGGAACTGTCTTCTGTATTTTCAGTCTCCTCTATTGGCTTACAAACTCAAGTGAAAGTATCCCTTATTTCCAGAATATATGTGGTTCTTAAGTTTGGAGAGCAACTGTGGATATCAGAGATGTCTATTTGGTTCCAAAGTTTCAGATTAAAAAAAAATAGAAAGAGTTTAAACAATAAGAAATTTATCTGAAAGGCTGAGAATATATTCTATTCCTAATTTGCATCGCTAGAATTCAGAGAGCAAAGGATACCTGTATTTCTCACTTAAGTAAAAAACCCCATATTGTTTTCCTCTGTCATCCTTCCTTTAAAGCCAAACTTATCTACTTTACATTTATTTACTCTTCCTCACCACCAATTAAAAGTCATGGCATATTTCAGCCACTCAGAGAAGTATGGATACATATATCTATGTATTCCCAACCCAGGTTTAATGAATCTTAATTCTATTTTTGCTTCGTGAAGCCTTTTTTATTTTAACCAAACAAAACATTAGACATTATAGTTGAGGTCCCTGTGAGTCCTTGCTAAATCCCATTCCTGACTTTGTCCACAAAGGTAACCCGAGTATCACTTTTTTTTTTTAACCAAACATTTTGTACATTCACAGTTAACCTAAACCCACAAATAGTATATTATAGTTCATCTATTCTATCAGGCAGATTGTTGTCACATTTTTAACATCTCTAAAATTAAGTATTTTTACAATTAATTACAATTAATAGCACATCATAGTTCCATGATGATATTTTTTCTTAGTGATTACTAAAAGAATGGTGTACCTTAAAATCTGTGTAATCTTACATTCAATGAAAGTCTTTTTTCCATGTTTTTATACTTTGTGAATGGTATCACATGGCCAATATCCTTCTGTAGATTGCTTTTGTTCAGTTAGTCAACATCTATGTTCACCTATGTGACTAGAGTTCGTTTTTAAAATATATCACATGCTATTCCATTGTATGAAAATACTGTAATTTATTTATCCATATTCAGATGAACAGACATTGAGGTTTTTTTCCAGCTAATACAAACATTACAGTGAACATCTAGGTGCATAGCTCCTTGGCAGTATGTGTGAGAGTGTAAGATAAATAACTATGAGCTGAATTGCTAGTATTTTCTTTCTTTTTTTTAAGGTTTTATTGGGGAATTGGGCACAGGAAACAGTGTTGGGGAACTGGGGAAGGGTAACAGACAAGTTGCTGTCCTTTGTTCTTCAGTCTAGCTGTGGAGGATGTTGCTTCACTGGCCCATGTTGGTATTGTCACTGCGCTCTTCTAGGGTGAGGCAGATCAGTGAGCAGCCTCTGGACAGTCGCTCACAGTGGCTCCTGGAAGTTCACACCAGCTGCTGGACGCTCACGCTGGCTGCCAGCCACTCACTGTAGCCTATGGCAGCCCACTGCAGCAGGGACTGCAGCTGCGCCGTCCCTGGGGACTCACAGCAGCCCAGCTCCAGGTGGAGCTGTTGTTCACCATATTAGCTGTAGAGGGCAGTGTCACTGGCACTCATATGTGGGATCCGAACCGGGGCCGCTTGCGTCCCAAGCCAGTTCTTTACCAACGCACCACTCAGCCGGCCTGCTAGTATTTTTCTAAAAGGTTATTTTCAAGTTGAAGGTAGTACTTCAACTTTATTAAATCCTTCTTAAAAAATTAGTATAGCAGCTATACCAATTTACACTCCCAATCAGAAAAATGTATGACAGCTTTTGTTGAACCACACCTTCACCTATGCTTAGAGAACCAGTACAGCATAATAATAAAATAGTAACCTATTTAAGCTTCCCAACAATCTATAATGAAGATAAGTGCACAAAATGAGGCACTGAGAGGTTAAGTAACTTGCCCAAAATCTCACAGGTTACAGTGAGTGTAACCTGTTTCCAAAACCTCTTTACTTAACTACTTTGCACTACACTATTACCTCTGGAATGGTATTCAATGCAGTAGGCTGTAGAGCCAGTGTCTGGATTCAAATTCTACCTCTACCTGTGTGACCTCAATTTCTCTAATTCAGTTTCCTCATCTGTAAAATGAAGATATTGATCTCATCTGATTGAAGAGTAAATGAGTTACCTTTAAAACACCTGGAAGTGTTTACACATAGTAAATGCTCAGTAAATTAATATAATTATGTAATTAAAAATGTTTGCCAATAGTGTGAGATGATTATAGTTTTACCTCATTGTAACATTGATCGGCATTTTTGATGATGGTGATCTTGGGCAATTTCCTGTTTCATTGGCCATTTGGGTTTCCTGTCCTTCACCTGTTCAGATTTTGTCTTTTATTACTGGATCTCCCCACCCCACCTTTTTCTTATTGATTTTTGAGAGATTTTTATAAATTCTGGGTACTAATCTTTGCGAATTATATTGTTTGCAAGTATTTCCCCAAGTATCTGGCTTGTCTTTTTCATTTCTTAAACAATGTGTTCTACAGAACATAAAGTTTTTATTTTAATGGACTTAAAATTTAGCAATCTTTTCCTGTAATATTTATGCTGTCTGTATCTCATTTAAATACATTTTTTCCATACCATGAGACATCCTGGAAATTATTCCCCTATATTTTCTCTAAAAGTTTTACTTTTCACAATGGGGTCTTTAATCCATCTGAAATTTTTTTTTAATATGCAGATGTAATATAATGTAGGGCTCTAATTTAATTTTCAATATCAATAATCAATTCTCCCAGCATCATTTTTTGAACTTTTTGTTTTTAAAATTTCAGATTGGTACATTCTGAATGTGGACTCGCCAATTTTTAACATTTTGCCATGAGTGCTTTATGTCTCTCACTTGAGAGTTTTTTGGCACTGAACTACATTCTAATTAGTAACCTTCACCCCTAAATATTTTAGCACACATCTTCTAAGAACATGGACATTGCTCACATAATCACAATCCAACTATCAAGTTCAAGAAAATTAGAATTGACACAATACTATTATGTAATATACAACTCATATATGTTTCATCAATTACTCCAATAATGTTTTTTATAGATTTTTTGTTTTGTTTTGTTTTGATCCAGGATCATATACTGCTTTTAGTTATGTCTCTTAGTCTCCTTAATTTGAAGCATCTTCTCAGCTTTTCTTAGTCTTTCATGCCACTGACATTTTTGAAGGAAAAAACAACAGTTGTTTTACAGAAGACTACCCTGGGTTTGTCTGTTTCCTCGTGACTAGATTCAGGCCATTCACTCTTGGGAGGCATACTACATAAACAATGTCGTAATCGTCTCACGATTATCACATATAAGGTGTCCAGCACCTTAATTTATTGATTCTTCCATCTTTTCCCGATTTGTAACCTCATCGTTTCCACTGTATGTGTGTTTGCTTAAGAGTCTGTTCTGTACCACTGATCTGTTTGTTTATTCCTACACCAATATCACATTGACTTAATTAGTATAACTTTAGAAATCTTTGTGTCTGTAGGCATGTTCTCTACTTCGGTCTACAGCTGCAAAGTTTCCTTGTTTATCTTAAACCTTGGTTCTTCCATATGATTTTTAGGGTCAGTTCATTAGGTTCTACCAAAAATTCTATTGGGATATTGAGTGAAATTGTACTGAACATATAAATTATTTCATGAAAAAAAAATCTGACACCTTTATATTAGATTCCCTTCCAGAATAAAAGAGGTGAATAACTTGTTAGATCTTCTTTCAAGGCTTTCAATAAAGTTTTGTAATTTTCTACATTATATTAAGCATTTCATTTTATTCTGATGTTTTGACATCTGGAGCCTTACTGACTTTACAAAGTGTGGTCCTCCCAGGGCTAGCCAATTCTTAGGGATAATAAAATATCCACTTGACACTATACCTCTCATAGGCAAACTACACAATGCAGAGCCCACTCCCCACAACTATGTCTGGCTCTTAATACACAGGACCAATATTCCCCTGTCCTGATTACTTCAGGACCAGGTACCAGGCAACTCAGGACAGCCCACTGAGATTATTCATACAAGTCAATCCAAAACCTGCTTACCCTGCCTCAATCATTCCTTCCCACAAATAACAATCAAATCTCTTGCTCACATTTTCCTCCAAACTCTCTCTTCCTCCTGACCAATACTGTGTGACCCCCTGCATGACGTGTCATGTCTCCTCTTTCTAGGGCTCTAAGTATAAAAATTTCTTCCTTATGACAGTTATTTCCATATCTGTATATCTTACAATTACTGATTAAAACAAATCCTGAGTTCATTTAAAAACCTCCCTTGAGATTGTACATATCTCTTATATTTTCTTATTTCAGTTTTTATTTAGATTTTTTTACTGAGTAAAGTTCAGAAGTCTTAATTGAAGTGAATGAATTTTCACATGTATATACCCCCATAACTACTATCCAGATCAAACACAGAACA
Organism: Aselliscus stoliczkanus; assembly: GCA_033961575.1. Classification (NCBI taxonomy): domain Eukaryota; kingdom Metazoa; phylum Chordata; class Mammalia; order Chiroptera; family Hipposideridae; genus Aselliscus; species Aselliscus stoliczkanus. The sequence goes on from CM066730.1 coordinate 109,640,782, forward strand.
TTTCCAGGAGCCAAAAGGCTCCTTTATGCACCTCCAGCCAATATTCTTTACCCCAAAAGATAAGCACTATTTGGACTTTTAACTTCAGATTAATTTGCCTTCTCTTGATTTCTTTTTTTAATACACTTTTTATTAGTTTCAGGTGTACAAAGAATTGTAATACACATTTATACCCCTCACAAAGTAATATCCCTTCCCCAATTTACTACCCTTCTACTCTTCATTTCTTATGGAAATATACAGTGTTCTTTTGCATTTGACTTCTTTTGCTTAACACATCTGTGATATTCATCCATGTTGTTAAATAGCTATAGTTGATAATTACTTTTTCACCGATGCATACATATATTTCAAACTGTGAATATAACATAATTTGATTCTATTGTGATGAACATTTAGTAACTATGAATGAAGCTACTATGAACATCCTTGCACGTGTATTTTGATAGATACAGGCTTTTATTTCTGTTGGAGTGGGTGCTGGATTATAGGGTGGTTTATGTGTAGTTGTAGCACACACCAGCAAACAGTTTTCCAAAGTGGTTCTACCAATTTATACTTCTACTAGAAATATATGAGGATTCCACTTTACAACCTTGCTAAAGCTTGATACTGTCAGTCTTTTTCATTTTAGCCACTGGGGGTCCCAAGGGCCTAGCCTTTTGTTATGTTTTGGTTGGATTGCTATTTTGTAGGTAAATTTTCAACTACTGATTCAATACCTCTAATGGCTATACATCTACTCAGGTTTTCAATGTTTTCTTAAGTTAGTATTGTGAAATCATATTTTGTTGGAAAATTGTTTATTTATTCTAAATTTCCAAATTATTCTAAATGGTTCATAGTCTTTGGTTTCCCTTAAATCACAGCAAAATGTGTAATTTAGGAGTCCCTTTTCAATCCCAATATTGTTTTTTGTGCCTTTTTTCCTTGATTAATCTTGTCTGATGCCCATTATCTTGGCTATTGTGAAAAAACAAGATTTAAATTTTTGTAATCCTCTCATTTTTTTGTTTTCTACTCATGCATTTCACCTTCATCTTTACTATTTCATTACTTTCATTTTTCTGTTAATGTTTTCTTTTGATGTTCCTTTTCTGACTATGTAAATTGGGTTTTAGCTCATTTTCAGTCAATATTAATTTATAGGAGGCTTAAAATTTTTCCTCTAAGAATAGCTCTGGCTACAGCCCATAAAATGTGATATACAATATTTTTTATGTCACTAAGCTATAAAAATTTTCTAATTTTTATCATAAATTCTTCAATGGTCCATGAGTAGCAAGAAGGCTGGTCTTAAATTTCCAAACATACATGATTTGGGGGGATTATATTGTAACTTAATTGTAATGTAGTCTGAGAAGGTTATATGTATGACATCAATCTTTTGGTGTTTGTTGAACCTCATGTTTTCTGGCATAGTGAGGTAACAGATTATAAATGTTCTAGAAGTGCTTGAAAGAATTTGAATTCTCAAATTGTTAGATACAATGATCCATATCTACTTCAATTAATCAAGATTATTAATTGTCATTCATCTTCAACTTCTTGTTGTTTAATCTAACAATTCCTAGTAAATTTGTAAAAATGTTTGCTGTATGATTATAGATTTGTTCATTTCAACTTGAAATTTTGTTATTTTTCTTTATATTTTGAGACTAAATTATTAGACACATACAAATTTAGAATCTTTATAGTTTCCTGCTTAAGTGTTGTTTAAACATATATTATGTAAGAGTTATTAACTCTAGTAATGCTTGTTGTGCTTAAATCTATTCTGTGTGACATTAATATAGCTATATTTATTTACTTTGTTTTAGTGACATTTGCCTTAAATATTTCTTTCCATCCCTCCTTTTCAACTTTTCTGTGTCCTTTTATTTTCGGTATGTCTCTTATAAACAGCATAAAGCTAAACAAACTGACTTTACAGTGGCTTTCTAATCCATTATGATTAATCTTCTACAACTTCATAAAAATGTCTTTGTGAAGATTTCAATCTTTGAATTTCAGCATGCCTATATTCATTCTAGCTCTTCAAAAACCTTCAAGAGGGCCAGCCGAAAGGCGCGTTGATTAGGAGTTGGCTTGGGAAGCCAGCTCTGAGTGGTAGGGACCCAGTTAGGATCCCACATGAGGGCCAGTGATTACTGCACCCTCTACAGCTAAGATGGTCAACAACAGCTCCACCTAGAGCTAGGTTGCCGTGAGTCATCGGCAACGGCGTAGGCTGCAGTGTGGCTGGCCGGCAACGGGTGTGAGCTTTCATGAGCTGATGAGAGCTGTCATGAGAGGCCGTCCAATGGCCAGCAAGAGACTGCCTCACCTGGGAAGAGTGCAATGATAACACCAACATGGTCCAGTGAACTGATGTCCTCCACAACTACACTGAAGAACAAAAGGACAGCAACTTGTCTGTTCCCTTTCCCCGATTCCCCAACGCTGTTCCCCTCCCCAATTCCCCAATAAAATCTTTAAAAAAATAAATAAAAGCTCCAAGAGTCTTCATGTCACACTTCTATCTAAAACTGTCAATTGCCTATTTATGCTCTCCAGGTTAAAACACAAATCCTTTGGCCTAACAAACAAAGCCATTTACAGTCAGGACCAAATGTCTTCTTGCTTCATTTCCTGCTACATCTATCCATTTATAAGGACATAAAACTCTTTAGTGTTCTTCAGGAATGATGCTCTTTCATACTTCTATGCCTTTACACATACTGTCCAGACTGTGTCCATCCCTACTTACCTTGTGAAACAGTCAATACCTTACCCTAAAAACCATCTCTATTAAGTTCTCTCTAGAACCAGTCACTCTTCCTCTGTACTTTTTCTTAGCTATATTATAAAGTTAGTTTTCATGTACTATTATCTCACTATTTTAAAACAATGTACAAAAAGGTTATCTGAGTAAGTCTGAATTTCAGAACATTTAACCATACAGTTTACATTTACAATAGATACATTTGTTAGTGTTTATTATCTAAGAGACACCTTACATTTCTTTCTTCATTTAATCCTTATATCAAGACAGTATTACCTTGAGTTAGTAGATGAACAAACTGAGATTCAAGGTTAAATCATTTGCCCAAGGTAACAAAGCCACTGAGCTGTAAAATCTGGCTGTTTGGCTCCAAAAACTAAATATTTCCACTAAGTAATATTGAGTATCAAATATATATATATTGTAACTGGAACTAGAGTAACCAAATGCTGCTGGAAAATATTCTTCCAAACCCATTTTAACAAAAAGTGACTTATAGATGGGTTTGAGAGGTTTTCAGAAGCATGCAAATGCAAAAATATTTAATCTATTTATTATAACTTGTCAAAACATACTTTCTTTTTAACCTTATATCACAGTATATACATTTTAAAAATATATTTTTATTGTTAAAGAGTAAAATGCAGATTATGATCTTACTCTATGTAAAAGCTGTTATAATTACATTATTATATTATAAAGTCTCATTAATTTAAACTAAAATTTTGAAAAAATATTAGTTAAAAGTTAGTTGACATTCAAAGTTAATTGGGTTCCTGGGTCAATGCTACCTACAAAACTTTATCTTAAGACATGGTTTATACAAAATAGCTATTTTTACATTACTTATGTAATTCTTAAGGAAGACCCAAACACAGTTTCTCATGAATTTTATGTAGGTCGTGCAACTTTATTTCAGAAATAAGTGTATAATATCATTACATTGATAATCATTATTGAGCTTCTAGGAATTAATCCCAATCAAGAATGCCAATAACAAAATCCACACATGAAAATTTTAATGAAAAAAATGGACAAAAAAGAAAATTAAGGTATTTTACTGCCAAATTTCTGAAAATTTTTCACTTCAAAACTTAGCTAGAATTTCAAACCGGTAATATATTGGTTTTCTCCCCTACAAAACAAATACTTGCTTTAAAAACACAATACCTTTTTCCTTGTTTACTTTGTTCAAGTAAATCCACCTTCAACTTTATACATTCCTCTTGAGACTTCTGCAAACTCTGTTCCTTTTCAATCACCATTTTCTGGCTTTGCTCTAATTTATCTTCCGCCTCTCTACAAAACAAAGGGTATTTTTTAAAGACTCTTAAAGAGATTATGCCAGTATGCAAGAATAGTTCAACATCAGAAATTTTATTAGTTTAAACCACTGAGTTAAGAGAAACAAATATATAACAGGAGACAGAAAAAAGGCATATTTATCCTTTGTTAACTAAGAGTTTTAATAAGAATAAAAGAATACTTCCACCAAATGATAAATATATAGCTTATATCATATTTAGCTTATATCCATGTAGCTTATATCCTAAACGCTTCTGAGATACCAGAAGCATTACCATATAGCTCAGAAACTAGATTAAAATGACTATTTTCACCACTATATCCAATGATTTTTTTCTGACAGTTACAAAAAAGCAAAAATGAAAACAGTATAAATACATAAAAGACAAAATTTTCTTTTTGCTAATATCATTAGCTACCTGGAAAAATCAAGAGAAACAAATGAAAAATCATTAGAATTACTAAGAGTATGACAAATGGTACAATTACAAAATAATTATATTACACAAAAAGTAGTAGCCTTCTCTTAAAACTACCAATGAACAAATTCACAACAACCAAAAATATAAAATACCTAGGAATAAACACAAAATATGTATTACAAAGAAAACTGCAAATTTCTAATGGTCATGAAAATGACTTTAGTGCACATCTGAATCATCTGCAGGACTTGTTAAAAAATAGATGGCGGGGTCCTACATTCCAGAGTTTGTCATTAGGTTAAGTCTGAAATAGGACCTGAGATTTGCATCTCTAACAAGTTCCCATATGATGCTAATACTGCTGATCCCAGAACTACACTTTGAGAATCACTAAAATGGAGTAATGTGCTATTTAGTATGCATATATATATCATTTCAAAGCAGAAGAGGATGAATTATAAATTGCCTAATTCCTTGTTGTAGTGAGTACACATTACTATGTAAGGCAAGAAATGAACTAGTTCATATTTAATAAATGCATGTAAATAAGTATCTCAGCTTAGATTTAGTCTCTTTTAACCCCCATATACTGCAGCCAAGTGGAGTTATGATGGGTTGAACACAGATTCAACAAGTTCTAAGACAGTCTGTAGCCACTATAGATTTATTGGGGCGGAGGACCAGATTTAACAAGATATATCAAAAAGCAGATGTAGGAAATAAAAATTTTAAAGTTATAAAAAGTAGATTTCCCCAATAAAATCTTAAAAATAAATAAATAAATAAATAGATAAATAAATAAATAAATATTTACCTCAAAACTTTATCTTGGGCTGAAACTTCTGCTTCCAAATTTATAATCTGTTCTTCTAAGATTGGCACATTGGCTGCCTGTTGTTGAGCAGATTCAAGCATAGAGACCTAAAACAAATAAGGTAGTTCCTAGATGGTGAAAACTGGTTGATCTTTCTCCCTGTTCTTTTTTCTATTTATAAAGTTTTCAACAATGAAGATGTATTATTTTAAAAAGATAAATAAATTATATTTCCTTTGTACACTAAGATTACCAACAGAAATTGGTAATCTTAAGATTTTAAGAAGCTGACTTATCTAAATGCAGACTATACAAGTTCCCTTGAACTCTTTTTTGTTTGTTTGTTTGTTTTTTAGCTGAGCCATCCTGCCACCTGTTGGCAGCTCGGGCTGGGCATCAAACTGCTGTTGCTCAGAGCTCAGCTCGCAGTCTTGAGCGAGCTCTTAACCAACTGAGCTACTCTGCCGGCCCTCCCTGAACTATTTTCAGATATTGAAGTCATACAAAATTGATTCCAAAACATACTGATACTATATTATCATAATAAAAATTATATATAACACATTAAAGCAATACAAGGAACATTTTTCCAATTATAAATCTTTAAATGATGATAATTCTGTTGATATAATCACCACTTCAGGAAACATACTTTTGCTCTTGACTGTGTTAATTCAAAGTGGACAGATTCTATTTTAGTCATTAAAGAATGATTCTGTGAAACCAAACAGGCATTCTGTTGCCTAAGTTTATTAAGTTTCTCTCGAAGACTTTTCATCTCCTGATCCACAGGAGTAGGTGAAAAAGATATCTGAAAAATGAAAAAGAACAATCTATTTTTATTTCATTAAGCATTACATGTAATTATCGTAAAATGATGAACAATTATCAATAAAACGACCAAGGAGATGAAAAAATGAGTTAAGATATTTAATGAATGTTAAGATGTAATTATTTCCTAAACAATATAGTGTTACACCTAATCATACAGCATTTACGTTGTATTAGGTACTGTAAGTAATCTAGAGGTGGTTTAAAATATATGGGAGGGGGCCTGCCGAGTGGCAGTTAAGAGCTTGGGACACCAACGGGCCTGGTTCGGATCCCATATATGAGGGCCAGTGACACTACCCCCTATAGCTAAGATGGTGAACAACAGCTCCACCTGGAGCTGGGCTGCTGTGAGACCCTGGGGATGGCATAACTGCAGCCCCTGCTGCAGTGGGCTGCCATAGGCTACAGTGAGTGGCCGGCAGCTGGTATGAGCTGCCAAGAGCTGCTGTGAGCTGCCAAGAGCCGCTGTGAGCGGCCATCCAGAGGCCGGTGACGGATCTGCCTCACCCAAGAAGAGCGCAGTGATGATACCAACATGGGCCAGTGAAGCAATGTCCTCCACAACTAGACTGAAGAACAAAAAGGACAGCAACTTGTCTGTTCCCCTTCCCCAGTTCCCCAACACTGTTTCCCGCCCCCAATTCCCCAATAAAATCTTTTTAAAAAATTAAATAAACAAAAAAATAAAGTATATGGGAGGGTTGCATAGGTTATAGGCAAATACTATGCCATTTTCCATAAGGGACATGAGCATCTTCAAATTTTGGTATCTATAGGGGATCCTGGAACCAATCCGCCATGGATACTGAGGAAGGACTGTATATCGTTCTGAACTGGGCATTTTTTATTTAAATGATATATCTTGGCTACTTTTCCACAAACAACACAGTGAGAAATTCATACTCTTTTTTTTTTCTCCCATCAGCTGCAGTTTTCATTGCATGTTTATTGAAACAATCCCCTATTATTGGACACTTGAGAGCTATTTCTAATCTTTGGTTAAAACAAACAGTGCTTCATTTTGCACTTATGCAAGCATACCTATAGGGTAATTTTCTAGAAATGGGATTTACAAATCAAGGGTAAATACATTTTTGTGCTTTTGGCAAGCATTATCAAATGCTCTCTGTAGGGGTTGTATCATTTTGCATTCCTACCAGCAATATATGAGAATGTCTATTTCTGCCTATTTTCACCAACAAAATAGTGTCAAACATTTGGATGTCTAACAATCTGTTATGTAAGAACTGGTACCTAAGTATAATTTTATTGTGAATTTCTCTTATTATGAGTGAAACTGAACATTTTTTTTGTTTGAAGATCACTTTAATTTCCTTTTTTATACATGTCTTTTTCTATTGGGTTGTTGCTCTTTCTTCTTTCTTGGAGCTCTTTACATATGAAGGAGATTAGCCTTTTGTCTTTAATAGGCATTACTAATATTTTTTCTCCTCCAATTTGTCATTTGTCTTTTGATTTTGCTTCGGGTAAAACACAATGATTTCAACTAAGACATAAATATGATTTTAAAAATAATCAGCAATTTGAATTAGGATAGAGATCACATTTCCCAGAAAAACTTAATCTTTGTTGACAAGAAATTTGAATTCATTTCCTAAAACGTAGGCTCAGTCAAACAGCTTCATTAAGCAGCTTCTGTACAAAAAGAAAATCTCTAAATTGTTGGCTGTCTGAAGTGGGAACAGCAACTTGCTATCAAAAAAGATTATGATCTACATATGCAACCATATATATAGTGGGGTAATAAAGAACAGAAAGAAGACTGGAAAAGGAGATAAAGGGCTGGCTAAGAGGGGTAAACTCAGGGAGATATTAATAAGGCTGAATACGAAAGGGGCAGAAAGAAAGTGAGTTCCAGACCAGAGAAGATATCTAAGATCATCCACAAAATTCAGGGATAATGAAAGAATAATCCCATGCTATCACACAGCACTCTGATCCAGGCTAAAAAGTAAGTATACTTTAACCACTTAATAACTGATTACCTATTATGTACATGGTACAGTGCGAAAAACAAGGGGAGGAGTAATTTATTTGGGGAAACAAAAACATTTAATTGCAAAAAGGCGATAAATATATAAGTTTAAAAATAGAATAATACACCAAAAATAACTACTTTCCTGTTAAAACAAAATAATAACCATTATATTTAAATTCAACTAGTCTTAAGCACTATAGTAAAAGACTGTGGAAAACACGAATAAGGCAATTGAAGGAAAAAAACTTAAAGAAAAACTATTTTAAGTAGACAGGTCAAAAACTAAAACTACTTTTAAGTAGAGAATTCTAAAAACAATAACCTTATCTCTTGGCTTTTTTTGAAAAGCAGTACTGCTAGTGGGCAGTTTACAAACTTTTTTATAAGGTGAGTAATTCAAAGGTCCGAGCTGGATAGGATGAGAAAGGTCTTCCATGATGTTCCTTTCAGACCTTGAGGGATTAGAGGCATAATCAGAATTTTCACTTGGACTAACACTAGAGAAAAAAGAAAAAATATATTTTAATTCTTAGGTATTATAATTTAAGTATTAAAATACAAATTTCTATATATTATATAAAAAAAACAACAGAAAGAATAGCACCTGTGTAATGCTGCTGGAAATCAGATTCACAGTTATGAACCTAAGGCAATGTTTCAACTAAATTTTTAAATAGACGAGTTAGTTATAAGCAACCAATCTATGCAAAATTTTGAGACCCTCTATGCTAGAATTACTTACGATTCATAAAATAGTCATAATAATAGATTAATTACACCCAAAACATATATTTCATAGATTCCTAATACATGAAAGGTATTTTCTTAATATGTAAATGGTTCTCTAATATTTCTATATTTCCCTAAACTGAGTTATATTCAAAATTATGAAACATTATTTCTTATTCTAGAGACATATTAGAAACACAGTAAGTAATAATAAAATCCATACATTTTACATTCATAAATTAAAGTCATACTCTGAATTCTATATGTGATTGTACTTACTTACCTGGATAACTCTTCCCCTAAACTTTGCAAACTCCATTCTGTTATCTTCAGTTCATGTCTTAAGGAAGCAACATTGGCAAGCAAACTTTCTTCTTCATTGTCTTTATTATAGTAGCCTCGTGAATGAGGTTCCATTTCCTAAAAAAAGAAATGAATTTTCTGTACCTTGCAGGAAAGAATCTGTGGTGTCACTCAAAACACTCTCACACTAATAGAATTTAACTCATTATTTCTCTCTCACATGTTGTGAAATCTTTCATGGTGATTTAACAAACAAAAAAGCCAGGGTCTAGTTATTATATTCCCCCTTTCTAACCACATCTTTCTAACAATTGTGTGAACTAAGTCTTTTTATTCCATATTAAAGATGAAGAAACAGAATAAGACAAATTAGATAACATAAGGTCAAACTCAAGGAACTAAGATTTAAACCTAAGTCATCAGAATCCAAAGACCTTGTAATTATGCCACATTGCAATTTTCTTATTATAGATCAATTTCAATATGAGGTGTTTGAACTTACATAATCACATTACAAGCTCTGGACATCTGATAAGATTGGTATCATTACAGTCATTCATATTTTCCTAAAGGCAATTTATTATCAAATAAAGCTTATCTCCTTCTTTCATTCACAATGGTTATAAAAATTTTAAATTACACACATTCACATCACAACCACAGAGAATCAACATAATATTTGGCAAGTTAACTCATAGAAGTATATACATGAAAGCCTTTGTTTCTTCAACAACAGTATATTGCTAGGGTTGTGAAATTCTCTACTAAAAATCTTTGCACACAAAAATTATGATAAAGGGCAACATTTCATTAATAATTAATACAATTATGTATGAAAACACATTCATAACTAATATAATTAAATGAAGACTTTATAATCTCTATTACTCCTGTGGATCTTTCTGCATAATCTTAAAATTACAGTCCTCTTTCATATCCCCTTTACCTTTGTCACTGTAGCATCTCTCTTTCATCACCCTTCTAGAATTCGGACCACATCTGAGAATCCAAAAGGCTAGGTAGGGGTCCTGTGTATTATGTTCAGGACTGTAAAGCACTTAGAAAAGCTCCGTATTTTCAGAGCATGAGTGATTCTTAAACTGCCCTTCCTTCCCCTCACCCAGCTAAAACAATATGACAAATGTATCCCCTACTCAAATTTTTTCAGAGGTAAGGAGAAAGATTAACAAAAAAACTCTCACTTTACGGCAATAAACTACTGCAGGAAGTTAAATGAGATATTATGTAATCTTAGAGAAAATGTTTCTATCCTCTTTCCCCTTTTTTCCCACAAATTCGCTCCTACTTAAGTGAGAAGACTCTCCCAGATAAGGTCCCCATTTTGCTTTATCTTATCAACGCCGGTAGCTTCCTACAGGGTGGTGAAGGGAAAAAAGGGTAAAAGAAAATTTGGGTAAATTCTAAAATACCATTTAATATTATGGTCCAATGAAACCAGGTTTTATCTCTAACATCGTCTATGTATTTTAATGTATGAATTCTCTACCCCTCAAGTATCAGTGAATACGTTCGATACTCAAATATTATTTTTCCTAGTGGGCCATTTATTGCCAAAATTAAGATTTTTCCTCCTTTCGGTAGTAGTACAAGTTTATCTTCCTGGCCTGTACATACGTGGAAAAGCACGTCGTGCTACCTACAAGCCCTGACGTCATAGTTTGGCCCAAATCACAATGCGTTTGTAGCTGTACATACAACGAACACGTAATAGGCAGGGCTGCAGTGGAAAGGTTCCTCCTCTTGGAAGGAGGTCATAGCTTTATACAGTCCTGTCCTGTATCAAGAACGCTCAGTTGGGCAGAAAGGATCCTACGTTCATCTAGCAGTTGAAGCAAGTAAGACACATTCCTCTCCATTCTTCCTCAATTAAAATACAACCCTGCCGAGCAGCGTGCACAGAAAGAGAAGCAAACCGAGGGGCGTCCGAGGATGCCAGGAGGGAAAGGAACAAAATCCCTCCAAGCCGGCCTGTTTCCACCCTCCAGGGAGCGGTCGCTCACCACCCAAAACATAATTGGGAGAGAAACCCACTTGACGACAGAGGCCGCCGCGCTCTGGCCTGCGTTCGGAAGCCTCGGACCCTCTCCCCCAGTCTAGGGTGCGGAACCATAAAACACAACACGCGAGGAACCAGCGCAACCCGGTCGAGGAGAGTTCGAACCGCCGCGGGAGCCGTTGGTGACGTACGCGAGGCGACGCAGGAGGCGAGGCGACGCAGGAGGCGGGGCGCCTGCTGGGGATAGCCGTCGGACAGCGCGTCCGAGCCCCGCCTCCCCTGCTCGGAACTACAGTTCCCACAAATACTCCCACGACGCCCATTGGTGTAGGGGAAGCCATGGGAACCTGCGGCTGTCCGGGTGTGAGGCGGGCGGTGCTCACGCCGGGCCTGAGAGGGCCGAGACTGGAGGTTGCGGAAAGGGACTCTGGCCCCGCCCTCAGTTCCTATCCTTTGGAGGGACGCGTTTCCCACTCAGAGGGAGCGTTTGCCGGCACCGCGGCCGCCACCTGGAGTTTCTTCAGGCTCCAGGTGTCACTGCCAACCACGAGGAGTCCAGGGAAGAAAAGCGGAGCCGAGGTGCCAGTTAACTCACACCTCCCACGCCTTTTCCAGCCCGAGCTCGCCCCGGCAGGGATGGGCGACAAGATCTGGCTGCCCTTCTCGGTGCTCCTCCTGGCTGCTGTGCTCGCAGTGCTGCTGCCGCGGGTGGCCGGCTTCACGCACTCCTTAGACAGCGACTTCACGTTTACCCTGCCCGCTGGCCAGAAGGAGTGTTTCTACCAGCCTATGCCCCTGAAGGCCTCACTGGAGATCGAGTACCAAGTAAGTGCGGAGGGGGAGCCAGCCTCCTTCCCCTAGCCCACCCTGTCGTCGCCTCTCACCCGCTTAGAAACTTCTTGTGACCCGCAGGGGGGAAGAAGCGAGGGCTGCCCGGGAAGCGGGCCAGCGCCGCGCAGGCGCACGAGGCTGGGCGCTCGGGGCGGCCGGGAACCGAGAAGTTAGGCGAGACCTGGAAGTGACTCTCCCTCTCCCCTTTCCTCCGGTCGGAAAGAAGCCAGTCCTGGTGAGGTCGGGGGGGTTTTCAGTTTCATAATTTGCCCATCGCTTTGCTGCCAGTACACGCTCCAATTGAGAATTTCACAATACAGGACTGATGATACACGTTCTCCTTCATCATTGGACGAGATGACACTTGTTTTATTCACCCCACATCTTCACCCAGCCTCAATATTATAAATCTTCCCTGTCATTGCTTCAGTTAAGGATTTTTGACTTGTGACCATGTAATTACGACCAAATCCAATTTTGGGATATTGTGAAAGGGGCAGTTGATGTATTTAATGGCACGTTTTCTTACCAGTTATGTATCTTATTTTTTCAATCAAATAATTGTTAAAGCTTTATAACCTTTCTTTCATTCAGCATTGTATTTCTCCCATATTGTTTCTCTTTTAGTATCTGCATAATATTATATAGGGAATAGCCCTAATTTATGTAGTAATTGTGGTAGAGAGTAATTTCTTAAAAGAAATCATGTCAGCTCCACCCAGCTAACTTCCACGTTTCTAGGTAGCACTGCAAAAAGAGATGCGTTGGTGCTGTTCATCTTTTAAATTTTCTATGTTACTTAATTTATAATCAGATGTTAATTTTTTAAAGATGATGTAGACAGTCTTTTTCAGTAACAGGTACTGTTACATATAGAGCAAAATAAGTTATGTAGACGTTTCATTCTAAAGGGCTTAAGATTATGTATAGATTTATAAGGTAAGCATGGAGAGTAAAGTATCTAAAGTTACATAGTGAGCAAAACTGAGGCCAGAACTCAAAATTTTTTTGATTTCCAGCCCAGTTCAAAAGTTCAGTTACTGAACAGTTACCATGTACCAGTAATTGAGGATGCGGAGTGAATACAAACAAAAGAGTCCCTGTTTTCAAGGATCTTAATATTTAAGGGTACTGGTTCATAAACAGGAAATTTCAATAAAATATGGTTAAGTGCTATTAGAGGAGGGCCACTTCTCTGAGGTTTCAGAAAAGGATTTCTGGAAAAAATACATTTGAATTTAGAAAGATGCTTAAGTGAGACAAACATGCAAGGAAGGGGAACATTTCAGGAAAAGAACAAAATGAATTGACAGATCTGAAAATGCATACTGTGAGTGTTTTGGCAGTGGGCAATATGTAGTGAACATCAAAAGTGCTGAATTTTTGCTAGACTTTGAAACTAAAAAGTCTAGAGTAGGAGTAAAAGAGAAAGGTTAAAGAGATCAGAAGGCTGGATCATGGATCATGATCTTAGCCTTGTGCAGCTTGCCCTTATACTGTGCAAGGGCCATTGAAGATTTATACAGCATGGGAACATAGTCAAAAATGTTTTTCAGGTAGATCACTGGGTACAGTGTGGAAGATGAGTTTCAGAAACTCAAAATTAGAGGCAAGGAAATCAGTGAAATAGTCCAAAGGAGAAAACAATTTGTATTCTTCAAAAATTCCTCAGTCTTGGGCCGGCCTAGTGGCGCGGTGGTTAAGCACTGGCTTGGGAAGCCAGCGGCCCCGGTTCGGGTCCCACATGTGAGGGCCAGTGACACTGCCCTCAAAACAACAAAACAAAACAACAACAACAACAAAATCCTCAGTCTTTACCCAGGTATTAGGGAGAAAAATCTATTTTAACTACTGACCTCTTATTAAGAGCACCAGCTCTAAAGATATAAAATGGCTGGGTTGAAATCGTAACTACCTGTGTGATTTTGAACAAGTTACTTAATCTCCGACTTGTCAATTAGGGATAATAGTAATTACTTCATAGATTTGAAAAAATGAGCAAGTGTTCATAGACCATCCCTGACACATAGTAAATACAGAGGGTGCCAAAGGAAAAAAAGTATCACATTTTAAGAAAGGAAAGCTGTATTAAAATTATAATACTCAATATATACCAATAACAAAAGATGAATACAAGTCACGTTTGACTTCTGCAATTACAAGAGGTGCTCAGAGTGATTACTATCAGTACTTCTGATTATGGCGATCTACTGCTTCAGCAACGTCGACTAAAGTGTCCACTTGTATACGTTTTTTTGCCACCCCTATTATACCATGAATGTGTCACTGGCCCTCATATGTGGGATCTGAACCGGGGCCACTGGCGTCCCAAACCAGCTCTTAACCAACGCGCCACTTGGCCGGCCCTGTGTTCTTTTTTTTTAATTAAAGCTTATTGGGATGACAATGGTTAGTAAAGTTACAGGTTTCAAGTGTACTATTCTATAATAGCTTCTGTATTATTAAATACCATTTTTAAAAATTTCATTAAACCTGATAACCACTATGAATAATAGCTTTTAAACTTAGTTTTACTTAAATCTGCTGCATTTTGTTATAGCTCATTTTCTGATTTAACGGATTTTTTTTTGGGGGGGGGGATAACCATAATTCTTTTACAATGTTTTGTTTATCTTGCTTCACATCTATTAGACACTTTCAGTCTAATGAATTTTTATTCTCTTATTTGATTATTTCCTCCCTTCATTTCTCTTGGTTCTCTCCTTTTGAAATGCTTATTTAGATGAATCATTTCAAATCTTTAGCTCTCTTCTTCATGAAGGGTCTTACCATTTCCCTCATACTTTTCATCTATATTTTTTCACCTTATTCTGAATTCCTTGGCTCCTTCTAGCTCTGATTTTTAGTCTCCATCCATGTTCATTATGCTACCATTACATTTGTTTGCAGTGGACATTAGAGTTTTGAGATTGATAGATGTTGGTACCTAGAGCTATCCTTTGCTCAGTGGAGTATCGTCCAGAAATTCCTTCCTCTTCAAGTCTGTTAACAGCCTTCCTAGATTTCCAGTGTTGTTACAGATTATTTGTATTATGTTTTCTTCATTTTATTGGGATTTAAAGAAGAAAAAGAATTATGTATGTTTAGACATTTGAAACCCGTTATTTTGATCAATAAGTAGAGTGAGCACAGGAGTAGAAATCTTTTTATATCATTCCATTAAAGGTACTAAGAAAAATAAAATGGAGTGTTATATAAGAAAAAAAATAACCATTGTAGGCAGATTGCCGAGTGCATATTTTGGCTACGCCATTTATTTGCTGTATCACCTTGAGAAAATTACTTCTGTGCCCCAGTTTATTTTTTACTAAAATGAGAATAAATAGGACCTACCTTTTTTAGAGTTGTGAGGAAAAAATTAATCCACATAAAGCACTTAAAAGGCAATGTGTGGCATAAGCTGTAATTGTTAACTGCGATCAGCAGCAGCAGCAGGACATTTTAGGATTATAAAGGAATAGATTGTGTTCATTGGCCAGTAAGTAATCAGTCTACTTCGACTATACAGTTCATATTGGGAAATAGTACACGAATATGTTGAAGAAGTCAGTTGAAGTCAGATCATGGAGGTCTTGAGTTCTAGGCTAAGAAGTAGCTAATTCTTATTCTGATTTTATTTAAGAGAAAACAAACTCAGAGAAGTTACATAGCATACCCTAAATTGCCTAAGTGAAAATTCACCATTTGAACCCCCTTCTGTGTTTCTTTTTATTGTGCAGGGCTTCTCAATGAAGGCACTGTTTTAGGAAGATTACTTCAATAGCACCCACAAGGCCTAGATTTAAGTGACAGCCAACAGGAATTGGTTAAGAAAGGGACCAGTTCCAAAAATGAATGGAATTGAACTAGATGATCTTTCCGCTCCTTTCTAGCTCTAACATGAGTCCGTTAACTTTCTTACCCCTCTGGGTTTATAAATAATCTTTTCACCATTTGATCTATTTTCTATATTTTTTTTATTTTCAGAATTTCTAATATGTGTTCTTCTCTTCTACAGGTTTTAGATGGAGCAGGATTAGATATTGATTTCCATCTTGCTTCTCCAGAAGGAAGAACCTTAGTTTTTGAACAAAGAAAATCAGATGGAGTTCACACGTAAGTAATCTCTTAGTTGATTTCTTGGGCTGAATAACACCAGTGGGCTATCTGCAGGGCAGGGAAATTTAGTACATTTGATACTAAATATCGATATTCAGTGATTCCATGGGAACATTTTAACGAGTCCTCAATAGTGTTTTATCTTAAAGTATTTTCCATTAACCATTTTCTTTTTGTTAAGACATTTGGCGCTAATCCTGACTAAATTTTTTCCCTTGTTCTGGTTAAATAGATGAGTATTCCCTAGGTATTGCATTTGGTCTCTTGTGGTATTTTAAACCGGCCTTTCTGGCTAGCACAGGCTTCCTATTACAGTTCTTTATAGTAACTATAAGTTACTGTTGCAGGTATGTATCCTCAAGTTTCTGGAGGTGCTGGCTATATCATCTTTGCCCATTCTTGTCTTTCCTAAAACATGACAGTACATCTTTATGTAAAAATTGTCTTAACTCAGACCTCACTCTTTTTAGACTCGACCTAAAACTAAAAGATCTTACCATAGGAAACCATATTTATAACGCTTTGTTATAACCATTGCTATAACCATTGTTATAATGCTTTCAGTTTAAAGCTTGACAAAAGGCCATATATTCTCTTCTTACATCTCACATCCCTTTTTTCATCTCTCACTGGTGGTTCCCTGTTCCAGTCTATCGTTTTACTATAGTACTTTCTTTGCTCAGTATTGTTATTGTGTTAAAATTAAATTGTGAGTTTATAGGAAAAACTACAGGGTGTCTAATATTTGCCATAAACTAGGCGTTGCGTTATACATGCTTCTAAATGCATCATTCCAACCCACTGTGAGATAGATTCTTTGATTCCCTAATTCCCATTTTACAGACAAGGAGGCTCAGAGAAGTTAAATAAGCCTGCAGGGATACACATTTATTAAGAGGAGGAGGCAGGATGGAGCAAAATTCTTACTTTCTACCATACGATGCTTAGAACATCCCTGGCATATAGCACTGTGTAAGTACTAGCTATTATTATAATTATTGGTCTTTGTTAATCAAAGTACCTGGCATGTAATTAATAGTAAATACTAAATACATGTATGAATGAATGGCGGGGAGGGCATATCTCCACCATAATTTTTAAGATAGTCATTTAAAAGTGCTTTTTAAAAGGGCATTTTACCTATGCAGAGCTCAGAAAAAAAATACCTGCATAAACTATCAATAAATAGAGAAAATGTGACTTAAAAAGTCAGTTTAGATTGACTATGGGATTAACAATGCTTTCTCTTTGGTCGGTATCTGAACAAGAACTAAAAATATAGTTCATCTTTAAATTTCAGAATATAGAAAATGTATAGAATTTGTCAGTTTTTCTCACCAGTTTTCTGCTTTGCTTTAGAGATAAATATTAACTTTTAGGGGGAAAATATCTCATTGCTTTAATGCATAGAATTACCTCCCATTTTATCATTGGGAGACAAGAATGCGTTTATAAGAGTTCATGTTTATCGAGATCTTTTGATGTGCCAGGCCATTGTTCTAAGCACTTTACATGTATTAATATCTGTTATTCACTACAATTCTATAAGGTACATGATATCATTTTACCAATGAGGAAATTGAAGCATCGAGCTGTTAAGTACATTGATAAAAGTTACACAGCTAGTAAACAGCAAAGTCAGGATTTAAAACCCAGCAGTCCAATTCACTCTTAATCTCTACACCAAATTTACATACGCACGGTCCAAAAAATTAGATTTTAACAAAAATTTTATCTTTAGCTATATTAACTTTTTAACAGCAACTGAATTTTTTTTTTTTTAAGTTAAAACTTTAAAACAAATATTATCCTTCCAGAAGTCAGGGTTAGTAAAAATTTCTCCAAACAGAGCCTTTTAAAGCTTAAATAATACCTGTTTGTCTAGGGCTGCCTGTAATGAGGATATATATATAATTCATTTTTATAGACAACTGATTAATATTACCCTTAACTCACACCAGAGCTTACACATTTTATACTTACTACTTATGCTAACTCTATATTCTACTTGATAGGAAAATTTAGTCTGTGCATTATTATTTGGATATTTTGTATCATTTGTAGTAATAAAATTTCTTTCTATAAAAGCAGTCAACACAGATTTAGAGATTAATATATGAATGACTATAAAGTAGTAAACATCTTTTTTATACACATGCCAAAGCACAGACATCTGAGGCAGTGCTTCTCAAACTTTTCTTCATTTTTACCCATCTCCATGCACCCTTTTAAGATATTTTTTCCTAATCGTCTCCCCATGAAATTTTAATACCACAGATATGCATGTTTTTGTACTATGTATGTGTACACACACACATACACACACACACACACGTGTACTTTATACCAGAGGTGCGAAAAAATGTATACATGACGTTTATCTTTTGTTATCAGTATATATTATTACAATGTCAATACAATTTTTTCCTTTCTTAAAATACGTATACTTTTTTTGTTTGTTTTTTTGGTACCCTCTGTATATAAAAAGAGTAAGTACAAAGTTTACCCTTTTTATCCAATGCAGGATTAAGAACAGCTAAATAAAGATAGAGTTAAATAAAATTAAGACTAAACAAAATTAAAAGTTAAAGACCTATTAATATTAAATTTAACTTTACATAATAGTCATTATATTTTGTTTTGTTTTTTTCCTTTTTTAAAATTGTTCCCCACTATTCACCATTGTTTGCTGCTTCCAAGTAAAGAAATCCTCAAATGACAGAGGTTTATCATGACTAAGGAGATTGCAAAGAATGCAGACAGGCTCTGAGAAGTATTGTAGAAAGATCAATTAACTTGGGAGTCAGAAAACCAAGCTTTGTCTATGCCTGTAACAGGCTATGTGATCATGGGCAAGGATATTAATCTATGTGAATCTTGCTTTACTTACCTTGGAAAGGTCAATTATGCCTACTTCCAAATAGGATGTAAATTTCGAAGGGGGTATACAAATATTGGATATTTTTATTTATAGTATATATATATATATGGTAAGAGCCAATCACATTTCAAAGTAGTTACCTTTTATGTTTAAACAAAAATAACGAGTTGGAAATGGGGAAGAAAGAGATGGAGATTGGCTTAAAAGATGAAAATCACACAGTGTGTTCAGAATGCTATAGAAAATAATACAAGCCAACTCAAAATTTTAGCAATCCAGCATACTAGAGATAGGAAAATTTCAAAATCGGGCCAGCTGAGTGGCGCATTGGTTAAGAGTTGGTTTTGGGATGCCAGCGGCCCCAGTTCGGATCCCACATCTGAGTGCCAGTGACACTGCCCTCTAAAGCTAACAACAGTTCCACCTGGAGCTGGGCTGTGCGAGCCCTGGCAATGGTGTAGGCTGCACCCCTGCTGCAGTGGGCTGCCATAGGCTACAAGTGGCCGGCAGCCAGCTTGAGTGGCTGGCAGCCAGCGTGAGCTGCCAATAGCCATGGTGAGCGACATCCAGAGGCCGGTGACCAATCTGCCTCATCTGGGAAGAGCGCAATGACGATACCAACATGGGCCAGTGAAGCAACATCCTCTGCAACTAAAGAACAAAAAGACAGCAACTTGTCTGTTTCCCCTCCCCCAATTCCCCAATTTAAAAAAAAAAATTCAAAATCATTTAGACTAACCTTCCATGAATAATCACAACAAAAAGTAAAAGAGTTTGAACTGCTTTTTGTAGCTAGCAGTAATAAATGTCATTAGCCTGTACAATATTTTTCTTATTAAAGTTTTTTCCACAAAAAAATTAGAAAACCACTTTGCTAAATTAACTTTGCCCACACCAGTTACCTTGAATGTGAAGCTAATGTGAAACCAAGATCATGAGTTTGTTTAGATATGAGTGGCATTTATTCAGTAAAGGCAATGCCACTGAGAGTAAAGCTCTGGTTTTTGGCCACTGACCTCATCCCTAACCTTTGTGAACTGTATGACAAAAATGTACTTACTTGGCAGGAGGCCTAGAAAAAAGTAGGAAAATCCATGACTGCTTTTGCAAACAAAACTCAATTTACAGATTAAACTCAATGAAAGGGGAGGTATGTAGTCATATTTGCATATGAGTTGAACTCATGATCAGTTACTTAATAACATAAATATTGAAGTTCATTGTGAAGTATCATGTATCTAGGTTTTTAATTCTGTCCTTTCCCCAAAATTAGGTCAAGATCATTTACCATAATTTACCAAGTAAAGGCCGAGCACATCTAAATTCCAAGTAACTGAATATATATTTCCAGTTTGTCTCTTTCCCAAGAAATTATAAATTGTCTTTACATACTAAGGAAGTCTACCACTAAGCTGTGCAATTATTATAAACCATATTATTTTTTCTATCTGTAGTTTTTCTTCTGATCCCAAATAGAAGTACAGATAACTGAAGACGTACTCTTTTTTTAATACAGGGTAGAGACGGAAGTTGGTGACTACATGTTCTGCTTTGATAATACATTCAGCACCATTTCTGAAAAGGTTATTTTCTTTGAATTAATCCTGGACAATATGGGAGAACGGGAGCAAGAGGAGGACTGGAAGAAATATATTACTGGCACAGATATGTTGGATATGAAACTGGAAGACATCCTGGTCAGTATGGTATTTTAATAAAATCAAAATTATTAACATCCAGAGAGGCCTTACTATGTGGTAGGCATTGAGCTAAGTATTTTATCTGAATTATCTCATGTAATCCTTACTTAGTTCTGAGGATTAGCTCCATCTTTCCAATGAGGAAATTGTAGTTTAGGGAGATCATATAACCAGACAGGGAGAACTAGAATTTGAACACATGCTTTTAACTACAAAACTCCCTTAGAATATTCCCTAACAGAATAGTGTAATGATCTGCAGCATATTTGCACATAGAATTAAACTGAGTAATTTGTAAACACTTAAGATGTACAGGCAATTTTACATTACTCAGACCAGACCTAACAGTTACCAGAAACTAGCACTACACTTGGGAGTAAAAATTTTTAGGGTCCAGCTTCTTTCCTTAAATTGCTTTATGCTTTGTTTCTCATGAATATGCATAATGAAATGTGCACGTGTAAGAACCTATTTGCTAATAATAGTATTGCCAGTGATGGGGTGGGGGGAGGTCATAACCTCTCAGCTACAGCTAGATGTAATCAAATGATAGAATCTACTCAGTGACATTTATAAGTAACATATATATATATACCTCTACTGCAGAAATTCCTGCAGGAGAAATAATATGGTTATTGCAAGTTTGAAACTGTATAACCGCTAATATTCTTATAACCTGAACTTTTTTATAATGTGATATTTTGATCAAACCACAACTTGTGGTTTTATTTTTTTAATTTTTATTACATTTATTGGAGTAACATTGGTTAGTAAAATAATACAGGTTTTAAGTGTGCATTTCTATAATATATCATCTATATATTCACCACCCAGAGTCAGTTCTTCATTTGCTGTTTCTTAGGAAACGAACTATAAAATAACAGAGGAGACTATATAGTTAGCTTAAAAAGTCAGAATATTAAATATCACATGTGTAATTCCTTGGTGCATGAGCTTTCTGACTCTTGGTTTCCTAACCTGCAAAATGGGGCTACTACCTCTAAAGTTGTAAGGATTAAATGTTATATAGTATGTGTAGAAGTGTCTGGCACACAATGTTTGTTTTTTTTTTAAGATATTTATTGCAGAATTGGGGGAGGGGAACAGCGTTTGGGGAAACTGTGAAGGGGAACAGACAAGTTGCTGTCAGATGTTCTTCAGTCTAGTTGTGGAGGACATTGCTTCACTGGCCCATGCTGGTATCGTCATTGCGCTCTTCTCTGGTGAGGCAGATCTGTCGCCGGCCTCTGGATGGTCGCTCACGGCGGCTATTGGCAGCTCACTATGGCTGCCGGCCGCTCACTGTAGCCTATGGCAGCCCACTGCAGCAGGGGCTGCAGCTATGCCATCCCAGGGACTCACTCATAGCAGCCCAGCTCCATGTGGGGCTGTTGTTTACCATCTTAGCTGTAGAGAGCACTGTCACTGGCCCTCATATGTGGAATCCCAACCAGGCCGCTGGCATCTGAAGCCAGCTCTTAACCAACATGCCATTCGGCCAGTCCTGCATGCTCTTCTTATTTGAGGATCTGAATCCCATATTTTTCTGGGAAATACTTGCATTGCTTTATAAATATGCCCATATGATATTACCTTTTGTAGTTTTGTAGGTTGAGCACAGCAGTCTGAAATTTTGAATATATTTTTTGCTTCAATGAGGAATTTAAGTGACGCTCTAGGAAAATCTGTTTCTAGTATTTTATTTTTGCCATAAATACTGACATCATTTCTCAACAAATTAAGTAAAATTAATACCTTATATTCATGTAGTCTATAGTTTTCAAATCATTTCTGACCAAGTCTCTACCATAAAATAGTTTTTTCGGAAGACATACAACTTAGAATACATCTTGTGTTGTTTAATTAATGTGATCTTGGAACATATTTGTATTTAAAAGAGGTTATAGTTTTGGATGTATAGTATGCATATCTAACACTGAAAATATTTCCTAATTTCACTACTACTTTGCGAGATAAAAACATTGGGTGTTTTACTAAATACTAAATTACACCAGACTAACATCAAAGAAAAAATATTAACACACAATGCATTAGATAAAGGTAGATACCTAAAAGATGTTTATTGTTTTTTAAAACTTTGTTATTTTCTTTTTTTTTTTTTTTTAAAGATTTTATTGGGGAATTGGCGGAGGGGAACAGCGTTGGGAAATCGGGGAAGGGGAACAGACAAGTTGCTGTCTTTTTGTTCTTCAGTTTAGTTGCGGAGGATGTTGCTTCACTGTTGGTATCATCATTGCGCTCTTCCCGGATGAGGCAGATCGGTCGCTGGCCTCTGGATGTCGCTCACCGCGGCTATTGGCAGCTCACTCTTGGCTGCCAGCCGCTCACGCTGGCTGCGGGCCACTCACTGTAGCCTATGGCAGCCCACACCATCACCGGGGCTCGCACAGCTCAGCTCCAGGTGGAGCTGTTGTTAGCTGTAGAGGGCAGTGTCACTGGCCCTCATGTGGGATCCGAACCGGGGCCGCTGGCATCCCAAAACCAGCGCTTAACCAATGCGCCACTCGGCCGGCCCCTAAACTTTGTTATTTTCTTATGGTTGCAAGGGCTAAGGAAAAGTATGTAAAATTCCCGGCTCTATGCCACTCAAATATATTTTTATATTTTTTTCAATTAACAGTAGCTTTGCTCCTTTGTTAAATAACTATTTATAATAATTTAAATATATCAAAAACTATTACATAACCTTACAGAAGATCTTTATTAGTAATCTAAGTAGTATTTATGCCTTAATTAAAATTGTTTTGGTATAAAACTAATATGATTCAGAGTACTGTGAAACACATTTTAAAATGAACTTAAAATGAAGGAGCATTCTTTTATAGTAAAATTATTTTCTTTGTTTCTAGGAATCTATCAACAGTATCAAGTCCAGACTAAGCAAAAGTGGTCATATCCAAACTCTGCTTAGAGCATTTGAAGCTCGTGATCGAAACATACAAGAAAGCAACTTTGATAGAGTCAATTTCTGGTCTCTGGTTAATTTAATGGTAATGGTGGTGGTTTCGGCCATTCAGGTTTATATGCTGAAGAGTCTATTTGAAGATAAGAGGAAAAGTAGAACTTAAAACTCCAAATTAGACTGTTTAACATTGAAAAAAAAAGAAACAGAAAAATGCAATAAACTGTTACAGTCAAGAAATTAATAATCTTTTCCAAAATGTTTTCAGTCACTACCATAAGTGTGAAACAAGTATAATTTTAATGTGAAAAAGTATTCACTTTCATCTGTGCAAATCTTATTGCTCCAGTTGTATTTAAGTGTATAACAAATATTTTGAAGAGTATAACTGAATGAAGCCATATTAATAATGGCATTTTCCAAATTTTAAAAAATTTTTGCAAATGTCATAGCTGTACATAAATGAACTTTGGGCCTAAATGCAACACTGAACAATGTTTTTAAAAGATTCTCTTACCCAGAACTTTCTTTGTAAATGTGACAATTACAAATTAATTGTAGATGTTTTCAATATATCAAGTTATAAATCATCTGAGAATTACCTAATCATGGATTGAATATATCTTTAGAAGACAAAGACTCAACTTTTCTGTTTTACATATACATGTCTCCTATAATGTAAATTGAACCATAGCTGTGAAAAGCCGATTTGTGAGACTTTTATAACCTTTCAATTTAAAATATCAGCACAAAGTATGTTTTGTATACTTATCCTATATTCCCAAAAGCTGACATAATTCTTAAAAATGCTAAGTCATACTTATTAAAATTAGTGCAAATTTTC
The DNA here is from genome assembly GCA_033961575.1 of Aselliscus stoliczkanus. Taxonomy (NCBI): domain Eukaryota; kingdom Metazoa; phylum Chordata; class Mammalia; order Chiroptera; family Hipposideridae; genus Aselliscus; species Aselliscus stoliczkanus. The sequence continues at coordinate 109,665,267 of CM066730.1, forward strand.
TCTTCGAAGTGAAAAATAGCTGTTGCTCAGTCTCTAGGTAGTACATTCTGTCTAATCCTTAACTAAGGTATAGGATTTTAAAATTAAATGTGAAGGAAATAAATTTTATTTTTATGTTATTTGTCAACCGTGATATGTTACTTTTACCATGATTATTGACATGGATAATGCATTATTACCAGCAGTTTTAAAAGAAATATTGCTAAAAAGTTCTGGGCCTAACAAATATCTCCTTTTCTGAGTTCACAAAATCAGTATAAAAGAATAAAATCAAGAAAAAATTGAGGTAAGCTTGAGAATATCTGATTAAAACAAAGGTCACTTAAATAAACTAAGTATCTCGAATCTGATTGGCTCATCATGATCCAATCCTAATACAAATCATGAACCAATTTCCAGTTAACCGAAAGAAGTACTACTTGGCTGTGAGTTTTATTTTTTACAACTGTTTTATTCTGTTTTGAATGATCTTTTCTAAGTATTCAGGTACAATTTAAGAAATATAAGCCCTACTGTAAGGTTTAGCACACTGGGTATACATATTTATTACAATTTTTATTATAACTTTCATAAATGACTTTTCTGATCATTTTATTGATTCAAGTAAGGATTGGAAACCCACAGAAACCCAAGTGTAAATACTCCATATGTGACTAACTCTATGTAAAGTCTGTGCCATCCTAGCTTATTGCAGTCTGTGGAGCCTTACTCAAATATCAGTAATTCAGCTACATCATGAATTATATAGAAATTTTAGGTTATATCCATTTGTAATATTGTTTATGATAAATGAGTTAGAAACAACTTACAAATTTGAGTATAGAACCCCTGTAGGTTAGTCTTTCTGGAATTCTCAAGCAATAATTGACATCCAGAGAGAATGGTTTCATTTATAATTTACACTCAGAGTGGTACTAAAAGATTTATTTCCATCCTTATGTCTTTGAGAGAACAGAAATTTAGACTTCCCTACTCTGAAGCTTTTTAAAAATGAGATAACTGCAATACATATATGATCAGTTAGTTCCCTTCATTGGCCGAAAAAGTGCTTTCAGTGTTCAGGAGAAGCCCCTGTAACACATGCAAAACAAGGGCTGGTAAGATCACTGCCTCTGAAGGGCCCTCCCTTTTCCCTCTTCTGTTAACCTCATAATGGGAAGCCAACTTATATTACTTTAACTAATAAAACAGCACAGGTATCAACTACTGCATCTTTTCTATAAAGCTGTGATTAAGAATTCTACCTCTTCCATATGGCTAGTTACTCTGATTCTTTGCCTAACCATTTGTTACATCATCTACATATGATTTGTACTGCTGATGTTAAGCCAATTCAGTCACTTCTTATAATACAATAGCCTTATTTGGAAGACAAAGAATTTAGGAATATTGAGGACAATTTTATTTTTATAGACATGAAGTGAAAGATTATTTAAGAAGCATGTTACCTATAATATCAAAAAATTGTAAGCAAAGACTAAATTCTTTTAATATTTCTAAAGGTGTATTATCTGCCTCATGTGGTTTAATGTCAGTATTCAATTTCAAAATTAAAACTATGCTAAAATTGAATAACCTATTTATCACTTAATAGTTTGTCTTTTTAAACTTTTAAAATACTACAATATCCAAGGCTTAGCATTTCACTCTGATTTGCATTTGCGTCATTAATGATATGGTATTCTTTCGTGTGAATGTCAAGACATAGAGGGTAAATAGAAATAGCATTGAAATAAATTACAAATTCAAATGTAATTTTGTTGTTTATCCTTCTTAAGCATTGTTATGTCTTAAACTCAAAGACTGAGTACCTGTAATTGTATGCCTTCCCAAATGAAAACTCATCTAAAATTTTAAAAGAAACTGATTGAGCATGTAATGGTTATTCATCTGAAGTGTAATTATGCAGTGTTGCTCAAATTGCTTCATTTGTGAACAGACATCCATATTAAATGAGCAATGAATACTGCACTGAGTACATATAATAAAAATTTTAAAATCTAACTTACTACCTGTCATTGTAAATGCTGTCTAATCCTTCAAGCCTCCATTGATCTCTTAGCAAGTGTGTTCTCCCTTCCCTTTGAAAACCCAGTTCTCTGTGCTTCTTATTGTATATTATTCTATGTTGCATTGGAGTTCTGTGTATATGTGCACTTACTCATATGTTGTCCAAACATGCATCGTAACTAAAGGTACTCATAGTAAAGGCAAGGACCACCAGTTCTGAAAGTTTGGAATGCTAAATATAAACACCCAGAGGACTTTTTCCACTCCTCTGACCCCCGCCCCCATTGATTGTTTAGTTCTGGACTATGACTCCAAGATCTTAAATTAACCAACACAATTTGGGATCCTGGTGTCCATTATCCCTGGACCATTTGTTAACTGGGTGACCTTGGGAAATAACTCCATTGAGCCTATTCACTTGTAGAAATATTTTAAGTAACATCTTAAAACTTAATTAAAACAGCAAATTTTAAAGTCCAGTATTTGGGGGAGGTTGATGTATTATTGGCCATTTCCTTCATACCATCTAGACAAGCTACTCTTCTCCAATTCTACACGCTCATAGAATTCCTAAGGCACCTTTCTGCTTCTACGCTCCCATCACATTCAGGTGTCTGGGCTTCTGGAAGATTTGTTTCATTAGAAACTGTGGAGTCACACTACATTTAATGTATGCATGTCTGGAGGAAGGGCACAGAATAAAGAATCCAGACCTAGGATGATAGATGACAGAAAGCACTTTTGAGATGATGGACTCTAGATCCCTGAATCTGAAAGAGAAAGGCAAGTAAATGCAGGGCAAGAAAAAAAACGTGGGAGTCTTCAATGACTGAGTGAACAACAAAATGAACAATGAGAAAGTTATCCAACACTGAGATGAACTCCCTTACATGTAAGACTATTCACCCATCCCGGTAGTTTTCAAGTGGCAATGATGATCAGATGTTACAAAAAGGTGTTATTTCTACATCTGATATCAAGTGGGAGGATGGACTGACTAATAAACCTATCCTTTCTACCCTTATTTCAATTCTAAAAGGACTAGTAATGCCATTTGTAGAAAACTAAAAAGGCCAGAGCTTCAAGAGATACATTTTAGAGTTCTATTTGACTAGATTATTCTTTGATATTCAAAATCAAACTGGAAATTAAAAACAATACCATTTACAGTCACTCCAAAGAAAATTATATACTTAGGTATAAATCTAACAAAACATGTAAAGGATCATATACTGAAAATGATCAAATGCTGGTCAAAGACCTTAGAAATAGAGAAACATACAATGTTAATGGATTGCGTTTAAACATAGTAAAAAGGTCGATTCTTCCTAAATCCATAAATAATTCCTAACAATTCCTTAACATAATTCCTATAAAAATCCAGAAAGGTTTGTTTTTGTAGACAGAAATAAGCTTATTCTAAAAACGTTATATGGAAAGGCAAAGAACTAAGAATAGCTAAGACATTTTAAAAAGAATAAAGTCTACCTAAGTTATAATCAACAGTGTGTGGTATTGGTGGAGGAATAGACATATAGATCAGTGGAACAGTCTAGAAATACACCAAAACAAGTTGAACTGATTTTTGACAAAGGTGCAAAAGCAATTCAACAGGGAAAAGGCAGCCTTTTAAACAAATACTGCTGAAGAGATTGGGATAAACATAAATGTAAAAAAAAAAACATGAAGCTTTCCAAAATAAATACAAGGAAATCTTCAGGGAAAGAATTTTCACACTTGACACCAAATGCAAGACCCATAAAAGGAAATACTGATAAAAGACCTCATCAAAAGTAAAAATTTTTGCTCTACAAAAGACCCTGGTAAAAGGATGAAAATATACATGCAAACCACATATCCAAAAAAGGACTAGAATATATAAAGAATTCTCAAAGCTCAACAGGAAAAGAAAAATTCTATTAGAAAATGGGCCAACGACACGAACAGACATTCACTGAATATGATATATGGACGGCAAATAAGCACCTGAAAAGATGTTCAACCTCATTAGCCACTAGGGAAATTGAAGTTAAAACCACAATGAGAGAGATATCACTACACTTGTACCAGAATGGCTAAAATAAAAAAGTTACACCAAATGCTAGCAAGGATGCAAGAGAAATTGGGTCACTCATACATTGCTAGTGGTAGAGTCACTCTGGAAACTTTTGGCAGTTTCTTTAAAAACTAAACATGCACTTACCATGCAACCCAGCATTTACATTCTTTGACGCTTATCCCTGAGAAATGAAAACATGTTCAAATCAAAACATGTACACAAACAAAGCAGCTTCATTTGTAATACCCCCAAACTGGAAATGACGCAAATGTCCTTCAAATAGTGAATGGTTAAACTTTGATATGTCCATATCGTGGAATACTATGCAATAAACACGAACAAGTTACTGATACACGCAACAATTTGGATGGACCTCAAAGGAATTACGATAGGGGGGAGGTGGGGGGGAGGAACCAATCTGTATGACTCCTTTTCTGTAACATTTTTGAAATAACAAAATTGTACTCTAGATGGAAAACAGATTAGTGGTTGCCAGGTGTTAGGAATGGAAGAAAGGAAGGGAATATAAAGGCAGTCTTGTGGTAGAATACTTCTGTCAAAATTGTGGTGGTTACATAAAATCTACATGTGATAAAAGTACACAGAACTATACATACACCCACAAATGAGTGCTTGTAAAAATAGGTGAAACTGGAATAAACTGGATGGTTCCAACTAAAGTCAATTTTCTAAACTTGATATTTTACTATATGAAATATGCTACCACTGGGAAACTGTGAAGAGTACACAAGGACTCTCTGTACATTTTTTGTGATTTCTTGTGAGTCTATAATTATTTTAAAAGAAAAATTAAAAAAACAACAAGCCTGACGAATTTTATACCTGAAAAACATTAGTGTGTTGATATATACACAGTTTTGAATGAGCCCATGGATGAGTATAACAATTTACTCAACCTTCATATTAAATAAAACCCAAACATTGGGCCGGCCGAGTGGCGCATTGGTTAAGCGCTGGTTTTGGGATGCCAGCGGCCCCGGTTTGGATCCCACATGAGGGCCAGTGACACTGCCCTCTACAGCTAACAACAGCTCCACCTGGAGCTGGGCTGCGAGCCCCGGTGACGGTGTAGGCGGCAGCCCCTGCTGCAGTGGGCTGCCATAGGCTACAGTGAGTGGCCGGCAGCCAAGCGTGAGCTGCCAATAGCCGTGGTGAGCGACATCCAGAGGCCAGCGACTGATCTGCCTCATCCGGGAAGAGCGCAATGACGATACCAACAGTGAAGCAACATCCTCTGCAACTAAACAAGAACAAAAAGACAGCAACTTGTCTGTTCCCCTTCCCCGATTCCCCAACGCTGTTCCCCTCCACCAATTCCCCAATAAAATCTTTAAAAAAAAAAAAAAACCCAAACATTCTCAGTGAAACAAGTGATTGTAATTGTAGTTATTGCTTCAATTAAGAAGTTAGCTATTAGTAGAAAGGCGAAGAAACACCATATTCTTCAGGGAACTTAAGGGATTGAGCCGGATCATTTCTGTATGAAATATGAAAGAAAAATCAAGTCCATCTTTTTCCTTTTTAAAGCAATTCCATATTCTAAACTGTTGTCTGGAGATTATACTGTGATGAAATGGTTATTAGAACACTGCCATGGGAAGACCACGCCTATTTCCCAAATGTTACAGAATAATCGTTCTGTGAATCTCAACAGAGAAGGTATCCTTGACTTTTTCAAATATTGACTTTTCAGTGGACATGGCATATAACAAAATCTTAAACATAGGATGATTGATTCCTTTACCCATGAAGGTAACGAAGTCTTTTTTGCTATAAAGAATCTTGGAATTACGGCATATATGTAACACATGCAACTGAGAAGCAATTTATTAAGTATAATACAAACTACTATAAATTCTTAAATGCCAAAGGGACATAAATTTAAAAACAAATGTGCTGCCAACTACTACTTCACTATTTCTTGGACAAACAGCAAAGGAGAAAAGAATGAACAAAGATCAGTTTGTTTAGACAGGGGAACAAGGAACAGCTATAATATTATGCAGATGACCTACATATTATCAAAGCAAAGTATTTCTTTTCTGGCGCCCAAGGGAAGATGGGGATACAATTCATATCCCCATATCATCTAATAAAAGTTACATTCATCACAATAATCAAGACAAGGTTTAATATTTTAGATTAAGAAAAATTTGAGGCCTTTGGAGAACACACGATCAAAGAATTTGTCCTTGAAGAGTTGACAGTACAACTTGAGAGACGAATATTCAAAAATTATCAACTATTAATTTTTACAAGTCAGCCTTGTTATTCATTGCTCTGAGAAGTGGCCACATTCCTCCAGCTGAGGTTGTGTCCCTCCCTCTGTGTTCCCTCTGCACTTGGCTTAAAAAGCGCTCGTCACACATTAATTATATATGTTAATTAATATAATTAACATATATAAACCCTCTACTAGACTCTAATCGCTGAAGGCACAGAACATGTCTGTTCTACCACCCTGTGATTAGACACAGAATTTGTTGGGGCAAAGATGAGGCACACTTTAATAATTAAAAAGTGGCAAAACAACATGATTCTTTTTCAGTAAAAACAAAACGAACTAAACCAAGTTTAGAAGGCTAAGGTTTATATACCATTTTCTCTGGATTGTAGAACTGGGAGGATTTTCAGAATATTTTAGTTTTGTGTTGTCTGAATTTTTCACTGAGAAATATTTTTATATCATAGTTAGAAAATAGTAAAGTTTTTCCATTTAGGGAAAAAAAATCAACCGAACTGATAGAAAGACTTCCTCCCGTTTTTCTCATCTACTTCATCCTTTCCCCATGGTAGCCCTTTCTTCTAAACCACATCTTGATTTCTCTTGGAACTGCTTCACTAATTCTTTTTGTTGCGAACTAAAATACAATTTATGATTAAGCAGAAAAGCAATACTTTAGAAACAAATTAGCACTATTTCCTCCAAGTCAGGTTTAAGGAGTTAAAGGAGTGTTTTTAACTCCAGATAAGATTAATTTCTATTACAAGAAAATGAAAACTTGGAGGGTATTGCAACTTCCTTGTGAAGGGGATGAATTACTTGATTGTAATATTTAGTTTTCAATCACTACTACTGGACTACAGCGAATGCTTGTCATTTTCTAAAGCTAAATTTATATTTCTCAACACCGAAGACAAAATAGTGGAATTTTTTAAAGTTCAATTTCAGTAATTACAACACTGAATTTTAATGCTGCTTTTCAGTGTTGGCCAAGAAAACCACATGTAACTTTATTGGGGGAGGAGGATTTTAACTTTGTGAGGGGTGAAATGTGGAACTATCGCATTGTTCTGTACACCTGAAACTAACAAAAAAGAAAAAAAGGAAAACCTATTGACATTTTTACTCACCACTCTGACATATTTTAAGCATTGGTAAGTTTTCTTCCCAGGACAGTTTTTCCTCATTTAATTTAAAACCCAAATTATTTGCACATTCGTTTTTTTCAATATTTTTTACAAAATATTTTCAGGTTCGATTTTTATTACAAACTGCTTTTTATGTAATAGTACTTTGAAGTATAGACTTTTTGAATCCACAACAGAGTATACAACCTAGAAAGCCCCACAAAGTATTTAATCTTGAAAACACTTCCAAGTGTTTTTGCTTCAGAATAAGCTTTTAAACAAACACACACACAATGATTTCTCACTATAAATACAGGTACTAAATATCTTCAATCTGCTCTAAATTAGTTATTCCAAAATTACGGTAGCAGGTAAAACAGGAACTCTCACATTCTTACTGAAAATTTCCTGCATGCCTGCCACCGTACCATGACAAACTTGAGTCTACGTGTTTGCTCAAAAAATGGTGATGAGCAAATTTTTAATAAAGAGCATAAGGTCCTGGGAAAAGTCTGACAGCAGCAGAAGCTATTAACTAGTGTTTCATAATCCAGTACTATTTCACTTACTTCTTCCATTGCTTCCAAGCATCTTTTATTCTAACCAAGCTCACTGTCTTGCTGGTTTCTGAACAGGTCTGCTCCTGTTTCCTCTAATCACATCACTAGCCTCCCAGGTCCTCAAAACTTAGACAGATCCCTTACCTACTAGTCATCAAGTTCTGTCAGCTGATTTCCCAAAATCTATTTTTTTCTTTTATTTTTATTTTTTTAAGATTTATTGGGGAATTGGTGAGAGGAACAGCATTGGGGAATCGGGGAAGGGGAACAGACAAGTTGCTGTCCTTTTGTTCTTCAGTCTAGTTGTGGAGGACATTGCTTCACTGGCCCATGTTGGTATATTATCACTGCGCTCTTCCTGGGTGAGGCAAACTGGTCGCTGGCCTCTGGACAGCCGTTCACAGAGGCTCACAGCAGCTCACACTGGCTGCCAGCCACTCATGGTAGGTCATAGCAGCCCATGGCAGCAGGGGCTAGAGTCTATGCTGTTGCCGACAACTCATGGCAGCCCAGCTCCAGGTTGACCTGTTGTTCACCATCTTAGCTGTAGAGGGCGTAGCATCACTAGCCTTCATGTGGGATATGAACCAGGGCCCTGCTGCTCAGAACTCACACTCCCAAACTAACTCTTAACCAATGTGCCACTCGGCCGGCCCTTATATGTATTCTTAACATTCCTACTGCTTCTACTACCCCAGATTGACCTACTCATAGATTAGCCGTAGCTGGCTTTGCACTCACACCATTTCCCTCTAATTTATACTACATACCATGGCCAAATTAACTCTTTTTTTTGAGGGCAGTGTCACTGGCCCTCACATGTGGACCCAAACCGGGGCCGCTGGCTTTCCAAGCCAGCGCTTAACCATCGCGCCACTCGGCCGGCCCCAAATTAATCTTAAAACACACCTTCGAATAGCAGTTTCATCAAAACCCAGATCATTCAGCTTCACCCATGCCACACACTACCCAAACTTACATAGCCTTTCCTGTGTGGGACTTAATGACAGCATAATCTTCCTGCGCTCTGGAATGCCTCAGTGTGCTCCCTCCCTCTCTACGGGTCCATATCATTCATGCTCCATTTAAAATTCCTTCATGATGCCTTCCCTAATAATTCATTTCCCCGCAATGTCCTCTACAGCCAGGCCCTTGGCAAAAGTAATCTCTCCTTCCCTTAAATCCTCTTGCCACTCTGACCCCTTTAAATAGTTAAACATACACATTTTTATCTTCCCAGCAAAGAGAACACTAAATGAAGGAGGTAGCTACAACTACTTCACAGTGAGATGTTGATTCTCAACTCCAGGCCTATTCTTACCCTGCTCCCTCATTCTGAACTAAGGTTTTCTCTCCCTTAGCTGCTATTTTAAACCAATCTGTCCCTTCAAGGTAACCTAACAAATACTGCAGTCCAAATTAATCTCTTTTCTGCAGGGATATAGCACGTATTTGGATATCTAGTCATATACTGTGTTCAAATACTGCTTAATGCTCATGTACTAACTCCCCAAGACCGTTCCATTCTCTAAACTACCCCCCTTAAACTCCCCCTAACCCTCCCCCCAAAAATAGTCCATCTTTTTGAATTTATGCTGTTTTCTTTTCCTACCCTATTTTTACCAGTCACAATCCGATTTCAAAGCCAAATTCAAATGAGATTCCCTTCAATAAGTCCTCCCTAATACCTCTCTCAGGTTGTACATTCCTATGGAAACTTGAACCAATATTCCATAGTACTTACCACATTTCAACTCAAATTTAGTTGTATTTATGTATGTGTCCTCCATAATTTAAATATTCAGAGCAGGGCTCCTAACATTTCACTTCTCTCTTCACAACAACTTATAGGTTGAGTTCCTGCATTAGAATAAATAACACAAAATGGTTTGAAAAACCATTTTCTGGAACTGAAGCATACAAAAAAAAAATTCTGTAACAATACTAAAGGTGATCGAATTGTGTCCCCCGCCAAAAGATATGTCCAAATCCTATCCCCAAGTATCTGTGAAATGTGACCTTATCTAGAAAATAGGGTCAGATGTATTTAAGTTAAAGATCTTGGGATGATATCATCCTGGATTTAGGAAGCATCCTTAATCCAGTGACGTGTATCCTTATATGGAAAAGAAAGGAGATCTGACAAAGAGAAAGACTGTATGAATCCAAGGCAGAAAATGGAGTAAGGTTAGTCTACAGCCAAGGAATGCAAGGCTGGCTGGTTGCTACCAGACGCTAAAGGAGAGGCAGGGAATGGATTCTCTCCTGAGCCTCCACAAGTAAGCAACCTTGCCACCCACCAACTTGGTTGCAGACTTCTAGCCTCTAGAACTGTGAGATAAATTGCTGTTGTTTTATGCCACTAAGTTTGTGGTAATTAGTTATGGTAGTCCTAGGCAACTCATACAATATTTCAATAGCATACCTTTTTAAACACTCAGAAAAATAAACATTTTATGTTAAAAAATGAGAGTAATAATGAGGTTCTTAATAAACAGATTTTTAAAAAACTAAACCATATTTTACTTAAACTTAACATGAAGTGGATTTTGTTTATAAATGCTGGTGGCTTATACTGAGTTCAGTGCAACTTCTCAATATGAAATGTCTTATGTTAAAAGTATACAGTTTTAAAAGATGTAAAACCGAAGTTATATATACTATAATTTTATAATCATGGTGAATAGATGTTCTATTTTATGGTGGTATTTTTCACTACAATATAACTCTTAATATTGTTCTTAATGGTGAAGGTTCATAATATCAAGGTAATTTGATATTAAGTATGGGTCAATATTTTGTTTATTCTTTATAAAAAATTTAATCACGTGGGCCAGCCGAGTGGCGCATTGGTTAAGCGCTGGTTTTGGGATGCCAGTGGCCCCGGTTCGGATCCGACATGAGGGCCAGCGACACTGCCCTCTACAGCTAACAACACTCCATCTGGAGCTGGGCTGTGCGAGTCCCGGTGATGGAGCAGGCTGCAGCCCCTACTGCAGTGGGCTGCCAGGGCTACAGTGAGTGGCCAGCAGGCAGCGTAAGCGGCTGGCAGCCAGTGCAAGATGCCAATAGCCGCGGTGAGCGACCATGCAGGGGCCAGCAACAGATCTGCCTCATCCAGGAAGAGCGCAATGACGATACCAACAGTGAAGCAACGTCCTCCGCAGCTAGACTGAAGACCAAAGGGACAGCGGCTTGTCTGTTCCCCTTCCCCGATTCCCCAACGCTGTTCCCCTCCGCAAATTCCCCAATAAAATCTTAAAAAAAAAAAAAAATGTAATCCCGTGCTTTCCTTTAACCCTTGTGCCATGTTTCTATGTTATCCAATTTTTGCTTTAAGTCAGAGCATGCTTAAGGAATACAAATATAATTTCAATGAGTCTAAACCAACAGTAAAGTCCTCCAATTCCAAATATATAATGGACTGCATATTTTGTTAGTTTTGCTTATCTATAACATTAGAATTATTTTCATTTGGCTAATAAAATTTGACTATAACATGGCTGACAACATACATATTTTCTCTAGAAGGCCCCAAAATAAATGTAAATTATATTTTCAAGCATATAAGTCTGTATATTAAGTACTAATACAAACTTATTTTTAAAATATTTCCAAATTTTTGAAAATTATTTCAAAAATTATTTCCAAAAAAAAAAAATCAAGAATTTGACTGTACTGAGACATTTTAAATTACACCTTCCACATAAAGGCAATAACCAGCAGAGTTAACTTAATTTAGACATGTCTCCGACTTATTTAGCTATGATCAAACATTAGTACATGAATTTGGTAAAACTATTTTCTTATAAATCATGATCCTCTGAAGCTTGATATATATATATATTTTTTTAGATGAGCCATCCTGCCATCTGTTGGCAGCTCAGCGGCAGCTCAGCTTGGGCTGGGTATCGAACTGCTGCTGTTGCTCAGAGCTCAGCTTGCACTCTTGAGCGAACTCTTTACCAAATGAGTAATTTGGCTGGCCCTGAAGCTTGACATTTTAAATTTAACTGCAGTCAGACAATTTCAGTACTTAAAGTACTAAAATTAAATAACTAATATCAATTCTTATATTTATTCACTTAACCTATAAGATCATGGGAATTAATACTGAATTATTGCTGTGATTGACATACCATCTCCTCTCTATTCCTTTAGGCTACTTTTATGACTACTATATACGTGCATGTAATAAAAACTATGTCAATTTGCTATTTCTAAAATGATATTATCCTTATATGACCAGTTAGTAGAAGACAAAACACTATTTTCCCTTTCCTATAATGCACAGATGGCATGAGCAAACTCTACAACTAGTTGGGAAAGGAAAAGCCTACCGGCTCATCTAAGACTTATGGAAGGCACAGTTTTGGTTCCTGTACCCCTTTATCACCAAATCTCTTCCAGAATCCAAGACAGTTACATTTATTTATTTATTTTTATTGTATTGTAATTTTGCTTTTGTCTTACTCCACTTGCTAGGTAATAGAAAACCATGGTGCTTTGTTTTCCAAGCATTTTTGCTATTTTAAGGTAATCTAAAGATTGATTAGTCACAAAATGACCTACTTAAGTCTACATTAGAGTCTTATCGCACTTATCCAGCTGTCGGGTTTCTAAAAATCCCAACCACTTTATATATTATAAAACAGGAATAAAAAAAAAGCAAAGAAAAATTTCTGAGTATGAATATGAAAAAGCCATTTACTTTTTCTCAGAAGGAAATCTCTCTCAAACCCTCACTGAAATCTAAAAACATCCAACTGTGGGTAAAAAAAGGTTTAAAATTTTATTTTTACATGGTTATCTATTTGTTCCAGAAAACCCTGCTTCAATTCTTCCCAGTCTACAGCAAATTAATAATGTTTAGAAACTAGGTGGGAGAGAAGGGAAAGGGAGAAAACTGCTCAACGCACTGTGAATAAACATGGATTATTAATATGGGACGGCTACAGAAGATATATAAAAACAGACAAAAAAACAGTAATTATAATCCTTTACTGAGTATATATATATTATTAATACGGATGCTGCTACTAACATGAAATCACCACTTAGCTTAAGTCATTAGATTAAGAACCATATTCCCCTAACCACATCTATATCCCTGAGAATACCACCATGTTACAACAATATACAGTAAATTAATGTTTACAATCTCTCAGTATTTAGGAAAAGGTTAACATGCTAAGAATACTGTTTTTAAAAACATGACATACTGAATACATCCCAGAGAATCTTCAACAAAGTGGCATTTTAACTGTTTCTGGTCTTTAATGGTGTATAAAGAGGTATCAAGAATGAATTTCTAATGACATAATTCTTCATTGGAAAATTTATATCCTGAGGTAAAAATAACACAGCAAATCTAACATATTAAGGTTATGCAAACTTGTAATACAAAAATAAATAAATCATCAATGGACCTGTTATAGATATGCTCTTGGTTTCTGGAAGAGGTTTGGTGATAGAGGGAAACGGGAACCAAAGCTGTGCCTCCATATGTCTTAGATGAACCAAAGAAGCTTTCCCTATCAAAACTCTCTCACAAAGGGGCCAGCAGAGTGGCTCAGTTAGTTAAGAGCTTGCTCAAGAATGCGAGCTGTGAGCAACAGGGTTGCAGGTTCGTTTTCAGGCCCGAGCTGAGCAGCCACTAAACTGCCAAGAGGTGGCAGGATGGCTCAGCTAAACAAAACAAAACAAAAACAAAACAAAACAAAAACTCTCTCACAAGCTTCATTTCCTGAAATTTTCATGTTTCCTCAAGGAAAAGTTTCACTTCAGGGATATGTGAGCAAGTTTTACATAGTTTCAAAGGGGACTGAAATGCTCACGAAATCTTGTTTTTGTCTCAAATTCTGTATAGGAAAAAATTCCTTACATTCCACTAGTTCTATATAGGAAATTCTGTATGGGAACAGTTTTCTTACATTCCACTAATAGTATTAAAGATAAAATATGTTTGAGGTCAATTAGTGGTTAAAACAACACTAGTCATAATCCTGCACTAAGTATATATTATTATTACTGGATACTATTAACATTTAACTTAAACTTACAACTTCATTTTGAGTATCTTTGAATGTAATTTATACACTTAAATTGTAATGTACCTAAGATTACATATGCAAATTATCAATTTATATAAACACATAACAATGTAATCAAATTTTTAAAAATTAAAAATGCTAGTTCTCCAGCAAAAGTAAAGTATTTGAAAAGCTTAAATTTCTTAAAAAATTGTTTCTGGTGAACTTACTTTTAACTTTTGCTTGATATGAAAAAAGTTATTTGGGGCGGGCCGAGTGGCGCGGTGGTTGAGCACTGGCTTGGGAGGCCAGCGGCCACGGTTCAGGTCCCATATGTGAGGGCCAGTGACACTGCCCTCAAAAAAAATAAATAAAGTTAGCCCACTCTGGATGCCAGATTAAAAAAAAAGAAGAACAAAAAGAAAAAAGTGCTTTTAACTACCTGCTAGACATTCATTCAGATATCATCATTTTTTCTTTTCAGGACTTGACATAATTAATAATGGGTTGAATAACCTTAGCAGAACTAAATAACAAAATACAGTTTTATTTAATTCTCCAAGCCCAGGTCACAAACAAAAGCACTAAGGGTCAAACGTAAACAACATCCACAAAGGAGTCAATGGAAGCCAATAGGCATGAGCAGACCACCTCTCACTGAAAGATTGAACTAAGTCCTCCATAACTATCCATTTGCCATAGTTTCGTAGCACTGTCCTTGCACATATTTTGTGTATGTTCCATAAACTCCATGTCAGTACTGCGCTTTTGATACTCAAGAAAACTCAACGGAAGTAATTAATTACTAAGCAATAACATTTTTGTCAGGTAGAGTTGAACTTCTGAGGGCCACAAACCATTATCTAACGTGTTTTTGCCCCCATGAACCAATCTGTGCCCATTTAGGGTCTACATTACCCTCAATAAAAAGCACGTTATAGGGTTAAAAAAAAAAATTGAACACATTTTGGTAAATACAAGGAACAGAAATTAGACTAATCATAATAACAAAATATATTTTTGCTTTATCCATTGGGTTGTTGGAAAAGTCATGATGCATTTTTTCTGTTTTTTTGTTTGTTTGTTTTTAGCTGAGCCATCCTGCCACCTGTTGGCAGCTCAGCTTGGGCTGGGCATCGAATTGCTGTTGCTCAGAGCTCAGCTCACTGTTGCGAGCTCTTATTCAATTGAACAAGTTGGCTGGCTCCTTATTTTTAATGTTTTTCGTTGAAAAAAATGCATCATGACTTTTCCGACAACCCAATACGTTTCATCATCTTTGAAGACTTTGTTTGTTTAAATCCAGTGGAAATTTTTCCTGAATGAGACATCACATTCCTTGAAGATGCTGCAGAAGTGAGGAGTCATTACTAAGCATCCAGCTTCAATATTCATCTCCAATAAGGAGAAAATTAAAAGGGAGCAACCAAAAAGGGATTTTGTTGGAAGGGAAGGGAGAATAAAAGAGTGAGCTGGTTAATTTGTAGTTTTATTCTAATTTCAAATAAAAGATAGCATAATATTTTGAACTACCTATTTCTCCAAGACATTTTGATATTAAAACTTAAAAGTGGCCAACATTGTTCTTGCTTCCGTCTACTTTTTATTCAGTGAGCCAGTTTGCTTTCACGGCTTCTCCCATCTCCAAATTTGTATCAGTCAGACATCTGGTTTCTTAACTGCTATTAATTAGAAAAGAATCCACAATCAGATAAAATTCTCAGTTAACATTTAACTGTCAAGTTTTTGTTTTCCTGAGGAAAGAACACGACTGATCAACTACCATAGAAGAAACCAAAGGAGCCTTTTGGGAATATATATTCATACAGATACTCAAATATGATTAAAGAGGAAAACTTCCCCATGCAAACAAAGCATTTTAAAAATATTTTCCCAAAGTTCCATGGGCAGCTTCCTTTGCCACCATATCCTCCTTCAAACAACTCGAGAACCACATTATAAAACAGTCTGCTGAACCAATGTAAGTCAGATCACGTTCCAATCAAAACTTAATAGTATCTAGTAGAAACTCAATCAAGTAGACCAAAAAACGGAATTAGTACTAACCAAAACATTGAGAATAGAAATCTTCTGAATATACACACAATAGAAAACAAACATGCATAGTTGGACATACCTTGCAAAATAAAAGGGGAGAGAGGTACCTCAACTCACATATCCGTGAACATTTACTTCTGTTAAGTATTTGGTAACAAAATATACCTAGCAAGGTCTAACTTCATCACCCCTACGTTAGAATTTTTTTTTTTTTTGAGGGCAGTGTCACTGGCCCTCATATGTGGGACCGAACCGGGGTTGCTGGCTTCCCAGGCCAGCACTTAACCACCGCGCCACTCGGCCGGCCCTACGTTAGAATTTATAGAGTAACTCTGACAGCTCATGTTCTGATCTTGTTTGATCACCAAAGGGCCTAAGAATCTGTATTTATCATTTTTTATCAGGGTATTTATAAAAATGTATTTGTTTGAAATAAAAATGTAATTGAAATAGGTATATTATTTTTACATCTTTTCTGTAGCCTAGGAGCAAAGCTTTTTAGGCAAAAAATAGAAAATCCCTTTATGTGAATCGTGACACCTACTATGTAAGTAGAAGCAAACAGTTGTAAAGTATGAATTTTTTGAAGTTTAGGGACAGGGCAGAGAGGGAGGTATACACTGTCTTTCAAGTATAAAGTGTACAAGGTAGCAAAACAGTTAATTTTTTTAAAGGGTCATTTAAGATAAACACGCAAAATTATTAATATTATTTGGGGGACAAGAGGAAAATGTAAGCAAAGTTTTATAAAGACTGATTCAAGTGAACATATTTACAAAGGAACTGGAAAATCCTTAGCTCCCTGGCTAAATGTAAGTAGTCATCTAATGAACCAGTCTGTATTTTCAAGCAAATACAGAAGCAAAACTCATTAGCTCTTTAAAAAATACACACATTTAATGTTGGTCTGTTTTAATTCTAAGTAAAGCAATTCCAAAAATACAAACTGAACATCAGAGCCATGTGAACCACCAGGATAAAATAAAACAGACATTCACAATAATTACGTCTAAAGACAGTTCAGCTTAATAAATCATTTTCCAAGTATGCCAAAGAAAGAGTTGCTAAAAATACTGCTGGTGTTCAGTTAGAATTAAAGGACTTTGGGGGAAAATGAAATAATATGATACAGGTGGAGTGAGTAAGGTTACACGGGATTTACATTTTCCATTACCCCTAGATATAAACAAACATTCAAAATCAACACAAACTCTGTGTGTTATTCAAAATATTGCAGCTGCAGGAAAGGCAACTTTAAATTAATAGCTAGGGGAAAATCAAGTTTTGGTGGAGGTAAACAGAAGTGACAGTTTGTAATTTGCACTTTTGTAAAGCTCATTTATACCTGGCCAACCAGGAACCAGATGCAGGACAATGAAGTTCTCTGCTTCTTTTGGCTATAATGTGACAAGAAAAGGTCATCTTTTGAAGATGTTTAAAGAAATAAAGCAACTTTCTTTATAAACAGTCAAATAATCAATCAATGGAATAAATAAGTACTAACCCACATTTTTAGCACTCTGCAATCACTACACTTTAAATATTTTTCATTTTGGCAGCAAATTCCCAATTTTTAGGCTAAAATCCACCAATCACTTTTAAGAGTAAAATGAATGCCACCAAAATAAGAATATTCTTCTGTTTACTCTTTGGCTAAAAAAGAAAACAAACAAAACAAAAAGAAACAGAAGACAACTCTAACACTGGTGATAAAAGAAAATTGGTTTTTTTTTTTACATGTAAAATAAAGTTATCAATTTAAATCTTGGTACATTTTATAAAAACAAGAGGTAATGTTGTAATAAAACAGCAGTAGCCCTGGCAGGCAACATACTGCTTGTTAACCCTGTGCAATAAAATACTTTGTTCATACTACACTTATTCAACATGACTAACAGTTACTACAGACATTTCAGGAATCTTCACAGGACTCCTATAGACTTACTGTTAAAACTGAGAGACATTTACAATCATAATGTGCCATGAAAAC
This sequence comes from Aselliscus stoliczkanus, assembly GCA_033961575.1. NCBI lineage: Eukaryota > Metazoa > Chordata > Mammalia > Chiroptera > Hipposideridae > Aselliscus > Aselliscus stoliczkanus. Next base: position 109,683,348 of record CM066730.1, read on the forward strand.
TTGAAAACGTTACTTCTAGTAGGAGATAATGTTCATACTGTTAAATTTGTTTTAGGTACTGAACAGCTGAGTTACAAGGACTGAAAGAGAAAGCATTCTAAAAGCCCATGAACACTGTTGTTCACACCCTTCTTCAGAGCACACTAAACTTGTCTGACACATTTCTCTTCATACATAGCAAGCAACAGCACCCAATAAAAGCCTGAGAAGAAATGCTGCTGTGTAAATACTGCAACTATTCCTGAAAAAAGAATTATGGGATATATACTCCAAAGCTGCCCATTCCCATAATTTGTATTGCATAGGTCACATAATCACACACATATATATACACCTGTGTGTATATATATGCACATGCAAAGAATATATTAAGAAGACAATGAAGTCTAGTCACAGAGCAATTTACAGGCTCAATATATTTTTTACACTTTGCTTGAAAGAAAATTTCAATATTTTACAGTCTTTTAGTAGGCATTATATACACTGCACTTTATGAAATCTAAAAGGTATTGAAATAAAATTTTTCCAACATTTTGGTAACAAAACAGACAATGTTTCTTCAAATACTTGTGCTATGTATCTACATGATCTGTTTGCTCTGATAATCACTAATCACGAAAACTGACTCGATGGAATAATTAGAAAAATTATCTAACACCATGCATGGGTTTGAATCATTTTTAATATCCTATCCTAGAAACACTCTACAAATCTTAAGATTTAAAAAATTAAGTCTCTGATTTTTAAAAGATATCTTTTTATGACAATATCCATAACATTGACAGATACATGTTAAGGCTAGTATCATCTTCTTTTGTGAATTTTTTTGATTTTTTTTTTTTTTTTTTTTTTAAGAAAGATAGTAAAAGCCAGACTTCTTTAGGGCTTTGAACTGTACCTACAGAAAATGCGAGTGCAGTGAACATAATGTTCAGTCCTACAGTCAGGATGCAGTTGCTCCTTCCCATTCCACAAGATACTGCACCTTGCCATCAAGTGTCACCCGACGAGCCAACACTCGGTATTTTTCACCACATGCTATTCTACCTGCAGCACCAAAATAACTGGTAATGGAGTTTTTTAGATGATTGAGTTGTAACTCCTGATCTGCTAAGTTATTCAGAATCTCTGTGTTGAGTTCATCGAATTGGTAATCCTCTTTGCCTTCATCATCTTTTACAATTTCTGAGTTCTGAGTCTGGAGTGCTCTTCTGGGAAGACGCCCCCTTCTCCTCCGTAAATGTGGTATTGCAGCAGGCCAAGATCTCCCTGTACGGGTTCTTTTTCTGGAGTCAGAGAAGCTGTGAAACAAAAAAGGCCAAAATTGTCTACTAAGCTTGTAAAGCATCCTCTGCCCACACAGTATAAACTCTGATTTTTTTCTTATCACTCTGCTATAAGTATATACCTTGACTGACATAAAAATTAGCCAAACCAAAACAATAAATGCTATATAAATAAATGGATTATCACTCGCTGCCTCCGTTAGATTCCACCACCGTCTTGGAGCTGACCTTTGAAGGGCTTTTTCTTCCTTAACTATGTCCTATTAAGCTTACAAGAATCAGAGGAAATTTTTGAATTACGAGGCCAATGAGGCAAATTCTTACCAAGAGGCCCTATTCATAAGCCAGGTTTTGTCAACAGTCTTATCATTAAAAAGAAAACAGGTCATTCATTCATTCAACGCAGCAAATATTTAATAAGCACCTACTACATACAAGACACTGTTCCATGTGCTTAACAGATGGTAGCACTAGAATAAAGGGTCTCTTTTATTACCAGTTTTAGACCTAGTGGAGTAATGTTATGAACCGGACTAAGCAAGCATAAACCAGAAGTAAGGGTACTCTGGGTCTAGCTTTATGTGATAGTGGCCAAATCTGAATCTCTTATCATCTGTCTTCTCATAAGTGAAAAGATTAAGTGAAGGGATTGAACTAGGTAATTTTTGCGGTCCTTTTCAGCTCAGAAATTCAATGATTTTATGCTCTTATAACAAGGGGAGAATATACCATAACGTAACACCCAAATTCAAAGACTTTCCAATCTACTGTTCCAGTTAACATTCCAGCTCTATTATACTTCTTAAACTTGCTATTTTGGACTTGTTACTTAAAACCTTCCAAGTCTCACTTTCCTTATCTGCAAAATGGAAATAACAGGGCTTACATTCAAAAGACTGTTTTAAAAATTAAATACGACAATATATGTAAAATGATTAACACAATGCTTGGTAGGAGGTCAAAAATAGTTCACATTATTATTCAAGATCCATTTAAAAATGAGTTACCTTTTAAGCCTTCAAATACTTAGAATTTTATATAATTCACAAGAGCAGTTTTTGAATTGTGAACAAAAATTAAACAAAAGGAAGTAAAAACTTGCAAGCTAATAACTCTGACCCAAGTAAACGAAACTTTTCATAACTGATAAATCATACGTTAGGGAAAAAAAAAAATCATCCCTCTGAACACTTAGGCTAAAATATTAGAGAAGTATGCTATTAATAAAAATCCTGAGTTTTAAAATCCTTTTACTAACAAAAGGATTCATGTTCCTGATTCAGACTTATTAAAAAAAAAAAAAAAATCAAGTCTTCCTAAAGCAAGGCACACTTGTATATTAAAAGCATAAAAAGGTCTTACAGAAAAGAGCACAGCTTATAAACACCACTGTACCTCTTCTCTGTGCACACAGCAATCTTCCTAACACATTTGAAAATTTTAATGTCTGTGCTTTGAATAGCAAAATTATTCAAATGAATATGGTCAACCTAAGAAATCTACAAATGGATTGCATCTCAAAAGGTGAAAGACATACTTGTATCACTTTCAATTGCTAAAAATTTCATTAATCATCACTTCACAAAGAAAGCAAATCTACAGGAAAATTAATAAAGAATAAGAACATAAATATCTACCCATAATGCCTGGCAATGCTAGACGAGGTAGTTTCTTTTGCACTGGAAGCACCCGTGAAATCCACATCTGAGGTATTGGATGAATGTGCAGTTCCCTCAGTTCTCCTGAGACAAAAGAATTTAAATGGTATAACGACTATATTACATAACAATAGAAATACTATTCCCCCTGACCCCAATGAAAATTCCTAGGTTAGGAGAAAATAACTATATTACCCTATAGAACAAGGTAAATCCAAGGTAGGATTCTCTGAAATTGATTCTTTATCCTGGAAAATAAAAAATATATACTTAAAGCAGGGTTCTAAAGTAATCTGAAAAGATATTAGTTTCTCAGTAATTTCAAGCATCCTACCTCTCTGAGAACATATACCAAAGTATTCTCTTACCAAAGATGGCTCAGCAGTTTTCTGAATCATTTTCCTTGTATATGGGCCAGGTGGACGACCTACAGATTTTTTCTTTCCCTTTTTTTCTATGCCATTGCTGACTTCCCTGAAACATAAAACCATTATATATTTAAACTCTGCATAAAGAAAATAACGAAGAAAAAACACGGACAATATATACTGTCATATCTCTACTTATATAATAGTCAGTAATAAAATACTTGTATTTTATATTAATGGCAATATAAAAAGAAAATTAATTATAAGTCGAATCTACAAGTTTAGTCAAGTACATAAATATTCTAATGTAAATAAATATTTATTGACATAAGAGATGTTTACAAACAAAAGGTTAAGAAAAGTTTTAATACACTTGTAAAAAATATATGCCACCTAAAAATTAAAACAAACAAACAAACAAACAAACAAAAAATACAACTATTTTGATGGAAGAGTTCAAAACACCTAAAAGTTCAATTATTTAGTTTAGGTTGTTACTACATGGATACCTGGAGGATGTTTTAAGGATTTACTAATAAAAATGATTACGAATTTAGTAGTTAACTTCATAGAGCCAGGAAATATCTATGTCAAAATACAGTAGCTATACATAGAGGTTGCTTTTAGGTATATATATCTAAAAAGTATATATGTACATTGATTAGCATCTTGAATGGTGCTAATCAGAAAGAGAATGAAGCCCAGGATTTCAGAGTGGAAGGAGGAAGGAATCCTATTTATTGGGCAGTAAAAGTCATTCCAAAAGCAAAATCAGAAAGATCTAAAAAAACATTTTTTAGACATAAAGACAAATATCAAACAACAGCAAAAAAAAAAAAAAAAAGTAATAGTCAAGGACATCTCTAGTTAATAGAAGGGAAGAAAAGGGCAAATATTAACATATACAACATCTATTTCATTTATTCAGCAAACATCTATCATATAAAGGAGATAGTCAATAACAGGAATATAAACATGTTCCCTGTGCTAAGTAAGGGGTTCACAATATAGTTAGGTAACAAATGTGTATACAAGCAAGCTAATAAAATGGGTTAAATGCTATAAGAAAGTTATCCAGGAAAATTCAACTAAAAACAAGGACAAGGAATGGAGAAAACCAGGAAAGACTACCCTTCCAGACACCAAACTAAGGGTGAGGAATAAAGGTGGAAATACAAGGAAAAGGGGAAAAAAAGTAGCAGGGCTAGAGGAACAAAGCATAACCAGAACTATAATCAAAAGTCTCAAGGGTAAGATGGATGGGGCAATAAATTTTCCCTTTTGAAAATGAGCCAACATAACATTTATTAAGGAAAGTACTCTCAGATTAAAATGACCAATTTATATATGGGGCTCAGGAGAAACTAAGAGTGCCTTTAAAGAAAGCTGAACCATTATTTGGTGGTATCAAATAAAAACCCGGTAGCTACCACAAATGGAGTGTCCTATCAAAATCATGATAGGAATAAGAAAGAAAGTCTGTGCAAGCCTTTTTTTCTAATTTACCATATGGGCAATTGTTAGCAAAATATTAATAAAATCTGAAAGTGATAGAAATAAATATTCTTTCCTTCAGGAAAAAAAACCTTGAGGTAATATCTACTTTATTACAAACTCAAATGGATATGAAGCACTGTCGAAACTTCTGTAAGTTTTTCTTATTCTCTAAGATGATTATCTCATACTTTTTATTTGCTCCTTAGATTCCCTTCTTTACACAACCCTCTCAGCTATCTTTTCCTCATCATTTCTTTGAGAAAATAGAAGCTATCAGGCAATAACTTGAGTCATCTTCCAAATGTCAAATCTACAATTGGACCAGCCTCTGTACCCATCTTCTCCTTTTACACCCCACTTCAACAGAAGGATGTGAGTCCTCCTATCAAAGGCCACGCCACTCCCACATTTAGGCTCTAAATCCCTCCCCTTTGGGCTTCTCAAATACTTTACAATACTTTTCAATTACCTCCCCTATCTCCTATACTACACTGGATCATTCTTACTAGCATACAAAAACAGGTTCTAATTATCTTCCATCTACTAAAAACCCCATCACGTGATTACTCCTCTCCCCTCTTCAGCTTCCATTCCATTTGTCTACTTCCCTTCACAGTAAAACCAGTTGAGGACACATACCCTTTTCTACTTTCTCCCTCCTCATTCAGAATTCTTAAAGATTATTTCTTTTTCTATCATCATCATCATCATCATCATCATCATCATCATCATCATCTTGAATCTCCCTATGCCCCTTATTTGTAGAAAAGGCCCAATTCTGACATGTAAATTGGGCGGATTCAATCAAAACTTCAATCTGATCTCTCTCCTTCTCCCTCTCCCCCAACACACCAGTAGCTCAAGCCAAAAATCTGGGCATTGTTTAATTTCATTCTTTCCTTTCTTTTGTAAATTTAATTCATTAGCAAAGCCAATAAATTCTGCCTCAATAAAAATTTTGAATCTACTTTCTCTCCATTTCACTGCTACTACCTACCACTACACAAGCAACCATGATCTATCTCTTACCTAGACAACTCCAAGACATCCAAAGTTACTTTTATAAAATAATCCAATCTGTTTTATCTTGAAATAGTTCCCTATTCTTAGAAAACAACTCAAAGTCCTTAGGACACCTACAAGACTACATGATCAAGTCCCACCCAACCTTTCCAACACCTGATGCTGTTCTGTAGCCCTCATTCATGCCTCACAGCCTTCATATTTGTTATTTCTGCTACCTGGAGTATTCTTCCCTTTGTTCAAATTCTTAGGTCATTCTCATTCTTAAGTTTCAGCTTAAATCGGCCTTCCTTAAGCCTCCATTTTAAAGTACATTCCTTCATCCCTATCACCCCTGTACAGTCTAACTGTGTATGCTATTTCCTACATGACATCAGCATGATCTATAATTATTTTACTTGGTTATCACCTTTCTTCTCCACTCTAGTATAAATCTCATCAGAGCAAAAAGAAAGTTTATCTTGTTTGTTATTATATCCCCAGCACTTAGCTCGATAAATGGAATGAATGAATGAGAAATAAACAAACAAATGAACAGGCCAGTACTTAAGCTGTTTGCTAACCAAATCAATAGGGTTTATTCCTGGAAAGCCTAAGATCTAAAATAAACAAACATCTAGCATTCAATTCCTTGTAACTTGTCTAACCAAAAAATTATAAACAGCAGAACAAATCAGGGTAACTGCCACTTGTACTTTCAAATATACTAATGAGACTAAATAACACACATTTTTAGTTACAAATAAGCTAAAGAGAAAAACTAAGCCACAGATCAACTTTTACCTTGAATCAGATATAGGTTTGGATGCCTTTCTGCCTTTAATTTTAAATTCATGAGATGTTCCTTCAGGTTCTTTCTCTGCTTTGAAAGCCACATTTGGTGGCACAGGAGGAACACGAATTCGCAACCCAAACAAATGCTTCTTCTTCTTTATTTCTTTCCCAGACATAAACCTAAATTTTTAAAAAAATTAACTAAAAATTTAAAAACTGAACACATATATAAGGCAGACCCTAACTCATAACTTTCAAATACAAAGCCTTTATACAGGAAAGTTCACCCAATACTACAAAAACTCTTTTTCCCTTGCTTTCCTTGATTCTTATCTGCCCCAGAGACATGACAAAGACAATATGAAGGGGCAATAGGGAGGGAGGGATAAGATCAGAAGGAAGGGAAAAAGAGCACATTTCTTTTTCAAACACGGCATCTAACTTTTTAAAAGAAAGTGATGTCTTTTTAGTCCCAATATATTTTTCCATATTTTAATGTCACCTGTTAAAAACATGTCTAGGGGTGACCGGTTAGCTCAGTTGGTTAGTGCATGGTGCTGGTAACACCAAGTTTGCCAGGTTGATCCCATATGGGCCACTGTGAACTGTGCCTTCCCTAAAAGAATCAACTATGCCATGGTAGCATGAAAGCAATGTGTAACCAATGACCATGGCTGTTCCCCAATTTAAAAAACAACAACAAAAAAAAAGCCATCTCAAAACGGTGTAGGAAACAACTTCCATTTCAGAGTGTGTCTGAGAAACCCTGGTCAGAAAGTAATAGGTAATAGTATTGTTCCAGAAAATAGGAGACCAATCCTAGAGGCCCAGAATATAAAAGGAGTACCTAGTGCGTCAAATCTGAAATTGGAAATAACTTGGAGCAGAGAAATGTTATTTTAGGGTGGCCTTGGGTGTCTGAAAAATTGTCCTTTAACCCTTTCCCCAAGTTTTTAGAGTCCTTATTCCAAAATACTGCCAATCTATCTTAGTTCTGCCTGCCTAGCCATAAGAAGCACTACCAAATGTTTGGACTGTTCTTCCACTTTTAAGTGGGATTATAAAGGGGGAGCCTGCATTTCTACCATAACAAGAACAGGTGTATTTCTGGCATCCTAAACTGAATTAAAGGACCCACTGTCCCATAAAGTATTTTGACCAACAGAGTATCTGCTCAGGTACTTTATAGCTTTTTGAGATATAAAGATCTAACCTCTAAATAAAACTTTTTAATAAGGAAATGCTGTCAAGTTCAAAACCAGAAACTTGTTACAAACAAAATTTTTTAATGTTAAGTCAATAGTTGATTGGAGCCAGCATATACATTTTAAAAAATTATTTCTATTGCATTTTCAAAATGTTTTTAAGAAATGCGCATATGCCGGTTTTTTTAAAAAAGAAAGATATATACAAGAAAATATCAAACAATATCACTTAATTATCGAAAACTTAGACCACTAATACTACTTTTCTATAACTGATGGTAATAACAAATCTTAAAACCATGAAAGATCTCAATCATTTTAAAATGCATATTCTCTACAGTATATCCACCTATCTTTTGCATATTCCTACCAGCTAACAAGATTTTGTTTTACTTTCAGTAAGTTGCATTATAAAAACAAGTCATTTCTGACTAGCTTTTTCAAATGACCAGGCCAAATTCCCTCTCCCATAGGATGGCTCTTCCTTTCTCCAAACCTTGAGAATCAATGCTCTATTCTGTCTGAAAGAGATTAGAACATTAGAAAGTTTAAAATTGTATGTACTAGTTCTAAACACAAACCCCACAATGCTTAAACAACGCCATTATTCCTTATACTTAATAACTGTCTCCCTCATAGGGATACATAAAATAAATCAACTTACATGGTCTTGTAATCATTTAATGCCTCCAGAACATGCTCATATCTTTCAGATTTTGGTGTGTCTGCCAGCTGTGAAGTATCAAGAAACAATTTAACGCACTATAATTTCATCAATTAGTAATATACAGGGGCTAGACAGAGGCAATGTGGTGCAGGAGAAAAGTGTACTGACTGATCGTCAGAACTCTAAGTTCTAATTCCAGGTCCTCACTGACTAGCTGTGTAATTTAAGGTCATTTAACCTCTCAAGGCTTGTTTTCTCACCTATAAAAAGGTGAGTATAAATCCTGCACTGTAAATTGTAAAACACTGCAAAATAGGATTTGATTAGTTATCATTAAATTTATTTTAATTCTATAACCTGGGGAAGTAATAAATTTGAATTACTTTAATATCAACCATAAAATCTTCTAATAGATATGAATAGGGAGCATAAAAAGCTGTGAGAAACATACCATTTTATTTCCCAATATTTCTAATATTAGCACAAACCACTAATCTCTGCAATTTTAAAAACTATTGTGAGATTTGGGGATTTTACTTTTTAACAATTATAGACTTTAGCCAGCCCTAAAACCCAAAATGGCTCAATAATTTCTTATAATCACAAACCATTTTAAAATTTGAATATTAAATTCTAGAAAATACTCTATTTTGTTTCAAAAGAGCTTCCTTCAGTGTCATTTCTGCCTCTTCCTCAAAATTTAAAGACTGGGGCCCAATAGTATAAAAAAAAAAAAATCTAAATTATAAAAGAACTACCCTCTATTAAAGTCACAAAAACTAAAAACAAACAAACAAAAACTTTGAGGAAAAAAAAAAAAATCACAGCTGACTTTCAAAATTACTGCCAATTATGTTCTTTACCAGTTAAAACTCCCAATCCTCAGAACTGCATCAAGCAAAAAGAGCAAACAAATCTGCCAAATATAAAGTTGGAGGTAGAAGAGACTTACAAAGTCATCTACTCCAACTCTTCATTTTACAAATTAGTTAACAGATATAAATATTATATGAACTGCTCAAATTCACATGGTTGGTTAGTGAGAGCTAAAACCTAAACCCAAGTGACAATAAGTCCATTCATTCAGCATTTATTGAGAGACAATTCTGTGTCAATGTGTTGGGTGCTCAAAAAAAATTGTAATTAAAAAAAAAAAAATAGGACAATTTGGTGCTCATTCCTCCACACCACTTTTTCCTATTGTAATTTGTTAAGTGTCCAATGGTAGAGAATTTCTATTAAGGGAAGAATTACAGAATCAGACTTTAAAGCTTGAAAGAGACTTCAGATGTCCATCTAATTCAAGCTTCCATCAATACACTGCAATCCCTTTTATAGCACTGATAGTCATTCAACCTTGGCTTAACTATTACCATTGATGAAAGCTGATGAAGCACCTACTGAGGGAGCCCATTCCATAGGTGGACGAAACCTTCCTTCCTGGAACTCTTCTATTCCCTCTTTTATAAGATAGTTCTTCAAATATTTGACAGCAGCTATCATGTCTAAGTATAAGATTAGGTTAAAATTTTTATAACAGCAGCAACATCACATAATTATTTCATATGAAGCTTTGGCTAACTAATTCCATCCTCTTCCTCATCACCCCGCTCCCTACCCCAACTCTAAACTCGATCGGATGAACTTCTATCAAATCAAGTATCCCCTATCATACCTACTTCTTCTGTACTGATTTAAGCCTAAAAGCAGAGCTTTATAACTGTTGTTAATCTGATATTGTTTTCGGTTCAGTGTTTAGGGTGATCTTTTCTCCTGATTCTGTCATACTTCTTGAACTTAGGGTAGAGACAAGACAGAACCCTGTGGCTCTCCATCAGAATCTGCCTCAAGAATATGTCCAAGCCACTGACTGCTTTTGCTACTATCATCCAATTAGTTACAAATCCATTTAATTTTTACTGTAACCAATTCCTATTTCAATATCTTATATGAAACTGAATTACACTATGTCTACAACATGCCCATAGCATTTGACATACCAGCGTCACTAACCATAACGAAAAAGAGCCCAGGGTATTTATGGTGATTTATTCTAATAAATCAGTGATTTTTCCCTACTGTTTTTTTAAATCTTCACAAACCATGTATCTGAAAAATCTGCTCTACAATTTTGCTGACAATCAACAAAAGTGACTTTCTAATTTCTCAGATCCACTCCTTTATACTTTTTGAAAATCTAAAGGAACTCCTCTTTCTGTTAGCTACTTACTCTCTAAGGTTTCTCAGAAATGTTATCTGCAGGTTCATTCCTTCAGCACTCCAAGACTATTTTGCATAGGAGTATATATTTCAATTCACATAATGAAGTCATGTGATCCTATTCGGTATTTTGGAAACTATGAGTGCAAATATTATAGTGTAAATCAAATAATCTGTATTAAAAGAACATTATATTCTAGGTCTTCCATCTGAGCATGAGGTTTATAACATGTATGAGGTGATCAAAAAATATGGTGAATATTTAAATAAAAAAATTACAGTAAAAGACACATTGCCATCAATCTCCCTCAAAATACTCCCCCTTGCTTCGAACACACTTATCCCATCAATCTTGCCACTTTCTGAAGCGGTTCTGGAAGTCCTCTTTCCTGTCTTTAGTTGCACTGTCATGGCTGTCTCAATGTCCTGAATCGATTTAAAATGTTTTCCTTTCATGGTCATTCAGATTTTGGGGAACAGCCATAAGTCGTACGGTGCCAGATCCAGTGAATAAGGTGGATGAGGACACACCGTAATGTTTTTAATTGATAGAAACTGCCATATACCAGAAGTGATGTGTGACAAGGAGTGTTGTCATGATGGAAAATGATTTACGGCACACTTTAAAACACACCTTCTCTCAACCATAGCTCACACCCAACTGACTGAACCAAACAATGTGAAATTTGTCACACACTGTTACTAAAACTTGACATGCCACTTCCCGTATTAAGATCCTGCCTTTCCATTGGATGGCACTTGGCAGCAGCATTCACCGTATTTCTTGATCACAACAGAAAGGCTCCGTGTCACACATCCCTTCTGGTACGGCCATTTCTGTCAAATAAAAACATTATGGTGTGTCCTCATCCACCTTCTTCACCGGATCTGGCAAAGTGTGACTTCTGGCTCTTCCCCCAAAGACAAAATGACCATGAAAGGACAATGTTTTAAATTGAAAGACATTGAGGCAGCCATGACAATGCAACTAACGACAGGAAAGAGGATTTCCAGAACTGCTTCAGAAAGTGGCAAGAATGATGGGATAAGTGTGTTCGAAGCAAGGGAGAATATATTTTGAGGGGGATTAATGGCAATGTGTCCTTTACTGTAATAAATTTTTTTTTATTTAAACATTCGCTGTATTGTTTGATCATGCCTCGTATATTCAACAGAACATCATTTTTGTTCCTCCTTCTACAGACACCAATCTCACACTCTGCTTTTACTGTCAGGTTTGTATATTTCTATACAGACATATATGCTATTATGTATAGTTACAACTCTTCCCCCTTCAATAAAATATATCCTTCAATTACTCATGTTGAATTTCATGCCACATAGGCTTAAGCATGCCGAACAGCTTAAGTAATTTGTTTGCTAATCTAAATACATACTGTCTGCTAATATATAACTCAACGCCAAGTATTTTTGTTAACCAGGCTTCTTACAATTTTCACTTAAAAGTATTATACCACCTCTATTATACTACAGTTTTCTCTAGCCAAAACATAATTTCTGCCACAGTATTTCATTTGAGTTTCACCTATGCTTTTCTCCCTACAGCCCTCAAAAATGAAATAGCACTCAATACATTGCTAAGACCACAGCTAACAGAAAAGTGGGTTGTCCTTACAGAACTAGGGTTTCAAATCACATTAGAAATCAAAGACAAATGACTAAGGCAAGTTCCAGAAAGTATTATTAACTCTCTTTAATTCCCAAAAGCAATCTGATAAACAGTAATACCTCATTCTAAATAAAAAACCTTAAGCAACCATTATTTGGGGTCTCAAATGTTATATTATATACTTTTACTAGCTCAAAGGAAACATTTCAAAACATAGTTTCTCAAATAGCTATACTCATATATTATATGATAGTCATTAAGTCACTAACTCTCAAACATGTGGAAAAAAACTCACATAAGGCAACATATCAAACTGTATGTTCTGATATGTTCTAAGTTTCAACTTCTCTTCACAGCATTCTTGAAAATAATCCAACTAAGAAAAATATATATGTAAACATTAAATTTGCCTTTCATACTCTCCAAAGTAAGTTTAATGTTTTTAAGCTTCTTTTTCTTATTAAAAGAGGTCACAGTTTACCCTTTATACCTGCCAAGGAAAAAAAGCATAATACGCTAAACAAATAATACTATGGATTCAAAATAAGATTGCTCCAAATAACTAGATACGTAAATAATTATTTATTAGGCTTCCCAAACAACATAGAAATACCATTTAACTTTAACCACAGTGGTTATATGTAAATGAAATTCCACTCACAAATGGTAAATATAAATGTGTCCCCTGTAACTAGGTGTCCATTTACATTCCTTAACAAAATGCCATAAAAATCTCAACTCCTCCAATCACCACAAATTTTTTTTTTTCTTTTACCTAGATAGGGTAAGGGAGGAGACTCCACATTTGAGAGCAAAATCACAACTATTTTTCTGTTTTGTTTCATTTTTGAGGAGGATCTTCTAGAGTAAGTGTCTGTCATATAATCTATAGTATGTTTAAGAACTGACATTCAGAATGACTCTCAAGTACTTCAAGGTACTCAATTTACCAATAATATACTCAGTAGTATTCCGTATTTCCCATGTTTTGGAAGTAATTAATGCTAATTTTAAAAATTTTGAACACAAAAAGAAATTTTTGTTACTCTAAATTTAGATTAATAACAAAATTCAATTTGCAACTCAATTTCAGTTAACCGAAGATGTATTATTTTAATAACCTTGAAAAATCCATTATTTGTATTCTTTGCTTCTACTACCACAAATATTTATAAGTAAATAGATAAAAATCATTGAATAAACATTCCCAACTAGCAAAAATTTTATGGTCTCTATTATATAAAGATGTAGAAACTTAACAAAGAATTAAAACCTGAACTTCCATATGTAAACAACTAGGCAAAGAACACGTGAATAATCTAAGAAGTATGAGCATTTTCTTTTTTTTTTAATGCAAAGAAAGAGCAATGAGAAATAATTTCAAAGTCACTTGTTCTGATAATTTGATGGCTCAAAAAAGGGGAAACACTCCTCAGAAAAGTATAGCTTTTCTGTTGTAAAGTTTTATTAGATTGTAATCATTCTTATCTTAATTTTTAAATAAGAAGAGAAATATTTTTCTATATTGGCAAAGAATAAAAATATTGAAATTTCTTATTTTTAAGACATTATCTCATAAACTACAGATAATTAAAACATGTATCTATTGCTGAAATAAGTATCTTCTGATATGTATAAGAAGGTCGGCTGGAACTGAGATACCTGAAATTCATAAACTGAACTCATTTCTTTAAAAACAGACTAATGGTGATTTTTATTGTTTTCTAATTTCAGCCTCATAACTAAATATAAATATTACTTACATTTTAATAAAAAATGATAGCATTTGAAATAAAACAACTTGAGTTTTTATGTGTATGCCACTGTCTACATAAAGTAACAGTGCAGAATTTAATCATGTAAAACATAAAATGTACTAACAGGAATATAGATGTATCTGCATATAAAGTGCTGAAAGGATCATGGCTAGAAAGAAAACATACTAAATGAATATATTTGAGCACAACATATTAAGATGACTATAAAGAACACTATAGTTACCAGTGTCCTACACTTACTTTTTTCTTTTATTACTAATCAGTTTATTAAAATTGATTAAACTTACAAGTCACTCATTTTCACACAAACTTCATCCCGAAAAAGTAGCATTTAACAGAAAACTTAACAAGAGTGTTATATTCCAATTTCAAATACTCAATACATCTTAGCGTAATTGGTTTTAATAATATCCTTGACTTTATTTTTTAATAATTTTTATTTTTCAATTACAGTTCACATACAATATTATACTAGTTTCAGGTGTACAACATAGTTATTACACATTTATATAAATTAATATCCTTGATTTTAAAATCAAAGTATTCTGCAAGTGTTTGTTTTATTTTATGTAACTGATATACCACCAAGTAGCTTTTAAATAAATGTGCCTTATATTCTGTCATGCGCCATAAAACCCCAAGAACAAAAACAACAAAACCCCTTGATATCCTATTCGATATGAGCCTTATAAACGGCCACATGTCTAAAAGCTACAAACACAGAAATTTTTCCTGTCAATTGTGTCCATTTACACAATTTTTACTTCAAAATGTAATGTGTAACTAAAATTCACACACCTAATTCCACATATTATAAAACAAATTTTATTTAACGTAAGGGTAGTTAATCTATATTTTAATAATTCCAAATAAATGATAAAAACAAGATAACAATTAAAGTTATCCTAGTTATTTTCTTCTTTGTGCTATTCTAGGGTTTCAAAGTCTTATCAGTGAATGTGCATTAACTTTTATACTGTTTTGAAAAAAAGATTCTTTGTAAACCAGCATGAGTGGTTACACTCCCAAATGAAAAGAAAAATGAGATGTCCAAATGAGAGGGAAAATCATCAACTCAGGTAGCTTCACTACTCTAACTCATTATTCTAACACTATTAGTGAAAGTCAAAGACTTATAAGGGAGTACAAACAAGAGATTTGTAAAGCAGAGTGTTAGTTACATCTCCAAGTTTATAAGAAACTTAGAAGAAAAAGAGTAGAAACCATTAAGTAAGACACCCAATAATAAGGATTTCTCCCAACCTTCTATCTTTAACTACAATGACTCTCACTTCAGAAAAATGGAACATTCAAGTAATTTACGTCTTCCTCCTACATTTCTCTCCTAGTTAATAGGCAATGAATAGAAAGATGAGAGGGCTAGTCCTGATATCCTTGCCGAAGTTATTTTTCCCTTAACTAAAACTAATATTCCACTTCAGATGTGTGGCTTATACATGTGTCTTAGCTGCTTTATCAAAAACAAAAAAGGCATTAAGCAGCTAATGAAGTTAGCTCTAAAATCACTTACCTCTCCAGGATGTAATCTATCCCAGTTTTCATTAATGTATGTCATAAGCTCAAGTTCAGAATCAAAGTATTTCTTCTTGTGAATAACACTTAGGTTATAAAGGCATAAGTGTGCTATATCTACCCTGGAAACCAAAAAACAAAACAAAACAAAAACAATGTTTGTGGTTATTGTTAAGAAATCACAATGTTTTATATAACATCATCAGCAATTTTAAAAATCCAATGTGAAGTATTTAGGTGAACAGAAGGCCAATGTATAAGTCATATTCACAATACAATGAATCATTACATATGAAAATAATTGGAAAACATGAACTAAACATTTACTCATCCTGAACAGTAACTATAAACTAAAAGATATTTGAATAATTTCTTAAAATTACTCGGAATTCTTTCAGCATTCCTTTCAGCATTCAAAAAGAAACTGACTTCAAGACAAAATAACTTACAATCAAAAATTTTGTTTTCACTACTACATATAAGCTAGAGCATAGATCATACTTTAACAGACTTTATCTGATTCACAAATGTTATTTTTTCTAAAATATTTAACAAAAATATTTAACAAAAATTTCTAAGTACTTAACTACGGTTGTCCCCTCCACCCCCCAATCCTTTTTTTTTTTTCCCATGGTTTCAGTTATCTGCAATCACCTGCAGTCTGAAAATATTAAATGGAAAATTCCAGAAATAAACAATTTCTAAGTTTTAAATTGTGCACTGCTCTGAGAGGCATGATGAAATCTAATGCTGTCCGCCTCTGTCCCACCTAGGACGTGGACCATCCCTTTGTCCAGTTTATCCATTAGTCACTTAGTAGCCATCTTTGTTATCAGATCAAATGTTGCAGTACCACAGTAGTGTCTGTGAAGTAACGCTTATTTTACTAAATAATGGACCCAAAAGCTCACGAGTACTGATGTTCGCAATTCACCAAACAGAAGCTATAAAGTGTATTTATGTACAGGAAAAACCATAGTGTATACGGGGGTCAGTACTATCCATGGTTTCAGGCATCCACTAGAAGTCTTGGACATATCCCCCATGGATAAGGGGGAACTACAGTACAGGTAAGCATTTCATCAGTAAAGCCCCCAAATTCATCACACTTCCCATGCCCAAGAATTACTGTGAAGCAGAAATCGGCACATTTATAATAGGGACTTTCTCTCTTCTACTATTCGCTACTCTGAAGGCCCAAAAGATATTTAAAAGTTACATTTTATGCCATTAGAAAATGAATGGCCTTATTACTTTCGCAATGAAACTAGATCATTCTTAGTGAAGATAACATCAGGTTTAAGGATAAATAAAAGAAATAAAGCCAGGCATAAAGACCAAATTTTTTATTTAAGCCAAGTAAATGTATATAAAGTTTCATCCTGTAGGTTTAAGAATATGGCTCTTTTGCTCCGTAACAGAATCGTCCACACTTACCACTGTAATGGTAGGCGTTTGAGGTATTCAGGTCCAGAACTGCAGACAGAGCAAATAAATGTATAAAACCTAAGGAAAAAGGAAAAGTTGTATATTGAGTTATCAAGGGTATACATACATTATTTAACAACTAAACTAATATTCAGCAAGTGCAAACCCTACAATTGACATAAGGACTGTTACACAAAGCAAAATATAATGTGAATTATAACAATGTCTGTGATTTAAGAATTTTTTTCCCCAGTAACAACAAATAATGAAATAGTTCCTACCTGGGGGGAAGGGGCAATTTTTTTAACCATTAGAAACCTTTAGAGTTTACACGCAGATTCATATACAAGCATGGTTTACTAATGGCTTGTGTGTACCAGGAATTCTAACAGCTTCCCCCATGTACACTGTTACACTCAGTGCTGAAAACAATCTGATAAAATAAGTCCAGAGGAGACAAACTGACCTTTCTAAGTTTAGTAAGATAGGAAATGGTATCAGCCAAGATTTAAAACCAGGTTTTTTGCGGCCAAGTTTAGGACTCTATCTTTAATTTTTCTTCCTAGAGCTCCCTCTGCAATTCCACATTCTCCTAATCCAGAAAGCAAATTAAGTCTGCTTTTAGAAATCCTTTAGATCTAAGGTGTAAATTGTGTATCAAGGTTATGTGGCCTTCTCCAATTTTCTGTCATAGGACCTCTTTGAGGTTCTTTAAAGGAAGATACCAATGAGAATAGTTTAGAGCATTGAGGAACAATAAAAGCAAGTATAATCACTAATCAAATACTTAAAAGCTTTCTGGAATAATATCCAAAAGCACAAAAATTATGTGCATTATTAAATTATTATATCTAACTTAAGTATATTCAATATTTTCCCTCTGAGGTGCCCCCCTTTACAAATCACTGTTAAAACTACTTACTATAAACGTAGCCACAATAAAAAAATCTTTAAAAAAATCTATCAGTGAAGTTCAAATGCCCTTCTTACCTGTCTCCAAAAAGCATTGGCTTTTGAAGGCATTGCACACAAGCCTCATGAAACCACTGCTTACATTTGCAGCATTGTAGCATCTTTAAATACCAGCTATAAGAAAAAAGTTAAGATTAAAATTACTACCTTTTGATGAAGTAAAGAATTTGTTTGTTTTTTCAGTAGCATGTGCAGAATAAGGATATCCTTTTTTCAGTTAGTATAAGGTTAAGATATATTGATATCCTTATTTGCCACCCAAATGTGTTTTCTTCCAATAATTCTTTTGCTCAACAAGTGAAAGCCACATTAATTTTAAGCCACATATACACAAAAGCAAAAAGACTAATATAAGGTCATTTATTCATCAAAGACTAATGAATACTATGTTCCAGGTACTCTGCGCCAGGTACTGAAGTTGTTAGCAATATCAAACATGGTTCATATGGTCATGGTACTTAAAGAATGATGATCTGCCTCATAAAATAATGTCTATAATGGTTTCCACCTATCTTGAATAATGCTTTAAACTAAATGCTAGTTATAAATGAGTAAGGAAGAAGTATCAATCTCCGGGCCTGTTCATTTTATCTTTTTTATAAGAGATTTTTAAAAACTAGTCAGAATGTTTTACAAATCTGCAGATGACCAAAAACTAAGAAGTGTTATAAAAATGTTAAATAAAAAAGAATTCCCTAATATCAGAGATGAGATAGAATAAAGAACTAAAAATTTTTAAATTTTATATTCATTTATTCATGTTATCACTGAAAACCTACATATCCCAGCATTCTCCTAGATAGGCACTGTCTTAAAGAGAAGCACAGAGCCTCACAAGAAAGACACAAGAAATCAACAATTACAACTTAGTTAAATGTAGTTATTCACTAATATTTTTTAAATTGTAGTACAAATACATGATGTACAACACTTGGCTTATATCGGCTTGTATTTAGACGGGGGCGGGGTGAGGGGGAGCTAAAGGTATTAGCTGACCACCTACAAATCCAAATGATCCAAAAGAATATGATGGGATGACCAAGGAGAGGTTAACCCAATCTTTTTCTGCAACAACAGAAGCATATTGTCCAGAACTCTATAGCTCCATTATATTTTGTCCCACTCTTCCTTAAGACACTGCATTTTCTAATCCTGTGACACCATATTTCAAGACTAACTTTCAAAAACTGGTGAACAAGAAATAGAGTTCAGAAATCATGTTATAAAGAATGTTTAATGGCAATGGAGACTAGCCTGGAAAAGAACAGCACTACTGGTATGTGAGTCATTTGAGTGGGAAATATGATTGCTGGACTGAATTTAAGAGTTGCCTCCTAAGAGAGATAAGATGTTCCACAGAGCAGAACTACAACCAGGGATCAAATGTTAAAGGTAAATTTCTAAACATTCTTAGTTAGAACTCTAATTTATTTAGCAAACATTTAATGATAAACATGAATAAAACTACAGCTTCTAATTTCCTTTATTGATACTTTCATGAATATCTGATTCACTATCACTCCCACACAATAACAAAAATAAAGTCGACAATATAAGCAAATAAAAATTAATTAAAGGGCATTAAACAACTGTATGTACTTACTCTCCAGGGCCTCCACAATAGCAGTAACATTGCTGGACATTGGTTTTATGACCTGCATCCCATTCTAGGTCTGCCACACTATAGGGTAATGTCTGCTTCATGACTTGCAATGCTTTGGCATTTGGTCCTTTCTTAAGCGCACCACCCCTCTATATTAGAGGGAAAAAGTTATTTAAAAGAGTGAAGGATAAAGTTTTAAATACAATTCCATAACTTAAAAATGCTCCTGAAACTGCTGAAGAAATTTCCATTCTAACTTTCTTAGCATATCACAAACTTGTTTGACTAATAATAATCTTTATTTTGTTGTCTTTTCTTTCAAATTATTGCCCCAATTCCAAGACCACTATCAGAAAATAAGAATAGTTGCAAGTCACGTAAGCACGTAAGTCAAACAATAAGCAGTACCTCTTTTCTACCCAGCATTGATTGTTCATTTTATTCAAATAAAATGTATACAATCATTATGTTGATAGTGCCTTACAAATTCCATGTAGGGCTTTAGCCCAAAACACTTAAAAGATACCTTTGTTGTTGTTGCAAAAACACACTGTCGACAGAGCCATTTTTCATCTGAATCAATCACACTGGAATCAATATGAGGTGTATGACACAACTGATGATATCCTTAATATCAAAAAAAGCATAAAGCAAATTCTATTTTATTAATAAATACTGCAACATAATTTCAAGAAGGCATTTTAGTATTCTCTTTCCTACATTAATATAATTACAGCTGGTGAATAAATTTATTGTTATCAGCTTCAAATTACCAATATGAAGTATTTTTAATCATTAATCTTCAACAGGGAGATTACGTATGTAACAAAACTTTCCCAAGATTAAAAGGAATCAATGTTTACCTTGGCCACACTTATCGCATATAACCATTTCATTGGGAGCTTCTGAATACTCTTCTTGACATATTGTACAGACCATTTCCCCACTTCCAGTGGCCCCTGAAATATTCCAAATATACACTAAGAAGATAGTCATAATAAAGAAGTGTTGCATGTAACAAAACTACCTTTTCACTCAGTGAGTAGCCCATATTGGCAATGTTGGTGCAGACCACAATGATTTCTTCTCATGGCAAAGTACTACAACAAAATGCTCACTCCTCTGCTCCGTGTTCTTCCCACCTTTACCTTAAGATCCCTGTCTTCTGCAAAGGGCATGATTTAAACTGCTCTCAGGCAGGATAGCTTATCACCCACTTCTAATTTTTCCACTCTCCTGGGTGGGGAGGGGATGGGAGAGGATGTTTTGTGAACACTATAACTCTCTAGAATATGAATCCTGCCATGTCCATATGTTCACTCACCCTGCACTGCCTAACATCGTGAGACTAACAAAAAGTGCAAAAAAGATATATCAATGAGCC
This sequence comes from Aselliscus stoliczkanus, assembly GCA_033961575.1. Classification (NCBI taxonomy): domain Eukaryota; kingdom Metazoa; phylum Chordata; class Mammalia; order Chiroptera; family Hipposideridae; genus Aselliscus; species Aselliscus stoliczkanus. The sequence goes on from CM066730.1 coordinate 109,704,374, forward strand.
CTTTCTCTCTGGATTTGGAACATTTCTTTTTATTTACTAATTTATGAAACAGGCTGAACACCAATTATTTAATCTCCATCTTCTGAAATCTGGAAATGTGGTGCCCAACAATGTACCCTAACAAAAGCCCACTGCAACAAGAGTTGGGGTTTCCAGTTACTAGTTATATTTTTTACCTGAATAGGTAAATTATTTCTTCCTTAAACATTTTTGTTCTAACATTTTTATTCTTAAAATAATTTTATTATACAAAATTTAGAATATGATTTTATCACTCTAATACAATTATTTTATCACTCTTGTCATCAATTTCAATATACATAGTTAAAATACTCATACATATGCTTTAGTCACACAGCAACAATAAAAATTTACAATTTTGTGCTATGGGCCAAGCATTTGTTAGGCTCCTGACATATATTATTTTGTTTAATCCTACAGCTTATTAGATAAATATCCTATTTTAAGCAAGGAAATGAGGCTCAGACAGAGAAAGTAACTAACCCAAGGCATAGGATTCAATAACAGAGTCCAAACTGTCTCCACTGTGAGATGCTTTCTTTCATTACTATGTAATAGATCTTCTAACAAAAGCATTTTTCAAAATTATAACTTCTAATAACTATATAATATTCCATCCAATGGAAAGACCCAAGCTTACTTTATTATGCCTCTACTCTTACACAGACAGATTACCAACTTTTTTATTTCTTCATTTTTTTGCATTTTTCCTTGTTTGTTTTGGTCTCTTGTCCTCTCTAGCCTCTTCCTTGCCCAGGCTTTGTTTACCTCCTTGCACAGTTGGGTGGACATAGCCTCCCACAGCTTCTAAATGTATGGCTTCAGTCAGGAGAGCAACCAGACTGCGCCTGGGACCTCAGTCCAAATCTGCAAAAAGGACCGAAAGCCCCAGACTGGGGTAGGTACCTGGTCTGACTCCCACTGCAACCATGTGGACTAGTGTGGGGAAAGGCAGTTCCTAGGAAAAGTGGGTGCTAATTCAACAAACAATGTGTTCGCCTCAGGAAACAATCCTAAGGAGTGCCTTTACTTGTGAAATCCAAGTACATCAAGTTTAGAGGTATTTCCTGTGCAGCTCAGTGGCCTTCTATAGTCTCCCTTACTCTAAATCCAACTGACTATAAAGTCCTAGCCATTTCATCTTCGGTATACCAAAACTGTTGTTGTTATAATAAAGCTACAGTAAATATTTTTCATCTCTTTTTACATTTGAATTACTTCTTTTGAATCAATTACTAGAAGTTAGTCTGCTATATAAAGAGTATAAAATATTTTTATACATTTAATGCAGCTCTCAAAGTAATATCCAAAACAGAAATTTATACTGCTTATTTTCACAGAAACTATGAATAGTATTAGGTGTTAAGATTAAAAATCCTTTTAAATTCATGTAATGGTTTTAACATGTTATCTCCCTGTTGCGCACATTTCTTTTGATATCTAATGACTATACGTTTTTCCTTATTTATGTAAACTTTTCAAAGGAATCTTATTAAATGAGTGAAGTTAATCGAATTTATTAAGTTATTTTGATAGTATCTATTATTAGCAAGTTTCTTACAGGAAGAAAACTACTAAAGCTCCTCTCCCCACTAAATCCTTCGTAATGCAGTGTTCAGGTTCACTTGCTCATTCTGTAGCAAGATCCAAGTTACGTGGTGCTACTCTGTGGATGTTACAGAGTTAAATGGCCAAGGAGCAATCCTTTGTAATTTTAAGGAGAGGAAAAGCAGCCAGTGAGAAAAGAACCACCAGACCACTAAGCTGATGTACCCAGTGGGGTGCGTATCGGACAGGACCCTCACTTTTACAACTTTCTGACTCTATGTACCAACAGTTTTCTCCCCACTTCTGGAATGGGGGAGGGAGGGACAGAGGGAAGGAGGAGATAAAAGGCAGAGAGGCCTGTATTTAACCCACAGGAACCCTGAAAAGGTAAAAAAGTTGAAAGGAACACAGAGCTAACAAACGGAAGGGGAAGGGAAGCAGCATAATGTGTTTCAGTCCCACCACAGAGAGACTCATGTTTACAAACTTAAAAAGGGATAATTCTGTATGCAGAACAGTAAGATCAGCTCAATATCACTACTGTGGAAGACATCCCATCTCTTTTCTCACTGACCTGTCCATTTCAGATTCAAAACATTATACGACACAGCAGGAATCTATCATAAAATTACACTTGGGATTCAAATAAAAAACCCAATCGCTAAATACTTTAGAAAGGTATCCACCCTTTAGGGAAAGAGAGTTGACATCTCCTTTCTACAAGAGGAAATGTAAAACACAGGTCTTAGTACAGGCCTATTAGCCCAGTAAAAGGAAAACCAAAAGTGGTGCTTTAGTGTGCAGTTAAAATATTCAGATTTTTAGTATTTATACTTTTAATACATAAAGCACTTTCCATGAAAGAGATATCTGGAAAAGCATTTTTATTTAGCATATTCAAAGGGCATACAGCAATTATAGCTTGTAAAAACGAAAAGCATTACAAGAAACATACCTATAACCCAACCAAGGCATATCTGTGCTCATTTTACATGCCCCCAACATATCTCATTTTCCCATATAAACATATAGAAAACCATAAATAGTAATTTCAAACCATTCATATTAATATTTCTAGTACTCTAAGCCTGTTTAATATGTCCTAATTCTCCAAAACATCTGACAAATACTATGATTCCAAAACCTACTAGTTCTCTACATTACTTTGTACTAATATAAGCAAGTAACAGTTAAGATGAAGCCCAAAATGTTACTCATATTAGTAACTAAATATTTTCTTCTAAATTCTTAGAAGGATCCTAACAATAGTTTATAGGTGTGCTTCAGTGACGCATCTGTCTTCCAGTTCTATCTCTACCCTAAAAGTGATTCTTATTCTTCTACGATCTTTAATATTAAATCATAACTCCCTGAAGACTATGAAGGGAACGCTGAGTTTTTAGCCTCTCCTCAAAAGTGATTCTGAGTTATCTTTATACATTGCTCAACAGAAAACACTCAAAATTGACATGTACCAAATTTTAGTATAAATCATGTTCAAGAGAAACAGTAGCACCTGCCTGTTTGAATGTCCTTCCAGAGAACCCAGGATTTAGAACTGTCTTCAAATATGATGAAGCAGCTCTGTTTCAATATGTTTATCTGAAATACAGAGGAATACTTGTGATTTCTTTTAAAATGAAAAACATGAAGCTAAACTGAAATTCAAGATTAAAAGTTTACTGCAAAAACAGCAAGCAGCAAAGATATATTAAGGTATCTTGCCTTTTTGATAGTTCCAAGATAAAACAAGCCATCTGACCATCTAGCTAGGACATCCTGACCCTCTTCAAATTTACATGCTGGCTTTTTGACTTTATGTCCATCCTGTAAAGACAGCTTGGTCAAGGATGTTGGGGTCTTTTGGTTTCGACGTAAAGGAGACCGCTTGTGGACCAGTGAATTACCTGCCCCTGTAGAGTCTCTGGTTAGGAAATAAAAGAGAAACATGTATACAATTAACTTACTTTTAGAGCTTATTTTATACCAATGATATACTGCATATATTAATTTAAAATTTTTATTTATTAAAAAATCTTAAATGGAGGGAAAATATAACAAGTACCTCAAAATCACAAATACTCTGCAGAAACAAAGAAGTTTAAAAACAAAATGATAGCAGTTCTCAATATTCAATCAGTGCCTATCTGAGGTGAGGTCCATTTTCAGCAACCACTCCAAGTTAACATATTAAGGGCAGCTATCATCAAAGTAACAGCTCTAAGTTGGAAGTAGGCAATCCATGGTCATGAGCAAAAAAATGCCTTGAATTTCATACCTGGGTTTAGATAAGTAAAAGAAACTTATGTAATTAAAAGAAGTTACATGGCACAATTTCATAAGCACTTGACAAAGAATAAAACTGATTATGCCACATGTAGTTAAAACACACTAACCAGTGACTTTGGGGTAACTGGGTATATTCAACTCACGGGAAGGGTAGTCACGACCTCCCTACAGGAAATCACTGCTGAATTGAGACTTCTTTATTGATGGTAATGTGTCACAGTCCCTTAAATATGCACTGAGGGTCTTTAAAATTAAAATTGTGGGGCCGCCCAAGTGGCGCATTGGTTAAGAGCTGGTTTTGGGATGCCAGTGGCCCTGGTTCGGATTCCACATATAAGGGCCAGTGACACTGCCCTCTACAGCTAACAACAGCTCCACCTGGAGCTGGGCTGTACAAGCCCCAGCGACGGTGTAGGCTGCAGCCCCTGCTGCAGTGGGCTGCCATAGGCTATAGTTGAGTGGCTGACAGCCAGCGTGAGCGGCTGGCAGCCAGCGTGAGCTGCCAATAGCCATGGTGAGCGACCATCCAGAGGCCGGAGACCAATCTGCCTCATCCGGGAAGAGCGCAATGACAATACCAACATGGGCCAGTGAAGCAACGACCTCTGCAACTAGGCTGAAAAACAAAAAGGCAGCAACTTGTCTGTTCCCCTCCCCCCAATTCCCCAATAAAATCTTAAAAAAAAAAAAAAGAATGGGTTTAAAAAATAAGTAAATAAATAAATAAAATTAAAATTGTGAATCACTAATTTCACAATCATATTTAAATGAGAACTATAAGATCATTTTACATTTTTCACACAAATGACTCCAAAATTACATACTCTAAAATAATATTACAACTTATATATTAGTTATTCTATAAACAGCATAGCATTCCACCATCAACTTTCTTAAAGGTAACAAACTAGTGTTTGTTTTGTTTCATTTTCCCAATTTAGACTATTATTTTTATTTTTTTTTAATTTTATTGGGGAATTGGGAAAGGGGAACAGCCAAGTTGTTCTCCTTCAATCTTAGTTGTGGAGGGCGAAGCTCAGCTCCCAAGTCCAGTCGCCATTTGGCGGCCGGCTGCAGCTCGGGGCTGCTCAGATCAAGGTGCCGTGTTCAATCTTAGCTGCAGGTTGGGCATAACTCTCCATCCCATGCGGGAGTCGGACCCGAAACCTTCTTGTTAGGAGCACATCCTCTCAACCAGCTAAGCCATCCTCCACCTGTTGGCAGCTCAGCAGCAGCTCAACTTGGGGACAGCTCAAAGCCCATGTGGGAATTGAACTGGCAACCCTGTTTCTCAGAGCTCGTACTCTTAACCAACTGAGCCACTTGGCAGGCAATGAACTATTTTTTACTAATTAAACATATAATATGTAAAACTAGATAAATAATAATTCAAAAATAGCATAAAGGTTAAGTAAAAATAAAACAAGTGAGAAAGAAAAATATGCTTCAATATCCAAGAATTAGGAATACCTATTTCAATAAGAATACACAAATTCTGGAAAATTACATCATAAGGTACAATATGAATGAAACATAAAGACATGCTAAGCAAAATAAGTGATGAAAGAACAAATATTGTGTAATTCCACTTATATGATTTAACTATAGGGGTCAAATTCAGAGACACAGAGAATAGAATGATGGTTGCCAGGAGCTGAAAGGAGGGAGGTTGTGGGAGTTAGTGTTTAAAGAGATTCAGTTTGAAAGATATACATTTTAATAATATCTGGTATCTCCCCAAATTCCCAAAATTTACTAAAAACATTATCTACACATTCAAGAAGATCAACAAACTCAAGTAGGATAAATTCAAAGACATCTATACCCAGAAACACAATACTAAAAATGCTAAAAGACAAAGAAAAAAATCTTGAAAGCAGCAAAAAAAATTATTCATCACGTACAAGGAAATCCTGTAACATTAACTTCTCATCAGAAACTATGAAGGCCAGAAGGCAGTGTGATAACATAATTCAAAGTGTTGAAAGAGAAAACTGTCAACCAAGAAACTTATATCCAGTAAAACTGTCTTTCAAAAATGAAGGTGAAATAAAGACACTCCCAGATAAACAAACAGAGAGAATTTGTTGCTAGCAGAGCACCTTACAAGAAATACTAAAGGAAGTTTTTAAGACTGAAAGTAAGTAAGTCAAGGTGAAAATTCAAATACACACACACACACGAAAATAAAAAACACTGATAAAGGTAATTACAAAATACAGTATAAATGCTTATTTCCTCTAATGTATGTATATATAACAGTATGTATGTAATTGTACCATTAAGCCTATTAACATATAGAAATGTAATATATTTGATAATAATAGCACAAAAGAGGTAGTGGGAACAAAACTATATTAAAGAAATGACACCAGAAGGTAACTTCAACTCGTAGGAATAAATGAAGAAAACCAAGAATGGTAAATAAGAAACTAAATATAAGTGAAGTGAGTATGTCACTTCAAAAAAATATCTGCCACAGACCCAAGTTAGTCACTGTTTCAAGTAAAAATGGTGTTCCATAAAAAAGCTGCCAGTTCAGCTGGCAACTCAATGACATAAATACCTTATGTATACTTCTTATTTCATCACACACATTAAAAACCTAAACTCTAAGTTAAGCATTATTGAAAATAATTTTTACTGTTTCGTCAAGAATGTTCTTAAGTGAAATAAGATTTGTGTGTGTGTGCATGTGTGTGTGTTTTTACTGTGAGTGCTCAACAATGAAGAATACTAAGCTACAGTTTAATGCCACTGCCTTGTTTCATGCTAAAGACAGCGCAGTTTGACCAAACATTGTTTTTACACCAACTGTACAAATGCCAACACAGTGGTAAAGGCAAGAAATATCTTAGTATTATCATGAAAATAGTTTTGACCCTGAAAAGAAACTGAGAACAAACGATTTAAATAAAGGAACATATATTGCCATTTATTATCGCCATGGTCAGCTCTGTGGAAAAGGCAACTTTAGTACTATGATTAGAGGGGTTAAAAGGTATAACAGTCTGATGAGTGCAAGAGGTAAGTAAAAATGGAGGATGAATCACTACAATGAATTTCATTGGCAGAAATGCTCAATACCAGGCTGAGAACCTTTTTTCTCCAGACACTGACACAATTTAATGATTTCAAAATCACGGTATAAAAATGACTCCATCAGCAAGCACCTTTCTAAAAAGCTATAAATCCAGTGGTCACTTGAGGGATTTTTCTTCCCTTAAGTTGAAGAAACTAACCAAAGCCTGAGAGACATAATTAATTATGGGTGAGAAATGACCGCAACAGAATGTCGGGGTGACTACCAGGACCTAAATGTTCCAATTCTAGAGGGGAAGGTGTATAAAAATCAAAACTGCAAACATTTCCAGATAGGCTCATATGGTCTACTACTGCTTCAGCAAATTCTCTTTTTTATGATGGAAAGATCTGTGTCCATGTTACTCTCCACTGTATTACTCTCATTGTACAACATGTCCTTACATCGTAAGATCTCAAACACTTTACCTTTCCATCTCCTAGGGGTTTTGCCCTGAACATCCAAATACTTCTGGCATGTTGTGTTTCAATGATGCCTAATCTATTAATAGTTACCCTTGACTCCTTAGGCCCACTCCTACCACCAACTCCTTCTTCTTTTGCCTCTATGCACAGCCAAACCATTGGGGGAAAGTTACTGAAGGCATACTATATGCTCAACACTACATTCAGCATTCTGCATATTTACTCATTCACAAATCATTTTTAAGCCCCTACAATGAGCCATTTACTGTGGCAGAGGAACAAAGATAAATTAACTCAGAACAAAGCTAGAGAGACATTTTTATAGATGACCATTTCACAGATCCTTTTTTACATAAAAAAAACCTGTAACTGTTAGAAGACAGACAATATAATTTGATGAAGGTTATACAGTTATAGACCAGAGCCAGCCTTCAATAAATCTTTCTACTGACATCTTTCCATTAGCATTCAACTATGCTTAAAATTTTTCAAGAATTTGTAGGGAAAAGAGGACAACTAAAATTCCCTTGATTCCTTGTGTTCGTATTTCTCTCCTCCCATTCACAGCCAAATTTCTGGGGCAAAGTTATATACACTTAACTGTCTCTACTCATACAGTCTTGCCCATTGAGTCTTCAGCCCATTGCAACACATACCATCTTTCCCCAACCAAACACTCCACCAAACACAGGAAATGTGTCTTATGCTTATTCACAGATGTGTCCTCAATACTCTGCATATGGCATGGTATATAAAAGTCAGAAAGTTTTGGGGCCGGCCGAGTGGCACGGTGGTTAAGTGCTGGCTTGGGAAGCCAGCGGCCCTGGTTCAGGTCCCACATGTGAGGGCCAGTGACCCTGCCCTCAAAAATAATAATAATAATAATAATTTAAAAATAAATAAAAGTCAGAAAGATTACATGGAATTTATAAAGTTCAATTCAAGAAAAATCTGTGCTTAAACAGTTAAATTTCTTCTAAAAATAACTATACACAAATAACCTCAGTTTTGCCAGGTAAACAAGATTCCAATTCACATTCTAAGGCAAATACACACCAATTCTTTATGCATATAAACATGAAGAACAAAAATCAAATATAAAACTGTACTAATAAACAGATATTTGTAGAAGTATTATCCTGTTTTAAAATTCCTCTGCCCAAAGAAATTTTACAGAAAACAAAGCAAGAAAGAAAAGGGTAAATGACCCATAATACCATAACTCTAAGGTCACTTCCTGCATTGATGTCACTGATTACTTCCCTCCTCTCTAGAATGTGACTTTTATTAGAAGCCAAATTAATTTTACTAATATTAGAATTTATGATTTCCTTTCTGATTGCAAAAGTAAACATGCAGATGATAAAATAAATAAATAATATAGAAAGTCAAATGTGAAGATCTGCCATACTACCTCCTTCCACAAAATAAAACTGTTAATCTGATTTTTCTTATGTATATATAGATAACTCATATAAAAGTTTTAACAAAATACATTATATACTGTTCTGTAAGTTTTCTCATATAACAATGTGTCTTTGACAATGTAATATCTATCTGTGTAAGTATAAAAGTATATAAGGTAATCTTATCAGCTGCTAGGCTACTTTCCAACTGTTACCCAACTGAAGAACATTTAGGACATTTCCAATGTTTTACTATCAGAAACAATGATATAAAGTTCATCTGTTTGCATTTTATTTTTAAATGTTACAATTACTATATAGAATAAATTCATAAAGAATAACTACTGTATCAAAGAATATGTACATTCTTCCTTTTTATTGTTAAAAATTACAAATACATAGATAAGTAGACAAAATAAGTATAATAGACCATCAGGTATTCAGCAAACAGCTTCAATTATCAACTTATGGCCAAAATTGTTTCACTTAAACACCCCATTTCCCCCAACCCATATTATGTATATCTTTTAATCTGGTATTGTCAAGTGAATCTCCAAAAGATACCAATTAACACTCTCACTAACAATATCAGAGTAGTACTTGATGCCCCAGACCTTCAACAACAGGGAGTATTATTTTTTTGCTATTTGCCACACCACACCGCATGCACACGCACGATTCTATCTATATTTCCATTATTAGAGCAGCAGCTTTTTCATAGATGTATTCCCTACTCTGCTGTTGGGTTATGTAAGATGCTCCCTGCTCCTCCCAACACCCATTAAACTTCCAGTTCATACCTTTTCATTTTATAGGATGTTAAGAACATTTACAATAGTCTTGCTTCTCCCAATGGAGTTGAGGCAAGTTAAATTTCAATGTATTTGGCAGATAATCTTTAGCATATAAGATCAATGACATTCCAATTAATTCCAGCAGGATATTGAGATCAAATATTTTACAAAATTAATAAGAAAAACTAAAAGTCCATAAAATAGCAAAGTCAACTTTTAAAAGGAAAAACAAAGAAAAGACTTACCCTACCACACACTGTGACATATTTCAGAGAAAAACTGTTACAGAAAAAAAGGAATAAACAATAAAACCAATGTAACAGAATAGGTTATCTCCAAAACAAATTCATTTATGGGAAGTTGACAAATGATGAAAGAGACACCACAAATCAGTACAGAAAGGATGTATTATTTAGTAAATAGTATTTGGAAAACTGGCTCACTTAAATGGAGAAGAAACTGTATCCCTAATTCACAATACACATACACATAAAAATGAACTCCACATGGATTAAAGACATAAGAGTAACCCTGGAATCTAAGTAGAAAATGTAGTATATTGTTGTGACCTTAGAAATGGAGAATACATTCAAAATGGAAAGATTTTGCAAATGTATTGATGAAAACAGGAGAGGGCCGGCCAAGTGGCTCAGTTGTTGAAGAGCATGAGTTCTGAGCAAGATAGTCGTGGGTTTGATTCCCACATGGGCCAGTGAGCTGCGCCCAAGGTGAGCTGCCAACATGGCTGAGCTGGTAAGCACATGCTCCTAACAAGGTTACCAGTTCAACTCCCGCATGGGATGGTGGCTGCAACTAATTGAACATAGCACTTTGAGCTGAGCGGGGTGACTGGACTTGGAGCTGAGCTAGCTGTGCCCTCCACAACTAAGATTGAAGAACAACAACTTGGCTGATACTCTTCCCCAATTCCCCAACAAAATTCTTTAAAAAAGAAAAAAAAAGGGCCAGCCGAGTGGCCCATTGGTTAAGAGCTGGCTTGGGACACCAGCGGCCCCGGTTCAGATCCCACATGAGGGCCAGTGACACTGCCCTCTACAGCTAAGATGGTGAACAACAGCTCCACCTGGAGCTGTGAGTCGCCAGGGAGGGCATAGGCTGCAGCTCCTGCTGCAGTGGGCTGCCTTAGGCTACAGTGAGCAGCCAGCAACTGGTGTGTGAGCTGCCAAGAGCCGCTGTGAGCGACCGATCTGCCTCACCCGAGAAGAGTGCAATGATGATACCAACATGGGCCAGTGAAGCAATGTCCTCCACAACTAGACTGAAGAACAAAAAGACAGCAACTTGTCTATTCCCCTTCCCTGGTTCCCCAAAGCTGTTCCCCTCTCCAAATACCCCAATAAAATCTTTAAAAAAAAAGAAAAGAAAAAGAAAACAGCAGAAAAAAATTTATAGCACAATATAATCAATTATGCAACTGAAAACATGCATATATAACATCATATATTATACAAGAACACACATATATGCTATGCAGGCTGTATATTAAATATATTCAAGTGGGTATGTTAGGATGATTAGAAAATTAAAGCAGAAAACGACATATCCTTATCACAGACGGGATGATGTACTTTTTCCAATGTTACTAAGATCTGACTCAGTATATCCACTCCTCATAGCACACAATCCAGGGGCAGAGCAGAATAGCAATTCACATTTCAAGGATAGTCATTACTACTATCACTACTTGCTATATACTTTTACTATTTGACAACACACATATACAGACTATTTCTATCAATAATGCCATTATTATTAGAGAAGTATTTTTTCATCTCTGCTACTGATATCCATCTTGAAAGAGATAGTGTGAACAAAGAAGGTTCCTCCCTTGAACCTAAGTGGAAACCATGGGCTTGAGCCACTTTTTCCTTCTTGGTTTACTACTCCCACAAGAAATAAAACCCGGGCTGAAGAACTTGGGAACTGGATGCTTAATTCAAATAGTATGGCATTTTTCTTCCCCAGATTCCACAATATATACTCCCAGCGAACAAGGAAACTACCTGACTATTACTTGTGAGACCATGGACAGTTTATTTCAGAACAATTTTCTTTTTTTTTAAGTTACATTTTTTTTTTTAAAGATTTTATTGGGGAATTGGGGGAGGGGAACAGCGTTGGGGAATCCGGGAAGGAGAACAGACAAGTTGCTGTCTTTTTGTTCTTCAGTCTAGTTGCGGAGGACGTTGCTTCACTGGCCCATGCTGGTATCGTCATTGCGCTCTTCCCGGATGAGGCAGATCAGTGGCAGGCCTCTGGATGGTCACTCACCGCGGCTACTGGCAGCTCATGCTGGCTGCCGGCCGCTCACGCTGGCTGCTGGCCAACACCATCGCAAGGGCTCACAGCCCAGCTCCAGGTGGAGCTGTTGTTAACTGTAGAGGGCAGTGTCATTGGCCCTCATATGTGGGATCCGAACCGGGGCTGCTGGCGTCCCAAATCAGTTCTTAACCAATGCGCCACTCGGCCGGCCCTATTTCAGAACAATTTCATATTTCATGTGTGAGATAATCTCTGAGGACTACTATCAGGCTAATATTAAAACAAATATTGGTTAAGAATTTGACATAGTATAATTTCTCAATAAGTGGCAGAAGAAATACCAAGAAATTCGATTCGGGGGCCGGCCCAGTGGCTTTTGGTAAAAGCGCAAGCTCTGAACAACAGGGCTGCTGGTTCAATTCCCACATGCGCCAGTAAGCTGCACCCTCTCCAGCTAAGATGGCGAACAGCTCGACCTGGAGCTGGGCTGCAGTGAGTCGCCAGTGAAGGTATAGGCTGCAGTGGGCTGCCAAGGGCTGCCGTGAGCCTATCTGCCTCAGCAGGGAAGAGCACAATGATCACAATACCAACATGGGCCAGTGAAGCCACATCCTCCACAACTAGACTGAAGAACAAAAGGACAGCAACTTGTCTGTTCCCCTTCCCCGATTCCCCAACGCTGTTCCCCTCCCCCAATTCCCCAATAAAATCCTTAAAAAAAAAAAGAAATTTGATTCACTTTCAGGTTAATTATTTCTCCTTCAAGACAGTCAAGATCCCTACCTTCAGAGTCTAAGAATTTGGTAAGGAAGACTCAGCTAGATCTTCCTGCTTAAGGTTCATTTCCTGATTCAGGTCCATCCACCAAGTTCAGGTTATATCTCTCTTGGTTTGCTATGTTTCTCCCACAATTATAGTTTTCACACTGTGCTCCATTTTTCTACTTGTCTTTATCTACTCCCCACCCTCTAGTTTGTACTCTGAGGGGGAGGAGGGGAAGGCTGTCTCATTTTGTTTACCATTACTTTCCCCATACCTAGCACAGTGCCCAGAATGTAGCAGGAACACAAAAATCAATAAATCACCAGCAGTTCATTTAATTCAACAGAGACAGTAAGAGCCAAATTCCACTACCCCAACACAGAATCCTCCTCCCAACAATAACTTTCATCCCTCTACTGTGCTGCTGAGCGTTTCTCTCAACTTCTCTGATAACCCCAGTCAGTCACGACAGATCCATCACAACCACGTCTCTATCCCTGCCACTATTCTTCAGCCCACAAAGTACCATTTGGCAGGAAAGGAAGGAAAATCTAGTCCCACTTTGCAATGCCACCTCCCACTGGAGCACTCCCCTTCCTCTGAGGCACCCCTAATCCACAAAACCAAAAGACTATGCAACAGCAAGAAAAGCCCAGCAGTGCTAAGAAAGGGAAGAAAACACCTGCTCTGCTGCTATCCTAACCCCCAAGCATCACAGGTCCTGACCATCTCATCTCTTAAAAAGCAAAAACTGCCACCTATCCCAGGCTCTTTCCCACAATTTCTTCCCTTTCCTGGGAAAAGGAGCACATGTGTGGGTGAATCACATGTGAAGGATATAATGTAACCCAACAATGGTGCCACTTTTGGTGGGACTTCTAATATGATCAAATTCATGAGGCCAAACAGAGCCAAAGTGAGGCCCAGCTACAAGGGAAGCAGAGGCAATCTTCTGAAGGTTGGCCCTGCGTTCAAGCTATAAGGAAGGAATTCTCTTTTATCTCTTGAGGCAGGTCTAGTACAATGAAGCCTGAGACTGTCTGCCTTCTTTCTGGCTGAGGTTTCCTTGAAAGTGGAATATCAGAGGGAACCAGGGTCAGACCTAGAGGATAGAAGGCATCAAGCAGGCAGCTTACTGGCTGGCTCTCCTCTAGTCGCTAGTTTTAGAAACAATAAAAATATAATGCATACTTTTATTAAATCAAGTAGTATAGGAGAGGATTAAAATGAAATGCGATAGTTCCCCACCCATCCTTTCTCACATCCCAGTCCTGCTCTCCAGAGACTAATGTTTTAACTCTTTCAGCTATTCTGGGAGGTACTGCCGTATTTTTAAATAATGGGCTTACATTTCTCTTCTTTAACTGATCAATTTCAGACCTGACATCATAAAAACTGTTAATCAACTCCCATCTTCTATAAATCTTTTTGGACTATTTTCATTAAATCAATAAAGTATTTTATTTAAAACTGTAAATATTAATCACTGCAAAATTATTAATGGAAAAATCTTATTAAACATTTTTTTCTTATTCACTTTTAATTTTTCCCAGATTGTTTAATGTATCCCTTTATTGCCTCCTTGTTTCAATTTGTCAAGGATAATTTCAAACCTTTCTTTTTTCCACAGGTAATTCTTCCTTCTAGAGTCCAATCTGGATTGATTACCCTCCATGCCTTGTAATCTTTGAAGTTTCTCTTATCACTCTGCATTCTGGATCACATATTCTTTTGCTGGAACAGGGGCTTATAATAAAAGGAAGTGTGCACATAAATATTCCAAGCCTTGATGTATGTAAAACTATTTTAATCCTATCCTCACAACTGACTGATAGCTTCCTGGATATAGAATTTTATATTAATATTAAAAACAATTTTCCCTCAGAAGTTTGATGGTATTCCTATATTGCATTCAGCACTTGGTACTGATGCTGAAAAGGACTGCTCCTCTTTGGTAGGTTACTGCATTGTTTTTCCATCAGGAAGTTTTTAGGATCTCCCTTTATCCTTGATGTCTTCAAATTTCATAAGGATGTGTCTAGTTGGAAAGTTTTCTTTCAATCATACTTGTTCAGCTCTCAATAAACTGGTTCCTTTGTCTATTTCTTCAGGAATTATTTCTTCTGTTTATCTTGGGCTCTCGTTTCATGTACCAGGCTTTCCTCAACTATTTAGTAATCCTTAGCTGTCCATCGATATTTAAAATTAAGGTTATAAGAATTTGCATGGGAACTCTCGCTGTGAATATATATATATATATATATATATATATTTAGCTGAGCCATCCTGCTACTTGTTGGTAGCTTAGCGGCAGCTCAGCTCGGGCTGGGCATCAAACTGCTGTTGCTCAGAGCTCAGCTCGCAGTCTAGAGCGAGCTCAACCAACTGAGCCACTCTGCTGGCCTTAAATGGGAACTCTCTATATGTGATGCAGGAATTAGAGAGTGATGAGCTCAGCCTTAAGGTAATTAGGTGAGAAGGCAACACTTAGGCGGAAGACCTCCAAATACCAAAATATGAAGTTCTCAGGACCGGCCAAGTAGTGTGGTGGTTAAGCACTGGCTTGGGAAGCCAGCGGCCCCGCTTCGGGTCCCACATATGAGGACCAGTGACACTGCCCTCAAAAAAAAAGAAAATATGAAGGTCTCTCTCCGGAAACTTATCAATGTA
The DNA here is from genome assembly GCA_033961575.1 of Aselliscus stoliczkanus. NCBI lineage: Eukaryota > Metazoa > Chordata > Mammalia > Chiroptera > Hipposideridae > Aselliscus > Aselliscus stoliczkanus. The sequence continues at coordinate 109,719,654 of CM066730.1, forward strand.
TGAAGCCCCTCCACATTCTTTACCCGAAGGACCAGACAACTAGGTATGGACAGGTAGTGTCTAGCTATTTAAGATTCAAACATCTCACTCCTACCACCTATATATGTTATTCTCTCACCTTGCTGGGACCCTTAGTCAGGGTGGCTACTAGTGGCTCGGACTCAGCAGATACCTTATTCCCAAATCTGGGCAACACTGAGAAGAAATTAATTCATTAGAGCACAAGTTTAATTTCAAAACCATTGTAGTGGGTGATAAGTATTAGGTACACTACAAATAAGTTATATTACAAATCACAGGGCCAGCCAAGTGGCACATTGGTTAAGAGCTGGCTCGGGATGCCAGCTCTGAGCAGCAGGGCCCTGGTTCGGATCCCACATGAGGGCCAGTGACACTGCCCTCTACAGCTAAGATGGTGAACAACAGGTCCACCTGGAGCTGGGCTGCTGTGAGTCCCTGGGATGACATAGCTGCAGCCCCTGCTGCAGTGGGCTGCCATAGGCTACAGTGAGTGGCCGGCAGCCAGCGTGAGCAGCCGGCAGCCAATGTGAGCTGCCAAGAGCCGCTGTGAGCAGCCGTCCAGAGGCTGGTGACCAATATGCCTCATCCGGGAAGAGAGTAATGATGATACCAACATGGGCCAGTGAAGCAACGTCCTCCACAACTAGACTGAAGAACAATAGGACAGCAACTTGTCTGTTCCCCTTCCCGAATCCCCAACGCTGTTCCCCTCCCCGAATTCCCCAATAAAATCCAAATAAATAAATAAATAAAATTACAGATTGACTGACTTGGACTCCTAACTTCCATTTATAATGGTTTATATACGCAAAAAATGCAGCCTAACTATAAATAACTACAATACACACTTTTGTCTCCCAAGCTAACTGCTTCTAGATGAAAACTGTTATCTCAAAATAAATATTAATTAACCAGAACATTTTAGCCAACAAAACAGTCCATTACCTGAACCATTTTGAATAAGAGTCCAACAAAAGTTAAGTAAAGCATCATGATTTTATTTAAACATAGTCTATGGCTATCATCATTCAACAAGTATTTACTGAATGCCTGCTATGTGCCAGGTACTATGCTGAGTGTGAGGAGAAACAAATACCGATGGATAAATACACAACACCAACGAACTACAGCTTAAGTGGGCAAATAAATATCCATGTTGCTAGCACACAAAAATTATATGTAGTATAATTCCTCGAAAAAATAGATACAGGGCTGCCGGGTGGCTCAGTTGGTTACAGCACGAGCTCTGAGCAACAGGGTTGCCAGTTCAATTCCCATATGGGCCAGTGAGCTGTGCCCTCAGCAACTAAACTGAAAACAGCAACTTGAGCTGAGCTACCAGTGGGCAGCCGGATGGTTCAGTTGGTTAGAGCACGTGCTCTTAACAAAAAAGCTGCAGGTTCGACTCCCACATGGGATGGTGGGCTGTGCCCCTGGCAACTAGACTGACAATGGCAACTGGACTTGGAGATGAGCTGCACCCTCCACAACGAAGACTGAGGAACACCAACTTGACTTGGAGCTGATGGGTCCTGGGAAAAACACACTGTTCCCCAATAATGTTAAAAAATAAATAAATAAATAAATACAAAAAGAAAATACTTTCTAACCTATCCAGGAGCAAGAGGCAGACAGGGTCAGTCAAGACTTCATGAACACTCAGCTTCTAACCTGAAGGATGAGTAGTAGTTTCCCAGACTAACTTTAGAGAGAGCTTCATAAACCGAGGGAACTTATGCAAAGGCACAAAAGTCCCAAGACAACACACACTTTTCTAAGAACAAAACTTCAGTATAGTTACAACTCAAAATACAATAGAGAGAAAATGGTAAGGATAACACTGGACAAATGAATAACGTCCAAGCTATAAAAGCTCCAAGTAGAGGCCCTGCCTCTCTTTCTAATTCCCTGCTTATATCCCCCTACCTAGCACACAATAGGTTCTCGGCGCTGGCTAAATGAATAAACAAACATGCAAATAAATATTATGCAAAAGAGAGAAAGAACAGAGGCTTTTAATAAGTCTGTGATAACCTATGAAGAAGAAAAAAACCCACCTGAATTAGGGCCATGAAGAAGTTGTAGTGGATAAAAAAGCACTGGGCAGTAGGGCTTTGAGCAACCTAATTCACAGACTTTACATTTCTCAAGTGTTTTCTTTCTTTTCTTTTCTTTTTTAAATATAATCATGGCGTTTCTCTTATATTAAGAAATAATTTTAAAACAGAATGAACAGGTATTAAGGATTAACTTGATGTTGTACACCTGAAATTAATATAATGTTACATGTCAATTATCCCTCAAAAAAAAATACATTAGTAGATGTGGAGTCACACAGGAATTAAACTGAGGAAAGTCTTAGGTGTCATTTTTATTTCACCAGTTGGAGTAAGCTTTCAATTAGTAAAAATAAGCACAGATCCAGGAGGGAAGAAGAAAGAATAAAAGTTAATAAAGTTCTATCTTATGGTGAAGAAGGGAAAAAAGGAAAATAAACCCAAGGGAAAAAAAAATTATTGAAAGAAAAAATATATATATAATAGAGAGCACCAAAAATTGGTCCTTCGAAAACACTGATTAAACTGGCAAACATCTGGGGGAAGATTAATCAGGAAATCTGGGAAGCAATTGAAAAGATGCACAGCTCAGAAAAAATATCAGGTCTGAAAGTAAAGATCTGAAAGCCACGAAAATGTTGATTGTATATGGAGCTTGTAAAGAAATGAGTTGAGAAACGGGATGAAGATTTTACTGTATTAAAACAGCAAAGTAAATATTTCTGTGCTCCTCCTGACCCTAAAACAAGGACAAAAAAAATTTAAACACACACTATCTTCACTCATTCTACAGTACATGCAAAACTCCAAACCACAATATACGAAAACAGAAAACAGATTAAAGAATAATAAACAAGGGTAAAATCAGGAAGATGATTACACTTAAGTGGCCAGCAGAAAAAAATAAGAAACAAATCCATTTGTCCCACAGAACCCCAAAAAACTGAAGCACTGGTGGCACCAAACTCAAAAGCAGAGGTCAGGTGGGGGCACGAAGAATGGAGTAATATGCGGAAATCTGTAGAAAAGGACAGTTGGTCTGCCAACTCACATTTCCATCAGAAGATGGAAACTTACCCTTTTAAGGAACTGAATCAAGGGAAACACAAAGCACGGAAAGGGGAATAGGTAAAGTGCCTACTGAAAATAGGGTACGTTTTCTTTATAAATATACTCAAGACAATAAATGAAAAAGAAATAAATTTTTTAAATCATCACTTCGCAACACCTAATAACTGAATCTATGCATTGAGTATCAATGGCTCCTAACAGCACAAGAGAAAACAACCAGACTTGAGAACACACCACCATACCTATGAAGTAGTCTTGCCAAAAAAAAAGCAAACCTGAATCTGAGAAGCCAGTAGGTCTAGCCACCAACTTATAGAAAATGCACAGAAATAATGTTCAACTGCACAATGAGGATGTAATCAGCAAAACCCAGGCCGAGAAATCTACCATGTCAAACGACCTGGTTTTTTCCCACAAACTGCATACACACAAAAAAAGAGGTAAGATGCAAGTGGAAATCTGTAAAGGAAAAAGATTTAAAACATGTTTTCAAATTTGCAAAATTAAACTATAATCTATAAGATGTACAGTTGTATAATAAGATTATAAAGAACAAAAGTAACCATAAAAGTCAGAATTACCTTTAGGGGAACAGAAGGGTTGAAATTTGGGTTTCTGGGTTGGCTGGCAATGTTCTATTTCTTGACCTGGGTTAGTTACAAAAGCTCTCATAATAATATATTAACTTATAAATTTATTTTATGCAGTCTATGTCTAGAGTTTGTCTTACCCCTAAAAAGGTCTTCTTAAAACACTAATATACTCAGAAATCTGAGAAAATATTGCATCCGTGAAGATACTATACCAAAGAGAATAATAAGTACTAAAAAATAAAATTACAGCCAAAAAAAAAAAATCAACAGAATATAAATAAAACATAAATAAAAAATAGGTAAGAGCAATCTAAGAAATCTAACATGTGATTAGTAAAAGTACATACAATAAAGAGTAAACAAAAAAGGTAGGGAGAAAATTTAAGAAAAAGTAAAAGAAAACATCCCAGAACTAAAGAACAGAAGTTGTCAGTTTGTAAAGGCCAACTGTCCAGCAAATTGAATGAAAAAGACCCATGCCATGGAAATCAAAATGGTTAGAAAGAAAGAAAAAGGCAACTTACAAAGGACTGAGAATAGTAATGACATTGTTACAGGAGTATCAGAAGTTAGAAGACAGCGGTTGGCAAGGTGGCTTAGTTAGAGCACGAGCTCTGAGCAACAGGGTTGCAGGTTCGATTCCCACGTGGGCCAGTGAGCTGCCAACAGGTGGCTGCATCATTGAGCTGGTGAGAGCACATGATTTTTAACAACAAAGTTGCCGCTTCCTGCATGGGATGCTGGGTTGCACCCCGGCCCAGGCCTTCCCCACTGACTAGATTAAAAGCGGCGACTGCACTTGGGAATTGCGTGTGCACCCTCCACAGCTAAAACTGAGGGACAACAACTTGACTTGGAGCTGATGGGTCCTGGAAAAACACAATGTTCCCCTCCCCCAATTCCCCCATAAAATCTTAAAAAAAAAAAAAAAAGTCAGAAGACAATTCTGAGTGAAAAATAAGTTGAGTAAAAATCAACTTTAAAACCAACCAAATTATCATTCAAGACTGAGGGTAAAATAAATACATTTTCAGGCATATAAAGGCTATGAAGATTTATCACCCACACTTTCTTTGGGTCTGATTAGAAGATACCAAAAGGAGGGAGCAAATAAAATAAAAGGCAGACATGGAATGCAAGGGAATCAACACAGCACAAAGGGAATTGGTAAAGCAATACCCAAGAGAACATCTGTGCAGTAAATCAGGGGAGCAGCAAGTCCAGATTAGAAAAGACCTCTAGAAGAGCTCTAGGACAGTATCTCTATTTAAAAAAAAAAAATGTAACTGATAAATCAAATGGCAAACTGACAGTGAAAAACTACAATGCAAAACATTTTACAAAACAGGAAAGGTGTGAAGATATCAATGTTCAAAGAAAACTAAGCAAATTTTATTTATTTTTTAAAGATTTTATTGGGGAATTGAGGGAGGGGAACAGCACTGTGGAATCAGGGAAGGGGAACAGACAAGTTGCTGTCTTTTTGTTCTTCAGTCTAGTTGTGAAGGACGTTGCTTCACTGGCCCAGGTTGGTATCATCATTGCACTCTTCCCAGGTGAGGCAGTCAATCGCCGGTCATCGGACGACCGCTCACAGCAGCTCATGGCAGCTAACACCGGCTGCCAGCCGATCACGGTAACTCACTGCAGCCCATTGTAGCAGGGGCTGCAGCCTATGCCATAGGCAGTGACATATGGGAGCCCAGCTCCATCTTAGCTGTAGACGTCACAGCATTACTGGCCTTCATGTGGGATCCGAACTGGGGCTCTGCTGCTCAGAGTTGGCGCCCCAAGCCAGCTCCTAACCAATACACCATTCAGCCGGCCCAGCAAATTTTATTTTTTAATGAGTCAATTTTTAAACCCAATTGTATAAGACATGTAATACTAGAAATAACAGTGAAAAATAGCTAACAAATATTCAACACTGTTGAAAGTACAGTAATACCTTGGCTTGCGAGAATAATTTGTTCCAGAAACAAACTACTCGTATTTTAAGACATCGCTCGTTTACCATGTTAAAATGTATTAGAAATGTTTGCTCGTCTTGCGGAACACTTGCAAACCACGTTACTCGCAATCCAAGGTTTTGCTGTACTTTGCATAGAGTATTAACTCATTTAACCCTTAACTTTGACATTATCATATTCTATGCGGTTCATATGTACATTTTTAAATAAACAAAGGAAAACGGTTTGAAATTTTTATATAAGCATATTGAAAGAATGAGAGAAGGGACTATGGGAGAAAGTCCTCACCTAACATTATAAGAAAAAAATGTCTAAAATTGATGAATCAAGACACAGCAATGTTTTATTCAGAAATATATAAGAAAAAACAGCTAAGAGTTAAAAGTAGTTGCCTCTAACAAGGATGATGGGAACAGATTAAGACACTGCATCTTTTAGTTAAAGGTGTTTTTTTTTAATTTTATAACTACTTCATCCTTGATAAATATTAAAAATTAAGTTTCAAAAGATAGAAAACAAAAAAAGGAAAGACAAACCCTTGGTAACATCGACATCCATAGCAGTGTTTCCCAAAGGGTACCTTGTAGAACAACAGTTCTACAAAATATTAATAGCTGCTACATGAAAAAAGGGCTCTAATACCTAAACTGGGGCGGGGGGGCACGCTTTTTCACAGAATGATTACCTTTGAGCCTTTAATAGATTAAAATACACTTTATAATTTTTCCCTAACATTAGACCACAGGACCTACACACTCCCTCCCTTTGAATCAGTTTGAGAAACTATTGTTTTAAGACAGTGGTTCTCAAATGTAATTGGACACCAGTACAAAGTAAGAAAAGCAAGGGCAATATATTGAGCTTTTAATTAATCAAAGACCATTCCATATTTTGAGAACATATCCTTTGTACATTCTTAGACTTAAAATCTTTTATAAGATGGTGAACAATGGCAATTTTTAATAACATTCTTATTTCCCAAAATAAAAAGGTGGCAAGCACAGGTCAACATACTACCCCCATTCCACCAAAAAAGCTAGCGGTTTGTGGAAGTCAAATCTGGGAATCTTTGGAAAACTCGTATTCGAATGATGCACAAAAGAATCCTCTTAGGAGAGACAGTACAGAAATATAGACAATGCAGAAAAAAGAATATCATAAAGGACAAGGCAACTAAAAAAAAGGACAAAGGAGTATATCAGATATCCCTGATGAGTAATAAAAACTGCTCATCGAAGTTAACAACCCCAAAGTCACCTATGACCCCTGGGTTCAAACGCCAGAGCACATGGGGTTTAGAACTGAAGGCTAACATTGGGTTTAGCTCCCTCTTTCTACAAGTTTAGCTCTTCAAGATGAAACAAGGTTTTGGTGTGGGAAAAATTTGAGCATTAATACAAGCTACTGGTTACATGGATGGCGAAGTTGTTGAAGTAGAGAAAAAATAACCATAAATATTCACATTCTAACAAAGTTACTCTTATTTTCATACACTGATGATTAATTCTGAATCTGTGTAAAACATATTAAAAGCAAAATCAAACTATTTTCCAGAAATTTATGACCTAAATAACTCCATGTAAACAAATGGAATTTGCATTTCAAATTAAAATATTCTGCTCATCACTAGATCTCTAAAACTCATAGTGTCTGTACAAAGTAGGTATTTAATAATTATCTCCTGAATAAATTAGTGAAAGCCTATACTTACCAATACACATATCAGTGAATAAATCCTACTATCTATCTATGAATGCATAGAGTCTACCACACATTTTTGTTCATGTCCCAAATTTGTTCATGTATTTAAATGTAGAATTAAAAAGCCAAAAACTCTTCTCAAATCGTACTTAATTTTACCTTTTATTTTAAGACTGAAATTAAAAGCAGAACCAAATTCGCCACCCCCACCTCAAGTTCAGCCTGAACCCTTTAGAATTAAAAATAGCTTAGCCACCTAACAGGTCAGGCAATGACAGCGGTGTCTGCAATTTTAGTGAGGGTGGCTTTGGTTCTTTTCATGAAATTACAGAAAATATGTTTAAATACCTGAAAATTTAGCATATAGTTTCATAGAACATTTTTAGGAACTATAAAAAAATCCCAACTTTAAAAAAAAAAAATGCAGCCAGAAAAAGTCAAGAACCATATTACTGATACGTGGTATAGAAAACTGAAAGCAACGAAGCAACAAGACAAACAAATAAAGAAACAAAAACTGGTAGACACAGACAATAGTTTAGTGGTTACCAGAGGGTTAGGGGGAGGAGGATGGTAGATGAGGGTAAACAAGATCAAATATATGGTGATGGAAGGAGAACTGACTCTGGGTGGTGAACACACAATGTGATATATAGACAATGTATTACAGAATTGTATATGTGAAACCAATATAACTTTACTAAGTTATTTGTTTTTTAATAAGTTTATTGTTACCCCAATAAACTTTAATTTAAAAAACAATTGTAAATAACACTGTTAAATATAACATATCAAGTATTTTCAGAATGGCAAAGAAATACCAAAGATTTAAATAGCATGAGATTTCAAGACTACACAGGATTTTTTTTTTTTTTAGCTGAGCCATCCTGCCACCTGTTCGCAGCTCAGCGGCTGCTCAGCTCGGGCTGGGAATCCAACCGGCAACCCTGCTGCTCAGAACTCGCACTCTTGAGTGAACTCTTAAACAAATGAGCCACTTGTCAGCCCTACACAGGATTTTTTTAAATGACACTGGTTAAGTTATGCCTTTTCATCACAATATCTAGTCATCTTAACTATTTGAGCAAACGGAAACCAGATCTCCACAATGACATTTTAATGCTAGCTAACAATTAGTTTGGAGATCCCTGATGACTTATTAGTTGTGAGATTAGTTATCTTGCTTATGCAACAGATAGCAGGTAGTTAGATTTAAAACACCAAAACTAACAATGCTAATAATATACATAAAACCCATAACTTTGAGTTACATGTATATATTCATGTTCAAATCCAGAACTAATAAGGTTTATTACAATACATAAATGAAATTCACTAACAATTCAGGCAAAAATGAACTGAGTGGAAAGTTCAGAATTTTCATTATAATCCTGCAGAATTTAGTTCTAAGACCAGGGAAGAAGAAATGAAAGAACTGAGGTATCCTTGCTGCAAGCAGCACTGTACCCTACAGTTAAGAAGTTCCAATTCCTAAAAGAAAAGTATGAACCAGATCATGGGTGGTAGAGCAGACAGATTAAAAGGGCTTGAAAAATACCTTCACCTTATTATATAGTGTTTAACTTTCTCAAGAACATGCATATCTCCTTTTCTTCTAATAACAGTGCCACAGAATACGAAGGGGAGGCCGCTATTCCCTCTTAATAAGAAATCTGCAACTCAGAAGTAAAAACACTTCCTTAAAGTTCTAGTCAAGAAATGCTGGATTTCATTCAGATTTAACAAGTGGTGAAGCCAAGTGATTCATTGCCACTATTCAAGCTTCTTGTCCACAGTATATTTAGTCACAAGGCTTTTATAGGCCTAATTTAAGTCTATCATAGTGATGAAACGCATTTCTAGAGATGATTCAACTTAGTTGTTGAGTTTCCTGAGATAGAAATAGCTGGGCCGGCCAAGTGGCTCAGCTGGTTAAGAGCTTGCGCAAGAGTGCAAGCTGAGCTCTGAGCAACTGCAGTTCGATGCCACCTGAGCTGAGTTGCCGTTCAGCTGCTAACAAGTGGCAGGAGGGCTCAGCTTAAAAAAAAAAAGAAATAGCTGGCTGTCCCTGATTTTGACACAATAAAAAGCTCCAGGACAACTCTCCAGTTTACTTTCTCAAAGCTCTGCCTGTATTTAAGAGTCTCAAATAAACACAAAAAGACATTTTTTTTATTCGTCCATTCGCTTTATTGGGTGTGCGTAGTGTCACAAACACAAAATAGCTTTATAAATAGTTCAAACACCAACTGGAATATTAAGATATTTATTAGGCTGAAAATGCTACAAATAAAATATCAATATTAGTTTTGTCCTCCCATAAAAGTATTACATCTTCGCATCTCAAGATCTAGCCACGCAGGCCTCCCTTCAATTCTTCAAAAACAAATATCTTTCCCACCCAAGACATTCATCCATACTGTACCTCCTCCCAACACTGCCCTTTCCACTTCTCATTCTTTGCATAGCTGATTCTTCTGAGTAACTCTATCAAAGTAGTTGTACTCTACAATATTCCCTATCAGAGAACTCTTGTTCTTTAAAGAACTTATCATAACCTATATTTTTCTTTTTTCCCCAATTCTTTTGAAAATTGCCAAATAAAATCAAAAGAATAATAATCAATATACTCTTCACCTAGCTTCACCAATTCATATTTCACATTTCTCTTTCTCTCTCCCCCACACACATTTTTTGCTGGCCCATTAGAAAGTTACAGACATCATAAGTCACCTGTAAATATCAGGTGTATCCCCTTAAAATTAACCTTCTCCTTTATAGCTACAAGACCATTATCACATCCAGCAAATTTAACATTAATAGTATCTCCTGCTGTATAGTCAAAATTCTCCAATTTGATAAAAAAATGCTCTTTAAAACTTTTTTCAGTATCTAGAATTCAGTAAAAGTTCACAGTTTGCATTTGTCATGTCTCTTTTTTCTCCTTGAATCTCAACTGTATCCTTGTTTTGGGTTGTTTTTATTAAACACTAGACATTTTTTGCAATCAGGTATCTTGGTAGCATGTTACACATACTGAATTTGTCTTACTGTTTCCTCATAAAGTCAAGTTAAACAGTTTTAGCAAAAAATTACATAGGTGATGCTGTGTGTTTACTTGTTTCGTGTGTGTGTGTGTGTGTGTCCCTCCTCCAAAACACTGCACCTTCCACAAGGGCAGTGAAAATGTCAATGTTGTTCAACAACACTTCTCTGGCATCTAAGACTATATGCCACATAGAAGGTCTTCAATAATATTTATTGAACAATTAAGTAAATGAATTCTCCATAGCATACAGAACCAAAGTACAGTAGTTTGTTCAAGATGGGCAACCAACAGGTATCTGTTGATGTTAATTCATGATTCATGAACGTTAACTCACTACTATCAAAAAGTCACAGACAGTTAATAGAGGCAATCAAGTACCCATAGAGGAACCTTAGACAAGAAGAAATGATGCTTTCTCTTCTCAATGAAAATTGGATTACTTTGTATTATAAACTGTAATTCTAAAAAAACCCAAAAAACTCTACTAGGGATAGGATAGCAAAGTGGTTGGTACGTGTACCAGACACTCCTCAAAGAGCTGAAAGTTTGATGATTAACACCTAGTTTCCTCAGGGAACCTGATAATCAGGAAAAAAACTGATAACTATATATTTTTCAAAAAGCTTATGTGCTATTATAACTAAACATATATGCAAAGTAATAAAAAAAGAATTTTTTAAAAATATTATAATCATTTCTGCTACGTGCACACCTTCTGAAAGAGGAACCTGGTGAGCGGTCTGTTGGGGCACTCAACCCCTTCACTCACAAGGTTGGGTTATATATCAGAGAAAACAGAAGCTACTAACATGAAATTCCTCATCTTTCTCCCCATCCCTCCTTTTTCCCTAAACCGATCCACAACAGCACATATCTAATTCGCTTCTCTAAGAAAGTCATGGCTTTTCTCTCTAGTATTAGAGAATCTGAGATCTTACATATAAGAATTTTATATTATCTATTACCTTTTTATTTTAAATCTCCATTTCTCATTGGTGCAAATTTGCCACAACCAAGATCAAATTTATAACAGAAAAAACATGGGCCGGCCAAGTGGCACGGTGGTTAAGCGCTGGCTTGGGAAGCCAGCAACCCCGGTTCGGATCCCACATGAGGGCCAGTGACATTGCCCTCAAAAAAAATTAAAACAAAAAACAAAAAAAAAACAATAAAACTTCTCATAAATTATTTCTCTATTTTCTCATTGGTTTCACCAATAGAACTTTAAAAAGCACATTTCACTTCATCTGTTCAAAGTTGACTGTCCTGATTACTGATAACAAACGCAAAGAACTCCAAATGACCAAACACCAGACAATGCTCTAATTTCAGTGTTCCGCTGTACCCAATCTTTGCATAATAACTGATCATCCCTATTTGGTGAAACTCACTTCCCTTGGTTTCTGAGATACCATCACTGGTAATAAGTGACTCTTCTCCCATCTCTCCTGTACTGATTTCCTCCTCTGCCAACACTTTAAATGTTGGAGTTGCCTAGGGATCTCTCCGCTTGTTCTACATGTTCTGCCTGTGTCCTAAGTAGTCACATTGTCCTAATGTTTCATTTTTATCTATTGACAATCTTTAAAATCTCTTATTTCCAGCCCCACTATCTCACAAGTCTCAGACCCTTATTTCCAACTGTCCACAAAACATCCAACCTGGATTCCCCCCAGCACCTTTAACTTAACAAAACTGACATTTTCTTCAAATCTCTCCCCTTCTTCCAGTATTCCAAATCTCAGTTAATGCCATTACCATTTGACCATCTCTCAAACTAGAAATGTTAATCTTGATTCTTCACTCTTCCCTAATCCTCCACTCACCAAATCCTGCTGATTCTTCTTTAAAGATCACCTATCAAAGATCTCCCATAACCACTGCCTTACTTGCCTGCACTATTACCATAGACTCCTAATTGATCCTGCCACCAACCCCACCACTTATTTAACGCACTTTCAATTTGCAGTTTAAGGAAAACCTGTTTTAATCACTGACTCCTTTATCTAAAGAACTCCAATGGGTTCTAGTGCCTAGAGAAGTCATTAACTAAAGGACACATAATTTTCACTTTTTAACTTCATGATATGTAGATCTGTGCCACAACTCATACATAGTGCCTTGCAGAAGCAAAGTACTCCTCAATAACCATTCCATGTGCATACCCCAAGAGCACCAGCATCAAAACAACAGAAAAATGGGTGTCAGCAGCCACCAGGGAGAAAATATTACAGAAAATACTACAGCATCTTTTATCCCTCCAGAAACCAAATGGTGGTGGGAAAAGGTGGGCCATATAGTAAATCGGATATGTTCAGCTAGGTTTCTAAAATGAGAATCAAGAGTAGATCTGCTATAGTTAACTATAAACCTGCTACAGAGCCTGCTACAGAGCCCAGCACATTATAGTTTTATATAATAGTTTAGTTCTTATGTAAGTTAGTTTAAGAAAAACTGTCACCAATACTCAAGATGGCACAAAAATTGATATTGTAAAGGAACATATTAGAATAAATCAGTTCAGCAAGGTTGCAGAATACAAGATTACTATACAATAACCAATTATTTCTATACACTAGCAATGAACATTCTGAAAATGAAATTAAGAAAAAAATTCCATTTGCAATTGCATCAAAAAGTACAAAATACTTAGGAATAAATTTAACAAAAAGGCACAAGGCTTATACAATGAAAATAACATAACAGAGAAAGGAATTAAATAAGACCTACAAGATGGCAAGAAATCCCATGTGATGGTTGTTAACATTAAATGGCAATATTTCCCAAATCAATCTACAAATGCAATGCAATATCTATCAAAATTTCAGCTGACTTTTTTGTGGAAATTTACAAACTGATCCTAAAATTCATGTAGAAAAGCAAGGAACCCAGAATAACCGGAAAGAAAAAAAAATCAGAGGACTCACTTACCAATTTCAAAATGTAATACCAAACAGCAGCAATTAAGATGTTATGATGCAGAGCTGGCTGAGTGGCGCATTAGTTAAGAGTTGGCTTGGGACACCAGTTCTGAGCAGCAGGGCCCTGGTTGGGATCCCACTTGAGGGCCAGTGACGCTGCTCCCTCTACAGCTAATATGGTGAACAACAGCTCGACCTGGAGCTGGGATGTCGTGAGTTGCCAGCGATGGCATAGGCTACAGTGGGGCTGGCCGGCAGCAGGCGTGTGCTTTCGTGAGCTGCCATGAGCCACCATAAGTGGCCGTCCAATGGCCGGCAAGAGATGACCTCACCTGGGAAGCAAAACGATGATACCAACATGGGCCAGTGAAGCGACATCCTCCACAACTAGACTGAAGAACAAAAAAAACAGCAACTTCTCTGTTCCCCTTCCCCAAGTCCCCAATAAAATCTTAAAAAAAAAAACCAGTGAGATATCACTGCACACCCACTAGGATGGTTATAATAAAAAAGACAGACACAAGTATTGGCAAGGATGTGGAGAAATTGGAACCCTCATTGCTGCTGAGACTGCAAAGGGTACAGGTTCTTTGGAAAATAGTTTGGCAATTCCTCAAAATGTTAAATAATACAGGTATCATTTGATCCAGCAATTCTACTCTTAGATATGTAATCAAGAGAAATGGAAACACATGTCCACACAAACCCTGTACATGAATGTTCATAGCAGCATTATTTATAATAGCCAAAAAGTAGAAACAACTGTCGATTAACTGATTAATACACAAAATGCAGGATATCCATACATTGAAATGTTTTTTTTTGCCATAAATAGGAATGAAGTACAGAAAAATGCTACAACATAGGTATACCTTGAAACCAGTTTGCTAAATGAAAGACGCTAGACAAAAGGCCACAAATAGTTTAATTCCATTTATATGAAATGCCCAGGATAGGCAAAATATAAACACAGGGAGCAGATTAGTGGTTGTCAGGGACTAGATGGAGAGGAGGAATGGAAAGTCAATGCTAATTGGTATGGAGATTCTTTTGGGGGTAATAAAATGTTCTAAAATTAGACAGTACTGATGATTAAAGCTATAATTTTTTTTTAAACCCACTGAATTGCATACTTTTAAAGGGTGAATTATAATGGCATATGAAATATCTCAATAAAACTGTTATGTTTTTTAAGTGATTCAAAAGAAGCCAACTTTTTTTTTTTTTTAATTGGGGAATTGGGGGAGTGGAACAGCATTGGGGAATCAGGGAAGGAGAACAGACAAGTTGCTGTCTTTTTGTTCTTCAGTCTAGTTGCGGAGGACGTTGCTTCACTGGCCCATGTTGGTATCGTCATTGCACTCTTCCCGGATAAGGCAGATCAGTTGCCGGCCTCTGGATGTTGCTCACCGCGGTCACTGGCAGCTCACACTGGCTGCTGGCCACTCGCTGTAGCCTATGGCAGCCCACTGCAGCAGGGGCTGCAGCTTACGCCATCACCGGGGCTCGCACAGCCCAGTTCCAGGTGGAGCTGTTGTTAGCTGTAGAGGGCAGTGTCACTGGCCCTCATATGTGGGATCCGAACCAGGGCCGGTGGCATCCCAAAACCAGCAAAAGAAGCCAACTTTTAACAGGAAAAAGTTCTAGGAATACCTTAACCCAATGTATTTCACTTATTCTCTCCTTTTTATGTTTATACAAGAATGGTGCATAAAAGTTGTGTTTTAATCAAGCATAAAATGAAAATGCTACATGACAAGCATTATGTTTCAGCTTAATCAGCAGCGTTTTTTTCTTTCTTGGTGATACATCAAATAATGGTACATTTTGCAATTGATGGCATCTTATATTTGATGAAATATAAGTGTTTCTCAGAGAGTTGTAACAAGTACCTTGGCAGAGAAGACATGTTTCATTTTATGTAATTATTTTAATATTAAAAATGTTTAATCCTAAATTGATGGTTATTGCTTAAAATAAAACTGAGTTAAAAGCTAATATAAAGAAAATAGTAAGAAAATAGTAAAGATAATAGATAGCAAGCAAGAGTATTGCCAACTAAATTACTTAAGTTTAGGAAACACAATGGTAAAAAGAATAAAGTCTAAAACCCTATAAAATATAAAATGCTTTCTCAAACTAACCTCTCTCACACAATCCTCATCCCCACTTCCCAATATTCCAATCACAATTCATTCATTATTTCTCATTACTCCTGAGAGAGGAGGCAGTCTAGAAATAGACCATAAATGGCTTTACTTGTCATGCTTGGAACTTATCTTATAAACAAGTATTTCGCCATCTATTTTTTGCTACCTTGGCCCAATGCTCCTGAAAATCCCCATTAATAACAACAACTCACTACAGCATTAGTTCTTTCCTTCCCTTCTCCCCTTTGTTGAGGGTGGGGAAGAAACAATTTTTAAATCTATTTCCCTATGTTCCTGAGATGTCACCGTTTTTGAGCAGCATCTCAAGAATTGGCTGCCTTCTCTACATCTAAACCATCATTAGTATGACCAGCAACTGGGAGGGAAGAAAAATGAGGGTCCAGCTAACAAAAAACGGGTGACAAGAACTTTTAAGAGTTCGCCTTAGCAACTTTCAAATATGCAATAAAGCATTAACTATAGTCACCATGCTATACATAACATCCCCGTAACTTATTTATTTTAAACTGGAAGTTTGTACCTTTCTGATCCACTTCCCCCATTTTGCCAGCACCTCGCTCCAACCTCTGGCAATCATCAATCCGTTTTCTGTATCCGTGAGCTGGGTCTTTGTTGTTGTTTTAGATTCCACATATAAATGAAATCCTATAGTATTTGTCTTGCTCTAACTTATTTCACTTACAATAATTCTCTCAAGGTCCATCCACGTTGTCATAAATGGGAAGAACTGGTTCTTCTTTGTGGCTGAATAGTATTTCACTATACACACACACATTTTCTTTATCCATTTATCCATTGATGGACACCAAGGTCGTTTCCATATCTTGACTACTGTAAACAATGCAATAAACATAGAGGTATATATATCTTTTCAAGTTAGTGTTTTCGCTTTCTTTGGATAAATATCCAGAAATGGAATTGCTAGATCACATGTAGTTTTATTTTTAATTTTTTGAGGAACCTCCATATTGCTTTCCATAGTGGCTGCCCCAATTTACAAGCCCACCAACAGTGTGCAAGGGTCCCCTTTACTCCACATCCTCACCAACATTTGTTGTCTTTTTTATAACAGCCATTCTAACAGATGTGAGGAAAAATTATTTTTAAAATACTGAAAGATAATTTACCAGGGCTGAAAGGAAATAGGAATCTTCAAAACGATAGGACTTTTAAAGTACTGATTTTTTAAAATCCTAAATTCATATGAAATTACACAATACTGAAAACAGAAGACCATAAACGTAAAGAGTAAAATTAAATTACCTACAAAAGAATGAGAATCAGACTTAGAATTAGACTCTAATGGAAGACAAAGGAGCAATGACACAAAATTATGAAGAAAACTAATGTTCAAACTAGCACCCTATATCAACCAAACTAATTTTTTATTAATGAAGGCAAATAAAATAAATTATAAAATCTTAAGCCAAACATGAGGATTTGGCTCTAGCAAAACAAGAAAGTATCACCCATAAAAGAAAAACCATGGGGTGCATGAAACAGTGCTTTCAACCCAAGAAAGCAACCTGGTAAATCCCAGAACGACAGCCATGAAGAAGGCATAGAGTAACCAACCTGGATTTAAAAAAAAGGAAAGAGGGCCCCTGGTGAGAGGTGTTTGAGGAAAAAGGAGGATTTAACAAACTAGGCAGCATATAAGACTCTAGAAAAACTTTACAGATAAGAGAAGGCAGAGAAAATATGAAAAAGTGCTAAAAATTTTAAGAGGCAAAATGCTGAAGAAAGGAATTGCAATCCTAGCATTATATGGCTCTGCAGAGAATATTTTACTTAGCCAAAATAATATAAAAGCTGTTTATTTTTTTTCAGCCTTTAGAATCAGCCTATAAACAGAGCACAGGTAATTATGGTTAAGAACAGATAATGTTATCAGATTTTAAAATATAAAAGCACAGTAAATAAAGATGACAAAAACTGAGAGGTGGAAGGAGGAAGAGAAACTAAAGTAAAGGCAGGGACTTGAATAATACTCACCTTACAAAGTGAAGAAATCAAGTCTAGAGTTGGTAGAATAAGAAAAAAAGGTTTATGTTTAAAGTTACTGAACAGACCAATAGAAAACCCAACAAACTGGAATGGGGGAAGAGATGTAGGGCATAAGTGAACTGAATCTTTATTACAGCAAGAAAGCCTTTCTACAGCAGGATGTCTCAAGTTGGAATGAATCAAATAGCAATGTAAAAGTATTATTCAACATCATGGTATTCAACATCAGCTAATAACCAGAACAAAGGAACATGACACTTAAAAATTTGGGGCCAGCCGAGTGGCGCGGTGGTTAAGCACTGGCTTCGGAAGCCAGCGGCCCCAGTTTGGTCCCACATGAGGGCCAGTGACACCGCCCTCAAAAAAAAAAAAAAAAAAAAAAAATTTAAAGTGATTTCCTCTCAAAGCAGGGCTCAAGAGGCCCAACTGTAGCGTTTCACTTTAAACTGCTCCCCCTGTATTTTTAGTCACATACATGCATTATTCCAATAAAGGAAATTTTAAAGTGTTTAATATAAATTAAAAAATATGCGTAGAAATAGGACAATGAGACTAGACAAAAGCATTTTTGGTAGCTGTCTGGGTGATATAAAACCCTTTTAAAGTTTTTTTACTATTTAAATGTTCTAAAATGAGTGTAAGTATAGAAAAATAAAGATTTTATTACTACTTTGAATAAGAGCTAAAGAAGTTGAAACCATTTTTTCAAGGAGCTTGGCTACATAAAGGGAAGAAAGCTACATTCATCTATTACAGATGATGATACAAGGTAAGGTAAATGGCTTTTTCTGTATTTTTAAATGTTAAAAGTCTTGACCATGTTTCTAATATGAAAGGAAGGTGTCAGAGATAAAAACAAGCCAGAGAAAAAGAATCTCAAATATAAGGGAAAGACTAGTCTTGTTATCACAGAAGGCACCTTTCTTCTGATGTGAGAAAGGGTGCATTTACAGTTAAGTTGGTAGATGTGAAGACAGGAAGTGGACAGTTCATATCTGAGCGCCTCCAATTTTTTTCTATGAAGAGTCAAAAAATATGTTTAAAAAGAAGCCAGGAATGCCAAACACCCTGGATTGTACAAAGCAATCCTAACGCCCTAAAGAAGGAGGAGAGATTCGAGTAGCAGGTCGCAAGGTACGGTCCCCGGGGACCTACAAGGTTTACAAGGTCATAGCTTGCTTCAAAATAATACTGAGGCATCTGCCTTTTTCACTCTCATTCTCCCACAAGTTAGAGTGAAATTTTCCAGAGACTAAAATATGTGATGATTCTGCTCTGAAGACTAATGGCATGTACACGTGTATTCTTGTTTTTAAACTTGCTCAGTTTTCATTTCTAACAGTAAGTATTGATAAAGATAAGCCACATAAAAAGTTCTTGGAGCATTCAATAAATAAGAGTGTATACTGGTCCAGAGACCAAAAAGTTGGAGAATCACTGCACTAGGAAATACTATAAGAGTGTTCGAACTTATTTTTAATCTTTGCAAATAACCACTTTTGTTTGTTCCTCTCTAATGGCCAGAATAAAACTCTTAGAACAAAAATACTGAAATGATAACATCATATTCTTCAGCTTGTTTTTGAGAAAGAAAAACTAATGGATTGAGACAACTGTCAAAAGTGGAAAAGACTGTCTAGGATCTAAAGAAAAACAGAAAAAAGGACACTCAGGAGAAACTTGACTTTGGAAAGGATTCTATACCCTGCAAAATTCTCATCATTAACCTAAAGGAAAAATAGTGCCCACTGTTTTCATTATAATCTAAAATCTTACTTTAGTTTTAGAAAGTACATGGGGAGAAGTGCAAATTAAAACCACAATGGGGCGGCTGGTTGGCTCAAGTGGTTACAGGGCTCATAACACCAAGGTTGCCAGTTGGTTTCCCACATGGGCCAGCGAGCTGTGCCCTCCACAACCAGACTGAAGACAACGACTTGACTTGGAGCTGAAGGATCCTGGAAAAAACACACTGTTCCCCAATAAAATTTAAAAACAACCAAAAAAAACCCCACAATGAGATACCACCTCACTCGTCAGAATGGGTCAGAATGGCTATCATAAAAAAATCAACAAACAAGTGTTGGCGAGGATGTGGAGAAAAAGGAACCCTCATGCACAGTTGGTGGGATTGCAAATTGGTGTAGCCACAATGGAAAACATTATGGAGAGTCCTCAAAAAACTGAAAACAGAACTACCTTATGACCCAGGAATTCCACACCTAGGTATTTATCTGAAGAAATTCAAAACACTCATTTTAAAAGATATATGTACTCCTATATTCATTGCAGCATTATTTACAATAGGCAAGATATGGAAGCAATCTAAGTGTCCATCAAAAGACAACTGGACCTGGTTCGGGTCCCACATATGAGGGCCAGTGACACTGCCCTCAAAAAAAAGACAACTGGATAAAGAAGATATGGCACCCGTATACAATGGAATATTATTCAGCCATAAAAAAGAATGAAATCTTACCATTTGGGACAACATGGATGGACCTAGAGGACATAACACTAAGTGAAATAAGTCAGAGAAAAACAAATACCATGATTTCACTTATATGTGGAATTTTAAAAAACAAAAACAAATGAACAAACAAAACAGAAAAAGACTCATAAATAAATACAGAGAACAAAGATGGTTGCCAGATGGAGGAGGGCTGGGGGGCAGGGTGAAAAAAGTGAAGAGATTAAGAAGTACAAATTGGCAGTTACAAAATAGTCAAGGAGAAGGAAAGTACAGCATAGAGAATATAGTCTTTTAATAACTATTTAATAACTATGTATGGTGCCAAGTACTAAACTTATCAGAAGAATCACTTTGTAAATTTATATAGATGTCTAACCACTAAGATGTACACCTGAAACTAATATGAATGTCAAGTGTAACCGAAACAAATTAAAATTTAAAAAATTAAAAAGAAAACACACTGAAGGTCATTTACTTCCTAGCCAATGAAAACAATCGCTGCTTAGAATATCCCTAAATAAGATAATCATCTAGCCTCTGCTTAAACGCTTCCCTAAAAGGAGAATTCTCTATCTTATAACAACGAAATGCAATTTTATAAAACATTTAACAGTCCACAAGTTTTCCAGACTACCAAGTTCCATTAACTACGAGTACTTTATTAACCACTGATTTTAAATATTTTAAGTGTGTGTGATGGAAACAGTACTAAAATATTTTTTTTATTTCAAGTATGAAAAACATGTGTATTACTAGTATTTCCTTTGTACAGCTTAATGATGTTTTAATAAGAACTGGAAGTTTCTAATCCTGACCCTAGAACAAAATCTAGTACCTATATATGCCTGGCTACAAAACAAAATCAAGTGGGAAAAATTTAAAAACACAACAATATATAAAAGCCCATATCGAACCTAGAGTTTGGAATCTCTAGGGTATGAGTTCTGTGTAACAGGTCTTGTTTGCTTTGGCTTTTGGTTTTGGTTTGGTTTTTCTTTAGCTCTACAGGTGATTCTGGTACTTATCTAATGTCAATTATAACTCATAACGTTGGTCAGCAACTTATAAAACATCCCAAAATACCAAGGGCTAGTCTTATTTTTCAGACTTTAAACATGGTTTTTAAAACGTTTATATTTGGTTCAGTAACATTTCTAAATACATGCAACAGGGTACATGGTAGTTCAATTAACATGTTTAAAATTAACATGTTCATAATTATGAATAGGGCAAAGGGCAAAATAAATTCAGCATTCAACGTACTCATCATCTGGGAAGTGTTTTTAGAGGGCAGGCTTCATTCATCACAAGTATGCATGGCTCTCTTGTTCTATATAACAACTCTTCTGGGAAAAGATTTTCTAAATTAATACTATATGACTATATTACACCTGGAGTTTATAAAATGCTTTCTCCTGTATTTTCCTTCTTTACCCTCCCAGCAATAACAAAGGTGGATAACATCTCCATTTTATAGGTAAAAAAACAACTAACGCTGCTGCTAAGGTAGATTAAACACAGACCCAATCTTCTGGGAATATACTGAGTACTTTCCTCTCTAGACAACTGTGTCTTACATTCCCCACATGATCAGAAAAGTTGTGGGAGCTTTTTCTGCACTATAAACTTCCCTAGAAGGGTAGAAAAAGACAAAAGTTCATCTTTAGTTTGTTTTAACACCTGGCTGACTGAAATCGAACATATTCGACTCGTTCTTGGATATGCCTGCTTTGGTCTACTGTGTTCTAATGTTTACTTTTTAACTGAACAAATGTTTTAGTATGAGATAATTGTAGGTTCACATGCAGTTTTAAAAAATAATAGACTCTGTGTAACTTTGACCCAGTTTCCCAAAATGGTACAATCTTTGAAAACTATAAAAGAACATGACAACAAAAATGTTTGTATCAATACAGTCAAGATACCAGTATTTCCATCATCACAAGGATCCCTCACATTGCCCTGTTCCCAATTTTCAAATCCTCATATTAGGCATATTTGGAAGTATATATTCATTAGGTTCTTACTCAGTTTTATCTACTCAAAATATAAAAAACAACTTTATATTACTTATTTTTGTAATATAAAGTTGTTGTTTTTTTAAAAGATTTTTATTGGGGAATTGGGGGAGGGGAACAGCATTGGGGAACCAGGGAAGGGGAACAGACAAGTTGCCGTCTTTTTGTTCTTCAGTCTAGTTGCAGAGGACGTTGCTTCACTGGCCCATGTTGGTATCGTTATTGCGCTCTTCCCTGATGAGGCAGATTGGTCGCCGGCCTCTGGACAGCCGCTCACAGTGGCTCTTGGCAGCTCACGCTGGCTGCCAGCCACTCACTGTAGCCTATGGGAGCCCACTGCAGCAGGGGCTGCAGCCTACACCGTCCCTGGGGCTCGCACAGCCCAGCTCCAGGTGGAGCTGTTGTTAGCTGTAGAGGGCAGTGTCACTGGCCCTTATATGTGGGATCCGAACCGGGGCTGCTGGCATCCCAAGCCAGCTGTTAATCAACGCGCCCCTCGACCAGCCCATAAAGTTGTTTTTTAATGGAGTTTGAAGACAGTGTTGGTCAAGACTACGACTACCATGCCATGATTTAAGATTGTAAAGCCACTACTACAACAGTCCTTGCAGCATGGGATTTTCCAAGTTAAGACTGCAGTTCTAGCTTTATGAAACAAAGTTTGGTAAAAATTTAACTGATATGCATATTGTATGATTCCATTTATATGAAGTTCTAAACAAAATTAATCTGAAGTGAAAAAAATCAAAACAGGGGCCGGCCGAGTGGCGCATTGGTTAAGAGCTGATTTGGGATGCCAGCGGCCCTGGTTCGGATCCCACATGAGGGCCAGTGACATTGCCCTCTGCAGCTAACGACAACTCCACCTGGAGCTGGGCTGTGCGAGCCCCGGCCATGGTGTAAGCTGCAGCCCCTGCTGTAGTGGGCTGCCCCAGGCTATAGTGAGTGGCCGGCAGCCAGCGTGAGTGGCTGGCAGCCAGCATGAGCTGCCAAGAGCCGTGGTGAGCGACCATCTAGAGGCCAGCGACCAATCGGCCTCATCCAGGAAGAGCACAATGACGATACCAACATGGGCCAGTGAAGCAACGTCCTCTGCAACTAGACTGAAGAACAAAAAGTTCCCTCCCCCAATTACCCAATAAAATCTTTAAAAAAAAAAAAAAAAAAAAAAAAAAAAAAGGCTGGTCGAGTGGCGCGGTAGTGAAGCGCTGGCTTGGGGAGCCAGTGGCCCCAGTTCAGGACCCACATATGAGGGCCAGTGACACTGCCCTCAAAAAAAAATAAAATTAAAATTAAAAAAAAAAAATCAAAACAGTAGTTGGGGAAAGAAATGGCTGAGAACAGCTATATATGAGGTTTCTGGGAACAGAGAAATATCCTATACCATGATAATCAGTATGAGGTACATAGGTATATACATTTGTCAAAACTACTGGAATTAGACAGCATTTTCTTAGCTACATCAAAGCACAAGCAAAAAAAGAAAAGGGATAAACTGAGCTTCATCAAAATTAAAAACTTTTGTGCTTCAAGGACACCACCATGTGAAAAGACAACACACAGAACGGGAGGAAATAACTGCAAATCATACACTTGATAAGGGACTTGTATCCAAATACATAAAGAAAGAATTGTCTACAAGTCAACAATAAAAAGATAAATAATTCAGTTTTTTTTTACATGGGCAAAGGACATGAATATAGTTCTCCAAAAGTATACAAAAGGCCAATGACTACATGGAAAAGATGCTCAGCATCACTAACCATGCAAATCAATGGGTAGAGAATTAGATGAACCAGGCACAGATACAAAGAAGTTCATTATACTATTTCTGTTCACTGTGTATATTTTGATTTTCCTTGATAAAAAGGTTTTTGTTTAAAAAAAAGTAAATTTTTTAAAATTTAGTAAAACTAAGTAAACTAACTTTCCTAACATCCATTTTTGCTGTTTTTCAACATAGGAAACAGAATCTTCTATCTTAAAAAGCCCACAGAAGGTGCTACCTTCAACATTCTTTGGCAATGTTATATGAAAACAGAGATATGACAGAAGACATGATGTGTGGCAAAAATGAAGAATATTTCATCTTAAAAATGGACAAAGAGTTCTCTTTTTTGCCGCCATCGTAGGGCATGCGGTTGATTCTTCTTCGACATGTCTTCTCACAGACTTTCGGGATCAGGCAGTTCCTGGCCAAGAAACAAAAGCAGAATCGGCCCATTCCCCAATGGATTAGGATGAAAACTGATAATAAAATCAGGTACAACTCCAAGAGGAGACAATGGAGAAGAACCAAGCTGGGTCTATAGGGAAGCACACATGAGATGGCACCACATATTTATGCTGTGTCGGGTTGCTTAGTTCTTAACCATGGCACTGAAAAGATTGCTCCTATCTGAATCGTTGGGTGTGTTTTATTGGGAAATTACAGGGAATATGAGTTTTCTCTCAATATGTTTCTGTACTAGTAGGCTGGTTCAGTAATAAATATGTGAGACCTTCTAAAAAAAAAATGGACAAAGAGAATTTGAATCCCTTTAGTTACAAGATAGTTCCTTAACCTTGGGCTCCTGGGTATCCATGGTGAATGGATATGATAATTCCTAATAAATGGATGCAATAACCTAATACTGTACTGCCCAATACAGCAGCCACTAGTTATATATGGCCATTCAAATATTACTTTTAATTAAACTATAAATTCAGTATCACCAGTTGTATTTTTAGTGTTCAACATCTATATGTAGCTATTAGCTTCCATACTGAGTAAAGCAGATATAGATTACTGCTATTGGTACAGAAAGTTCTATTGGGAAGCACTACTCTAATACATAAAAAACATCCAAAGGCAAACTTCCACATTCCAATTTGGGGTTGTTATACTGTATCAATAAACAAATCCCGAAAAACAGGAGAATTGAAGCATAAAAATATTAACCAAGGAATATCATTCATTTTAAGTTTAAACTAACTTAAAAAGTAGTTGAATTTTACTTTCAGAAACACCAAGCTACAGATGTTGGCCATGGCAGCTCTTCAGAGGCAAGTTTCCCCATGTGTTAAAATAGATTATCCCGTTTTCTAAAGTCAGATGTAAAGATTATGATGAAATATAAATAGAGCGAATTATCCTTTCAGTCAGAGATCTAATGAAAAGGTATATTTATAATCCATGGCAGCAAAGTGCCCACAGCAAAATACATAGAATAAAAATCCCTTTCCAAACTGAGCTCTGAAGCAACAGGCATAATTAAAAGGGTAATTAAATATATTGTGTTCATCTAGGAAACAAAGTTTAACCAAATGATCTCTATACTTCTAGTCCTAAAACTGTGTATGCTTTCATTCTGACAGGTGTAGATTTCCGTTTATGCCTACTAACATGAATATGCAATATCAGGAAACAGGTGCACTCTTAATTCAAATATTTCAGAATATTTTTAGTACCTAAAAAAAAACTGAAGGTGAGCAAATTTAAAATGTAATTATACATTTTTTTATTTAGGAACCTAAAAAAGACAGAACAAAAATTTTCACCTAGTATTCCCTCTCCAACTATCACTGCAAATGCTTGGAGTGTGAATAGCATTCCAAATGTCAAGAACAGAATGCTCTATGTTAAGAAATTTAAAATCAACTCTTTCCTTGCCCAAACTGTTGGGCACCTAAAGCTGTAAGTCAAATTGGCTCCATTTAAAGCATTTTCAAACCTTTGAAAAGGTCACTTTAGAATTTAAATACATTTTACCTTATCCAAATTAAATATTTTTAAATTCACTGTGTTTGCAATCCACTGCCAAAAAAGGAATTCTCAAGAGAATGAAAACGGGAATTGAAACCAGCCTGCAGGGAAGGTATACAGGAGGGTCACATGGAATCAATCTGAAAGAGAAAGTTACTACTACCGGAGCATCTGGAGTCAAATTAAATCAGGCACTATTTACATATTTCTAGTTCTGTACTGACTCCACATGCTTTCTCATGTTATACACAGGCCTAACTAGGTTTTCATATTTGAATTAGTACATTAAAGTTAAATGCTTTAAAAAATAGACTAACATTCCATATTCCTTTCCCCATTGTTCACGAACACTTATTGCTCATCAAAGCACCCCCATAAATCCATCTGTTCCCTTTAGTTGCTTCCAAAGAAAAATTCTAGCAACCAAGGATACCAGATTGTAAAACACTGTCAGAGTTAAAGAGTTCTGGCACTTTCAAAATATGTTAAGAAATCTTGGCAAGTTAGTTAAAATCTCTTAGACCGTAATTAAACTCAGTTGTAAAAATGAACACAATAATACAAATCTATATCGGAGGAGGTATAGGAGTTAGATTTAATAGAACTGCCTCTGATATTTAGTGCGCTCTAAATGTAAGGTACCTCTCCCCCACCTCCCACTTTCTTTTCTACTTCCTCCCTTTAAGCTTCCAGGGTTCGCTCCCAGGCTCCAGTTCGTGTTCCCCTTAACCTCGTACTTCACTGTGCCCTTCCACTCTAACCCCCATACTCCAATTCCATACAATTCCACCACCTTCCGTTCCAAGCTGCAACTTCCTTTTGCGCCCCCTAAGGTCCCGGGCAGTCCCTTCACTTTGCACCCCACATCTCCTTCAGTCCATATTTCCTAACGGCCCCTCCCCTGGGTTCCCCACCCCTTCATCACCAGGTTCATCCTGCCCCTCCAACCGTCTCCCGCCCCAGGTTCCTTCCTGCCCCTCCAAACACAGCTTCCCGGTCTACACGTTTCATCTTTTTCCTCCAACCGACTTCCCCAACGCCCTGCTCCCTCCTTTAGTCCCTATTTCCTCCAACACCCAATTGACTACTCTTTTCCATCCATTCTTTTCAACATATACATAAATGCAAAGCACCCACATCCACATCTTGCAGCCTCCTCCCCCACCCCCACCTCAATCCTCCATCTTTTCCTTTTATACGTGCTTCCTTTCTTCCTCCCCAGCCCCCAACCTCCTCCGGAAGAGCCTGGTTCCCAGGCGAAGGTCTCTCACCTCATTCGGTCACTTCAGTGGTGCCAACCGCTTCATACAGGAAAAAAACAACCAATCACGTCCCCGTGGGCGCTTCCCCTGCGAGTCGAGCACTTACTGGGCACCCGCCCCACCGGACACCCCGCACATACACACGCACAGACCGAGGTCCTGGGGACGCGGGTTGCGGGGTAAGACTGAACGTTCTTACACCGGCCTTAAACACAGCCCACTTCGTTACAGCCCTTCGCCATTTTGGTTTCCCGCGGACTGCCGGTGCATTCTGGGAGCGCGGAGCGACTCCGAGGCCGAATGGCAGCTCTCCAGAGCCGCGAGGGGGCGGGGCCTATGCGGCGAGCGCGGAAGAACACCGCGCCCTGCGTCTTGGGACCGGCGCTGAACAAAGAAGGACTCTTTAACGTTGCGGTGGTACTGAGTTCTTCCGCCGCTGGTGCTAACACAATAGTGAGCGCTGCTCTCCTGGCTGTGCTGTCGTACAGCTGTTTCTCTTATAAAGGAAAGCGTCGTGTCCAGTCTTCGCTGTGCAGTCTTCTGAGAAGTAGGACGTAGCTCACCACATCTTGCTTTGCCGATTTCCTTTCCGTGGAGAAAACCTTAAGATAATGTACGTGTCTTCTGTCTTCACCTGGAGGCCTGCTGTTTAGTTTCCTTCAGCGGTCAGAAGACCTTGGATGTCAGAATTAAATTTGCTCGCCGATTATTATTGTCCAGCCCCAAATCCCTTCTAATCAGGAGCTGCCTATATAGAAGATTGTCGGACGTTTTTAAATCCCTGACGATGAAAGATTTATCTGCTTTGCAGTCCTTCTTAATTGTGATGAAATCTGAGAATAATACTGTGCGAAGTGGTTTATTTTTGGAATAGAAAACTTTTTCATACGAGGGTAGACCCCCCCCCAAGCCTGCCAATATTCTGCTGCCGACAGGGGTCCCAAGTGACAAGCTGAGAGTGCATGCTTGTCTCTCTGAATTATACTTAGATACAACCCAGCTCCTCTTAGTAGCCACGTGTGGTACCTTTGTTTATAACTTTGTCATAATATTTTTTTAATTATGTTTTTGTCTCATATTATAACAAAAGGATAATTAATACCATGCTTTTTCTCTCTCTGCAAAAGTCTGTTGTAGCCTAAACTCACTTTGCTTGTATTTCAGAAGGGATTCCTCAGCGTCTGATCTCAGGATTTGGCAAATAAACATTCATTTTATCCACACCATTAAATATTTTCGATATTTTTAGTCGTACCCTTCCACTCCTTTCCTTCTCCTTAATAGTCCTAATAAAATTTGAAGTCTGTCTGCTTACTACAAGCCTGAACCTATCTGCTACCTTTCAAGTTTCACTTTCTCTGAATTCTATTGTAACAGTTTTTCATAAATTTGTCTTCAATGCCCTTCACACTTTTGGTTGAGGAGAGTTTGAGTTTTGACTTAAAAAAAGTAAATGCAGTCCAAAAATAGATAAAGTTATTACACAAACAGGTATATTTGCTGTGCAGCTAAGCCTAATCATAGAACATTGGTTTTGTAGAACATTTGGTCTAAGTTCTCCAGGTTTCTCTCAAGTGATCAAGCCTCAACTTCAGCATCTTCAGTGGTTCAGTACCTCAGAGGCAGTCGTTTAAATTTCAGAAACGCTAATTATTAGAAAATTCTCCCTTATGTAGATGTACAATTTGCCTTCCTATAATTTCCATTTACTGGTATAATATTGACTTCTGTAGCCACACAAAAGTATTCTAATCCCTTAAACATTAGAGAAATGAATGATGCCTTTTTAAAAATAATAAAATAAAAAAAAGCTTGTTTTTCCATGTAAACATATGATGCAAAATTGCAATCAATTAAGGAAACCAGGTGCTCAGGGAATCAAGGGCACTGAGAAAGTCACAGTAATATACATAGAATGACTGTTACTGTGGTCTTAGAAATTTCTAACTAAGCAACATGCAAAGGATTAGGACTTTAAGAAGAAACAAATGTCAGTAAGTTCCTGAAGTGCAAAGCAAAGTAACTCCAGTCAGAGTAGCCAGTACCCTTTATTTTTTATTATTTTTTATTTCTGTGAGACTCATTAGGGTTGTTCACAAAAATTCTGCTTTTCCTCTCTTCCAGGCGCATATTAAATTACACTTTCTTGTGCCCTTGAAGTTTGGCATGGCCATGTAACTTGCTTTTTACCCATAAAATGGGAGGGGTAAGAAAATCTTTAAGATGCAGATGCACATTCCCCTCCCCCTACTGTGGTGATCGTGGAAGCATGTGTTGAAATAGAACATCTGTCACTTTGGGCCCCTAAATTTCAATAAGCACAGACAAGAGTTGTGCAGCCGTCACCACAAACTAGTTTCAGATCATTTCACCACACCCAAAATAGTCATTATGTCCATTTTCAGCCAGTCTAATTCCCACTCCCAACCCCAAACAATCTGCTATCTCTACAGATTTGTCTTTTCCGGACTTTTCGTATAAATGGACTCATACAATATATACTCTCTTGGTCTGGCTTCTTTGAACCAGAACATTTTTGAGGTTCATCCATGTACCATGTCTCAGTAGTTCTTTCCTTTAAATTGCTGAATACTCTGTTGTGTGAATGGACCATATTTGGTTTATCTATTCACCAGTTGATGCATATTTGGATTGTTTCCAATCTTTGGCTATTATAAATAATAGGCCAAAACTTTTAAAGTGCAAAAGTTTTTTAATTTTGATGAAATCCAATTTATCTTTTTTAAATGCCATGTGCCTTTAATCTTACATCTAAGAACTCTTTGCTTCACCCAAGATTGCAGAGATTTTCTATTATGTTTTCTTCTAGAAGTTTTGTAGGTTTAGCTCTTAGATTTAAGTCTACGATTGATTTGACTTAATTTTGGGGTACACTGGGAGATATGGGTCTACATTCATCTTTTTGCATATGGATATTTACTTGGAGAAATAAACTTTTGTTGTGTTAAACCACTGCAACTTGGACTTGTTTGCCATCCAGTATATTTTAGTCTACTCTGACTAATACAATCTAGATATGTTACTATGTAACAGAACTCAGAAATAGCACTGAATTGTCTTCCATGATCAGAACCAAAAATGAAAAATACAAAAATCTGAGAATATTCATAACATTAGGCAAGTCTCAAATTTTATCATTGAAAAGTTACAGGGAATGTTACAAAATACTATATTTATAAACCTACAAGCTCCAATTATTAGTATTACTCTTGTGGAAAAGGGCGAGCAAACCTTTACTGGTCATTGTACGGAGATAGAAATGCAAATAATCAGACAAGTCAGAGAGGTCAAAGAAAGACCTGTGTCTTTATAGAGTTTGCTTTCATTGGTCTGAAAGGGGAAATAGATTTGAAATATCAAAAAAAAAAAAAAATCAGTGTTTTCATAATAATCAAATCAAAAGGATTTGTTAAAATTCCTTTCCTTTAAAAAAATAAGATTTCTTTCCTTTTTATCCAAAGCTTAAGCATCCAGATATAATGTGAACACTGCTTTTAAACCCAGTTATTTGCTGTAAAAAGTATACATATAGCAAATTTCAACTCCTTGTATAATTACATCTTAAAATATAGTATGCACATTATTAATTTATTACCTATCGTTTCCAAATTTACTCTTCCTTACTCGCTTTGTGAAAATGTGTATGGGCCCTTTAAATTTTTTCCTTCACCAGGTGGCAGAATGTTAAGTTTTGTCAGTGGGGAGAACATGCATTATAAAGCAGTTTTCCTTCCTACTTCCAAAGTACACTCTCAGCAGCCTCCTACAATGGTCACAGCTTCCTCAGAACTGGGATCCTGCAGCACATGCACCTTCCTCAGGCTTGTGGAATCATCTCCCTACATCAACCTCAGAAGAATTTGCATGTGTTGCCATCAGGTGATATTTGTACTGTCTTGGCAGTCAAAAATTTAAGGTGTGTAGTCAAAACAAATCACTCAACTAAGAGTCATAAGACCTGGGTTCCAATTTCCACCTCCACATACCTTGCTTATGACACAAGCTTTTGAAGATTAAATCACCAACATTTGGTGAAGGTGGGAGGGGGGAATGAGAGAGAGAGAGGGAGAGAGAGAGAGAGAGAGAGAGAGAGAGAGAGAGAGAGAGAGAGAATGAATAAGCCAATGGTAAGAAAGATAAACCTTATTATCTGCTTCAGACTGCTGATTTGTCCACTGAGCATTCAAGATGTTGTAGCAGGAAGTGAGACACAGAGTAACAAGCAGGAACCCTGGAGGACAAATGACCTCAGTTGCTGGCCAGCTCCCATCTCTCTTAGCTGAGTGATCTTGGGCAAGTTTCCTAAATTCTCACAGCCTAAGCTTTGTGAGCTCAATGGGGAGGACAAGAATATCAACATCAAAGTTTTATCATACAGACTAAATAAAATAATATGTGTAAAAGTGCTTTATTTTTTTTTCTCTCAGCAATTATTACATGTCTGACATCCTCGACTGAACTACAAGTTCCTTGAAGTTACTCTTCTATAAGTACTTCTACAAAGAAGTACTCTTGTTTATATCCCTATTCCTGAAAACACATCTGGATCACAGAGCAGCCCTTATATAAATAAATTTTTAAATGGATATTCATTTATTTAACAATGTTAAATATGTTCTATATATGAAGAACTGTGCTATACATTGCTCAGGAGAAGACAAGCATTAATAAGCCATATCCACAAAGTGGGCTGGAGGGCTTGGAGTCTGGAAACAGTTACATTAACAAGTAGTTAAGATGCAATACAAATGTATAAGGTGTGAAAGCGTGTCATGTATACTAAGAATAAAAGCAAGCACAGAAAGATGGTTGGGTCTTAATGTGAGAGACCTCATATGACAAATGGTATCAGATAAGACTTTTTTTTATTGCAAAGGTCACGATTGCAATCTGAACAAGCCTTGGAAGGACAAGAACTCTTACCTTGGTGTTGCCTGGAATCAGACTAGACAGGTTAGGATCTCTCTCTCTCTCTCTCTCTCTCTCTCTCTCTCTCTCTCTCTCTCTCTCTCTCTCGTTTCTGCACTCTCTGGTATTTTCATTCTCTCCTGTGTATGGCCTTCTCTATTTAGTGGGAAACATGGATTTCAGCAAAGTTACATTTTACTGAAGGAACCACTAATTAAGAAAAGGGAAATTTTCACCTCTATCTCCTTCCCCCAATCCCACTTCCCACCCTTAGGGTTCTAGCCAAATGAATAAATAAGTCCCAGGGAATTATTCTGATGGGCTAGGCTTGGGTCACATGCCTATCCTGAACCACCTGTTATAAGCAAGAACATGAGGTACTATGTTCAACAAAAATTGGATCAATGCCCATTCCTGTAGCCAAAGAATTGGAGTCTTATTAGCTGCCACCACAAGAAGCACATAGTGGGAGTTAGAGATAGGTGTTTCCCCAAAGAACGGGTTGCTGTTCTGGGCTGCCGAAATACTTTGAGTCTACTAACATGCAATTAAGTTTGAATTTCATAATAATGATAATAGTAGTAATAATACCAGCAACATTCATTGAATGTCTGCCCTCAGCCAAGCTTTGTGAAAAGTACTTTACATGTCATTTTATTGAATCTTCCAAACAACCCTATGAAGAAGATATTATCAATTCCGATTTTACAAATAGAGTGACTGAGGTACAAAGAAGATAAGCAAATTTTCCACAATCATACAACAATAAGTACAGATTTTAATTCAATTTTATTTGATTCTGGAGACCATTTGTTAACCACTATCCTATATAGAAATAGGAGAGTCATCAGAGACTTTAAAATAAATCCATCCTTGGGCCGGCTGACAGTGGTTGGGAGCTAGTTTGGGATGCCAGCGGCCCCGGTTCAGATCCTACATATAAGGGTCAGTGACACTGCCATCAATCAATCAATCAATCAATAAATAAAATCCATCCTTTAGAAATATCTCTTTTATAGTGGTGTGGAAATTAAATTCAAGAGGGGAAATACTGCAAGTAAAGAGGCCACTGCAACTGTCAAGTTGGTGAAAGCCTGAACAAAGAGGAAAGAGACTCCAGGGACAGAAGGAGATACCAACAAAAATTGGCAGTCAGTGGAAGGGAGAGATGAAAGAATGACTGATTTAAGAATAATCTTTGAGGTCCAGGGCTTTAGTGAGATAAGAGATGATGACTGTGTTTCTTTGTTTCTTCTTTCCTATTTCTTTCTTCCCTGTTTCATTTTAACAAAGATAAGAGGTGGCTGGTGTTGAGATTAACCAAGATAGAAAAAAGATGTGGAACAATTTAAGCAAAAAACTATGAAATAGGTTTTGAACAAGTTGAGTTTAAGGTGCCCATGGAGTAGTAAAATGAGTATGTCTAGCAGGCAGCTAGAAATGCATTTAGAGTTCAAGAAAGGAGAGGGCTGGTCTTAAAGGGAAAACTGTGCAGTTAATCAAGCCTTGGTACTCCATTCCAGTTTGCTCCACTAGCGCTCTTCTTGTACTGTCTCCTATGTCAAGGACAAGAGCTTGGCATAAATAGCAATTATAACACAAGTACAATAGAACATATTTAATTACATAATCTTAGGTATTCAAATTTAATTTCACAAAATTTATACATTAAACTGGAGTAACTGAAGAATTGCTGTCAAAGAAAGATAGGAATAAATAGGGTCTACTTATGGGTCTTGTTTCACCATTGTCATCAGTTAATAATGAATGTACTTAACCGTTATCTCTATGTGCTAAGAGTTTTTTGTTTTGTTTTGTTTTTGTTTTTTTAAGAGGGCAGTGTCACTGGCCCTCATATATGGGATCTGAACCCCGGCCACTGGCATCCCAAGCCGGCTCTTAACCACCGCGCCACTCGGCTGACCCTTTGAGTGTGTGTGTGTGTGTGTGTGTGTGTTCCTCTCTCTTAATTTTCCTATTCTTGTAAAATTTTAAAGGTTATTTAAAACTCATACAATGTAGTGATATAGATTTCTGGTCCTGTGACCCATGAGAAAAGTTAGATGCTGTCAACTAGAGGCATTTGAAAGCCTTCAAGATAACAAAACATGGGCTCTTTGGGGAGCTCTCCAGGGTACTGGATTGACTTCCTGAAATTCTGATCAGTAAACCAGATCCTTGTCTCTCTTCTGACCTCTTTGCTTTTGGTCAACCCTGAATCCTGCCCTTCTAATCCGCTGGCTGTCTCAACTATGTCTTAACTGGCAACTTAATTCGCTGGATGAGTTATCAACAGGCTTTAACAGTTAATGCTGATGCCTTTAAAATCTGTAGCGCCAGTAATTTTCTTCCCACCCAAACTCATCTGTTTCACTTTTATTATCATTAGCCTTCATTAATTTATTTAACAAATACTATTGCGTGTAAACAGAAATGTAAAAGGCAAAACTATAAAACTTCCAGAACATAACACAGGAGAAAATCTATATGATATGGGTTTCGCAGTTCATTTTTAGATACGACACCAAAACCATTCTTTGTGAATTAGAAAATTGATAAATTAAACTTTATGAAAATTAATTTTGCTCTGTGAAAGACACCATTAAAAGAATGAAAAGAGGGCCGGCCGAGTGGCGCGTTGGTTAAGAGCTGGCTTGCCAGCAGCCCCAGTTCGGATCCCGCGTGTGAGGGCCGGTGACACTGCCTTCTACAGCCAACAACAGTTCCACCTGGAGCTGGGCTGCGAGCCCTGGAGACGGTATAGGCTGCAGCTCCTGCTGCAGTGGGCTGCCATAGGCTACAGTGAGTGGCCAGCAGCCAGCGTGAGCTGCCAATAGCCGCGGTGAGTGACCATCAGAGTCTGGCGACTGATCTGCCTCACCTGGGAAGAGTGCATTGACAATACCAACATGGGCCAGTGAGGCAACGTCCTCTGTAATTGGACTGAGGATTGAGGAACAAAAGGACAGCAGCTTGTCTGTTCCCCGTTCCCAATTCCCCAACGCTGTTCCCCTACCCCAATTCCCCAATAAAAAAAAAAAATCTAAAAAATAAAAATAAAAAAGAATGAAAAGAAATCCAAGGGAAATATTTGCAAAACACATATCTAATAAAGGACTTATATCCAAAATACACAAAGAACTATTAAGGCTCAACAATAAGAAAACAGGGCTGGCCAAGTGGTTCTTTGGTTAAGAGTTGGCTTGGGAGCATGAGCTCTGAGCAGCAGGGCTGCCTGTTCAGATCCCACATGGGTCAGGGATGCTGCGCCCTCTACAGCTAAGATGGTGAACAACAGCTCGACCTGGAGCTGGGCTGCCATGAGTCGCAGGCGAGGTGTAGGCTGCAGTGGGGCTGCAGTGGCCTGCCGAAAGCTACTGTGAATGGCCGGCAGCCAGCGTGAGTGGCCGGCAGCCAGCTTGAGCAGCCGTCAGTTGGCGTGAGCTGCGGTGAACAGCCGTCCAGTGGCCGGCAACCACTCTGCCTCAGCCGGGAAGAGCACAATGATCACAATACCAACATGGGCAAGTGAAGCAACGTCCTCCACAACTAGACTGAAGAACAAAAGGACAACAAGTTGTCTGTTCCCCTTCCCTGATTCCCAGCACTGTTTCCTTCCCCCTCCCCCCAATTCTCCAATAAAGTCTTTAAAAAATATAAGAAAACGAACAACCTGATTAAAAATGGGCAAAAGACCTGAACAGAAACCTCACCAAAGAATATAAAGATGGCATATGAAAAGATGCTTGGTATCCTATGTCATTAAAGAATTAAAAATTAAAACAATGAGATACTACTACAAATCTATTAGAACGGCTAAAATCCAAAATATTGACAATACCAAATGCTGGTTAAGATGTAGAGCAACAGGAACTCCATCTTTGATGGAGACTGGTACAGACACTTTGAAAGACAGTTCAACAGTGTCATACAAAGTTAGATATAGTCTTAATGTATGATCCAGAAATTACACTTTTAGGTATTTACTCAAATAAATATGTCCACACAAAAACTTGCACATGAATATTTATATATGTTGTATATATGTTTGTAGCAAAACTAGAAGGAACCAACATGTCCCTCAATAGGTGAATGGACAAACTGTGGTACATCCATACAATGGAATATTATTCAATGATTTGAAAATGAGTTATTAAG
Organism: Aselliscus stoliczkanus; assembly: GCA_033961575.1. Lineage (NCBI taxonomy): Eukaryota > Metazoa > Chordata > Mammalia > Chiroptera > Hipposideridae > Aselliscus > Aselliscus stoliczkanus. The sequence goes on from CM066730.1 coordinate 109,755,800, forward strand.
GCATGAAAAAAAACATGGAAGAAACTTAAATGCATACTGCTAAGTGAAAAAGGCTGGTCTGAAATGGCTACTTACTACACGAGTTCAATAATATGATATTCTGGAAAAGGCAAAACTATACAAACAAGAAAAGATCAGTAGTTGCCAGAGGCTAGGGAAGAGAGAGGGAGGGATAAATAAGATGAGCACAAGGGATTTTTAGGGTGGTGAAACCATTCTGTATGATACAATAATAATGGATTATGACATAATGCATTTGTTAAAACCCATACAACACAAAGAATGAAACTTAATGTATACTATGGGCTTCATTTAATAATAATGTTTTAATATTTGTTCATTAATTATAACAAATGTATCACACTAACAAATGTATCACACTAAAGCAACATAGTAGGGGAAACTGGGGCCAGGGCAGGAATTATATGGTAACTCTCTGTACTATCTGTTCAATTTTTCTGTAAAACTAAAACTTCTAAAAATTAAAATCTGTTAATAAAAATAGTATTAAGTGTCTATTATATATCAGCCATTGCACTAGCAACTGGGATTACTGGCTTTCTTGGTATTTATAGTGTAGTGTGTAAGGATGTTCACTTATTTGTGTCACTAATGAAATAGTGACACAAATAAGTGCACAATTACACACTGCTGTGAATGAAAGCTTCATAAGGCTATGAGAACTTATACTTAGTCTGGAGGGTTTGGGAAGTCTTCCCTAAGGAAGATATATTACAATTCCAATCTCAAAGATGAACAGGAGTTAATTAGGTGTGCAGTTTTATTTGCTTGCCTGTTTTTTCACAGTACAGGGATTTGCCCCTTTTGTTGTTGACTGAAAATGTCTGCCAAGGAGGAGTCACAAAGCACAACCAAGAGTGAGGCTCTTTCTACCCTTGCAGGCTGTTGTGTTGATCACATTAAGGATATCAGGGCACCATCACCAAACAGGACTCAGAATGTGAACATCCCCACCAGTAGCATGATGGAGCGGGTGCCACCTGGGCTCCCAGAGGTCAGGATACAGATATCCACAGGCTCTGCCAGTTAATCTCCTCTCCTTGCCCAAGGTAAAGTCCTCAACAACCAAGTTAAAGGTTATTCTCCCTCTTAAGGCAGCCAGGCCTATGGTTGGAAGACCAGGTGGTGTTAACTGAGGCCCAGGGAATTCTCACTTTTGATGGGATCACTATTTCCACATAGGAAGCATTCAAAGCCCTGAAGCAACAAAGGCCTGCCCTGCCCAGTCCCAGCCTATCAGGGCAACAAAGCCAGGCTCCCTCCTCACTGCTTCATTCAGCTGCACCACTCCCCACTGGTTGCATTATGCCTTTAATTTTTTTTTTTTTTTGGAGGCAAGGAGTGTCAGGCATGAAGGACAGTTGCTCTGCTGCATTATGCCTTTAAAATAAAAAGTCTTGGGCCGGCCGAGTTGCTCAGTTGGTTAAGAGCTCGCTCAAGAGTGCGAGCTGAGCTCTGAGCAACGGCGGTTCGATGCCCAGCCCGAGCTGAGTTGCCATTGAGCTGCCAAATGGCTAAGATAAAAACAAAACAAAACAAAACAAAACAAACAAAAAAACAAATATAAAATAAAAAGTCTGTAGAAAGGGTGGATGGCAGACAGTTATATTTAGTGGTCTCACGCAACTATCCGGAACCACCAATGTGGAGCCTCTGGATCTCGACCACCTGCCAGCTCCCCGCTTAACCTCCCCCCCCCACCACCACCACTGGTTCCTCTGTTACAGTTAGGGTCAGGGTCGAGGGTGTTAGAAGAGAGAGCATTACTGACAAAGGGTAAGCAAAGTCCTGTCGTGAGGTGCAATGTATACACAGCTGAAGGAAGGTCTGTGAGGCCGGAGCACAGAAAGCAAACAAGAGAGTGCACAAATGGAGGCTAAAGAGGCTGGTAGGAGCTACAGAGGACCCATGGGCTATAAAAAGAAGTTCACATTAACTAAGATCAGTATGAAGACCTTGAAAGATTTTCAGCAGGGTATTAACGTGATTGCATCTGGCTACTTGGCAGAGAAAAGATTGCAGGGTTTCTCAACCTGCACTATTGACATTGGGGGTGAATAATTCTTTGTTGTACGAGGCTGTTCTGTACAACACCCTGGCACCTCCACACTAGATGTGATACACACCCTCTGAGTTGAAACAACTAGAGTATCTAGACATTGACAAATGCCCCGAGGGGCAAAAATCATCTAGTTGAAAATCACTGAATTAGAGGAAGAGCCAAGAGAGAATGATGGGGACCATGTGGCGATTTTTACAGTAGCCCTGGTAGAGATTATGATAATTTAGACTCCAGGAGGTGAAAAGGGAAACAAATAGGCTGATTAAGGTTAGGGTTAAGGTTAGAGTTAGGGTTAGGCCTTGGGAGATATTTATGAAGTAAAGTCAATGATATAGGTTGCTGGATTGAAATAGGAGGAAAAAGGAGATGTTAAGGAGAATGAGTGATTCTAGCCTCAGCGTGTGAGTGGGTGGTAGTACCATGAGTTTAAGATTCGGGTGGATCCTAGATTTTAAGCCAATGTAAAAACATAATAAGACTTTTGGAGGTGCTGGAATATGAGAGTATAATTTTGCATGTAGAAGGAACATAAATTATTAGAGGCTGAAGGGTAGACTGTGGTAGTCAGTGACACTGATGGCCCCCTGTGAATCATGCTTCCTGGTCTGCTTCCCCCGATGTGCTCTCTCCACTTGAATCTGGGCTGGCTTTGTGAGCTTTAACTAATATAATGTGGCAAAAGCAACATCCTGGGGCTTCCATGCCCAGATATTAAAAAGGCCTGGCAGCTCCCACATCTGTGATCTGGGGGAAGTCAGTGGCCATTTAAGAAGCCTAAGTACCCTGAGACCACCAAGCTGTGAGAAGCGCAACCTTGCCATTTGGAGAGACCATGGCTAGTTGGGGTCCCTTACTGATAGTCCAGCTGAGTTTCCAGCTGACAGTCAGTACCAACTTGCCCACCATGTTAGTAAGGCCCCTTGGAAGCACATCCTTCAGCCCCAGCCCAGCCACTCCAGCGGATATAATGTGCAGAGCTGATGAACTGTATCCTGACCAAATGGCAGAATTATGAGAAAACAAGCTGTTGTTTTAGGCAAGTAGCTTTTGAGATGTTTTGTTACATAGCAATAGATAAGTGAAACAATCAGTCACTCTGAGGCTCAGTTTCATCTACTGTAAATTAGAAATAATAATATACCTACCTTATACCTGTCTTAAGAATAAGATAAATAATGCCTGGCACTAGAAGTACTCAGATATTGCTATTATTCTGGTAGGTGCCAAAAAAGTGCTTGATGGTTGATAATTCTATTGGACAGTATTAATTAATACTGTTAATATTAACAGAGCAATTGTCACCTTCTATGACTGCCCTATATGGAACAGAACCTCTTAGTCATTCTGCTCCCTTATTTGTACATAGAATTTATCACCAATTGAAAACATATTTTTTTATTACCTGTCTTCCACACTAGAATATAAACTCTGTGAGAGTCAAGATCTTTTTGTTCATTTTGATATCCCCAGTGCCCAGAAGAAGAATGTACTGTCACATAGATGATCAATACTTTTTTCTTTTTTTTTTTTTTTAGCTGAGCCATCCTGCCACCTGTTGACAGCTCAGCAGTAGCTCAGCTCGGGCTGGGCATCAAACTGCTGTTCCTCAGAGCTCAGCGCGCACTCTTGAGCAAGCTCTTAACCAACTGAGCCACTCTGCTGGTCCTGATCAATACATTTTCATTGCATGAGTAAACCAGTGAATGTTGTTTCTCATACATGTCCACTTTTCACTAATGAAATATGGGAAATTTCCTGTATTTTACTTAAGGCTTAAACCTTTTTGGTTATTGCCACTTAGCACAGCATGTTTAATCAGTTGATTAGACAGTAAAACTATTTTGCTCTCCTATAAGGAAATCTTAGGGTACGAACAATATAAAAAGAGGCAGACTACAGTTGCAGAGCTACTTAAATTTGACCAGTTTAGACTAATTGAATTCATTAAGCTTTACTAGCTAATTCTTTAGTATTTTTTTCTTCCAGCTGACTCACACCCGTGTCCCAGATCTTTAAGATATTCAGTTGGCTTTAGACTTCACCCTTTATTTGAGCCTAAAGCTCACTTAGACACAACCACCCAGCGTTGAAACCAGTAGTGTCTTCAGTTGAGGTTTGGACAAGACACTATCAAGAACACTTCTTCCTGCACATACGTTAATTTAAATCTTAAAATACTTTTCTTCTATTCTTCTGCTTTCAGAACTATTTAAAGGTTACTGCTAATAAATTAGATTAGCTTAACCTGAAATCTTATCTAATTTCTAAAAGTTTCTCACTTCTTTTCCCTGGTTTTCCTGCACTGATTTACGTATCTGGAGCCTTAGGTACAGGCTTGTCAGCCGCCTATCTATGCAAACATTGAGGACTAGGCATTGTCATTCCTTGAGCCTAAAAGACCCGTCTTTGACTTAGGCAGGTGGTGTAGGTTCTCAAGTACTGGAGGATGTTATGCTGAGTGTAGGCCCACCCCAGATCTCTGCAGACTGTATTCAGGATAGTGAACGGAATGTAGCAACTTGCTAAGAGCTGCAGTGTTTGTGTACCAGCCTTTCTTGCCAGGACACACAACCAGAAATTCTGATAAAGAACCTGTCTCTTTACTTTAGGCCTTCAGAGGATCTCACTGGATTGTTCTGGGTTTTGGTCAAGTGTTACAGTGTCTAAACTGTTGTCCATGTTGAATTGTTACTTGCACATCATACTTGCACAAAAAGTTACTCAAAATTAACCAAAGACTTAAATGTAAGAGCTAAAACTAAAAAACTCTTAGAAGAAAACATGCCTTTGACCTTGGATTAGACAATGACACCTTCTTAGATATGACACCAATAGGACAAGCAAAGAAAAAAATAGTAAACTGGACTACATCAAAATGAAATACAAGTTTTACTTCAAAGGATGCCATCAAGAAAGTGAAGACCACCTGTAGAATGGGAGAAAATCATATATCTGATAAGGACTTTTATCCAGAATATATAAAGAACTCTTATAACTCAAAAAGACAAATAACCTAACTAAAATGGGCCAATGCGCTGAATAGAAATTTCTCCAAAGGAAGTATCGCCAAATGGCCAATAAGCACATCAAAAGATGCTCGGCATCATTAGCTACCAGGCCCCCTTACTTTAACTGGAGACAATTCTGAAAGGTCATCCTAACTTCAGAGCTTCCCATGGAGTCAGCTGAGATCTTGTGATTACATCACAGCCAAATTCTCAGTCTGCTCAATCTTTCTTTCTTCCCTTACTCGACAAGTGCTGATTTTAAGAGACTCCATAATAAACTTTCTGCATGCTAATTTCCATCTCAGGGTCTGCTTCCCAGAGAACCCAATCTGTGACAAACCCTCTGCCTTTTGCAAAATCTCAGGTACCTAGTAGGGGCAGATTTTGAGAGGTAATCCAGGCCAGAAAATGGATTATGATAACTATAGGGATAAAAGGATAGCCATACCAAGGGTCAGTGGGTTTCTAATCTAAGCCAGAGTTAGAAAATGCATGGTGTTTGTATTATCACTTTTCTCCTGTACCTAACGCAGAGCTAACCTTGGGAAGGAGGGGCCCAAACCTCTGGGGTTTTCTTCTACACTTCGCTAGTTCTAATCTCCACTTCAAGTGTAATTACTGGATTAATGTTTTATTTAAAAACCCATGTATTTCCCATTAAAAACTTGTTAACTTTAATTGAGTTAATATTTATTAGATTGACTATATTTTATCAAACAAATATTTTAGAAATCTCATTGTAGATTTATCATCTTCATGTGCTGTCTTGTTTGCATTAAGGCCTAATTAAAATATTTTACTCTACATAAAAACAAAAGGCTGGGAGGGCTGGCCGAGTGGCTCAGTTGGTTAGGAGCTTGCTCAAGAGTGTGAGCTGAGCTCTGAGCAACAGCAGTTCGATGCCCAGCCGAGCTGAGCTGCCGCTGAGCTGCCAACAGGTGGTAGGATGGCTCAGCTAAAAAAAAAAATATATTAAATTAAATAAAAACAAACAAACAAACAAACAAGGGCTAGGGACAATGACAGGTTTCGACACTTTCATTTCTGCAAGGTTTTGAAATTGACACAGAGCCTTTGGTCCTAGGGTTCAACACAGATCACACATTTTTCCCACTACACCCAAGCCAGCTAGACTGAGAAATGGGGATAATAAAACATTCATAACCAGTCTTCCTCTAAAGGACAGGAGGATGATCTAGGAACAGGGTTGGGGTAGGATGGGAGTTGAGGAAAACCAATGTAAACATAAGGAACTGGTTTTCCAAGCCCAGGAGGACAAGTTGAGCCTGGCAGAAGTCTGTGTTTATAAAATGGAAGGGATGTTTAGGCAGGCGCTTCTAAAACATACCTTGTCATCTTTGATGCTTCTTATAGGAATGATTGGATATGCGCTCAGTGATCATGTTAATTTTTGCCATCATACTCTAGTCTAAACCAGCATTTCACAAAAAGTGATCTGAGGATGGAAGAATCCATATTTTTAGTCTAAAAAACTTTAAGTTCCACTTTCTCTTAAACAAGTCAGTCAATTTCACCTGGACCTTTTCTGATTTCGTTATTTATTTCTAGAGATGAAATACACAGAATAGGGCAAAATATTTTAGATGTGGATCTATAATAGTTTGTTCAAGGGTAGGACAGTGTTTTTCAATTGAATTTTTGGAGATGCCCAATCTTGTATTAGTTTTTTGGCTGTAACAATTTGAGGATTGCTATCTTAAAGGAGTAATGAAAAATAACTTACTATTATTCTCTGAATATATTTTAAATAAATGTCACTTTGCATTTATTCATCCTGAAACTCATCTGGCATGTTTTTGCCCAACCTCAGTATTTTAACAAGAGCTTCCTTTAATTTATTTTCATGATTTTGGCTTTTCATCACAAAGAAGAAATGTGTCATCTACATGTCATTTTTCCTTTAAGTCCCATTTTCTTCACCTGCAAAATAACATAATAATATATTACTCATACTTAATTGTTGGAAACATTAAGTAGGAAACCCAGGTAAAATGTCTAACATGATGTCTGATATACAATTGCATTCAAAGAAAGTAAATTCCTCTTCCCACTCTTATTGGGTTCCTTGGCATTTGAACATTCCCACTGTTTCATTTTATTGTTGTTGTTAGAACAGGTTAAATCTCCTTGATGAGCTACAGACATATTCAAGGGTTATTAGAACCAACCATATGTGTATGAGCATTCAGAATTAGATAATTACAATATATTGACCTAATAATTTAAGATAATATTAGAGTCAGGTCAGTATAATAATTACTAGGAATTAATATAGCAATTTATCAAAATATTTTCTCTCTCCAACTTTCAATGGGTTTTGATTAAACTACTCAACATAAAACTTCAATTGTAATGATATTTAGAAACACATAAAACATGAATAAATAACATCAATTATGTCTAAAAATAATCCTCTTGTACAATCCACATGCGTTCTCTTTGCTGTGTTTTTTTAAACTGGTGGGAAGTGTTATAACTTTTTAAAATGAGTTTTCAAACAATACTTTGTGACTGGAATTTGATTGTTTGATACCTATTATACCTTGGCTGCAATTAAAATTTCTAAAAAAGTTATAAACTATAAAGATTTCCTATATCTTATGCTCATATTTTTTAGGTTGCATCTTAATCCCAAGAAGTTTTGCTTTTAAATCATTTAGTTTTGCTTTTTATCTTCAGTCCTCAAAAAATTTTTAAACAAGTTATACTATACCATGATTAAAAAGAAACAGAATAGAAATGGAAAGGGGGGTCATAAATATCAATAAATAGCCATAGTTGATAAATTTTGGGAACTCTAACTCTATGTAACTTTCTGAAATTGAACTCTTTAGTCTCAGTTGCTTTCACTGAGGATTTTTCATCAAGTGAATGATGAGAATTTCCTACTCAGATCTCATTCTTACTTTCCTAAGCTTTCACTTTGACTATATAGTGAACTCAGTGTTGGTGATGAGTATATTAGATTTCACAGTAATGTGAAAATTATTGGGCTGAATTCTCTTTCAGAGAACCAACTGTTGTGGTATTTACTTCTGTTTGAATCAACTATAGTGTTTAATGTCAAAACAATACATTGGAACCAACAGCTCTTAGGGTAAAAGTTATCAATTTACAGATGGTGGCTAGAGTGATCAGTTAAACTCTAGATGTATAAATACCATATTCAGAGTTGTGAATGGAATAAAGATTCCCATAGTATTAACCTACTTTCAACAAATAAAGACAGTGAAACATAATCTTTCTATACATTTTTCACAACCTCAATAGCTGTAAGATGAGAAATGGTTTCTTAAAGGTAGAAACCCACAACTGCTTTTAAACCACAAAAGTCCATCAGTTTACAGTTGGAGGCTTCAATCCATTCCAAATAGCTTGTATTCTAATGGACAATTAGAGTCCCACAGTTTAATAGATTTTATTATCCTTGAGAATAAAGTGCTTTTAAGCCACAACATAAATTTTGCTTTAGCCTTAATTTTATTTTTATTTCTAAGGACTTCTACAAAAGGATTCCTTTCTTAACATATAACATATTTTCATTGTAATATATAACATTAGATTTTTCCTCTGTATTTTCACACACAAAAAAATAGTTGTATAAGTCAATAGTTGACTCTAACAGATATTTTTTTCTAATTTCAAAGTATTGATGTTATTTCTAGAAAAATATAAAAAAATTATAAAGCATAAAATAAAAATTACTCATAATCCAAGTAGAGATAAACACCATTAATATTTTAGTGTCCATATTCCCATATAAACTACTTCTTTTAAAAGGAAAAAAGAGGGCCGGCCGAGTGGCGCATTGGTTAAGAGCTGGTTTTGGGATGTCAGTGGCCCTGGTTCGGATCCCACATATGAGGGCCAGTGACACTGCACTCTACAGCTAACAACAGCTCCACCTGGGGCTGGGCTGTGCGAGCCCGTGGCAACAGTGTAGGCTGCAGCCTCTGCTGCAGTGGGCTGCCATAGGTTACAGTGAGTGGCTGGCAGCCAGCGTGAGCAGCTGGCAGCCAGCGTGAGCTACCAAGAGCCACGGTGAGTGACCATCCAGAGACCAGCGACTGATCGGCCTCATCCGGGAAGAGTGCAATGACGATACCAACATGGGCCAGTGAAGCAACATACTCCGAGACTAGAGTGAAGAACAACAACAAAAAAAAACAGAGCAACTTGTCTGTTCCCCTTCCCCGATTCCCCAATTAAAAAAAAAAAATGATTGGTTTAAAAAATAAATAAATAAATAAAAAATAAAAGGAAGAAAGAAATGGGACATCCATTGGAAGTAAAAAATACTGGAAGTGTGACTAAATATATATGTGAATTTTTTTATTTTCTAGTACCTATTTTTGAGACTAATGATAAATAGGTTCATGAAACCAGAATTGAGGACAGAAGGGGATTGATCTATAACTACCATCTCTAGAAAAAGTTCTATTGATTTCAAAAATATTTTTAATTATGACTAATTTTTAAAATATCACCATAAAGAACAATAAGAGATGAATAAACTCATTGAGATGTATCTCTAAAGTGAGGAAGAACATCAAAAAGCATAATAAAAACCCATAGAATTGTACAACCCAAAGATTAAACCCTAATGTAAACTATGGACTTTAGTAATAATAATGTATTAATATTAGTTCACATGGACCATAGCAATGCAAGATACTAACAATAGGGGAAACTAAGGAAGGGGGAGGGATACATGAGATCTCTCTGTACCTTCTACTCAATTTTCCTGTAAACCTTAAACTGCTCTAAAAAAATAAAACCCATTCATTTTTAAAATAAAAAAAAAGAAATACAATAAAATATGAATATTCAAATCTGAATCCTTTTCTGATGGATTTTCCATCTATTGGGTTGTCAAAAAAGTCATGACGCATGTTTGCAACACATGGCACTAGTTCATTTTTGGAAGTACCAGAGTCATTTGAATCTATGTTATTGCTATGTCATTTGACGGCTGACAGTTCTAGTTCATTCTAAAAAAAATTGAGCGATTTGGTTGAGTTTTGGAGATTTTACAACAAATTGAAGCTGGAAGACCAAACTGTGCATTTTTGCCATATTTTACTGTTTTACTTCCATAAAAGGAAGAATGTGCTTCAAACTTATGAAAAGTTGCATAAAGTTTACAGTGGCAATAGTGCCAACGATGGTTCACGAAATTCTGTGCTTGTGATTTTGATCTCAATGACACTCCTCGGTCAGGGAGGCCCACCGAGGTTGATGACGACAAAACAAAGGCATTGATCGAGTCAAACTCATATATATATATATATATTTTTTTTTTAATTTTATTTTTTTTTTTTTTTGAGGGCAGTGTCACTGGCCCTCATATGTGGGACCCGAACCGGGGCCACTGGCTTCCCAACCCAGCACTTAACCACCACGCCATTCGGCAGGCCCCTCAAACCCATATTACACAAAATGAGAGATTGTAAAAACGTTGAACATCCATCATTCAAGCATTCATGACCACCTGAAGAAGCTGGGCTATGTAAGCAAGCTTGATATTTGGGTTTCCGCATGAACTCAAAGAAGTTCATTTGATGGCATATATAAACATCTGCAATATGCTTATTAAATATGAGGAAAACAATCCTTTTTTTGAAGCGACTGATAATTGGTGATGAGAAGTGGATTGTTTACAACAATGTGGTGGGCAAACAATCTTGGTCCCTACGTGTTGATTTGCCTCAAATGACATTAAACGCAGACATTCATCAGAAGAAGGTTATGCTCTCAGTGTGGTGGGATTTTAAAAGTGTTATGTTTTTCAGACTCCTACCAAGGAACCAAACAATCAATTCAAATGTGTACTGTAGGCAATTGGACAGTTTGATCGAATCCATCATCCAGAAACATCCAGAGCTTGTTAATTGTAAAAGAGTTGTGTTCCATCATGACAATTCGAGACCACAAACGAGTTTGATCACCGTCAAAAATTATTGGAGCTTGGATGGGATGTGTTGCCATACTCATCTGACCTTGCGCCATCAGACTTCCACTTGTTTCGCTCTCTTCAAATCTCCTTGTATGGTATAACCTTCAATTCAGATGAGGCTGTAAATCAGCACCTTGTTCAGTTTTTTGCAAATAGACAGGTCCTTCTATGAAAGAGGAATTATGAAGCTCACTGAAAGATGGCAAAAGGTTATCAAACAAAATGGGCAATATATCATTGATTGATTTTTGTTCTTTATATAAATAAATGAACTTCGAAAACATTGACAAAATACTTCCTGACTTTTCCAACAACCCAATACATGTTTACTGATGCCTCTTTCTCTGCTTAGCCCTTAAATAATAACCAGGACACACATCTTCCTCAGTCTTTTTTTTTTTTCTTTTGATTTTTTAGTCTTGCTCTTCCTAAACTAGTTCATCCACTTCCATGCCTCCAACTGTTACTTATCACCTATCACTTATTTCATCCACTTCCACTTTAAATACCCATCCTCCCTGTGTTCCCATCTTGGCTCTATGTCTACCATTTTCCACCCACTTCCACTTACTATTTTAGGCACATCAGATGAGCACTATGTTTTTACTTACTGCTCTGCCTCTTTTTATGCTGTTCCCTTTGACTGGAATGCACTTGCCCTCCATCTCATCTTTCTGTATCTTATGCATCCTTTAGGTTACATCAAATGTCATTAGTTTTGTGAAGCCACTCCTCACTCAACCTTCACATTAATTTAGCATTTACTTATAATCACAACTGGGGCTTTAAAAAAACAAAACAGAGGGCCGGCCGAGTGGCACGGTGGTTAAGCGCTGGCCTGGGACACAAGCGGCCCCGGTTCGGGTCCCACATGTGAGGGCCAGTGACACTGCCCTCAAAAAAAAAAAAAATGTGGAAAAAACAAAACAAAAACAAAACAGAAAACAAACCACCACATAGTTTGTTGTAATAGGAGCTAGGAAATAAGTATTACTCAGTTTTGCATTGCTCTGTTACCAAGTATGTACTAGCAGCATAGACAATAATACATACTTTGATCTGTGATAATGCGGCTTTGAGAAAAACTCTTACTATATTACTTATCAAACTGAGTTGAAACATTGATGGGATTTGTTGTCTGCAAGAAATGTTCCTGAAGTATAAAGTTTTACAATTTAATGTTAATAAGCTTTTAGCGTTGAAACGAACATATTTCTTGCTAAGTCATCAAGAAGAATCCAGTCTAAAATATAATAAATGTATAAAATAGAGGATTACAAAAGCCTGTTGAAATGAACAAAGGCTGGTAATATAACTTAAAATATCATCAAAAAAAAATTGAGTGGGGGCCGGCCGAGTGGCACATTGGTTAAGAGGTAGTTTTTATCCCAAAACCAGTGGCCCCGGTTCGGATCCTACATATGAGGGCCAATGACACTGCCCTCTACAGCTAACAACAACTCCACCTGGAGCTGGGCTGCAAGCCTCAGCAATGGTGTAGGCTGCAGCCCCTGCTGCAGTGGGCTGCTACAGGCTACAGTGAGTGGCTGGCAGCCAGCGTGAGTGGCTAGCAGCCAGCCTGAGCTGCCAATAGCCATGGTGAGCGACCATCCAGAGACCACGACCCATCAGCCTCATCCGGGAAGAGCGCAATGATGATACCAACATGGGCCAGTGAAGCAACGTCCTCCGCAACTAGACTGAAGAACAAAAAGACAGCAACTTGTCTGTTCCCCTTCCCAGATACCCCGATGCTGTTCCCCTCCCCCAATTCCCTAATAAAATCTTAAAAAAAAAAAAAATTGAATGTTAAATACTCCAGAAAAAGGAAAATTGGTGACGAAAATTTCATTAGTGTTTCTCAGAGCTTTTCAAGGGAAGGGTATCTGGATAACTCAATATGAGTTACTTCACTTGGCATGAGAGCCACATTTTATGTGAGACATTAAATAGTCACAAAGAACACCAAAGAACTCATAACATGAGTTTGTTTTTGTGTTTTCGAAGGATAGGATTTTCATCACACCCTGAGTTTCTGGTCAGTAACACACACAAATAGAACTGCACATACTGCAGTGATACTCGACCTAGTATATTTATTAATTTAGAATTTGTACATTTTGACTGTTAGAGCTAATTAGCATATTTGGAAGTGGCAAAGGAAAATGTCTCAACATTGAGTACAAAACCAATTACTTAAAATGCAAATAGATGTTAATAGAAGGCTGGCACAGAGCTCTCAGATCAGCACCAGATACAGGCTGAGGAACATGCAGAATGTGATCAAGAGCAAACAAAAATCCCTCTCTCTTCCTTCTCTCTCCCTCTAATAAAAGTTAAGTTAGCGCTTATTATGAACCAGGCACTATGCTAGGTGCTGGAGATATAGAAATCACAAAGCCTTTATGAAGCTTATCCTTACAGCTAAATGGAGAAAAAAGTAAATAAACAATTGTGATACAAATTAAATAGAAGTGGGAAAAAATTCTGAGGCGGAAGAGCCCTTAAGGTTGCACTGTAATAGAAGAGGAGAAGAGTGAAATTAGTGTATGGCCGGTTCTACTTCCAACAACATAAAAATGTGAGGCAATAGATGACAGCTAAGGAGTACACCTCTAAAGGAGTGTTGTGCAGTGAAAAGTGAGTAGGCCAGTCTTACAAGAACAAAGAGTTTGTGTTCAGAATAGAGGAATACAAGTTTAGAAATATAGGCAGGCAAAGGAAGTTGGCACCTCAGGAGTAAGGGCCTGGGGAACTTAAAACTTCTCGTTAATCTGTTACTATTGTGAAAATGGGCATATGCAAGGTGATGCTTTTATTCTCCAACCTTCCATTAGGGTTTGTTTGTTTGTTTGCTTGTTTGTTTGTTTGTTTGTTTGTTTGTTTGTTTTGGAAGCTGAGGTCCACATGGGCAGCACCAAGGAATAACAGAGATATGAGAATTTCTAGAATCTTCCAGAGTAGACTCAAACCAGATAAATGGCTCTAGTTTCTTCCCTTCTCTCCTACTTTCTCTCTTTATCCTATACTGGTTGGCTCCCAAATGGAAGTCATCTGAAAAGTAAAGGAGGTTCAGTGCTCATTGGTATAGACTATTGAATTAAAGAATTTCGTTTTCTTTCTATTTTTTTTTTTTTTAAGCTGAGTCATCCTGCCACCTGTTGGCAGCTCAGCAGCAGCTCAATCGAAGTGCTGTTGCCTAGAGCTCAGCTCGCACTCTTGAGCGAGCTCTTAACCAACTGAGCCACTTGGCCGGCCCTTGTTTTATTCCTTTTATTTTTTATTTTTATTTTAAATCTTTTATTGTGAAATAAACATTTTTTAAAAATTAGTTTCAGGTGTACAACACATTGCAACAGCCATACTTTTTACCCCTCAAAGTGACAATCCCCCTCCCCCAGTTTGCCACCCCACTCCTCCCCCCATATCATACATATCTATTACAATTCCGTTGAATCCCTTCTACAGTATACTCCACATCCCGTGACTATCTATATATTCAGTTATAGTTGGCATACAATATTATACAATATCAGCTTCAGGTGTACGTGCAGTGATCAAACCTCTACTCCATCCATGAAGTGGTCTCCCTAACAAGATATGTGACCATCTGACATGCCACAAAATTTTTACAACATTATTATATTCCCCGAACTGTGTTTCATATCCCTGTGGCAATATTGTAGTTGTCTATTTATGCTGTCTAATCCCTTCCCCTTCTCCCTCATCCCCACCCCTCTCCCAACTAGCAACCCTCAGTTTTTCCTCTATATCTATGAGTCTGTTTACTTTGCTCGTTCATTCAGTCTTTCAGATTCCACATATAAGTGAGATCGTATGGTACTTATCTTTCTCCGACTGACTTATTTCACTTAACATAATAGTCTCTTCGGAGCATTATCAATTACATTCCCAGAACTGCCCCCCATATCCCTGCAGCAACATTATAGTCACACACCTACGCTGTCCAAAACCTTCCCCCTCTCCCTCATCCCCACTCCCTCCCAGCCAGCAACCATCAGTTTTTCCTTTATATCTGCTTGATATGATTTCAATCTTCTTAAATTTACTGAGACTTGTTTTGTGGCCTAACGTGGTCTATCTTGGAAAATGTCCCATGTGCACTTGAGAACGTATATTCGTTGTTTCAGGGTAAAATGCTCTAAAAATATCGACGAAGTCCAGCTGGTCTAAAGTGTCATTTAAGGCCACTCTTTTGTTCTTTTTTTTTTTTTTGAGGGCAGTGTCACTGGCCCTCATATATGGGACCCGAACCGGGGCCGCTGGCTTCCCAAGCCAGCGCTTAACCACTGCGCCACTCGGCCGGCCCAAGGCCACTCTTTCTTTGTTGATTTTCTGTCTAGAGGATCTGTCCATTGGTGACAATGGGGTGTTGAAGTCCCCTACTATGATAGTGTTACTGTTGATCTGTGTCTTTATGTCTGTCAAATTCTGTTTGATATAATTAGGAGTTCCTATGTTGGATGCGTAGATGTTTATTATACAGTGCCCTTGTTTGTCTTTTATTGTAGTCATTTTAAAGTCTATTTTGTCCAAAATAAGTACTGCTACTCCAACTTTTTTTTTCTCATTTCCATTTGCATGAAATATCTTATTCTATCTGTAAACAGCATATACATGGGTCCTATTTTCTTATTCACTCAGCCACTCTCTGTCTTTTGATTGGATCATATAGCCCATTCACATTTAAAATGATTATTGATAGGTGCATATGTATTGCCATTTTGTCATTTGTATTCCTGGTCTTCCTGGGTTAGCTTGTTTACCCCTTTCTTTTGTTTAAAAAAGCCCTTTTAACATTTCTTGCAATGCTGGCTTGGTGGTAATGAATTTCTTAAGCTTATTCTTTTCTGAGAAGCTCTTTATTTCTCCTTCAATTTTAAGTGATAGCCATCTGGGTAGAGCAATCTTGGTTGTAGGCCTTTATTTCGTGTCACTTCATGCCACTCCCTTCTGGCCTGCAGAGTTTCTGTAGACAAGTCAGCTGTTAGTCTAATAGGAGTTCCTTTGTATGTAACCTGCTGTCTTTCTCTTGCTGCTTTTAGGATTCTGTCTCTGTCTTTAATCTTTGCCATTTTAACTTGGTGTGGACCTGTTTGGGTTCAGCTTGTTTGGAACCCTCTGTACTTCCTGGGAATGTATGTTGATTTCCTTCACCAGGGTAGGGAAGTTTTCAGTCATTATTTTTTCAAATACATTCTTGACCCCTTGCTTCTTCTCTTCTCCTTCTGGTATTCCTATGAGTCGAAGTTGGTTGCGCTTCATCTTTTCCCATAGGGCTCTCTTAAACTATTTTCATTGTTTTTTATTCTTTGGTCTTTTTTTTGTTCCAACTGGGTGATTTCTGCTATTTTGTCTTCCAAATCGCTGATCTGCTCCTCTGCTTCATCTACTCTACTGGTGATTCCTTCGAGTGTGTTCTTCATTTCAGCTATTGTATTCTTTAGTTGTAACTGGTTGTTTTTTATGATTTCGCTATCCTTCCTTATGTCCTCACTAAGTTTGTTAAACATTCTTATCATCAGTGTTCTAAACTCTATCTCTGAAAGGTTGGATCCCTCTGTTTCATTTAGTTCCATTTCTAGAGGTTTCTTCTGATTTTTTACTTTTGACATGTTTCTTTGTTTCCTCATTCTGGGTGTCGCTCTGGGGTTGCTTTGATGTATTAGATAGATCACCAGGAGAGCCCTGGCTGGATCACGCAGGCACACAGCTCACGGACCAACACTCCCAGGAAAACTCCCAGTCTCAGCCTGTCCCAATCAGCCGCTCGCAGATCAGGCCGAGCAGCCTGACAACCAATCACCAGCCTGACAACTCTGCTCATGCAGTGCAGAGAGCAGGAACCAGAGGTGGTTCGCACACTCCCGCGTCTCAGTGAGCAGACCGTTGGAGCCGAGCATGCCCACCAGGTGTTTCCCTGGCAACGCAGTATAAGCTGGGTGGAGGGTGGGAATCCCGCATGAGTTCTTTATAAATTTTTGATATTAACCCCTTATTGGATGTATCAATGGCAAATATCTTCTCCCATTCAGTAGGCTATCTTTTCATTTTGTTGGTGGCTTTCTTTGCTGTGCCAAACTTTTTAGTTTGATGTAGTCATATTTGTTTATTTATTCTTTTGTTTCCCTTGCCAGAAGGAGCCAGAACCTGCAGGGATAGCTCTGAAGACCACCATTTCAGCTGCTGGGGCATGGAGGCAGGGAGTGGAGGTACTAGGGGCTCTGTGATGCTCATGGAGGAGCTGGGGGTTGAGACCCTTTGTTTTATTTCTTGATGACAGAACTATGTGTTCATGTTAGTATTACAAGTTTGAACATGTTATTCTCCAATGGAAAAATTACTACAAACAATAAAAGAATTTAGTAAAATATCAGGTCATAAAATTAGTATACAAAAATCACTAGCTGTTTTGTGTATAAACAAAAACCACTTGAGCTATAATAGAAGATCCCATTTACAAAGGGAGAAAAAGAAAGAAAAGAAAATACCTAGGTATGAACAAGAAATGTCCAAAACATACAAACCATAAAGTAGTACTGAAAGATAGTATAATAAACTTGGACAAATGGAAAGACATGCCATGTTTTTGGACACAAAAGCTTGACATCATAAAAATGTCAACTCTAAGTTATTAAATAAATTTAATTCAATCCCAATGAAAATACCTTAGCCTTTTTTTAAAAACTGGAACTAGACATTGATTATTACATTCATTTAGAAGAACAAACATGAATAACCAGGCAAAAACCTAAAAAAAGAAAAGCAAAGAAAAAGAGGAATCGCTGTATCATATATAAGAACACATTATAAAACCTCCTTAATTAAAACAATGTGTGTTGGCCCATGAATAGGCAGACAGACAAATGCAATATGACAGAAAGTCCAGAAATAGACCCAAATGTATAAGGAAATTCAGTAATTGATAAAGACAACACTATGAATCAGTGGGTAAAATGTGGATTTTTTAAAATAAATGATGATTAAATATGTAGGTAATCATGCGGAAAAAGATACAATATACCACATACCAGGAAAAATTCTAACGGGATTAGAGTTTTTAATGTAAAAACAGGAAATTAGTGAACTTCTCTATAACCTCAGAGTAGAGAAAACTTTCCTATCCAGAAGCAATATGGAAAGAGATTAAAAACAGAATGAGCAAAATAAAAATTCCAAACTAGGGAGGGAGGGGCAAGATGGCGGCTGTGAGGAGGGCTCCATGAAATCTCCCCTGGAAATATCCACAATTTGAACTTCTAATACGCTTCAAAGAGACATCTACTCATCACACAGAGCAACTAAGACTTCCACACAAGGATTACTGGAAGGTGGGCAGGCCGGGCAAGTAGGGGAAGAAGGCGGCGAGACACGTGAGGTGCAGCCCGCACCCGTGGCTGCTGAGTCACGGTGAGTGTTCCCCGGCTCGCTCCCTGCGGCCCGCGGCCCACCTAGAGTTCAGCAAGAGCGCGTTGGTTTGCAGTCTGAGGCAGAAGCCTCAGGCCGGGCAAGTGCGGGAGGAGAGAGAGGAGACGACTGTGCAGAGGTACGAGCTGCACCCGCGGTCCCCAGGAAGCAGGGTGCAGAGCCCCGCAGCGACAGGGCAAGATCAATCCCTGCACCCTCCCGGTTCAGGGATCAGTCTCTGTGCCCACCGGGTCCCGCGGAGCGCAGAAGCCTGAAACCCGGGAGCAGGGGAAAACAGAGGACTCACTCGCGGAGAAGCAGTGCGCGCTGGGCGGAGACGCAGGTCCCGGAGAGACGGAGCGGGGATCGGAGCCGCGTGGAAAGGTGCGCACAGTCCCCTGAACCCCGGCGGCAGTCCCTCCAGGAGCGCAGCAGGAGAACGGCGTGGGCGCGCGCCGGCTCCAAGGCAGAAGCCTTAAACCCGGTAGCAGGGGAAACACAGGACTCGCCCGCGGAGACGCCGCGCGCCGGCCGGAGTCACAGGTCCTGGAGAGACGGAGTGGGGATCGGAGCCACGCGGCGCGGTGCGCGCAGTCCCCTAAATCCCGGCAGACCGTTTGGGAGAGCAGCAGGAGATCCGCGCGGGCGCACCGGCTCCAAGGCAGAAGCCTGGAACCCGGGAGCAGGGGAAAAAGAGGACTCGCTCGGACAAGCAGCGCGCCGGGTGGAGACGCAGGTCCCCGAGAGACGGAACGGGGATCTGAGCCTCGGGGCAGGGGGCTTGCAGTCCATTAAACCCCGACAGTCTCTTCGGGAGAGCAGCAGGAGCACCGCGGGCGCACGCCGGCTCCAAGGCAGAAGCCTGAAACCCGGGAGCAGGGGAAAAAGAAGACTCACTCGGACACGCAGCGCCCCGGGCAGAGACGCAGGTCCCCGAGAGACGCGGAGCGGGGATCTTGGCCACACGGTAGGGTGCGCGCAATTCCCTAAATCCCGGCAGACCCTTTGGGAGAGCAGCAGGAACTCCACTGGAGCATAAGAGGCAAAGGCCTTAGCTTTAAACAGTGTTGGAACTGTGGCTTTGTTTACTTTTATGTTTTTTATTTTTTTCCCCTTTTTCTACTCTTGAACAGAAAGCAAAAAAAAAACCCAATAACTCACCCACTCCCACAAACTTTGTCCCCCGCCAAGACAGTCTTAAACTGACTCCTGAAGGGAGCAATAGGGGCAGACTGGGAAGATATCCTTACCTGCAGGGGGTTGAGAATTTCCACCCAGTAAAGGCAGCAGAGTGAGACTACCTACCCCGCCCCCACCTTTAGGCAAGGCTTGGGAGGCAGGGCAGGTTCATCTGCTGAGGCACTAATTAACAGATTCTTAGCAGCAGACTTTTGGTAGTGAGGAATTCTTTAATTCTTCACGGCTGTCAACCCAAAGGGTGCCCAGAGACACTCATTGAGCCTTTGGGGGTGCAGCCTGCCTTGGGACAGGCAAAAGCAAAAAGGCAGTGACTTTGTAAAAACCACCAATCACACGTCACAACCACACTCAAGTACAGCAAACCTGCAGTGCCAGGATCACGCTAGGCATCAGGTGGCCTACTGTTCCCACAAGACGCACAGGAATTTTTGTACAGCAGACAAACTGAAGAGAGCTTGGTGGACTTTAGCCTAGACCAGCATGGGTATTTTTGGTTTGTTTGGTTTTATTCTGTTTTGTTTTCCCTTTATTGGCTGCTTATCTTGGTTGTTTTTGGTTTTTATTTCTATTTCATTCTAATCATATTGTAGTTTTTAATATAGGCATATATATATATAGGTGTATATAGGTGAATATATGTCCATATATATGGGTGTGTAGACAAATATATATATATTTTTTTTCCTTTTTTCTTTTTCTTTTTCTTTTTCTTTTTCTTTTTTCCCCACCCTCACTTTCTCTCTTATTTTATTCATTCTTCTCACTGCTATACTTTTCCTCTTTTCCTTTTTTCTGCAAATTTTATTTTTTTAAATTTTTCTTACTTTTTTTATTATTATTTTAGTTTATTTTTATTTTTTATTTTTTAGGTATAGCTAATCGGTTTCTCATGTTTATTCTATTTTTTATTTTAGGATATTGTATTCTATTTTGTTTCCTCTTCTGTTATTATTGAGTATGTGGTTTTTGTTTTGTTTCTGTTTGTTTTCTTCATTAGTATGATTGATATTTCTGTACAAGTTGACTGTAGTTTGATGGTTGGTGGTTTTTACTTGTGCGAGCATTTGGTTTCCTTTGGTGGCTGCGGAGGTTGTTCTTGTTGATCTGTTATGCTCTAAAATCACTCTGCAGCAGTGGGTCCAAACAAACAGACACAAGAATCATCATACCCGGAGGCCAACTTTAGATAAAACTAGAGCATTTCTGGGTTTGACATACAAGAGTCACACCCAAAAAGAAGTTACTACAGGTACTAAGACCCATAGGGTCCAAGTTTCATCAGAGGGGTCAATCCTCTCACAGCAGCTCATAAACTGCAGAAGTTGCTGATCTTCACAGCTAATCAATCTGGGAGTCAATCCCACCTACTGACAAACCAAAAGTAATCAAAACTAAAACTTCAACAAGTGAGGACGCACGACACAAGGAA
This sequence comes from Aselliscus stoliczkanus, assembly GCA_033961575.1. Taxonomy (NCBI): domain Eukaryota; kingdom Metazoa; phylum Chordata; class Mammalia; order Chiroptera; family Hipposideridae; genus Aselliscus; species Aselliscus stoliczkanus. The sequence continues at coordinate 109,776,925 of CM066730.1, forward strand.
CACCTCAGATACAAGCACAGGAGAATAGGGAGACTGAGTAATTCAAATATAAAGGACACACACCATATAAGTTTACCCAGAAAAGACTGAGAAATCTGGGGGATCTATCTGTTACATTGAAGCAAACACAAAGAGTAAGCCAGAATGGGGAGACAAAGAAACATAACACAAATAAAAGAACAGAAGAAACTTCCTGAATCAGTGGAAATAGAGGAAATAGAGGTAACCAACCTATCGGAGACAGAGTTCAGAACACTGATTATTAGAATGTTCAAGGAAATTAATGAAAATATAAAGAAGGATAGAGAAATCATGAAAAGCAACCAGCTAGAACTTAAGAACACAATTACTGAATTAAATAACAAACTTGATGGAATCACTAGCAGACTGGATGAAGCAGAAAATCGAATCAGTGACTTAGAAGACAAAATAGCAGAGATCACCCATGCGGAACAACAAAAAGAAAAAAGAATGAAAAACATGGAAAATAGTTTAAGAGAGCTGGGGGACAACATCAGACGCAATAACCTAAGGGTCATTGGAGTACCAGAAGGAGAAGAGAGGGAGCAAGGGATTGAGAATATATTTGAAGTAATAATGTCTGAAAACTTCCCTAACCTGGCAAAGGACATTGAAATACAAGCCCAGGAAGTGCAGAGAGTTCCAAACAGGATGATTCCAAACAGGCCCACTCCAAGACACCTTATAGTGAAAATGGCAAGGGTTAAGGACAAAGACAGAATCCTTAAAGCAGCAAGGGAAAGGCAGCAAGTTACTTACAAGGGTACCCCCATAAGATTATCAGCTGACTTTTCTACAGAAACTTTGCAGGCCAGAAGAGAGTGGCAGGAGGTTTTCAAAGTGATGAAAAATAAAGGCCTACAACCAAGATTGCTGTATCCAGCAAGGTTATCATTTAAAATCGAAGGCGAGATAAGGAGCTTTGCAGAAAAAAATAAGTTAAGGGAATTCATTACCACCAAGCCAGCTTTGCAGGAAATGCTAAAAGGGCTTCTTTAAGTAGAAGAGAAAAACAACCTATGAAAGACTACGAACACAAATAAGAAAATGGCAATAAATACACACCTATCAATAATCACATTAAATGTAAATGGATTAAATGCTCCAATAAAAAGACATAAGGTGGCTGAATGGATAAGAAAGCAAGACCCCAGCATATGCTGTATACAAGAGACTCACCTCAGATCCAAAGACTCATACAGGCTGAAAGTAAAGGGATGGAGTAAAATATTTCATGCAAATGGTACTGAGAAAAAGCTGGAGTAGCGATACTTATATCAGATAAAATGGACTTTAAATTGAAGAATATAACAAAGGACAAAGAAGGACACTTCATAGTAATGAAGGGATCAATCCAACAAGAGGACATAACTCTAGTAAACATCTATGCACCTAACATAGGAGCCCCTAAATATATAAAACAGATATTGTCAGACATAAAGACAGAGATCAACAGTAACACTATCATAGTAGGGGACTTCAACACCCCGCTGTCACTAATGGACAGATCCTCCAGACAGAAAATCAATGTGGAAACAGCGACCTTAAATGACACATTAGACCAGCTGGATTTAACAGACATTTTCAGAGCATTTCATCCCAAAGCTACAGAATATACGTTCTTTTCAAGTGCACATGGAACATTTTCTAAGATAGACCACATGTTAGGCCACAAAACAAGTCTCAATAAATTTAAGAAGATTGAAATAATTTCAACTGTATTCTCTGACCACAATGCTATGAAACTAGAAATCAATTATAAGAAGAAATCCGGGAAGCTGACAAATAAATGGAGGCTAAACAATATGCTATTAAATAGTGAGTGGGTCACAAATGAGATCAAGGAGGAAATCAAAAGATACCTCGAGACAAACGAAAATGAAAACACCACGACCCAAAATCTCTGGGATGCTGCGAAAGCAGTCCTAAGAGGGAAGTTTATAGCAGTGCAGGCCTACCTAAAGAAGGAAGAAAAATCTCAAATCAACAGGTTAAACTTACACCTAAGGGAACTGGAAAAAGAACAGCAAAAGAGGCCCAAGGGGAGTACAAGAAAGGAGATAATAAAGACCAGAGCAGAAATAAACAATATAGAGAACAGAAAAACAATTCAAAAGATCAATGAAACCAAGAGCTGGTTTCTTGAGAAGATAAACAAAATTGACAAACCTCTAGCCAGGCTCATCAAAAAAAAAAAAAGAGAGAGGACTCAAATGAGCAAAATCAGGAATGAAAGAGGGGAAATGACTACAGACATCACAGAAATTCAAAAAATTCTAAGAAATTACTATGAGCAACTATATGCCAACAAATTTGACAATCTGGAAGAAATGGATAATTTTCTAGAAGCATACAACCTTCCAAAGCTAACGCAAGAAGAAACAGAAAATCTAAATACCCTGATTACTACCAAGGAAATTGAATCAGTAATTGACAAGCTCCCAAGAAACAAAAGCCCTGGACCAGACGGCTTCACAAGTGAATTTTATCAAACATTCAAAAAAGAACTATCACCTATTCTTCTCAAACTATTCCAAATAATCCAGAAGGAGGGAAGGCTCCCAAACTCTTTTTATGAAGCCTCTATCACCCTGATTCCAAAACCAGATAAAGACATCACAAAAAAGGAAAACTACAGGCCAATCTCCCTGATGAATATAGATGCAAAAATTCTCAATAAAATATTAGCAAACAGAATTCAGCAATATATTAAGAAGATCATACATCATGATCAAGTGGGATTCATCCCTAGTGCGCAAGGCTGGTTCAACATCTGTAAATCAATTAATGTGATACACCACATCAACAAAATGAAGGATAAAAATCACATGGTCATTTCAATAGATGCAGAAAAAGCATTTGACAAAATCCAACAGCCATTTATGTTAAAAACCCTTAGCAAAGTGGGAATACAGGGATCATATCTCAACATAATAAAAGCCATATATGATAAACCTACAGCTAACATCATACTCAATGGGGAAAAGCTAAAACCATTCCCCTTAAGATCAGGAACAAAACAAGGCTGTCCACTTTCTCCTCTTTTATTCAACATAGTGCTGGAAGTTCTAGCCACAGCAATCAGACAACAAAAAGAAATAAAAGGCATCCAAATTGGCAATGAAGAAGTAAAATTGTCATTATATGCAGATGACATGATACTGTATATAGAGAACCCCAAAGACTCCATCAAAAAACTATTGGAACTGATAGACGAATTCAGTAAAGTAGCAGGATATAAAATCAATGTTCAGAAATCGGTGGCATTTGCATATACCAATAATAAACTAATGGAAAGAGAAATTAAGAAAACTGTCCCATTTACAATTGCGTCAAGAACTATAAAATACCTAGGAATAAATTTAACCAAAGAAGTGAAAGTTCTGTACTCAGAAAATTATAAGACACTGAAGAAAGAAATCATAGAAGATACAAATAAATGGAAACACCTACCATGCTCATGGATAGGAAGAATTAATATAGTTAAAATGTCCATACTGCCTAAAGCAATATATAGATTCAATGCAATTCCTATCAAACTACCAAGGGCATTTTTCACAGAAATAGAAAATATAATCCTAAAGTTTATATGGAATCATAAAAGACCCAGAATAGCCTCGGCAATTCTGAGGAATAAAAACAAAGTCGGGGGGATCACGCTACCAGACATCAAAACCTACTACAAGGCCACAGTAATCAAGACAGTTTGGTATTGGCATAAAAACAGGCACATCGATCAGTGGAACAGAACAGAGAGCCCAGAAATAAATCCAAGCATTTACGGACAGTTAATCTATGACAAGGGAAGCAAGAATTTACACTGGAGTAAAGATAGTCTATTCTAAATGGTGCTGGAAAAATTGGACTGACACATGCAAAAAAATGAAACTGGATCATCTCCTTACGCCTTATACAAGAACAAATTCAAAATGGATTAAAGACTTAAATGTAAGACCTGAAACCACAAAAATCCTAAATGAAAATATAGGGAGTACATTTGCAGACATTACCCGGAGCAATATTTTTACTGATACATCCCTACGGGCAAGGGAAGTAAAAGAAGAAATGAACATATGGGATTATATCAGACTTAAAAGTTTTTTCACAACAAAGGAAACCATTAATAAAACAAAAAGGAAGCCTACTGAATGGGAGAATATATTTGCCAACGATATATCTGATAAGGGGTTAATATCCAAAATTTATAAAACACTCATGAAACTCAACACCAAAAAAACAAACAACCCAATTAAAAAATGGGCAGAAGACATGAAGAGACATTTCTCTAAAGAGGACATACAGATGGCCAACAGGCATATGAAAAAAAGTTCAACCTCACTGGTCATTAGGGAAATGCAAATAAAAACCACCATGAGATACCACCTCACTCCAGTCAGAATGGCTATCATCAACAAATCAACAAACAACAAGTGCTGGCGGGGCTGTGGGGAAAAGGGGACCCTGCTGCACTGTTGGTGGGACTGCAGATTGGTGCAGCCACTATGGAAGTCAGTATGGAGGTATCTCAAAGAACTGGAAATAGAGCTACCGTTTGACCCAGCAATTCCACTCCTAGGTATTTATCCTGAAAAAACCAAGACACTTATTCAAAAAAAGTTATGCACCCCGATGTTCATAGCAGCACAATTTACAATAGCTAAGACTTGGAAACAACCAAAATGCCCGTCAGTAGATGACTGGATTAAGAAACTATGGTATATTTATACAATGGAGTATTACTCTGCTATAAAGAAGAATGAAATCGTGCCATTTGCAATGATATGGATGGACCTAGAGACTATAATGTTGAGTGAAATAAGTCAGTCAGAGAAGGACAAATACCATATGATCTCACTTATATGTGGAATATGAAAAACTGTATGAATGAGCAAAGTAAACAGAAACTGTCTCATAGATATAGAGGAAAAATCAGGGTTGCTAATTTGGAGAGGAATGGGGATAAGGGAGAAGGGGAAGGGATTAGACAGCAAAAATAGGCAACTACAATATTGCTACTGGGATAGGAAAAACAGTTTGGGGAATATAATTAATAACGTTGTAAATATTCTGTGGAATGTCAGATGATCATAGGTCTTGTTAGGGAGACCATTTCATGGATGGAGTAGAGGTTTGATCACTGCACTGTATTACTAAAGTGGAGGTGGTATACCTACTGTAATTGAATATATATAGATAGTCACGGGATGTGGATTATACTGTGGAAGAGAGTCAGAGGAAGAGTAATAGATATATATGATATGGGGGGGAGTGGGGTGGTGTATTGGGGGTGGGGGGTTGTCACTTTGAGGGGTAAAATGTATAACTATTGCACTGTGTTGTACACCTGAAACTAATTAAAAATAAAATAAAATTAAAAAAAATAAAAAGAAATTCCAAACTGGGAAAATTTTTGTAAGATTTATCATAGCGAAGGAATTAATACCCTAGTACATAGGAAGCTTCTAAAATATAAAAGACCAAAATCCTATACAAAAATTGAATTAGAGTTATGGACAGAGAGTTTACACAAAAATGCAAATGTCTCTCAACCATATGAAAAGGAAGTCAACACAATCTCACTCATAAGAAGAACAATGAAAGTCAAAACAACAGTAAGGTACAATTTCTCACTTATAAGAGTAGCAAAAATTCAAAAGTTTGACAACACTCTTTTGAGGAGGCTGTTGGGAAATGGACACTTTCATATATTGCTTGTAAGAATGCAAAATGCTAGAATCGTTGATGGCAGGGAAATTGGCAATATCTGGCAAAACTACATGTGTATTTAACTCAGAAATCCCACTTCTAAGTATCTGTCCCAAACCAAATGTACACTGGCAAAAATAAGAAAAAAATTTTGCATGAAGGTATTCATAATTACATTCTTCATATTATCAAAAGACTAGAAAAGAACCACTAGTCCATCAATAGGGGAATTGTTGAATATGTTGTGATACATTAACAAACTGCAGAATTATAAAGCTGTAGAAACAAATGAAAAACATCTTTATATATTAGAATCACATGATCACTCAGATATTCTGTTAAGTGAAAAAGAGCAAGAGGGAGAAAGGTGTTTTTGTATGCTACCATTTATCTAATCAGGGATAAGGGAAACATGAATGTATATATACATTTGCCTATATATTTTTTAAAATGAATAATCACACAATTTTTAAAAAGGTTATCTGTGGGGGAAAGGAGGAGTAGGGCAGAGGAGACAGGGATAAATTCTGTGTTTAATTATACCTTGCTTTTTTTTTTAGTTTAGACTGCCAAACTATGTAAATATTTAATATGATTATAAAACAAAATGAAAATTTTAAATCTCTAAAAATTGAAAGCAAAGTGAAACAAACTTGCCCACATATTTAGTTGATGACATAATCACACAGACAGGAACTATTCCAAGTGACTTTAAAACACAGTAATTTGACTGTATATTCCTACTGGGATATACTCTAAGGAAAAAGAATTGCAAAAGAAAAAGAAAAAACCTTAAACTTTCTTTTTTAAAAAAAATATTTTATTGGGGAATTCGGAGGGGGACAGCATTGGGGAATTGGGGAAGGGGAATAAGTTCCTATCTTTTTGTTCTTCATTCTAGTTGTGAAGGATGTTGCTTCACTGGCCCATGTTGGTATTATCATTGCACTCTTCCCGGCTCACGGCAGCTCTTGTTGGCTGCTGGCCACTCACACTGGCTGCCAGCCACTAAAGGTAGCTCACGGCAGCCCACTGCAGCCCCACTGCAGGCAGCCCAGCTCCAGGTCGAACTGTTGTTCACCATCTTAGCATCACTGGCCCAGGTGGGAACCAAATCGGTGGCCGTGCTGCTCAGAGCTAATGCTCCCAAGCCAACTCTTAACCAAATGAGCCACATGGCCAGCCCAAACGTTTGTGTTATTCATATTATTGATGGAGATCTTGCTGTTATCCTGAGATTATTGTGAGTGTATTGTGGGTTAAAGCAAATAAGCAATTACATGCGCATCAATGAGACCTGGCATTTTTGCCATGGGAGAAAGGAGACATAAATGTAAAAGGAGAAAAACCCTGCAATGCTGAATTTCAATTGCCAATATCAATATGAACTCATAATGTATTTTATCTTTAATTCAATATTTCCTATCTCTGCTCTGAAATGATCTATAAACAATGACAAACCAGAAATAATGAGCTACCCTAGTGCCCAGTTTATAAGCTTTATATAACATTTCCCACTATAAGTCAAGGACACTAAAAAAATGGCTGATTTCATCTAAGGCAGAAAATATGAAAGAAAAGCTTTGGAATATTTTATAATTCCAGAAAGCAAGAAGGCAATCAAAGACCACTGGGGTTATATCAAAAGAACTCAGAAGCTAGCTGGCCAAAGATGGAATAATTTAAGTATTATTAAGTTATTAATTAAAAAAATTAATTTCAATGAGTTAAAAAATCATAAACTTTATTTAAATCCATGAATTCATAATAATTAGAAGAAACTAATCACATTTAGAGAATTCTAAGGAACTAACACGTTATTTTTGAAAACCTATAAATAAGGGAAAAAAATTAAGCCTTTATTCTGCTTTTCCTATGTGCACTCTACCAAATAACCAAATTGTTGGTGAGAGAAAATTTCTCATTACAAAAGTATTCTAGCTAATAATGTAGGACTGATAGAATTAGAATATCACCATTTTACAACCCACAATGAATTAATGATTGTAGGCCTTGATCATCAGTGGCTGCTAACATTAAAAAAAGAAAGATCACCAGACATTGCATATCTTTTGATGTAAGTACCACTACTTATGAAGTAATCTTTTAAAAAAAACAAACCCAACATAAACCTAATCAAATCTAAGCTACCGATTTACAGGAAATAAGAGAGGACAGAAGAATATATTTAAAAATATCATGGAGATAACTCAGCAAAATCCAAGCTGCGGAAAACATTAGAAAAACATCATGGTTTCTCCAACAAATAAATTTCAAATTTGAGAGAGAGGGAGGAAACCCACAGATTTGAAAGACTTAAGAGACATAGCAACCACTTGCAATGTATGAACATTTTTGGATTCTGAATCAAACAAATACTGTAAAAAACAAACTTTTTGAGACAATCAAGGATATTTGAATACTGAATATCTGATGATATTAAGAACTTGTTCGGCGCTGGCTGAGTGGCACATTGGTTAAGAGCTGGCTTGGGATGCCAGCGGCCCTGGTTTGGATCCCACATATGGGGGCCAGTGACACTGCCCTCTTCAGCTAACAACAGCTCCACCTGGAGCTGGGCTGCGAGCCCTGGCAACGGTGTAGGCTGCAGCCCCTGCTGCAGTGGGCTACCATAGGCTACAGTGAGTGGCCAGCAGCCAGCGTGAGAGGCTGGCAGCCAGTGTGAGCTGCCAATAGCCGCGGTGAGCGACCATCAAGAGGCCTGCGACCCGGCGACTGATCTGCCTCATCCGGGAAGAGCACAATGATGATACCAACATGGGCCAGGGAATCAACGTCCTCCGCAACTAGACTTACGAACAAAAAGACAGCAATTTGTCTGTTCCCCTTCCCCGATTCCCCACCGCTGTTTCCCTCCCCCAATTCCCCAATGAAATCTTTAAAAAAAAAGATTGTTTCCTTTTTAGTTGTGATATAATAGTTTTGTGATTATGTTTTTTAAAAAGTCTGTGTGTTTTAGAAATATACATTGAAATATTTATAGATGAAATCATATGAAGCCTGGGATTTGCTTCTAAGAAATAAGAGCAATAGGGGAGTTATGGCTTGAAAACATTGTGCACCAGTTGATCATTATTGAATCTGAGTGATGGAGATTCTTTATTGTCTCTACTTTTGTATATGTTTGAAATTTTTCATAATAAGAGGTTTAAAAATGTCACCACCTCCTTTTTGTTTGGGAAAACCTTTGATACCTTGGAGAGGTGAGATCCTGTGGGTTTCAAGAAGAGATAGGCAGGTCACTAGCAGAGCAATGGAAGGGAGTTATTAGCACTGTAGATAATTGAGCACATTTATTGATTGAGAAAGAGGTGACAATAGAAACAAAGAACTTGAAAATATAGGAAATTGAGGACAGCTGATGGAACAAGGGCTTATTTTATTAACAGGTTGAGCACACCTATTTCTCAAAAGAGTTTTAGAAATAATTTCCCCCTAGCAAATATTTCTTTCAATACTCTGTCCTTCAAAGATCTCATGTGCTATTAAAATGTCAACTCTTTTAATAAATGTCTTCCAAATCAATACCTCCAACTCTGCCTTTTGAGCATGTCCATTTACATATCCTGTTGTTTCCTCTAATTTAACATGCACACAAACTAGCTCCTCCAATCGTACACTCTTCTGACTTCCCTACTTGTGCCAACGGGGCCATAATTCCCAAAGTCACCATTTTGCTAATCCACCAGGTCCTCTTTACTCCTTTCTTTCCCTTGACACCCCTGGTTCCAATCAACAATACAATGTATTTTTTTTTTCTGGCGTCTTTCCTGTTCTTTTCTTTCCATTCCATTACCATATCACTATGACACAATTTTCAGATTACCCATTCATTCCAAAAATTATTTATTGAGCACTTACTATATATCAAGCTCTGTATGGATTTTGGAGATATATCAATGAGCAAAAACACCAGAGTGGCTGTACTCATGGATTTTTACATTCTCATGGAACTCCCTAGAAATTCTGTTTATCAAGGAGAGTAGATCTTTAGTTGCAATAACTCAACAACTGGAAGAGTCATAAATCATCAACCTTTGGTGATTTTCCCATCTTGATAGTTCAATTAAAATAGAAGGTTTGACTCTCCCAAATAAGAGAACAAAGTCTTCCTGCTCTACCCTCCACCCTAGGGGTTTCTTGCAGGACACTATTGGAAGGAGTTCTCCAAATGCCTTCCTCTGAAAACCCCATCCAATATTTAGAAGTCCAATGTGCTATCCATTGCGTGACAGAGCCACCTTCATCCAATATTTAGACAGTTGTCTGAATCTCACCCTCAGGCAATAGAAAACAAAATTCAAATGGCTATTAAACACATAAAAAGATATTATCATAAGATAATTGCAAATTAAACCTAACTGAAATAACATCCTGCACCTTTCAGATTTCTAAAAAGCTAAAGTGTGAATATACTCTATTGGTGAGATTACGGAAATAAATAAACTGTTGAGAGTAAGAAAAACCCACAACTGTTTAATGGGTATTTAGAAGGCATTTCAATTGCATTTGTTCTTTGACCCAGCAATCTCATTTCTGGCAAGTCATCCTATAAACACATTTGCATTTATACAAAATGACAAATTTAGGGCCGGCCGAGTGGCGCCGTGGTTGGGAGCTGGCTTGGGATGCCAGCGGCCCCAGTTCGGATCCCACGTATGAGGGTGAGTGACACTGCCCTCAAAAAAAAAGAAAGAAGGGGAATAATCAATAAAGCAAACTAAAATAATAAGAGATAATTTTTTTTAAAATGACAAATTTACAAGGTTATTTGTTGAAGAATTGTTTGTACTAACCAAGATTAAAAATAGCCCAAGTGTCCATTTATGGCAGGGTTTCTCAACCTCAGCACTTTTGGATCAGATAAACTCTTTGGACCAACGACATTTTGGACCAGATAAACTCTTTGTTGTGGAAGTCCTGTGCATTGTAGGATGTTTAGCAGCACCCCTGGCCTCTACCCACTAGATGCCAATAGCACTCTTTCCCCGAAACTAAAATGACTGCAGACATTGACAAATGTTGCAAGTGTTGGGGTTGGGGGTGGGATGGGACAAAATCTCTCCCACTTGCTTGTTGAAAACCTGATCTATCAAGAACTGGTTAAATAAACAATTGCTCGTCCATAAGTGGAATACTATGTAGCTGTAAAACCAATGAGGAGCTTTCAATGTCCTGATATGAAAAATTGATTAGATAATAAAAATATGGAAATATGGGGGAAAAGACAGCTGCTGCTTTGATTACTGCACTGATGCTGAGGAGAGGCAGAGGGGAGCCTGTAGTCCATTATCCATTATACTTTTAAAAAGTATTATTTTAAATCACTTAGATTTTCAGCTGCAAAAAAAGTAAAACTATAATTTTCATCAAGATTGTATTCAAGAAATATAGCAATTCTATAGAAAGAGAAAGCAAAAAGGTCATTTTATGTTATAACAAAGGTTCTCATATAAATTAATTTTTTATAAAAAGTGTTAAAAAAGATATAAAGTGTTAGAAGGTTGATTCCACTTGCTTTTAACTTAGGATCTTGTGCCACTGTGAAGAATTTCTCAGAAATCTGCTCTAGAATCTATGAATAACTAGTTGGCTAAGTTATAAAGATATATTTTTCTAATAGTTTTTAACTTTCTTTAAAAGATACTTTACTCTTTAAAATCCTAAGCCAAAAAAGAAGCAAGCTGCTGCCTTTATTTGCTAAGGATGTAAAACCACCCTTTGGTTGTGACTCAAATAAAAATATCTACCTCATAGGAGAAAAAAAAGATAAACTGCTGTTAAACTGTATATCGGTGACACTGTCCCACAAAATCCACCTCTGAGCAGTCTTGCTGCTGACCCTGAGATCTGTTTATTTCTCCATTCATTCAGTATCATCTTTGAGTGCCTACTGTGCCCCAGACATTGTTAGGTACTGAGAATACTGCAACAGCCATACATGATACATTTCTTGCTTTCAAGGAGTGAGGAAATTAGCCCTTAAAAATATATAGGGCCGGCCAAGTGGTGCATTGGTTAAGAGTAGGCTTGGGACATTAGCTCCGAGCAGCAGAGCCCAGGTTTAGTTCCCATGTGAGGGTCAGTGATGCTGCACCCCCTACAGCTAAGATGGTGAACAATAGCTCAACCTGGAGCTGGGCTCCAGTGAGTTGCCAGCGAAGGCATAGGCTGCAGCTCCTGCTGCAGTGGGCTGCCATAAGCTACAGCGAGTGGCTGGCAGCCAACGTGAGCTGGTAGCATCTGGCGAGATCTGCCGTGAGCCGCCGTGAGCAGCTGTCTAATGGCGGGCAAGTGACTGCCTCACCGGGAGGGAAGAGCACAATGATAATACAACATGGGCCAGTGAAGCGACATCCTTCACATTAGACTGAAGAACAAAAGGACAGCAACTTATCGGTTGCCCTTCCCCAATTCCCCAATGCTGTTCCCTTCCCCCAATTCCCCAATAAAATATTTAAAATAATATATCATACATACATATTGTTATGGGAGTACAGGGAGGAAGTTCATAGGAATTGGTTTATAATTTTGCCCTTTTTAGTCTTTATATTGCTCATATCATTTCTTATGACTATAATAATTGTCTTGCTCTTTTGTTGCCTATATAAAATCTCCCCTTCCGATAGAATATGGGTTAGGTTCTAGAGAGTTCTTAGAGAAGTCTTCCTGGACCATCCCAAGACATCATAAATGTAATACTTATCATTTATTGATTATATACTGTGTGCTAGGCCCTATATATGCAATACTTTTTTTTTTTTTTATTGGAGGAGGGGAACAGCATTGGGGAACTGGGGAAGTGGAACAGACAAGTTGCTGTCCTTTTGTTCTTCAGTCTAGTTGTGGAGGATGTCGCTTCATTGGCCCATGTTGGTATTGTAATCATTGTGCTCTCCCCATCTGAGACAGATCAGTCACCCGCTATTGGTGGTCCGCTCACGGAGGCTCATGGCAGCTCACTGCAGCCCTGCTGCCGCCTACGCCATTGTGGGCGACTCAAGGCAGCCCAGCTCCAGGTCAAGCTGTTGTTCACCATCTTAGCTGTAGGGGGCGCAGCATCACTGACCTTCATGTGGGATCCGAACTGGGGCCCTGCTGCTCAGAGCTGGCGTCCCAAGCCAACTCTTAACCAAAGTGCCACTCGGCCAGCCCCATGCAATACTTTCATTACCCTCATATCAGTCCATTGAAGAAGTGATTATCATGCCCACTTTTCAAATAAGGAAATGAAGCATAGAAAGGTTAAATAACTTGACCAAATTCTTTCTCCTGCTAAATGGCATCGAAATTTGAAAAAAGGCCTGATTCCTAAGCCTGTCCTCATTAACACAGCAACTAATGGTCTGCCATTCTGTTCCTCTGAATCCTCATAGCATTTGTCAACTGTACTACTCATTCATTTATTCATTCATCAAACACTAAGTATCTGTCATTTATCAGTCATAATACATGATTCTTGTCATTTACTATTTAGCCTTCTATAATGACAGAGAACCCAGGAACATTATTCAGGGGTGTCCTGGAGACCATCTTTCCACAATTTCTACCCATTCTATCCAATTCTCAAGTGTTAAAGGAGCTTTCAGGCTTGTCCTTACTCTTAAGTCATAGAGCTAATTTTTTTTTTTTTTTGAGGGCAGTGTCACTGGCCCTCATATGTGGGACCGAACCGGGGCCGCTGGCTTCCCAAGCCAGCACTTAACCACCGCACCACTCAGCAGGCCCATAGCGCTAATTTTTGATTCAGACTGATGTCTTAAGCTTCTTTTCATTTGGACTATTCACCAGTCAACTGTGATTTATTTTAGTGGAAAATATTTGTCACAGCAGAAAGACAAAATTGAATAAAGTCACTATAATGGCGTTTACCAAAAAATTAAATCCTTTCTTTTCTGTCTTCAGTGGACAGAGGCACCTGGCAGCTTCAGAGGCTGGGTTTCCCTGGTCCTTATCAGCATGTCTACTGTTTGCTGTTTACTTTAAAGAAAAGGCGCTCTGTTGGTTAGCCCTCAGGGAGTCAGTCTGCTCAGGAAATTGACCAATGCTGATTCCAGAAGTTGGAGTACACTCTTCAGTGGAAAACTCCTTGTCCAGGTCTAACTGTACTCTATGTATTTAAGTGTTTTAGTGCTAAGAACATTTTTTAAAAATTGTTCACTTAAAAGAAGTGCATTTTATTATACGTAAATACTTTGAAAAATAGGAGGCCTAGATTCTGACTGTGTTATAGGAACTAGAATAACTGAAAGAGGACTGGATGTGGGCTCTAGAAACCTGCTATAGTCCTGATTGCATCCCATCCGTCACCATTCATGCCTCCCAAAGACAGCTCTTCTATAATGCTACTGCTTGGTGCTTCTTTCAATTGGGTTGATTACTCTAATCCCATATTTCCTTCCTCTTTCCACTTGATCCCTCATCTATAAGGACTTAACCTCAGCAGAAAGTTCAGGGTAATTTTGCAGTAATTTTTGGCTTATAGTTCATCAGCCTCCTAATATCCCCAAAGAGTGATGCCTTTGGGCCTACAGAGTCAATTTGACAGAAATGGCTGCCCCCCTGTCATTCTGTGAAATTCCACAGTCAGAGCTGGATTCAGCGTTGAGTTCACTCCAGATAAGTGAGTTAGAGAAGTTGTGACTTACTGGGTGCTAGCAGCAAACTTAGCTTCGTTTCATAGTAAATAACACAAGTCATTTACATGAATTATGAAAATTGAGGGTGTCAATGAAGGAGTGGCAAGGAAAGGGAACCTCGGAGAAGGTCAGTGTCTCCCTGGTTTGAACTTCAATGCCAGGCTGTTGATACAAAACCTCTAACCAGTAGGCCCAGGTCCATCGGGAAACACGTGGCCGATGAGCTTCACACTGCTGGCAGACAGCCTCCGGCAAACTGATCCTGAAGTGTCTACAGGTCTCAGGATCCCTGTGTGCTTTCATCAGAGCCAAAAGTACCAGGGGCCTCAGAAAACGAAAGCCATCCGGTGCCAGAGCAGAACTTTTTCTCAGAACTGAAGAGCGGGCTGTCACAGCACACACAATGATACATTCCAGAGTCCTTGTTATTCAGGTAGATCCCACTGAAAGGTGGTTCAGTTCCTTTTTCTCTGGTGACACAGAATTGCTCTGGAGTCAGCTTCTTTTGCCATTCACTCGGGGAGAGACTGCTCATGCTTTGTCCCAGACCCCGCGTCCCCGTGTCCTGCTCTCGCGCCAAGGCCACCGCCAACCTGTCGGCACCACAAGGCCCACGGAGAAGTCTCTAGGAAGGGCAGGCCCCAGAGTGTGCGGAGGAAACGCGCCATGACGCCGATCCCAAGTACATTTTTTAATATCACAATTTCATTCAAATTAATGATCCAAGTAGGACATGTATCTGATTTATACTTGCTTACCACTGTTAGACCACTTAAGGGCATAAACTATACTTTGGGCAGAGTAGACATCTAACTACAAATATTTCCTGAGTTAAGTGAATTGAAATCAGAGTTAGTTACATAATTTGCAGAACCGAGTGGTGGAGGGGAGGAATGAAAATACAGGTATCCTTGCTCAAAAAGTAGAGGAAAAGTGCCATAATGAGCACTAAAACATAATGTTTTGGGCAACATAATTCATAAGAGCCAAAAAGTGGAAACAATTCAAATGCCAATCAACAAATAAATGGATGAACAAAAGTGGTATATCCATACAATGGAATATTAGTCGCCCATAAAAAGTTATGAGATGTTGATACATGCTACAACATGAATGAAACTTGAAAGTAATATGCTAAGTAAAAAAAGCCCATCACAAAAAAAAGACCACATATTATATGATTCCATTCATATGAAATATCCATAACAGGGAAATCTATAGAGATGGAAAGTAGATTTGTGGTTGCCTAGGACTGGACAGGGCACAGAGACATGCAGCGGTGAGAGGAGGCATTTTCTTTTTGAGGTGATGAAAATGTCCTAAAATTGACTGTGATAATGGTTGCACCTATCTGTGAAAATACTAAAAATCACTGAATATACACTTCTAATGGATGAATTGTATGGTATGTGAACTGTATCCTAATAAACCTGGGTGTTTTTTTTAAAGGCACTGTAATATAAAGTCTTTTCCTTTCTTCTGAGGTCTCCTTCTGGACTTGTAATGGTATTTTAAATTATTAGCATGAATTTTAATGTTTATCTTGGTATTGTGCAATGTTAGTTTTAAATGTAAATATAAGAGCATTTAATTCATGCAGAATTACCAAAAATCATACAATTCATGTATTTGTAGCTCAAATGAGGTGTGATCAAACAATATGGTGAATGTTTTAATTAAAAAATTTTATTTAATGAAAAACATGACTTCTCGGGGCTGTCAGGGACCCACTTAGTTTTGGATGTGGCATGCTTACCATGTATACTTGCTTTGAATCATACTGAATTATCAGGTATTGTGGATCTACACTGGAATTCTATGTTTCTGGGGCAAATCTGGAGAGTTGTATGCAAATTTGACAGCAAAACAAAGTGGCAGGGGCACTCATATCTTCTCTGCTCACATGTAGGCTTCATTTACCCATCAGACTTCACTTACAAAATACACATTCAAAGATAAAATTTTTAAGAATTTCAAGATGGAGACAGCAGAGCAACGAACTAAAAGTGTAGAGTATTTTTGAGGGTGGGTCCTGTGTGACTGCCCAGGTTGCATGCCGATGAAGCCAACATCGATTGAAATATTCAATTTCTAAGTGATTTTAGAAAAACACCTTTGAATAAGCATACAACTGAGGACATGAGATTGCAAGTTCTAACCTTTTTTCCAACTGTGTGATTTTGAGCAAATTATGTTTTATTCTTTAGGTTCTCAGACTTCAATTGAATGTTTTCATCTTTCCCTTCTACTGTTCTGATCTAAAAAAGCTAAAAGAGTGAATTATATTTTGCTCAACAATTCCAGATTCAGTTTAAAGAAAAGCTCAGTGAAAATACATTCCATAATCATTTGGGTATCTGGGCATGAGTCTAAGTGGAAAACAGATTGCTCTGCTCAAAACGTTTTCACCCCCAAGAGGGGCTGTGGTTGACTGAGGCAGCAGGGGAGGTGTCGAGCAGTTAGAGCCTCAGGGGAGCATGGTTGTGGTTGGTTGGGGCACATATCTAGGGCGTGCAAGTGTCTGGCTGTGCATCAGATAAAGCAGGAGGGATCTGAGGAAAAGGTCAGCAGCCTCTCAACCCTCTCAGAATAAATGAGCAGAAAGGTAGTGTGCAAATTATAACTGCAGATGCTCAATGATAAATTTTAAATAGCTTTTTATGCACAGCTAATATAGTGGCCTTAATAAATAAAGGTCACTTATACAGATTGCCTAAGAGAAATATTCAAATAGTAAATTATTTATGCTGCTTACTATTGAACCAGAAAAATACTTCCATCAGGGTTCATGTAGCTAAAGCACAGAACACTTTTGTTATTTTGTTAACTATTACAGGAATAGGAAATCCAAAATATTTACTGAACTTAGAATGAGATTTAAGAAGCTAGTTTTGAAGAAAAGCAGCTTAAATTGGGATGATGGGCTGCTAGATGCTACTGAGTGCAATAAATTCTACTGTCCATTAATCTATTAGTAAGAAAAAGCTGTTAATTGATACATTCCTTTTTAACCCTGTATGTCACGTCCTGCGTGGCAAGGGCGAGTGGGACACGAGAGGGGCGACGCAGATTAAGGAAAAACAAGAGACAAAAGAAAGATAGGAGCGAGACCAAGGGACTCAGCCAAAGACGACTGAGCCCCGAATAGGGTCAGCGCATAGCTTTTATTGAGAATTTTCAAGGATGCAAACTGCAACAAATCATTAACGGTGGTTTGTAGTTCTCAGGATTTACACAATCCTCTACTCCCCTGTAAGTGCTCTTTCCAGGGTGCACTGTGACTTGCTCTTCCATTAAAGGATTTATCTTGTTTTACACTGTGATAACCTCTGAGACTCAGACCCAGTCTCTGCCTGTCACCTAAAGAATATTTATCATAACTATCTTATGCTAAGGATAGACTTGTCTCTATATATCTCCTAAATAATGGTTACCATGACTACCTAGTCATTATCCCAAATTCCAACAGTTAGACTTTCAGGGAGTATACTTGAATTATTACTAAAAGACTAGCTTTTACCTTGTTTTAGGAGTAAAAGCATCTAAAGTTTTATTACTATGTAAATACAAAACCTAGCAATTAAAAGGGTCTCACACCACTCTATCTTACAGAGGGTTATATCTGTTTCTTAGTTAAAGCTTCAGTATCTGTTGCTATAACAAGGCACCAAACGGAGGAATTTACACAAGGCTGTTAACATAACTCATGGTCAGCAAGCTGCCTGGAACTCTCATGGCCTGGAGACCTTTGGCCTCTGAGGAGACTTTTCACAGCAGAGCCCTTAGGCAAATGCATCAGCTTCTCACAGGCCTGAGTTTTCTGGCCTGAGTTTGTCAGAGGTCTGTGCCTCAGTTTCCAAGGGGCTTGAGTCCCCAATATCTCAGTTCAGGGGTTCCCCACGGAACTACCGCCTGGCTTGGGTTGTCTCCCCACTTTTAGGAGATCTTACCCGTCTTTGGCTGCATAGTTAGCTCATTGGGGTACCACAGGAACATGTCACAAGTGTAGTAAATATATTGTCTCCTATAGGAGAAAAGGCACATGGGTTCACAGAGGCAGGAGATATTACATGACCAACCATAAGGCAGCATCCCTAATATCCAGTGCTGAGCAGGGCAATGTGGCCTTGTCAGACACTGGGGTGCTATCAACTTCCCACATATCCCCCTTCTTTATTATATAAAAAGCACGCCTGTGACCCCAGGCGGCTGCGAGTCACAGTGCCTGTTTTGGGTGTCCTCCAGTAAAATAGTAACCTTACCCGTCATAGGCACTTGATCCTCTAGCGATCAAGCCCTGTCTTAGGTTGGTTACGTTCAAGGAGGTCCTTACCCTTCTCTGGCTAGCCTGTCCTTACTAAAGATTAGGGGCAAATCATCTAATAAAGACGGGGAGTAGGCACAGAACCAGACACAAAAACCAATGCTCTGTCTTCAGAGGCTAATGCAGAGCGGGCTGTCGTGGAATCGGCTGTAGGGCAACATTGCCCCCCTTCTGTTGCTGTAGAAGGAAAAACACGGATTTTGCAGTTTCTTTATCTATGGCCCGCCGGAGCGCTTGTTGGCCACACTGGAGGACTAAGCAAAACAGAAATAAAAGAATGATTAGCAATGCAAATGCACCAGCGAAACCTCCACTGAGGCTTTTGATCCAATTGAATGGATTTAAATTAGATAATCCTTCCGCAGCAGCGGACAGGGCATCCTCTCCAGGGAGGAGCTGCAAATTAGCAGATGACATTTGGTCTACTTCTTGTTGTAATTGTTGGATATCCACAGAGAGGTTGGGCATATGACCCAAAAGATGAGCTCGTACCTCAGACCACGGGGTACGTGTCTGATTATATGAAAAAGGAGTTACACAATAAGTTGAGGTATTCCAATCACATTTTAAATTAATAACAGTCCGGAGACTTTCTAATTGATTTCCCAATTGAACCACAGTAGTTTCCAAATCAGCTAAACGAATACTAATTTCTTGATCAATCTTTAATTGTTGGTTCCAAGTTTTACTAGCATTTTCATGCCATTGTTGCACAAATTGAGTAGTTTGAACTGTTTGATGGAGAGCTACTCCAGAGACAGCAGCAGTGGTTGTGATTGCTATAATTCCTAAAATTGCTGCTATTAAAAGGCCAATAAATCTTTTAGACCGATGTAAAATTTTATGGAGAAGTTGGAGGACAATATGAATTGTTGGAGAACCCTCCCAAACCCTAGAGGTTTGAACAGGAATCCACAATCCTTTTCTACGTCTCAAAATCATAATTTGATCTTGGGGATAATTAAGAATTGAGGAATTAAGACAAGTGAATAAACGACATAGGGGACACTCAACCAATTTTAAATCTTGATCAATGGTAAAGTTTCCTATTAAAAACACAAATGGATTTTTAATACAAACTTGTAAATAAATTTGTCCAGTTTCTTCATACCGGAAGGTATAACCATTATTGATAGTAAGATTTCCTTTCCATAATTTATTAGGTCCAATGCTTAGAGCAATTTTCCACAGAGTCCTTTGAAAAGGGCCCCTAATAGGTCTAATCATTCTCAATTGAGGTGGAGCTAAAACCTTTTCTTTCCAAAGAATAGAAATATTGAAAAGATGTTCGATAATTTGAAAGAAGTTACCGCCAATTATTTGATTTTTTAGTTGTCGTGGTTCTGCACATACTTTATTCCTACAAATTTGAAGAGCAGGACCAAAAGGTCCCCAATCAACAATTGTTTCCAATGTATTATTTATAATTATTCTATCTATAGTTCCACGACATTCTTCCCAATGAATTCTGGATTGATTTCTGTCCCAATGATTAATAAGAGGGCATGTAGGAATTGGAGGCGGGAAACTATGAGTGCTCAATTGCTGAGTAACAAATCCTTTGTTAGAAATCATAAATAAATCTTTAAATGTATTATTTTTTTTCTCTGTTGGAATGGCCCACGTTTGCTCTGCAAGAGAGAGACATGGTGGAATAGAACCAATACATATGGGAGTATGTAAATATCCAAGGGCTGTATGATTAAGTAAAGTAAAGAGTCTCCCTTCCTCCCCGGGAAACTCGGGTCCTCGGGGATCCTCAGGCCCAGGGAACCATGAACTGTCATTAAGATAAATTAAAGGAGGATCATCATTCCATGTGACAGGAGTTAATAATGGAGGATTTGGAATGTAGGCCCAATAAGTAAAATTATCAGCAATGGCTCCTGGAGGAAAGCAACTTACAATAGTAAGTACAGCCATCGAGGACAACATCAGGTTGCCTTTCGTCTTAGGCAGCCTTTCCTCCTGGAGACGATGTTCTGCTACCTGTATCAAGTTTTTTATTTGTGTCCAGGTAGGAAAAGGAACATTCCTAGTGTTTCGCGTAACAGCTGAAACAGCAGGAGTGGGTAGGACCGCTGTCCTCATCCTACTAGATTGTAGGGATAATTTAGACATCTCCCTTACAGGAGGTGTATATATTTCTTCTTCAGCTGAGGTAGCCTCCAGTGTAAACTCACTGGGAGGCATTTCATACCTTGCAACCTTAGGCCAATTTGGCTTCTTGATGACCTTCTTGGGTGAGTCGCTCATGATAAGGTTTAATGCATCTGCTAGGCACCCACAGAGGACGTTCTTCTTTGCCTGGAGAAATACAAGCAAAACCTCGTCCCCATGTCAACAAGGTCCCTAAATTCCACTGATTAGTCAAAATGTCTTTCCACCATATGGGGATTGGCGGCATTTTCTTTGAACTGGTGTTAAAATGCCTTTCTGCTGCAGTTCGTCCACAATGTGGATCAGAGCCAGAGGAGTTCAAAAAATTTAAGGTAAACATGGCTTTTGCTAATTGCACCTGAGGTGGTTCCTTTTCATCTCCCCCCTTTTGTTTTAACAATTGTTTCTTTAAGGTGGAATTAGCACGTTCGACAATGGCCTGTCCTTGGGGGTTGTAAGGAATGTCAGTGTTATGGGTAATTTGCCAGGTTGCACAAAAGTTTGCAAACTTAGCGCTAGTGTAAGCTGGTCCATTGTCCGTTTTAACTTTTTTTGGAAGGCCCATAATAGAAAAACAAGTCAAAAGATGACGACAGGAATGTGCTGTAGTTTCACCAGTTTGAGCAGTGGCTACTAGAAACCCTGAGGCAGTATTAACAGAGACATGTACAAATGATAATTTTCCAAAAGAAGAGATGTGAGTTACATCCATCTGCCACAGATCATTAGGAGTTAAGCCCCGAGGGTTGGTTCCCTCCGGACATTCTTGTGGAGCATTAAGAATTTGGCAAGTAGGACAAGTTTGAACTATATATCTAGCTTGTTTATGAGTAATGGGAAATTTAAATCGTAAACCTTTAGCATTGATATGGGTTAAAGAGTGAAAGTGGGTTGTCTCATCAATCTGAGCATTTTCTACTAAAGAGTCTGCAATAGCATTTCCACGCGTCAATGGACCTGGGAGAGTCGTATGAGCACGAATATGAGTAATAAAAAATGGGTGTTGACGATTTCTCACAACCTGCTGAAGTTGATGAAACAAAATCTGAAGAGACTGATTAGAATTAAATGAGAGAGACGCTGTCTCAATGTTTTGAGCCGTGTGCACAACATAAGCCGAATCAGAAACAATATTTAGAGGTTCAGAATAGGTCTGCAAAGCAGTTAAAACTGCCACCAGTTCAGCCTTTTGTGCTGAATTACAGTTAGTGTGAATAAGTTGACTTTTTTTTTCACTAACGATGGCAGCTTTTCCATTATTAGATCTATCAGTAAAGACAGTAATTTCTTGGGGAATCGGCTCCTGTCGGAGTTTTTTGGGTAAAATCCAATTAGTCTTTTGTAAAAATTGAAATAATTTATTTTTTGGGTAATGATTATCAATGATTTCATAAAAATTTTCTATTGCAATTTGCCAAGATTTATTATGAATGTTTAGATGACAAATTTGTTGTTTTTTAAAAGGAACTACAATTTGATTAGGTTCCTGTCCACTAAGGTGTAAGACTCGAGTGCGGGCTTTGGATATTAATTCAGAAATCAATTCAACATAAGTTGGCAATGTTTTAACAAAATGATTAGGTAGGAAAAGCCATTTAACCAGTTTTTTTTGTTGTATTATAACCGCTGTCGGGGAGTGCAGTGTGGAGAAAACCAGAACTTGCAAAGGTTGATAGGGATCTATACGCTGAATCTGAGCTTCCTGTATCTTTTGTTCTGCTAATTTTAGTTCCTTAATTGCCTGTGGAGTCAGTTTACGAGGGCTGTTTAATTGTGATGGTCCCCGCAGGAGGCTAAACAAATTGCTGAGAGCATATGTAGGAATGCCCAAAGTAGGACGTAGCCAATTGATATCGCCTAACAATTTTTGTAAATCATTTAAAGTAGAAATCTGATCTTTTCTAATCTGAACCTTTTGTGGTCTAATAGTTTGTCGATCAACAATTGTTCCTAAGTATTTAACTGGAGTGGTCGTCTGAATTTTATCGGGGGCTATACATAGCCCTGCCTTGTCCAGGTGAAGTTTAAGTGATTCATGGCAAGCTGCTAGTTGTTTCATAGATGATGCAGCACAGAGAATATCATCCATATAATGAATGATGTAACAATCAGGAAATTTAGTTCTTACTGGTGTAAGGGCTCGAGCTACATAAAACTGACAAATTGTTGGGCTGTTAAGCATTTCCTGCGGTAGTACTTTCCATTGATATCTCTGAATAGGTTTTTTATTGTTAATAGATGGAATGGAGAATGAAAATCGAGGACAATCATGAGGATGTAGCGGAATCGTATAAAAACAATCCTGCAAATCAATAACTATAAGAGGCCAATCCTTAGGAATCATAGATGGTTGTGGAAGCCCTGGTTGAAGTGTACCCATAGGTTCAATAACAGCATTAACCGCTCTAAGATCAGTTAGCATTCTCCATTTGCCTGATTTTTTTTTAATGACAAAAACTGGAGAATTCCAAGGGCTAGTAGAAGGTTCTATATGGTCCTGTTCTAGTTGGATCTGTACTAATTTTGTTAAAGCCTCTAATTTTTCTTGAGGAAGGGGCCACTGTTCAATCCATATCGGGGTGTCATTTTTCCATTTAAGAGGCAAAGAAGCACGTAGCTCTTCGACAGTGGCCCCTACAAAAAAGGGTTATTTTGATTGGTCTGATAACCTACTCCTAGTTTTTCCTGCTGAGATGAGAGCTGGAGAGGTTGAGTTATACCTTGCTTAAATTTTCCCAAACCTTTTCCTGGTTGGAATCCCATATGACTCATAATTTTTTGACTTTGGGGACTATATTGATTTGGTGGAATCCAGACCTCTGCGTTCCACTGAGTCAACAGGTCTCTTCCCCATAAATTAACAGGGATGTCAGCAACATAAGGTTGTAAAAATCCTTGTTGTCCTTCTGGTCCTAGACATGGTAAAATCTGAATATTTTGACGTAAGCCTGAGGCTCTTCCCACTCCTACTATATTAATATCTGGATTTTGCAATTCCCAATTTTTTGGCCATTGTTGAGAACTGATGATTGAAACATCAGCTCCTGTATCTATAAGACCTTTAAATTTCTTTCCTTGAATTTTAATTTGGCAAATAGGTCGAATATCTGAAATTTTTTCTGCTAAAAATATACCTGCTTTTCCTGTACTCCCAAAACCACCCATTCCTCGTTTTTGGATTTCTTTTTGTGTTGGAGAAACATACGGAAGCAAAAGTAACTGTGCAATCCGTTCTCCTTTTTTAGCTGACCAGGGGACAGTTGAAGATATTATAATTTGAATTTCCCCTTTATAATCAGAATCAACAATCCCTGTATG
Source organism: Aselliscus stoliczkanus (assembly GCA_033961575.1). Taxonomy (NCBI): domain Eukaryota; kingdom Metazoa; phylum Chordata; class Mammalia; order Chiroptera; family Hipposideridae; genus Aselliscus; species Aselliscus stoliczkanus. The sequence continues at coordinate 109,801,114 of CM066730.1, forward strand.
AACTGTGACTCCTTTTGAAGTTAAATTGGACCGGCCAAGAATAAGTCCGACAGTATTTGGTGGAATTGGCCCAAAAATTTCTGTAGGTACACGGAGAGGCGTTTCTCCGGGAAGTAATAAAATATCTTGGGTGGTGCAAACGTCTACTGCTGCACTCCCTTCTGTTCCTGAACTTAATTGCTGTACTGAAAGTTTGGGGGAGGTACGGCCTGATAGTTCTGAGGAGTGGCTGATGTCGGATATGTCCCTGTTGTTGTCGGGGCCTGGGGCTGGCCCCGCTTCCCGTTTCCCTGAAGGGGTGTTCCATCCTTATGATAGAATGATCTACAGTCTGATGCCCAGTGTCTCCCCTTTTTGCACCGAGGGCATGTCCCTGGTGATTTTGATTCTGCAGGAGCAGAGTCATTAAGCATATTAGAAACATATTTAATTTTCTGTCTGCATTCCCTTTTAGTATGACCAGGCTTTCCACAATTAAAGCAAGTACCTGGAAACTTTTTTCCTCTTGTCATTCCTGTAATTGCCTGAGCTAACATTGTAGCTTTATATTGTTCAGTTCCTACTCCTTGACAGAGGCGGAGGTATCCCATTGCATCTGTCTTTCCTTTTTGAGCTCCTATTGCCTTTTTACAATCCTCATTAGCATTGTCATAAGCTATGATTTGTAAAATAATATCAGCGGCTTGAGCATTGGATACCTGTTTGTTAATAGTATCCTGCAAGCGAGCTATAAATTCTGAATAAGGCTCCTGGGGTCCTTGAAATATATTTTGAAAGGAAGTTGGAACTTTTCCTTCCACTTTTACTTTCTCCCAAGCCATCAAACAAATTCTTTTAAGCTGGTCTTGGGCCTGACGAGTCATTAAAACCTGCTGTTCGGTATTTATCCAATCTCCATCACCTACTAATTGATCCTTAGTAATATCTATCCCTCCAGCCTGATTTTGCCTACTCTGAATTTTTGCACCATCAATCCACCAAGATTTAAATTGTAGAAATTGGGCCGGAGAAAGACAGGACTTAGCTAAAGCATTCCAATCTATTGGAATCATCCTGTTTCCATCAGCAATACCTCGAATTAGTCCTATAGTATAGGGGGAAGTCGGACCAAATTGAGTAACTGCCTGTTTGAGTTCCTTAAGAATTTTAAAAGGAAAAGGTTGGTATTCTAATATCTGCAAACCATTGGGGTGTTCATCATTGGGTGCAAGACGCTCCCTAATTATGACTGGAAAATTTAAAGCATCCAAATCTCCTTCCAACCTTGCCTGTTGAATTGCCCTTTCTATGGCTGACATTGATGAATATGGACCTCGTGTATAAGGTGGAGGTACCGATATAACAGGAGAAACTGGTTGTTTTAGTTTTGGTGGGTTTTTAGATAACCCCCACTCCTTCATTCTAGTTGTTGGAGGAGGAGGCAAATGATCAGGAGTTAGCAGATTTTGCAAAGAGGGATATAATGTTTTTGGTATTACCGTGGGTGCTTCCACAGATTCCTCCTCTCCCTTCATCCTTTGATGACTCAATATTGATGTTACAATCCCGATTTTTATCCCCCTCTTCATCTTCCGTGTCTGTGTGTAAAGGTTCTAAAACTGACCGGACCTGTCTCCAAGTCTCCCAAATTGTAGCTGGTATCTCTTTTCCCTGAAGTTGCTTTTCAGATATATCTTTACCTACCATCTCCCATTGGTCTAGATCTATGGTTCCTATCTCTGGAAACCAAGTGCAATGCGTTTCAATAACTTTTAAAAGTTCCTCTAATTTCTTTTCTGAGACTTTTACCCCTCCCTTCTTAGAAAGTTGCTTAAGGAGGCAAATATACGATCTATATCGACTCTCAGAATTTCCCATGTTAGTTTTTAAGAAAAGAAAAAAAAAGAGAAGAAAACTTTCACTCAATTGTTCATTCAGATGCTCGTCTGGCCGCGCCCCTCGCGGGACTAAGTCTGTCTTGGCTAAGGCGCTGCGGTATAAGCCCCCGCACAGGTGAACGAGTCAGTCGCCGTTATGCCTTACGACAGATTACGGAACCGCAGATTAGAGCCCACTCAAGTTCCGTAGCGAAAAGCCGTGGAACTATATGCATTCACTCACACAATCACACACTTTCACACAAAGTTTGTTACGTTATTTTCCGGATACCCGGCAATTCCTCAGGACTATTCCCTACTCCTTACCAAGTAGAGTGCCGGCCTGCCCTGAGGTCTGCGCCTTGAATTTTCACCCAGATTCAAAGTCTTCCTTCCTCTTCGAGCCCCACGTTGGGCGCCAGTTGTCACGTCCTGCGTGGCAAGGGCGAAGTGGGACACGAGAGGGGCGACGCAGATTAAGGAAAAACAAGAGACAAAAGAAAGATAGGAGCGAGACCAAGGGACTCAGCCAAAAGACGACTGAGCCCCGAATAGGGTCAGCGCATAGCTTTTATTGAGAATTTTCAGGATGCAAACTGCAACAAATCATTAACGGTGGTTTGTAGTTCTCAGGATTTACACAATCCTCTACTCCCCTGTAAGTGCTCTTTCCAGGGTGCACTGTGACTTGCTCTTCCATTAAAGGATTTATCTTGTTTTACACTGTGATAACCTCTGAGACTCAGACCCAGTCTCTGCCTGTCACCTAAAGAATATTTATCATAACTATCTTATGCTAAGGATAGACTTGTCTCTATATATCTCCTAAATAATGGTTACCATGACTACCTAGTCATTATCCCAAATTCCAACAGTTAGACTTTCAGGAGTATACTTGAATTATTACTAAAAGACTAGCTTTTACCTTGTTTTAGGGTAAAAGCATCTAAAGTTTATTACTATGTAAATACAAAACCTAGCAATTAAAAGGGTCTCACACCACTCTATCTTACAGAGGGTTATATCTGTTTCTTAGTTAAAGCTTCAGTATCTGTTGCTATAACAAGGCACCAAACGGAGGAATTTACACAAGGCTGTTAACATAACTCATGGTCAGCAAGCTGCCTGGAACTCTCATGGCCTGGAGACCTTTGGCCTCTGAGGAGACTTTTCACAGCAGAGCCCTTAGGCAAATGCATCAGCTTCTCACAGGCCTGAGTTTTCTGGCCTGAGTTTGTCAGAGGTCTGTGCCTCAGTTTCCAAGGGGCTTGAGTCCCCAATATCTCAGTTCAGGGGTTCCCCACGGAACTACCGCCTGGCTTGGGTTGTCTCCCCACTTTTAGGAGATCTTACCCGTCTTTGGCTGCATAGTTAGCTCATTGGGGTACCACAGGAACATGTCACAAGTGTAGTAAATATATTGTCTCCTATAGGAGAAAAGGCACATGGGTTCACAGAGGCAGGAGATATTACATGACCAACCATAAGGCAGCATCCCTAATATCCAGTGCTAAGCAGGGCAATGTGGCCTTGTCAGACACTGGGGTGCTATCAACTTCCCACACCTGTACTATATGATTATGGTGTTTCGTATATGACCCTGGGAATCATGTGGTAATTCAAAATTTTAAAATGATGACATTACATTCAGTTTTATTTTAATAACATAATATTTCAGTATTCTGGGAAAGATTTAATTGCCAGAATATTGTATTTATAGTGTACACATGGTGATTGTTTATCAGTATATCCTATTCTCTGACCAAATATACACGAAGATTTTACTTACTTAATTTCTAGATTAAGATTTCTAAAGTTTCTCTATGATATATCATCAAAAATATATCTCTACTTCAAGAAAAACATTGTTTTCATGATTGTTAAATAAATGTAATGATTTTTTTTCAGACCACTGCCCTTCTAAGTTTATAAAATTCACTTTTGTTGCTTTCTTGTGTCACAAGTCCTGCTACCAAAACAACATGCCCTTTTAAAAACTGCATGATATAAGTGTAAATTTTATCCCTGTACAGATGGATGACACACTACCATTTGGTAAAAGGAGGTGGAGGCATGGGACATACAATCTCAGGCCAATTTGCATGACATTGTTCAAGCATAGAACAATCTGAGAGCCCACCTGGGCCCTTCTACATTCAAGAATACTCAGTGTGTAAAAAAACGCACCAATCTAACCTTGTAGAAATGATGATGCCTCTAGTTTTATTTCTTGAAGAAAACCATTTAACTATATAACTAATGCCAAAAAGAGATTTTTTTAAAAAAAAACTTCTCAGTTAAATTTCCTGGACATAATATTATAGAAATCAAAGCTTTTCCTATACCTCCTCTCCATGCACTTTATTTGACTTATATGAATTTCCAAGGTATTGGGCTCTGTATCCAGGGAACAACTTTGCAATGGGTGACATTAATCCAAGCTTTATCTAAAAGATTCTTTATCTAAAAGAAGTAAGTCTATGTGGCTAATCTAAGAACCTATAAATGATCATTGCCCAGCATTGATCATTTGTGAACTGGGAGACTACATTGGAAACAACAAAGCCAAGGAAAGACAATTTTTTTCTTCTTCCTTTTTTTTCATCAATCAAACTGATAGGAATTTGCTATGGTTGCAATGTTTCCTGATTGGAGCAGGGCAGTACAAAAATTTCCCATTGTTTCCTTATAGATAAGATGTTAAAATGTAGCTAGGCTGATGGTATTACAAGTGTCTTCAAGGCTGTTGGGACATTGTACCCAAAGGGTATTTCCTACCAGTCTGGAGGGAATTTTCTAGTAAAGTGTCCTGAGAAAGTTCTTGAACTTGTCCAATTCAAGATTTATATCAGTGTTTTAGATCGTGGTTGTTTTTTTTTAAGAAGGCCTCACATATTTATTACTGAACCAACCTACTAGTGCAGAAACATATTAAGAGAAAACTCATTTTCCCCATAATTTCCTAATAAAACACACCCAACTGTTCGGATAGTAGCAATCTTTTCAGTGCCATAGTTAAGATCTAAGCAACCCTGACACAGCATAAACATGTGGTGCCATCTCATGTGCGATTCCTTATAGACCCAGCTTGGTGCTTCTCCAATGTCTCCTCTTGGAGTTGTACCTGATTTTATTACCAGTTTTCATCCGAATCCATTGGGGAATGGGCCGATTCTGCTTTTGTTTCTTGGCCAGGAACCGCTTGATCCTGAAAGTCTTGTGAGACAACACAGCGCAGAAGAGTCAACCGCATGCCCTACGATGTCGGCGAAAAAGAGAGCTAGATCGTGTTTTAAAGGTTTTTTTTATAAACCCTTTATAACTTCACTCAAAATCTTCACAGAAGAAAAATATATAAAATCGATAAAAATAGAAAGCGTTTGGTGAAGGTGGGGAGCAAACAGACACTTCCACACACCTGAAGTTCTTTCCAGAGCTCAGAGCGATATTGATTGACCCAGGTATAATATCAATAACTTTTACTGAGACTCACTATTTGTCAGGCATTGTGCTAAGAACTCTATAATCTATTATCTCATGTAATCATCACCACTCCTTTCAATGAGAAAGAATCTTTCATAGTTCTATTTTACAGATAAAGAAACTAAAAGTCAGTTAAGTGCTGGCTTAGGAAGCCAGCGACCCCGGTTCGGTCCCACATAAGCGGGCCAGTGACACTGCACTCAAAAAAAATAATAATCATAATAAAAATAATGGAGCTGGACCTTACACCAGATTTCCTGACTCCAAAGCCCAGGCTTTTCACTGCCACATTATTTGGCCTTCTATGAAAATGTGCATGTGTCAAATGGGCAGTAAAGGGAGGTGAGAGAAATAATAGAATAATAGTGACATTCAGTTCACTCAAAGCAGCCCAAAACTCCAAACACACCATCCAACCAAAATACACTGGATTGATTTGTATCTGCTTTCCCATCTCTTATCTTCATCTGTTTTCTCCTTCTGCCCCTCTTCCTTTCCTAGCTACTCATCTATGGCTTCTTTTTGTCTTCAGCATCATTTGATCAAATTTGTCACCTTGTGGTTAAACACAGGCTTCACCCTATGATGTTCCCATTGCTTCTCTGATTGAATCTGACACTTACTTCTGCTTTCTAGGAGCCCACATATCGGTTTACAGTTTTGTGATGCCCCAGGTGTGGCCACCAGAATGGCAGATGTGGGGCAACAGTTGGTACTGTGGAAATTAAGAGAATGAACATCAAATACATTCTGTTCCTTTTACTTAGAACGAAAACACAAGACCCTTATCTTTTGAGGTGAAATTAAGTACTTTAGTTCCCACACTTATATGTGAACTGTTTCCTTCCTAATAATTCACTAGTTTGAGCAAAGGTATTTCAACGTTGCTTTGAAAAGAAAAAAAGTTGCTTATCCTATACCTGCATGTAGTCGCTAAAGAAATGTTTGTAAGAAACATGAGAACTGCTTTTTTTTCTTTCACAGCACACACACACACACACACACACACACACACACACTAGTAAACACCTCAGATGCAACAGGCAATTAATATTTGTATAGACTTAAACATGATTTCTGTCACAATCAACAAAAAATGCATATAAAAAAAATATGTGCTTTCAACAAGAATTAGAAAAAGCATTTTCACTCTGATCTTTCCAAAGTTCTCTCCGGGATATAGTCCAAACAAACGATAAGTTCAAAGAGTCTGGGTTTCTGTAGGAGCCTGGTTTTGGCTCTCATTACATCAACCTCCTAAAAAGGAGCCCCTGCAGAGGGCTAAGAAGATGAAGCAACCAGTCTGCACCTACTTCAGTGTCACCTAGACCTGGTTGTTACCTACAAATTTCTGTTAAGGGATAATATTCTGTCAAGCTGCTTCAGTGCCTGTGGTCACCATCACATCAAATATCTCTGTCATTCCCTAGGCCTAGGGAAATGCCTGCCTCTCTCGAGTGAGGAAGCATTGCCCTTTTGTTGGCCAAAGCCTCAGCTTTTATATTTTATGTTGGGGTTCAGTTGCAAAATCAGTAATATTTCCAGAGTTTGGAACTAATTAAGAGAAAGATGCATGAGTCAGGCAGTTGGAGATCAAAATAACACCTTGATTACTGATAAAGGCTAGTTCGGAGGATGTAGTTTAGCTGCAGTACTGGACAGACTGACCCACACACTCACAGGCAGACACAAGGAAAGAGCATGCTTATCATCCTCAAAATTTACCAGTCGGGTAATTCACTCTGCTTGCCATGGGTGTGGAAGAAGAAATGGTCTGAGGGAAGAATATATACAGACTCTTGGCAGCAACCAATGGCCTGACCATCAGGTCAGAGGCATGGAAAGAAGGATTGGAAGACTGGAGACAAGGAACACAGACATGTGAGAGGACATAGAGAGTAGGCACCGAGTGTGAAGATTTTCATATCAGGCATGTGTTAATGCCTGCCAGAAGTATCTACCACAGAAGTGCTGAACAAAGTAGACAAAATTTTTAAGCTAGTTGGTGTTAGCCAGCCATTGCCATTGTAAGCTTGGGACAGGCATGATGATGGGTACATGAACAAACTGGCTATCATAGCTGAAATGGATGCTATTGGCTCAAAAGCAAAGAGTTTGACTTCCTGGGCCAGTCTAGCTATTGCTCCTGGATGTCCAAGCTGTCAGCAACATAGACCAACACCAGCGTCCTCATGTGGAACTATTCCTTAGAGAGATCAGCTTAAGGGTCTCTTCTATCCTGGAAGACCAGTGGTTCATCCTCGGAAGGGATAGATACTAATTCCAGGTATGGGTTTGCCTTTCCTGCTTGCAGAGCCACAGCCAGCACTATTTTCTGGGGGCTGTGGGAAACATGATCCACAGACATGAAATCCCATTCAACATAGCCCCTGACCAGGGGATTCATTTCATAGGGAAGAAGGTGGGGATAAGAGTCCATGACTTCATTTCTGGTTTGAATAGTGTGGTCAGAAAATAGTGTAGGTTTTCCATTCTTCATTTGGCATTACCTGAGTAGACATTTTGGAGTTTTTAGATTTTTTTTTTCTTATATGCTGTTATGGGCTGAATTGTGTCATCTGCAAAATACATATGTTGAAGTCTTAATTCCTAGTACCTCAGACTGTGACTGCACTTGGAGATAGGACCTTTAAAAAAGTAATTAAGGTAAAATGAAGTCATTAGGGTAGCTTTAATCCAATGTAACTGGTATCCTTATAAAAACAGACTAAAACACAGACATGTTCAGAGAAAAGACCATGTGAAGACACAAGGAAACGGAGAGAGACTTCAGAAGGAAATCAATTTCCGCAACACCAAGATTGGGGACTTCCAGCATCTAGAACGGTGAGAAAATAAATTCCTTATTTAAGCTACCCAGTCTGAAGTATTTGTCATGGTAGCCCTAACAATGTAATTCACATGCTAAGTTAATAATAACTAACATTTATACAGATATACCTTGGGTTTGGTTCTAGATGACCACAACAAAGTGAGTATCACAAAACAGTGATAGTAATCTTTTTGCTGGTGGAGGGTCATGCCATCAACTTGTAAAAAACCCAACATCTGTGAAGTGCAACAAAGCAAAGCACAATAAAATGAGGTATATTTGTAGTGGTTAACTTGACTGTTTACAAAGCACTTTAGGTTACATATCTTCATTGAATTTCATCACACCTCTGTGAGGTATTTGGGAGGGTTATAATTTTCAGTTAGGAAATTTAAGACATGGGAACCCCTAAGATCACATAGTTATTGATAAAATTAGGTCTTAAACCCAAGTATTCTGACTCCAGCTCTTCTCACAAGTGGGATCTTCTCTGTTTGAAAACTATCAGTGGCACATTTTTTCTTAGCATGGCATCCAAGGTCCCTTTCATTCTGGTGTACCCTAGCTTTCCTGTTTCATCTACTATCATTCACCCACTTCAGGCCATGCTTTATTTTTATTTTATTTTATTTTATTTTTTTTTTGAGGGCAGTGTCACTGGCCCTTGTATGTGGGACCCAAACCGAGGCCGCTGGCTTCCCAAGCCAGCGCTTAACCACCATGCCACTCAGCCGGCCCCAAGCCATGCTTTATTAATATGGAATTACTCACCACTCTTCATAAATCAAATGCGCCTTGCTCTCTCATGCCACTGTTTGAACTGTTTCTCCAGCTGGGATGCTTTTGCTTCTTTCTCTACTTAACAAATTACTATACATTCTTCAAAACCAAATTCAAATATCACTGCTGTGAACCCCGCCTTGATTTTCTCTGTTCCATGCTCGTATTTTGCATACATTTCTACAATTATACTTATCTCATGAGACTGGGAAGCAAATTATCATGAATGCAAAGGCGAGGGTTTTGGAGCCAGGCAGACATAGATAGGAACCAATCCTCAGTCTGCCATGCTTCATTCAATCAAATAGCTTTTATTGAGTATGAATTACATAAAGCACACTGAGCCATGTTCCAGGAATACAAAGATGACAAAGCTGTGCTCACACTGAAAGAAATTCAGTCCTAATGCAACCTAGTTGTGGATTCAGACAAACAGTAAATTAAATTTTAGAGAGAAAAGTACACTGCTAAAGATATGCACAGGGAGCACCAGGCAAGGTGCCGACCCTTCCCTGGGTCAGAGAAGGCTTTTTGAAGGACAAACAGGAATTAGATGCAGACAGGTAGAAAATTTCCAGCAGAAGAACTAAATGTACAAAGGAGAGTGAGAGAATGGCAAGGTAACTCGCTAAACCTCAGTCTCATCTGCAAATGGCATGATGTATATCTGTCTCTGAGGGTTGGTGGCCGGATTAAATGACATACATAAATCACCTAGTAAAGTGCCAAAATTGAATAAATGCTCAAAATACCGAGGCTATGATTATTATGTTGCGGTTATTTCTGTGTTTCTGTCTCCCTCCTTGACCATGGAGTTCCCTGAGGGCCAAGAACAGTCTTATTCACCTTAGTATCATTAACTTCTGACACTATTCCGGGCACATAGTGTGCACTCAATATATACTTGTTGAATAAGCATATGAATACATGAAGAACTCAGCATGTGTTTTATCTATCTGGATCTTATCTAAGACAAAGTTAAGAATGTTAAGAAAGGAATAAAAAAATGGTAGCATAATGTTCTCTAGGTTAACTAGTAATAATAATAATAATAATAATAAATGATAGCAGCCCTAAAAAAATCCTTCAAACTTTTCAAAACTTTCCCTCTTTCAATTAATAGAAAAAGTGGGGCTTCCTTTATGTGATTAATATTTCTGATTTATCAGAAATTACCAAATCTGCTACCTTAAAAAAAGAGAGCAACAGGTCTATGATGAGTTGATTTTGAAGTGGAAAAGAAGAGTAATCCGTGCAAATAGGACCAAGTATAAATCCAAAACCCCTGATCTTTTTCTCTTCAATGATTATTGATGCTTTATTACAAAGGATTTAAAACATATATTTCGGGCCTGCCGAGGGGCGTTGGTTAAGAGCTGGTTTGGGACGCCAGCAGCCCCACTTCAGATCCCACATGAGGGCCAGTGACACTGCCCTCTGCAGCTGAGATGGTGAACAACAGCTCCACCTGGAGCTGGGCTGCTGTGAGTTCCTGGGATGGCATAGCTGCAGCCCCTGCTGCAGTGGGCTGCCATAGGCTACAGTGAGTGGCCGGCAGCCAGCGTGAGTGTCTGGCAGCTGGTGTGTGAGCTGCCAAGAGCCGCTGTGAGCCGCCTTTCAGAGGCCGGCGACCGATCTGCCTCACCCGAGAAGAGCACAACGATGATACCAACATGGGCCAGTGAAGCAATGTCCTCCATAACTATACTGAATAACAAAAGGACAGCAACTTGTTTGTTCCCTTTCCCCGGTTGTCCAATGCTGTTCTCCTCTCCCAGTTCCCCAATAAAATCTTTAAAAAACAGAACAAAACAAAACATATATTTAACTGAGAAGTTGCTCACTGATGGAAGACTGGACGACCAGTGTCTCATGAACTCCCTCTTTTCCCCCTTGGCAAGTTCTAAGGGAGGACGCTGGGAGCATGTGAAAAACATTGTTTTAATAAATTTTATAAATACCATATGTAGAAATAGAAGCTTCTAAGTCTTCATTACAACTGTTCTTTTTAGCACCAAAACATGATTATAAGATAAATAGACATCAGTCTTCAAGGTCAGATTCTCTTGAAACAACCCCAAGCTATTAACTGCGAGAGTAATTAAATAGAAATTTAAGCACATTTTAAATAGCCTAACAAACCTCCAATCAAGCATTTCTAGAGGTGATGCTGTACTTCTAGATTAATCTTAAAGATACTCCAGCTGTATGTGTAATCTGAATTTATACTCCAAAGTACCAAATCCAGATTCTACTCTCCACCATTGAATCTATTTTCTTCAGTTTGTATGCAGATTATGCAAAGCAGGTCAGTAGCTTGCAATTGACAACACTTACCAGCTGTTAAATGTGCACATCGCTCTAATTTAAATGCTTAATTGCTCTCACTGCACTCAATTTACAGCTCATAAACCCCTCCCAAATGGTTCCCAAATCTCTTTACTTAGGATAGACCATAGTGTCCCTTGGTAGAAAGAATGAAATATCTCAATAATCTTACACTTTTTTAATGTTTATAATTATTTATTAGAAAAAATAATGTCTGAGTGTTTTCTTTAGGTTAGTTTTGTAGAGGAGTAAAAAGTTAAGTTCATTAACAGGTTTTCTACTAGTCCCGTAACATATTTTTTGAAACTGGAACACAAGGCTGGCAACTCCCTTTACTTCGTGGCCAATGACTACATCTGTCCCAGCGTCAGTGGCATCTAACTAAGGTTACAAAAAGGTTTTGGTAAGTGTTGTAGTCTGAAGGGAGAGCCAGTAAAGGCATTTTCTGCCCACATACCCTCTTACCTAGTAAATTGAATGTTTGTTTTGAAAGAGCTCATCTCATTCAACTTCATTTTTTTTTTTTTGAGGGCATTGTCACTGGCCCACCCATGTGGGACCCGAACTGGGGCTGCCGGCTTCCCAAGCCAGCGCTCAACCACCGCGCCACTCGGCCAGCCCTCAACTTCATTTTTTATGGATGAGGACACCGAGCCCCAGGAATTTCAAGTGGTTTGTCCAGGTAGTGAATGATGGAGGGCAGGTCCTTGTCTCCTTGGAAAGCATCTTGACTACTTGACCACCCAGCCTCCCCTGGCCCCAGTTTGTTGCCATCAATTGTAGCAAGGAGAAAGGGCAGAATATAAATAAGCCTTTTTAAAATCTTGCATAAGATACAGAAATGGATTTTTTTCAACTGATGATACCCAAATGCTTTCAGCATTAAGCCAAACCACAGATGAAAATATAGATTTACATGAGGCTAATTTATAGAGTGATTCTTGACTTAATTTAAAATGATTCACTATTGGATTCCCTTAAATATCTAGATCCCCTACTGAATTTTAAAGTTGGCCTCAAGAATGCATCTATTATGTAAATTAAAGTATTTATGCACTCATACTGATTAGCAAGTGTTTATAAAGTACCTAACAGTGTGCCAGGTGCTATATGGATTTTTAAAAATAAGTACAAGTGGGCCGGCCGAGTGGCGCAGTGGTTAAGAGCTGGCTTGGGACGCCAGTGGCCCTGGTTTGGATCCCACATATGAGGGCCAGTGACACTGCCCTCTAAAAAAAAAACAAAGTACAAGGTCAGACAATTAAGTTTGCGAACTCATTCTAGAAAAAGTGCTACATACTTCATTGCTGAATATCACTAAGGTCACCTTCGAAGTACTTCCCTTGGGAAGCTATGCCCCAATGCCAGCACCTAGTCCACCCCCCAAAGCAATTTTGAAACTCTTTTTCTGGAATGGCCATCAGAGCTGTCATTGTATTATTCTTGATATTCTGAATATCCTCAAAATGTTTTCCTTTCAATATTTCCTTTATCTCCAGGTAAAGAAAGAAGTCATTGGGGGCCAGATCAGGTGAGTAGGGACTGTGTTCTAATACAGGTTTTTGTTTTCTGTCTAAAAACTCCCTCACACAGTTCCATGTGAGCTGATGCATTGTTGTGATGCAAGCGCCATGAATTGTTGTCAAAAAATTCAGGTTATCTAACTTCCTCATGCAGCCTTTTCAGCATTTCCAAATAGTAAACTTGGTTAACTGTTTGTCCAGTTGGTACAAATTCATGATGAATAATCCATCTGATATCAAAAAAGGGTTAGTAACATCGTTGCAATAAGTTCCTGAACTTAATTGTCAGACCTTCGTATATTTTAAATATAAGCTGTTTTCCCCACTGACAAGAAACTTGCATCTTAGTTTTGGCTACAAGACAAATAAATGAAACAACTTGAAAACAAAACAGCATACAATGAAGTATTAGGTTGTACAGTATGGAAACTTTATGTGGATAATAAAAAAAAAAAAGACAAGTGAGAAACTTTGTGAGACTTAAACATTTCTGTACCAATTTTATTTGTATGATTTCCTGTTTATTCATGAGCTAGCAAATGGAAATAAGTTAAAAGCAACGCAAATGAGAAACGATGTCCTTTACTCCTTTTAAAATACTATAGTCATCTGGCAGGTTTGTAAGGGTTTTGACGCCACCTAGTGGCCAATCATAATAGTATTATCTGCGTCTACTGCTCTTCAACAACTTTTGAAGCCAAAAACAACAGAGAATTGAATTCAAAACTACTTTTCAAAGTTTTCCTTGTACAATATAGGCCACATAATCTCTGGAGCTAAACTGCCTCAATCCAAACACCAGCTTTGTCATTTACTGGTTGTTTGAACCTGGGCAAGTGTCGCTTCATCCTTTCATATCTCAGTTTCCTGGCTGTAAAATGAGAATAATAATAGTACGTATCCTCTGGACATTGTTATGAGGATTAACAGAACTAATATAACAGAGCGCTTAGAATAGCATCTATCTCATAGTAAGCATTGTATAAATGTTTGCTAAATAAATTAAACAAATCACAATAAATATCATCCTTATCTGTATTTTATACTGACAATAAATATTTTTGCTAACTTAGGAAAACTATTTACCTTCTCTGGACTTAAGGTTCTTTACTAATAAATAATTATGTGCCAGAAGATTTTATAAAAATACACTATTTATTTTATTAAGAGTTTTCTTTTAGAGCAGTTTTAAGTTCACAGCAAAGCTAAGGGGAAGGTATATAGCTTTCCCATATACCTCCTGCCTCTGCTCATGCATAGCGTACCACACTGTCAATATCCCCCACCAGATAGAACATTTGTTATGACTGTGAACCTCTTGACACACTCAAAGTCCATAGTTTGTATTAGAATTCATTCTTGGTGTTGTACATTCTATGAGTTTGGACAAATGTGCAATGAGATATATTCATCATTATGGTATCGTAGAGTATTTTCACTGCCAAAAATCCTCTGTGTTTCATCTATTCATCTCTCCCCTCCCCCAAACTCCTGGCAACCACTAATCTTTTGATTGCTTCCACAGTTTTGCCTTTTCCAGAATGTCATATAGTTGGGATCATATAATATGCAGCTTTTTAGATTGGCTTCTTTCACTTAGTAATATGCATTTAAGGGTCTTCCATGTCTTTTCATGACTTGACAGCTCATTTATTTTTAGCACCGAATATTATTTCATTGTCTGAATGTACTACATTTTAAAAATCCATTCACCTGTTGAAGGACATCTATTTCCAAGTTTTGTCAATTATGAATAAAACTGTTATAAACATCTGTGTTCATGTTTTTGTGTGGACATATGTTTTTAACTCCTTTGGGCAAATACCAAAGACTGTGATTGCTAAATCATATAAGAGTATATTTACTTTTGTAAGAAAACTTCTAAACTGTCTTCCAAAGTGGCTATACCATTTTGCATTCCCACCAGGAATGAAGGAGAGTTCCTGTTGCTCCACATCCTCACCAGCATTTGGTATGTCAGTGTTGTAGATTTTGGCCATTCTTATACGTAGGTAGTGGTACCTCACTGTTGTTTTATTTATTTATTTTTTTGAGGACAGTGTCCCTGGCCCTCATAAGTGGGACCCGAACCGGGGCCGCTGGCTTCCGAAGCCAGCGCTGAACTGCCGCGCCACTGGGCCGGCCCTTTTCTCACTATGAGGACTTGTTTGTTTGTTTTTTTGAGGGCATTGTCATTGGCCCTCATATGTGGGACCTGAACCAGGGCCGCTGGCTTCCCAAACCAGCGCCCAACCACTGCGCCACTCGGCCGGCCCTCACTGTTGTTTTAATTTGTAGTTCTCTGATGACATATGATGTGGAGCATTTTTTCATATGTTTAATTGCTATCTGTATATCTTCTTTGTTCAGGGTAGAACAATTTTAGATTAATGGAAAAATCGAGAAGATAGTACCTAGAATTCCCATATCCTGCACCCAGTTTCTCCCATTATTACCATTTCACATTAACATGGCACATTTATTACAACCTATGAGCAAATATTGACACATTATTATTAACTAAATTGCATAGTTTATTCAGATTTCCTTAGTTTTTACCTAATGTCCTTTTACTATTCTAAGATCTTTTCCAGGATACTACATTACATTTAGTTTTCATGTCTCCTAGGCTCCTCCTGTCTGTGACAGTTTTTCAGACTTTCTTTGTTTTCGATGACCTTGACAGTTCTGAGGAGTACTGGTCAAGTATTTTGTAGAATGTCCCTCAATTGGAATTTTTTTTTTTTTTTTTTTTTTAAGGGCAGTGTCACTGGCTCTCATATGTGGGACCGAACCGGGGCCGCTGGCTTCCGAGGCCAGCGCTTAACCACCGCGCCACTCGGCCGGCGGAATTTAACGTGATTAGATTAGGGTTATGGGACTTTTGCAGGAAGATCAGAGAGGCAAAGTGCCATTTTGATCACATCATAATGATTTATGACTGTTGATGTTGGCCTTGATCACCTGGCTGATGCAGTTTTTGTCAGGTTTCTCCAATGTAAGGTTATTCTATTTCTTCCTTTTTCCACAATCTTTGGAGGGAAGTCGCTATTTGCGGCCCATATTTAAGGAACAGGGATTTATGCTCCTTCTCCTTGAGGGCAGAGTATCTATATAAATTATTTGAAATTCTCCTGTATGAAAATTTGTCTTCTTTTCCTCCATTTATTAATTTATTCAATCATTTATTTGTATCAGTATTGACTCATAGATATTTATTTTATACTTTGGTTATTATCAAAAATTACTTTTATGATTTTTTTGCCCAAATTATTCCATCTTTTTCTTTGTCATACTTCTATCAATATGATTTTTTCCCCCCTAAATCACGTTCTTACTTTCTGGCACTACAAGATGCTCTAGGCTCATCTTACATATTTCTTGCCCTGGTCCTAGAATCAGCCATTTCTCCAAAAAGCCTTAGTTCCTTTTATTGGAGAATGATATTAAAAACCAAGATCTACGTGCTCTGTGTTTCTGTAGGGGTGTCATTTCTTTTATAACCTTTGGGTTAACAGATAAAAAATATATGGGTGTACACCAATCAGTATATATACATATTAACTATAACTATTTCTATATGTAATCACACATACCTATATGAAGCTAAACAGGAGTTCTTACTGATGTCTCCAACTCTAATTCATCACTACATGAATCATTTCAGCTTCCTCCCTTTGCTTATCTGTAAATTCTAACTCAGCTCCCACCATCTCCATCCACTTACTCAGTAGTTCAGTTCCAGTATACACATGTAGCAGTATTGGAGTTGTTAAGGCCAAACCTCTAAGTGAGACAACTTTATCAACTAAAGTAGAATTCTATGCAATTTCTTTTGCCTTCAGTCTTACAAATTCCATTGATTTCAAATTTTACTTAAGATCAGCACCTTTTCCCTCCTTCAGTGAAGGTGTTTCATAAATTTTTAATACAGTTAGATTCTCTTGTCATGGCCTGCTTTTCCTTTCTGGGATTCTCTGACCTCCTAAATGACTTTATTTGAATTTTCATACATTAAGTTTCAGTCTTTCTGTTGTACAGTTCTATAAGTTTTGATAAATGCATAATGTCACATATCCAGAATATTTTTATACAGAATAGTTTTATCTGTCTAAATGTCACCTGTACTTCATCTCCCTCCCTCCCCATGAAACCCTGGAAACCACTGTTTTTATTATCTCTATAGTTTTGCCTTCTCCAGAATGTCACATAATTGAAGTTTATAAACATCTCAGTGTATAAACATCTCAGACTGGCTTATTTCATTTAGCAATATGCATATAAGATTTCTCCATGTCTTTTCATGGCTTGATAGTTCATTTCTTTTTATCTATGAATAATATTCATTCAATACATGTACAACTTATCTAGTCAGGCAGTACTTTAATAATTGAAAATGAGAGTTCCTGTTGCTCCACATGATCCGCAGAGATAAAGAAGAATTCATCCTTACCGTGGAGAAGTTCACTGTCATTGGAGTTGGTAGCACATAAATAAATAACAGCATGATAATAACTATATTACATGTATAAGCAAAGTGCTGTGGGTAGCCATCAGAGAAAGTGGATGACTAGGTGGGAATGTGATGAGGTATAGGAGGAAAACTGGTATTTGTCTTGGGTCTTGAAGAAAAAGTAGGCATTTAAGAATGAGAAGAGAGAAGGAAAATGATTGGTAAAAACGAACCTGCCAACAAGTATTGCAAGAGGGTGAGGCAACACCTCAGGTCTAGATAACATTTTTCTAATCTGCATCCATGGCCTGAGAGTTAGATTTGCAGGTTAGGAAGAAGGGCCTTTGCGGTGTTCCTTCACTTGGACAATAACATTGACCATAGCTCTCACTTTTTGAGCACCTACTACGATGTGCCGGGCACAGTGCTATGCACTTTACACATAGTTTTCCCTCACAGAACTCGACTGCGTGTGTGTGACACAAATACCTTCAAAGAAATGGAAGGCTTCCATCATTCTTCCTGTTGGCAGTTGATACTACTGATGGTGATTTGCTATTCAGGAGTGTGGGGATGACTGAAGAGATATTACCTTATACATATTAAGAAAAACTGCCCTTTGATGTCTAGCCGCAGCTGCCAATTTCAGCCCTTCCTCACCCCAGCTCCTTTTCTCTGACCCCAAACGTTTAAAAAGGCCATCGCTTGACTAATTGCTACATCCATAGGATTGGCCACCTTCTCTATCTTATCCAGGAATCAGGCCTCAAGAGGACCTCATTTTCTTCTTTACCTCTAAGAGTCTATATTTACTCAAACAGTTCCAGGAATGACTGATAATAGGAACTGGGATCAGAATTGGAGGACACCAAGCTTTGCTTTTATGAATGCAGCATAATGAGGTCAGCTTTGTCTTGACTCCGTTCCATGTAAGTTTCCTAAAGAAAGTCAAAGCAAATCTGTTCATTTGTATTTAGGCTGCCTGCTTCCTACTCAGAACTAAACTTTTTTCCTCGTGTTGACTCTATAATATATGGCAAGTCCTTGAGATTGGGCCAACACTCCATGGAGGCCATCAGAACAGCACTGTCTGAAAAAGAGTTCTCTAGGGCAAAGAGCTATAAAAATGTGGAAACTGGCAGAGTAAGAACTGCCACGGTTCCAATTCTCTCTGATCATCATGATTTTTGGCACTGGAAGATGACATGTCAATTTGTACTGAAAAGCAAATTACCAGTTTGAGATAATCTGTGATGAAGATTTGGCAACCTTATTGACACTACAGATCTTTTTCATATTTCAGCCAATGCAGTCTACCAGATAATGTGTACTGAGTGACATATCACATAGTTAAAAATAAAGCAGTGGTTAATTTGACACCCACTACTAGATGACAAAAAGAGAACCATAATTATTATTTCCAACATTTCAAATACTGGTAATTAAGTTTCCTGCATTCATGTCTTAAGATGTAAACTTTTCCAAAAACTAAACTCAAATTTGTTTTGGAATAAAATTTCAAGATCTAAGGAATTATAGAAAGTCACAATTGTACAAATATAAACATATGTCCTTATCTACATTTGGTTGGTTAGTATTTAGTTTATGCTCCTTATAATTTTATTACTACTGTAATCATACCTTTCCCTTTAGGCCAAAAGTTATTTTAGTCAAGTTAAACTAGAGATAGTTGTGCATACAACCAAATTCTGCTACTACACTGAAACATCCTAAGGGTAGGTGTGTGTATCAAGTGCCCTTGTACCTTCCATGCAGCAAAAGCTTTCTGTTGTCCTCCAATATTCACAGTACCACACCCCACAATTTTTAAATGACTTACACGGCCACTCAGAATAAAGAGCACATTTTCTCAGCCTGCCTTACAGGTAGGTGAGATAGGTGTGGCCCAGTAACTAAATTCAGACAAATGATATGTAAGCACAAGTGTTATGTAGCAGTCTCCAGGAACCTTCCTTATTCTAGCATTCTTCTCCATTTTTTCCTTCTTCCTCTAGCTGACTGACTGGTCAATCTGATGACTAAAGGTGAGCAGCTATTTTGGTCCATGAAGTGATCTTTGGAGAGAGAGCAGGCCTGGCAGAGCAATTTCATGGAGCAAATTCACCCACTAGTTCTGGCTTGCCTCACTCTGGATTTTTTTTTTTTTTTTGAGGGCAGTGTCACTGGTCCTCACATGTGGGACCGAACCGGGGCTGCTGGCTTCCCAAGCCAGCGCTTAACCACCGCGCCACTTGGCCGGCCCGCCTCACTCTGGATTTTTATATGGAATAAACTTCTATCTTGTTCAAGCCACTGTCACTTAAAACTGAATATAATTCTAAGCAATAAATCTTAAAATCTCTAGCATAGCCTAGCATATCACCAGCACAGAAAATTTGGTAATAAAAGTGTATTGAATAAATGTTGAAAGTACTGGGGTGTACATTATTTTTGTTGGTCTAGAAGTTCATGGATAGAAACAAGAAAACAGTGAAGTCATCCCAAGGTCAGATGGAAACGAGATCAAGGAGCTCAAGCAACCAGGAGACCAGCAATTGCCAGGCAAACAAGAGAGAAAGAGTCAAATCTACGGCTCAGTGAAAGAAGACATGACTCAGTTTGGGGGTGTGTGCTGGAGGTAAGAGGAGTTTGGGAACATCTATCTCTGGCCTGGAGGATAATGAGCAAGTAGCTCAGGGTCTGTGTCAGAGGTTCACAACCAGAGGCAATTTTGCTCCTCAGGACATTGGCAATAGCTGGAGACATTTTTGGTTGTCACAACTGGTTTGGGGAGGGGTGGTGCTGTGGGCATCTGGTGTGTAGAGGCCATGGATGCTGCAAAAAATCCTACCATGCATAGAACAACCCTCATAACAAAGACTTATCTTGCCCAGAATGTCGATACTGTTGGAAGAAACCTTAGTTAAGCCGACTACAGCTCTACAGGTTGGACCCTAAATTCCAGCTTCTTTTGGAGTTCAGGCAAGAGGTAATATGAATCATTTAGCCAGTCTGGATAACAGCTTGGAAACAGACAACCCAGATTTTCATGTTCAGCATCATTAAGCAGACTTTGTGACTAAGCTGAGTACCTGCAAATTGCTCCTGGAATATTAAATAGCTTATACCTCAAAGTTCCTCCCACAACAAAAAGATAATCATGCCTTACCTAAGGCTGAGATTGTGACATGCTCACAAGTCATTAAGGAAAGTATGGGATGTAAAACATACATATATTGGGGTCCTAAGATCTCAGATAGAGAAACCCCCTACTAATGAAATTGATAGGCAGCTTCTCCTTTGATGTATGTCATCTGCATACTTCTCCTTTGATGTATGTCACCTGACACCCATGTCCAAATATGACTCTGAATTGGTCTGGTGAGCTCTGTTTGCTCCACCCTGGTGACCTTCTGAGACCCGTCTTCACTCAACTTATGGACTGCAGGAGGCTCTATCAGCAGCTAAACCTTATGGGAGCTGGCAGGTGGCAGCATCCTCAGGGTATACTGGCTTTTTGCAGAGCTACCTGAGGCCTGATACTGGTGGCAGCTATCCTAGGTTTGAAGCATAGCCTCTGCAAAATGCCTCCAGGTCTAGCACAGGCAGTGACCAATCACAGATCACTTTGTAGCTCCTACCATGTAGTCCCCAGCCAGTCACAGGCAGTGGGTGACCTGTGCCTACATTGGAGCCCTTCCCAAAGGCCCCAGAACCAACATATTTGGAGGTTGGCTTCAGACCACAGCAGAGCACCACACAATTAGCTCCACAAATGGCAAACCCAAAGGGCAGTCTCAGAAGGCACCTAAGCCCACTGGGGTAAATCCTGCTCTATTGGGTAAGACCCCACACAGCAGCCCATAAGCTGTGGACAGGGCCAAACCCCACAGCCAATTGAGTCTGGGGCTCAGTCTCACCCACTGATGTACCAAGAGCAATCAAGGCTGAACTCTAACAGGAGGGCACACACAACTCACACAAGGGACACTCCTGGATAACCTGGCACAGGTGTCCAGGGAAACTGTGCCCCTGGGACCCACAGGGCACCTACTAGAGAAGGCCACCTGGAAAACTGGGAGACATAGCAGCCCTACCTAATACATAGAAACAAACACAGAGAAACAGCCAAAATGAGAAAAAAAAGAATTACATCCCAAATGAAAGAACAGGAGAAAACTCCAGAAAATGAACTAAACAAAATGGATGCAAGTAACCTACCTGACACAGAGTTCAAAATAATGGTTATAAGGATTGTAAGAACTTAGTGAGAACGTCAACAGGGAGATAGCAAGCATAAAAAAGGACATAGAAACCATAAACAAGAACCAGTCAGAAGTGAAGAGTACAAAAACTAAAATGAAGAATGCACTAGAAGGAATCACCAAAAGACTAGATGAAGCAGAGGATCAAATCAGCAATTTGAAAGACAAAGTAGCAGAAAACAGCCAATTAGAATAGCAAAAAGAAAAAAGAATTTTTTAAAAATGAGGATAGTTTAAGGGGCCTCTGGGACAACATCAAGCATAACAACATTTGCATCATAGGGGTTTTGAGGGAGAAGAAAGAAAGGGATTGAAAACCTATTTGAAGAAACAATTACTGAAAACTTTCCTAACTTGGTGAAGGAAATAGACATACAAGCCAAGAAAGTGCAGACAGTCCCAAACAAGATGAACCCAAACAGGCCCACACCAAGACACATTAAATTAAAATGGCAAAGGTAAAGACAAAGAGAGAATGCTAAAAGTAGCAAGAGAAAGGCAACTAGTTACTTACATGGAGTAACATAAGATTGTCAGCTAATTTCTCAACAGAAATTTTGCAGGCCAAAAGGGATTGACATGAAATATTCAAAGTGATGAAAAGTAAGGACCTACAACCAAGATTATTCTATCCAGCAAGGCTATCATTTAAAATCAAAGGACAGATAAAGAGATTCCCAGACAAGAAAAAGCAAAAGTAGTTCATCACCAGCAAACCAGTAAGTATTACATGTAATAAAATTGCAATATGGGCCGGCTGAGTAGCGCAGTGGTTAAGCGCTGGCTTGGGAAGCCAGCGGCCCTGGTTCAGTCCCACATGTGAGGGCCAATGACACTGTCCTAAAAAAAAAAAAAAAAAAGACAATAACTACATATGTATCAACAATTACTTTCAATGTAAATGGATTAAATGCTCCAATCAAAAGACATAGGATGACTGAATGATAAGAAAACAAACCCCTTACATATGTTGCCTACAAGAGACTCACTTCAGATTGAAAGACACACACAGACTGAAAGTAAAGGGATGGAAAAATATATTTCATGTGAATGGAAACAAACAAATAAACAAACAAAAGCTGGGTAGCAATACTTATACCAGCCAAAATAGACTTTAAAACAAGGCTATAACAAGAGACAAAGAAGGACCCAGTAATCCCACTTCTGGGATTAATCCAAAATGCTACTTTGAGGGGACATGTTCATCCATATGTTCATTGTAGCATTGTTTACAATAGCCAAGATGTGGAGGCGGCTTGGGTGTCCATCGATGGATGAATGGATAAAGAGGAAGTGGTACATGTATACAATTGATACAATTGTTTGGCCATGAAAGGGAATGGGCTCTTGCCATCTGCAGCGGTGTGGATGGACCTTTAGAGGATATTGTGCAGAGGGGAGAATGTCAGACAGAGAAAGACAGATACAATGTGATTTCACTTATATGTGGAATCTAAAGAACAAATTTAAAAACAAACAAAACAGAAATTCATAGATACAGAGAACATTTTGATGGTTGCCAAATAGGAGGAGGGTTGGAGATGAGTGAAAAAGGGAAAGAGATTAAGAATGCAAATTGGTTGTTAGAAAGAAGTCATGGGGATGCAGAGTATAGTATAAGGAATATAGTCATTAATATTATAATAACTGTATGGTGTCTGATGGGTACTAGATTTATCGAGGTAATAAATGGGAGGGGGTTGGGGGCAGGGTGAAAAAAGTGAAGGGATTAGGAAGTACAAATTAGTAGTTACAAAATAGTCATGGGGTGTATTGTACAATTCCACCTATATGACATTATGGAAAAGGTAAAACTATGGAGATAGTAAAAAGATCAGTGGTTGCCAGGAATTTTGGGGAAGGGAGAGATACATAGGCAGAGCACAGAGAAATATTAGGGCAATGGAAATACTCTATATGATACTTTAGTGGTGGCTACATGTCATTATACATTTGTCCAAACCCATAGAATGTCCAACACCAGGAGTGACTCCTAATGTACATTATGCACTTTGGGCAATAATGATGTATCAATGTACATTCATCATCTGTAACAAATGCCCCACTCTGGTGTGAAATGTTGATAGTGATAGTAGGGTAGGAGGTTTATGGGTATTCCTTGTATTTTCCACTCAATTTTTTCTGTGAACCTGAAACTGATCTAAAAAATAAAGTCTATAAAAATTGAAAAGAAAAAATTGTGAATGAGACCAACGAGCACTTAGTTGAGTGGTTAAGAGATGTGTATCAAGAGGTGGCATTTGAGCAACATGATGTTGAAAGTTGTGTCTAATCCCTTCAAAGGTCAGATATGAGGATGGGGGAAAGGTATTCCAGACAAAGGTAAAACATGAGCAAAAGCTAGTGATGCCAAATCAGCTTGTATTTCATTAGCCTCCATGTAGTACCTCATAACTGCCCCAAACCTAATTCCCTCCCATAACTGCACCAGTTAGATTTTAATTTAGGAAGGGGCTTCATCCTGAGTTCACTCTGTAACATAAATCCTCCACAGTTTTTGTTTGTTTATTTAATGCATGTGCAAGATTTCTCCCATTAGCAATTATCTAGGTTGTTTCTGATCGCAAACTATTATTAAAATGATACCATGAACATCCTCATACATGTCTTTGTGTATTTGTGTGAATATTTTTATGGACTAAAGTTTTAAGTTGGAGTAATAATAAACTCATTTCAAGGATTGAAATTGATAAGGATCTCAGATTCCTAGGAAGATGAAGGGTGTATGTGAGAGCATTGAGCCCTTAAGTGAAAAAAGCAGAAAGAGAAGATGGAAGGCTCTGAAAACAAACTTCACCTGTGTAATGGCAGCTTTGGCTACACAGTTGAAACTGGGGTTTGCCAGATAGGTCTTTACCACTTCCAGCATTCTGCCTTAATGAGACTCATTTCTATCTGGGTTTGCCAAGCATTACACTAGCACTTACTAACCGATAAGCAGAAGTGTCACCAAACGTTTAAGGTAAATTATGGGAGAAAAATCTTAACATTGAGAAAAATACATTAACTATTTCCCTATGATTGAAAAAGATGGGCTCTGTTCAACTTTAGCTTTTGGAGTTAAGTGCTTTAAGAACCCGAGGTTTGATGCAAGCATCAAAATCTGTGAGGAAGCCTAGATCATGTTATTCTCGTGGTTCTGGTTTGCTAACGGGTGGGATGAGGGCACTAGCACAGAGAAGAGGGGACTGGAAGGAAGCCATCCCTGCTCAAAAATACCTCCCCTTAAATCCTACCAGGAAAGAGTCAACAAACAGCTCAGCCTTTTTAAAGAAATTTAGATATAATTCACATACCATAAAATTCACCATTCAAAAAATGTACAATTCAATGGCTTTTTAGTATATTTACAAGGTTGTGCAAGCATTGCTGCTGTCTAATTGCAGAACATTTTCATTGCCCCATAAAGAAACCTTAAACCCCTTGGCAGTCCCTGTCTATTTCCCTCCCCCAAACCTCAGTCAACTTTAAGTTACTACGGTATTTTGGTTATTTGGGGCATTTCATAGAAATGGAATCATACAATATGTGGTCTTTGATAACTGGCTTCTTTCAGTTAGCATTCTGTTTTCAAGGTCCATCCATTTTGTAACATTTATCAGTATTTCATTCCTTTGTTATGACCAAATAATATTCCAGTGTGTGTGTGTGTGTGTGTGTGTGTGTGTGTGTATAATTTTTAAATCCATTTATCAGTTGATAGACATTTGACTTGTTTCCATTTTTTGACTATTCTGAATAATGCTGCTATGAATATTTGTGTACATATTTTGGTGTGGACATAGTTTTTCAGTTCTCTTGGTTATACAACCAGGAGTAGAATTGCTTGGTCATAAAAAGTTACACTCTTAAGGCCAAGCCTCAAGGGAAGCTTTTTTTTTTAATAGATTATTTTTTTTAGAGCCATCTTAGGTTCACAGCAAAATTCAATGATTTCTCATACAATGATTTCTCTTATACCCCTTGCACCCACGCCTAGTCTCCCCCATTATCAACACAGGGAAGCTTTTAAATTGTCCATATCTCAATGTGAGTTGCTTTCAGTAGCAAATCAGTTACTTTCTCCTAGTACCTTGGTGAGGAATTTTATTTAGGAAGTAGGGATTGGTGAGAGCATCATTTTAGACGTTAAGGCAATGTGGGGGAAGACATTTACATTGGAATTCTTCCTATCTTCACAGAAACTGACCACAACTGGATTAGACAAACAGGAATTTGTTAGCAGTCTATAATAACTACAGAAGGGATGCAACTGGAACTCAAGGATATCTGAAACCAGGAGATCCAACATCACTATCTTTCTCATCTCTTTGCTTCTCTCAGCATGAGGCTTCATCCTCTCAGCATAGCTTCCTCCATAGCAGAGAGCAGGGCTGTCAGCTCCCCATTCTCAATTCTCATAGCTTTGCTACTAGAAAAAGATTGAATTTTACCCCTAAGCCTCAAGCCAAAAAATACTGAGAATGGATGCTAATTCACCTGGCTCGTGATTTGATTTAGCTTTGTCCAGGCTATGAAATACTCTGGCCAGGGCACGAAATACTCTGGTTGACTCAATTTTTGACATGTACTGAGGGTGCAAAAAAAAAACATATACCCATTTTAAGAAAAGAAAAAATTGTATGAAAATTGTAATACTCAATATATACCGATAACAAAAGATGAACACAAGTCATGTGTACACATTTTTTGGCACCCCCGAGATATATATATATATATATATATATATATATATATATATATATAATGAAACTCATCAAATTCAAAATAGTGGTTACCTCTGGGAAACATGAGGGATAATATTCAAAAGGGACTTTAGCATTAGTTTAATGTTCCAATTTAAAATATTTTGAATATGTATACTTCTTTTAAAAAACAATATGTATATTAGAGAGAGGCAGGGACAGAGACTTGAGAGACAAGGAAAAATATTTTTTAAATATTATGAACATGAAAAAAGACTGGAAGCAATGATTTTGAATGGTAGGACTGTGGCCGATTATTTATTTATTCTCTTTTTAGTTTTCAGCTTACTCTCACTAAATAAAATATAATATAAAAACAGAATTAATTATAAAAATGGAAGAATTAAGCTATTGCTCAGAAGGCTTTTATAAGCTGATGGAATAGCTTAACCACTTTTCTCTGTAATGCCAAACTCACTCACTCTTACACTTGCAGTTCCTAGGCCGAGGATTTATCTTTGTTTGTTGCTTACTTTAAACCATTTTTTTTCTTTTTTTTTTTATTAGTTTCAGGTGTACAACACAATGCAATAGTTATATTCTTTACCCCCCAAAGTGACAACCCCCTCCCCCAGTTCACCACCCCACTCCCCGCCCCATATCATACATATCTATCACAACTCCCCTGACTCCCCTCCACAGTATACTCCACATCCCGTGACCATCCACATATTCAGTTACAGTTGGCATACCATACTATACAACATCAGCTTCAGGTGTACAGTGCAGTGATCAAGCCTCTACTCCATCCATGAAGTGTAAACCATTTTCTTTTTAATGCAGTGCTGATGCTCTGAAACTCAGTGAGGAGGAAAGATGTAAGTATGACCTTGTGGCATGTCTCTACTTTACAGTCACTTGAGATTCAGAACTGATTACGTATTATCTCTAACCAGCAAAATGATTCAGTTCTTTGAAAGAACAGAATTTTAATGTCTTTTTCTATTAATATCTTACATTTTTAATATGTTTTGTAGAGTAAATTAGCCTTAGAATCCATAAAATCTATGGTAAAACTTACTTAATCACAAAAGTCTTTGCTGGTTCCAGTAAATGCTCTGCATTCTTTTTTAGCACTCAGAATTTTAGCAATCACATGGCTGATATTGTCTGAGTTACAGAATGATCCAGGGCAAGGATTTATGTCTGCTTTGTTCATTGCTATGTTTCCTTAGTTCCTAGCACAATAGGTAGGCAGCATCGAAAGGGCTTAATAAATGTTTGTTAAATAAATGAGTGGGTTTGATGCATTTAAGAAATCCTTATTTGTGTATTGCTTAATTTAAGACTTGGTCAGCTTTTTCTCCAGGTGAGAACCTCTAACAATATGTATAATTAAGCACCAGAAAACAGGAGACTGAACTCATCAGGTTTGGGTCCCATGCCTGCTGGGGTAGTGGGGACGCAGAATTAGGATTGGAGTAGAAGCAGCTCTGTGGTTACCCAAAGAATAGGAGATAGGGGGCCGGCCGAGTGGCGCATTGGTTAAGCGCTGGTTTTGGGATGCCAGCGGCCCCGGTTCGGATCCCACATGAGGGCCAGTGACACTGCCCTCTACAGCTAACAACAGCTCCACCTGGAGCTGGGCTGTGCGAGCCCCGGTGATGGTGTGGGCTGCAGCCCCTGCTGCAGTGGGCTGCCATAGGCTACAGTAAGTGGCTGGCAGCCAAGCGTGAGCGGCTGGCAGCCAAGCGTGAGCTGCCAATAGCCGCGGTGAGCGACATCCAGAGGCCAGCGACCGATCTGCCTCATCCGGGAAGAGCGCAATGACGATACCAACAGTGAAGCAACATCCTCCGCAACTAAACTGAAGAACAAAAAGACAGCAACTTGTCTGTTCCCCTTCCCCGATTCCCCAACACTGTTCCCCTCCGCCAATTCCCCAATAAAAAAAATCTTTAAAAAAAAAAAAAGAATAGGAGATAGGGTATTGGAGAAACAAAACTAAGAGTGTCTACATGATAGCCCATGAACTCATCATAACTATTCAACCGCATTAGAAATTTCAGAAAGAACACTTAAAATGAGAAAGAAGGAGAAAACACTAGGGCCGGAGAAACAGAAGGGAGGCCATGAGTGAAGGAGCGCGTGGTTGGAGATGAAGACCGAGAGAGAGACCAGGCAGCAGATGAGGCAGGCACAACAGGCTGGGGTACAGAGCTAGGATTTTATTCTCAGTGTGGTGGAAGTGACATGGTCCATTTATGTTTTTAAAAGATCATTCTGGCAACCACATGGAGAATGAATATGGAGGGGTGGCAAGAGTGGAAGTCTGAAAATTAGTTAGGAGGTTATTTCAGCCACCTAGGCAAACAATGCTGATGGCCAGGACCAGGGTGATAGCAGACAAGGTAGAGAGATATTGAGATTAACCAGACATTAAGTGACTAGTTACACCAATAATTAATTGTAATTGGGCTTCATGCTACAAAAGAGATGAATAAGGCAACTTGGTGTGATCTGGGGGGCATGAGAGCTGTCAGATAAGGTCTCTTTGAACAAATGACATTCAAATTGGGACTAGAAGGATGAGCAAAGAGGGAGAGAAGAAGATATTTTCTAGCACAGGGGATGTCCGTGAGAAGGCTTTGAGGCCAAGAACACAGCTCACTCCAGGAACCAGTGTGGTTGGAACAGAGCAAGAGGAGCTGTTATGTGAGATGGAGCTGGTGGGGTCAGCAGGAGCCAGATCCTGTAGGGTCTTCTCAGCCTTATAGCCTTGTAAGATCATCAAGTTTTAGCCTAAAAGTGCTAGGGAGCCATAGAGGGATTGTAAGCCTTAGGGGAACATTAGTAATTTCCTCATTTAACATATATTTATTAAGCATCCTCCATATGACCATCATTTACATGATCAGATTCATAGTTTAGAAAAAGTATTTGATTCAATATGGAAAGTGAATAAAAGGGAGCAAGAATGAGTGCAGAGGACTAGTGGGTGGGCTGCTGAAAGATAGTGAGAGATGGTGGTGATTTGCACCATGGAGGTGGCAGCGGGAATAGAGGGAGGTAGATGATGTGGAGATTGGCAGGTTGGAAAGCAGGAGTGTGGGAGAGGCTCAGAGACTGGGCACTGCACTGTAGACATTGGCAGATGGGATTCAGCAAAGGGTTGGGACATTGTATTAGATTCCAAGGAGCACCTGGTTAGTCCCTTGCTTCCTATCCTATTAGTATCTTAGAATGTACTTAGAGGACTGTGATAAGGCTTACAGAATGATTAGCGGGAAACAGATGGCTTACTTAGAATACTTCTAAGTGAGCTTATTTACAAAGGGTCGCTTATAAAGATGTGGGCAAGGTGTAGGGGAACCATAAGGGATAAACCTAGGCCCCAACTAGATGTAATAAGAGGAGTTTCCAGAACACATAAGGAGAGTCATATGGAGGTCACCCTGACCTATAATCTTTGATCAAGGAATTCACAGGGAAGAAGCCAAGGGAGTAGAAAGTCTCCCTATCTCACTTTCTTCCCTTTCATCAGTCCATTGCCTGGGTTCCCCATTGATCAACCCCAACCATGAGCCAGAGGGCTTGGAAACTGTGGTGTATTCAAGCCAGCCTCCAGATGTGAATAAGTTAAAGGGTGGAGAGTGTACCTGGAGAAGTAAACAGAAGTCCATACTGGAACTCAGCCAATCAAATTAACAATTCAAATTCTCACTTCTTCGCCTGCATGGAAATAGGATTTCAAACATTTTAACTGGGAAACAAAACAAAAATGGAAGAAGTAAAATGTTCTCAACTGTTGGAGGAAGTCCCTCCACCCATCCTTATCTATTACTCAGTATAGTTAGTTGTACATTCTGATGAAAATAACCTTTGGGGATTTGCAGCTTTTGCCAATCTTTTAGCAAGATCTTCTAAAATATAGTTTGAGAAGTAAAGAATTGTATAGTGAAGTTCAAAGTAATTCAGTCTGCATTCTGCCCAAGTGTGGGTTGTTTTCTGCAAACTGGGCAACTCCTTGGAGCTTAAATGCATCAGAACCAGGGAATCCAGGCCATATAACAAAATTATTTTGCCGCATTCTAAATCTGAGCTATTCAGGCTTTCTGTCTTTGTTTCCCCTATTGCCCAAGTTATAGTAAATCTGTTTTTCTAAGCCCATTGTAACTTTCAAATCCATAACAAATCATGGAAAAGTCATCATTCTTGCTTAAAATTCAGCTGGTCAGCACATTTTCCATCTCTGACTTAGTAAAAAAGGTATCTTATTTCTTTGCCCTCTAAAATGTTATGATCCTGGAACAGGCTCTTAATATTTGTCTTAATGGCTCTGGTTTCTACTACAAGTTAACAATGCTTATTTGTGGTCTGACAGTTCCCTTGGCATTATACCAAAAACAGGAGCAGGAAAGCACATTCTCAGCCAGAGAGGTTTAACATCTAAGCCAGACATTAAGCTGTGAATCCAAATTTGTATCTCTTCTATACCTCCTCTCCCCCTTGAGTAAAAATGTCATCTGGCAGGTTCTTTGGTTTCCTAGCTCTAGAGGTATTTGAGCCCAGCAAATTCCAAAAATGTCACAGCATTTTCAAGTCAGTATAAATGTCGATCTGTTTTCTTCAGTAGAATATTTATCTCCAAGTTAAAAGAAATGAGTACATTTTTTCTCTACTTAGAAAGTTGGATATCAAATATTGTCTTGGGGCAAAACTGCAGCCTGAAATTAGTAATCTGGAACGGTCAATAGTAGGTTGTGAGATGCATACAAAAAGAGTAGAAAGCTATCCTTTCTCTCCCTCACTCTTCCTCCTGCAGCTCTGTCCCTGTCACCCCAGCCCCACCTGTAACAGTTCTCCCCTGGAGAAAGAAGTCAACAGCAAGGGGGGGGGGACGGGAAGGTTATACAAAGAACTTGGGGACATTTTAATTATCAATGTTCAATAACAACAAAAGAGTTCCAATTAAAAGCCTTAGGGGCCAGCCGAGTGGCTCAGTTGGTTAAGAGCATGATCTCTGAGCAACAGGGTCACCAGTTCGATTCCCACATGGGCCAGTGAGCTGTGCCTGAGCTGAGCTGCCAACAGGTGGCAGGATAGCTCAGCTGGTGAGAGCACGTGCTCCTAACAACAAGGTTGCGGGTTTGACTCCTGAATGGGATGGTGGGCTATGCCCACCAGCAACTAAGATTGAACATGTCACCTTGAGCTGAGTGGCCATGAGCTGCCAATGGGCGGCCAGTCGGTGACTGGACTTGGAGCTGAGCTAGCTGTGCCCTCCACAACTAAGACTGAAGGACAACAACTTGGCTGTTCCCCTTTCCCAATTCTCCAACACTGTTTTCCTTTCCCAATGCCCCAATAAAATTTTTAAAGGCCTGCCAAGTGGCTCAGTTGGTTAAGAGCTCGCTCAAGAGTGTGAGCTGAGCTCTGAGCAACAGCAGTTCCATGTCCAGCCCGAGCTGAGCTGCCACTGAGCTGCCAATACCTCAGCTAAAAAATAAATAAATAAATAAATAAATAAATAAATAAATAAATAAATAAATAAATAATAAAAATTTTAAGATAAAACCAGGCCGGCCGAGTGGCTCAGTTGGTTAAGAGCTCACTCAAGAGTGGGAGCTGAGCTCTGAGCAACAGCTGTTCGAGGCCAGCCCGAGCTGAGTTGCCATTGAGCTGCCAACAGGTGGCAGGATGGCTCAGCTAAATAAAAAAATAAAAAAATAAATAAATAAAAATAAAATAAAACCAAAAAAAAACCCCCAAAAACTGAAGGACAACCACTTGGCTGTTCCAATTCCCCAACACTGTTTCCCTTTCCCAATTCTCCAATTAAAATCTTAAATAAATAAATAAATAAAAGCCTTAGAAGCTAAAGGAAACTTAATTTTGCCTTTAGTTTTAAAAATTAAGACTAGGGAGCAGAAAATTCTATTTAACAAAAATAAAAATTAATTTAAATAGTCCTGTTCTAAACTACTCGAATAGTGACTTAAGTGTAAGAGATGATAAAGACAGGAGAATGAAGAGGTTGAGGGAGAAAAAGAGATGACCTCAATAGTTGTCAAATGCCTTAGAAGCACAGATTTGATGTATTCATTTTCGTGCTAATATGTTAGTACCATTTTTTTATGCGTTTAAAAAATTTACCCTTCCCAATTCCCCAGCACTGTTCCCTTCCCCCAAACTCCCAATTAAAAAAAGGAAAAAAATTTAAATTTATAACTCATTATATATAACACATTTTCCTTTTAACAGTTAACACTTTGTAAGCGGGCATAAATAGCTATATGACGAGTTTACTCGTTTCCCGCAAAAAAATGTGTTAATTTTGAATAGTTTCAAAGCAAATAATTATTTTTTTAATTTTTAACAAAAATTTATGTATTTAAGGTGTACAACATGATTATTTGATATACATAGTGAAATGATTACTACAGTAAAGCTAGTTAACATACTATCTCCTCACCTAGTTACCATATTTTTGTGTAATGATTGCACCTGGAATCTATGCTCCTAGCATATTTCCAGTGTTCAATGCAGTATTATTAACTAGAGTCATCATGCTTGTACATTAGATCTCCAAACTTATTCATGCTACACAACTATTAATTTATATCCTTTGACCAACATCTTCCCATTCCCACCCAACCCGGCCCCAACCCCTGGTAACCACTGTTCTACTCTCTGCTTCTAGGAGTTCAACTTTTTTTTTTTTTTAATTCCACATATAAGTGAGATAATACAGTATTTGTCTTTCTCTGTTTGACTTATTTAACTTTATAATGTTCTCCAGGTTGATCCTCATTCTCTCCCCACACACTCCTCTGTAGCCTGTTACAAACCCATCTCCACATTCCTAGAGCCTGCTTACTGTTTAAATTGACTGATGAAATCTACATCACCCTAATTTCCACTGTCCTGGTTTATAATAAATAATTCCTTGCTTTGCATTGGTCTCTAATATTTGTGGGCATGTGGATAAAACATTTATTGCTGATTCATTGCCCAGTTTAATAAGTGATCCTTATCTTTTTCTGAGCAATGGATCTAGTCAACTAGCCCAGGCCTTACAGAGATCTGAGTTTGGATCTCACACTGCCAACTAACCAGCTGTACAATTTTGGTTAAGTTACCTAATTGCTCTGAGCTTAAATTTTCTTATTTGTCGAATATGAGCAATGGGTCATTGTGAGGATTATTTGCGACTTCATATGCAAAACAAATAGCATGGCATCTATCTGGCAGATAGATGCTTTTTAATCTCCTTTGTTTCCATCCCATCCAGTAGGGGAAAAAAAAAAAATTGAGGGAAGAAACTATGGTTTTTTATGGATGTCTAAAGTTCTGTTTATATTTCACTAAGAAGAGAAGTGGGATTCTCTGGATTTATGAGCAATCTAATAACTAAAGTTTCTGGCAACAGATTAAGAGTCACAAGAAAAGCAGTGGTGTCTGCAGTGTCAATGGCATTATTCAATACTCAGAAGATTTCAGTCAAATCTTTTTTTTTCAGTAGGCCTTTTCTTTTTCTTTTTTAGCTTGGCAAACTACCCTGCCCTAATTTTTAGAAAGGGAATTGGATAGGAAAAGAAAAATTCTGAACATTAATCAGTTCCTATGCTTATAAATAGTAAACAGAATTAAAACTGCCTGATGAAATCACTCCATTAAAAATTCTCTTTCATAAAAGCAAAAAGAATTCTAAAAAGGAGAAAAAAAGAGTTTGGTGTATTGTGCCTCTAAAGAAATCATCTTTTTTTCCCAAGCAATAAGGGTGGTAACAGAAAAACAATAGATAATAAATCAGAATAAATATGGTTAAGAAAACTGTTTCATAGAGTATAAACCAGGAAGTGAAGAGAAACCCAGGCAAAGTAATAAATAATAAGAATGATTAAGGCACTGGCACTAAAGAAAATGAGTGGCTATTATAAATGACTCCTGACTTAGGAAAAACACTCAGTGATTTAAGCTGTGAAAATAATCCCATGATATATGTGGATAGATCTGATGGATGATGAGCACCTGGGGAGAGAGGGAAAGTAAGTGCTGTAAAAGAGGCACCTTGACAGCCTGGCATCCTTCTATCTCTCTTTGCAAAGTTATTCCAGGCACAGGATCTAGGAGTCACCAGGCCAAGCTTGCTGGTATCCTGTACTCACCTGGATCCTTCCAAAGCGTCTGGGACTTGGAATAACGAGGGCAATATGCACCTCCTCCCTTCCACTCAATCTCAAGGCTCTTCCCAACCCCCTACCCCTATCCCACTTCTGGATCATAAAGAAATGGCTGACCAAGTTAAAAACACAGGGTTTTATCCAGCTCCAGATGCAGCAGGCTCAAGAAGTTATGCGAAGTCTGAATCTATTTATGATTGTCTCATAAAGGGTCATCAGTTTTGGTTTGCCCCAGGCTTCCATTCCACTTGAACTGATTTTAACCCACTGTGTAATTCTCTAGGCAGCCAGCCTACCCTCCCAGAATACCACAGAAATAAGAAAGGAGTCAGAACTGGCCTGTTCTAAATGATAGCAGAGGACCCAGGCCTGCCCAGTTTGAGCTTGTGCCCTTACGAATGGCCTAAAGCCAAACCCTGGATTTGGGCATTACTCACTAAAGCATTTGCTGTGTCATGGTACTGAAGACGAAATGCAGGAAAGATTTCATTGTCATGTCAGTAACAACTGAAAGCTTACTTTCCTGCCTATTTTGTGGGTTGTTTTTTTTTTGTCCAGTAATCTTACTTCTTTATTAGCCAATATTAATGGTGAGTCAGAGAGTGGAGGTACAGATTCTAGAAGAGAGGAGCACAGCGGTAGGCTGTTGAAGAGATGCTATAACTATCAAGTCCCGCCCCGCGCTCCTTACCTCTCTCCCCTGAATACATCTCCATTCCTCCAGAAAATTAAGGTTCCATTTGTATGAGCATCTAGGTTTCATAGGTTGAGTCATTCTTTCACATGGACCATCAAGGTTTAAAAATGGTCCTACATGCTCCCCTGCTGAGAGGAACCCTGAATGCTACCATGACATTGTGAACATGAGCCCCTGAAAGCCCTGGTGAAAAGAACCAGATCGCATTCTGCATCCCTTCTTTCTGGGTTCCATGGCTTTTCCATGTTTACACTGGCACTGTAAGAGAGAGCTACCCTGAGCCCCAGCTAAAAGCCCAGGCCCTGCTTTCCCACCTCATTCCAACTATTCCATTTTTTAGGAGCTGGGCCCCATTCACATTACTCATCCTTTAATTTTGAATAGATTACCTTGAATCCCACTACTTTGCTTTAAATTTCTAGGGATGGGATACATGTTAAGATCAGTGAGTCCTATAAACACAGCCTTACTTTTTTTTTTTTTTAACTGTAAAATAAGCTCCTTGATTAGAAGCAATATTGTATGTAATACCATGCTGGTGAATGAGGTATTAGATAAGTATGTATAATATTTCTGGAAGATAATTATGGGCCAGAAAAATAGACTATCCATCATAAATTTCTATTCCATTGACAAATTACCAAATTACTATTCCTCAGTAACAGTACTAGAAGTGGGGGCAATGCAATCAATCAGCCACCAGGTGGCAGTGTTTCATGCTGAGTATAGCACAGAATTGAGGGTTCAAGGCCAGCTTAACCCTGAGCAGTGGTAGTAGCCAGATCAGCTTGTTGAAGGAAACTCCACATTAAGTCCATGAATAATCTCCACCCCTGACACCGCTAATATTTCCACGATCCTATTGTGCAAGTACTGAAGTGTTTGGGGAAAGAATCTGAGAGTCTCCAAATAGGTAATTTTGTTCACCTGATTATTCAGAGGATCTGCTACTGAAAAGGGTATTTGATGGGTATTCACAAAGGATACCCATATACTCACATTCTGGGATTATTCCAAGATATTCATTCACATACATCTTCCCTAAACCTCCCCTCCCTTGTGTTCCATTTTTGCTTCCAATTTTCTGAAATTGTGACCAAACCCTTAGCCCCTGCCCTTGAATTTATACAGATCTGCCTTTTAGTTCATCTCTCTTTCTTGGCAAATGAACCATAACATATACTGATCAAAGGTATGCCCACTGGGAGGATTTCTATTCCTCACTGTCTTTTCAGGACACACCTAAGTTGAATTGCCAGTCAGTTCAATTTTGACTGGCAAATATCATCATGGAGAGCCATCTGTAATCCAGGCTTGAATTTCTTTTTCTTTGTCAGTTGACCATAGGGAACTTCTTATAAGGATATAGGTGCGAAGAAAATGTAAAAAGAATAGACAAAGGGCTGGCTGAGTGACTCAGTTGGTTAAGAGCTCGCTCAAGAGTGCGAGCTGACAGGTTACAACAGATTTGTGAACTCAGCCAAGCACAGTGGTGGCAGGGCCTAGCTGCTACAAAGAAGACATGTTTTAGACAATACTCATGTGTATGGGCAAAAAACTCGAGGACTGTATTTGTGACTAATTGTATAACAGGTTATTTTAGTTTGTTCTGTGGAAAGTGTAAAGCATTCCAACAAAGGGTTTTAATGTAGATTTTTTTTTTTGCACCCATGCTGTTGATTGCTAAATGTAATAGTCTGATCATGACGCTGAATAAATGTGTCTTTTAAAAAAAAAAAAGAGTGTGAGCTGAACTTTGAGCAACAGCAGTTTGATGCCCAGCCCGAGCTGAGCTGCCAACAGGTGGCAGGTTGGCTCAGCTTAAAACAAACAAACAAAAGAATAGACATACTGAGAGTGAGAGACACCTGCTCATGCAATGTACTTGGGTCTGTTACTTAAACCTGATTTTATATATGCCACTTCCCCTTGGTGATAGAATGCTTGGCTCACCAAACTTGTAATTTGGTCCCAGTTAAGACAGGCAACACTTCATATTGGGCATCCTGCAGTCAGGCAGAGAGGTACATGGATGTGTTGGTAAGACACATGCATCCCATGGAAGAAAAAACTCCATGAAGATTTAGAGATCAGCCACTGCAGTATGGTTTTTAGGAGTCCAGTGGCCAGAAGCTTTCCAGAATAACCTATCCAAAGTGAAATACAAATTGCAGATCTTTCAACCACACCATAAAGAAAGAAGCACAGAAGTCTCTTTGGGTTCTGAAGGTAACATGTTACACACTTAGAAATATTGTTCCTGCCCATATACAGGGTGACATAGAAAACTGTCAGCTCTGAGAGAGCTTGGAAGCAGAAAAGGGCTCTCCAGCAGGTCCAAAATATGGTGCTATCAACACCGCCACTTGGGTCATATGATCCAGCAGGTCCTATGGTGTTGGAGGTGTCAGCAGTAGCAAACAACACATTAAGGGCCTATGGAGAACACTAGTGGGAGAATCACAGGGCTGGTCCCTGAGATTTTGAGAAAGGTTGTGTCATCTACAGTAGAGAATTACATATCACTTGGAAAACAGTTTTTGGCAAGTTACTCTGGTAGAGGCAGAATGCTTGACTATGGAATATCAAATGACACATGCGTCCAAAATGTTCCATTATAAGCTATGTTCTGTCAATTGCACCAAGTCAAAGAGTTGGATGGTTCCAGTCTCAATCCCTCACAAGATGAAAATGGTATATACAGGATCAAGTTCAAGCAGGGCCAGAGGACACAGGTAAGCTGTATGAGCAAATAGCTCAAACACTCGTATTACCTACCCATCACAATTCCACTAGTTTCCCTTTCATGGCCTGTACTCATGGCCTTGTGAAGGGTCTCTATGACCAGCTAAAGTGGAGGGAAAAGCCCAAGGTTCATTTATAGATGGGTTAACTCAGTAAGTGCTTATAAGCTAAAAATGGATGGCTGCATTATAGTCACATTCAGAGG
This sequence comes from Aselliscus stoliczkanus, assembly GCA_033961575.1. Classification (NCBI taxonomy): domain Eukaryota; kingdom Metazoa; phylum Chordata; class Mammalia; order Chiroptera; family Hipposideridae; genus Aselliscus; species Aselliscus stoliczkanus. Next base: position 109,839,174 of record CM066730.1, read on the forward strand.
TGGTCCTGGAAGAGGGTGGAGAGGGAAAATCTTCCCAAAGGACAGAGCTAGGAACAGGGTACCTGGACATCTGCTTTGGTGGAAAGAGAAATGACCTGAGGTAAGAACACACATAGATTTCTGGGTCATGGGCAATGGCTTGGCTGTCTGGTTACAGGCCTGGAATGAAAAGGACTGGCAGACCAGAGACAAAGAGGTCTGGGTAGAGGAATGTGTATTCAATGTAAGAGAAGTATAGTGTGAAGGTTTTTGTATTGCACGTTAACACCCATCAGAAAGTTTCTACCAGATACTAAACAAGTAGACAAAATAACTTGGCCAATTGATATTAACCAGATTTCATCATCAGCAGTCCTAGAGCTGATATGATGAACATGTAAATGCAATGATCATGTGGCAGAGATGAAGGTTTCATATGGGCCCAACAGCATGGACTCATAACAGTTTAAGCAAGACCAATCTAATTGCCACTACCTCTGAATGTCTACCTTGTCAGTAACAGAGTTCAACACTAAGCCCACACTATAACATTCCTCAAGGAAATCATCCTGGACATTGGAATTCTGAAAAGGGTACTGGTTCCCTCTCACAAAGATAATGCTTATTACAGGTATGAGTTTGCCTTTCCTGTCCACAGAGCCTCAGCCAGGACTACTATACAGGGGCTTATGAAATGTTTGCTCCATTGGCATAGAATCCTACACAGCATATCTAACCAGGGGACCCACTTTAGAGAAAAGGTGCAGGGATGGATCTATGACCATGAGTTCCACTGGTCATATCACATACCACACCATCCAGATATGGCCCAGCTCAAACAATGCCAAAATGACCATCTAAAGGGGCAACTGAAATACCAGCTAAGCCTATTTGTCTGCTTGTCTATCTGTCTGTATTTATTTGTTACAGTAACATACCAAAAATGCTAACAGAGATTATTTCTATATGGTGGTTTTTCTTTTCTTCTTTTTGTCGATCTGTATTTTCTGAATGGATTAGTGTTAAAGGGGAGAAAATTTTTAAAAACCCTCTTTTTCATTGCTCCAGAAAAGAGTCCTTTAACTTCTGAGCTCCAAAACCTTTGCCTTTTCTCTCTTGAACTCTCTAAAACCTGTGTGGCTCTTTGTCTCATAAAAAAAGCCTCTGGCACGTCCCTAAAACCATGTCCCTACAACCACTTACCACAGAAATCTGCATTGTTGATGCATTTGCTCCCCCCGCCATTGTCCCAGAAACTCTTATTTCACAGTGAATCTGTGTAAATTATCTATTGCTGTCTGTCTGTCTATCTATCTATCTATCTATCTATCTATCTATCTATCTATAATAAATCACCCCAAAATCAGCAATTAAAGCAACATTTATTATCTCACACAGTTTTCAAAGATCAGAATCCAGGAATAGCTTTAGCAGGATGGATCTGGCTTAGCATTTCTTATGACACTGCAGTCAAGATGTTATTTGAAGATATGAATGGAGCTGAGGTCGCTTCCAATATAGCTCATTCATATGGTTGTTGGCTTAGTTCCTTGCAGAGTGGAACTTGCCCCACAACATGGCAACCGGTTTCTCCCAGAATGAGTAGCCCAAGACAGAGAGTAACCCAGACAGAAGCTACAATTACAATGTCTAATATGGCCAGCCCAGTCTTGGAATTGACATGTTGATTATTTAATATTCAATTTGTTGAAAGCAATTCACTAAATCCAGCCCCATTTACAGGAAGGGAAGACTCTTAAAGGGGGGAATATCAAAGAATTTGTGGACATATTTTAAAATCACCACAGAGTCCAATGTTAGAAAGACTTCCAGATGTAGCAGGATCCATCCATCCCATTAATTTCCTCTGAATCATAAAGCTGTCTCCAGGGAATCGTGCCATATTGCAGAGTTCAGCCCAAACTGCATATTCAGAACCCTTGATATCATCACTTATTATCCCATTGAGCTATGGAAGCCATCACTTACTCCTCTTGAGCACATGTGGGTAAACCCTAGAGTGTCATTAGATCCTTGAATTAAAAAAAAACAATAACATAATTTCTTCCCTTAGATTGCCAAGCATGCTGTTATATACCTCAATTCCCTCAAAATACTTTGAGTTCTAAAATCACAAAGTACAAAGAAAGGCCACAGAATATAAAAGGAGAGGTTTTCACTCAGAAAGAACTATTAATTGGATTCTAATTTTGTTCAAAGAAACAAACAAAAACAAATAAAAAAATAATTACAGAAATCTGATGCTTATTCAACAGTAATGATATCAAACAGCAGATACAGACTCTGTAGGCCTAAAAAGTATGGAAGGAAAGATCTGGGTTCAATGATGAATAAAAGTTTAATGAAGAGCTAATTATAATTAATTAAATCTGTCTTCTGTTTGCAAATGTGATGGGAAATAAATGAACTAGATTTACTTTCTGCCAGAAACAGAAAAAAAAACACAACAAAAACCCAGATAAAATACCTTTGAAACTTAAGAAACTACTTTAAGAAATTAGCAGGGTGGGCGGGGGAAGCATATTAAGCCCAAAATAAACAGAATGGGAATACTAAAGATGAAAATAAAAAAATGAAATAAAAAACAATAAAGAAAATTTAGTGAAACCAAAATTTGGTTCTTTGAGAAGACCAATATGAAATACTTAGGGATAAATCTGACATAAGATGTGAAAAACTTATACAATGCAAATTATAAAACACTGTTGACAGAAATGAAAGAATAACTAAATAAATGGTGAGCTATACCTTGTGTGTGGGTCATAAGACTAAATATTGTTAAGATCAGTTTTCCCCAATTTGTGCTAAAGATTCAATGAAATTTCAAAGTCCCATAGGCTTGTTCATATAAATTAATATGCTAGCTCTAAAATTCAGGTAGCAATGCCAAAATCCTTTAATAGTCAAAATAATTTTGAAAAAAATAAAAGAAGAAAGTTGGAAGGCAAACTCTACTTGATTTCAAGACTTATTATAAAGCTACAGTAGTCAAGATTGTGTGGTATTGGGTAAAAGTAGACAAATAGATCAATACAATAGCAAAGAGACTGAGAAAAAGACTCACATATTATGGACAATTGATTTTCAACAAATGTATAAAGTAGATTCACTGGAACAAAAATAGTCTTTTCAAAAAATGGTATTGAAACAATTGTATATACAGATGCCAAACAATGTACTTCAATCCACATCTCGTACCATATGCAAAAATTAACTCAAAAATTGATCATAATCTAAATGTAAAACCTAAAACTATGAAACTTCCAGGGAAAAAAAGATAAAATCTTTGTGATCTTAGGTTAGGTAAAGATTTCTTAGACTAAAAGCACAATCCATAAAAAAAAATTGATAAAATTGACTTAATCAAAATGAAAAACTTCTGCTCTTCAAAAGATATTGTTAAGAGAATGAAAAGACAAGCCACTGACTAGAAAACATTTTTTATAGCATATATGTTATAAATGACTTGTATTCAGACTACATAAAAAACTTTTAAAATTTAATAATCCAATCCAATGGACAAACTATCCAATAAAAAAAATGGGTAAAAGATTTGAATATCTTCACCAAAGAAGATATACAGATGGCAAATAAGCACATAAAAAGATGCTCATTATTAGTCATTAGGGAAATGAAAATTAAAACCACAATAAGATACTACTGTGCAGCCATTATAATAAAAAGACAGACAATATATTGGCAAGGATATAGAGAAACTGGAAGTTCATACACTGTCAGTGGGAATGTAAAACAATACCAACAAATTTGGAAGTCTTTTAAAGTCTTTTAAAAAGTTAAATATAGAGATTCCTGGTCAAGATGACAGAGTAGGTAAATGCTGTGTTTGAGTCTTCTCACAACCACATCAAAATTACAACTAAATTACAGAACAACCATCATTGAGAATTGCCTGAAGCCTATATGAACTGAAGCCCTATAACTAAGGACACACAGAGGAAGCCACAGCAAGACTGGTAAGAGTGTTGGAGATGCTGAATGGGCTTGTTCCACAACCATGTGTGGTGGCTAAAAATTGGGAGGTATAGCTTAGCTGCAGAGGTTCCCCCTGAGGAGCAAGAGGTCCCAGCCCCCAACAGGATCCCAGCCCAGGGGTCCAGTGCTGGGAAGAGAAGTCCCCACACTTCTGGCTGTGAAAACCAACAAAGATTGTAGCTGAGTAAGACAGAGGATGGCTAGAGCCCCAGGCAGTCCTCTTAAAGGGTCCATGCATAGATTTACTCTCTGATGGACTCACACGCTCTGAGCTTCAGCACTGGGGCAGCAGCTTGAAAGTTGCCAGGAACACATGGAGAAAAACTGCATTGTCTGGCTTTAGGGTAAGGGCTGGAGGGGTAGCTTTCTCCCAGAAAAAAAGTGCTGGCAGAAGCCACTGTTTCTTTGTTGAGCCCTCCCCTCTCCTAGAATGCAGACACAGGCATCAGCCATATCTGACTCTCCATCAACCTGGCTAAGTTTTTGCCCCACCCTGGTGATACCTTGAGACCCCACCCCACCCAACTAGTGGGGCCCATTCAAGACATTCCCAGTGGCTTTTCTACACAAATCACCTGCCTCAGCTTATGCTATGGACTTTTCCAAAATCTCTCAAAGGTTCACAAACCCCAAACAAGAAGGATCTAGCCTCAGTATGCCCTGTACCTCTTACTAAGCAGTCTCAAGCCCAGCACTAGTGGCAACTGGCTTCAATTCACAGCTTAGTTTATCCTAAGCACTACCAAGCCCAGCACAGATGGAAGATATCTGCAGATTGCTTTGTAGCTCATACCAAGTGGCCCAGTGCAGGGCACAGGTGGAGGCTGAACTTGGCCTGCAGGCAATCCTTTCCCAGAAGGCCCAATGGCAGGCTCAGATCCCACTGAAGCACCACCATGCCACCCCACAGATGACACACACAAAGGGCAGGCTGGGCATGTACCAGAGCCCCACTAAAGTGAATCCTGCCGTATAGGGTCAGCCCCTGCACAACAGTTCCCCCACTGTAGTCATAGCCAGTCCTCACAACCAATCAGCTGAGGATGAATCCCTCCTACTGATGTGCAAACACCATCCAAGGCTCAGCTACAACAGGAAGGCAAACACAACCCACACAAGGGACACTTGCAGCATCTGACTCAGGTGACTAGAGAGAATGTGCCACTGGGCCCCAGAGGACACATACTACATAAGGCCATCCAGCTAAGACTGGAAGGTATATTCTACCTAATACATCAAAACAAACACAGGGAGGCAGCCAAAATTAGAAAACAAAGAAGTACATCCCAAATGAAAAAATAGGAGAAAACTCCAGAAAAAGAGCTAAACAAATGAAGTCAAGTAATCTACCAGATGCAGAGTTCCAAATACTGGTTATAAAGATTCTCAACAATCTTGGGGAGAACTTCAACAAAGAGATACATAAAAATGGAGATAGAAAACATCAAAAAGTATTGATCAGAAATAAAGAATACAATAACTGAAATGAAGACTATGTTAGACGGAATCCACAGAAGATTAAATGAAGCAGGTGTTTGAATCAGCAATTTGGAAGATAAGGTATCAGGAAACACCCAATCAGAACAAAAAAAAAAAAATTTTTTTTCAAAAAATGAGGATAGTTTAAGGGGCCTCTGGGACAACATGCAACATACCAAAATTTGTATCATAGAGGTACAAGAAGGAGAAGAGAGAGATCAAGGAATTGAGGACCTATTTGAAAAAAATAACGATGGAAAACTTCTCTAACCTGGCAAAAGAAATAGTCATACAAGCCTAGGAAGCACAGAGAGTCCCAAACAAGATGAACCCAAAGAGACCCACAGCAAGACACATCATAATTAAAATAGCAAAGGTTAAAGACAAAGAAAGATTCTTAAAAGCAGCAAGAGAAAGGCAGCTAACTATAAGGAAGCTCCCGTAAGACTGTCAGCTGATTTCTCAACACAAACTGCAAGCTAGAAGGGATTGGCAGGAAATATTCAAAGTGATGAAAAGTAAGGATCTATAACCAAGTTTACTCTGCCCAGTAAAACTACCATTTAGAATCAAAGGACAGATAAAGAGCTTCCCAGACAAGAAAAAACAAAAGTTCATCAACACCAAACTAGTATTACAAGAAATGTTAAGGGGCTTCTTTAAGAAGAAGATGAAAAAAAAAAAAGATAAAATATATAAATAATAAAATGGCAATAACTACATATGTATCAGCAATTACTTTAAATGTAAATGGATTAAATGCTCCAATCAAAAGACATAGGATGACTGAATGATAAGAAAACAAACCCCTTACATATGTTGCTATAGGAGACTCACTTCAGATCGAAAGACACACACAGACTGAAAATAAAGGAATCAAAAAAGCTATTTCATGAAAATAGAAATGAAAAAAAATTTAAAAAGCAGGAGTAAGCAATACTTATACCAGACAAAATAGACTTTTAAAACAAAGGCTATAACAAAAGACAAAGAAGGACCTAGTAATCCCACTTCTGGATATTTACCTGAAGAAACCCAAAAATATTACTTCAAGGGGACCAGTGCATCCATATGTCCATTGCAACATTATTTACAATGGTCAAGATATGGAGGCAACCTAGGTGACCATCACTGGATGAATGGATAAAGAAGAGGTGGTACATACATACTATAGAATATTACTCAGCCATAAAGAGAAATGAAACCTTGTCATCTGAAACAACATGGATGAATCTAGAGGGTATTGTGCTGAGTGGAGTAACTCAAACAGAGAAAGACAAATGCCGTATGATTTCACACACATGTGGAATCTAAAGGACAAAGTAAACGAACAAACAAAATAGAAACAGACCCATAAATAGAACTTTTTGATGGTTGCCAGATGGGAAGGGGGGTGGGTTGAGGAGCTGGGTCCTTATCTAGGACCCTATTTTTACTTTAAAAAAAAATCATAAGACAAAAATCGGGGGATTCAAAAGGCTTGTAAAAGCAGTTTTTGGTGTTATTTCAGGCAGTGTGTGTGTGTGTGTGTGTGTGTGTTGTTTTGTAGTCCAGCCAAGCATTGTCCATACCCCACCCCTGCCCATCTGCCTGAAGGTGATCTTGCTCAATGATCTGAAAGGGATTGGGCCCCAGCATGAGCTCTGCTCACTAGGCAATGAGTGCCAACAACAGGAGGGATGTCCTTTCCCTCTTCTGAACCTTTTCCAAACCAAGTGAGTATAAGTTCCAAAGCAGGGAAGATGTTCCAATGCCTTCTATGAATCTCCTCATGGCATAATTTGTGACTCCATGATGATGACCAACCTTGACATTTTACTTGAGACCCTGAGGGACAGACAGGTTCCTCCCAGTCTTTTTTTTTTTTTTTTTTAAGATTTTATTGAGGAATTGGGGGAGGAGAATGCGAAGGGGAACAGACAAGTTGCTGTCTTTTTGTTCTTCAGTCTAGTTGCGGAGGACGTTGTTTCATTGGCCCATGTTGGTATCGTCATTGTGCTCTTCCCGGGTGAGGCAGATCGGTTGCTGGCCTCTGGATGGTCGCTCACCATGGCTCTTGGCAGCTCATGATGGCTGCCAGCCACTCACTGTAGCCTATGGCAGCCCACTGCATCAGGGGCTGCAGCTATGCAGTCGCCAGCGACTCACAATAGCCCAGCTCCAGGTGGAACTGTTGCCTTAGCTGTAGAGGGCTGTGTCACTGGCCCTCACATGTGTGATCTGAACTGAGGCTGCTGGCATCCCAAGCCAGCTCTTAATCAATGCGCCAAGCGGCCGGCCCTCTCCCAGTCTTTTGTAGAAACACAAAAGTAAGCATTCTTTCTATACTTAGATGCTTAAAGAAGGGTATTTATGGATGCTCCATAAACTCTCCTTTGTTACAAATATGAGTACTATCTTCCTGGAATGGCCACACACGTCTTGGTATACCTTGCTTAAGAATAATAGTCAGGGGTCAACAGGTTAGCTCAGTTGGTTAGAGCACAGTGCTCATAACACCAAGGTTGCCAGTTCGAACTCCACATGGGCCACTGAGCTGAGCCCTCCACAACTATGAATGAAACAATTACTCGACTTGAAGCTGATGGGTCCTGGAAAAGCAGGAAAATACACTGTTCCCAAATAAAATAATAAAATAAAATAATATAAAATAAAATGAATAATAGACATTAGTTATAGTTTGTTCATCTCATCTACTCTCCATGAAAAAAGGAAGTCACTATATAATAGTGTTTGGAGCCTCAGGCTTCCTGCCCCCACTCCATCCTCCCACTCCCAGCCTCCCTCTAGGGGATTTCCTTAAGGTTGTACATAAACAAAGGTCTGGAAAGAGTCACAAGAAACCATCTCTGGTGGTTACCAAAGGGCAGCAAGAAGAGAGGATGTAGGTAGGAAGGCTTTCTGTGTGGTTTGAATATCTTACAAGTGTTAGTGTTTATTACTGTTGTAATTAGAAGTTTTTTTCCTGCTGAGAATTCATGCTGTGTGCCCACTGTGTGTGTGTTAAAATGAACTACCACCCCACCCCCCAAGAAAAAAAAATTTGAGAAACACCTTGGCCCTGTGTTTTTCCAACCATTTCTCGGCAGAAGTTAGGTGGCTCTCTATTTAGGTATGCATACTAGTTAGGTGCTTTCCTTTTTTTTTATTAAAGATTTTTTTGGGCAATTGGGGAGGGGGGACAGCGTTGGGGAATCGGGAAAGGGGAACAGACAAGTTGCTGTCCTTTTGTTCTTTGGTCTAGTTGTGGAGGATATTGCTTTGCTAGTCCATGGTGGTATTGTGATCATTGCACTCTCCCTGGGTGAGGCAGATTGGTCGCCGGTCATTGGACGAACACTCTTGGAGGCTCACGTCTGCTCATGCTGGCTGCTGGCCACTCATAAGTGGGTAGCTTACAGCAGCCCACTGCAGCCCCGCTGCAGCCTAATCTGTCGCCAGTGACTCACAGCAGCCCAGCTCCAGGTCGAGCTGTTGTTCGTAATCTTAGCTGTAGAGGGCACAGCGTGACTGGCCCATGTGGGATCCAAACCAGTGGCCCTGCTGTTCAGAGTTTGTGCTCCCAAGGTACTTTTCTTTTATAAAGGGTATCAATTTTAGGTAGATTATGCTTAATTATACCATAGAGCTTCTATACTTCAGTTTTTTATCAGAAGGTATAATCTTGAATTATCTGGTGTTGAATTATTGGCAAAAGTTTACTTGTAAAGACATGTTCAGGGAGAACTGCCTGATGGGAAAGGACCCATTCTTTAATCATTCTCAATTTTGGAGATAGGTTTGGAGAGAGATCCTATCCTTGCAAAGATTTCTTGGGCCACATTGTCTCAATACCCTGCTCCCTCACAAAGGGCCCTTTTTGACTTACATTTTGGTTTTTTGTCTTGGGTCTACACTGATAGGTGTTTTATTTATCTGGATATCACAACTATATAGGAAAAGCTCTTCCTTCTTGAGCATCTGGTCCTCTTTTATCTAATGGACACAGCAAACCTTATAGTAGTTTTATTTCCCATTGGGCACTAGGAAACTCTAAGCCAAATTTTTGTGCTTTTCAGTGCTTATATAGAAGTTCACGGATGAGGTCTGGCCAAGTGGTGTAGTGGTTAAGTGCTAGCTTAGGAAGCTAGCAGCCCCGGTTTGGGTCCCACATATGAGGGCCGGTGACACTGCCCTCAAAAAAAAAAAGAAGTTCATGGATGAATTTTTAGTGCCTGGAAATTATATTATATTATACTATATTATATTTCACATTAATTTTTAACCCTAGGTATTATATTTTTATTTCTCTTTACTTTCCCTTTGCCACCTTTCCTCATTTATACTTATACATTTTTATTGTTATAGTTCATGTATTTGTATAAAGGCCTCAAATATTTTTTTTTTTTTTCGAGGAGGGGAGATGAAAGGTACTAAGGGATCCACTTTATCTTTGAGGCGTCTAATCTGCTAAATTTCACATGATTCAAACCAGGATCCTGAAGTGTTCTACAAGATTTCTGACTATACCTCATTAACATTGATGTCCTTAGTGTCAACATTGAAGCCTGTTGTCAGAGGTCTAGAGTGACCATGAGAGTTACAGACCCCTGTGAAGTCAGCATTATCTAGTTCAAGCTATTATGTTTGGGGTTAGTGAAAAAAAGTCATAAGACTTGAGCTCTAGATCCGGTTAATTTATTCATTTATTTAAATGTTTATTACTAGTTTACTATGTACCAGGCATACAGTTATGTTCTGTGGATACAATGGTAAACAAAAAAACAGACATGGCCTGTGCCCTCACAGAGTTTATAATATACAAGTGAAGAAAGACATTAATCAAATAATCCCATGAATGTAATTACAGGTCATAAACAGTCTCTGGGAGCCAGCGTATAGTATGATGTGGAATCAGAACTTGTGTTGGGAGTCAGGGGCAACTTCTTTGAATTGAGACCTGAAGGATAACTGGGAGTTTCCAGAGAGAATAGGGAGAGGAATGAAGCACTTGGGGAAATGAGAACCGAAAAGGCATATGGTAGGAGGGAGCACATTGCAATGGAGGAACTGAAAGAAGAGCCCTGTGGCTAAACACAGATATTTGAGGGACAGTGGTGGGAGCTGAGTCAACAGCAATGGACAGGTGGAATGCTACTAAACCAATGAACCATTTTAAATAATGACTAACCATGTGAACTGTGATAAATGATCCCACCTTTCTAAGCCTGTTTTCTTGTGTGTAAAACTCTGATCCTTAAGTGCATGGAGATGCCAAGCTACCTACTGAGCTACCCTTAAAGTTACAAGGGCATTTAAGGTAAACTTTCTCTAGGGACCAGCATACTGGAAATTTCCATTTACTTAAGAGAAAGCCACTTACAGGAAAAGAGTCCTTGGCGAATTCAGGGGATTCTTTTGAAAATCAAATTATGTACCATGAAAAAAACAGTCTCAGATGTAAGTAGTCTTGTGATGGGTAACCTGGAGGGACAGGTGTCTGCCCCACCTCCTGCGGGTACCAAGGCTTTTACTTAACAGTTTTGTTAATGCTCACAGAAAACTTACAATATGCAAATCACTTTCGGATATATTTAATCCACACAACAAGCCTGTGACTTAAGTATCACTTTTTATCTTTCAGAGATGAGAAAACTAGGGACCAGAGAAATTAGGTAACTTACCCAAGGCCATACAGCTAGAAAATTATAGGGCTGGGATTCAAATTCAAGTAGTCTGATCCAAATCCATATAAATACCACTCACCACAGGAGTAGCCGAGACTGCATGTGACCCCGAATTGCATGTCAGACCTTGTAGTGACTCTGAAGATGAGGGGGGCATGGAAAAAGTGGATCCACCAGCTCTCATTCCGTAAACCTCATGTAAAACAAATCTTATCCTCTAAGTAAATACCCTCAACTTCTGTTATCAACCCAGTCAGGTAAGGTATGAGCAGAAAGTCGTTTATCTATCAAAGTAACATCATGAGATGGTCCCCAGCTTAAAAGAAGGAAGTGAAACAGACAAATTCTTCTGCCTACAGAGATAAAATATCCCGTTTCCCCAGATGGCCTTGACAGGGGGTGGGTTCTGTGAGACCTGTACTTTATAAAAAGAAAGGAAATGTCACCATATTTTCCTATCTGTGGAATTTTGTTGGCATCCTGTAAAGAGGGAGAATATAACATGGTACCAGCTGTCAATACTTCTGTTTTAAGAAGAAAACCACCTTTGGAACAAAATCAGACCCACGCTGGGATGGAATAGGATGTCCTAGAGACAACAGGTTCTAACTTGCTGTGGGATTATTAAGAAGCAAGCTCTCCAGTGCTGCTGTGTCAATGAGCAGGATCTATTTTCAGTTCTCAACTTGTCCTGAGACGCTGTAAGTCTCTTGCCAAGTTGAATCAGTGTCGCATCTGTGTGAATCGATTAAGAACTCCACATTACCTAGGAAGAAAGCAACAGAGTGCTGTGAACTCTTATCTGGATAAAAGTGTCCAAAAGTGAAGACAATTAGCCAGCAATCTAGTCATAGAGTCAAATATTTCTCTAACAGAAGGAAAAGGGAGGGCCTGCTCTGGTTGGCCCAGCTCCATATTCCCTGGGCAACTAAGGTTTCCTTTTTTCTACTCCTCCTGACAGTCCCAAGCTGCATGCCATTTGGCCTGAAAATCAAGGTTTCTTTGGAGACTTCTTTGCCTGGGTGCTTGACTTCTGCTGTCCAGACCTCTTGCAGAGACTGTGCTCTTACGTCCTGTCCACCTTTTTACTCGTGGGGATCCTAACCACCTGCCTGGTTTTTGGCATTCTGGGCTCCTAAAGCACGACTTTGGGATTTCTGGTCAACTTGATTGCTATCTGCTTGTCTAGTTTCTGGCACACTCTAAATTCTAAAATTTGGCTTCTGGATCACGGATCTTTCCTGTTCTTCAGTTCTTGTGTACTTCTCGACTCCGGTTTTTCTATGCTTAATGGCCTACTGCCTAGCAAATATCCACTGCCAGCTTCCCTTACCTGTTTGACTTTTTTTTTAACCTGTTTTTGCAAAGCACCACCATTGTTCTCAGCCCCAGAACTGAGGCTTTTAGAGTTTAAGGTGGAGCAATCAAAAGGAAACACCGTTTTGGAAAAAGGAAATACAAGGGTAAAGTGGAGGGTTGCTTAGCCTTCTTTAGATATGAATCTCAGGAAAGCGAAAACAGAGAACATACAGTTTAAAAGATTTGAATTCAAACAGAAAGCTGTTTATTGTTGGTAATACAAGTAATAAAAATAACCTCCTAGGAAGAATTAAAAAATAAGAACCCTGATAGATCCTTGATTCTTAATAATTTCCTGTTTTTCATATCAAGAAAATGTGGTTCCTTTGAACTGAATGCTTTTAGCTTATTACCAAATTCTGAACATGTGAATTTATTTTTTTTTAAATGGGTAAAATATTTGAATGTTCACAAACACTTGTAATAGATAATTGATTTTTAGTATCTCAAATTTGAAACCAGTGTTTAAGTAATCTACTGGAATTGTGTCATTTTCAAAGGGATACACTGGCTCCTTTTTGAGAGGTTGTAGGAATTTAAGAGTTAATTTTTTTTTTTTTTAAGATTTTATTGGGGAATTGGGGGAGGGGAATAGCGTTGGGGAATCGGGGAAGGGGAACAGACAAGTTGCTGTCTTTTTGTTCTTCAGTCTAGTTGTGGAGGACGTTGCTTCACTGGCCCATGTTGGTATTGTCATTGCGCTCTTCCCGGATGAGGCAGATAGGACGCTGGCCTCCGGATGGTCGCTCACTGTGGCTATTGGCAGCTCGCGCTGGCTGCCAGCCGCTCACGCTGGCTGCTGGCCACTCACTGTAGCCTATGGCAGCCCACTGCAGCAGGGACAGTCGCCGGGGCTTGCACAGCCCAGCTTAATGTGGAGCTGTTGTTAGCTGTAGAGGGCAGTGTTACTTGCCCTCATATGTGGGATCCGAACCATGGCCGCTGGCATCCCAAAACCAGCTCTTAACCAATGCACCACTTGGCCAGCCCAAGAGTTAATTCTTGAGATACACATATAGCAAGCTGTTCCATACCAACAATATATTTTTCTTATAAATAAATATGTAACTCACTCTTGTCCCTTCAAAATTTATGAATTATGTAACTCCAGAATTGTACAGTTGTAATTTTCTTTGGAATCAGAAAAAAACCAAATCCAGTCATTTCTATATTTTCCAGAATAGTATGCAAATGTTCTGCCTACTGTTAACCCAAATTCAAACTGCACCGTAGCGTCAAGTCTCTGCAGATGCAATGGGCTCAAGTCATAGAGTAGATAATTAAATTCCATGATTTACTACTTCAACTTGGTTGGTTTTTTTTTAGTAATAAAACTTTCTTTAGTTTTTTTGTACCCGCTCTTTGGCTTCTTTATTCCCTCCTCATTAGCACCTCCAGTAAGACAAACCTAAAGGAGATGAGGGGAACCAGCATGCTTGAAATTTTTTTTTTTTCAATATAAGGTTTGGTGGAGGTGAAGCACCAAATCTACCACTTAAAACAGCCTCAAGAGCAACAGGATTTTGTAAATCCAAGCACCTCTGTAGGAACTGCAGCACTAAGTGAGGTATATGTTTTTTGGTTTGAAAACAAGAGGATAATGGTTTCTTTCTGATTCTCCTAAGGCTTAACATTCTAAGAAAAGAAGATGACATATTCTCTGGGGCTTTCTTTTTTCTCTATTAGGACAATACATAACTGGTGTAAAGATTTATTCTCAGCAATACTGTATAACCTTTGTTTTATTTTAACGCAAATGGAGCAAAGCAGCAGAAATATGTAGGGAGTCAGATAATCTGTGAAAGAATTCTGGCTGTGCAGCTTCACAGCATGACCTTGGGCAAATTACTCAACCACTCCTCACCTGAGAAAGATTTTTAAACAATTCCAACCCCACAGCCTGTGACTTATGGTCAAGTCATCCTTGACACTGCTTTCACCTTGATAAGATACTAAAGTTTAGCTCTCTCCACGTGTAACTATTCTTATAATTAAACCTCAATCTTGGTCCCTAGTCTAAAATCTATCTTCCAATTGCCAGTCTAGCACAGTTGATCAACTCTAAATTTAGAGCCCCACCCTTTACACAGATGGCGGTTATAGGACTTGATGATCTTTGGACAGACCTTCCAATTATCATCTCCAACCTGCTGCTCTGAATCCCACAGTACTGCCTTCCTATGAGCTATTTGATTTTGTGCCAACTTGACTTGGTGTTCAACTGCTGCCTTAGGCCATGCATCGACAACTGCTTTTGTGAACTATGGCCTGATGTCTTGAAATATTTTGAACACCGGTTGGCATGTCAGTATTTCCAATTTCCAATCCTATCCCAGTGGTTATGTTCAAGACTGATTCTCTGCTCCTCTGTGGTATTAGTAGGCCATACCCAGCCTACCCAAGAGATACCAGATATATGATTTTGTATTGTGTTTTACTATAGCAACAATAAATTATTAAATTATGTTCATTATATTCTGTTTAATAAGACAGGGACATGGGTGACCTACTTCAAAAAGATCTCTATTAATGTAACAGTGGTCAAAAGTTTTAGAAGGGTCTTAAAGGGACTAGTATTGTTTACTAAAAAACTGATTTGCGTGGAAAAGCTCATTCCCCTAAAACTCAAAAATAGGTGTTTAACTAAAGCTTTTGGGGAAGGTTTGTTAAAGACGCTGGCTCCCTATGAATGTGTTCAATAACAAAGTTCACAAGAATGGTTGTAAACCAATCTACTTATTCAGTTTCACTTTTGAATTGAAAAACAAATAAACTCCTTTTATTGTCTCTTTTCACTAAAAACAAGTCATTGAACATAGCCTTCAGCATGGCGTTTTATACATCTATGTGTGGATAGTGGATAGTGATCACTCTGTGCCAGGCATTGTACTAAGAACTTTAAAACATATACCCTCATTTAATCTGCACACAAGTTTATCAGCCTATTAAATAAAGATGAAACTGCGGCATAGAAATTTTGAGTAACTTACCTGAAGTCACATAGCCAGAAAGTGGCAGAACCAGACAAACAGAGTCTGTCTCCCAGATAGCTCCTAATCACTACACGAAAAACAAGAAACACTGAAAAAGAGAAAAAGACAAAAAAAAAAAAACCACCTCGGGAAAAATAAAGAATATGCTCCACAAGAAATCTGGAAGACTTATTACATTTTCTGAATTGATTGGTTTTAACTGGATTTTGCTGGGGGTAATCAACGAGGAAACATCTGGGTCCTCTAAGATCTCTGGTGTGATCTGAGAGAATCGGATGTTTCCTGCATTCGGATGGTTATTCATATGTTCAAGAGTTATTGGGAAACATTTAGGGCTGGTCTTTGAAAGGAAGAAAACACTACACAAATCACCCAGAGAGGAGTGATCTGGCAGCAGTACCAAATCATCTCTTGATGCATGGCGTCTCTATGCAATTTTCCTCTTTGGGAGCAAGCACAGCATATCCTTCTACACAACATTAAGAGGGTAGTGAAATCATATTGTGGAATGATGTTTGAATATTATGACACTGACAGTTTGTCTATATGAAACCTTGACTATTGCCAGAGGCTGAAGATGTTCTCAGTCAGTCTCAGGACAGGTTCATATACCTTGCTGTTTATAACCTGTTCGTAACCCACCATAATAAGGTAATCCCTTCAATAACCCCCATGTGACAGGTTTTATATGATCATTTCTGACAGGCTTACCACAGTCATTGTGAATTCTCAATATAAGTCTTTTAGTTTAATATTTTCATTAAAGGGAATTTCAACTCCCAGAATTATAGTGTTATGCCTCAAGTCAGACAAAATCTAGCACCAAATTATTATAGTCTGTTCCTTTTCTTAAGGAACTATTCCAAAACAACTGAATATTTCTTTAGGGAATGTACCAATAAGAATAAGTAATGGAATAAAGATTGTCATTCATGATTCTGTTTCAGATTTTGAATATTGCTTTCAAGTTAAAAAGCATGGTTAAAAAAATACTCTTTTAACCTCCTTGAAGCCTCATTTATTAAATATTTCATTCTTTCAACAAATATTTATGAATTACCTTCTATATGCCAGGTGCTGTGGTAGGTATTAGGGACATAAAAGTGAATTAGAACTTTAGCTCAAATTTTAGTCATTTCTTTTTTCCTGAAACATTCCATGTTAAAGTCAGACATACAAAATACATGTCCTATTTCATATTAAGTTTCTTGAGTTCTACACTCTTATTATTTTATAACATTTTGGACACAATAAATTCATAATATTTGGTGGTGGTGTTAATGGACAATTAGAGAACCATTGTAAATATGTTTTTATTCCAATATCCAATTTGCCTTTTCTTTTATTCCAATATCCAATTTGCCTTTTCATAGAAGGTAAAAGAGAGCCATAGACTAAACATTTTAGTCTATGTTTTCATGAGCTAATCACAACAGATTTCATTTTTCCTGGGTTGCAAATTCAGTTACCACCTTGCCTTACCAATACCCTATACCATCTGGTGGAGATAGGTTAAACAGTGTAAAATTCATTTTTTAAATTCTGTTCTCTGGGAAATTTCATGGAAACACAGGTTCTTTTCTAACTGAATCATCAATCCAGAGCCTAATCTCCTTTCTTCTATTTTCTTCACTAGTCCCTTTCTTGCTTCCTATTTTGAAGCTTCAAAGAAGGTCCCAATTGTGTCTACTTTCCCAAATCACTCACTGTGAGGTTAACTCAGAGGTCACAAAGTCAAATGCCTACAGGGACCAAGCTGGAAAGATAAATAACTTCTGGAGGCTGGTGCAGGAAAATTAGGGAATGAGGGGGACTGTGGCAAACTGCAGTGCATAGGCCCCACATAAAGGAGGATGTGTACACAGTGCCAGCTTGTTGCTGGGTGAATGAAAGGCTTGGTTAGCTGATTATCTAGTTTTCAAGAGTCAGAAATCTGGATCTTTATGCCCCAATTTGTTATGGGCCAAACAAAATCTGCCTAGGGCTGCCATTTGCAACCTCTGGTTTCATTGGTATTGAATTTAAAGAACTAAAAGCACCATAAGTTTCTGAAATGTCCTTGAAGAATGTTGAGTTCTGTGATCCAATTCCAATATCAAGAGAAAAGGAAAAGGAAGTGTTCTTATTAGGAGTGAGATTTGATATTGATCTAATTAGTACATGTTCATTATTCTAATTAGTGGATTGCCAGTGGCACGGTGGTTAAGCGCTGGCTTGGGAAGCCAGCGGCCCCGGTTCGGATCCCACATGTGAGGGCCAGTGACACTGACCTCAAAAAAAAAAGAGCACACGCTCTAATTAGTGCATGGCCATCCTGTAATATTTTTTAAAATGTAGTAAAGTACTCCATCTTTTATGTAAGAAAACAGGGATGAAATATATATTCAATTTAAAAAATACATATTCAATTTTGTTTTTATTTATATTCATAAAGGAACACTGGCACTAGAAGAATACATTAAAAATTAATGAAAACGATTATCCATGAGTGATAGGGACAAGGCAGAAAGGCATGAGAGTGGGAATACGACTTCTCAAAGTATACTTTCTATTTAGTTTTTATTTTTGAACCAGGTGAGATTATTATATATTCAAAACTTCAAATACATTTTAAAATGAAAATAAAAGGCATTAAAATGTAGTTCTGTTTTTTATTGCAGAGAAGTATGGTAAGTTGAAAAATAGATTAAAATGCATACAAATATATAACAGGATAAAATTCTATAAGGGAAGTGGAATTATAAAAGTTCAAGAAGAAAAGGGAACAATACTATATATTCGATGGCTAAAGAAATAATTTTTTATTTATTCTTTAAATGGTACCAAATCACCATGGCATTTATATTCCACTTTTATTCCATACTTAAAAGTTGTGTGACCATTTTATTTTTAAATGCCAATATTTACAACATAACACTGCCATTTACTTCCTTTACAATTGTTTAATTACATGAGAAAAAATTTCAATGTTGATATAAAAATGGGGATGGAATATATTTATTTTTCAAAATTCTTTTGGTAGTGTGCAAACAAAAAAGTTTGAAGACCACCGATCCTGATTTTCCTACATTTGATACCACTGGAGATACTCCTTTGTCTCAGGAAGGCCAAAGTTACATTACACATGATGACTATGAGGCCACAAATTAGTACCTTTGAACACAACCATATGGATTGTTGGATGAACAGGCTTTTACTTAGGGAAGTAGACTTTTAAGCTCCATAAAGATAGCTGCCAGGCAGACACGCACATTTAGATGTTTGTTACGTCCAGTGTATGACAACAAGAATTCGCAGGGCCACTGTAGCAAGAACATGAAGGGAGGCCTAATCAAGAGATAGAAAGTTTCTTACCCAAATTTGCCACAGGCCAACATGGTTGGATACATCTTGGGACTAATACAGGAAGATTTAAAGCCAAAAGTGCAAGTCCAGTAGTATGAGGGCTCATCAATGCCACCTATAATGAGGTTTCCACCCCAGCCCCTGGAGGGCTGCTTGAGCCCTAGATTTCTCTCTTAGGCTCCCAGGATATGTGACTACAAGGAAACCACCCACATCTGAAATGAAAATGATCTAATTTTCCCATTTCAAATAAGAAAACATTAACTACATTTAATCTTTGTTGACTCTAAATAGGAACTGAAAAATCATCTCTTCTCATTTGGTTACCTTATTATCCTTCTTTATATCCCTTACCACAAGAAATTCCAGACTTGCAGGTCAGCCTTCATCTCCCGCCCACTGACCCAGTCAAGGTTCTTCATATCACCTATTTTTAACCTTTTCCCCACCACTCCCCAATTTCTGAGATTCTTCCATTGTGTCTTCTGGAATTCACAGTCTATCATAAGCAAAATACTCTGTAGGCTCAATCTCTTCTCTATTTCCTTCACCTTCTTTTTCTAAAGCAAACCTGGTTTATCCCCTATGGATACTGTTGTCCCCACAGCCTTCCCAGAGCCTTCGTACCACTGGACTTGGAGGTGGGAGAGGCATCTTCCTTGCTCTTCATTGCTTCTTTCAGGCTGTTCTCCCTCTCTCCCAATTCCTCCCCCTGTCCAGTATTTGTTTTAACTCATGTTTTCTGATGTTGCCACTCTCTTCATTGTGGTAGTCACCTACTCATTCATAGATCACTCTTATTTCTCAAAGACTTTAGCTTTTGGCTACTGGCATCCTCTCCTGTCCTAAGTCTTAAGTCTTGTCCTAAGTCTTGTTTTCAATATTAATATAGATGATTCTTATGACACTCCCGCCTTGACTTTCTTCCAATGATACCACATTCCACACTCCTCAGTCATTCACTGCATTGTCCCACTGTACCTACACTTCATCACATCTTCATAATCTTAATGTCATGCATCCCACTCTAATTACCATATTGTTGTAGTCACTCTTGGAGAAGTGAGATGGACTCCACCTAAAATTTGGTTTCGATGTTGCGATAGATGCCACACATGTATCAAAAAAGTATGAAAAGGTTTATTACTCACATAAAGAAGCTTTCTAGGGAGAACAAGGGAGGCTCCAAGCTGGTACAAATATCACTTAAGGGGGCAGAGACATGAAATTGTCTCAGGATTTTATGGCGGTTGGGATTGGGGGTGGAACCAGGATGAAGCTTCCCTCCCACCGGCTGGGTCTTGCATGTTGTGAACTTCCCTTTGGAACCAAAGGAGTGAACACCTGGACTTTATCAGTTTTCCTAGATTGGGGCACAGGGAAAAGAGGAGCGGTGGGCTTGAAAGCTGTCATAAAATATCAAAAATGAAGCCAGACTCTTTATTATATACCTTCTATCTTTCCAGATCATTCCCTCTTGTCCTCTGACTCCAGTAGTCCCTCAACCCCACAAGGACTTGCAATTCATTGATCCTAGCACCTTTTCTCTGTCCTTAAGGTCTCTATATCTACTCTTTCCTCATCTTAAACTCCATGGGACTCATAATCACTCCCTTACTTAGAATAAACTTCCTTGCTCCTCTCTCCTTGCTCTTATTTCTTTTAAAACCTGATTAAATGAAATTCGAAGCCTACTCTGAGCCTCCACCCTGGTGGCTGATTACTGCTGGAGAAAAAAGCACAATCACACTGACGTGTCCCACTTAAATTCATGACCATGAACTCAAGTGGGCCCTTTATGACACTCAGCAAGCACATAATTTTTTTTCCTAGTCCATTCATCTGTCCATTCTCCTTGATGACTATTTCACAACTTAGCTTCTTCTCTCCTCATGCCTCTATTACTCTTATACATCTCCTCTCTGCTGATGACCTTATTTTCTATGTCTCTGAGAAAACTGAAACCATCAGAAGAGAACTTCCAGATTTGTACCACCACTCCTATCCATCTACATGCTTCCATAGATGAACGGTCAGTCTGTGCTCCTGTCTACAGATTATCCTTCCACTTGTATGCTAGATTCTAAATTTTCATTCCTTCTCAGGGGCACTTCTCCAACAATTCTCTTCTTGTTCCTACTTAAAAATTTCCTTCTCTTCCAGATCGTTCTCATCAAAAACAAATATTTCTCCCAATTTTTTGTCAACCTACTGACTCAACTTGTACCACTGTTACTGTCCCATTTTTGGTCTCCCCTTTCAGGAGAATTTCTCAAAAGAATTGCCTATAATGCTAGCCATCTCTAATTTCTCTCCTCCCATTTTTTTCTTAAACCCACTCCAATCAAGTTTTCACCTGTTGTTTCACTGATATGTCACCAGTGGTGCTAAATCCAATGGTCAATTCTCAGTCCTCATTCACATATGAACACTCACTCCTCCTTGATAGACCATCTTCACTTAGTTTCTAGGCATCTCATTCTTGGTTCTCCTGCTTGACTGGCTGCTCCTTCTGTCTCTTTTGCTGCCTCATTCACTCCTCAACTGCCTTGAAGTTGCAAAGCTTCACCCTTGGTTCTATTTATACTCACTCCGTTGGTGATCTTGTTCAATCTCCAGGTTTTAAGTATTATCTAAATGCTGATCTCTCTCTTATCTCTCTAGCTTAGACCACTCACCTTAACCCCAGTCTCATATACACCACGGCCTACTCCCAGATCTCCAATAGATATCTCAAATGTAACACGTCCAAAATGGAATTCCTCATCTTCTTTCTCAGACCTACTCTACTTGCAGTCTTCCTCAACTCCATTGATTTGATTTCTTTATACCCCATTAGCTTTATTACCCTATTTGATTTTCATATTTATTACATTTGTTACTTATTGCCTGTTGCCCCCACCACCACCCCCACTCCACCTCACAGGCTGGGGTGTTTGTTCTGTTTATGTATATAGCCCAATCAACTAAAACAACGTCCGGATGATCAATTAAGATTTATTTACTGAATGAGTGAAAGAATGAATTAAACCAGTTCGGATCCATTCTTAGCTTACTCAGAAATTACTGAAGTCTCTTAACCCAAACTGAAAATCAATGAAAGGTGGGTTTACATGACAGCAATAAAATATCACCCAGGTTTAAAACCTGTGTCTATGTGTGGGTTGGGGGAAGGGCAGGACAGGAAGTTATCTCTTCAGAAACATAAAACACGAGAACAAGGCTCAGGTAAAAACCACAAGGAGAGTGTATAAATGTTTGCTTTTGGGCAAACTTCTCAGAACAACAGGCTCGTATGAATTCTAAATAAGTTCTAAATGGCCACCTAAACCTTGCTGGTACCCTGTGAAAGGTGGTATGTGAGGTAAAAAGAAGCAAAAACGCATCTTCCTCCACGACAAGTCACTCGTATCAACAGCTGTTCTCTCACTAGGGTGGCTCTTCTCCCCTTATTTGGATTTCATTGTCAAAAAGACACCACACCCTACGTTATGTAGCCTTAACTGAGTAGTTTGCCACATCCCAGGTCTCCAGTCTTCGGGACTGTATTTAATTCAGTAATATTTTTCTTTTTTGAATCAGCCTTCCTGGGTGGGGCCAGGAAAACTCTGAAGCTGTATGAAAACAATACAAACTAAAAACGTCAGAATTTTTTTTTTTTTAAAGTGCATTTTAAAAATAGTTTAAGGCCCTGAGCGGCTGGCTGGATTTGGTGGGCACGTTGAGTTCAGCAGAGGGGAGCTCTGTCCGCGTTGGCTCGGCGGCGGGCGCAGAGCCCAGTCCTCAGCGGATGAGCCCGTGGGCGTCTCGGGCTGCGGCAGGCGCCCCCTCCCCGGGCCGCACCCGCCACGGAGCGCGAGGGAGAACGAGGCCGTCCCCGGGGAAGGAGCCCCAACTTTCCCTTGAATTTCCATGCACCCCGCCCAGACACGTCCGGACCGAAGGAGAAGAGTCCAAAAGGAGCGTCAGGACCGCCGGGCGGACTGGGCAGGCTGCGTGGCGGGAGCCAGGAGCCGGCAGCTAGATCGGCGAGGTCCCAGCGGGGGACAGTCCGACCTCCGCGGCATAAGCCCTCGCCCGGCCCGCCCCTCCCCGCACGGAGCGTGTGACACCCACGCTTCAGCGGCGCCCCCTCCCTCCTCCGCACGCCTCCCCTTTAAGCGCGAGCCTCCGTTGGATTTGTGTCGGCCGAGGCGAGGCGCGACTCCCCTTTATGGCGGAGTCCGCCGCAGCGGCTCTGATAGCCACGACGGCCGGGCGAGCAGGACAGGAGGCCGGGCCTCGGGCCGCCGTCCGCCGTCACCGCCGCGGAGCCGGGAGGAGCGCGGCGCGCGCCGCGGCGGGGGCGGAGGAGTGGGCGGGCCCGGCCGGGCTGGGGGCGGGGAGGCGGGGGAAGGCGGGGAGCCGGGTCGCCAGCGCTCGGGTCCGCCTCTGACTGCGGCGCGGCGGGGCGATGTGTGATTATCATGGCGAGGAGTCTCTGTCCGGGGGCCTGGCTAAGGAAACCCTGTTACCTCCAGGTAGGCCGGGGGCGAGCCCGCCGCGCGCCCTCCCTCGCCGCGCGGGACTCGCCTGCCTCCCTCCTCCTCCCCTGGATCTGCGCCCGCTCGAACCCCGCTGCCCCCTGCCGTCTGGCACCTGGCGGCGCGCCTTCCCCGCCGCCCGGGCGCCGCAGCCCCCCACCCCTGCCCCGGGGCGTCCCGTGCCCCGGCCGGCCCGGCTCTGGGGCTGGCTCGCTCCGCCCCGGCTCGCCTTCGCACCTCTCGCATCCCAAGAGCCCCGAGACGTGACCCGGGTGCGAGTCTACGCCCCTAGCAGTTGGGGCTCAGCTGCCGGGGCTCGGGACGTGCCTCGCGCTTCTCCCTGGTCCAGAGCTCTTCTCCCCACTCCCTAGTGGGCCCCGCAGGTCCAGCAGTCGCGACTGTGTCCTAGGTCTTCAATCAGTGGTAGGTAAGGTGGTGTGTCATTCCTCCATATTCTAGAAAATTATGGCCATTTGTCACATCAGTGTTCCCCCAAACCCCGAGAAGCGGCGTGTGCCTCGTGCTGAGTCCCCTGAATCGATCTTTCTGTCACCCGTGATTTAAATGGGAGGTAGGGCTTGGAAGTCGGAGCGAGTCGGATGGGTGTTTGCTTTTTTAAAAGGCAAGGGACAGTGAATGGTGGCGATCTCAAATACCCCAGAAATGCAAGCGTAATTCTCAGGCATGTCATGTGCACTGTTCGCGTGTTAATTTTTCATGGTTTCCCATTCCCCTCTTCCACTGCCAGTCTTGTCTTCGAACCCTGCTACTGCCTTCATGTACTCTTGGTCACCAGGGGGACCTAGTAGACATCGTGAGTAGCTGAGCGCAAATCCATCACCCCATTGGAAAAACAACTACAAATCAGTGCCTTGCGTGGGTCAGCAGTGTTGTCTGCATTCAGAGGACAGTATTCCTTTACCGCTTACATTAAAAGGCTTAAAGGTATATTGATAGATTATTTGGGGACGGGATTCATGCTCAACTGGTGCTTTTATAAATTATTTAAAAAGTTGAGAAGAAACGATGATGGGGCAAGTAAATCCTTACATTTTGTTTGGTTATAAACCATATCCCTGTCATGAATGTGATGTACTGCAGATTGGACACATGATTTGATAACCCATGATAGGAAGGGCGTAGGTGTAGAACTGAATGCCCTGAATCGTTGTAGCAGCTCCACCAGTAGTAATTGTGCCTTGAGTAACCGTGGAGCAACCCAGTCTAGAATTCAACCCAAGCTAGGTACCTTTATGTAAGCAAAAGAAAAAAAATGCTTTTCCAGACTGTATCCTCAAAATAAGTTTATTGGGCTATTTAAAATGATTTTTACTGAAACTCTCTAGCTTTTTACTTTTAATTTTTTAGGTTTTGTGGCAGACTTTGATTTGTTTGGCCCTAAATGTTCTCCACAGATATGGCTGTGACATTTTTCGGCACTATACCACAAAAACTTGTAGATTGGCTAAGATTAGTTTTACAAATAGTTATGCTTCCATTAATGGCAAACGTTTGGTATTTCTGCCTTCCTGGTTGTGCACATCGTTATCTGTTACCAAATTAAGGTAAACTCAGATTTTCAGCATTTCGAAAGGATTTAGGGGCATAGTGATATTTTAGTAGGCTATTTCTATATTAGATAATGATTAAACAGAAACTTTATTGATTATAGTATTATTTGAGATAAACTTAAAACTTGGGATCCCAAGGGACTGGTGTTTTAAACATTGTGTTGGTATTTATATTTATTCTTTTTATAAATTTTGTTAGTTGTCCCTTGCTATACTGTTTCAATTTAACCACTTTTTTAAAAAAAGGCCTTCAGATTACTCAAGTGTCATACCTTCTTCCGTTCCTATTGCCTAAATACCTATTGCCTAAATGCCTCACCTTCTGCTTTTTATACTTCCTCTGCTACCAAACGCTTCAAACTCAAAATTGTTTTGGGCCAAATCAAAATAAAATATTTTTAACTGAGACTATCATACAGCTATTCAGTTTCTCAACCACTGAAGGTTGAATTTATACATAGAGCACTACTTTTCCTTTTTTATTTTTATTTTCTTTTTCTTGAGAATAAAATCGTGTTCCTCCAAGCAGCATGAGGCATGAGGATAAGAGCTGAGATTTGTTCATTTGTGCATCTGGTTCATTATGACCTTAAAAAAGTTTCATAACTTTTTGGTTCTGTAGCTTCGGTATTATAGAGTGGAGATTGTAGTTCTTAGCTGAGTTCATCACAGCTAAGTGGTGAGGATAAGCTAGATGCAGTCAAATCTGTTTTGTTACATCTTTGTTACAATTTTAATAGAAAAGCAGGTGAACTTAAATGGTTAATACAGATGGGTAAATATGTTGAATTCCTTCAGCCAAAGTTCCCTGGCTTTCTACTCCCCCCTTTCCTATATTTATTCAGCATTTATTGACCTAGGTGCATGATATGACTTATTTTATTGACTCAATCACTTAATATCTCTTGGATACCTGTCACCGGCCAGAAACTTTGTGAGGTGGTAGGGATTCTGTGGGAGCCAAGCAAACACCTTTGTGGTCCTCATGGAGCTTCAAATCTAGTCAGGGAGATAAACATTCATCAAATCATCTCAAATACATCGTAACAACAGTAAGTGCTGTGAAGGAAAAGGAAAGGAGCAAAAGATCGCCTTAGAGGAAGAGAACAGTTGATCTCTGTCTTTTAAAAGTATTTTACTATGGGGCTGGCTGAGTGGCGCCGTGATTAAGCACTGGCTTGGGAAGCCAGCGGCCCCGGTTCGGTCCCACATATGAGGGCCAGTGACACTGCCCTCAAAAAAAAAAAAGTATTTTACTATGGAAATATTTATATGTACATAAAGCAAGAAAGAATAATGAACTCTCATGTACCTATCACCTGCCCTCAACAATTACCAGTATTTTTTTCATTTCCTCTTCCCATATCCTCCTTCCAATTCCCTAAAGTATTCTGAAGCACATATCAGACAGATACCACATCATTTCATTCAAATACCTCGGTATACATTTCTAACAGAAGGATATTTTTAGACACAATCATACTACCGTTATCACACCTAACAAAATTAACAACAATTCCTTATTTTTCCCCACCCTCCTCCTAGATACGCATTACCCCAAGAGGACTGACTAAATTTGATTTGCCGTTTGACTTGCTGTGATTTGAGAGGGTCTCTTGAAAATAAAAACCTCTCCCCCTTACCAGTTTGTTCCTATTGGAAATTCTTCATTTGAGGGAAACTGATTTTCATTTCATGTCTTATGAGAATGTCTTAGAAAATAAATGTCTGGTTTTAAGTAACATTTTCATGTCAGTGTATTATTTTAATTTAAAGCGAGGCTATAATTAGTCAACAGTTATAAAACATCTTGTTTGGTTTGGGGGTAGGGGAAGGGGTGAAGAGTACAGAAAGAATTGTATTTCAGAGATAGGGGGAAGAGAAGAAGGGCCCAGGAAGAAGAGAGGGAGGTTACAAAGACCAGCCATGTATAATTGCAGTTTTGCAGTTTGTCTTCAACTGGGTGGGGTCAAAAACAGTTATGTTCTGAGGTGGTCAGGCCTTAAGGCTTGCAATTGTCTCTTCCTCTTTCAAATTAGAAGAAAAAAAAATTAAGCAGTTCACTTAAATATAAAGGAGCTTCATTCCCAGTATTTTCATTAATCCACATATCACTGTGGTAATTGATAATGCTTCTAGAGAACTGTAGAATTATGTTTCTAATGATGTATTTTTAGCAATAATCTGGATTAAATGGCATTTATGGACTAATGTGAGACTTAATTACTGTTTATAGCTTTGTTTATATAGCAAAAGAGATTCTACTGCTTGTGAAGAAAAGAATTGATGTGGTATATCTATATAGTAGAATATTACTCCGCAATAAGGAGGAATAAAGAACTGATACATGCTATAACATGGATGGACCTTGACAACGTTAAACACTATATGAAAGAAGCCAGTCACAAGAGACCACATGTTACATGTTTCCATTTGTATGAAGTGTCCATAGTAGGCAAATCTCTAAAGACAAAAAACACATTAGTTGTTGCATAGGACTGGGAGGGTTGGGAGGAAATAGGCATGAAGTTTCTTTTTGGGGTAACGGAAATGTTCCAAAATTAACTAACACTTGTGATGGTTGTACAACTCTGTGAATATACTACGAATCATTGAATTGTATGCTTTAAATGAATAAATTGTATGGTA
Source organism: Aselliscus stoliczkanus (assembly GCA_033961575.1). Classification (NCBI taxonomy): domain Eukaryota; kingdom Metazoa; phylum Chordata; class Mammalia; order Chiroptera; family Hipposideridae; genus Aselliscus; species Aselliscus stoliczkanus. The sequence continues at coordinate 109,866,752 of CM066730.1, forward strand.
TGTGAATTATATCTCAATAAAGCTGTAAAAAAAAGGAACTGAGTTTATCCCATTGATGTGGTCCTTGTCTCTGCCCCTTGTTGCAGATTCTACCAGTGCCAGCGTTTTTGGTGCAGGACTTCTTCCAGAGGAGTGGGATGCAGGCACACTGTTTGCCTGTGCTGCTGGTCCGTGAGCCCCAGGGCTTGCGACTTGCAGGGAATAGATAGCCAACAAACACTTACCTGAGCAACAAGGTTCTCACGGCAAAGCATTCCTCCCAGAGCACACTAAATTACGCATCATCCTTTGCAGCTATTTTTTTGAAACCTTTCCTGGGAAATAGTAGTTCCTGGTTTAGTTGGCTAAATGTTGTGTGGTACGCTGAATATTGTAGATTCCTGCCTCTGAGATCAGAAACTGGATGTGTTAACCAGCTTAGACCATTTTTAGGCAGTGTTTTTCTTCCACTCACCATTATGGTGGTACTACTTATGGCCTGCTGGATGTGGCAACTGAGACACCTGCATTTGTCTGTTTTTAGCAGTGTGTTTCCTACAAATTAGGATCTACTTTGTTTAGGGTTTACTCATAGTCTGAGTGGGACTGATAACACAGCAGCCTTATAATTTGTTGGTTTTAGTTTAAAATACCTTCTTCCTTCTCACTATCATTAAGTCCTGAAGAATGAAAGTTAAGACAATTTAGGGTAATTTCTCTATACTTAGGTTATACACATTTTCCATTCCAGCCATTTTACCTGCATGCCCTGTTGTATATAAAAAGCTAGTGAAAAATCCTAATGGAACTTGAAGTCTCAGATATTTGGGGACTTCTGAAGGCTTTTAAGCCCTTTAGATTGCAAAAGTTTTAAATTTCTTGAGGCATCCTCTTAAAAATGACTGCTCTAGCAGTTTTGATATGTGTTCAGTAAGGCTGTCATGAATGAATGAATAGATGGCAAATTCTAGTTTGAGTGTTAGCATTGTTTAACGTTTCTGATACCTGGTTCTTTGGCTTGTATTAGTACTATTTTTCAAACATGACTGCTGTTGACGGTTTGGTTCTTTATGACTTAATGTGGATATTTTGTGGGATTTAGTGCCAGATAGGGTTACCTTACAGATTACCTGGGAATAGTAGCAATGTTGACAAATACCGTAGTAAGAGTAATATGGTTTCTTGTCCATTTTTAGCCTTCAGGATTATTTGAAACCTAACAATTGAAGCAGGTGATTGTTCCTATTCTCCAAAGTCTTTAGAGGGAGAAGGACTATAGGTGGTATGGTTCTCATAAGCTTTTTTAGACCGGCTATTCAGAGCTAAGCTTTTGTCTGAAACAAAATCTCCAAAACTATGATTAGCTTTCTGAGACTGGTGTGTATACTGACAGCATACGTATCCCATAATGTCTTAAATTCAAGCATAGAATTATAATGCAGCCATTTGATATTACCATTAGTTGCCTTTCTACCTCTGTTAGAAACTCAAATAAATGATGACTTCTCAGGCACAGTTCATCTTCACCTCACTTACCGGTTGGAGCAGACAGTAAAAGTGTTTCTTCGTTGTCATTCTACCAGTGCCCCAGGTTTTTCATCTTGATGGATTATGGTGTTGTTTTATATTCCCTATAGAAGTTTTCTTCTTTTTAAGCAGTTAGGTACATTTTAATGTTTTCATTTCTTAAAGTTGCCTCTAAAAACAGTACTATACTGCTCTGTTAAATACCAACTTTTTTACATTGTCTGAGTGAAAAGAAAAATGTCTTACATTTTTAGCACATCTATTTCTAGGCATTCAAGTATTTTGTGAATAATTTTTCTTTAAAACCTTTTAATCTAGAAAGTATATGAGTTTAGAAAAATCAGGATATTGTAATATGGACATGTTTTTGAAAAACAATATTAGTGAATGGATTTTTCTTTGGAAATAAGTAGTTTTTTGTTGTTGTTGACAAATAAAATTAAATAATTATCTTCTTTAGATTTTATTATGATTTTTTTTCTTTTGTTTTTTAATTGTGGTCCAAAACACGTAACATAAAATTTATCATCTTTACCTTTTTTTTTGTTTAACAGTTTATTATGATTTTTGAGTGTCATTTTAAAATCATCTTTACCATTTTTAAGTGTACAGCACAGTAATGTTAACTGTATGCACATTGTTGGCAATAGGTCCTTAGTACTTTTTCATCTTGTAAAACTGAAACTATGCCTATTTTACAACTCCCCATTTCTGCCACCCACCCCAACTTCGGCTAACCACGTTCCACTTTCTGTTTTTGTGAGTTTGACTTCTTTAGATACCTCATATAAGTAGAATCAGGCAGGAAGGTTCATCCATGTAGCATGCGTCACAATTCTTTCTTCCTAATCCGACCCCCCCGCCCCAATCCGTGGCAACCACTTTTCTTTCCACTCTGGGTTTCTATGAGTTCGCCTTTTTTTTTTTTTTTTCAGATTCCAGCCGTATAAGTGATAACATGCAGTATTTGTCTTTTTCTGTCTGGCTTATTTCACTTAGCATAATGCCCTCTAGGTCCATTCATTTTGTCATAAATGGCAGAATTTCCTTCTTCCTCATGGCTGAATAATACTCCATTGTGTGCGTGGACACACACTTACACACCACACCTTCTATCCGTTCACCTGTTGATGGACATTTAGGCTGTTTCCATTTCTTGGCTATTGTGGTATGAACATAGGAATGCATATATCTCTTTGATATCCTATTTTCATATCCTTTTGATATATACCCAGAAGTAGGAATACTGGATCATATACTAGTTCTCGTTTTAATGTTTGAGGACCCCCCCCCAATACTGTTTTCCATAGTGGCTGCACCAGTTTAAAATCCCACCAACAGTGCACAAAGGTTCTCTTGTCTCCACATTCTTGCCAACACTTATCTCTTATTTTTTTGATAAGCCATTGTAACAAGTGTGAGGTGATATCTCATTGTGGTTTTGACTTGTATTCCCCTGAGGAATAGTGATGGTATGTTGGGGAGCACCTTTTCATATACCCATTGGCCATTTGTCTCTTGCTGGTACCATGATTCTCTCCACTGTAGTAGCCTCCAGAATGGTCTTCCTGCCTCATTTACCCTTTCTTATCCATCCTTCACATTGCTTCCAGAGTAATCTTCCTCAAAGAGCAAATTTGGTCAAGCCTCTCTCCCTGCTGGCAAAATCCTCCAGTGGCTTTCCATTGCCTTCAGGAGAACTATGCAGCATAGCCCTTTATTCCTGATCCCTTCCTGTCTTGCCGTTTCAGTCCTGCCACTACCACTTCGTACACTGTTTGCTCTAGCAATCCTGTAAAACTTCCAGTTTCCCAAACACACCGGTGCTTTCTGTCACGTGTCAACCTGACTACCTCACCATTTTCTCTTTGCCTTCGATTGCCCTTCCTGAATTTCCCTGCACCCCTCTTCACCTGGTTGATTCTCAGTTTTCTACTTGTTTTTTAAGTTTCAACTCAAAGAGGAGGTGATCTTTCAGCTATCCCTCCCTCACATCCCACACAGTATGAGCGTGCCTTTTCTGTGCCCCAGACTGTGTGTGTATCATATCCGCTTATGATATTCAGTTGTCATCAGTGGTTTTCATGTGTTCTGCCCCAGACTGACCTCCTTGACAATGGACATGTCAGTTTCCTCTCTCTCTTCCTTGTGCCTAGCCCAGAGTAGATGCTCAGTAACTGTTTGTTGAATAAATAAATCAGCATAAACACTTGTGAGAGACATAGAGTTTTACAGAGTTGATTAGATTAACTACGTGATTTCTTGTATGCAGCAAAATGTTTATACAATAAGTAAAATGTCCCCTTCCACTTCCTCCTACCTCCAGCTTTACTCCCGAAAGGTAGCCTCTTTGAACCACTTACGGTTTGGGATTTCCTGGTTGGCTGTACCTCTAACTTCTAGAGCTGTGTGTCTCAAGGGAACTGTACACATCCTGGGAGGTTCATAAGATACTGAATTTGGGTATTGGAGGAAATTATTTGAAATTTTATTCTCCTATACTTTGTTAGATCTTAAAATGTTTATTTCTGTCAGAATAGCTGGTGATTTTTCTGTTTTCTGTTAAAATTTATTATATTAAGCATCCCCCCTTCAAATATATTCTTATATACATTAATTTCTATTTTTGTGTAAGTTACAATATACATGTAGTAGGTTAGTAAAGTTATAAGTTTATAAAAGTAAGTAAATATATAGATATTAGGAATTTGTGCTCTAAAATATTTTCCTGAGAGGATATTATACTTTGGGGCTGCTGTTCTGAATAATAGATTTTTACATTTCTTTTTTGATTTATCAATTTTAGGTAATATCTGTTGACTTTCCACTTTAACAAATGAGTACTTAGCGTTCTTACACTACAGTCATCTCATTCTCTTCCAGTGTTTGATAGTTGTATTATTAATTTTGCTGCTTCTATTGCTTAACTTAGTAACTTCTGATATTGAGAACACAATTTCTCATTTCATTCACTTTTGACAGTCTTCGTTGACCACCTTTCATCCCCCACCCCCATTTTAAGAAGGGGCGTTACAACATGTGCTCCTTTTTCCAGCTGTTTTTCCCACTTTCTCAGTGACACTTTTACACTATAAAAGTTGGTAACTTATATTTTGTCCTGTTACCACAACCAAGTCTCCATATATGCTGAATCTAACAGATGAGAACTATAAATAGTATTATATTATTATGACTCATTAACTCTTCCATAAAGGAAACTCTCTGTTATGAACCTGAGACCCATTGACGGCAGCATGAAGTTATTTTTCTCCTTGTCCAGAAGGCAGGTAGAATTAACAGACCAGGGCACATGCCTCTTGTTATTAAGCAAAGTATTACAAGGATTTGTCCTTCCCAGAAACTAAACAATATTTCTTCCAGTAGGGAAGAGAACATGTGATGTTTGCACATTCCCTATAAAAAGTTCCTTTTTGTTTATCTGTCATGCTTCCTTACTTTGTAATACTCCAATTAAAGAATGATCATTTAAAGCCAAGCCTTTGGGATCTGCAGTGAAGTAACAGGGTTATGATCTGAGATCACCATGGGTCCCAGTTTCTCCCCTGAACAGTCAGTACACTTTCTTTTTTGGAATGGTTACCTGGTTATTCTCAGCTGTGGGGAGCAGGTATTTCTGTCATCTGCCCCCCAGTCCAAGTGAACTGAGCTGGTTCTGAAGTGCTGGACCATTTGAATAATGAAAACAGCTCCCACCTCCAGGGCGAGCATTGCAGGTAGGAACTGGCTATCGTTTGGTGCCACAGTTATAGAAAATAAAAGGAGAGTGAAACACTCTTAGCTGGTCTTTTTTCTTAGGGTCCTGAAATTTATGTCTTGGGACCAACCATATCAAAGTTAGTTCTGGCCTAAGATGAAGGGCGTCTCTATTTTTAGTACCCCTCAAATATGATTCTATAAATACTTAGTGCAGAGTCAATTTGTGTGCTAGGATTACATTTTCTTCTCTCCAGGGCCAGGGCCATAACTCCTGGGCTGTCAAGATTCTAAGATCAATAACAACCAGATCCTTTTTTCTCATATTCCATCAATTCCTTATAATCAGGGTACATGTAAGCTTGCTTCAAGTTTGAAATGTAGCTTTCCCCCCCTTTCTTCTTTTATTGATTTCCAGGGAGATTCTAATTGCCTTTCTTCTCTCCCCCTCCCCCTCCCCCTCTCCCCTCCTGTTTGGCATAATATGCCTTTATCATGGCCTTACTTTTTCCATACTTAGTTACATTTTCTGTTCTGTGGAATCCCCCTTCAAGACCAAATGCTTTTCTAGGCTACTACACAGCTGTCTTCCAAGGATTGCCCTCCACTCTTCTGGCTTGGATCACCATTCTCAGGAACCTGTGTCTTCCACTATCCTGATTTATGCCATTATTTTACTGGAGTATATCCTGAAATCATTTCTTTAGAAAAAAATGTGTGGAAATTAAACTTTCTGAGTCATGTCTAAAACTGTCTTTATTCTACCTTAGTACTTGTTTGTAGTTAGGTTGGGTGTAGACTTCTGGGCTGAAAATAATTTTCTATAGAAAATGTGCAGACAGGTTGCCTTGTCTTCTAACATCCTCTGCTGCTGACAAGAAGTCAGTTTGATCAGTCCTTTGTGGGTGACCTGTTTTTCCTGCTCGAGTTTCCTTTTTATATTTGTTTTGGGGTTCCTTGAGGAAATGTATAGATGAGGATCTTTCATCAGATTTATGGAGCACTCATTGAGCCCTTTCAGTCTTAGGATTTGCCTCCCTTCTTTGTCCCTGGGGAATTCGATTATTTATTTAGTAGTTTCTCCCCTCTCTTTTTTCTCTTCCCTCTTTCCGGAGCTCGTACAGTCAAACGTTGTATTTCTTGGATTAGCTTTTAATGTCTGTTATAATTTCTGTATCATTTCCATCTTTTTATCTATATGCTCTCATTCTGAGTTTCTCAATTCTGTTCTCTAGATCATCTGTTGATTTTCTTTCCTTTTCTAGTCACTCTTTAAATTCTAAGAATTTTTATTTGAATTTAAGAGTTCTTCCAAGTTCTTTGTTCTTTTTTTTGTGGTTTCCTAGTCCTATTTTCTATGAATACAATACCCTTTTGAATCTTTTGATCATAGTAGGTTTTAAAAAAATATATTTTCTTACATCCTAAATTATATTTGTTCCCCTCAGGATTCCTTGTTTTAATGTTTACCTTAACTTTTTCATGCTGCTGGATTTCCCCTATGTGCCTGGTAATCCTTGGTTATCTATTTATATTTTAGAAAGAAGGACGGAGGAACTGGTGTGGATTTCTTGTGCTACTTTGAAAGTTGGTCTCTTTTCCCCCTAAACCTATCATCTGAGTTGATGGCAAACTGAGCCCTCTGTGTAAGGCAGGCTGCTTTGGCTTGCTTGCTTGCCCTGGGGTGAGCCTGTGCTCAGGTTGGGGACCTTCCTGCCAAAGCAGTGCTTTACTCCGGGTGGACTGTGCTTCCAGTAGAAGCTTTGGCTTTCCCAGGTCATTTGTTCCTCCAGCTGTCTGGGTTTTTGACCGAGGGTTAATGCCAGGCTGCCTGTGGGGGTGGGGGAAGCAGATGGGAGTGCCAACCAGCGTAGCTCCAGGTACAGACCTTCAATTATCCCCACTGTCTTCAGCCCACTTTTCCCTCCTGCCCTCCCTCATACCTGCTGGCCCAGAGCCCAGAGCCATCAGGTGTTCCGGGGCAGATTGGCTCTCTGGATTCCTTCTAGCATTTCCAAAAGCAGTTTGGATCCAGCTCCTTTTAGGTTGCCTTGTGGAGTATTTTGGGCTGTGGCTTTCTCTGACTGTCTCATCCATCAACACAATTCCATCTGATTTTTTAATTCTAGAAATTTGTTGAATCTTTCATCCACTGGTGAACCCCCTTCTTCCCTTTCCTTTTGCAATTAGAGGCTTCTTGCTGCTTTTGCCTCCCTTGTTTGAGTATGCTTTTGCAAGCGGTAAGTAGTAAACATTATATAGCCTTAATCTACCATTTTGAACTGAAAGTCCTGATGTGAATTTAAATGATCTCTCTTCCCTATATTTACCTACCTACTCAAACATGTTTATCTTTCTTCATGGCTGCAGTGTGTGTTTAAGCATTGCATCATTAAATTATTTCAATAAAATAAGGCAAGAGAATTAAATAACTTCAGAGGCATAAAGATACATTATTTTTATAGAAAATCTTGTATAACAACAGTTTTTTTAGTTAAAAAAGAAAAAAAACTACTGAATTAAAGACTAGAGTCTTAAATTAGCGTCAATTTTGTGCCTGATTTCTATAGGTTATAAGTCAACAGAATATTTATTACCCACTGTGTACCAGTTAAGGACTGGGCCTGTAGCAGTGGTATGATAGATCTCTGCTTTCATAGAATTTGCAGTTTGTTTTTGGAGAGGGGTACTGATAGATAATAAATGAATTTTTTTTAAAAACCAACAAAAATTTCAGGTCACTCTGTATACATTGCAAATAATTAAAATAGGTGATGTGCTAATAATGAGTGTCAGGACATCTATGTTGGCCATTTCGTTGGCAAACCTTGCTGTGGAGGGGATGGTTACCTGAGGTCTAATAAGCAGGAGCTAGCCAGGCAAACACTGGGGACTTGGCATTTCCACCAGAGAAATGTCCTTTCCACTTTATTCAGTGCTCCCCATGCTTTGGTTTTGATCATGCATCTGTCCTATAAGAGATCTTTATATTAATGTAATGAATTGCTTAAACATGTCATCAGCTTTTAAGTAGCACTTTGGTGAAATAGAAAGACTCATGAGATCATTTATTCTCCTAGGACAGAGAAGGGATAAACAAGCCTTTTTAGTCTGTGATAGCAGAATGGTCTGGTGAATTTACAGGCCTTAATTATTATGCTTTAAGCAACAACTTAATTTGCTTCAGCCTGATTCTTAGCTTTCAAATGGAGTTCTCCCTTTTATATATTGTGTTGCTATTTTGGTGCTTGTGATTTTGCTGTTGCGCGTTTTCTCATCAAAAAGTATTTACTGTTCACTTCCTTATAGCCCCTGTGCTGGTGTTGATACTGTGGGCTGCAGGTGCACCTTCGCTTTTATCTTTAAGTTGGGTACACTTTTCAAGAAGTATGAGGCATGCACACATGGTTTAAGGAAAGCAATCTGTAGAACCTGAAACACCCCATGTGCTTTTTCTAATGTTGTTCACCTGAGAATGTACAGCAGGGTCTGCTTTGCCACCTTCCCTTTCACAGTTGTCCTTCTGCCACTACTACAAAGGAAAGGCATACTGCTCATCCATCTCAGACCTTACAAAGGTCCCCGGATGTAAAAATCACCAGAAGCCAAACAAAGGGCAATTGAAAATATTGGTGTCTGTGTTAAGATAGTGAATGACTAAGAAACACAGCCTGAGGGAATGACTGGATGACACTTTCTTTTGGGATTCAACTAGTTTTCCATTTTTTGCTCTCCCAAACTAATTGAGTTGTTTGCTAATTAACTAATAGATTATTAAGTATATTTTTGATGGTAGATTACTGTTAAGTTTGTCACATAACTCAAAAGACTTCAAAGAATTGAGAAATAATTGCTCTAAAAAAAAAAGAAAAAGAAATAATTGCTCTAACAAGACTTCCATTCTCATTTTCTCATTTATGTGGAAAGGGGTTCACCACTTAAAATTATATAAACAAAAGGTGGTGATAGAATTAATGCTGAGCTCAATTTCATTTTGGCAATAAATAATAGTCACTGCTTGGAAACGTGAACTAGTTGAAAAAGAAAAATTTCACCTATCTCTTTTTTTTTTTTTTTTAAGATTTTATTGGGGAATTGGGGGAGGGGAACAGACAAGTGCTGTCTTTTTGTTGTTGTTGTTCTTTAGTCTAGTTGCGGAGGACGTTGCTTCACTTGGCCATCTTGGTATCATCATTGCGTTCTTCCCGGCTGAGGCAGATCGGTCGCCGGCCTCTGGATGGTCGCTCACCGCACCTATTGGCAGCTCACGCTGGCTGCCGGCCACTCACTGTAGCTTATGGCAGCCCACTGCAGCAGGGGCGGCAGCCTACACCATCACTGGGGCTTGCACAGCCCAGCTCCAGCTGGAGCTGTTGTTAGCTGTGGAGGGCAGTGTCACTGGCCCTCATATATGGGATCCGAACCGGGGCCGCTGGCATCCCCAAACCAGCTCTTAACCAATGCGCCACTCGGCTGGCCCTCATCCATCTTTTTAATAAAGCTCCCTCTTATGTTTAAGAATTTTTAAAATCAAAATTTGCAGTTGTAATTCATTGGGTAGTAATAATTGTAAAGAAAACTCAAAACAGAAGAAATTGGGTTTTTTTGTTTTTGTTTTTTTTTGAGGGCAGTGTCACTTGGTCCTCATATGTGGGACCGAACTGGGGCCGCTGGCTTCCTAAGCCAGCACTTAACCACCGCACCATTTGGCCGGCCCAATAAATTGTTTTAAACTTGGAGTCTTTTATTACAGAAAATAAAGAGAAATTTATAGACAAATTTTTGATAAGGAAAAATATAATAGAGTGGCCAATAAAAGACTTTCAAACGTAAAATGTATTACATTGAAAGTAATTTGTGTGGGTGGAATCACCTTTCCTGATGTTAAAGCTTAATATATAGCTTCATTAATCAAGACAGCATGGTACTGGCAGAGGGATAGACACACAGATCAATGGAATAGAACAGAGAACCCAGAAATAGAGCCACCTAAATATGACTAATTAATTTTTGATAAAGGATCTAAAAGCAATTCAAATGGAGGAGGGATAGCCTTTTTATTAAGTGGTGCTGAACAATTTTGGTTATCTGTTGGCAAAAAAAGGAACTTTGATTACCTAAATCTGATACAAAAATTAACTCAAAATGGATTGTGGACATAAATGGAAAAGATAAAACTAAAACTTTCAGGGGAAAAAAAAAATCTTTGGGGCCTAGAACTAGGCAAAAAGTTCTTAGACTTGACATTAAATGATTCATAAAGGGAAAAATTAATTCATTTGATCTCATCAAATTAAAATCCTTTGCAAAAGACCTTGTTAAGAGGATGAAAAAACACGCTACAGACTGGAAGAAAATATTTGTAAGCCACATATTTGACAAAGGACTAGTATAGAGAATATATAAAGAACTCTCAAAACTGAGCTATAAAAAATCAAACAATCTAATTAGAAGAATGGGAAAAAGACATGCACAAATTTCACCAAAGTGGATATACACATGGCAAATAAGCCCATGAAAAGATGTGCAACCTCATTAGCCATAGGGAAATGCAAATTAAAACCACAATGAAATGTCATCAGAATGGCTCAAATTAAAAATAGTGACAATACTATATGCTGGTGAAGATGCAGAGAAACTGGATCGTTCATATGTTGATGGTAGCAATGTAGAATAATACAGCCGCTCTGGAAAACAATTTGACAGTTTCTTAAAACAAACAAATATGGGGCCGGCTGAGAGGCGCATTGGTTAAGAGCTGGCTTGGGACGCCAGCTCTGAGCAGCAGGGCCCCAGTTTGGATCCAACATATGAGGGCCAGTGACACTGCCCTCTACAGCTAAGATGGTGAACAACAGCTCCACGTGGAGCTGGGCTTCTGTGAGTCCCCGGGACCGTATAGCTGCAGCATCTCCTGCAGTGGGCTGCCATAGGCTACAGTGAGTGGCCGGCAGCCAGCGTGAGCTGCCAATAGCTGCTGTGAGTGGCCATCCAGAGGCCAACGACCGATCTGCTTCACCCGAGAAGAGTGCAATGATGATACCAACATGGGCCAGTGAAGCAATGTCCTCCACAACTAGACTGAAGAACAAAAGGGACAGCAACTTGTCTGTTCGCCTTCCTCGGTTCCCCAATGCTGTTCCCCTCCCCCAATTCCCCAATAAAAATCTTTAAAAAAATCCCAAAAACAAACATGCAGCTACCATATGGCCCAGAAATTAAACTCCTGGACATTTATCCCAGAGAAATGAAAATATTGCTATGAATTGTGTCCCACCCCACCTCACCCCTAAATTAATATGGTGAAGCCGTCACTTCCAGTTGTGTGGTATTTGGAGATTAGACATTTGCTGATAATTAGGTATGATGAGGTAATAAGGCAGGACTCTCTTGATGGGATTAGTGCTCTTATAAGAAGGCATATCATTCCTTTTTCTCTGTGCCTGTATCATTGCTATCTGTAAGTCAATCTCCCCCTCCTCCCCACCCCCTGCAAGCCAGGAAGAGACTTGCAGCTTCTAGAACTGTGAGAAAATATGTTTCTGTCGTTTAAGCCACCCAGTCTATCACATTTTGTTATGGCAGCCCAAGATAACTACTAGACTTACGTTCATACAAACATGTATATGAATATTTGTAGCCACTTTGTTTGTAATAGCTCTAATCTGGAAACAACCCAGATGTCTGCCCTTCAATGGATGAATGATTAAATAAACTGTGTTATGTCCAAACCGTGGAATATGACTCAGCAACAAAAAGGAATGAACTATGGAAACATGTAACTACTCAGTTAAACCTGGAGGAGATTATGCTTAATAAAAAGCCACTCAACAGGATACATACTGCATGATTCTGTTTATATAACACTTGTGGAATAACATAATTAGAGGGATGTAAAACAGATTAGTGTTGGCCAGGGCATAGGAAAGGGACAGGGAGAGGGAGGCTGAGCTATAAAAAGGTAGTATAAAGGAGTCTGTGGTTATGGGGCAGTTAAGTATCAACTAAGGTTAATTACAGTTGATTGTGGTGGTGGTTACACAAAGTTACATGTGTGATAAAATTGCATAGAGCACGCATATGGGCACATGCGTATTCACACAAAATGAGTACATATATACTCACGAAATATGAATAAACTCTGGATTGTACAAATGTCAATTTCGTGGTTTCGATGTCATGCTATTAGTTATACAGCATGTTAATGTTGGGGTATGCTGGGTGAAGAGTACATAGGACCTCCCTGTACATTTCTTCGCGCCTTCCCATGAATCTATAAATATTTCAAATTAAAAGTTAAAAAATATTGTAGTGAAAATAGAAAGGAAAATAAGTTCAGGAAAAAAGAAAGAGAAAATGCATGTGATTTCAAGCATTTGGGTTGATTTGTATCAAGCACCTTTGTCTTAGCCTTTTTTTTTCATTTACTCGTGATGATGATTGTTAGGACAGTTTATTTTTACCTCCCTAATAACAATTCAATTTTTTCTTAACCTCCCCAATAACAATATTTTCAATATTGAAAGAGGAATGCTTTAGCTTCCTCATAAAATGCTATGATATCCAAAAATTATACATTTTTGAATGACTTTCAGAAAACTCATGATGGCTTTCTATGTTGGACTTTTTCCTATTTTAAGAACTTTTTGAAGTCAAATTAGTGAAATGACCAATTTATCCCTTTAAATTGATGTTGGTATATGTTTATGATTACCTTGGAGGAATCAACATAGTTTTTCTTACTGAGAACTGTTAACATATCCATTACATAAGGATTTCTAAAAATTCATGTACCAATTATTTAAAATTTTTGTCATATTAAATATAGAATATTTATTATCGTGTATGATGATAAACAAATGCTTTAACAAACTACAGGGTTACACTGTGAAAAAAAAGAATTTTTTTCTTCACTTTCAATAAGTAAATGGGCATATATATGTTACCTAATGTGAAAAGGATCCTTCTAATATTTCTGTAGAACTTTGAATACAAAAACAGTTTACATTTTTATTTGAAGAAAGGGCCCATGGGCTAGCTGAGTGGTGTGGTGATTAAGTGCTGGCTTGGGAAGCCAGCGGCCCCAGTTTGGGTCCCACATATGAGGGCCAGTGACACTGCCATGGAAAAAAAAAAAGGGGGCCCAGATAGAATTCACTAGGGAGATATAAATGGATACTATCTATATTTACTAAAGAAAGCCACATGTGAAATTACCCCCACCCTGTGTCTATTAAAATTTTCAAGAGGCAAGAGGTAAATATCTAGACGGGATACCCACCATCCAAGCTGGTGGGGTTAGCTTAGATTCAAGCATTGGGCCACCTCCATGGGGAAGTTGTGAGGACTACAGCACCACGAGGAGGCTGCTTAACTTGGAGTGTTGGGAGAGATGGAAGATGGGAGTATCCCTAAGTCATAATTTGATTCTGACCATATGAAAAACTCTTAACATTCTCATTCAATATATAGTTCTATATTATTAACAAATATGTTTTTTCTCTATTGTAAAGAATGGCATTTACGTTTTAAATAAACTTTGTATCAAATGGTTCAAAAATAAACTTTGAAAATTCCTTCTAAATGATGCATGATAGAATCACCCTCAGGTCAAGGTGAGATTTTTAACTCTGAAATGGACCTTTGACACAAACTCACAGGTTTTTTTTCTGTTTTTGTTTTGTTTTGTTTATTTTTTTTAGATTTAATTGTCTTTATTAAGTGATTCATGAATGGGGCAGCATCCCATTTAGCAACTAGAAGGGTGCCCCCAATAGTTACTTTTTTTTTTAAAGATTTTATTGGGAAATTGGGGGAGGGGAACAGTGTTGGGGAACTGGGGAAGGGGAACAGACAAGTTGCTGTCCTTTAGTTCTTCAGTCTAGTTGTGGAGGACGTTGCTTCACTGGCCCATGTTGGTATTACCATTGTGCTCTTCTCTGGTGAGGCATTTCGGTTGCCGGCCTCTGGACGGCAGCTCACGGGGGCTCTTGGCAGCTCAAACCGGCTGCGGGCCACTCACTGTAGCCTATGGCAGCCCACTGCAGCAGGGGCTGCAGCTATGCCGTCCCTGGGACTCACAGCAGCCCAGCTTCAGCTGGAGCTGTTGTTCACCATCTTAGCTGTAGAGGGCAGTGTCACTGGGCCTCATAGGTCAGATCCAAAATGGGGCCGCTGGCATTCCAAGCCAGCTCTTAACCAACGTGCCACTCGGCCGGCCCAATAGTAACTTTTTAAGGTAGGATTTTCCAGAGTAGAATGAAGAAAAGTGCTCATTTTCTCTGCAACTTTGGAAAGTACCTGCTAAGTGATACTTTTCTAAATTGAGAAGTATCTGGTTAAAGATCAGAAGCTGAGTAATGATCAACAGTCTAGTCCATCATATTTTTTCTACCAACCTAAACTTTATTAAAGTTTTACTAGTACGCATATTAAATAATCAACACTTGTTAGCATAACTTTCGGAAATAATATTCTCTAGAGCAACATTTAAAGACATGCAGACACCTATTCACAATCAGGAACCTTTTCATTGATCTTTTTGACAGAATTGCTTAGTCTATCTCTGCTTCTTCCATTATGGCCTAAGTAATACTCACCCTGAATTGTTTTCTCATTTGAGACCAGACTGCTGAGACATCTGTCTCCCTAGTTTTTCATTTAGCCAGTTGTTAAAAACTCAAACATTTTTATCGTAGTCCTACTGTCCTGGGCTTTCTATCTTTACTCATTCATGTCCAGCTTTCACTCCTTAACAGTCCAGTACCTCTAGGAGTCTATTAAAAAAGTTGTGGGGCAAAGTGTTCTGTTCATATATAGCCTTCTAAGTGGATGAGGCAAAAGTCAAAGAAGATTACCATCATCCCATGCTGTAAAGTCCCAGTACGACAATGAGCCAGTATTAAATGGTGGTTTAGAGCATGAGTGAGCTTAGGAGTCAGACACAGTAGGATTCAGTTCAGGTCCTTACTCTACCCTGTATGTGTCTTCTTTTTTTTTTTTTAAATTGGTGAATTGGGGCAGGGGAACAGATAAGTTGCTGTCCTTCTTGTTCTTCAGTCTAGTTGTAGAGATGTCCCGTCACTGGCCCCTGTTGGTATTATCATTGCGTTCTTCCCAAGTGAGGCAAATGGGTCGCTGGCCACTAGACAGCCGCTCATGGTGGCTTTTGGCAGCTCATGGCAGCTCACACTGGCTGCCAGCCACTCACTGTAGCTTATGGCAGCTCACTGCAGCAGGGGCTGCAGCCTACGCCATAGCCAGGGACTCTTGGCAGCCCAGCTCCTGGTCGAGCTGTTGTTCACCATCTTAGCTGTAGAGGTCGTGTCACTGGTCCTCATATATGGGATCTGAACTGAGGCCCTGCTGCTCAGAGCTGGTGTCCCAGTGCGCCACTTGGCCTGCCCATGTGTGTCTTCTTTTAGACAACATGCTCGACCTAAAACTCCTTAACTGAAAAGTCATAAAAATAATATTTTTAAAAGAAATTCTATTGGGGAACAGTGTGTTTTTCCAGGACCCATCAGCTCCAAGTCAACTAGTTGTCTTGAATCTAGTTGTGGTGGGCCCAGCTCCTTGATCCATGTGGGAATCGAATTGGGAACCTGGTGCCATGAGTCTGTGCTCTAACCACCTGAGCTAACCAGCCACCCCTAGTAACATTTTTATTTCATGGAGTTATTAGAATTAGATGAAATAATGTATGTAGTGCACGCTGCTCTTTGTTTAGCTAGCTCATAATAAAAGCAATGATAAGGGAAGTTGGAAGAAAATAATTATTTTCTAATGCCCCTTTAATTATTTTAAATCAGAAAAGAATGAATTCCTACCAGTAGACTGTTACTAGATTTCCAATTCTCTGAAGCTCTGAGTTTGGTAAAGGTTAATCTGCCATTAGCTTAAAATCAGTTTCATTATTAGCCTTTTAGCATACTTTGACATTTATTTAAGGGGGCTGATTTTTTTTTTTTGTAGGTAAGCACTTTCTGTATATTTCCCATTTTTTAAAAAAGATTTTTATTAAAATATAGCTAACATACAATATTATATTAGTTACAGGTGTACACCATAGTTACTCAACATTTATATACCTAAAGAAGTGATCATCATGGTAAGTCCAGCAACCATATGACACCATACTATGCTATCACAATATTATTATTATTTTTTTAATCACAATATTATTGACTCTATTCCCCATACTGTACAGTATATCCCCATGATTTATTTGTTTTATACTCGGAAATTTGGACCTCTTATTCCCGTTCACCATTCCCCCCTTTAAAATTTTTCAATTACAGTTGACATTCAATATTATTGTATATTAATTTCAGTTGTACAGTTGTACAGCATAGACATTTATATAATTTAAGAACTGATCCCCTGACTAGTCTAGTACCCACCTGGCACTATACAGTTATTGCCATTGACTATATTTCCTTTTCTTTAATTTACACCCCCATGACTATTTTGTCCCTACCAATTTGTACTTCTTAATCCCTTCACCTTTTTCACCCTACCTCCAACCCCCTCCCATGTATCGCCCTGATAAATCTAATACTCATCTGACACCATACATAGTTATTACAATATTATTCACTATATTTCTTATGTTATACCCTACATCCCCATGACTACTGTGTAACAACAAATTTGCACTTCTTAATCCCTTCACCTTTTTCACTGACCTCCAATCCTCCCATCTGGTAACCATCAAAATGTTCTCTGTATCTATGAGTTTGTTTATGTTTTGTTTGTTTATTTTGTTCTTTAGATTCCACATATAAGCGAAATCACATTGCATCTGTCTTTCATTGTCTGACATACTGCACTCAGCACAGTATCTTCTAGGTCCTACCATGCTGCCACGGATGGCAAGAACCCATTCACTTTTATAGATGAGCAATTGTATATATGTACCTCTTTCTCATTATCCATTCATCCGTTGATGGACAGCCAGCCTGCCTCCACATCCTAGCCATTGTAAACAATGCTGCAATGAACACATGGATGCACTTGTCCCCTCGAAGTAGCTTTTTCAGTTTCTTCGGATAAATACCCAGAAGTAGGATTACTGGGTCCTTCTTTGTCTCTTGTTATAGCCTTTGTTTTAAAGTCGATTTTGTCTGGTATAAGTATTGCTATCCCAGCTTTTTTTGTTTCCAGTTTCATGAAATATCTTTTTCCATCCCTTTACTTTCAGTCTATGTGGGTCTTTCAATCTGAAGTGAGCCTCTTGTAGGCAGCATATGTAAGGGTCTTGTTTTCTTATCCATTCAGCCACCCCATGTTTTTTTTGTTTTGTTTTGTGTTTTTAAGCTGAGCCCTCCTGCCACCTGTTGGCAGCTCAGTGGCAGCTCAGCTCGGGCTGGGCATCGAACTGCTGTTGCTCAGAGCTGAGCTCACACTCTTGAGCAAGCTCTTAACCAACTGAGCTATTCAGCCGGCCCAACCACATGTTTTTTGATAGCATTTAATCCATTTACATTTAAAGTAATTGTTGATACATATGTAGCTATTGATATTTTATTGTTTATATATATATATATATATATATATATATATATATTTTTATCTTAAAGAAGTCCTTCATAGATTCTTTGGAATACTGGCTTGGTGGTGATAAACTCCTTTAGCTTTTTCTTGTCTGGGAAACTGTCTTTAGATTCTAAAGGATAACTTTGCAGAGTAGAGTAATCTTGGTTATAGGTCCTTACTTTTTATCACTTTGAGTATTTCATGCCAATCCCATTTGGCCTGCAAAATTTCTATTACGACATCAGCCGACAGTCTTATGGGAGCTCCTTTGTAGGTAACTAACTGCTTTTCTTTTGCTGCTTTTAATATTGTATGCCAACTGTAATTGAATATATAGATAGTCATGGGATGTGGATTATACTGTGGAAGGGAGTCAAAGGAATTGTAATAGATATATATGATATGGCAGGGGAGGAGTGGGGTGGTGAATTGGGGGAGGGAGGTTGTCATTTTGAAGGGTAAAAAGTATCTCTATTGCACTGTGTTGTACACCTGAAGCTAATTTTAAAAAAATGTTTATTTCACAATAAAAGAATAAAAATGAAATCCAAAAACAAAACAAAACCGAGTCTTTCTTTGTCTTTAACCTTTGGTGTTTTAATTATGAAGTGTCTTGTTGTGGGCCCCTTTGGATTCATCATATTTGGGACTCTCTGCATTTTCTGGGCTTGTCTATATATTTCGTAGGTTAGGGAAGTTTTCTGTTATTATATCTTCACATAAACTCTCTATTCCTTGCTCTCTCTCCTTCTGGTACCCCTGTGATGCAAACTTTGTTACGCTTGATGTTGTCCCAGAGGCCCCTAAAACTATTCTCATGTTTTTGGATTCTTTTTTCTTTTTGCTGTTCTGATTGGGTGGTTTGTGCTACCTTATCTTCTAAATTGTTGATTCCATCCTCTGTTTTATCTAATCTTCAGTTGATTCCCTCTAATATATTCTTCATTTCAGTTATTCTTTATTTCTAATGAGTACCTTTTTATGTTTTCTATTTCTGTTTTTGTTTCATATCTTTTTGTTAAAGTTTTCTCTCAGACCATTGAGCATCCTTATAACAAATGTTTGGAACCCTGCGTCTGGTAGATTGCTTGTCTCTATTTTATTTATTTCTTTTTCTGGAGCTTTGTTCTGTTCTTTTATTTGGGACATGTTTCTTTGTTTCCCCATTTTCACTGCCTCCCTGTGTTTGTTTTATGTATTAGATAGGGCTGCTATACCTCCCAGTCTTAGTAGAGTGGCTTTATGGAGTGTGTACCCTGTGGGACCCAGTGGAGCACTCTCCCTGGTCACCTGAGTGAGATGCTTCTGGTGTGTCCCTTGTGTGGCTTGTGTGTGCCCTCCTCTGTAGTTGAGCCTTGGTTGCTGTTTGCATGTCAATGGGAGGGATTGACCCTGAGGTTGATTGGTTGTGAGGACTGGCTGTGACTACAGTGGAGGAATTGTGGCACTGGGTTTGTTTTAGCGGGCTCTGGTGTCTGCCCAGTCTGCCCTTTGGGTGTGTCGTCCTTGGAGGTGGCCAAGTAGTGCTCCAGCTTCATAAAAATGAACCAATCAAGGGCCAGGGCAGGAGCTTCCTCTGTATAAGCTCTCTTCCTCTTTGTCTTGGGGAGCACACTTTTGGTTTCCTTCGGAGGTTATGTTACCCTGGTTTCCAAACTTTTACCTGAATAAAGTTTTTCCTTTTACTGCACCCCAGATTGGAAACTCCTGTTAACATTGGATTGGTGGCAGCGACCTTTCGTTGACAACCTTATGAGCACTCTGAAAGCCCCTTTCATGTTCTCGTCCTAGCACCACTATCTCCTGCATTGGTAACCGCTATACTGACTTCTACTGGAATAGACTAGTATTGTCTATTTTTGTTCTTTATATAAATGGTCTCATCTCTTTTGGGTCTGGCTTCTTTTGTTTAGCATTGTATTTGTGAGATTCATCCATATTGTAAAGTGTAGTTACATATATTCATTCTCATTGCGGGATAATATTCTATTGTGTGAGTACACTCCTGCTTATTTATTTATTCCATCTTTAATGGGTATTTGGGTTACTTCCAGTTTTTAGCTATTACAAATATTCAAGCTGTGGACATTCTAGCACCTGTCTTTTGGTGAATATATGTAAGCATTTGTGTTGGACTGGAATTGCTGGGTCATAGATACGCCTACATTTGATTTTAATAAACGATTACAGTTTTCCAAAAGATTGTACCAGCTTACACCACCAATAATGTGTGAGAGTTCTAGTTGCTTCATATCCTCACCAGTACTTGGTATTGTATACCTTCTTTGTTTTAGATGTCCTGATGGTATAGAACGATATGACATTGTGGTTTTCATTTGACTAATGAAGTTAGACATCTTTTCAGCTTTGTTCACAATATGGATAGACTCTTTTGACAAAGCGCACAAGTTCAGGTCTTTTGTTTACATTTCAGTTGTCTGTATTTTCTTATTGACTTATAGGAATTTGCTAATCTCTGTATGTCATTTTTCAGATTTGTTATGATACCTTCCACTTTTGTGGGTTGTCATTTTGCTCTATTAATATGTTTCTTTCCCTTTTTTAAAAACTATTTTATTGGGGAATTGGCGAAGGACAACAGCATTGGGGAATGGAGAAGGGGAACAGACAATTGGGGGAAGGAACAGCGTTGGGGAACCGGGGAATGGGAACAGACAAGTTGGTGTCCCTTTGTTCTTCAGTCTAGTTGTGGAGGACATTGCTTCACTGGCCCATGTTGGTATTATCATTGTGCTCTTCCCGAGTGAGGCAGTCAGTCACTGGCCATTGGATGGCAGCCCACTGCAGCCTACACCATCGCCGGCGACTCACAGCAACCCAGCTCCAGTTCAAGCTGTTGTTCACCATCTTAGCTGTAGATGGTGCAGCATCACTGGCCCTCATATGTGGGATCCCAACCTGTGGCCCTGCTACTCAGGGCTGGCATCCCAAGCCAACTCTTAACCAGCACGCCACTCAGTTGGCCCTATTAATGTTGTTTCTTGATGAACAGAAATTCTTACTATAATCAGATTTATCAGTTTTTTTCTTCAATGGGCAGAGTTTTTATGTCCTGTAAAGAGGATACAAACAAATACTTCAAATATTCTAAGGTCAAAAAGATATTTTATGTTTTTTCTCTGAAAGCTTTATTACCTTATCTTTCACATTTAAAATTGTAGCCCAGCAGGATCTGATTTTTGTATAAGATGTAATTAGAGGTTAAGATACTTTTTTCCCCCCAATTGAATATTCAGGTGACTTTTGTTGGGATTTTTTGAAAAGCAGCATGAACCACTTTGGTAATAGTTGCATCATTCACTACTACTAGAATATGTTCCAGTCCTAGCCCAAAAGAAAACTGAAAGAGCATTTTAAGACCTCTTTCTTTTTCCTGGTTGGCCATATGGTCAATAAAGCAAGTGGGGATTCTGTTGAGATCCTCATAAGCTGAAAGTCATGTCTGCTAGAATTAGGCAGAAGTATAACGTGTAGCAACTGTGCAATAATACTTGTAAATTATTCTTAATGGGTTAGTCACCAGTTAATGCACTATGAGGAAGTTGGAGTGAGAAAGATGTAGATCTCACAGCATCTAGTTTTGAACTTTATAGGAAAGCTTTAAACAAATTAAGCTCAGTAATGATATTGCCTTACATTTATAGAACAGTTTACAAAGTACTTTCATTTATACTATTTCATTTTGATCCTTATGGTAACTAACATGGCTAGGTTTACAAAACAGATATTGTTCCAGTTGAACAGAGGAAGAAAATGGAAGTTTAGAACAGTTAATTAGCTTTATAAATAATTTGATAAAACTGATAATCTTGTAGTCCTATTGCTCTGTTTCAACCATCTGTACAAGACTTCTCTAGGCAAATCGAACCAGAGATATAGACAGTCCCAAAATATGATTTATTCTCTCAAAGGGATATAAGGCTTCAGTGTTTAATCAAAACAAAATATTTTAGGTCTGACGAATGAGCTGGAGCTTGGAAGGGTTTCAGCTCATAGAGCTTGATAATCTCACATTTTCCTATTGTCTTCTTTTTGTAACCATCAATTGGATTAGCTCTTTATAATGCCTTAATCCCTTTTTAAAGCACTTTGCAAATGAACTTTGTGTTTGATGTCTATTAGCAAACAGATGCAGGACCTAAATGTAATCACATAAACTAGACATAAAAATTGGTAAGAATTTAATTTTAAAGTATAACTCAGAGGTCATCAAATTTTTATTATTCTACTCAGTTGTAAGGTCCTGGCAGTTTGTGGGTAAAGAGACTGTTTATAATTTTTGGTTTTCTCTAGAATAGTCTACAATGAATTGCATATAATGAACATCTATAGTATGTATGAACTAACAATTATCTCAAGTAGAAAAGTGGAGGTAAAAGTTGTTTCTACTAACAGTAGATTAAAAAAAAAATCTAGATGACCTATTCATTAAAAGGCTCAAAATTGGGCCGGCCGAGTGGCGCAGCGGTTAAGCGCTGGCTTCGGAAGCCAGTGGCCCCAGTTCGGGTCCCACTTATGAGGGCCAGTGACACTGCCCTCAAAAAAAAAAAAAAAAAAAGGCTCAAAATTAATGGGCCGGCCGAGTGGCGCGGTGGTTAAGTGTTGGCTTGGGAAGCCAGTGGCCCCGGTTCGGGTCCCACATGTGAGGGCCAGTGACACTCCCCTCGGGGGGAAAAAAAAAAGTTAAATCATCCAGGGCCATATACAGCAGCATTCAATAAAACAATAAATCGAGCTTCTTGATAGATCAGAGATGCATGGTACGTGTTTGGTAGTTCTGAACAGGACTAAAACAACCATTCTGGGCTTCTTTTGTGTTCTCCTTCTGTATTCCCCCTTGAAGAAAAACTAGACTTGGGTTTTCAAAAGTACTACTTAGTTAAATGGATCCAGACAGATGTGATTTAAATCACCATAACTTCAACTGTTCACTACAGTTTCCTGACAATAGTGTTCTTTTCTCTGACTCTACATAGAGCCAAATCTACTGCCTTTTTTTTTTAATAGTAGAGATGATTACTTCCTGTGTTTTAACTTGTTTAGTTAATCAAGTATGGAACGAAATGTTTATTTCTTTGCTCTATTATTTGAATAAGTTATAAGGTAATAAGGATAAGATAAACATTTTATTCTCCAGGTATCTGGAATTGTATTGTAAATGATGGAATTAGTTTTAGTGATCCTGATTTGACATGCTTGTTTTATGAAGAGGAAACAGGCTCCAGTCATACAGCTAGTCCGTAACCCAGCTAAGATTTAATTCCTGGTCTTACAATTCTGATTACAAAATGTGCCCTGCCACATTTAAATATATTGGGCCACAATTTTTAAAGAATCTTACCAAGTTTAAAGAATTAAGAATTTCTTAATTCTGTTTTAACAGTTTTTAATCGAGTGCTAACCTCATTTTACTTTGGTGACTCAGGGACTTAAAATACACAGTCCTTTGAAAAACTATTATGTACAGGGTCACAAAATAAAAGCATATTGCCACTTCTAGCAAAATACTGTTTCAGAAAGAGCCTTGACTTCCAAGCTGTTGAAATGACTTAGATATAAGTAGTTTAAGATACAAGCAGTGTGGTCTATTTAATATCATGTAAGAAGGTAGTACTGCTCAATAGAGAAGCTGAAAGTTTATTGAACTGGAGGTCTTGAGACCTGGATTTTGTACTGTTTCCAACCAGTTGTGTGATTTTAGACAAATGACCTGTCTTTTCTGGGCTTCAGTTTGCTTGCCTGTTAAATAAGGAAATAGGGCTAGAATTATCTGTCTCTTCAGAAAATAACTGTCATTATTGCAGAATGTGAGAAATTAGGCAGAGCAAGTTCATTGTCAGAAGTCTTTGGACATGAAAGTGATCTGTGCCTAATAGTCTTTATCTCGACACTACTAAGTAACCAAGACCAGCCAGCCAGCATTCGATCTCTGTCTGTGGAGCTGCCACTACTGTCCATGTATAGAAGCCTGGAGAAGAGCCAGATTTTATTTTTGCCAGAAACACTCTTGGCAAATATGTATCCCTAGAGATGTCTGTTTAATTTTGTGGTGCAGTGCATGGTTTAGTGAAAAAGAAAAGGAATGCTGAGCTATTTCATTCTAAATGCTCTCAGAGACAGCTCATGTTCATTTGTTTCCATACTGTCTGTGTTTCAAGATGTTTTGAGGGTGGATGTGAGCCAAAATGAAATGAAAAGAGAAAGGTGGGAAACCTTCCATAGTATATGCTGACTCTGGAAATGAATTTGAACTATTAGTTATGTGTGTATTTCTTCACATATATTGAAAAATTCTGATATATGTATATAGTATTAAATATCTTGCCAGATTTGTCATTTCAGACTTTCTCGTATCATATATCTGTTTGGAAATCTTAAAACTTCTTAATTCAATCCTCAATACTGTCAGGCATTTAAAGTCCTCTATATGTGGTCCTTTCTTCTCCATCCAGCTGAATTAATTCAGCAAATAATTGTTTTGAGCATCTATGTGCAAGACACTGTAAAGATAAAAATAAATAACATCTAGCTTCTTGCAGGTGTGTATTAGTGTCAGTGTTAACTTGTCCAGGATATTTTTTTTTCCATTTAGAAACTTGTTCTACCTCATTCCATTCCATTTGCTAAGGCCATCAGTGGTCTCCTTATTGCCAGATTCATAAGGCAGTTTTCAATCCTAAAATTACTTTACTTTTTTATGGCATTGGGTACTGCTGACCATGCTTGCTTTCTTGACACTTTTTCCTTCCTTAGTTTCTAGGTATACAAACTATTCATATTTTCTATTTCTTCTTGGAACTTGTTCTTAAGGAATAAAGTTTTCATTTTGTTGATCTTCAGTTTAGGTCATTGTTTATTTTAATAGTTTCTGTCTTTATTATTCCTTTCCTTCTTCTTCCTTGAATTCCCCCCCCCACCCCCGGTTTTTAGTTTATTTGTTTTACTGTTCTTTTTATAACTTCTTAACTGTTGTTTAGCTCTCTAATTTTTAAAAAGTAGACTTTTAGTTTTTAGAGCAGTTTTAGATTCACAGCAAAATTGATTAGAAAGTACAGAGAGTTCCCATATACCATGGACACATACAGCTGCCCCTACTGTTGATATCCTGCACCAGAGTGGAGCATTTGTTACAACAGATGAACCTACATCGACACATCATTATCACCCAAAGTCCACAGTTTACATTAAGGTTCATTCTTGGTGTTGTACGTTATGTGGATATGGACAAATGTATAATGATACATACCTACCATTATAGTATCATATAAAGTAGTTTCACTGTCCTAAAAATCCTCTGTGATTCCCCCCCTTCCCTACCCCAACCATTGGCAACCACTGTTCTTTTTAACCTCTCCATAGTTCTGAAAGATGTCTACATGACATTTTTCCCAGAATGCCATGGAGTTGAAATTGTACAGTATGTAGCCTTTTCAGATTGGC
This sequence comes from Aselliscus stoliczkanus, assembly GCA_033961575.1. NCBI lineage: Eukaryota > Metazoa > Chordata > Mammalia > Chiroptera > Hipposideridae > Aselliscus > Aselliscus stoliczkanus. Next base: position 109,891,970 of record CM066730.1, read on the forward strand.
TTGTTTCACTTAATGATATTTATTTAAGGTTTCTCCATGGTTTTTATGACTTGATAGTTCTTTTTCTTTTAACACCAAATAAAAAAGATGTACCATAGTGTATGTGTGCCGTAGTTTATTTATCTATTCACCTACTGAAGGTTTTCTTGGTTGCTTCCAAGTTTTGGCAATTATGACTACAGCTGCCATAAACATCTGTGTGCAGGTTTTTGTGTGAACATGTTTTCAGCTCATTTGGGTAAATACCAAGGAGCATGATTGCTGGATTGTATGGTAAGAATGTATTTTGTTTTATAAGAAACTGACAAACTGTCTTCCAAAGTGCCTATCCGAATTTGCATTTCTGCCAGCAATGTGCAGTTTCCTGTTGCTCCACATCCTCATTAATATTTGATATTATCAGTATTTTAAATTTTAGCCATTCTAATAAATGCATAGTGGTATCTCATTGTTGTTCTGATTGGCACTTCCCTGGTGGCATATGATGTGGAGCATCTTTTCATATGCTTATTTGCCATTTGTATATCTTTTTGGTGAGGTGTCTTTAGATCTTTTGACTGTAATTTTTAAACTTCTTTTCTGACCTATGCCTTAAGGCTTTCGATTTCCCTCTTAGTACTTTACTTGCTTACCCATTTGAACCCTTTGAATTTTGTTGAGACTTTCTTTATACGTCACTACTAAAAAAACAGTTTCAAGTGTGCTTAAAAATAACATGTATTTAACAGTGTTGGATGAAGTATTCTGTTAAGTCAGGTTTCCTAATGATGTTACCATGTTATTCAAATCTTTTCCAATCTTACTGATTTTTTAAAATTTATTTTATCAGTTATTGAGAGTGGTGTTAAAATCACCCACCATTATTATGAATTTGTCTATTTCTCCCTGTAATTCTCTTATTTTTGCTTTATGTATCTTGAGGTTATATAATTTGCATAATAATCCAAAAATGCTGCTGTATATTCCTTATGATTTCACATTTTATTATTAGGAGTGTCCCTTGCAGTCTATTTTGGCTGGTACTAATACTATATTATCAGGTATAGTTCAGCTATAGCTACACCAGCTTACTTTTAGTTTGTGTTTTTTGCTTAGTATACTTTTTCCATTTTTTTACTTTCAATCTTTTTGTAGTCTTAAATTATATGTGAGTCTTACAAATAGCCCACCATTGGATTTTGTTTTGTTTTTATCTAGTCTAAATATCTTTGTTTTCTAACAGGAACATTTTGTTCATTCATATTTCATGTCGTTACTAATCTGTTTGGGCTTAAATCATTCTCTTGTTTTGTCTCCCTTAGTTTATGTGGTGTTACTTTCATGGTTCTCATTCTACCTTTCTGAGTATTTCTTAGTTTTCTTTTATATAGGTGCCATTTTCTATTCACCACTTAAATGCTCATTATTTACCTTTTATTTTTCTTACTCTGTTACTTGCCCTAGGTGACATTATTCATGTTCATAATTTCAACTACTACTTATTTGCTGAGCTCCAAGCCTGATTATTCACCTGCCTCCTGGACTTCACCACTTGTAAATCTTATCACCATCCCAGATTTATCATGTCCAAAGCCATACTTACCATCTTTTACTGTAAAACTAGTCCACTTCCTATATTTCCTGGATTGGTGGATATCACTACCATTCCTTTCTCAGTACATCCTGATCTGTGTTCACTGGATAGCTACTCTCTGGGTCTTAGAGCCATCTCCTTTCTATTCCCAAAGCCACTGCTTGTTTTTGATCTTTATCATAATTTGCCTAGTTCATTACAAAAGTTTTCTAAATGACCTTGCAACATTTATTCTTGCATCATTAAATGTTACTTTCCATTGCTTTCAGAATGATACTGAAGGATTTTAAACAGAAAAATGACATCAGATTTGTATTTTAGAACTATAACTCTGAAAACTTCTGACTAGGGCAGATAGTTATTAATGAACTGGATGGCTATGTTCTTTTGTCTCTAGTAATTCTCTAAAGCAATGATTTTCAAACTTTTCAACTACAACCTGTAGTAAGAAGTACATTTTATACCATGACCCAACACACACACACACACACACACACACACACACACACACACACACACACCTAAAAACAAAAGTTTCAGTAGCAATACTTACCTTTTCTACTTAACCTTTACTGCATTCTTATATTCTCTAGCCTAGGGTATTTCATTGTTTTAAATGCTCGTTTTGGTCCAATAAGTTGATTTCCCTATCTGTGGTTTGAAAAACTCTGCTCAAGAGTATTCTCTTCGTACTGATCCACACAAAGGTCAAAGGCAATCCAATAGACAAAGGATAGTTTTTTTCAACAAACGATGCTAGAATAACTGGGCTACAATGTGCAAAAGAATGAATTTAGACACTGACTTTCCACTTTCCACAAAAATGAACTCAAAATGGATCATAGACCTAAATGTAAAATACAAAACTATAAAACTTCTAGAGGACAACAGGAGAAAACCTAGGTGACTTTGAGTTTGGCAGTGAGTTTTGTATATATGTGTGTCTTTGTGTGTGTGTGTGTGTGTGTGTGTGTGTGTGTGTGTGTGTATTACTATTATTATTTTTTATTTTAGAGAGCAGTGTCACTGGCCCTTAATATGTGGGATCCGAACTCGGGTCGCTGGCATCCCAAGCCAGCTCTTAACCACTGTGTCACTCGGCCAGCTGGCAGTGAGTTTTTAGAATTAACACCAAAAGCACGATCCGTGAAAGAAAAAAATTGATAAGTTGGACTTCATTAAAATTAAAATTTCTGCTCTGCAAAAGACACTGTTAAAAAAATGAAAAGATAAGCCACAGACTGGAAGAAGATAATTTCAAAACTCATGTCTGGCAAAAGATTAGTATCTAAAATATACAAAGAACTCTTAAAACTTAATTTAAAAATAGTGGGGAAAGTAAATCAACAATTGGGGTGACATTTGCTCTGTCAGAAGTGTGATTAGAGTGTTCTAGGATGCAGGAAGGGACCATATTAGTCTGGATTGGCGGGGGGAATAGTGACAGAAAAGGCTTCTTGGAGGCCATATTTCATTTTAGCTTTTTAGGGTGAGTGGCAGTTTACTAGATAAAAATTTATATGTTAGGAAATGAGTACCTTGAGGAGATGGTATTCTGTACAGACAAAATAGCACCTAAAAAGGCATAGAGGTAAGAAGCAGCATAGCTTGAACAGAAAATTACAAAGAGTTGTTTACTTAGTCATAGGAAAGATTGCATCTGGTGGAATGTGAATCATGAAACTAAAGGCGTAGATAATATCATGAAGGGCCTTGCATATTAAATGAGTTAGAATTTGTACTTTACCTGAAGCTAAGGATTGTTACTTAAGGTGGATTTATTAATATGAGAAGATGCCTCTTGCTTACTTCTCCAAATACATGAAATGCTCAGTAAAATATAAACTCCAATTCTCAGGTAAAAAAACCAAATACGTAACAGAGTTTAAAAGCAAGAAAAGGAAATCTTCAGATACCAGAAATGAAGAGGAAACTAAAACCCAGACATGAAAGAGAGCTAAAGCTAACTGGACAATTGGGAGTAGAAGCTGTAGTTTTAAGGCAACATGAGGCAAGGAGAGAAGGCTTCGGTCCTGTGATAATCAGAGAATTGGAACTGAGCCCTCTCCACACATGGCTAAATCTGATTTTCATTGGCCTGATGAACTCCACTCACTCCAATTGAAGAAGATACAAATAAATGGAAGTAAGTACCATGCTCATGGATAGGAGGAATTGACATCATTAAAACGACAATACTATCCAAAGCAATCTATAGATTCAGTGCAATCCCTATCAAAATACCAATGGCATTTTTCACAGAACTAGAACAAATAATCCTAAAATGTATATGAAACCATAGAAGACCCCGAATAGCCACAGCAGTCTTGAGAAAGAAGAACAAAGTGGGAAGTATCACAATATCTGCTATCAAACTATACTACAAGTCTACAGTAATCAAAACAGCATGGCACTAGCATAAAAACAGACAAATAGATCAATGGAACAGAACAAAGAGTCCAGAAATAAACCCATGCCTATATGGTCAATTAATCTATGACGAAGGCAAGAATATACAATGAAGTAAAGATAGTATGTTCAATAAATAATGTTGGGAAGACTGGACGGATACATACCAAAGAAACCAGATCACCTAAGTACATCATATAGAAGAATAAACTTAAAATGGATTAAAGAGTTAAATGTCAGACCCAAAAACATAAAACTTCTAGAAGAAAATATAGGCTGTAAACTCTAACACAGTGCCCTTAGTAATATTTTTTTCTGGTATGTCGCCTTGAGCAAAAGAAAATAATAAACATGGGACTACATCAAACTAAGGTTTTGCACAGCAAAGGAAACCATCAACAAAATGAAAGACAACCTACTGAATAAGAGAAGATATTCATTCGATGGAGTTAATTTTTAAAATTTGTAAAGAAGTCATGCAACTGAACACCAAAAAAAAATCCGATTAAGAAATGGGCAGAGGTCCTAAAGAGGTGTTTCTCCAAAGAGGACATACAGATGGCCAATAGACATTAAAATATGTTCATCACCACTAATCATCAGAGAAATGCAAATTTCTCAAATAACCCACAATGAGATATCACCTCACACCTGTCAGAATGGCTATCATCAATAAATCAACAAAAAATTAGTGTTGGCGACGATGTGGAGAAAATCCCACCTCATGCACTGTTGGTGGGATTGCAAATTGATGCAGCCACTATGGAAAACAGAATGGAGGTTCCTCAAAAAAATTAATAATAGAACTACCTTAAGATGCAGCAGTTCCATGTCCAGGTATTTATCTGAAGAATCCAAAACACTAATTTGTAAAGATATATGCACTCCTATGTTCATTGTAGCGATATGGAAGCAACCTAAGTGCTCATCAGTAGACAACTGGATAAAGAAGTGGTACATATACACAGTGGAATATTACTAGGCCATAAAAAAGAATGAAATCTTACTATTTGCAACAATATGGATGGACCTGGAAGTATTCTGCTAAGTTAAATAAGTCAGACAGAGAAAGACAAACACCATGTGATCTCACTTACATGTGGAATCTAAAGAACAAAATTAATGAACAAACAAAACAGAAATAGACTCATAGATGCAGGGAACAAGCTGATAGTTGCCAGATGGGAGGAGTTTTAGGGGCGGGGTGAAAAAGGTGAAGGGGTTAAGAAGTACAAATTGGTAGTTTCAAGTCACAGAGATGTAAAGTAAAACATGAAGAATATAGTCAATATGGTAATAACTATAGTGCCAGGTGAGTACTAGACTAATCAGGGGCATCACTTCATAAGTTATATAAATGTGTAACCACTATGCTGTACATCTGAAACTAATATAAAATGTTGACAGCCAACTGTAATTGAAATATTATAAAAGGGCAGGAAAAGATGAAGGGGAATAAGAGGTCCAAATTTCTAGGTATGAAACAAATAAATCATGGGGATGTAATGTACAGCATAAGGAACATAGTCAATAATATTGTGATAGTATTGTACAGTGTCAGATGGTTGCTGGACTTATCATGGTGATCACTTCTTTAGGTATATAAATGTTGAATAACTATGGTGTTCACCTGAAACTAATATAATATTGTATGTTAGCTTTTATTAAAATCATCTAATTTTAATAAGAATCTTTGAAAAATGAGAACACTAAGGTTGAAATTAAAATTATGGAAAAATATGAAAAGATATACCATGCTGACATGAGTTATTACACAGTTAGGACTGATATTTAAATAATGGACAAAAGTAATCTTAAAAACAGAGCATATTATCAGAAATAAATAGGGACATTTTATGATAAAAATTCAATATATCAGGAAGACATACTTACAAATGTGTACGTGCCTAATAATGTAGAGTAAAAATGCATGGAGCATAAGCCTGACAAAACTAAAGGAAAAAAGATTCAAATCCACAATCATAGTTGGAGATTTGCACATCTATTTCCGAGTAATTAATAGAACAACTAGGTCAAAAATCTACAGATATAGAAGATCTAAAAAGCACTGTTACCACCTTGACCTAATTAATATTTATATAACCCTATACCCAACAATTACAGAATACAGAGTCTTATCAGGTACCCTATAACTTTTATTAATACCAAGATAGACTGTATACAGGGCCATGAAACAGTCTTAATAAGTTTCAAAAGATTGAAATCTAACAGACTATGTGCTCTGATCACAATCTAATTAAATTAGAAATCAATAGCAAAAAGATATCTGGAAAATTCCCAAAGATTTGGAAATTAAACAGTACGTTTCTGAATAACTCATTGATCAGAAGAAATCATAGGGAAAATTAGAAAATATTTTCAACTGAATGATAATGAAAAATAAACAAGTCAGCATTTAAAAGATGCAGTGAAAACATTGCTTAGAGGGAAATGTATAACTTTAATTGTTTATAATAAAAAGGAGGAAGGGTTAAATATAAGCAAAGTAAACCCAAGAAGGAAGAAAATAAAGAAAATAGCAGGTATCAGTTGAATAGAAAATAGACAACAAAAAATTAACAAAGCCAAAATGGGTTCTTTCAAAGGATCAATAAGAAAAATTAAAGGAGCTGTAAATACATGGAAATATATAATGTTCATAGATTGGAATCCTCTATTTTGGTAACATTTCACTTTTCCAAAATTAATCAAAAATTCAATGCAACACCAATCATAATCTCAGCCAGTTTGTTTTGCAAATAAAAACAGATCAGCTGATTTTTAAAATTTATGGAAATGCAAAGGACCTAGAATAGCCAAAACAATGTTTAAAAGAAAATCAGAGCTGGAGGACTTATCCTGACTTCAGTGCTTAGTTATAAAGTGACAGTAATCAATACACATGGTTTTGGTATAAAGACAGATACATAGAGAAGTGGAAATAGAGTTCCAGAAATATACACATATGTATATAGTCAATTGATTTTTGCTAAAAGCACCAAAGCAATTTAATGGAGAAAAGAAACTCTTTTGAAGACATGGTATTGGAACAACTGGCTATTTGGAAAAAGTAATTAACTGCATTCCCTATATTACACCATACACCAGAATTAATTCAAGGTTGATCAGAAATCTAAGTGTAAAAATTAAAACTATAAAGCTTTTAAAAATTATATAGGAGAATATCTTTGCAAATCAAAAGTCAGGCAGAATATTTTAGGCACAGAAAACCCTAACATTAAAAGACAACATTCAGACATTAAACTTCATCAAAATTAAAAACTTCTGTCCATCAAAAGATGCAGTTAAGGAAATGAATATGAATGGGGAACCCATAAACTAGGGTGTAGGGGAGTCACAAAATATTTGTGACAAAAAAAAACCTGTATCAAGGATATAAAATAAATTACTCCTACAACTCAATAAATGACACTTGCTTCCAAAGATTTAAAAGATTTAAACATTTACAAAAGAAGATACCTGAGTGGCTAGTAAGCATAAAAATACAAAACACCATTAGTTACCAAGGAAATGCTATATAAAATCACAGTGAGGTAGATACTTCCTGTTCTTTAGAATGCCTGAAAATAATGAGACTGAAAACACCAAATGTGGGCAAGAATGTGGAGCAACTAGAATGCTCATACACTGGTTGGAATTTTTTTTGGCAGTTTCTTAGAAAGTTAAACAATATACCTATCCTTTGACTCAGTAATTCTCCATATTTATACAGGAGAGATGAAAACATATTTCATTAAAAGACTTATGCAAGAGTGTTCATAGCAGCTTTAGTCACAGTATACAGGACTAATAACCCACATGTTCATCAACAGGAAAATAGATAAACAATTGTGGTTATATGCACACAATGGAATGCTCCTCACTAATGAAAAGAGTCAACTGCTGATATGTGCAACAACAGCCATGAAGCTCATAGACGTAATGCTGTGTGAAAGAAACCAGACATTAACAAGCATGTGCTGAATAATTTCATATATATGAAGTCCTAGAAGAGGTGAAACTAATCTGGTGGGTTCTTTGTTTTTGTTTTTCAAGATTTTTATTGGGGAATTGGGAAGCTCAGCACAGACACAACTCACTGGCCCATGTGGGAATCGAAACGGCGACGCTGTTGCTCAGAGCTCATGTTCTTAACCACCAAGCCATTCTGCAGGCCCAAAACTAATGTGGTGTTAAAAATAAAATTGGAACTGAGGTTGCCCAGGACTGGAGGTGAGGGACTTTGGGTTGACTGGGAAGAGATATGAGAGAGCTTTTTGGAAACATGGAAATGTTCTATATCTTTTTTATTTTTTTATTTATTTTTTATTTATTTATTCTCATTTTTTTTATTAGTTTTAGGTGTACAACACAATGCAATAGTAGTACTCTTTACCCCCCAAAGTGTCAACCCCCCTCCTCCAGTTCGCCACCCCACTCCCCCACCCCGCATATCATACGTATCTATTACAATTCCTTTGACTCCCTTCCACTGTATTCTCCACATCCCGTGTCTGTCTATATATTCAGTTACAGTTGGCATACAATATTATACAACATCAGCTTCAGGTGTACGTGCAGTGATCAAGCCTCTACTCCATCCATGAAGTGGTCTCCCTAACAAGACATGTGACTATCTGACATGCCACAAAATTTTTACAACATTATTATATTTCCCGAACTGCGTTTCATATCCCTGTGGCAATATTGTAGTTGTCTATTTATGCTGTCTAATCCCTTCCTCTTCCCCCTTATCCCCACCCCACTCCCAACTAGCAACCCTCAGTTTTTCCTCTATATCTATGAGTCTGTTTACTTTGCTCGTTCATTCAGTTTTTCAGATTCCACATATAAGTGAGATCATGTGGTACTCGTCTTTCTCCGACTGACTTATTTCACTTAACATAATAGTCTCTTCACAACATTATCAATTACATTCCCAGATTTTATTTTATCTTTTTTTTTATTTTTTTTTGAGAAAAGTCAGTGGACCTCATATGTGGGACCTGAACTGGGGCCGCTGGCTTCTCAAGCCAGCGCCCAACCACCGCGCCCATTGGCCGACCCGGAAGTGTTCTATATCTTAATGGGATGTGTGGCCATTTGTTAAAATTTTATAGTTAAGATTTGTGCGTTTCAGTTTATGTAAATGTTACCTGAAAACTTCCATTAAAAAAATAAAAAGTAGGAGAAGGGAGAGGCTGATACAAGCATGGCAGAATCTTAAATTGTTGAACCTGGGTGATGGGTACATAGGAATTCATTGTACCATTCTGTTTACTTTGTATTAAATTTTCCATAATAAACAGTTAAAAACAAACAAACAAAAAAAACAAAGCCCACTATAGTACATACAGAACTTTCCAGTTATTTGAGCCCATGAATTCTATTTCTGTTGAAACCAATTAGAGATGGATTTTCTGTTACTCATAATCAAAAGCATGTCAAATAATACACTTGAGATTTTGATGATTTTTAAAAAAATATTCCATCCTTTTTGCATATCAGTAAGCCTGGTAGTTGGATCTTATCTCAGTTTAGCAGCCCTGTACCAGATGGAAGCCTGTTAGATACCAGGAGTTAGATTAGAAGTTGTGCTAATTAACTAGACAGCTGTGGATTGGAGCAGGGGAAACCCACTGGCGCATACTTTGATAGAATGGGACAGTGGCGGTACATATACCCTGGTCTAGACATATTTTTACAGGTCTAGATGCTTTTTTCATCCTCAAATGAGAGGTCACATAACAAAATGGGACTTCAAAAACTTTTATAACAAGGAAATGGGAACATCATTATAAAGATTTAAAGGAAAAGCAGCTCTCTGAGAATTATCATAAGAACTATGAAAAAAATTAAAACTTTTCTGGTATCTTTTGTTGGTGCAAGAAGACATGGCCTCTATGGAACTGAAGCATAAAAGCTTAAGGAACAAATAGACTGAGATGAAAAGGGGACCATAAGGATGGATAGGTATAAGTAAACTGAACATGCAGTAGCAGAATTTAAATACAAATTTGAGACAGGAAAAAGTAGGATTGACATTGAGGTGTACTGAAGCAGTGATATGATATGGAAAACATTTAAGAAATTTTCTTGCAATTCAGAGGGGGGGAAAAAAGAAACAAAAACTGGGAAAGATGGTAGCTACGGATAGCATCAAATGTCAGAAAGTGAGCCAAAATTTTCAGAGGAAAAGGTTGTTCCTAAAGGGTGTTACGCCTAGCTGCATTTTGTTTATTCATGAAGGTAACAGACATTTGTGTATGCCAGGGTTCAAAACTATGCCTTCAATTCACATAACCTTGTTGACAAAAACCAAAACATTTAGTTGACTGAAAAATCAAAGTGAAGAACTTAAAACAGAATACAGGTATCCCCTGTATTTTTTAAAGTTCGATTTATGCCACTTCGTTTTCACAAAAGACCTACATTAGTACTGGTTTTCGCTAACTAAAAGAAATACGAAGAGGATTATTGCTGTTATGAGAAAAAGGCAAAAAGCGGAAAGTAGGGTTCAGCCTTTGTTTTGCAGCAAGCTGTTTTAGAGGCTGAACACACACCCAGCAGTGAGAGTGGACCCATCAAACTCCTGAGAATTACACTCAGCAGCTGAGCATCAAGCTACCATAGCTTTGAACTGTGTTCGTGAGCATCTGTGCTTTATCTCTATTTGTTTTGCCCACCTGTTAGCAAGATGTATTCTAAGGTAATCAATTGCTTTTTTTGCTTTATGCCATTTGGCTTATGAAAGGTTTCATAGAAATTCTCTGCTTTTGGATAGCTGGGGAAACCTGGATGTGTTATGAAAGGCCTGGAAAACTCTGAAGAACTACCAGTAAGCAGCAGGCTGTCAAAAGTTCTTAGTAGAACCCACATCCTAGCAAAGCACACTGAAGAACTGAGCATACTGAGGAATCTGCAGGAATGTGTATCAGTGGCATCTGGATTAAACTTAAAAGCAAATAATTTCCTTATGAGTTATTCCCCCAGGACAAAATTGTGTAATTGGGCAGAAACAATTCATTTGGAAAATCCTCTCCCTCAAGCACTGTTTACCACAAGACTTAGAAGTTCAAATAAATAGGATTATAGTACAATAATGTTTAAAAAGAAAAAAAAATAACTTCTCAGAAAAAAGACTGAAAGGAAATACTAATCAAACAAATTAAATGATTACTATGAGACTGTGATTAATCTTATACTTTCTTATATTTTTTCAGCTTTTGAAATGAGCATTATTGTTTTCAATGAAAAAATTAAAGAAAATTGGTGAAAATTCCATCATTGAGCAAAAATAACATAGAATAGTGGAGGAGAGAGCCGAAAATAATTAAGATTTATTAAACAGTGAAATGAGAGAATACAAATATTATTCAAAGTATAGTAGTAGCTAAAACTGTGTAAAGGGGAACATTTAAAGCATTAAGCTTTTTCAATTTCAAAATTCCTAAATTTTAGAAGCACAGCTTTAGACAAACGTGAGGTCTTAATACCCTTGTGCGTGTCCTGCAACAGGAGGTAAGCAATGACGACCTGCCAGTGTAACAGATTTCTAGGTCATTGGAGAGCCAAGGGGCTGAGGACAGAACCCCTGGTCTCTTGCCTTGTCTATTGGAGATGGCTTGATGGCGCTCCTTCGTGACCACCCAGGTTCCATACTTGAAAAGAGAGGCAAGATCAAAAGTTTAGCCACACCCACACCTAACAAACGCCATCTCTAGCAATTAGTAGCCCACTTTTATTACCCCTTCTCAGATATCTGAAGAGAAAATCAGAAATCTGCTACCTCGCAGGCTCTGCACAATTCCACACGCTCATTCCCCGCTTGCCAACGCTGGGCAACACGAGGTGATTATGTTCCAGCGCTTTCATTGGGAGCCTCCAGGTGAGGACCTTTAACAACTCGCCTCTTGCGTGAGGATTCCTTGGAGAGTTCTCTGTATATATGCTACTCCCGATTCAGGAAATATTTCCACACTTCCCCTGACCTACTTGACCGTCAGAGTCTTGTAGCCCCTTCAGTTGGATCCACTTCTTAGCTACCGCCCAGCCCTGAAAAATTGATCTTTCTCCAGACCGTTTTCACTTTTGAGACATCCTGCCCAAGATGCTGCCTCACGCCACTCTCTACCACCAAACTCTCCTCTCTAATTAGCAAGCCTATATATGCCACCTTATTTTACTTCAAGTTTTTTTACACATAAACGTTTTCTGTAAATACCCTCAGGACTTGGCCTGATATCCTTATATTTGCATTCTACTTTCATTCCTTTTCTGGGAAATCTTTCACAATTTTTCCATCTAAAGTGTGTTTTTATAACACTTAAAACACAGTTGCTTTCTCAACACAATTATAAACTCCTTGGGGGCTGGAATAGTAATTTATACTTTTCTTACACAACAATGTAGGACAAAGCAACCTGGGATACAAATAATAACAATAAAGTGCCCATAATAATAGCAGCAAGTAAACATTTCTCTGGCTCTGCATTAGCCTCCCAATTGTGGAAACTCTGGCTTCCTCCTAACTTTCCTTGATTAGCTCAGAGTCCCCAGTGGTAGTTCAAGTCCGCCTTGGAATACAGTTCTCTGGGCCATTTTGTGGGTAGCTATTTCCCCAAGCCCGTGTTCCATCAGTGTTCTCTTTGCCACCACAGCCCACACCCCTTTTCTTCTACTCTGGCCACTGTGGTAAAATCTTCTGCCACCCCTCTGCTCTGACTTTCCATGTCCCCTGAGACCCAGTTCTTCTAATTTGGTTCTTCATCTGGTCCAGGTCAAGACACAGCATTGCCTGCCTCTTCAACACCCACCCATTGTTCGCACCCAAACTTATGTGCTAGGATTCACTTTCCCTTAGAATCTTTTCTAGGAGGATATTTGAGCCACAAGGCAAGTAGACCTTTTCGTGGACCAACCAACCAACCAAACATTAAGACGTGTCTTGTATCTAAGATTGAGCCCAGGGACTGTCTCCTCCAGAAAGTCTTTTCCTGAATTCCCTCCTGTCACCCTAACCCATCACTTCAATCTAGGTAATCTATATCCCTTCTTTGTCCTACGGTATTCTGAACATGACCTGAATATAGTTTTAATCATGTTATATGATATTTTATCTTTTTGTGAACCTGATTCTTCATCAAAACTGTGAGCCCTTTCAGGGAGACAATCATGTCTCATCTTTGAATTCTAAGTGTCTAGCTTAGCTGTGACATTAAGATTCCACAGTCTCAAGCTGGGCCCCCAGGGTGCTGGCGTGCACCACAATTGACTTGGCTCAAATAATCCATTGTTTTAATTAGTGGTAGTTCTCCCTTGAAGAATTTCATGCCAAGGTAGTTTACTTCTTTTTTCTTTAAGATTTATGGCAAATCAATTTATCAAACATTTGATGAGCACAGTGTGTCCAAAGTACTTACTTGCCTACCCCATGGAGTTATGAAGAGGAATAAGACATGGTTCCTGCACAAAGGATTTCATAGAATCTCCCTTCCTCCATTTCTCCATTCTTTCCAGTCTGGGTAATTTTTACTGAGCCTGGAATGGTGTCTAGTGGAATAAATACATATAGACAGGTTAATTACAATACAGTGCACTAAGTGCTACAATAGAAGTTTGTTCTAGATATAGAGATAGCACAGAAGAAAGCATCATAGAATTCCTAGGGTGGACACAGGTGGTCGGGCAGTAGGTGACTTATGAATGAGTTTGTGTTTTTTTTAATTAGTTTCAGGTGTACAACACAGTGCAATAGTTATACATTTTACCGCTCAAAGTGACAACCCCCCACCCCCAATTCACCACCCCACTCCCCCCCCATATCATATATATCTATTACTCTTCCTCTGACTCTCTTCCACAGTATAATCCACATCCCATGACTATCTATATATATTCAATTACAGTAGGTATACCACCTCCGCTTTAGTAATACAGTGCAGTGATCAAACCTCTACTCCATCCATGAAATGGTCTCCCTAACAAGACCTATGATCATCTGACATTCCACAGAATATTTACAACATTATTAATTATCCCAGTGGCAATATTGTAGTTGCCTATTTTTGCTGTCTAATCCCTTCCCCTTCTCCCTCATCCCCATTCCTCTCCCAATTAGCAACCCTGATTTTTCATCTATATCTATGAGACAGTTTCTGTTTACTTTGCTCATTCATAGTTTTTCAGATTCCACATATTAGTGAGATCATATGGTATTTGTCCTTCTCTGACTGACTTATTTCACTCAACATTATAGTCTCTAGGTCCATCCATATCATTGCAAATGGCCCGATTTCATTCTTCCTTATAGCGGAGTAATATTCCATTGTATAAATATACCACAGTTTCTTAATCCAGGCATCTACTGATGGGCATTTTGGTTGTTTCCAAGTCTTAGCTATTGTAAATTGTGCTGCTGTGAACACAGGGGTGCATAACTTTTTTTGAATAAGTGTCTTGGTTTTTTCAGGATAAATACCTAGGAGTGGAATTGCTGGGTCAAACGGTAGCTCTATTTCCAGTTCTTTGAGATACCTCTATACTGACTTCCATAGTGGCTGCACCAATCTGCAGTCCCACCAACAGTGCAGCAGGGTCCCCTTTTCCCCACAGCCCCGCCAGCACTTGCTGTTTGTTGATTTGTTGATGATAGCCATTCTGACTGGAGTGAGGTGGTATCTCATAGTGGTTTTTATTTGCATTTCCCTAATGACCAGTGAGGTTGAACTTTTTTTCATATGCCTGTTGGCCATCTGTATGTCCTCTTTAGAGAAATGTCTCTTCATATCTTCTGCCCATTTTATAATTGGGTTGTTTGTTTTTTTGGTGTTGAGTTTCATGAGAGTTTTATAAATTTTGGATATTAACCCCTTATCAGATATATCATTGGCAAATATATTCTCCCATTAAGTAGGCTTCCTTTTTGTTTTATTAATGGTTTCCTTTGTTGTGAAAAAACTTTTAAGTCTGATATAATCCCATATGTTCATTTTTTCTTTTACTTCCCTTGCCCGTAGGGATGTATCAGTAAAAATATTGCTCCGGGTAATGTCTGCAGATGTACTCCCTATATTTTCTTTTAGGATTTTTATGGTTTCAGGTCTTATATTTAAGTCTTTAATCCATTTTGAATTTGTTCTTGTATAAGGCGTAAGGAGATGATCCAGTTTCATTTTTTTGCATGTGTCAGTCCAATTTTCCCAGCACCATTTATTGAATAGACTATCTTTACTCCTGTGTAAATTCTTGCTTCCCTTGTCATAGATTAACTGTCTGTAAATGCTTGGATTTATTTCTGGGCTCTCTGTTCTGTTCCACTGATCGATGTGCCTGTTTTTATGCCAGTACCAAACTGTCTTGATTACTGTGGCCTTGTAGTAGGTTTTGATGTCTGGTAGCGTGATTCCCCCGACTTTGTTTTTATTTCTCAGAATTGCCGAGGTTATTCTGGGTCTTTTATGATTCCATATAAATTTTAGGATTATATTTTCTATTTCTGTGAAAAATGCCCTTGGTAGTTTTATAGGAATTGCATTGAATCTATATATTGCTTTAGGCAGTATGGACATTTTAACTATATTAATTCTTCCTATCCATGAGCATGGTAGGTGTTTCCATTTATTTGTATCTTCTATGATTTCTTTCTTCAGTGTCTTATAATTTTCTGAGTACAGATCTTTCACTTCTTTGGTTAAATTTATTCCTAGGTATTTTATAGTTCTTGACGCAATTGTAAATGGGACAGTTTTCTTAATTTCTCTTTCCGTTTGTTTATTATTGGTATATGCAAATGCCACTGATTTCTGAACATTGATTTTATATTCTGCTACTTTACTGAATTCGTCTATCAGTTCCAATAGTTTTTTGATGGAGTCTTTGGGGTTCTCTATATACAGTATCATGTCATCTGCATATAATGACAATTTTACTTCTTCCTTGCCAATTTGGATGCCTTTTATTTCTTTTTGTTGTCTGATTGCTGTGGCTAGAACTTCCAGCACTATGTTGAATAAAAGAGGAGAAAGTGGACAGCCTTGTCTTGTTCCTGATCTTAAGGGGAATGGTTTTAGCTTTTCCCCATTGAGTATGATGTTAGCTGTAGGTTTATCATATATGGCTTTTATTATGTTGAGATATGATGCCTGTATTCCCACTTCGCTAAGGGTTTTTAACATAAATGGCTGTTGGATTTTGTCAAATGCTTTTTCTGCATCTATTGAGATGACCATGTGATCTTTATCCTTCATTTTGTTGATGTGGTGTATCACATTAATTGATTTACGGATGTTGAACCAGCCTTGCGCACTAGGGATGAATCCCACTTGATCATGATGTATGATCTTCTTAATATATTGCTGAATTCTGTTTGCTAATATTTTATTGAGAATTTTTGCATCTATATTCATCAGGGAGATTGGCCTGTAGTTTTCCTTTTTTGTGATGTCTTTATCTGGTTTTGGAATCAGGGTGATAGTGGCTTCTTAAAAAGAGTTTGGGAGCCTTCCCTCCTTCTGGATTTTTTGGACTAGTTTGAGAAGAATAGGTGATAGTTCTTTTTTGAATGTTTGATAAAATTCACTTGTGAAGCCATCTGGTCCAGGGCTTTTGTTTTTTGGGAGCTTGTCAATTACTGATTCAATTTCCTTGGTAGTAATCAGGGTATTTAGATTTTCTGTTTCTTCTTACGTTAGCTTTGGAAGGTTGTATGCTTCTAGAAAATTATCCATTTCTTCCAGATTGTCAAATTTGTTGGCATATAGTTGCTCATAGTAATTTCTTAGAATTTTTGTATTTCTGTGATGTCTGTAGTCATTTCCCCTCTTTCATTCCTGATTTTGCTCATTTGAGTCCTCTCTCTTTTTTTTTTTTGATGAGCCTGGCTAGAGGTTTGTCAATTTTGTTTATCTTCTCAAGAAACCAGCTCTTGGTTTCACTGATCTTTTGAATTGTTTTTCTGTTCTCTAAATTGTTTATTTCTGCTCTGGTCTTTATTATCTCCTTTCTTGTACTCCCCTTGGGCCTCTTTTGCTGTTCTTTTTCCAGTTCCCTTAGGTGTAAGGATAACCTGTTGATTTGAGATTTTTCTTCCTTCTTTAGGTAGGCTTGCACTGCAATAAACTTCCCTCTTAGGACTGCTTTCGCAGCACCCCAGAGACTTTGGGTCGTGGTGTTTTCATTTTCGTTTGTCTCGAGGTATCTTTTGATTTCCTCCTTGATCTCATTTGTGACCCACTCACTATTTAATAGCATATTGTTTAGCCTCCATTTATTTGTCAGCTTCCCGGATTTCTTCTTATAATTGATTTCTAGTTTCATAGCATTGTGGTCAGAGAATACAGTTGAAATTATTTCAATCTTCTTAAATTTATTGAGACTTGTTTTGTGGCCTAACATGTGGTCTATCTTAGAAAATGTTCCATGTGCACTTGAAAAGAACGTATATTCTGTAGCTTTGGGATGAAATGCTCTGAAAATGTCTGTTAAATCCAGCTGGTCTAATGTGTCATTTAAGGTCGCTGTTTCCACATTGATTTTCTGTCTGGAGGATCTGTCCATTAGTGACAGCGGGGTGTTGAAGTCCCCTACTATGATAGTGTTACTGTTGATCTCTGTCTTTATGTCTGACAATATCTGTTTTATATATTTAGGGGCTCCTATGTTAGGTGCATAGATGTTTACTAGAGTTATGTCCTCTTGTTGGATCGATCCCTTCATTACTATGAAGTGTCCTTCTTTGTCCTTTGTTATATTCTTCAATTTAAAGTCCATTTTATCTGATATAAGTATCGCTACTCCAGCTTTTTTCTCAGTACCATTTGCATGAAATATTTTACTCCATCCCTTTACTTTCAGCCTGTATGAGTCTTTGGATCTGAGGTGAGTCTCTTGTATACAGCATATGCTGGGGTCTTGCTTTCTTATCCATTCAGCCACCTTATGTCTTTTTATTGGAGCATTTAATCCATTTACATTTAATGTGATTATTGATAGGTGTGTATTTATTGCCATTTTCTTATTTGTGTTCGTAGTCTTTCATAGGTTGTTTCTCTCTTCTACTTAAAGAAGCCCTTTTAGCATTTCCTGCAAAGCTGGCTTGGTGGTAATGAATTCCCTTAACTTATTTTTTTCTGCAAAGCTCATGATCTCGCCTTCGATTTTAAATGATAACCTTGCTGGATACAGCAATCTTGGTTGTAGGCCTTTATTTTTCATCACTTTGAAAACCTCCTGCCACTCCCTTCTGGCCTGCAAAGTTTCTGTAGAAAAGTCAGCTGATAATCTTATGGGGGTACCCTTGTAAGTAACTTGCTGCCTTTCCCTTGCTGCTTTAAGGATTCTGTCTTTGTCCTTAACCCTTGCCATTTTCACTATAAGGTGTCTTGGAGTGGGCCTGTTTGGAATCATCCTGGTTGGAACTCTCTGCACTTCCTGGGCTTGTATTTCAATGTCCTTTGCCAGGTTAGGGAAGTTTTCAGACATTATTACTTCAAATATATTCTCAATCCCTTGCTCCCTCTCTTCTCCTTCTGGTACTCCAATGACCCTTAGGTTATTGCGTTTCATGTTGTCCCCCAGCTTTCTTAAACTATTTTCCATGTTTTTCATTCTTTTTTCTTTTTGTTTTTCCGCATGGGTGATCTCTGCTATTTTGTCTTCCAAGTCACTGATTCGATTTTCTGCTTCATCCAATCTGCTAGTGATTCCATCAAGTTTGTTATTTAATTCAGTAATTGTGTTCTTAAGTTCTAGCTGGTTGCTTTTTATGATTTCTCTATCCTTCTTTATATTTTCATTAATTTCCTTGAACATTCTAATAATCAGTGTTCTGAACTCTGTCTCCGATAGGTTGGTTACCTCTATTTCCTCTATTTCCACTGATTCAGGAAGTTTCTTCTGTTCTTTTATTTGTGTTATGTTTCTTTGTCTCCCCATTCTGGCTTACTCTTTGTGTTTGCTTCAATATAACAGATAGATCCCCCAGATTTCTCAGTCTTTTCTGGGTAAACTTATATGGTGTGTATCCTTTATATTTGAATTACTCAGTCTCCCTATTCTCCTGTGCTTGTATCTGAGGTGTTCCTTGTGTCGTGCGTCCTCACTTGTTGAAGTTTTAGTTTTGATTACTTTTGGCTTGTCAGTAGGTGGGATTGACTCCCAGATTGATTAGCTGTGAGAATCCGCAGCGTCTGCAGTTTATGAGCTGCTGTGAGAGGATTGACCCCTCTGATGAAACTTGGACCCTATGGGTCCTAGTACCTGTAGCAACTTCCTTTTGGGTGTGACTCTTGTATGTCAAACCCAGAAATGCTCTGGTTTTATCTAAAGGTGGCCTCAGGGTATGATGATTCTTGTGTCTGTTTGTTTGGACCCACTGCTGCAGAGTGATTTTAGAGCATAACAGATCAACAAGAACAACCTCTGCAGCCACCAAAGGAAACCAAATGCTCGCACAAGTAAAAAAAAAACCAACCATCAAACTACAGTCAACTTGTACAGAAATATCAATGATACTAATGAAGAAAACAAACAGAAACAAAACAAAAACCACACACTCAATAATAACAGAAGAGGAAACAAAATAAAATACAATATCCTAAAATAAACAATAGAATAAACATGAGAAACCAATTAGCTATACCTAAAAAATAAAAATAAACTAAAATAATAATAAAAAAAGTAAGAAAAATTAAAAAAATAAAATTTGCAGAAAAAAGGAAAAGAGGAAAAGTATAACAGTGAGAAGAATGAATAAAATAAGAGAGAAAGTGAGGGTGGGGAAAAAAGAAAAGGAAAAGAAAGAAAAAGAAAAAGAAAAAAGGAAAAAAAAATATATATATATATTTGTCTACACACCCATATATATGGACATATATTCACCTATATACATCTATATATATGCCTATATTAAAAACTACAATATGATTAGAATGAAATAGAAATAAAAACCAAAAACAACCTAGATAAGCAGCCAATAAAGGGAAAACAAAACAGAATAAAACCAAACAAACCAAAAATACCCGTGCCGGTCTAGGCTAAAGTCCACCAAGCTCTCTTCAGTTTGTCTGCTGTACAAAAATTCCTGTGCGTCTTGTGGGAACAGTAGGCCACCTGATGCCTAGCCTGATCCTGGCACTGCAGGTTTGCTGTACTTGAGTGTGGTTGTGACGTGTGATTGGTGGTTTTTACAAAGTCACTGCCTTTTGCTTTTGCCTGTCCCAAGGCAGGCTGTACCCCCAAAGGCTCAATGAGTGTCTCTGGGCACCCTTTGGGTTGATAGCCGTGGAGAATTAAAGAATTCCTTACTACCAAAAGCCTGCTGCTAAGAATCTGTTAATTAGTGCCTCAGCAGGTGAACCTGCCCTGCCTCCCAAGCCTTGCCTAAAGGTTGGGGGCGGGGTAGGTAGTCTCACTCTGCAGCCTTTACTGGGTGGAAATTCTCAACCCCCTGCAGGTAGGACTATCTTCCTAGTCTGCCCCTATTGCTCCATTCAGGAGTCAGTTTAAGACCGTCTTGGCGGGGGCCAAAGTTTGTGGGAGTGGGTGAGTTATTGGGTTTTTTTTTTTGCTTTCTGTTCAAGAGTAGAAAAAGGAAAAAAAAAACAAAAACATAAAAGTAAACAAAGCCACAGTTCCAACACTGTTTTAAGCTAAGACCTTTGCCTCTTATGCTCCAGCAGAGTTCCTGCTGCTCTCCCAAAGGGTCTGCCGGTATTTAGGGAATTGCGCGCACCCTACCGTGTGGCCAAGATCCCCGCTCCGCGTCTCTCGTGGACCTGCGTCTCTGCCCGGGGCGCTGCGTGTCCGAGTGAGTCTTCTTTTTCCCCTGCTCCCGGGTTTAAGGCTTCTGCCTTGGAGCCGGCGCGCGCCCGCGCGGTGCTCCTGCTGCTCTCCCGAAGAGACTGCCGGGGGTTTAAGGGACTGCGCGCCCCCTGCCCCGAGGCTCAGATCCCCGCTCCGTCTCTCGGGGACCTGCGTCTCCAGCCGGCGCGCTGTGTTTCCGCGCGAGTCCTCTTTTTTCCCCTGCTCCCAGGTTTCAGGCTTCTGCGCTCCGCGGGACCATTGGGCACAGAGACTGATCCCTGAACCGGGAGGGTGCAGGGGTTGATCTTGCCCTGTCGCTGCGGGGCTCTGCACCCTGCTTCCTGGGGACCCGGCGAGCCGCGGGTGCAGCTCGTACCTCTGCACAGTCGTCTCCTCTCTCTCCTCCCGCACTTGCCCGGCCTGAGCTTCTGCCTCAGACTGCAAACCAACGCGCTCTTGCTGAACTCTAGGTGGGCCGCGGGCCGCAGGGAGCGAGCCGGGGCAACACTCACAGTGACTCAGCAGCCGCGGGTGCGGGCTGCACCTCACGCGTCTTGCCGCCTTCTTCGCCTACTCGCCCGGCCTGCCCACCTTCCAGCAATCCTTGTGTGGAACTCTTAGTTGCTCTGTGTGATGAGTAGATGTCTCTTTGAAGTGTATTAGAAGTTCAAATTGTGGATATTTCCAGGGGAGATTTCATGGAGCCCTCCTCACAGCTGCCATCTTGCCCCTCCCATCATGAGTGAGTTTTAAAGGATGAAAAGATACTCCAGAAGCTCAGGTGGGTGAAAGGCACTCCTGAGAGAAGAAAGAGCATGTGCAAAGGCCTGGAGATGTGAAATAGCTCCATGTGTTCCAGAAACAATAATACATTGGTATCTCTCCAGCATAAAGTTCAGTAGGATAGGGTGGGGTGGGGTGGGAGATGAAGCTAGGGTGATAAGCAATATTTTAAATGCTGAGATCGTTCATATTTTTAGTAAGAGAATGGTAGTCTCCAGTAAAGTTGGTGGTATTAACAATCCAAATGTGAAGCTGCATATTGCAATTTTCCATCCTCTTCCATCATAGAATTAAGCAAGGTTCTGTGGTCATCTAGTTACATTTTAGTGTTCGTTGTATGGGTGGGTAAGAATGAAAAGATGCTCCCTGAAGTTCATGGTTTTGTAGAGGATACAGTATATACCCACACAAACAGTTTCTACAGACTAATGCAAACTAAAATTGTAAAGATGATGTATAAAACACTATCTTGACATTGGGTAATAATGATTAGGAAAATATGGGGTTATAAAGACACAACCTGATTTTTGGCTTAAGTAAAACAATTTCCATCAGAGCCAGCTGAGCATGGAAAGTGCAAAATTGAGAAAAATACTTGTAAATTAGAATCTTTAAATGATTTGTAGTCTAAGGTCAAGAAATGACCTAGCTAGACCAACAATTAATCATCCTTGAACTTTATAGTATAAGCAAGAGTCAGTTTTATTTTTCCTTTGTAATAAATTTATTTTCTTATTCTCTTTTAAGGGCATGAGCCTGTGTTAAAGTCCTTAGTTAACAAGTATTTTCCACTAATTTTATTTTTATGTACTTTTAGGTATTCTGTTTGCCTTAGAGGTTGTTTGTTGTTTATATAAAACAGGTCCCTGTGTTTCTGCCAATCCTCTCAGTCCAGACTACACTGGGGTAATCTTAGCCTCTCCTTCATCTCTTTACTCTCAAAGATAAACCACAGCCTCTGCCTTTTTCCTCGTGGAATGTATTAACCCAACATCTCCCCCATGCCCCACTAGTCCTCACATCCCCGCAGCCCTCTACTTGGATATTCTTTCCTCACATGGAGCTAGTATGGATTTCTGTCAGGCCATAGCGTTTCCATGCAGACCATCCTAGAGTGTTTGATCATTAAATACCTTTCACTCTTAGGTAAACTCAAATTTAGGAGCTGATGTGTTTTAACCAATCGTCCAAAAGAAGGATGGGGAACTCGTTGACTTTCTATCTGTATACTTTATAAATTATTTAAATTTCACAATGAGCATTTGGATTTTCATAATGAAAAAGTCAAGATGATTCCGTTGTGAAAAATGGAATTCAGTAATAGAGTCTTCAGTACCATTTCAGCTGTGTTGCATTAACCGATCTATCTATAGCAACACAGCACATACACACCATAGTGCAAAGCAGTGTTGAAAAACTCATACTAGTTTCGAAAGCAAGAGCCATAACAATGTTCATATTGTGTAACCCAAAAACTATTCTTCTGAGAAATACCCGAAGGAAATAATTCAAAAGAAGGAAAACATTAGAATCTATATACAGTTTGTCTACACAAAAAAAATCGGAGTAAGAGGACTTTAAAGTCAACACAAGGGGAAAAGTTAGGGAAATGATACATCAACTGGATGGAATATTATTGCAACACTGAAAATGATTGTTAAGAACTGTTAACAACATAGCATGTTTACACTATAATAAGGAAAATAATACAAAATTATATATACACTGATTACAGCTGTGTAGAAAATGAATTACATATGGACAACTAGAAGGAAAAAGGGATAATAAAAATAGCTGTTCTAGTGTAGTGGAATTATGGGTGACTGTTTAAACTTACTGAATGTCTTTTTAGTAATTAAAATTGGAAAAACATAAAGATTTTCAGATTGTCAATTAATTCAGATTATTGTCATTCTGTGACTTCTGCAGTGAATAGAAGGAAGGACTCTGGAATCTGAGGCCTTTTCCTCTTTCTTTCATTGGTCAAAAGAATTACCCCCTAGGACAGAAGGAAATCTAGACTTCCTTAGAAAGTGTAAAAAAGGAACATATGGGCCAGCTAAGTGGCGCAGTGGTTGGGAGCTGGCTTGGGACGCCAGCGGCCCCGGTTCGGATCCCATATATGAGGGCCAGTGACACTGCCCTCTAAAAAAGAAAAAAAGGAAAAAACAAGGAACATATGATCCTCAGGGCATATGACCCTAGAATGGCCTCTCATGGGGAGATTGTAGACTCCATTCTTAGAAATCTTTAGTCAAAATCAGAAAGTTGTTGGGGTTTATTTATTCATATTACTAAAGCTAGATCAAGTCCAATATTTTTAAATAACCACTTTATTGAGATAAAATTCATGTACTATAAAGCTCACCCCTTTTGAGCATACAATCAGTAGCTTTTAGTGTATTTACAAATTTGTATAACCATAACTATTATCTATTTTTAGAACATTAAAAAATGCCCATTAACAGCCACCCCCATTCCTCCCACCTGCCAGCCCCTGGCAATCACTAGTCTACTTTCTGTCTCTCTGGATTTGCCTATTCTAGCCATTTCATATAAATGGAATCATACAATATGTGGCATTTTGTGTCTGTCCGCTTTACTTAGCATAATGATTTCAAGGTCCATCCATGTTGTAGCACATATCAGTACTTCATTCCTTTTTATGGTCAAATAATACTTCATTGTATAGCATACCACATTTTGTTTATCCATTCATTAGTTGATGGACGTTTGGGCTGTTCCCCGCCCACCCCCTGTTTTTTTGGCTGTTGTGAATAATGCTGCTATGAACATTTGTATAAAAATTTTTGTGTGGACATATGTTTTCAGGATTGGGGGGGTATATATGTAGGGGTGGAATTGCTGGGTCATTTAAATGTTTGTTTAACATTTTGAGGAGCTATCAAACTGTTTTCTAAAGTGGCTGTACCATTTTGCATTCCTACCAGCAATGTCTAAGAGTTCCCTGATGGTCTTTTGACATCCCTTCCAGTTCCTAATACTATGCTTAGCATGTAGTATCCATTGAATAGATGCCAGTTACTCTTACTTATATTGTCCTCACAATCAGAGAAAACTGGGAATTGCCTTGAGATCCACTGTCTGTATGTAAAATGAAGTTATGGTATTGTTTCCTGCACTAGGCTGTATTTTGGCTTTTTATACTCTCATTATTTGGTAATTATATATATTTTTCCTTAATTATATTTTAGAGAGAGAGATTGTAAATGTGGGTATGTGAATTATTTCCTTCCTTCAGTAAATTACTTTGACGTGGCTCTGAAGTCTGTAACTATTAAGTAAATACATCTACTCATACTCATATATTTAGGGTATGTCATTTGGTCCTCCTGGGGGTTCCCAATCCTGCTTCCCTGAATATAGGTGTTTGCTATAGATCTGCAGGTGCTGCTGTGGCATAACAGCAGGCTGTTCGAGCAGAGGAAGAGGAAGAAGAAAAATAGAGAGACCTGGGCTTTGAACACCAGGATCACGCAGGTGGTAGTGCAGTAGGGTGTGTGTGGTGTGTGCTCACTTTCTGTGTGTGTGTGATCTCTTTCCTGCCCTCACCTCTTTTGCTGTATTCCTCCTCTCTCTCTCCCTCACTGCCTCCTTCATGCTTCCTGTTCCGATTTTAAGAGAAAGTTCATGTAAAAGAGCTTCGTATGTGATTAATAAATACAATGTTGACCATTCCAAGACCTAGTTCAAGCCATTGTTAACACTTTTCATGGTTTTTACCCCCATCGCCACATTTAAAAAATATTTTCTTGGCCGGCCGAGTGGCGCATTCGTTAAGAGCTGGTTTTGGGATGCCAGCGGCCCCGGTTTGGATCCCACATATGAGGGCCAGTGACACTGCCCTCTACAGCTAAGATGGTGAACAACAGCTCCATCTGGAGCTGGGCTGCTGTGAGTCCCTGGGGAAGGCATAGCTGCAGCCCCTGCTGCAGTGGCCTGCCATAGGCTACAGTGAGTGGCCGGCAGCTAGCATGAGTGGCCGGCAGCCAGTGTGAGCTGCCAATAGCCACGGTGAGTGACCATCCAGAGGCTGGCGACCGATCTGCCTCACCCGGGAAAAGTGCAATGACGATACCAACATGGGCCAGTGAAGCAACGTCCTCCACAACTAGACTGAAGAACAAAAGGACAGCAACTTGTCTGTTCCCCTTCCCTGATTCCCCAACGCTGTTCCCCTTCCCCAATTCCCCAATAAAAAATCTAAAAAATATATATATATATTTTCTTCCCTTTCATGCCCATTATTCCAATTCATTCAACAAGTATTCATTGATCACCTAGTATATGCCAGGCACTGTTTGGTACTTGTCCCTGTTCTCAATTACCTTTTGTTCTCACTTTTTAAAAAATCCCTTTCTATTTCTTTCTTTCCCAAATTGGAAGTCAGAGAGACAAATGACAAAAAGAGATTGTAAAATTTATGTATATTGTAGTCTTTGAATATTCTAATAATCATTCACTGATTTTCTTTGATTTCAAAAAAATCATACATTTTATATGAGAAGACATCCCATTTGTGTGTGTATTGTAGTTTAGGACTTCTTGCCTATTATCTTTCCTTTTCCCAAAATTACAATATTAATTTGTCCTTTATTTTCTAAGTCTGACAGATGGGAAGGAGGTCCTGGCAGGAGGAGGAAGAAAGATATGTATTAGAGGAGATTGGCAGAGTGGGGCAAAATAAAAGTCTCCGACGGAGTGGAGCTGAGTCAAAGAAGTTGAGGCCTCTGGGCATCTTATATCCAATATTGTTTCATTATGTTGCCCTTATGTGTCAATTCAGCAAAATAATTTAGTTACAGCTCATGGAGCCAGAAGAAAATTTAGAGATTATGTAATTCACTTACAAAAGAATATGTTATGGAACATGCAAAGTACACTATTTTCATCCTAATTGATACAAAGGGGCTGATAATAGGGACAATAAATTGGATATTTTTTCTACCTTTTATTTTACTAACCCAGAAGCCATCTTTATAGTAGTCTCAAAGCAGACATGTTCTCCAACTAGGGAGCCAAATCAATAGACCACCTGCCCCGCTTTTTTTTCCACATCAAGGCACAAAAGAAAATGATAATTTGTAAAGCATTAGGGTAAACAGGGCAACTGTCAACTGGAGGTGACTGAGCTGAGGTTGAGGCGATCAGTATCTCCACCCACCTGTAATCCTATCTCATATATTATTGAGGAGCTCAGGAGTAAATTGTGTAAAACACAGTATTATGGTGAGTCAGCATTGAATTTTATCCCTTACTAAGAAAAGTCAAAATTAAAAGACTATGGCTGTTTTATCTGCACTAAAAATCTGTTGTTTAGTGTAGTCACCTTCATTAACTATTTCAGCTAGATCTTCTGGATAACTCATCACTCCTACATCAGCACTTGTAGCTTCACTTGCCTTGCACTTTTATGTTATATGTAGAAATGGCTTCTTTCCTTAAACCTCGTGAACCCACCTCTGCTAGCTTCAAACTTGTCTTCTGCAACTTCCTCACCCCTTTCAGAGAGTGAGGGCCTTGCTCTGGATTAGACTTAGGTTTAGGGAATGTTGTGGCTGGTTTGATCTTCTGTCCAGACCACTAAAAATTTCTCCGTATCAGCAATAATAAGGCTGTTTCGCTTTCTTATCATTCGTGTGTTCACTGGAGTAGCACTTTTAATTTCCTTCAAGAACTTTCCTTTGCATTCACAGCTTTTCTTACTGGCACCAGAGGTCTAGCTTTCAGCCTGTCTCAGCTTTCAACACGCCTCCCTCACTAAGCTTAATTATTTCTAGCTTTTGATTTAAAGTGAGAGCCCTGTGACTCTTCCTTTCACTTGAATACTTAGAAGTCACTGTAGGGTTATTACCTGGCCTAATTTCAAATTGTTGCTCAGGAAATAGGGAGGCCCCAGGGGGGTTGGGGTGGCCGCTGGAGCAAATAGAACACACACAACATTTACTGATTAAGTTCACCTCCTTATATGGGTTCGGTTTGTGGTTCCCCAAAACAATTACAATAGTATCATCAAAGATCACAGATCACCATAACAAATATAATAATGATAAAGTTTGAAATATTACGAGAATTACCAAAATGTGACACAGAGACATGAAGTGAGGAAATGCTGTTAGAAAAATGGTGCCAACAGACTTCTCCATGCAGGGTTGCCACAACCTTCAATTTGAAAACAACAACAAAATACCTGCACAGTGCAATAAAATGAAGAACAATAAAACAATATATGCCTATATGTGTGTGTACATGATATTGTGGCTGGTAACATAATAAATTAAGTATAGCTATATCAGAAAAAAATAGTGCATACTTTAGATTACTAAACCTGGTCTCAGACATTTAGCTTTTCATGGCTACTTGGCTTTTGGAGAAAATTTGTGTGAGGATGTTGTTGGACTCTAAGTTCTAGATCTTTGGACTCATCATCAAGCCTTGGAGAAGGGAGCACCAGAGTTTGAAGGTTCAAGTAGATGAAACATTTTTATAAGTGTCTAAATCTATATAGTATTTTGAAAATTATATCTTTATTTTCATAAGACACTTTTGCCCTCTGCCTATCTCCCTTTAGGCTTAAAGCAATTCTTTAGATCTATAATGAGAGGTATATTGTCTTTTAGAAATTCCATGAGTGTTTGATACATACAAATAAATAGGTATATCACATTTGTAAGTTATGAATCATAATGTAAAAACTAACATCCATGAACCTATCACAACATGAGTGGGGTTTTTTTGCTTTTTTGTTTGTTTTTTAACCAGGACATTTATTGTACAACTAATTGTTACAATATTTAAGATGACCTGGGGCTGCAGCAGCAGCTGCCCTTTTGGATTTAGATGCTACACCTGAACCTGTGGTATACAATATTTAGGTGCCTCATTTGACCAGTCCAGGTGGTATGTTGTCGTTTAGCCTTGGCACTCCAGTTACACTTTCTCTCGCACATGGCAGGCTAGCCACATTTGCCACAGGTTGACTTCTGAAGGTGGTAGTATTAAGTTCAAGTTCGTCCATGTTAGTAAGTGCTGGGGATGGGACAGGAACTGAAGTTCTCATCCTAACTCAGGTGCTCTTAGTAATAAGTATCTTTATATTGATACATATCATTACTCATTTTAAAAGTGTGCATTGTTGTGACTGAAACAAAATGAAGTCAGTGAGGATACTAAATATTGGTGAGGAGAGAAACTGGATCCTCATACATTGCCTGTGGGGATGTAAAGTCGTAGAGCCACTGTGGAAAATAGTTTGCCAATTCCTTTAAAAACTAAACATATAACTACCATATGACCCAGCAATTACACTCTTGGGCATTTATTCCAGCGAAATGAAAACTTGTTTTCATAGAAAAAAAACTGAATATGAATGTTCATGGCATCTTTATTTGTAATACTCTAAAACTGGGATCAGCCCTGATAGCCTTCAATAGACGAATGGTTAAACAAACTGTGGTACGTACATACAGGGGGTGCCAAAAAATGTATACACATTTTAAGAAAAGAAAAAAAACCTATTAAAATTACAATAATATATATACCAACAACAAAAGATGAATACAAGTCATGTGTATACATTTTTTGGGCACCCCCGGTACTGTAGAATATTACTTAGCAATGAAAAGGAAGGCACTATTGGTATACAACAACCTGGAAGAATCACCAGGGAATTACGCTGAGTGAAAAAAGTCAATCCCCAAAATTTACATACTGTGTGAACCCATTCATATAACATTCTTGAAACTGTGAGATGGAGAACTGATGAGTGGCTGCCAGGGAATGAGGGGAAGGGATGGCGGTGGATGTGGTTATAAAAGGGCAACATGGAGAATCTCGCAGTGATGCGACTTGTGTACATGACTGTAGTAGTGGATATACAAGCCTGCACATAATACAGTTGTATAGAACTAAATACATTCACACAAACACACAAATGAGTACAAGTAAAACAGCAAATCATAATAAAATCAGTAGATTATATCAATGTCGTTATCTTGGTTGTGATATTATAATTTTACAAAATGTTACCATTGAGAAAACTGGGTAAAGGGATCTCTGTATTTCTAAAATCGCATATGATTCTATAATTATCTCAAAATAAAGAACCAAAAACCAAACAGAAATCCAATTTTAAATAAGTAAATTATTGGTTCAGATTTTTAAGAGCTACAGCATTCCTTTTGTTAACAATAGTTTTAAATTACCTATTCATAAATCATCTATTATTTAGTGAAATCTTGCAATGGAAGGGACCTTGAATGATGCATTCTAGTCCTGGCACTATTGCCAGTAAAATAGTTATTCAATATATTAGGGGTTTCCTGAGAGGTTATTATGTATTTAGCTGTTGTCTATTACCCTTTCCCCTCAATTTAATACGAATAATCTGGGGAACCTTTAAAATGCATATTCCCAGGCTTAACCACCTAAGGATTCTGATTCAGTAGGTTTGGGAATACGGCTTTCACAACCAGAATTTTAAAAATTGTATCAGCTCATTCTGATGCAAAAGACCAATGGATCGCACTTTGAGAAATACTGAATTGCAGTTTTTATGGTGAATAAATAGGAGTCCTGTAAATTCCTTTGTGCCATAGAGGATTTGTGGTTAGGTGAGAAATTTAAGAGCAAAGTACTGATAAAATTTTTCAAACGCCCACGTGTTGAAAAAAGAATGTTTGACCACACTGAGTATGTACTTGCTCTGAATCAATAAGAACTTTGAACAAAAAGGAGCTTGCCTTTAGTTCCTATTCATGTTGAAGGAGGACTGCCCCATGTCTTAAGTATTTGGCCTGTCGGACCGCTCATGATTTATTTGGTACAAAGAAGGCAAAGACTCTGGTTTTAGTTACATAGAAGGAATGCTCTGCTAAGGTGAGGAATGCTGACGCACTTCATAGGCTCTGGAGATAATGTACTCATGAATACCTTATTTTTTGTAAATGGGGTTCCAATTAAAGTAATTGACCCATCCTTATTTTTTCCCCTAGACCTTAATACTCAAGTCATTTAAATGGATTGTTGTTATTGAAAAACAGATGCAAAGAAATGATCATATTCTACCTTTTGGAGGTGCTTATTTTGAGGCTTGTTGAAATCTGAGTGACCTTTCTCTGCTTTGCCACCTTGAGCAGATAATCTGAACATTTTCATTTGGGGATTCATCAGGTGTATGCCAGATCCAGTCCAACCACTTCCCAAACTCCAGGGTGAATGCTTTGAGCTAGCCAGTTGTTCTCTGGAAGCCGACTCTCTCTAGGCTGGAGGCAAGGAAAGATCAACCCTACCCGTTCCTCCTGAGAATATTCGTAGCAGAACAATACAGCTCCCCAAAGAAACTTCTGCTAATCCTCTCTCCTCTTGGCCCTGGGAGTGGTCAGAGAACCAGCCTTGGCACTTTTGGCGTGTTTTCTTGGCCACTTCACTTTGGTATGCAGCTTTTATTATATCTCTGTGCCACAAAACACAAAGCACTATGTGTTACACATAACTCGGTACTTTATGTAGTAAAAATACAAAACATATACATGGCAGTGATAGACACCGATTTCCATATAATGATTTCCTCTGAGGATGAAGGAGAAAGCTGAGGAATGTAAGGGGAGAGGGTTTAGGTCTGATTGCAGTATTTTATTTCTTCTTAGAAAAGTGTTTTAAATTAAAATGGCAAACTGTTCACATCTGTTTACATTTAGTGTGGATACAGAGCTACCTTTTATATTACTTTCTCTAATTATACAGACATGCTTTCTGTGTGTTTGAAATGTTTTATCATTTAACATTAAATGGAAAAATGAATCTAGGTTATACAACAATTTTTCTGCTTTAGGCTTCTCTCCCCTGTATTCTCAAATACAGAGAAAATAGAATTCATCTGATAGAAACTATCCCAAGTCCCCACCCTAATATACACATGCGCACCCATCCTTTTCTTCTTCCTTCTGGGTACAGTGGAGTCGCTGTCTCTTCATCTCTACTGTGGACCCCACCCTTCTAATCTTCTCACGGACCCTATGTTGTTACTCTGTCAACACCTGACTCTTCTTCAGTCTATGTCTTTCTACTGAGTTCCTATCCACATTTAAATATGTACTAGTTTCCCTAGCTTTATAAAAACCTCTGCTTCAAACCCAGCCAATGCTCCGTGGTTTTCCTCCTTTTCATAGTCAAGCTTCCTTTAAGAGAAGTTGACTTGGTTGTCTTTATTTTCACACCTCCTGTTCTTCAACCTACTCCAGCCTGCTTCTTTCTCATGAAGTTACTCTTGTCAAGGTCAACAGGACTTCTGTGTCACTAAATCCAATGGATACCCTTTAGTTCCCAGCTTTGTCACCTCCCAGCAGCATTTGACACTATTGACCGCGCTCTGCTTCGTGAAATCCTCTTCCCATGATTTCCACGTTACAACATTCTTGCAGTTTTCTTCCAACCTGTCTACTCCTCCATGCTCCTGTATCAATTCTCCTTTTTTCAACCAGCTGTTAAATAGGGAAAATTCCCAGGGCTCAGTCCTAAACCCTTTTTTCCTTCTGAATTTTTTCTGTAAGTGACAGCAGCTACTGCCGGTTTCTGTTACTTGCACTGTGTCTCCTCTGAACCTTACTTGTGACTCCCAAATCTCTACCTCTAGCTCTGATCTCTGTTTTCTCAGCCATAGACCTACAAGTATATATCCAGGTGCCTCCTAAATATCACCACATGACTTTTGGGTACATTAGTCTCAACGGGTGCAAACTGAACTCAATATTTTTGTCCTCTAGTGTTCCCTATTTTAGGAAATGGCACCACAATCCACCCAGTTGCTCAAGGCAGAAATTTGGGATTGCTTGATTTCTCCCTCAGTCACATCCATGTCCATTTAACCATGAAATCCTGTCAATTCTACCTCCTAACTATCTTTCTCTTTTTTAAAAAAATATGCAAGCAGGGTTTATTAGTGATACATTCTGAGGGAAGAGAATGGGCCTAGCCGTGGGGGGGGGGGGAGTGAGGGAGAGAGAGAGAGAGAGAGAGAGAGAGAGAGAGAGAGAGAGAGAGAGAGAGAGAGAGAGAGAGAATGAGAATGCATAGGCTGGTGCAAAAAAAAAAGAAAAAGCCTAACTATCTTTCAAATCTTCCTCGTTTCCTGTCATTTCTCACTGCCAAAACCCTAGTGCAATCGCCTCCTGACTTTTATTTTTTAACTCTAGACATTTGAGATTTAGATATTTTTAGTCTAATACTATTTCAGTACCTGTTATATTTATTTTAATTTTTTTCTTATTGAAGTATAATTTACATACAGTGACTTGCTCAGATATTAAGTTGTATAATTTGATCAGCTTTGGCAAATGTGTTACTTAATGTAGCCCTCACCCCTTTAAGATACAGAATATTTCCGTCTCCCTAGAAATTTGTTTTGTGACCCTTTCCAGTCAGTGCAAATGATCTGATTTAATTTTTAAAAATATTTTAATGCATTTTTTAAAAAGAAAAACACCCTAGAATGAAACACAAAAAACATGTTCAAAGCCTTAAAGACAAATTATTGTTAGTATTGACATGGAACTATTCTAAAACATAGAACCTGGGTGGCATCTGGTGATAAACTTTAGCTATCCTGTTTTGTAAGCTATAAACATTTTACTATTAAGTTCAGTATAAATGGGTAGGAAAAGAATGCCAACTATA
Organism: Aselliscus stoliczkanus; assembly: GCA_033961575.1. Lineage (NCBI taxonomy): Eukaryota > Metazoa > Chordata > Mammalia > Chiroptera > Hipposideridae > Aselliscus > Aselliscus stoliczkanus. The sequence continues at coordinate 109,925,232 of CM066730.1, forward strand.
ATTAAACATATACACACACACACACACACATATATATGTATAGTCACACGATGTAAAGTACAACATAGGGAATATAGTCAGTAGTATTGTAATAGCTGTGTATGATGTCAGAGAGGTAGTAGATTGGAGGGATTATCACTTTGTGAGGGGTGTAAATGTCTAATCATTATGTTGTTTTGTACACCTGAAACTAATAGTAAAATTTAATTTAATTAAAAAAATGATAGGAAAATATTAGCTGATTTTCTGAGCAACCCATTAAGCATGATAGAAATATTTTAGACTAACCTTTTCTAGTTAACTTATAGACAGATAGATTAGATAGATAGATTAGATAGATAAGATAGATAGATGATAGATAGATAGATAGATAGATAGATAGATAGATAGATAGATAGACAGACATATACACACATACACCCCTATTTACTTTGGAAATACTTAGAGCTGAGGTGATGAGGGAAGTGAATCCAGAAAAAAAATGTAAATATATCAATATCTGTTGAGAACCTTTTATACATAAATGTACATAATGCAATATGAATGATAGTTATTTTTATTTAACTTACAAAGATCTCTACACTTTTATTTAGATAAGATGTCCAAAAGAGTTCCCAAATATCCCAAATATTTTTTTTAAATTTTATCTTAGTATTTATGGGCTATGTTGTGCCAGTATCTTTTCATTTTTCTATGCTGTATTCCTGATCAATTCATTTAAATCATACCTTTAAACTTCTAGCAATTAAAAGTTTAGATTAGAAATTTTTAATTATTTTGTCATTAACTTGAATATTAAACAAAGAACCTAGCTAAACCTGGAAGCTGACCTCTTTTGATTAGTCACAGGATAGGTACAGCGGAGGCCGCCAAAATGTGAGCTTGCTTATCCTGGCCCATCGCTGGAGGTGGCAGCTCTAATTTGGAGGGATCATTGTTAAGGATAAGAGGTCATTTAGGCCTCCATACAGGTAATCCGGCCCTTTTTCTCTGCAGCTAAGCTTGTTTGGAGTCATTATATTCTAATAGTGACACATGGTATAGTAAAAAGAGCGAGAGAGCTAGACCTGAGTTATTTTAGGGAAAAGAACATTACCAGGTCCCATGTACTGTGTTTTTCCCACGTATCTCTGTAGTTTTTTCATTTGCATCTCTATTGGGCAAAATTTTTGATTATATATCCCGGATATATATCACTGTATTAATATTAAATACATTATTATACTTCTATGAATAGGAATTTTAAAGTATATTTTCTTTTTGTCTATGATTTTGCTTAATTTTTACATCTGCATTTTATAGATGAAGATAATAAAACTCAGAGAAGTTTAACAACTTATCCAAGGCCGCAGAACTTACTGAGTTATATGTGACAAACGCCAAACCATTTAGGCCTTAGTTATAAAGTTAGTCCAGCTTAGTCCAATTGTGATCTGCAAGGCCTTTCCTAGCTCTGAACAACCTCTGCTTCTGTGCCTCTCTATATAAATTCTATACCTATCTAAGATACACACGTACTCTGATTTAATATTTAATAGATAATGTGTTATGATGATCCATATATTAATAACTAGAAATTTTAAGAATTAGTGGGTGGTAGAAGAGAAACTCAAAATCCATTTGTACTTTTTGCTTACAGGTATAAGCTGCATACAGTAGCTCCCCCTTATCTGCAGGGGATACATTCCAAGATCCCCAGTGGATGCCTGAAACTTTGAATAGTACCCAACCCTGTGTGTATTATGTTTTTTCATAATAGGTATGCATTCATACCTATGATAAAGTTTAATTTATAGATTAGGCACAGTGAAAGATTAGCAACAACTAATAAAATAGCACAACTATAACAGTATACAGTAATAAAAGTTATGTGCATGTGGTGTCTCTTTCTCTGTCTCTCTCCAGTAATTTTTATCATTTCAGTCTAAACCTATTCCTGAATCTGTGTTACCATCCCTTACTTGTAGTAAGTGGGTTGGTGTCACTCCTGTCAGGGGATCTCTTGCTGAAGTCTTCGTATAGGCTCAGGGTTTTCTAGAGAAACATGTTGCTATCAATCAGATCACATTTCCTGTTCATATCTTTCACCCACAAATTTAATGCTTTTTCATCTTAACTGAACACTTATCATGCACTGTGGCCTTAACTTTTGCAGTTTGAGTTGTAACAGCAAAACAGGCACAAATTTCTTTTTCCTTTTTCACAATTTCATGGATAGAAGATTTGTTCTTACCATCAATCTTAGCAACCTCAGCATAGGATTTTTTTTTCTTTCTTGTTAAGTTGATTACTTTCACCTTTTCACTTAAAGGAAGCACTTTACAGCTTCTCTTTGGCATTTCCAAGTTACCATCATCACTACTCTTGGGCTTTGAGGTCACTTTTAAGTAAAATAAGGGTTACTTGAACTGTGATTCCATAACAATTGATCTGATAACCAAGACAGGGAGCATCTAAAGTGTGGAGACGCTGGACAAGATTCACATCCAGGGTGGGACAGAGTGGGACGTTGCAGGATTTCATCACGCTCTTCAGAAAGGCATGAGATTTAAAACTTATGAATTGTTTATTTCTGGAATTTTCCACTTAATATTTTCAGATTGAGGTTGGCTCTGGGTAACTGAAACAGCAGAAGCAAAACCACAGATAAGAGTGGACTACTATATTTAAGAGATTGGTAGCAACAGTCACTTCAAATATGACTTACAAGATATTCATTATCCTAAATACCATAAGTAATTCTATTAGTATATTTTCATGTAGATTTTTAGGTAATTACTTTTCAGCGTTTTTCCCCTACAGCAAAGTGAAGCCTATCATTTCTCTAAGTACTGGGGCTGCAGTAAATAACTGCCTCTCTCTCCACAGTGTCACCAAAAACGTTTTCACTTAGAGAACTGTCTCAGTTCAATGCACTTTCTTTATAAGTCAGCTCCTTCTAAATAAAAATTGCTGTGATCGAAATAGCTGTCATTTGCCTCTGAAGCATTTTTCTATAGGTTTTGTTTTTAGCTTTCTTTGGAATTTAAAAGAGAAATGGGAAGACAATTTTAGATTAACACCTGTCTGGGGAAATCCCCAAATTAGAGGTGGCCATCTGGTTTGCATGATTTGTAATATTTTCAAAATAGGATCTTAGCATTCCAAACAGATTTTTAGGCTATTGTAAAATAATACTTAATTAATTTTAAAACTGCTGCAACTATCAACATTTTACTATCAAACTGAAAAGAGGATAGTGAGAAGGTGGTGATGTTTGTTCTAATAATGAATGCTTCTGTAACCTCTCTGTTCTCCAGGAGACTGATATGGGCGATGTAAGGCCATATTTCTAATTCCTTGAACCCACATAACCTGAAGGCCTCTTTAGCGTCCTCTGTGCATCTAGTTATTTTAGGTCCAGCCTAAAGTAATCAACAACAGCAGCTCTTAAGATATCTGGATTTGCTGAGGTCATCCCTGCCTTGGGGGTACTTTAAAATTTAACCAGCCCTCCTGCATCCTGTAATCACTTTGAAATAAATTTCATAGATACATGCCTGAAATTCTGCATTTTAGAAGTCCTGACATTATCATTCACCAGCTCTATTTAGTGCCCCACTTGTTTAAGTCCACTAGAACTTTTACCAAATCTAGTGCTAAAGATTCAAAGAATATATAAAAAAGCCAAGGCCACTGTCAAAGAAATGAAACTAAAACTGTAATTGCCTGTAGAATTGGATGCTGGGGAAGTAAAATAAATGCGTTTGAAAAACCAGTGAATGTTAGTTGTTGCAAGTGTTTTGGAAAGCAGGGTAAAATAATATGTATCATACAGCTTTTAAAACTATATATCCTAGAGCCTGCTTTGCTGACACTATCCTGGAGTGGTAGCTAGTGTACAAAGATGAGCCCTCCCTGATATTCATGCCCTTTTGTAGGGCCCCCTTCTTTCAATCTGATGTGGCCCTGTGTCACCACAGGAGAGTGGTAGGAATGGTGCAGTTTCCACCTTGGCCTCTGCAATAAGTCAACCATTGTGTAAGAAGCTTTACTACCCTGAGCACCATTCTCTGGAGATGTCTGACTAGCTACATGAAGCTCCCCCAGCAGTTCTGCTGAGGGGTTGGACATGTGAATGAGGAAGCCATCTGCATGTCCAACCCAGTCAGGAAGTCCTTCATCACATGACTCCAGCCCTAGTCAGAAATGCATGAGAAGAGAGAGCTGACCAGCCGGCTGAGGCCAGTCAACCCTCAGAGCCATGAAAGACATAAATGATTGTAAGCCACTAAGTTTTGGGGTAGTTTGTTCTACAGTAATAGAGAATTGGAACGTTAAGCTTTCTTAACATCTGTCCTTATGCATTGGGATGTTGAAGAACGCAAAGACTGAGTTCTTTTCATCTTCTGTTGCAAATGCCAATGTTCCTTTTATTTAAAGTGCGAATTTACTCTGTAAAATTTCCTCCCATTTACTCTGTAAAATTGTGGGCATCTACTTGTTCACTAAAAGCTTTCTGTATGCCTTCTTTTTTTAAATCCTGAATGGCTTAGATCTGTTTTCTTGGCTTTGCGGCTCTCTTAAACGTTTCTGGCCTGTGTTCTAGAAAGCAGCAACAAAGAGAAGGATTATAGACTCCACTTTGAGTGGGAAAAGTCATTTCCTCATTAGCTAAGAACTGAAGTTGCACACCCTCCACCCCCCACAGGCCGTTCCATGACACTTCTCGTGTAATGCCTTTAGACTTCCTCCTGGCACAGCTGATTACGGCCAAACTATTTAATCATTCTAAGCCTCACATCACATCCTCATATGGTTGAAATATATGTTCTCATTATCTCTCCCTAACTATCTGAGACTGGGATTTCCAAGAACATTGGATGAAATATATGAGACACACAGAGTGTCTCACATGGAGCCAGGCATATATTGTGGCTTCATATTATGTTCTTTTTTTTTTTTTTTGACAGAACTTGAAGAGAACTGTATACATTTAAAAATTTATATATTGATTGTGTATAAAATGAGGTAGATTGCTTAATTTAAAAATCCGACAGTGGAATACTCTACAGCAAAGAAAATAAACAAACTATGGCTGTATGTATGCATCAGTGTGGGTGAATCTCACGATATAATGCTAAGACAAAGATGCAGGTCACAATAGAATATATGGTGTGTGCTTCTCTTGGGTTGTCGGAAAAGTCATGACGTAGTTTTTGTATTTTTCGTTGCAAAAATGTGTCATGACTTTTCCGACAACCCAATATTTTTATAAAGTTCAAAAGCAATGAACATCAAACATTTTAGATCTATGTGGTCAGTGGTTAAACTATGTTGAAAAGCACATAAATGATTATCAGAGAAGTTGGGAGCAAGTTAATTAACCCTTTATTGGAGAAAGGAACATGGGGGTCAGTGAAAGCACTAGAAAAATTTTATTTCTTAATCCAAGTGGTAGTTACATGGTTATTTGCTTTCTAATTATACTTTAATTATACTTATATATTTTAAGTAGTTCTATGTGAGTGATGTATTTCACAGTAAAAAAAAATTTTGGGGGTGGCCAGGTGGCTCAGTTGGTTAGAGCGCGTGCTCTGAACAAGGTTGCTGTATCGATCCCTGTATGGATCCCTTTGAGCTGCGCCCTCATTTAAAAAAATAAGTTTTTAAAAAGCAATCAGGAGATTTCTAGGTCCTAGAGATATATTTTTAAATAGATATATACAAATGTCATTTTTTTCTGATTAGAAAAGTAATACATATTCTTTATAGAAAAGCTATAATAGAGAAGAAATATAGAAATCACCTATAATCTCACCATTCTTGACATTTTGAGATAAACCACTCTTAATATTTTAGTTTATTTCCTTGTAGTTTCTACTGTTGGTGACTTTTTCTCTTTTTTTTTTTTTAAAGCAAAATTGGGAACATACCCTGCATGTTGTTTTGAAAGCTGATTTTTTTTCACTTACTATATATGTATCATGAGCATTTTCCCATATTTTGACATTTCTTTGAAATAGTAATGTACTGTTAAAACTAGCCACAGGCTTAAGCATCACCCCATGCAACTAATTCCCCAGGTATTCTTGCATTTTTGATGCTGTCCACCCCTAAGCATAAGAAATCTGAACCAGGATTCAGAGAAACTGTGAAAATTATGTGCTCCTTGTTGGAATTTTAATTCTAGAGTTCCCATAAAATCAAAACAGAGACTATGTTCATGCAAATAAAACCTTTAGAATTTAGATCAGAGAACTACTAAGATACTTCCTATAAATGTGAAAATTCACCAACTAGAAAGATGAAGAATGCTAAAACTCTGACCAGTAGACTAGTAATGCCCTTTAACAAGGAATTCTACTCTGAAGTTTTGTGGTTAAAATGGGTTTTCATGATCAAGATAAGCTGGAGAGCATTTACATTTTTAGAACCTTTCTTTTCACTACTTTTAACGTACATAAACTTAAGGTTTTCCTTGTTTGAAATAACATAAAAGTTCTTTTTTTTTTTTTTTTTTTTGAGGGCAGTGTTACTGGCCCTCATATGTGGGACTGAACTGGGGCCGCTGGCTTCCTAAGCCAGCGCTTAACCACCACGCCACTCAGCCAGCCCTAAAAGTTCTTTTTTTAATGTGTCTTTGATGATCATAGTTGTCTTTTGATGTTTGTGAAAATTATTAATAGGATAATTTAAATTTGGTAAATTTAGATATTCTTCTTCTTAATGGTTTTCCAGTAGTCCTTCAGCTGGCAGTGAGCCATGCTAATTGAAGGAATAGGATTCATTCCAAATAAAGTTTATCTGCATGTGTTGTGATGTACAGTAAATATTTCCTCCGTTAAATGGCTTCTTCATGTTTCTGTTTTTTACAGTTAGCGTAGCTTTCAAAAGTATTACTATAAATATCAAGAATTTATTTAAAGAAAAGGGTAAAAGTCATATTTGGGTATATCTATCAATAATTTTAACACCAGTTTTTTTCAGCCAGATTACTTATAAATTTGCTGTAAAAGACAGCTAGGTACAATGTTGTCAATATAACAAAAAGAAAAAAACATTTTTGATGATTATTTTAGAGTAACTGGTAATTGAAAAATATGAATAAAATGGACAAACATGTCTGTCAGCCTTTTCTATGAAATGATGAAATGACTGAATTTTGCAAGTAATAACCTTATCAGTTATGTTTCCTGAGTGTTCAAGTCCACTAAATATATTAAGTAAAATGTTTGTGAGTGAAAGTAGAGATATGATGGATATTTTTCTTCTCTACTTCTCAAGATTAAGAACAGCCATGTGGGGAGTATTTAGAAGTAAAGTAAGTGGGACTTTGTGCTTTATATATTTATGAAAGATGTTGAATATGAATTAGATAAGTAATAGTCTTAAATGGCTAAGTTTTGATGTGTTGCTTCTTTATACCTATTTTTGAAACGTAAAATGATTTAACAAAATCAAAGGTTTCAGATTTGTTTTGAAATAAAAAGTTACCACGATGAGATCAAATGACATAAAAAAAAGAAGAAAAAGTATCACTCTTCTTTAGAATGGAATTAGTAGAGAAAGTTAGTTTTGTCATTTATATATTTCCCATTTCCAGTGATTTTTATTTATCATAAAATATTGCTAATCATTTACTCTAGTCATAAAGAACTGCTTCTGTTTTTTCAGACAGATGTTATATTTTAGCTGTTTATGCCTCAAAGATTAATTTAAAATAAAATGATAGTGTCATATAAATTTGATTCTTTCAACCCCATCATTTTTGTTTTCATTTTATCATGTAGCTTTGTGTTAACAATGTTTCTCGACCTTAGCACTATTGACATTTGGGGCCTAATTATTATGTGTGGGCGGTGCTTTTCTGTGCATTGTAGAACGTTTAGCAGCATCTCCCGTCCTCCCGTCTGTACCCACAAGATTCCAGTAGCACTCACCAGTTGTGAAACAGTGTCTCTAGACATTGCCAGGTGTCCCCTGGGGGACAAAACTGACTCCAGTTGAGGATCACTGCCACTGTATATTTACTAAAATTCTTATCATGCTTTTCAGAATAATTTAGAATAAAGCAGTGTACCATTAGTAGCTAGGCATGAAATCAGCAGAATAGAAATGCTGCTAGGCAGTATTTTAGGTAGTTCTATAGTTCAACATAAATAAAAAGGTCAGAAACAATAACTACATTTCTTAATCAAAGACGAGATTGTCTAGGTAATTGGTACAGAACAGACCACTGGAAACATTTTAGTGAGTGCCACACAGGGAAATAAAATTAGTTAATAGCTATAGATGTAATTTATGGCTGTTTTTCTTCAATCATTATTTTTAAATATGAAGTAGTAGGATCTGCAGATATTAAAGGACATATGAAGGTCCCTGTACTGTTTTGTGTTACCCCCAAATCACAGTAATTTTCCATGGCATGCTGGACTAAGTATGGATTTCACTCCTTTTGTCATTATGTCTACAAGAGGTGATGCCCAGTGCCCTGCTGGGAACATCATTAACCTAACTTCCTCTCCAAAATTTTTGGCATTCTGTATCATGACGAGCACTCAGCAGGCAAGCCAATTCACAGGGTGTTTTTCAGTTTTAACATATGCTACAGAAAATTGAAAAGTGTAGCCATTTGAACAATATAGAAAAACAAAATGATTTCAATTTTATTAAATTAAATATGAAAGAGGGAGAAATACACAAAAGTCTTAGCTTCCAACACTTGTTAAATTTACTACACATTTGAAAGCATTTTGTGGTAGTTTTATTGAACATTGTACAAAAACCTGAGTGAAAATTTTTGATGGAGAATCTAAAGAGCAGTTGACATCACTAGACTTCTTGAAGTAGGTGTCTAATAGAAGGTAAGACAGGACCAAATCCTGAACACTGGGTGAGATCCCTACTTACCAGGTCTGTGTTGTTTTCCTTTACTTGGCGACCTATCCCTACTGTGGAGCAAGGCAGGAAGAGGAAAAAAGAAAATAGTATAAGGTCTTCCCTGATTTTTTTACTAACTGAGATTAATCTTGTTTTAAAACCCTGTCTCAAAAAAGATCATGTAAAATGTTAATTTAAGATTAGATTTCTAAAAGTAAAATCATGCCATGCTATGGTGCTTCAAGTGACACTTTTAGCTATTTTAAAGGTACTTGTATGGTAGATTTATTAAGCATTTGACCCTAATTGGAGATGTGCTGAAAGTGCCTAAGGTAGTACCTGGCACGTAGTAGACAATTAATAAATACTTGCTGAATGAATGTGTGGGAAGAGGGTATCCTGGTATGCAGTATGTATTGTTGTGCAATATAATATCAATCTTGTTTCACCCATACCCCACATACTTTTCCCTTCCTATATTATTGTGAAGCACGCTCTAGATATCATTTTATTGATAAATATTTCAATGTCTATCTCTAAAAGTTAGGGCTCTTTTTTTAAAACATTGAAACATCAGGTATCCTGTCATTCTTCAAATTTTCATTGTCTCGTGAATGTCATTTCCCCCATTTTTTCCATTTGAATCAGGACTCAAAAAATATCCACATAATGGTGATTATTTCTTAAATTTGTTTGTTTGTTTAGAGGGCAGTGTCACTGGCCCTCATATGTTGGATCCGAACCGGGCCCGCTGGCGTCCCAAGCCAGCTCTTAACCACCGCGCCACTTGGCCGGCCCCAATTTTTTTTTTTCTCAAAGATTTTATTGGGGAATTGGGGGAGGGGAACAGCATTGGGGAACTGGGGAAGGGGAACAGACAAGTTACTGTCCTTTTTTATTCTTCAGTCTAGTTGTGGAGGACAGCGCTTCCCTGGCCCATGTTGGTGTCGTCATTGTGCTCTTCTCGGGTGAGGTAGATCAGTCACCGGCTTCTGGACGGCCGCTCACAGAGTCTCTTGGCAGCTCACACCAGCTGCCGGCCACTCACGCTGGCTGCTGGCCACTCACTGTAGCCTATGGCAACCCACTGCAGCAGGGGCTGCAGCTGTGCCGTCCCCAGGGACTCACAGAAGCCCAGCTCCAGGTGGAGCTGTTGTTCACCATCTTAGCTGTAGAGGGCAGTGTCACTGGTCCTCATATGTGGGATCCGAACTGGGGGCCCTGCTGCTCAGAGCCGGTGTCCCAAGCCAGCTCTTAACCAACATGCCACTTGGCCGGCCCATATTTCTTAAATATTTCTAATCCTTTGTTTTTCCCATCCTCTCTTTACCCCCTTGTAAGTTATTTCTTGAAGAAACTGGGTTGTTGTGTTGCAGCATTTCCCACAGCCTAGAGTTCGCTGACTATATTCTAATAGTGTCACTTACTTAGGTGTCACTTCTGTTCCTGTTCCTGTATTTCCTGTAAACTGGTAGTTGGAGCTAAAGACTTGATCAGATTCAGATTCAGTTTTCTTTTTGGCAAGTCCAAAAAGAAGGTGTTGGCCAAGTCATAATGACAGCATTATTGGCTTTTTGCTCAGTGCCTTGCATATTGATTTAGCTAACATTAGTTGAGTATTTTCTATGTGCCTAGCAGTGTGCTTATGGTCTATAGATATTGTGTCATTTATTCTATTTAAGCCTCATAATACTACTACATAACCATGCCTCTCTGATGATCAGATCTTTGATTAAGGCCAAGTAATCTTAAATGTCTTTCAATTAAGATTTGGTATATACCCCCATTGTCATTTATGTGATTTAATTTGGAATTGTCTAAACTTTCCTTTTATTGGATTACTTTAGACTAGACAAAAACCTTGCATGAAAGGCATTTTTAAATATTGTAATAGAATTAAAATAATAAAGCTCAAAGACCTATCATTTAACTGTGAATTTGTTACACTCAAGCTTTTTGGTACTGGGATTCACCATCTGTTAACACATTGTTTGTGGGAAACGAGTAAACTCGTCATATCACTCAAATGCCCGCATACAATATGTTAACCTCACAAAGACTGATATCTAACCATAAATAGGGCCAACAGAAGTCAGTATTTCCTGAGTCTCTTTCCTTTACACTCATTGTCTTCTGCAGGTGCACTTTTATGTCTCTTTCATCTTTCTGCTTTCTTTGTATGCTCACAGCGCTCACAGTATCCTACTGTTGCCCAGTGTGAGAAACTGACTTGTGACTGTAAAAGCAAAACTAGCTTTTTGTTGTTTGTTTACATATCTTTAATTTATTCTTCTCATTTCTCTTCATAGTCCTAAATTCTACTGTTTATAAAACCAGATCATTGGAGCTCCAGACTCAAAAAATAACACGTCAAACTATTTTGACCAACTAACACTTTTAAAGATTAAAGTGTTTGATACGAGTATGTGATGTGTTGACTCTGAGAAGGAATATACCTACCAAAAAAGACTCTTTGTAGTTAACAGAGCCCAAATTTATAATCAGAATCTAGCAGCCATTGTTTACAGAGGCCTCTCACACACACTGCTTATCAGGGAAAAGCTGCAGACTGAGCTGACAGCCTCGTGCACTGATTTCCTGCTGTCTGAGCAGGAATCTTATAAAGGAGTTCCTGGAATAGTATTTTGATGAGTGGGTTGCAACTAGCCCCATCTGATTGGAGCTGCATAGCTATATCTTCATTTACATCTTTACTGACCAATCAGAGAAGCTGCATAATGACCAATCATGACATGAGATTGTTACCAATCAGGACAGTGCTATTTGGACCAAATCAAACTGTGCAAATTTTGATGCCTCATTTGTATAAAAATGGACCAAACAGGGACCAGCGTGGGCACATTTTCTATATAAGCTAGATTCCTTTGAATGGAGGGAAGCACACCTTCCATTTTCACTGGAGGCTGCATTCCCTTGTTTGCAAACTATTCACCTGAATAAAGTTTCTTCTTTTACTGCACCCCCATTGGGGACATCTGTTGGCATTAGATTGGTATCAGCAATCTTTTATTGACAGGTTGCGCCAACTGGCCCAAATTGCAACTAGATACCACAACACTGGGAGCAAAATTATGCAAAGAAGAGCCCATTGTGCAGCTTTACCAGCTGACATGCAGAGTAATGCATTCTTCTCCACTCATTTCCCCTTTAATAGTTGTGACATTCTCAACTTTCCAGACTATCTACTAGGTGAAGCATTTGGTTGGTTGAATAGAGGATCATAAGGCCTTAATGAATACAATAGGGAAATAGGAGTTTAACTTCTTGTTCTGGTTGTACCTCACTGTGAGAAGTTACACAAATAGCCAAATTCTCTATTCTTATTTTGTTAATACAGTTATTTTTATCATGATTATCCATGAAGAACTTTAAGACTCTTATTTGAAACAGTCTTCTGTGAGTGTGTATAAATAGGAATTGTGTCTCTCTTCACCTGATCTTACAGTGTGCTCTGGGGTAGCATGGTACACGTGCTTGTGCTTAATAAGTAGCTTTCAATGCTGGTGGTATTTGAAAGGTTATACATTCTAAAGGGTATTTTGTTCCCTTTTTCCTTGGCAGGACCAAGGAGCTTCCTTTTCTAAGACCAGTGCTGTTTGGACTCAGTGAAAGTGCACTTTGTTCTAGGAGAATTGCAATATGAAAGCCTAGAATATATATTGAGTTCTTCCAAGAAGCGGGGAAAAATCACATTCTAGGACAATAAATGCTGACTTGGTGCTGAATGAATGATTGTTATGCGTTCTTTTACTCACAGGCTCGCTTCTCATATGTGCGGATGAAATATCTTTTCTTTTCCTGGTTGGTGGTTTTTGTTGGAAGCTGGATTATATATGTGCAATATTCCACCTATACAGAACTATGCAGAGGAAAGGACTGTAAGAAAATAATAGTAAGTATTTTTTATTTCCTAGTATATGGGAAAACCTACATTAATAGGTTATATTAATCACACATTATATTTACTACTTATATATTTACTAATAATTACTTTCAAAAAGTAAAAGTTAATTTGACCTTCAAGTTGTGCTGAACTTCTTAGTATTGTGGTATGACCAAGTTAGTAAGACTATTCCCCACTTTGAAAAAATCTAATATTCAGGAACAAACAAACAAATCTAAATATATAATACAGATTAGTATGAAAGCATCCTTATTACAAAGAGGGATTTTTTTTTCCCAAATAAACTTGAAGTCAGTTTAATCAGATGAGTGTTTTTTTTGTTGTTGTTGTTTTTAGCTGAACCATCCTGCCACCTGTTGGCAGCTCAGTGGTTGCTCAGCTCAGGGCGAGAATCAAACCAGCAACCCTGATGCTCAGAGCTCGCACTCTTGAGTGAGCTCTTAACCAACTGAGCCACTTGGCCAGCCCTCAGATGAGATGTTTAGAGTATGAAAGTGTTATGGACAGGCAGCCTTCCCAGAATATATCTTTTGAATAAATGGAGTCATTCTCAAATACCAGAAATTTATCTAAAAAGCATATAAGTGCATTTATTATTTAATTTCTATCCTAATGATTGGATATATCTCAGGAAAATTGCTCTACCAATCTAATATTTCTAGTAGTAATTATGGTCCCATAATACTTATATTTTAAATGTGTGAGGATAAGAAAATTTAACTCCTTGTTTTCTGTTAATATCTTCTGATATAAATAATATGAAAATATTTCATCTGAGAATTATAGTTTTGATAATAATGATTGTTGGGATCCCAATTGTTATGTTATTAAAGATTCTGTAACTGCTGAGTGATTACAGGCCAGTGGTGCTAGTTGTGTGCATATAGCAGGGGACATGACAGCCTGACCTTACAAACTTACAGTCTAGCACAAGAAAGTGGATAATTGCAGTAAGATAAGTTAAATATTATAATAGCAAGTGTTATAAGAACATAAGACAAGGAGACCTGAGCTTTCCAAAGTCCTAAGAAAATAAAAATTAATTTAACTGTAGGTACTCTATCAGTCAGGATAAGAAAATAAATAATTATTCCCCAGGAATATTATAGCCTCTTAACTAGGCAAGGGAGGAATTACTAATATAAAAAGTATAAGAATCAGGGGAATGAATTAGCAAAGAAGAGTCCCAAATCAAGGTTCTAGGTATCAGTCTTATGTCCATTCCAATGGCCATTCTACATCCTTGATGAATTTTAAGATGGGAGGAACCTCTGGGGCCCGACAATGTACTGCATACTTTACAGGGGTGTTGGTGGAACCAGAATTTGATCCTAATTCTGTCTCTATATAAAGCTCATACTCTCTCTGCTACCCTATGTCAGCAAAGACTGACAAAGATAAAGTTTAATAAAGCTAACAAAAAACCCCACAAAACTCACCTTCGAAGAAGAAGAAAGAGGCAGAAGTTATATAATCAACTATAATAACATATAAATACCAAAAACTATTTGAAATGTTTATTTTTCTTCTTCTAGGCCACCTTTCTCAAAGTAGGTGCCTTTAGGGCACATTAAAAGGTATTTCATGGATAAAAGAATCCATGGTCAGATATTTGAAAACAGAGGGTTAAACAAAGATAAATCTTTGACTTTACTGAGGACTTCTCAAGGACTTTAATATTATAATGTGCATTGTACATCTCCAGGGAAAGCAAATATACTTGATTAGGAAAAATTCCATCCCCACCGCAACCCTCCAAGGAAGGCCTGTAATATCATCTGGTGATACTAGAAACATTGTTCTAGGAAATTAAGCCAACATGAAATGGATATGCTTTTATCTAACATTAATACAATAACCTTCAAAATGTAACGCATAATGGTACATATTCTAAGTGAGTTATAGTTGAAGTACCTCATTATTTCTTCTTTAATTTCACTGTAATTGATAAGAAATGCAAGTTGAACATAATTTTAACATAATTTAATGCTTATCTTACGAAAACTTGAAAATGATGGGGGCCGGCTGAGTGGCTCAATTGATTTAAGAGTTGGCTTAAGCACGCAAGCTCTGAGCAACAGGGCCAGTGGTTCGATTCCCACATGGGCCAGTGACACTGTGTTCTAGCTGAGCTGTTGCTGAGCTGCCAACAGGATGGCTCAGCTGGTGTAACAAGATTGCCAGTTTGATGGTGGGCTACTCCCACTCGCAACTAAGACTGGGCTCGGCACCTTGAGCTGGGCTGCCGCCTGGATGGCTCAGTGGATAGAGCGTGTGCTCTTCACAACAAGGCTGCTGGTTCAGCTCCTGCATGGGATGGTGGCTACGCCCACCCGCAACTAAGATTGAACACAGCACCTGGAGCTTAGAGGCCACGAGCTCCCCACAGGCAGCCAGATGGCGACTGGCGCACTCCACAACGAAGATTGAAGAACAACAACTTGGCTGGTCCCCTTCTCCAATTCCCCAACACTGTTCTCCTCCCCCAATAAAAAAAAAATCTTTAAAAAAAAAAAAAGAAGATGAAAAACTTTTCCAAGACGAAAATATATCTTTTTCCTAAAGCTGGCTTTTAAAAAAATTGTAGTTGATGGCCGGCCGAGTGGCACGGTGGTTGAGTGCTGGCTTGGGAAGCCAGCGGCCCCAGTTTGGGTCCCACATGTGAGGGCCAGTGACACTGCCCTTTAAATAAATAAATAAATAAATAAATAAATAAATAATTTGTAGTTGAACATTTGGAAATTATGTTCTTGAAACTTACCAAACCTGGTAGTACTAAGATCAGTAGTATTAAGATTATACTAATGCTGCATAAGAATTGTTTGATTAGAACTGAAAAGCAAGCAGAAAAAAATATTTTAAAATATTTTTTAAAATATATTAAAGCTTTTTAAAAACCTCACATAAGTGAACCTGCACAGTTCAAACCCATGTTGTTCAAGGGTCATCTATAGAGTTGTTTCCACTTTTTGGCTATTGTAAATAATGTTGCTATGAACATTGGTGTGCCAGAATCTGTTTGAGTCCCTTTCAGTTCTTTTGGGTATATACCTAGAAATGGAATTGCTGAATCATAGGGTAATTCTGTATTTAAATTTTTGAGGAACTGCCATATTGTCTTCCTGATTATCTTAAATACATTTCATTTCTCTGTTGAAACTATCCATTGTTTTATTTATTTTCTCTACTTTTTTTTTCTTATTTACTTGAACATGAATATAGTTATTTTAAAGTCCTTTTTGGATGACTCCAATATCTGGATCATCTGTGGATCTGTTTCTATTGTCCATGTTTATCTCTTCTTTTTGGCCATGTCATTTTGTCTTTTGGCATGCCCTGTAATTTTTTTTTTATTATTAAAGAAATTTTATTGGGGAACAGTGTGTTTTTCCAGTACCCATCAGCTCCAAGTCAAGCAGTTGTTTCAATCTAGTTGTGGAGGGCTCGGCTCCACAGCCTGTGTGGGAATCGAACCAGCAGCCTTGGTGTTATAAGCCTGTGCTCTAACCATCTGACTCACTGCCCATCCCCCAACCCTCTCCGCCCTGTAATTTTTTAACAGCATGCCTCCAGAGAGAGTTTCCTTTCCCTCTAGTGGGCAGATATAATGGTAGCTGATCACCTTATCCCAATCAGAGGCTATGCCAAGTGGACTCTGGGTTGCACCTCTAGTAAAGTTCAAGCTGCTTGACTCATCTCCATTCTAAGAACATAGCCATCTAGAAATTTTAACTGAGAGCCTGGGAAGCCATTGAGGTTTCTCGCTCTGGCAGGCTCATAACTCTGGTCTGCATCTTGTGAAGCTACCAAAACATTGGCTCTGCTTTTCAAAGACTTTTCAATGAGATCTTTACCCTCAGAATTTGGCAAATATCACAACAGGGTAACTGGCTGGATGCTTGAGGCTCCCTTAGGTTCCTATAAAGCTGGCTGGTTTCTTATCCCCAGCAGCAGCCCTCTACCAGTATATAGTGTGGTTCTCAGACCTCTGCACATTCCTTGTATCAGCAAAATGCCTGAGGGAAAAAGAGGCTATAAAAGTGAATTCACATCTCTGCGGGGTTATTTTAGCTCATCTTTACGCTTGAGGTTCCTCCCTTCAGGGTCTCAGCGTAAAGCATGGGGTACCAAGGCACACCCTTGGTAGGCGCTGGACTAGATTTTTATCTTCCTTAAGACCTTGTTTCAGGTCACACATCTCCAGGCAAACACAGCCACAAAGTCTAGGCTCACCTTTCTTGAACCTTATCCTCCCCCAAATTTTGATTAAATAATTTCACACTATCTTGTTAGCTCTTTGAAGCTTTAATACATACATTAAAAATATTTTTCTGCTTGCTTTTTAGTTCTAATCAAATAATTCCCATGCAATATTAGTACTACCAGTTTTGGTAAGTTTCAAGAACATAATTCCCAAGTGCAGAGCAACTACAATTTTTTTTTTAAAGCCAGCTTTAGGAAAAAGATATATTTTAGTCTCAGAAAAGTTTTTCATCATTTTCAAGTTTTGGTAAGGTAAGCATTAAATGAGCTAGAATTGTGTCCTGCTTCCATTTCTTATCAATGGAAGTCCCCAGAGGATTACTGTGGCTGTCCCATCTAGAGCTTTGCCTCCAAGCTGAGATCCTTGTTTAGGATTTAGGGATGGCAGTTGATCAACAGAATGTGATCAGCAGTTTACTTGTGTTTAAAAATCATAGTCAATCTTGGCTTACATAGCTTTCTTCTCTGTATATCTGTCTTTTCCCCTTTCTCTCCATATGTGTGTGAGGGGCCATAGCTATGGCAGTGGTTAAGAGCATATGCGTGGGAATAAAAGAGCTTCACGTCTGAGTTCCACCTGTGCCATTCCTTAGCTATATGAGTTTGGGCAAGTTATTCAGCCTCTGTAAATGGGGATTAATAATGCTATATGTCTCATCTAGTGGTTGTGAAGATAAAATGAGCTCACGTATTAAAAGGTTAATAATACTGTATTGTATATTTGAAAGTTGCTAAGAGAGTAGATTTAGAAGTTATCACAAGAAAAAAATTTATAACTATGTGTGGTGATTGATGTTAATGATTTATTGTGCAGATTATTTCACATTATAGATGGTCCCCAATTTATGATTTTTTGACTTATGATTTCTTGACTTATGATTTCTTGACTTTATGATGGTGTGAAAGTGATACACATAATAAATTATGAGATACTCAACACTTTATGTTAAAAATAGGCTTTGTGTTATATGATTTTGCCCAACTGTAGGCTATTGTAAGTGTTCTGAGCACGTTAAAGTAGGGTAGGCTAAGCTATGATGTTCGGTAGGTTAAGTGTATTACATGCATTTTGGATTTATGATATTTTCCATTTAGGATGGAATGTAAATGGATGTAACCCCATCATAAATCGAGAAGCACCTGTTATATGCAAATATCAAGTCATTATGTTGTACACCTAAAACTAATATAGTGTTATATGTCAATTATATCTCAATTTAAAAAAGAGAGATTTATTAGAAGGAGTTGGCTTACCCCATTGTGAGAGCTGACTGGGCAAGTCCGAATCCACAGGGTAGGCTGCCAAGGACAGTCTGGAACTTCTGGGCATGGGCTGACGCTGCTGTCCATCCACAATTGGAATTTCTTCTTCATCAAGGAAGCCTCAGCAATTCTGTTCAGGCCCTTCAACTAATTGAATCAGTCGCACCCAGACTATCTAGGATAATCTCTCTTAAAGTCAATTGATTATGGACTAACCACATCTACAAAATCCCTTCATGGCAACGCCTAGATTATTGTTTGCTTCTTTAACTGTGGATTGCAGCCTAGCCAAGCTGACATATCCAAAGACCATCACATTAGGTTAAATTTTAGTTAGTACTACAAATAGTTGTACTACAAAAGTTTAAAGAAAGATGTCTTCAATGAAGTGGGTAGAATAGGAGAGAAAGGCTTCATAGAAGAGATGGAACTTCTGCAGGGCCTTAAAGAATAGAAGGGATTAGGAAAGGCATTGAGGAGCATCTTTCCCCTCATTATAAACCACACTTGCCTTACTACTTTTATCGCAAAGAGCAAGACGCTCATTAACATTAGATCTGAGAATTCCCAGAATCATGCATTAGTCATTGGGTCTTTCGGCTGCCTGTAAATTAATATATTTTGCTCTTTGTCCTTTTATTGTAAATTAAAAAAAAAAACTTAGAAGGTAGAACAAATCAGATGTGTAGTTCATATAAATTATGTACTCTGTGTGTTAGCCTTTTAGTAATTAAGCCTATTTCTTCCACATTGGAAATCATTATAGATTATTGCTGTTATTTCTCTGAGATGTTTTCTCTAATCAATTTTTATTGAAAGATGTTATAAAGTTAACGGGATTCTTAATTTATATAAGTTTCTAGGGAGCTAGGAGCCAAAACTGAGATTAATTTTGCACATAAATTGATTTGCAACTTGAATTCATTTCTTGTTTTCAGTTTTAAATAAAAGTATGAAACTTTTCCACTGTCACATTCATTATTTAGAACTTGATTATAGTGAAATGCATAATAGGCTTTTAAAACTTTGGAGAAGGGAAATGGAGTGGGGGCGGTGTACCCTGGGAAGCCTAGTTTAACTTGTGAAAGTTGTAAGGAATGAGAATTGTGTTCTGCCCTTTGTTTAAAGGCAGCTCTCTAAATCTGAGGGCAACCACTGACCTTAATTAGATGTGCTTGGAGGGATCCATTTGTTTTCCAGGTGTGCTTTTCTCTTTTTTCCACCAACCTAATTATAATGTCATAAATCTCATTGTACTGTACATTTTCTCTGATCATAGAAATCACCAATTCACTCATCATTTCAGTAAGTCCTATTTGGAGCCAATCATAAAGAAATTTTGCACAGTTTGACTCTGTAATTTGCTGGGTTCTTTCAAAAAGAAAAAAATAGGAGAGTTAGAGAAATTTTCCTTCTCTACATTTTTCAGGACAACATCGTTTAATATTGATAGTCCTGGCATATTCCTCTATGATCTAGACGAGGTTCTACCTACTAATGAGGAACCAGTCCCTGTGCCATCCTGGTGAACCGCTGTGATCATTATATGAGCACCAGCTTTAAAAGGGAAGCATTAGAAGATAAAAGAGCCTCTAAATTTTATTACAGTCTCTTTTAAGATGTAATTTCTGGAGGTAATAGTTTGTTGCTTAAAACAACTGGCTTAGCATATACTAAATCTGAGATATTTAGAACTATGTTTTCAATTAGCAATATATAACAATGTTATTTAGTTTTGCATTTGTTTAAGATCAATTATTATTTGACTCCAGAGATTCATTTTGTGCTGTTATCCTAGATTTTTAAAATATATGGAATCAATCCACTTGGAACATACTGTTCTTAAAGTACAAGCTTAATGTTTTCCTCTGAAGAAAAGTATAGTCTTCCTTTACGCCAACTAGAGTTAGGTTACCAATCTTTTCTTTGTGAATCTACAGAAAAATATTTACTGAACTTCAGTTTATTTCAAATCTTAACATACATAAGATTTATTCTAAGGATAACCTTACTGGTGAAATTATAACAGCCTTTCTCGTGACCATCCTGTATTATGCTGCACTCTTGTATCATGTGATGTTCCCCATGATCCCCAGACAGGTTATATATCATTGTTACCATTTGCATCATTCCTGAGAAGCAATAAAAGAGTTAAAGCAATAAGAGTTAAAGCCAGCTTCAAAGAAACAAGCCAGCAATAAAACACCATGTTATTTTAGTTATGTGCTTATAGCACTGTGCTGGAACCTGGAGCTAAAGAGATAAGACATATCTCTGCCCTGAAGATGCTTACAGACTAGTAGAGAATATGGAAAAATAAGTAAGAAACACATAATTGAGACTGGGAGTACTGTTGCTAGATTTAGCAAAAAACAAACAAAACAAAAAAACAGAACCTTGGCTATTGTAAATAATGCTGCAGTGAACAAGGGAGTGCATATATCTTTTCGAGTTAGTGTTTTCATTTCCTTTGGATAAATATCCAGAAGTGGATTGCTGGCTCATATGGTAGTTCTATTTTTAATTTCTTGAGGCACATGCATACTGTTTTCCATAGTGCATCTTAATCATTTTTAAATGTACAGTTAGTAATAAGTGTATTCACATTTTGTATAGCCAGTCTCCATAACTTTTTCATCTTGCAAAACTGAAACTCTGTACCCATCTAACAACTTCCCATTTTCCCTCCCTGGTCCAAGACCTGGCATCCACCCTTCTACTTTTTGTTTCTGTGAGTTTGATTACTTTAGAAACCTCAAAAGTGGAATCACACAAGTGTTTTGGGTGTGTGTGTGACTGGCTTGTTTTACTTAGCATAATGTCCTGAAGTTTCATCCATATTGTAACATGTGTTAGAATTTCCTTACTTTTTAAGATTGAATAATATTCCATTGTATGTATATGCCATATTTTGTTTATCCATTCACCCACTGATGGACATTATTTTAAATTAACCTAATCCAGTTTGGTCATGCATGCTCCTAGATTCTATTTTGAAGATAATGGTAGGCACTGAAAATGTTTGATATAGCTGAGTATTACTCCTCCCACACAACCTTATTCCTACTTTAAAATGAAAATGACTTCTGCTACACATATAGCCATTTATTTAGCACATATTTATTTACAGTCACAAAACACTTCATATCATCAGTCTGTAAACTCATTAAAGTTCTAACTGTCCTTTTGGGTGCTCGGTCAACTTATATGAAAGATTTACTAGAGGCAGAAGCAGTGATATTTCACAGGTGGGCTTGTTACCCTTAGATTAGCATCACGGAACTAGAAATTCTGAACCAGTGATTCTCAAAATGTGGTCTCTTTGACCAGCATTATTAGTATCACCTGAAAACTTCCTACAAATGCAAATTTTCAGCCCTGCCTAAAACCTAATGAGTCGAAACCTCTGAGGCTGAGGTTCAGCAATGTGTGGTTGTTTTTTTTAAAGATTTTTATTGGGGAATTGGGGAAAAGGAACAGTGTTGGAGAATTGGGAAAAGGGACCAGCCAAGTTGTTGTCCTTCAGTCTTAGTTGTGGAGGGCACAGCTAGCTCAGCTCCAAGTTCAGTCGCCATCTGGCCGCCAGTCGGCAGCTTGAGGCCGCTCAGCTCAAAGTGCTGTGTTCAATCTTAGTTGAGTGTGGGTGGGCATAGTCCACCATCTCATGTGGGAGTTGAACCGGAAACCTTTTTGTTAGGAGCACGTGCTCTCACCAGCTGAGCCATCCTGCCACCTGTTGGCAACTCAGTGACGCCCAGCTCGGGTGCGGTTCACTGGCCCATGAGGGAATCGAACCGGCGACCCTGTTGCTCAGAGTGCGTGCTCTTAACCAACTGAGCCATTCAGCCGGCCCCCAACAAGGTGTGTTTTAACAAGACCTCTGGGAGATCTGCAGCTCACTAAAGTTTGAGAATCTCTGTTTTAAAATGATTAGCTCTTGGTACCTCCCTAAAGATAAAGGTTATGGCTTCAAAGGTTATAGTTCTTATACCTTCCTTGTGAAAAGGCAGGGAATATCTCATATTTTAGCCAATTCACGTATCTTAAATACCTTTAATTTCACCAGTAGCCCATTTCTAACATTATCATGCTATTTAACAAGCTACAATTTTCACTAATAAAATTGTAATGTGTTACAAAATCTTAGAAATGGATCAATCTTGATCAAGATATGGAGCATGGGTCTCCTTATTACCTCATTGGAATGCTAGCTGAGCACCTGTACATTCCTGCATTCCTGATTAGCATATTAGAGGCACCTGGAGTGTAAAACCACCTGTGTATACATACACGTGTGCATGCACGCACACACACACACATCAGTGTATGCTGAAGAATTTTAAAATAAATTAGAGACATTATAAAAGAAGGGAAACGTGGAAAGAGTGTGTGTGTGTGTGTGTGTGTGTGTGTCTGTAGAGGAAGAGGAAAAAGGAGTGTGATGAGCTCCATTGTTAATGGCCTAGAAAAAGAAGTCAGGAGAAAGAATGAGAAGCTGAAGACACAGTGGAGATTTTATTTTCTTTTATTTTTTTTAATTTTTAAAAAAATTTTTTTTCTTTTTTTATTACTTTTTATTTTTCTTTTTCTTTCTTTTTCTTATTTTGCATTTATTTAGTATATCCTATTCATACTTTTGCACTGACTTCCAATATAAAATTAAATCTGTTTGTATAACATAATGTTCAACTCCAATAAAACTGTGAAGATTACTTTTTAAAATGCAGTAATATTTCAAACATTTTTAAATAAAAATCAATATTAATCCAATGACATGTAAAATATCACACTATTCCCCACAAAAAAGCTCAATGCAAAAGAGATGTTTCCTGCTATTTTACATTCAGTTTGACACAGTGGAGATTTTAAATAGCTGACATAGGGCATGGGAAAAGATACTGACTAGAGACTTGGAGAATGTTCAGACATTAAGAACCCAACTCTTCTGTTTTGTCCTAAGTAATGAGGAATTGATCAGATTGTCTGAATACATTTTTAAAACACAGATCTTAAGAAATTAACGAAAACGTAGTAGTATTATGCATCTGTTCATTGTTATCGCCCCTTGTGGTACAGTTTCCATAGTTCATGAAATTATTCATTCATCTTGGATGGATTTTGTAAAATGTAGCCAAGGAGTGCCACCTTCTGGTAAGATGAGGTATGTGCAAGCAAAGGAGGCTGTATAGTAAAATCGTAATCGTAGTAATAAAATCTTAGGGCTGGAAAAAGTTTTGATGTTCTCCGCTGAGCTTCGTACTGTAAAGTCGAACATCCTTTATAATCTGTCTTTTTAGTTAGAAGGTCAGATTACTGACAGTGATTATAGTTTGTGTGTAGGGCCCTGCCTGAAAAAACAAAACAAAACAGTGTGTGGCCAGCCATCCTTTTTATACAAGCATGAGGGAAATTTGCTCTGGGTTTGTGATGGAAGCCACAAGTGGAAGAGCCTGTTGTTTTGTGACTGCCTCTTTGATGCAGGGTTGGCTCAAGGCCTGTGCTCACAACAAGAATGTGATTCTTGTCGCTGAATGCCAGACTTGTCTTCACTGCCTAACCGTGTACTGATACTGGTTTGTTCTTATTTGTTTGTTTTAAATTTTATGGAAAAGTATGAATTTTATCCTCAGTGAGGTTTTAAAATCAAAATTACTATGTTCTTTATAGTGGATGTTTAATAAACATTTACCAGACACTTAAATAACAAAC
Organism: Aselliscus stoliczkanus; assembly: GCA_033961575.1. Taxonomy (NCBI): domain Eukaryota; kingdom Metazoa; phylum Chordata; class Mammalia; order Chiroptera; family Hipposideridae; genus Aselliscus; species Aselliscus stoliczkanus. The sequence continues at coordinate 109,949,254 of CM066730.1, forward strand.
TCTGTGCTATGTGCTAGAAGGGAAGGGGACGTTCAAAGGTGAATATGACAGTGTCTCTGCCTTCAAGTCATGTTACCTTTTACCAGGGAAGATAACATGAACATAAATGATGTTAGATTTGGGAATTTAAGGAAAGAAGGTGGGGATCGGGGCGGCCCGGTGGCTCAGTTGGGTAGAACGTGTGCTGTGAACAACAAGGTTGCCAGTTTGATTCCCACATGGACCAGTGAGCTGCACCCTCCACAACTATAATAGATTGAAGACAATGACTTAAGCTGAGCTGCAGGTGGGCAGCTGGATGGCTCAGTTGGTTAGAGTGCGTGCTCTTAACAACAAAGTTGTCAGTTGGATTCCCACATGGGATGGTGGGCTGCGCCCCCTGCAACTAGATTGAAAACGGTGACTGGACTTGGAGCTGAGCTGTGCCCTCCACAACTAGATTGAAGGACAACTACTTGACTTGGAGCTGATGGGTCCTGGAAAAACACACTGTTCCCCAATAAAATTTCTTTAAAAAAAAAAAGAAAGAAAGGAGGGGGGCAAATATAGACTCAGGAAGGAAATACACAGTCTCAAGATTAGTCATGGGAAGAGGGGTATTGTGCAAATGGTTTACATCTTGACCTGGGGCAGAGTTATGGATAACCTGTTCCTTAAGATTCAGGAGCAAAGATCAGGACAGATGAAGGGGACAGCTCTATGAGTCCTATCCCAGAAGTTGTTCATAGTAAAATGCCCTATTTCTGATTAAAAACCCACAGTTCACTTCATTCATTCATCCATTCAACAAGTGCGTTTTATATGCATTTGCTTATGTTGCCTAAGAAAACACAAGATGAACATCCTGGCCCTACTTTGAATTTCTTGTACAGAGGGAGTGAGTGTGACCAGAGCCCTGTAGTAGGAGCACTGGGGACAGGCACCTGAACCAGCCATTTTTAAAGCTGCTCTGCATGTTCCTCCCCAAGATAAGTAATTCTGGTTCTCCCACCATGGTTAAGAGACAGGGAGGCCCAGGAGGCAGACTCTCAGGGTTAGACAGATTTCAGCGCCACCACTAGCCTGCTCTGCAAGGGTCTTAATCTCTTCTCAACCTCTCTCGCCTCAGTCTCCTTGTCACTAAAATGGAGATCATGGTAATACCTCTTTCATAGGGAGGTTGTGAAGATTAAAGAGATATACATGAGGGGCAGCCAGTTAACTCAAGTGATTAGAGTGTAGTCACGTAACACCAAGATTACCGGTTTGATTCCCACATGGGCCAGTGAGCCTGCACCCTCCTAGATTGAAACAATTTGATTGAAACAGCTACTTGACTTGGAGCTGATGGGTCCTGGAAAAAACTGTTCCCCAATAAAGTTTTAAAAAAAAAGAGAGAGAGATACTTGAAAAGCTCTTAGAACAATGTTAACATACAGAAAACAATATGACAAACACCTGTGGGCCTACCTTCTGTGTAACAAATCTTAATCTTTTGCCATATTTGCCTCATTTTTAAAAAGGAAAAAACACACATTACAGTACAGTTGACGCTGTCTTTATCTTTCCCGATAACCTCCTTCCTCCTTCCTCCTCCCCAGGGGTAACCACCATTTTCAGTTTGGTGTGAGTCCTTGCCACCATGTTTTCATACTTTCCCTATGTGGCTATGGATACATAATATATAGTATTCTTTGCACATTCCTGAACTTTATTTAATGAATGATACTAAACTGCACATATTCCACAACTTTTTCCATTTGACATGTTTTCAACATTTTCCCACGTTGATATGTACAAGCCAAGTTCTTTCATTTTAATAACTGTATAGTATTTCATTGTATGAATATACCACAATTTATTCAGTCGTTCTCTTGATGGGCATTTATGTTGTTACCCAATTTCCACTCTGAGAAACATCCCAAATGGCACCCTGAGGTCCTCCTAGACTGTACTGTCACCTGATATTTTTCGTTGCTGATTTTTCATTACTGATTCAATTTTCAAAAAATGTTTATGAGTTTACTCAGATTTTCTATTGCTTACTTTATCATTTTTTATTATTTATATTTTTCTAGAAACAATGTTTATTTCCAATGTATTGCCATAGAGTTGTTTATATTATTATTCACTATCACTACCCTTTTCTAATCAGCTTTATTTAATGCTTTCTCTTTTTCTCATTATCATTCTTGCTAAAGATTTATCTCTTTTGTTAAAATTTTCAAAGAACTAGCTTTTGGTTTTGTTGATTTGTATTAATTTCTGCATTTTTAAACTTCTTTTGAGGGTTTATTCTGTTATTGTTATAATAACAATGGGTTTTTCAAAAGCCCTTTTTAGTTGAGAGCTAACTATTTATATTGTCTCATTTTTTCATCATTGCATTTAAAGCTGAAAATTTCCCTCAAAGAACCTCTTTAGCTGCATCCCACACATTTTGATATGTTTACCTTTGTTGTTCAGTTCTCAATATTCTGCATTTCCAATCTGATTTCTTCTTTAACCACAAATTTGTTAGGAATGTGCTTTTTAGTATCCAAACATGTCTGTGTTTATTTTTACATTATTTTTATTGTTGCTTTCTTAGTTCTTTGTGGTCAAAGGATGTGGTCTCTGCAGTCTTAATTCCTCAGAAACCCTACACTATCCCTGCAGGAGGTTTCACTCCTGCTCCAGAGTAAGACCTCAGAACTGCCACCACCTTTGCCTCAGTGAAGAAACATGCCAATGAAATTGATGGCCATCGGGTACCAAGTAGAGATACCAAACACATAGTTCCGTATCTCCTAAAAATCTCCAGAAGTTGACCTGGGGAAGAAAGTATTGAGCATCTCCCCATGTGGCTGCCCTCCCCCTGCAAAGATGAGTCTAGAGACTATTGTTCTGCTCCTCCTATGAAGATGAAACCTAGTATTTTGGGGTGCAGCCAGGTCTGAAGGAGAAAGCAGACATGGTTGAGGGCTCACCCAGGAACTTCTCTGCTAGGTGAAGGGCAATAGCTCCGCGGTGCTGGCACTTACCTTTACACATGGGCAGAGCTCTTGATCTCTATCAGGGTTGTCCTTATCCTCACAGCAAACTGTAGGAAGTGTTGGGAGTGGGGCCCAGTGGGCAGCTCTGAGGAGCCTGTGTTGGCCTCTCCAAGTAGCACTGAGTAGTTACCAGAGTCCACTGTGCTTTGGCTGTTTCCTTGGGATCATGGAAAAATTTAAGCCCCCCAAATGAAGGACTCAAGATATTATCCTGAGTTCCTATCCCGCACAAGAGGAAGCCCAACATTGGCCCTCTGACAGGATGTAAGATCCCAGGAGCCAGAGCTGGGCAAGACTGATCTGTGAGCAGCATGATGTCATCAGACTGAGGGAACCAGACGGAGAATTCTGGGAAAAAGCAAACAAAAGGTAATTGCAGAAACCAGAAAAGAGCAAGGTCTAAAGCAGAAATTAGGCGATGAAGATCAGAGGAATTCTCTCAGCTATAGGAACATAGCCTTTTATTTTTATTTTATATTGATTAATTCATTCTTTCTGTTTTCTTTAGATTTTTTCTAATTTCTTGAATTTTTAATTCACCTATTTTGTTCTTTGCCATTTGTTAATGTAGTTTAGACTTTACATTCTTCTCTAAACAGTTCTTTAATTTTATCTTTAGCTTTAGTTTCTGATACATTTTTAAAATATATCATTGTTATTTCCTAGATACTTAAATTTTGACTTGCACTTTCCCTTTGACTCAAGAATTAAAAGAATATTTAAAATATTCCGATATAGTTTTGTTAATTTCAAGTTTTATTATACTGTGACTGTTTCTGCCATATTTATTAAGTGGAGTGTATTAAGGTTTGGGTGTAACTTTGTAAATGTTCCATGGACATTTGAAAAGTTTATTCTCTATTCCCAGGGTAATTAGATCTGCCTTATTAGTCAGGTTATTTAGTTCTTTTATATCCTTTTTTTATAAACTTCTTTATCTGCCATGAACTAAGAGAAGTGAGGGTCTCCTACTTCTAATGCCTTTGTGTTCATTTCTTTTTCTGTTTCTTATAGATTGCACTTAGTGAATTTTAATGCTACTTTATTTGCTTTATAGAAATTCATGATTGCAATATCTTCATTGTGAATTGTATGTTTTATAATTATAGAGAGCCTTTTATTTATTTTTTGGCCTTATTTAATGCTCCCCCCGCTACCCTTGACCCCCTGAATTCACCCTCATCTGGTATAAGATTGTGACTTTTTTTTTCCTTTGCATTTGGCTGATATATATGTCCCATCTTTTACTTTCAACTTTTTTGACACTGTTTTCTGAGGATATTTTTTCTTTCAATAGATGAACCTATCCCATTGACATTTATAGATATGACTTAGTTCTTTATCACATTTTATGACCTATTTTCTGTTTTTATTTTATTTTATTTTATTTTTGAGGGCAGTGCCACTGGCCCTCATATGTGGGACCGAACCGGGGCCGCTGGCTTCCCAAGCCACCTATTTTCTGTTCTTAAGGGTTCATTTTGTTTCTGTCTTTCTCTAGAGGGTGTATATGTCTTTAATTTGTTTTATGCACGTTCCTTCTGACAATTTAGGAAGGTTTGTATTCTGTTTTTAGCTCCTGTAGTGGTTAGCTTTATACTATAACTTTTAAAAATATACTTTATTCCCTATTTCTTTAAACCATATCTATTTATTCCCCACTACAAACAATGATAAAATTATACTTCCATTCATCCCATCTCCTTTACTCTACCTAATTTTAATCATTATTACTATTCTAATAATCATCTCTATACTTTTTTTTTTTTTTTAAGAGGGCAGTGTTGGGCTGGCCGAGTGGCGCATTGGTTAAGAGCTGGTTTGGGGATGCCAGCGGCCCCGGTTCAGATCCCACGTATGAGGGCCAGTGACACTGCCCTCTACAGCTAACAACACCTCCACTTGGAGCTGGGCTGTGCAAGCCCCAGCGACAGTGTAGGCTGCAGCCCCTGCTGCAGTGGGCTGCCATAGGCTACAGTGAGTGGCCGGCAGCCAGCGTGAGCTGCCAATAGCTGTGGTGAGCGACCATCCAGAGGCCGGTGACCGATCTGCCTCATCCGGGAAGAGCGCAGTGACGATGCCAACATGGGCCAGTGAGGCGACATCCTCCGCAACTAGACTGAAGAACAAAAAAAAGACAGCAACTTGTCTGTTCCCCTTCCCTGATTCCCCAACGCTGTTCCCCTCCCCCAATTCCCCAATAAAATCTTTAAAAAAAAAAAAGAGGGCAGTGTTACTGGCCCTCATATGTGGGATCCGAACCCGGGCCACTGGCATCCCAAGCCAGCTCTCAACCACTGCACCACTCGGTCGGCCCTATACTTTTGAATATACTTCTTTCTCTATTATTTGATACATTAGATATAAATGTTATCTTCTGACCTTGCATATTAAAAATAAGGAAATTAGGGCTGGCCAAGTGGCTCAGTTGGTTAAGAGCTCTCTCAGGAGCTCGGAGCAACAGCAGTTCGATGTCCAGCCCAAGCTGAGCTGCTGCTGAGCTGCCAACAGGTGGCAGGATGGCTCAGTTAAAAATAAATAAATAAAAATAAGGAAACCAACATCCTTTTGCCACCTACCATCTTCTTACATTTCCTCTTCTTGGTTTTTGTTAATTTTATTAGTTTTACTGGTATAGTTTGTAATATTAACATTTGGAACAAATAGAATAGTGCTCAAGAAAATTAACTCTGGAATCAGATGCCTAGGTTTGAATTTTGGCATTATTTTGTAGCTGTGTGACCTTGAGCAAGTTACTTAACAAATATTTCTGTTTCCTTATTTTTACAATGGATATAATAGGTTCTGTGGATATAACAGGGTCATTGTTATGATAATAAAAGTATAGCACTAGGGGGCCAGCCGGGTGGCACGTTGGTTAGGAGTTGACTTGGGACATCAGCTCTGAGCAACATGGCCCCGGTTCGGGTCCCACATTAGGGCCAGTGACGCTGCGCCCTCTACAGCTAACATGGTGAACAACAGCTCGACCTGGAGCTAGGCTGCCATGAGTCTCCGGCGATGGCGTAGGCTGCAGTGGGGCTCGCTGGCAGCGGGTGTGCACTTTCGTGAGCCGCTCTGAGGGGCCGTCCAATGGCCAGTGAGGGACTGCCTCACCCAGGAAGGACACAATGATAATACCAACATGGGCCAGTGAAGCAATGTCCTCCACAACTAGACTGAAGAACAAAAGGACAGCAACTTGTCTGTTCCCCTTCCCAATTCCCCAATGCTGTTCCCCTCCCCCAATTCCACAATAAAATCTTAAAGAAAAAAAGATAGCACTAGGACAGTGCCTGATACATAACCAGCTTCTAGGAACTATCAGATATTGTATTATCAATTATTATGAAATACATTCCCGAGGGTCGTTTTTATCCCAGTCCTACATTTCAACTGGCTTCCATGTTTAGTTTCTCCCTTCATCTCTTGGTGGCCTGAAATTCATTCTCTAGGAGATACTATTTCTTCTTATTTTTTTGGGGGGTGGCGGGGAGGGCAGTGTCACTGGCCCTCACACGTGGGACCGAACCGGGACCGCTGGCTTCCCAAGCCAGCGCTTAACTGCCGCGCCACTCGGCCCGCCCTCTCTAGGAGATACTAATGGGCGTTATATTTCCTGATCCTTCTATGTTAAAAAAAATCAGACACCTTTTTACTTGAATGAAAGTTTGGCTATGTAAAATAATAATTGCTATTATTGAGCACTTATTAAATCACAGTTTCTCTATACTCATTATACCTGATAATAATGCTATAAATCAAGTACTCTTCACATCCCTTTTTACAAATGAGAAAATTGGGAGACAAGCAAGTTACATTCCCTTTATTAAAGACTTTGCTGGCGTCACACCACTGTTATCTACCACTGAATGTGGCTATGGAGAAATTTGAGCCCAGTCTAATTTAATTCCCCTTAGAAGTGTCTTGATCTTTCTGCCTGATACTCAAAGAATTATTTATTTTTGAAGTCCAGTAAAATTCAATGGCATATGTCACAGAGATCATTCTATGTTAGTTTTCTTGAAACACTGTGTGTCCTTTCAGTGTGTAGATTAAACTGTTGTTTCACTTATGTGACGTTTCCTTGAATTCTACTTTGAATATTTTTTTCTTTTCAACTTGTTCCATTCTCCGTCACATGGACATGCTAAATATCATTTGTCTTTTATATCTGTAATTTTATCTCATTCTTTTTAGTTATGTTTTAAAATTCCATTTTACTTTGGTCACTTTTTTCAACTTAGTCCTCATAAGTCGTACTATGTTATCTTTGCCTGCCACCTTTTGTCCCCCATTTATACTGGATTTAATTTCAAGGACTTTTTTCATTTTCTTCCTTTCTGAGTTCTGCTAGCTTCTTTTACATTTTATTCTGTTGTTTTGTCATCATTTCCTCTGCTTTGAGGTCTTATTTGAAACTTATTTTAGGACTTTGATTAAGTCCTTTGAATTCATAGCAATATGTTTGGTCTGCCTTGTGGCAACATTTTCCTGGAAAATTTATCTCATATTTGCTTTTTCTATTCCTTTCCTCCTTTTTCTTATAGATGTGTTGCATAGATCTCTTGGTTGTTTTCTTTTGATTATTACAAAGCAACTTGATCAATGAACTGAGCCTGTAGTGAAGCTGCTGTGCTCAGAGTGAGCGTGTGTCTGTGTGTTGAATGTGCGAAACAGAGAAAAAAAGTGAGACAGAGAGACACTCACACAGGTTGGTTTAGCCTGTATATTTCCCTAGCAACTATAGAGATGCTCATGATATAGTCTCTCCCAACCCCTATTTCATTAACGGACTGCCTCCAACATAGATAATATTTTAAAAGATTTTATCACTCAGTGCTGCCTTGCCCTGCTACATTATAGTGCCAGGTAGAATCCTTGCAAGTTCCCACAGCTTGTGCCCCTTAAGCCTTCATTGCAAACTAGGATGACTGCTCTTCTCCTCATGTGTACCACCTTTTCAGTGTTCTGCCAACTTCAGGAATTGAGGTCACAGCAGGTATTTAATCTCAGCATACTTCTGGGCTCTGGTGTAATTTTCACTGAATTTGGCAGGCCATACTCATTTATTGTGACTTAGGGTTACATTGGTACTTTATCAAAGATAGAGTTTATGTTTCTTTTTAAACATTTTCTTTCTTGTTTTTGGGTGATCTCAAGGATGACAGGATGACAGAGGTAACTTTATTTTGTTAGCTGAAAACATTTTGGTAATTTAAACTTTATTTTTAAATTTATTTTAAAACCAGAGCCATTTAAAAAAATAGAATGTCCTGGGCCGGCCGAGTGGCGCATTGGTTAAGAGCTGGTTTGGGGATGCCAGCGGCCCCGGTTCGGATCCCACATATGAGGGCCAGTGACACTGCCCTCTACAGCTAACAACAGCTCCACCTGGAACTGGGCTGTGTGAACCCTGGCGATGGTGTAGGCTGCAGCCCCTGCTGCAGTGGGCTGCCATAGGCTACAGTGAGTGGCTGGCAGCCAGCGTGAGTAGCTGGCAGCCAGCATGAGCTGCCAATAGCCGCGGTGAGCGACCATTCAGAAGCCAGCGACCTATCTGCCTCATCTGGGAAGAGCACAATGAGGATACCAACATGGGCCAGTGAAGCAACGTCCTCCTCAACTAGACTGAAGAACAAAAAGATAGCAACTTGTCTGTTCCCCTTCCCCAATTCCCCAATACTGTTCCCCTCCCTCAATTCCCCAATAAAATCTTTAAAAAAAAAAGAAAAGAAAAGATGTTTCACCAACTAATTTAAAAAAAAAATAGAATGTCCATATTCTTGGAGAGAGTAGGTACCATACCTCCTCAGACCATGGTAAGTGGGGAAAAGAGTTTCAAAATTCTATGTACATCCTAGTTTCGAGAAGATGTCTCATAATCATATAGCTAGCAAGGAACAGAGCTTAGATTCAAATCCAAGTATGTCCAAATCCAAAGCCTGAGGGTTTTTGTTTTTACTTTGTTTTTTTTGTTGTTTTTTTTTTTAATCATAGAACCTTCTCTTGAACAATGTAGATATCTCTTGATAGGTGTATTTATTATATTTCTTCTTATGAACATTTTTCTATTAACTACTTTTTTATTTCCTGGGTTTTAGTGCGACAAGTACAAGACTGGAGTGATTGATGGGCCTGCATGTAATAGCCTTTGTGTTACAGAAACTCTTTACTTTGGAAAATGCTTATCTACCAAGCCCAACAATCAGGTATGGACACTATGAATAAACATTCCAGATTAATGGTGTGCTCTAATTTTACCTTAAACTAAAGCATGATTAAAAGAATTCTTGAACCATAGCTTTAAGACATTTTATATATTTTAATTTTATATGCTTTTGATTCACTCATCCGACAGATATTTATTAATCCCCTATTCCCAGTATATTCCAGACACTGTTTTAGTTACTAGGAATATAGTGGTGATTAAGATTGATAAAATTAATTCCTTTATATGTCCTACATTATCCCAAAAGGGTGGAGAATATAAACAGTTGATAGATAAATAAATAAGCAAAATAATTACAGGATGTGGTGTGTTTTATATAGGATATAAACAGGGCTAATTGATGTAGAATGCAGGGGATGGGGGTGATAGAGATGTGATTTAGAGAAGGTAATCAGGAAAGACCTTTCTAAGATAATATTTGAACGAAGAATTAAACTACAGGCATGGGCAAAGGACGGGATGAGCTAACTCACAACAGTAGAACTGTAAATAGTTGATAAACATAATGAAAAAAATGGTCTACCTCACTTATCATATCAAAGAAATATAAATTAATAGAGTACTATTGGGCTAGAAGAAGATATAACAAACATCAAAACTGGTTATCCTGGGCCGGCCGAGTGGCGCGGTGGTTAAGCGCTGACTTGGGAAGCCAGCGGCCCCGGTTCGGGTCCCACATGTGAGGGCCAGTGACACTGACCTCAAAAAACAAACAAACAAACAAACAAACAAACAAACAAAAAAACTGGTTATCCTTGGACAATCGAATATTGCACGATTTTAAAGTTCATCTTTTTTATATTATTTCTATATTTCCATATAAATATACATTACTCTTATAATTACAGAAATTTAAAATATATTTTAAGTTGATGATACTAACCATATTTAAGAGGATTTCTGAAATGAACTCCAACAGTTGAATATCTACTACATGCTAGGTACTGTTTAAGGCATTGGGAGAGACCATGGGGAACCAGACAGATAAAGCACCTGGCCTCATGAGAAAAATCAATAAAACCAAAAATTGGTTCTTTGAAAACGTCAATAAAATTGACCATCCTTTAGCTATTTGGACTGAGAGAGAGAAAGAGAGAAGACTCAAATTACTAAAATTGGAAATGAAATGGTGACATCACTACCAATTCTACAGAAGTAAAAAAAGATTATATAAGAGTATGATGAACAGTTGTACACCAACATATTGGATAACCTGGATGAAACAGGAAAATTCCTAGAAACACAAAACCTACCAAGAAATAGAAAATCTGAATAGATCTATCTATGTATAACTAGTAAGGAGAGTGAATCAATAATCAAAAGTCTCCCAACAAGAAAAGCCCTGGTCCTATTGTCTTTACTGGTGAATTCCATCAAACATTTAAAGAATTAACACCAATCCATCTCAACCTTTTCCAAAAAACTAAAGATGAAACAATACTTCCTGACTCATTCTATGAGGCCAACATTACTCTGATACCAAAGCCATATAAAGACATTACAAGAAAATAAAACTAAAACTTATGAACATTAATGCAAAAATCCTCAACACAATACTAGAAAACCAAATTCAGCCATGTATTAAAAGGATCGTTTGGGATTTATTCCTGGAATGCAAGGATGGTTCAACATAGAAAAATCAATCAGTGTAATACACCAGATGAACAGAATGAAGGGGAAAAAAGGATCATCTCAAGTGATGCAGAACAAGTATTTAACAAAATTCAGTACCCTTTCATTATAAAATATTCAACAAACTAGGAACACTCAACAAACGACCTCAACATGATAAAACCCATATATATATGAAAAAACCTACAGCTAACATACTCAGTGGTGAAAGATAGAAAGCTTTTCCTCTAAGGTCAGGAACAAGGCAAGGATGCTCACTTTCACCACTTCTATTTAACTGGCAATTCTAGACAGATTGATTAGACAAGAAAAAGAAATAAAATACATCCAAATTGGAAAAGTATTAGTAAAATTATCTCTTTTGACAAACAACATGATCTAATGTAGAAAAACCCGAAGATTCCATACAAAAAAAAATTGTTAGAACTAATAAACCAATTCAGCAAAGTAGGAGAAAATAAAGTCAACATACAAAAATCAGTTGCATTTCTATGCACTACCAATGAACAATCCGAAAAGGAAATTAAGAAAGCCATCCCATTTACAATAGCATCAAAAAGAATACTTAGGGGGCCAGTTGAGTGGCTCAGTTGGTTAAGAGCACAAGCCCTGAGCAACAGCATCGCTGGTTGGATTCCCACATGGGCCAGTGAGCTGTGCTGGAGCTGAGCTGCCAACAGGTGGCAGGATGACTTAGCTGGTGAGAGCATGTGCTCCTAACAACAAGGTTGCTGGTTTGACTCCCGCATGGGATGGTGGGCTACGCCCCCTGCAACTAAGATTGAACACGTCACCTTGAACTGAGCTGCCCTGAGCTGCCAACAGGTGGCCAGATGGAGCTGAGCTAGCTGCACCCTCCACAACTAAGATTAAAGGACAACAACTTGGCTGTTCCCCATCCCCAATTGCCCAACACTGTTCCCCTTCCCCAATTCCCCAATAAAATCTTTTTTAAAAAGGATACTCAGGAATTAACTTAACCAGGGAGGTGAAAGACTTGTACAATGAAAACTACAAAACATTCCTGCAAGAAATTAAAGACATAAACAAATGGAACACATCCCATGTTCATGGATTGGAATACTTAATATTGTTAAGATGTTAATATTACCCAAAGTGATCTACAGATTCAGTGCAGTCCCTATCAAAATCGCAATGACAATTTTTCCAGAAATAGAAAAAAAAAATCCTAAAATTCACATGAAATCTCAGGGGACCCTGAGTAGGTAAAATAATATTGAAAAAAGAACTACAGAATTGGAGGACTCACACTTCCTAATTTCAAATCTTACTACGAAGCTATAGTAATCAAAGCATTGTGGTACTAGAATAAAGACAGCTATATAGACCAATGAAATAGAGTAGAGAGCCCAGAAATAAGCCCTTGCGTATATGGTCAAATGATTTTGACAAGAGTGCTAAGACCATTTAATAGGGAAAGAATTGTCTTTTCAACAAATCATGCTGCAAAAACTGGATATCCACACCCAAAAGAACAAAGTTGGACCCTTACCTAATACCGTATGCAAAAATTAGTTCAAAATGGATCAAAGATCTAAATGTAAGAACTAAAACTATAAAACTCTTAGATAAAAACGTAAGGCAAAAGCTTCATTCATGACATTGGATTTGGTAATGATTTCTTGAATACAGCACCAAAGGCACAGGCAATAAAAGAAACAATAGAGCAATTGGGACTTCATGAAAAATTTAAAATTTTGTGTATCAAAAGACAATATCAGTAGAATAAAAAAGGAACCCACACCCTATGGAAATTTGAGACCAGCAAGTATGTGACCACCATTGATGCCCTAGAACAGAGACTTTATAAAGAAAAAACACGATTACAGATACATCTCAGGCTGACTGTGCTGTCCTGATTGTTGCTGGTGGTGGTGAATTTGAGGCAAGTATCTGCAAGAACGGGCAGACCCATGAGCATACCCTTCTGGCTTCTTACACACTAGGTGTGAAACAACTAATTGTGGGAGTTAACAAAATCAATTTCCACTGAACTGCCCTAAAGCCAGAAGAGAAACGAGGATATTGTTAAGGAAGTCAGCACCTACATTAAGAAAATTGCCTACAACCCTGACACAATAGCGTTTGGGCCAGTTTCTGGTTGGAATGGTGACAACATGCTGGAGCCAAGTGCTAACATGCCTTGATTCAAGGGATGGAAAGTCACCCATAAAGATGGCAGTGCCAGTGGAACCACGCTGCTTGAAGCTCTGGATGGCATCCTGCCACCAACTTGTCCAACCGACAAGCCTGTGCACCCGCCCCTCTAGGATGTCTGCAAAATAAGAGGTATTGGTACTCTCCCTGTGGGCTGAGTGGAGACTGGTGTTCTCAAACCCGGCTTGGTGGTCACCTTTGCTCCAGTCAATGTTACAACTGAAGTAAAGTCAGTTGAAATGCACAATAAAGCTTTGAGTGAAGCTCTTACTGGGGACAGTGTGAGCTTCAATGTCAAAAATGTGTCTGTCAGGGTGGCCAGTTAGCTCAGTTGGTTAGAGCACAGTGCTCATAACACCAAGGTTGTTGGTTTGTTCCCCACATGGGCCTCTAAGCTGCACCCTCCACAACTAGATTGAAGACAACTACTTGACTTGGAGCTGATGGGTCCTGGAAAAACACACTGTTCCCCAATAAAGTCCTTAAAAAGAAAACAATGTGTCTGTCAAAGATGTTCATCTTGGAAATGTGGCTGGTGAGAGCAAAAGTGACCCACCAGTGGAAGCAGCTGGCTTCACAGCTCATGTAATTATCCTGAACCATCCAGGCCGGATATGCACCTGTGATCGATTGTCACACAGCTCACATTTCTTACAAATTTGCTGAGCTGAGGAAGGTTGATTGTTGTTCTGAGAAAAAGCTAGAAGATGGCCCAAAGTTGTTGAAATGTGGTGATGCTGCCATCATTGATATGGTTTCTGGCAAGTTCCTGTGTGTTGAGAGCTTCTCTGACTGTCTTCCTCTGCTGTTTTGCTATTTGTGACATGAGACTGTTCCTGTGGGTGTCATCAAAGCAGTGGACAAGAAGGTAGCTGGAGCTGGCAAGGTCACCAGGTCTGACCAGACAGTTCAGAAGGCTAAATGAATATTATCCCCAATACCTGCCACCCCAGCCTTAATCAGTGGTGAAAGAATGGTCTCAGAACTGTTTGTCTCAATTGGCCATCTAAGTTTAATAGAAAAAGATAGGCTAGTGATTACAATGCATCATGAAACCTTCCGAGGGAAAGGAAAATGTTTTGTGGACTATTTGGGTTTTTTTGTGTATGGCAGTTTTTAAGTTAGTAGTTTTAAACATCAGTAGCTTTTAATGGAAACAACTTGACCAGAAATCTGTCACAGAATTTTGAGACCCACAAAAACAAAGTTTAATGAGAAACCTGTGTTCTTTTGGTCAACACTGTAAATTCCTCTGGTACTAGTTAAATACAAGGCAAAAAAGATTTGCCCATATCCTATTACTGGTGTGACATCTGCTGAAACTTTAGAATTTGATAATTCTGGGTTAACTTTTTTCTGGGTGGAAACTTTGGGTTTTTCACCTTGCCTTAAGGGGAGGAGTCATCTCTTTACATTGTAAAAAGCTGTGTGTTGGGGTGGGGCTCTGTTGACGCAACACTTCATAGGTTAGGACAGGTAAGAAAAGACTAACTTTGTTTATGTGTAAGTACTTTACAAAGGTCAAATTAAATAATTACTATTAAAGTTTACATGTTGCATATAAAATTTTGTGTAGTTATATCAATATTAAGTAAATTTGTTGGCATGTCAAATTTTAGTTTTCCAGTTATTGGAATATGAATTCTTACATTTACAGATACTAAGGTAGTTTAAAGAAACTAAAATGAGTCTTAAATAGCATTGAGCTATCCAGATTCCAGGAGAAATAAATAATACTGGAAGTTGGAAAAAAAAAAGGCAACCCATAGAATGAGAGAAAATATTTGCAAACCATATATATGATAAGGGATTAATACCCATAATATAGAGAGACTATATAGAGAACTAAAAACATAACAACAAAAAAACCAAACAACTAGATTCAAAAATGGGCAAAGGACTTGGATAGATGTTTCTCCAAAAAAGATGCAAATGGCCAATAAGTACATGAAAGGGTGCTCAACATCACTGATGATTAACGAAATGCAAATTAAAACCACCATGAGATACCACCTCACACCCATTAGGATGACTATTATAAAAAAAAACCAGACTATTATAATAAGCATGGTGAGGATTAGAGAAATTGGAACCCTTGTGCACTATTGGTAGATTCTGTAAAATGGTGCAGACACTACAGGAAACAGTATGGCAGTTCCTAAAAACAAAAACAAAACACCATGATCTTATGATCCAGCAATTCCACTTTCGGATATATATCTAAAGAATTGAAAGCAGGGTCTTAAAGAGATATTTGTACATCCATGTTCATATCAATAATATTCACAATAGCTAAAACATGGAAACAACCCAAGTGTCTATTGGCAGATGAATAGAAATGCAAAATGTAATATTATATCTATAATGGAATGTTATTCAACTTTAAAAAGGACACAATATGGATGAACTTTGAGGACATAATGCTAAATGAAATAGGCCAGTCACAAAAGTTCTGTATGATTCCACTTATATGAGATACTTAGAGTAGTCAAAATCATAAAGATAGAAAGTAGAATGGTGATGTCAGGGAAAGAATAACAGGGAGTTATTGTTTAATAGGTACAGAGTTTCAGTTTTACAAGATGAAAAGAGTTCTGAAGAAGGATGGTGGTGATGGTAGCATAACTTCATTAAGCAATACCACTGAACTGTACACTAAAAATGGTTAAGATGGTAAATTTTACATATTTGATATTTTACCACAGTAATGGACAAAATAAAATAGACGATCATGGTCAAAAACATATATTTAGAATATATTATTTTTATAATTTAAAAATTAAGAAAAAAAGCTTTCGAGTATGATTTCAAATTTGCAATTCAAAAGGAAAGTCACAGTCAATCTCAATGTTTTGTTGCTTGTTTGTGTGTGTTTTGATAGAGGACACTAAAAACATAGCGATAGAGTTTTCTATTCAGCCTAAACCATAATTTGCCATTCTTTTTCATGTAGATGTATTTAGGGATTTGGGATAATCTACCAGGGGTTGTGAAATGTCAAATGGAACAGGCACTTCATCTTGATTTTGGAACTGAATTGGAACCAAGAAAAGAAATAGTGCTGTTTGATAAACCAACTAGGGGAACTACTGTACAGAAATTCAAGGAAATGGTCTACAGTCTCTTTAAAGTAAGTATATCCATTAAGATGTTGCCAGTGTCTAGAAGAATTGGCAGGACCTCATCCTAAACCACAAAGAATGTTGCTATTTTGTCCTGTATCAGGGACTCTATCCTGAGGAAATAGTTCAAAGAAAAGAAAAAATACGTAGAGATGTTTACTTTAACATTGTAATAGCTAAAAATGTCTAGATATGAGAGGGGAGTTCATTAAATAGATAGGCTGCACTATAGTTTGACAATGTAACTAATATGCAGTTTTTTAAAAGGTGAAATTAAATTAGTACACCGATTGCAATTTTTTTTTTTTTTTGAGGGCAGTGTCACTGGCCCTCATATGTGGGACCCGAACCGGGGCCCCTAGCTTTCCAAGCTAGCGCTTAACTACCACGCCACTTGGCCGGCCCGCAATTTTTTTTAATTTAAAGAAATACTCAAAGATTAAATAGAAATATTAAGATGAAAATAATTACACTTTTGGAAAGAATTTTTTTTCTCATTTTTGTTGCTCTTCTATTTTCACTCATAATGTTTCTTTTCTTTGGACAGTTTATATTTTTCAGACTATTTTATCCCAGAGAAACTTCACAGGGAAATCCTTTTTAATCTTCATTATTTAAACAACTTGAACCAAATAATTCCGTTAATGTGATAAATACAAAATAGAAAATAATTTTCAGTTTGACCCTCTTTGAATATGAGCACATTACACTGCAATTTTGCAAGTTAACGAAGACAAAGAATAATTAGTGTCTTGGTTAACTGTATTTATCTAGAGTGTAAGGGAGTTACAGAACTTAAGGTGGCCATTTCTTTTTTTTTTTTTGAGGGCAGTGTCACTGGCCCTCATATGTGGGACCCGAACCGGGGCCGCTGGCTTCCCAAGCCAGCGCTTAACCACTGGGCCACTCGGCTGGCCCAGGGTGGCCATTTCTTAATAAACAAATATACTTGGCCTGGTGTTTTACTGCAATTACATAAAACAGCTCTGACTCACTTAGCAAACATAAATATTTGGAGATGTATTAAGTTCCTTATGGGGATTCAGTAGCACAATTACTTAGCATGCTAATAAAGGAAGTTAGTATGTTACGTATTTTCATTCCCTCTGTATAACTAAATTCTTATTTTTACAGGCAAAATTGGGTGACCAAGGAAACCTCTCTGAACTAGTTAATCTCATCTTGACCGTGGCTGATGGAGACAAAGATGGTCAGGTTTCCTTGGGAGAAGCAAAGTCAGCATGGGCACTTCTTCAATTAAATGAATTTCTTCTCATGGTGATACTTCAGGATAAGGAACATACACCTAAATTAATGGGATTCTGTGGTGATCTTTATGTAATGGAAAGTGTTGAATATACCTCTCTTTATGGAATAAGCCTTCCATGGGTCATTGAACTTTTTATTCCATCTGGGTTCAGAAGAAGCATGGATCAGTTGTTCACACCATCATGGCCCAGAAAGGCTAAAATAGCCATAGGACTTCTAGAATTTGTAGAAGATGTTTTCCATGGCCCCTATGGAAACTTCCTGATGTGTGATACTAGTGCCAAAAACCTAGGTTATAATGATAAGTATGATTTGAAAATGGTGGACATGAGAAAAATTGTGCCAGAGACAAACCTGAAAGAACTTATAAAGGATCGTCACTGTGTGTCTGATTTGGACTGTGTCTATGGCACGGATTGTCGAACTAGTTGTGACCAGAGTACAATGAAATGTACTTCAGAAGTGATACAACCAAATTTGGCAAAAGCCTGTCAGTTACTCAAAGACTACCTACTTCGCGGTGCTCCAAGTGAGATTCGTGAAGAATTAGAAAAGCAACTTTATTCTTGTATTGCTCTCAAAGTAACAGCAAATCAAATGGAAATGGAACATTCTTTGATACTAAATAACCTAAAAACATTACTGTGGAAGAAAATTTCCTACACAAATGACTCTTAGTTCATTTGGACATTGTGACCATCGTAGAAAACTTACCACTGAAAAAGAAAAAATTTGGCTTCTGATTCAAATCCCTGCCAAGTTACACAAAACTCCTTTCCCCTGGTCCTAAGAAGCCATCCTCTTAAAATATGTTATCAATTGCTGAAGTAATGGCAGGAGGTTCATAGAATTAACACATCCAAAAGATTCTATTCCTGCTCTTTTAGAAGCCCTGGTACATATCCCAGTACATTCACTGTGTAACTCTTTTGACTGACTTAAAATAATGCTGTGAAAATCTCATTCCATAAACATCAACAGTGAGAGTATTTTGTAGATTTGTTAGCCAAAATACCATTGCTGGAAACATTGTGTTTGCATTGAAGCTGCTGTTTAAGAGAAAATTTATACATTAATTTACTAATGTCTTAGCATGGTAAAGTTTGCACATTAACAGAAATTGACTGCAAAGCAGGTAAATTAAAATCACTCCTTTATAAACAGATGTTGGTTAATAGTATGGTTTGTTGTACTATAAGCACATTTTAATTCATTTAAGACATCAAATGTTAAGTGGCTTCACAATGTTGAGTGGCTCTTAATAAGCCTTTTAAAAATCAGGTATAGTGTTCTATTTGGCAACGTCCTTGCCAATTTTAGAGGCTGAAAAATGGATGAGCTTTCATTTGATTCAAACGGTCATCTTATTATCAACCAGCCAACTAGGTCCTTTAAAACTCCTGTCTTGGGCCAGCTGAGTAGCGAGTTGGTTAGGAGTTGGCTTGGGACCCCAGCTCTGAACAGCAGAGCCACGGTTCGGATCCCACATGAGGGCCAGTGACTCTGCACCCTCTATAGCGAAGATGAACAACAGTTCAATCTGGAGCTGGGCTGCTGTTGAGCTAATGTCTGGCAGGCAGCTGGCATGCACTTTGGTGAATGGCACTCCCAACAGCCAGAGAGCGACTGCGTCACCCGGAAGAGCACAATAATACTAACATGGGCCAGTGAAGCGACGTCCTCCACTAGACTGAAGAACAAAAGGATAGCAACTTGTCTGTTCCCCTCCAAGTCCCTCCCCCCGAAAAAACCCAAAACCTCTTAAGACGATAGACCCACTCCAGATCCACATCTTAAATTCAAGATTTGAGTTATGGGCAAGTGGGACATTAAGAAAACTCTAAAATTGTAAAATTTTAGTGATAATTTTCCATTTTCAAACTGTATTTCCTGTTGGCCAAAGGGCTATTTAAGAGGCATGTCAATTTATCCAGTCTTTTCTCATGTAAACATGATATACAAGGGTTATTTGCTCCTGAGCTCTCTCGTTTATTCAGATCTCAAACACACCTTTCAATATCTCCCTAAAATTGAACACCTATTTTAGAATAAAGACTCCTGCTCAAAGATTTCACCTGGTTTAAGTATCTTAGCTATGTGACCTTCACTGGACAGCTTTCTCACAAAAGTTAAAGCCATGGATTAGCACCAGTTTTGTTTACTTTAAAATAACATACTTTGAAGGTAACTTTTCTTCCCATTAATCTTCTGGCTACAATAAATGAATGAAAGTGTTTCCTAGTAGGTTGGTGTGTTGCCAGACTGTTTAGGGAGAGCTGCACATCATACTATTTGAGGGATAACTCCTGTCAGGGAGAACAGAAGCCCAATGAGTCAATATGCAAGAAATCCTTTTCTGGAAAAAGCTATATTTGTCAAGAAAAATACAGTTAATTTCAAGATATTTCCTACAAGTTCATTAACAAGAGCGAAACACAGAAATGGCTGCTTAATAAGTTTATTTTTGTCTATATGAAAAATCTCCACAGAAAACTGTTGTTTGGTTTATTAGCTCTCAGCAGCCCGTTCTTGAGCTCTGAGGAAGCTTGCCTTCTTCTGCGCTACCCGATCTTTCTTCTGGGCAAGCGACATTTTGGGACGGTTCCACCTACAAAACAAAGGAGAGATAGGAATTTTATTTTTGTTTTTTTAAAACTGATTTTTTAAAAAATTTTACTGGGGAACAGCCATGGTCATTGGTTACATACACATTGCTTTCATGCTACAATGGCATAGTTTTTTAAGGAGGGCGCAGCTCAGCAGCCCATGCAGGGATTGAACTGGCAATGTTGGTGTTATCAGCACGACACTCTAACCAACTGAGCTAACCAGTCATCCCCCAGGAATGTTATTTTTAAAAACCATAGCTAAAGAGAATAGACACTTTGTAATAAGATGGGGTCAAGTAACCCAAGTTCCAATACATGTACTTATTTATGATTTTAAACTAACATTCCCAAACCCCAACTTTTTGTGATACTGTCCAATTACCACACTGGCACCCAAATCAAATATACATGTTAATCCAATGCTTAGAATCATTAAGTATTAGCAGTAACTGTACTAGGATAGAATGGGCCACCTCAGTAGCTTCTGAGGCTAATACATTTCTATCACCACAAATACTTTAGCAAACCTGGTTCCCCTCACTTCTGCAACATCATGCAGAGTTAGTGATCGAGTTTGCACAATCTTAAGAGTCTGAGTAAGAAGACAAAAGGCAGGGAGTCCCTCCCAACCTCTTTCTCTTGGAAAGATAACAGTAAGATGCATACCTCTTCTTTTTAACTTCTTTCTTAGGCTTTTTCTCATAGACTGGGTTCTCTCGTATAGCAACATGAGCTTTCTTATACATCTCCTCCATCTGAAACAAAGCAAAGCAAACAGTACTTGGTTTCATTTCACATGCCCTAAACATTCTGTAATGTACTACTTGCTCTATTTTGTCCTAAGCCAGATCCTCAAAAGGTACTAAACTAGGTCAGTGTTGGTACCTACTTAAATTTCTAAATTTCTTTTCCTAAGAAATTCCCAATTTTTACCGTAGACAACATGAGTTGACGTTCCTCACAAAACTCAATCTTCCTCAAGAAAAACTTCATGCATTTCTGAAGACTTTAGCTATAATCTTAAGTCACTCAAGTTTAGAGCAAATTGATTTCTGCAGAATCACATTTTACAGTCATTTAAAATACTGTATGACCTAAATTCTTTCATTCAAGGACACACACCAAAGTATAAGGGGGCCAAAAACCAATTTCCAAATGAATATGTCCTCCCATTCTCCACATTTCCATTTTCCATTGGTATCTGACAGGTCTTTCAAGGCTAAATAACCACAGTATTACATACCAGGGACCTCTTATATCATCTACTACTACTAGTCACTAGTAGCAACCGAAAGAGATCTGAATTTCCCTAGACACTCTGAAAGGTCATCCAATAAAGTATCTTCATGAGAATTGTGTTCTAAAACTGATCAAAAAACTATGTTGCAACTCTGAATTGTTTCAATTACCACCCCCAAATACAGTCTACCCTCAAACACGGGTTTGAACTGCCCAGGTTCACTTACAGGTTCCCGCCCGCCAATAAATATACAGTTGGCCCTCTGTACCCTCCGGTTTCGCATCCATGAATTGCAAACAGTGCTTTCAATCTACAAAGGGACATGGAACCAATCTCCCGTGGATTCCAAGGGACAACTGTAGTTAATTTGGGGGGCATCAAAAGTTGTATGTGGATTTTTCAATTGCTCGGGGGGAAGGTTCGGGGCTCCTTAACCCCAGGTTGTCCAAGGGGCAACTATAAATGACCTGGTCTTGGGCAAGATCAAGTCTTAAAGAGCAGCTATAAAATGCCTGAGCGTTTAATCAAAATCTAGTAAAAATTACAGCCCCCTAAAGAATTGAATCAGGTAGGTAATCCAGGTCTCTCAAATTATTCATTGTGGAGAACATGCAATTACTACATGCATTTGCATAAAGCTTAGCAAAGAAGACAATACAAAATTTTTCACTGCATTTGAGACAACTACCTAAATCTCTTTGGACAGCTGAATTTCTCTACCAACTTTTAGCACTCTATTACAGATCTCTGTCATATTTAACAAATCCATTTGAAGACTTCAAAAATTAACATGCCATCTACATTACTAATATAACATTACCCTTTTCCTAGCTCAAAATTCAATCTGCTTATCCAGCCCTAGACTATGTACTAAGCATAAACAACAAAGTAATCTTTTCCCAATTAAAACTCTATTTAAAAATTAGTT
The DNA here is from genome assembly GCA_033961575.1 of Aselliscus stoliczkanus. Classification (NCBI taxonomy): domain Eukaryota; kingdom Metazoa; phylum Chordata; class Mammalia; order Chiroptera; family Hipposideridae; genus Aselliscus; species Aselliscus stoliczkanus. The sequence goes on from CM066730.1 coordinate 109,971,478, forward strand.
TTCATAGCCAAAGCAGCATCAAAATAGAAACTATGCACTAACAAAAATTACTTTTTCTGTAACCATCTATTTATAATTCTATATTTGTAATAGTTTTATAACAGTGTGATTTGTGTTCTATGCTTGCACTACAATTTCAAAACTAATACTATCATCTTCAATTACTCCAATGTGTTAAGAGAGATAGCCACGGAGACTCAACTTTAGGGGTGATAAATTTCCCAACATTAAACTCATTTTTGAAAACATGGATGGCCTTTACTTCTTCAGTATCATGCAGAACTAATGATAGAATCTGTACATCTCCCTTTCTGTGTGACATTCAGCCAGTCCAGAACACAGCGGCTATTTGCTATGGAGAAAGAACCTTTCTTTACCATGGCCTCAAAATAAGTGAAGTTTAGTAACTAGCACCTCATATCAGGCAGAGTAAATTACAGCTATGACCACAGGAATGAAATCTTTAACTACACAACAGTCAAATGCATAAAAGCCACTGGATGCTTGAAATCTGCAATCCTTCAGCAGCCTAAAAGCAAGCTGATAAGTCTAGCCCATTATACTGCCTTATCCTTTAACCTACCCTGGGTCCAACATCCCAATTTCATGTCATTTCATTTTATAAGCCAAGGACAGCTTATCTGAATCTGTCTATAACTATGAACATGCCCACATTCAACTTTTAACTGATAACCTGAGTTAAAACTATAAAACATACCCACCAAAAACGGGTAGTAAACCAAGTTCTACAGGTATAAATACCAATACAGGCATTTTTAGTTAAAATTTTTACCATGTCTGGAGTTACGTTGTTCTTTATGTACTGAGAGAATTGTTTCTTATAAGCGTCTTCATCTTCTTCCATTAGATAACGCATATAATCTGCAACATTCTGACCCATGATGTGTTTCCGATGTACTTCTGCATTGAATTCCTTGCTTTCTGAATCATAACCAGGGAATCGTTTGGTACTAAAATAAAGTTGTTCATACTTTAGTGTATATTGATTGAAATCAGTTCACTAGCAGGAATTCATTTCAGTAGCTGCCATCAGTCCCGTCTTGAAACAATTAATTGCATCATATGCAACCAAAGGACCAACTACTGACTGCTCAGTTAGTGGGATGTATCATCATTCAGCAGCTAATCTCTGAATTCCACAAGACAATCATGCCACAAACACCTTTAAAAACCACGAAATAAAGCAAGGCTTTTCACTACTATGAAGTTAGTTCTAATAGAAAAAGGGGTTCAAAATTGCTCCCCCCAAACACTAGAATTTCAGAGGTGCCTCAGGATACATGGGAGTGATTCATTCAAGGTCACATAGGTGCCCTTCAACAGAACTACTGATCCCCAACCCCACCCTTACATTATAAGAATAAGTTCCAATTAGATTACATTTTATTTATATATAGAAATAAAATATATTTAAAAATATACACGTACAGTTGCTAAATCACCAACCACTAAAACATTCCTAAGCTAATAACTCACACTAAGATGGCTCAACTCAACAATAACAAAAATCATTAATTCAAAGGACCAACCAAATTAAAACCTACTTAGCTTCTAAGAATGAACGGCCTACAATCTTATTTCCAGTTGAAAGTTTAAAAATCTGTCAGAAGCCTTTTTCCAAACTTTTTTCCTGGAGTCCATTTTTCCATAACTCAGTTAAGCAATTTTCTTTCTGAATGAAAAAAATGCATTGGAGGGAAAGGAGGAGTGGTGGTGAAACCAAGTTGCTTGTTTCTAACCACAACTAAGTCAGACACAAAAGGTATAGTGGTTTCAAGCCCGGTTTTCCCACTTAATTGGCTTCAAAACCTTGGACAAACCATTTTTTACCTCACTTATAAAATGCATTACCAATTCCCTCCGGCCCTGCTAGGTTCCTTTTGCATAGTAACTAGCATACAGTAGGCACACAATGATAGCTATTATTACTTCAATTGATTCAGTAATCCCCACACTCCAACCAGTTAGAAACAGTTAAGTACTGGCATCCAGTCAATGAGGCCTTGAATACTTTATTACCTGTGAGGAATAGACAAGCCTCCATCCACAGCTCCTTTCAGGGCCCCAAAAACTTTATTTCCAGTAGTAGTTCTGGCAAGCCCTGCATCCAAATAGCAGGTGAAGGCACCAGGTTGACCATCAATGCTTTCCACATTGTATTCATCTCCAGTCACCTCCACTTGACCTTCATAGATCTTGTCCATGCCAAATCTATTGAGAAGCTATTAACAAAGAAGCAAGACTAAATACTTGTCTGAAGATATGCAAACAACAGTATCACAGGTCACAACTTTAATGACCTGACAAGATTTTCCTTCCAATTCACTTATACCTTTATCCCAATCTATTTTAAAATATCAATTTTTAAATCCTACGAAAAGAAATTTCATTCCATTTCACCAACTTTTTATAGTTTTTAAATCTGCTACATGTCCATAATTCATTTATGCAGCAATTGGGGATCTCCACATTTCTTCAGTTATATTTAGCTATTAATTCATCAACCAAATATTAAATGTTATCACAGGTAGTTCTGAGTAGGATCCTGGGCTGAAAAGATCTTTTGCGGTTCTATTCTCTAGCTATATTATGTTAATATGGGCCACTCTTCTGCTAGTACATTATCACCTTAGCTATGGTTTCACAAGCAGTGCATTTGCACCAAGTTGCTCTCATACATAATGACCTTGTCCCCAACAGTGATACATGCTTAAAAATCCCACTGTAAAACAAGGTCAGTAATTGAGAAATGAGTAAGGCAAAAGCACATTTTCATCTTCTCAACATGACAGGAAATGCTGCCACCCAGAGGGCAGACATGATTAAAACGAAAACCTCCTCCCACCAATGCCTGTCCTCCCCACAAAATTTAAGATATTACTTCTCAAAATTTAATGAGCCTATAAATCATTTGGACATCTTACTGAAATATAGATTCTAAGAATCTGGAGTAGAACCTGCATTTTTAATGTTTGCTTATGATCAGAAGATCTACACTTCTAAGTAGAACTGTCCAACAAGGTAGCTACTAAGTAGCCACAAGTGGCGATTCTAATTTAAAAATTCAGGCTGGCCAAGTGGCGTGGTGGTTAAGCACTGGCTTGGGAAGCCAGTGACACTGCCCTCAAAAAAAGAAAAAAGAAAAATTCAGTTCACCAGTGGCACTAGACACATTTCAAGTGTTTAACAGCAACATATGTCTACTGGCTACCGTATCAGACAGCATAGATTACAGATATCCATCATTGCAGAAAATTCTATTGGTCTAGAAATGCCTAACAAACAGGGTGGAAAACAGAAAAATAGCTGTTTCCCAAAATTATTAGAAAATGCACTGCCATCTCAATCAAACCTTATATTTATAAAATCGTCTTTCCCGATGACTCCTAAAGAGTGCCACAGGCACTGTCTTGATTCTACAGCAGAGGATATCTTATCCATGTGTCAACATCTATCTTGCAGGCAACACCAAACATTGAGCTAATTCCAAAATACATCAATTATAGTAATCCTATACATACCCTGCGAGCCAGCAGCAGGCCAGTACAATATGCTGCAGCATAGTTTGTCAGGCCAACCTTCACACCGTATTTTGGGAGTTCATGAGAATAAGCTGCACAAACTATCATATCTCCTTCTATACGGGCATAAGCAATCTATGGTAAGAGAAAAACGAGGTTAGTAATCTGCTTTCATTGTTTATTTGTCCTAAGTGCCTTCTTGTTCAAAGGACTTGGGGAAAAAAAGAAAAAGATCTGCATCACTTAAAATTTGTCTTTGTTAAACCCATTCACCTCCAACTAGTTTATGGCTTGGTAAATTATAGCAGGTAAATTTATGAGTCTGTAAATGTTTGACTGATGACACAGTATGTAAGACTAAAATCAGCATACACATTGAATATTAAAATGCCTTTGGAATAAATTATACTGTAGCTCCTTACTTCTAAATACTGAAGACTCTTAGCTGGAGTAGCTGTTCAACTGAAGAAGTACTTTGAAAAGTCAAAGGAATCCCCAATTATTTCAAACATCTTCTGAACTAAGCATATTTAAGTCCAATGTTTCAGACACCCAGTGTTCAATTATTTGAACTCAGGTATAGAAGACTGCCTTCACAACCAACAAATTCGTTTGTCCACAAAACAGGTATGCCTGCCTATTGCTAAAGCCCATCAAATCTCAAGTATAAAAGTTTTCCCTACTTGTAAAAGCCCAGAAAATTGTCTTCTGGGAACAAACTGCCACTCTCTGGAGGTTTTATGTGGGAGACCTTCTTACATAATTAAAACCTATTTCAACAATAAGCAAGAATAAGAACAATCTAGTCCAGGGGCCGGCTGAGTGGCTAAATTGGTTAAAAGCTCGCTCAAGACTGCGAGCTCTGAGCAACAGGGTCACTAGTTTCATTCCCGGCCCGAGCTGAGCTGCCAACAGGTGGCAGGATGGCTCAGCTTAAAAAAAAAAAAAGAACAATCCTGTCTAATTTAACCTTCACAAAACTACCAACCTCTTCAAAGAGCAGTGAATATATGTCACGTAAGACCATATAGCAAGTCAGAACTTAGTTCATGGCAAATTCTATTATTCTACTGGAATTGGAATGGGTAAGAACCTTCTACTTGCTCTCAAACTTATCCTCCCACCCCCACAAAACAGCACAGTACCATAAATTTCTCTAATCCTTTCTCCCCAATTAGAAAATGAATGGGATTAAGCTGGGTCAAGATTGCTACACAGGGCTGATCTTCAGAAGTACTAATTTCCCAGGCTCCGATTTAAGACCCACAAAAAGGAAAAGAACTACTCACTCACTCAATGGATGTTTCTGAGTGCCAGGCACTACAAATGGTGCACCTTCTAATCCATACATGTGTTTTGTTTCCCAAGTACAACTTCTCGACCAAGGTGAGTTAAAGGGAGGTGGAGTTCACCATCATCGCTTGAGTCTAGAAAGCAACTTACCTGACAAATGATGTCTCTGTTGGTAACACGAACTATCATCCTATATTTGGGTGTGTTGTACTTATTTTTATCCTGGATTACCAAGCGTTTTCGGGCATAGTAATCAGTTTTACCCTCTGAAAGAAGAAAAAAAGAACTTAAAAAGTCTACTCCACTACAAAACAGATTCTTTTAATACTGTGAACATGAAAACCTGACCATACCACGGCGTCTTCTAAATTTCACTTGGTATCTCTTGAAGTAGGCCTTGTTCTTGACAACTTTAACAAATCCCTTTAAGAAAAGAGAACGACATGAAAATTTTGATAAATGTTTTCGCTTACGATACTTCTCTGACATTTGAGCTGTAACAAATAACATTTGAACTTCAAAAGTGACTCTATAGACAGCTGTCACTTTTGTAGAGTCCAGTGCTTCCCAAACCATCTGGGGTCAAGGGGTCACTTTTTCTCCTACTTTCCATCTGTCAAGGCTGACAACACAATAAAAACAAATCACTGGGGGGAAAAAAAATGGAAATCAACGAACATACAAAACACAGGCTAATTTCTTATAGTTTCCAAAATTGTCACTGTTTGTGAATTTTTGAACGCTTACTCTCAATTTCTGTTACCTGTGCCCTCGAGGATCAACATCAATCCTTGCGCCCCACTTTTGCAAAGCCCTGCTCCAGACAGCACTCAATCTTGCCAAAGGTCCATCTGCTCTGAATACTATCCCATTTCCAGAAACTAGCCACCTATTTCAATCACTTTGCAGGACGGACGTTTTTCAAAAAACCTAAATTACTTGCCACAACACTGAACTGGCCAAAATCATTTTCAGCAATTACTCCCGATTCACACTGCACTGTCCCCCCACCAACTAAGCAACACCTCACCCCAAGAATCATTACAAACCGGTGCCAGCGTCAGTCTAGAGGCAGGAGGCGCATACCAGACACTAAATGAGCTTCCTTTCCGGGACCAGAGACGCCACAGCCTCCCAGCTCTACCGACAGTTCTGGCTTAAGAGTGACTTCTGCAGACCAACACAAGCTTTCTGACACACCCGCTCTTCCGGAAAGCCCACGAAGCCGTCAGGGGTGGAGATGGGTCCGAGAAGGTGCAGCCCGTCTCCACTCCGGCATCCCGCAGCTAGCATGAGACGGACTGATGCAATCTCGCCTGCCCAGCCGCCGACTGGGCCCCCCTCGAACGAGTCGGCACTATCCCCGCAGCTTGTCTACGAAACTGAGCCCCCTTCTCAACCCGCCGCCCGAGCTCCTGCTCTTCCTCAACCCCTTTCTTAAGCTTGCGCGCCGGGCGGCAGCCATTAAAAGCACGCTAGGAGAGGCAGTCGGACCAGGGCAGAACCAGCAATCTAACGCCATCCGACTCCAGCGCCATGCGAGACCGACTCTAGGCTGGCATTAGAGCAAGGAGAGGAACCCCCCATCCATTTGTAGCCTCGAAAACCGAGATACCCACTCACCATCCTGCTGAACAGAGACCGCCGTCCGCGGCTCGCCACAGACCTGCAGGCCCAGCTCTGCAACGGGGGAGAAAAGGCCGTAGACTATGCGCAGGCGCAGTATGTAGCGCCGGCGATCACGCGAGCGACGTGTGAAAGAGAGATACGCCGGCCGTCTGGCGTGCGGCATGCCGCCCCCTGCGGATAGGAGGACCCGTGCCAGATTTCTTCTTGGCGGCAGCAAGCCCTCAATGATCCCACAGTTATGGACCGTGAGCAATATAGGAGACTTTCACTTTCCTATGCTAGGAAGCTTTCTCATAGTAAACATATTAGTTTTGTAAGCAGGAAAAAGTTTAAAAGTTAAATAGAATGAATTTATTCTGAAGCTCTTTTGCTCCCCTCCAGGACTCGAACCGCTGGACTACTCATCCTGGGCAAGAGCGTAGGGTCCACCCCAGGAAGCCTTGCCTTAGAGCATCTTGTTATTTCAAAATATCTTTTTCTTTGCAATTGGTTTTTGCTTTCCATTAGTTTCTGGTTATACATGAAGGGTAGCAAATAGAGTGAACAACTTTACGATTAGATTCCCTTTATTGATTTTAATCCATTAGAAATATGTTAAACTTTTTTTTTTTTTTTTTAATTTATTTATTTATTTATTTATTTTGAGGGCAGTGTCACCGGCCCTCACATGTGGGATCCGAACCGGGGACGCTGGCATCCCAAGCCAGCGCCCAACCACAGCGCCACTCGGCCAGCCCTAAACTTTTTAAACCTGTACTTTGATCTAGGAAAAAATAATTAGCCCTCAGTGAAAGAATAATCTTTGTTTCTTAAAAAAAAAAAATTGTAAAGCTATGGTTTTTAATGGGACCAAGAGTCAGAAGAATATCAGGACAACCAATCATAATTAAGGTTGAGAATGCCTGGGTGTTCTGTTGATAGGCTACTGATGTCTGAATGACTAATAAAAATACACAATTCATAAATTATAATATATTTATTCCATAAAAGTTTCTCTTTGTATCTTCATTTCAGCAAAACTTCTATGATGTTGTCACCAAGATATCACATCATTTGTGTTCTACAGATAGTAATTAGACAACCTTTATTGGGTCATTGTGGTTCTTAAGTAATTCTTATTAATGCCAATTAGAAGAAATTTTGCTGGGATGAAGCAAGAGAAACTGGATTTTAAATAAAATTCATAAAACAATACTTAGATTAGAAAATGAACCATAATTTTTACATGTCAAATTCAAACGTTGTATGGTGTCATATTATAAATTATTGTTTGCACAGAAACTGTTGCTAGATATTTTGATATTGTCATATAAATCACTGTTCTTTTTATTGTGATTTTTCACTGTCTCTTACAGTAGTATCCACATACAGGTTTTGTTCTTCTTCCAGTATTAAAATGCTGAGGTATGGTAAAGGAAAACAAAAATAACAGCATGTTGCTCAATTTGTTCAAATGTCTTTTCAATCAGACTATACACTAATCTATCAGGGTCAGGAAACAATTTCTATAGAAATTAGTCTTAGGTTTATTTCTTTATTTAAACTAAATTTATTGGGGTAACATTGGTTATTAAAATTATGTTTCAGGTGTAGTTTTCTAAGCCATCATTTGTATATTGCATCATGTGCCAACCACCCAAAGTCCAATCTCCTTCTGTCACCATATATTTGATCTCTTTACCCTCTTCATCCTCCTCCCCCTTCCCTCCAGTAACCACCATACTGTTGTCTGTGTCTGTTTGTTTGTTTGTTTTTGTTCGTGTTGCTTTCTGTTCTATATCCCACATATGAGTTCTTGTCCTTTTCATCTGACTTATTTCACTTAGCATAATACTCTCAAGATCCATCCATGTTGTTGCAAATGGCAACATCCCATCATTTTTTATGGCTGAGTAGTAGTCCATTGTATATGTGTCCCACATTTTCTTTATCCAATCGTTTGTCAAAGGACACTTAGGTTGTTTCTATGTCTTGGCTACTGTAAATAATGTTGCAATGAACAAAGGGGTACATGTATCTTTAAAAATAAATGCTTTTAAATTTCTCAGGTAGATACCAAGAAGAGGGGTTGCTGGGTCGTATGGTAGCTCTATTCTTAATTTTTGGAAGAACCTCTATATTGTTTTCCATAATGGCTGTACCAATTTACATTCCCACCAGCAGTGTACGAGAGTTCTCTTTTCTCAACATCCTCTCCAACACCTGTTATTTCTTGTCTTATTGATAATAGCCATTCTAACAGGTGTGAGGTTAGTATCTCATTGTAGTTTTGATTTGCATTTTCCTTATAGCTAGTGAAGTTCAGCATCTTTCATTTATCTGTTGGCCATCTGTATGTCTTCTTGGGAAAAGTGTTCAGGTCCTCTGCCTAATTTTTATTTAAATTGTTTGGGTTTTTGTTGTTGTTGTTGTTGTTGTTGTTGAATTGTATGAGTTCTTTATATATTTTGGATATTGATCCCATATCGAGTTATCATTTGCAAATATCTTCTATGCGGTTGGTTGCCTTTTTGTTTTGTTAATGGTCTCTTTTGCTGTGCAGAAGCTTTTTAGTTTGATGTACTCCCATTCATTTAGTTTTGCTTTTATTTCACTTGCCTTTGAGGTCAAGTTCATAAAAACCTAAGACCAAGGTCAATAAATTTAATTCCTTGTTTTCTTCTATGTTTATTGTTTAAGGTCTTATATTCAAATCTTTAATCCACTTGGAGTTAATTTTTGTGTATGATGTCAGATAGCAGTCTAGATTCATTCTTTTGCATGTGGCTTTCCAATTTCCCCAACACCATTTATTGAAGAGGCTTTCCTTTCTCCATTGTATGTTTTTGGCTCCTTTGTCAAAAATTAGTTGTCCATATATGTGTGTGTTTATTCTGAGCTCTCAATTATGTTCCATTGGTCTGTGTCTATTTTTCTGCCAATACCATACTATTTTGATTATTGTAGCTTTGTAGTATAATTTTAAGTCTGGAAGTGTGACACCTCTACTTGGTTCTTTTTTCTCAATGTAGGAAGGTTATATATTTCTAAGAATTTGTCCATTTCTTTTAGGTTATTGAATTTGGTGGCAGTAGCCTTTTGTAATATTCTTGTATAATCCTTTGTATTTCTGTGGTGTCTGTTGTAACATCTCCTCTTTCATCTCTGATTTTATTTATTTGAGTTTTTTTCTCTTTTCCTTAGTGAGCCTAGCCAGAGGCTTGTCAATTTTATTTATCTTTTCAAAGAACCAGATCTTTGTTTCATTAGTTTTTTCTATTGTCTTTTTTGTTCTCTATTTCATTTAATTATGCTCTAATTTTTCTTATTTTCTTCTACTTATTTCCAGCTTTGTTTGTTGCTCTTTTTCTAGTTGTTTACAGTGAAATGTTAGATTATTTGAGATTTTTTTTATTTCTTGAGATAGGTCTGTAATGTTATAAACTTCCTGCTTAGTACCACTTTTGCTGCATCTGAAACATTTTGATATGTCATATTGTCATTTTCATTTGAGTCTATGTATCTTTTTATCTTTTGTTTCTTCTTTGAACCAATAGTAGTTCAGTAGCATGTTGTTTAATCTCCATATTTCAGAGGTTTTTCCAGCTTTCTCTTTGTTGTTAATTTCCAGTTTCATACAGTTGTATTCAGAGAATATGCTTGATGTAATTTCAATCTTCTTAAATTTATTGAGACTAGTTTTGTGCCTCCAACATATGGTCTATCCTAGAGAATGTTTGATGTGCACTTGAGAAGAATGCATATTCTGTTTTCTGGGAATAGAAAGCTCTGTAAATATTGACTATGCCCACATGGTCGAATGTGTCATTTAAGGCTGATATTTCCTTATTGATTTTCTGTTTGGATGACCTATCCATTGCTGTCAATGGGGTATATAGGCCTCCTATTATGATTATATTTTTGTCAGTTTCTCCTTTAGATCTGTTAGTAATTATTTTATATATTTTGGTGCTCTCCATTGGGTACTTATGTATTGATAAGTGTGATGTATTCTTGATGCTCCCTTTATCATTATAAAATGCCCATCTTTGTCTCTTGTTACTTCTTTTATCTTGAAATTTATTTTGTCTCATATAAGTACCTGCTCTTCTCTTTTTTTTGCTTGGAGTATTATGCACTTTGCTTAGAGTATCATCTTCCACCCCTTCACTTTGAATCTATATTTGTCTTTGTAGCTGAGATGGATTTCATAAAGGTAATATATAGTTAGGCCTTATTTTTTAATCCATCACACTACTCTGTGCCTTTTAATTGGTGAGTTCAGTCCATTTACATGTAGGGTAATTATTGATGTACGAGGACTTCCTACAGCCATTTTATCTTTTGTTTTCTGGTTGCTCTGTATCTCCATTGTTTCTTTTCCCTTGTGTTTCTGTCTGCTATTTTAATTTGGTGGTATTTTATGACTTTGTTCATCTATTTACTCTTTTTTTTTTATGTTACATGTCTCAGTCCTGGATTTTTGTTTTGTAGTTACCATTAGTTTTATGCAAAAAAAGTTTCATATATATATACAGTAGTCCTTTTTCTTTGATTGCATCTTATCTCCATTCACCTGTGTAAGTACAGTTCTTTTCCCTCACCCCTTTTATGTTTTTAGTGTAACAAATTATCCCTTTTTATGCTCTGCATTTGTTTTCAAATTGCAGAAGCTATAGTCTTTTTTTAAAATGCATTTACTGGGGGCCAGCCGAGTGGCACGTTGGTTAAGAATTGGCTTGGGACACCAGCTCTGAGCAGCAGGGCCCCAGTTCGGATCCCACATGAGGGCAAGTGACACTGCCCTCTACAGCTAAGATGGTGAACTACAGCTTGACCTGGAGCTGGGTTGCCCTGAGTCACCGGCATCGGCATAGGCTGCAGTGGGGCTGGCCGGCAGCTAGTGTGCACTTTCGTGAGCTGCCATGAGCTGCTGTGAGCGGCCGTCCAATGGCCGGTGAGTGACTGCCTCACCCGGGAAGAGCACAGTGTTAATACCAACATGGGCTAGTGAAGTGACGTCCTCCACAACTAGACTGAAGAACAAAAAAGACAATAACTTGTCCGTTCCCCTTCCCCAATTCCCCAATTTAAAAAGAAAAATGCTTTTACAGGGTGGCCAGTTAGTGCAGTTGGTTAGAGCACAGTGCTCATAACACCAAGGTTGCTGGTTGGATCCCCATAAAGGCCACTGGGCTGCACCCTCCAACACTAGATTGAAACAACTACTTGACTTGAAGCTGTTGGGTCCTGAAAAAACACACTCTTCCCAATAGAAAAAAACTCTATCATAAATTGTTTAAAAAAATGCTTTTACCCTCTTTAATCTTTATGTTATATTTAAGTGTTTAATACCATACCCTCTTCTGAAAAGGAGTTGCAATTTCTTACTTCTGTCTGTTTGTCATTTTACTGTTTTGTAATCTTTTGTCTTATTGTTTCAGGTAGAAAAGCTTCTTTCAACATTTCTTGTAATGCAGGTCTTGTGGTGGTAAATTCCCTCAGCGCTCGCTCTCTCTCTCTCTCTCTCGCTCTCTCTCGCTCTCTCTCGCTCTCTCTCGCTCTCTCTCGCTCTCGCTCTCGCTCTCGCTCTTGCTCTCTCCCTCTCTCTCGCTCTCTCTCTCTCTCTGGAAAAGCCTTTTATTCTGCTTCATATCAAAAGAATAACTTTGCTGGGTATATTATTTTTAGCTGGTGATTTCTCTTTTTTCAGTATTTTGAATATTTGATTCTACTGTCTCCTAGCTTGTAGGGCTTCTGCTGAAAAATCTGATGATAACCAAATCAGGTTTTCTTTATAGGTCTTGTTTTCACTGAATGCCTTGAGGATTCTTTCTTTGTCATTAACTTTTGACAGATTTAATGTAATTTGCCTTGGAGGTCTTTTTACATTAGATAATTAGGATCTTGTTAGATTCTTGGATTCAAGGGTCCAGCTCTTTTCATACATTTGGGACATTCTCATCAATTATTCATTTAATTAGGCTCTCTGTTCCCTTCCCTTGTTCTTTGCCTTCTGGTATACCATTATTTTTACATTGATCTTTCTAATGGAATCAGATAGTTCATAGAGTTCCTTAATTTTCTTTTTTTACTCTTATTTCTCTTTTTCCACCTAAGTCATTTCTAGATTTCTGTCTTAAGGATCACTAATTCTTTCTTCTACCTGGTCTGCTGTGTTTTCCTGAGCTCTCCAATTCATTCTTCTTCTCATTTATTGAATTGTTCTGCTCCAGAATTTATGTTTGGTTCCTCTTTATAGTTTCTGTCTCTTTGGTAAAGCACTGCTTTTGTTCATTGATTTTATTCCTGAGCTTATTGAACTGCCTGTCTAAATTTTCTTGATTTTTGTTGAGTTTTTTCGGAAATGCAATTTTGAATTCTCTATCATTTAAATCTCAATCTTTCATGTCTTTGAGTTTATTTTCTGGAAGCTTTCCTTTCTGAATTACCTTATTATCTTGGTACTTGATGGATTATTTCTCTGCCTGGGCATTTGAAGAATTGAAATCTTTTTTTTGCTTTTGACTATAGCAGGTTGATAAGTAAAGGTCTCTCTTTTGTTTTTCAGTAGATGGTGCTATAGCACAAGTTTTTGTTTTCTCTTAACTTGAACTACTGGAACTTCCGGGATCTCAGTTGGGCCGTGTTGCCTCCGCCCTGGAAAACGTCCCGTATTCCCTGAGGGGGTGGGCATCCTTTTTCCAGGTCACCTCAGTCTCAGGGCACTGCCCCTCTGGTGGAATGTGGAAGCTGTTCATTTGTACATGAGTTTTCTTCATAGTCATTTAAACTTTTTTGTTTATTTGTTCTACTTTCTTACATTAATTAGAATGTCACATCTGTTGAATAATTCTCATGTAGTTTTATTCAATTTAGAAAAAATATTTTGTCTAAAACTTTCATTCTTTAAAAATTTAGATCTGTTTGGGTTTTGAACACTCGTACTAACATTATTAAAAGCAAGCAAAACTACATATCAAATAACTAGATAGCACAAATTCAAAATTCACCTTCTGGCACTGTAAGTTTCCGGCACTGCTACCCTGTAACCAGAGGCTGCCAGCGTTGCTGTACTATCTGAGGTGTCCCAGTTGCCTGTGCCGGATTCCACTGATGGGTTGGGGAGAGGTGGGCGGGGAGAAGCAGATTGGTGCATTTGCGACTTTGTTTTTTCCACTGGGGTTACCTGCAACGGGTACCAGCCACTCAGGCTGGAATGTTGCTTCTGCCTCTCTGGCCTTCTCCAGGCTGTGGAATGAGGACTGTAATCTGACAACTCCATTGCTACTGCATCAGTTGGAGCCAGGTGGGCCATGGGAGGATGGGGGATGGGGAGTGGGTTTGCATACCTGTGACTTTGTTTTGTTCCCCTACTAAAGACAGCTACTCAACCGCAACTGCCACCTTTCTCACTGCTTCTCTGCCCCGTCATTGGGCTCAGCCACAATGTGTACTGGCCACTCAGGTCAGAATGCTGCCTCAGCCTCTCTGACCTTCCCCAGGCTGCCAAGTGGGGTTGCAACCAGACCTTCCACTGCTACCGATGGAGCCACAATGAGCATTGTACTGCCATGTATGGCTCCATCTCTGTCCTTCCCCGTCCTTCCTGACCTGTTCGCTCTGATAAACCCACCTTCAGATGTCTGAATGCCCTCTTAGACATGTTTGTGTGTTGAGCAGGGAACCTTTGTTGAATTATACTTGACCAACTTGTAACTTTAAGGGGAGAAACTAAGAGATTTTCTCACTCCACCATGATGCTTACCTCCAAGTTTTAGGTTATTTGTACCTGAGTTTTCTTCACAGCCATTCAAACTTTTTTGTTTCCTTGTTCTAATTTTCTTATGTTTAATTAAAATGTCACATTTGTTGAATATTTCTCATGTGGTTTCATTCAATTTAGAAAAAGTATTTTGTCTAAAATTTTCATCCTTTAAAATTTTTGATCATTTGGGTTTTGAACACTTGTACTAACATTATTAAACATAAGCAATACTACATATCAAATAACTAGATAGCACAAATTCAAAATTCATTTTTCTTCTAGACTTTGATCTGCTCTTTATTTGAGTACCTTCTGTTGTTTCACTTCATTCTTCTACAGCATCTCATATCTTGTCTAAATCAAATCTGTTTTAACATGATGAATACCTCTGGAACCAGGAACTGTAACATAATGATAAGCAAGAAAATGGAGACTTGGCTGTTCTCAGACATGGAACTTTATTATTCAAGAATCTTTTGCATTCCCATTTATCAGAAAGAAAGGATTTGACAAGCTAATTTGATTTTCCCTCCTATCTAAAAAGTTTCTATTGCTCAAATCCTCCTGTACTTCTAAGCAGTGTCCATTTCACATACCAACAACAACACAAACCCACAACCTTCATGACTTTGAAACACAATTGCCTTTTGTTTCGAGGACACAGCACAAGAAATGTGGAATAGTATTTCCCTGGGGCCTGGAAGGTGTTGATTACCAGGGCAGATGCTTAGGGTTTCTTGTCAGAGCTGCCAACTCCCAAGTGACAAAGGCAGCCATAGCCATTCATTCTCTTATAAATTTACTTTTCTGTGTCTTTGTGATATGCAGGGTATTATACAGTGCAGGGCCAGAGCAAGGACCCCTCTTGCTTGGGTCAAAGGGAAGTACTCCCTGGAAACTTCATTCCCACCGAAAATCACAGGACCCATGATGTCTGAGCCCTTCCCAGTTGGGCTGCTCTCCTGGACTGCTCTCAATGACTTAGGCTTGACCAGAGAGGTAATGAATGGGGAAAAGAGAGGGGACATCAGGATTTCTATATATTAAAAATAGCAAATACCTATTCAGAATTTACTATGTACCAGAGTCTACACTAAGCATTTATTACATTATCTCAAAACTACTGTAGTAGGTAGGATTATTATCTTCGTTTTACAGATGAAGATATGGATACCACGCCGATCACAGTGGAACAGGCGGCTATCACCAGTGTAATTTTCAGATCTGAGCCTGCCTTAAATTTGTGTGTGACAGAACTCATACTCTAAAAATTTTATAAGTGTGTGTATTTGACTTTGGAATATTCCATGATGTATTTTTGTTTGGGGTGTAAACATTCTTTGGCTTAGACTAACTACAATAAACTGTGTTTAAAAATAAAGGTGAGGGCCAGCCGAGTGGCGCGGTGGTTAACCGTTGGCTTGGGATGCCAGCGGCCCTGGTTCGGTCCCACATATGAGGGCCAGTGACACTGCCCTCTACAACTAAGATGGTGAACAACAGCTCCACCTGGAACTGGGCTGCTGTGAGTCCCCAGGACGGCATAGCTGCAGCCCCTGCTGCAGTGGGCTGCCATAGCCCACAGTGAGTGGCCGGCAGCAAGCATGAGCAGCCGGCAGCTGGTGTGAGCTGCCAAGAGCTGCCATGAGCGGCCGTCCAGAGGCCATTGACCGATCTGCCTCACCCAGGAGGAGCGCAATGATGATACCAACATGGGCCAGTGAAGCAACGTCCTCCACAACTAGACTGAAGAACAAAAAGGACAGCAATTTGTCTGTTCCCCTTGCCTGGTTCCCCAATGCTGTTCCCCTCCCCCAATTCCCCAATAAAATCTTTAAAAAACACACAAACACACACAAAAAACAGTTTATTTTGGCAGCTCTACACGGCTTAAAATAAATAACTAATGAGAGGCCACTTGTTAAATGACACTAATACTTTTGTCCCCCTCTTCAGTTACTTCGGGTGTATAGGGAGGATCCAAGATATATGAAAGCCCACCAAGTTCTTGGGGGAAAAAAACCATAAAGTATTGTGGCTGATTCCCCCCTTAGCAGATGACAGCAAAGCTGTTTGGATCTTGAACAATTGCACTAACATTATTGAAAGCAAGCAAAAAACTTCTAGATTCTCCCTGTCTCCAAGGTCAACTTCCTCGATGAAATATTGCAAACAAAAAAAGGTGTAATTATATCTGTTAAAGACAACTTCAAAGTGATGGTCATAATCCTCTGAATTATTCCTGCATTTCTGTTTGGGGTCAGCATTGTGGAGAGTCTGTGCTTAAAGACACAGTGTCTTGAATGGCACTTGGTACTGATGTCATAGGTATTAATGAGCATTTGGATACACAGAGCAACTCCAGGAGCTCGAATGGAGAAAACAGGACAAGTACATAAAATATACTTGCTATAAAGCAAATAACCTTAGACTCATGCTTGATATACTTGATGCCTCTCTTAATTCTATATCCATATCCTGGTGGCTGTACTTTTAAAAACACTATATATATATATATATATAAAATATATTATAAAATACCTGACCATTTCCCATGCCCCTGTCCAAGGTACCACCATCTTGTTACCTGGATCATTGCATTAACCTCCTAATAGGTCTCTGTGCTTTGAACCTTGCACTCCTACAATCTATTTTCCACACAGCCAGACTAATCTTTTAAAAATATGAGTCAGATCATGTCCTTCTGCCCTCAAAACCCTCCAGTGGACAAAGTCTCACCCCCGCCTATGAAGACCTACTTGCTCTGCCCCCTCCCATGCTTCTCTGACTTCATCTCTTCTCATTCTTCCCCTTCCTCATTCTACTCTGATGTACTGGCCTCTAAGCCATTCCTATCTCAGAGCTTTTACACTAACTATTCCTTCTGCCAGGACTGCTCATCTTCTAGACCAGGGGTCAGCAAACTGCGGCTCGCAAGCCACATGCGGCTCTTTGGGTACGTACATGTGTCTCTGAAGTAAAACTGAAAATGAAAATAAAACTATCATAGTTTCATTTATAAAAATTTTTAAAGGATATTATTCACCTAATGGTGATTTCATTTGTTTTATGACTCTCGAATAATTTTTAAATTGTCGTGAGGGACAGGATTTGCTCTTCCATTTCAAAAGTTTGCCGACGCCTGTTCTAGATGCTCATTTAGTGTGCTGCCTTTCTTAGTTCAGGCCTCTATTCCATGGTGTTCTTTTCAGAAATGCCTTTCTTAACCACTTTATCTAAAATAGGATACCCTATCACTCTATATTCCCCATATCCTGCTTTTCCCCACAGCATTTACACCACCTAAGAATTATAAATTTACTTTTTAATTTGTTTATAGTCTGCCCTCCCTACTTCAAGCAGGAAAAGGGACATTATCTATTGTATAATATTGCATCCTCTGAATGAAGAACAAAGCTTGATATGAAACACATTGAATGAGTAAGTTAAATGAGTATAATATGGTAGGCACACTATAATCTCTGCTCATTTATTCTAATCATTCCATGTGTCATTTGGTATATAACAATCTACCTCCAAACATAGTGTCTTAAAATAATAACACTCACTTGTTTTGCTCATGAATGTGCAATTTGAGCAGGGTTCAATTTGGACAGCTTATCTCTGCTCCATTTGGCATCAGCTAAACCATCTCAACTGAGGCTGCAAGGATCCACATTCAGGATGACTCATTCCCATGGCTGATAAACTGGAGCTTGCTATTGGCTGGGAGCTTGGTTCCTTTCTTTGTGAGACTCTCTTGATATCTTGGGCTTTTTCACAGAATGATGGCGAGGTTCGAAGACTGAGCGTTCCAAGAGAACAAGGTGGAAGTGCATTGCAATGTACGATTTCTACTGTTCAAGGAAGTCGCAAAAGCTCACTTGAGCAGAAGAGACATGGATTTCACCTCTTTTTTTTTTTTTTTTTTTTTTTTGAGGGCAGTGTCACTGGCCCTCATAAGTGGGACCCGAACCGGGGCCGCTGGCTTCCCAAGCCAGCGCTTAACCGTCGCGCCACTCGACTGGCCCTGGATTTCACCTCTTAATAGGAGAGTGGCATGGTTCTAGAAGCACATGTAGAATGGCACAGACTATTGTAACCATCTTTTAAAAATGTAACGTGCGATGCTAATTAAACCAATCTTTGAGAAACTGTAAAATAATTATAACATTGGTGAGTACATGAAACTGTGCTACATGATAACTGTATTTTTCTTGGGCTCATGTTAAAAAGTTATGCTTAGAGGGTCTCAGACAAACAATTCAATTTCTTTCTGGACATTATCTCTGGTGCTGCCTCTTATAGTTCTTCTCCAGCTTCTATAACCACTCTTTAAAGGGGATATGAACCAGCACAGAATTCTAGCTCTTTTCTTTACACTGGAGGGGATAATTAGGGAAGGTGCTGGTGTGAGAGATTCAAGCACCAAGCTTGCTAAATTGCTATGCAGAAAGCCAAGTGAAGATTTTGTTTGTTTATTTCTGAAAAGGAGTAGGGTGGATGAGAGAAAGGGAAAAGGAGAGAGGAGAGTGAAACCATTGAAGTGGCCTTCTCCATCACTATGGTATCTTCAATGAAGTCTACTTAAATTCACAAAATGTAGGTGGAGTGAATTGTTTGTGAAAACTAATGAAGGGCTGAGCTCTGGGAAGGCATTAATGAAAGAGGAACAAAAACAACCCAAAAATACAAGCCAAAGGCAGAGATGACCATAATATCATAAGCCACTGGGCATTAACAGAAGTCCTGGTCAGAATATTGGATTTTATAGATCTTAGAAATTGGGGATTGAGTTCTCTGAAGGTAAGGGGAATCCCCAGCAGATATCTGAAGTAATCCTCAATGAGAGTTCTTTAGGGAGAGTGAAGCACTGCCTAACACACATTTTCAAGCCTTAAAAGGAAGAGTAACTACTGCCTAACTTTATAATTTGGAAATTTAAAACCCATATCATAAGAATTGGCTTTTTTGTATTATCTTAAGGAATCTACTGGTTGGGTTTTTGTTTTTTTTTAAACTCCCTCTCCTGTCCCCGAAATTTTGCAGAAACATATCTCATTTTTAAAGTAGGTAACTGTTAGAAAATGAGACTTAAGATTAAAATTTTGATGTACCCGATAGTCAACTTTGATAAATCTTTCCATCGTTAATTTATGTTGCTTTCATGCTCTATTTCTCTATACCTCTGTTTCTCTGGGATGGGTGTTTAGCTGTACTTGTTAAGTCCTGGGGTTTTACAGTGAATAAGTTCCAGATTTCAACACAGCTCCACCACTTACTACCTCTCCGAGCCCCAAATTCTTTATCTATAAAATGGCAATAATAAAAGTAGTACCTACCTCCCGGAGTTACTGTGAGGATTAAAGAAATAGTCAGTGTTCATTCTTATTAGCAGTATTGGTGGAAATACATACAAGCCTAATTCTTACATTAATGTTTTATAATCTTCTTGGTTTTCAGGTTTATCTCTTGAAATGGATATGGGGAAAGGTTAGGACCTGATACAAAGGGAGTTTCTTCTGAATAGGGCTAGATTTAACAAGGGATTATTCAGAACGACCAAACTGAAAGGCTCCATAGCTGCTAAATGCCTCCTCAGCTGTTGGCCAATATGCCATGATTAGAAATTGAATCATTTATATTAAGGATTTACTGGGCCGGCCAAGTGGTGCGGTGGTTAAGCGCTGGCTTGGGAAGCCAGCGGCCCTGGTTCAGTCCCACATATGAGGGCCAGTGACACTGCCCTCAAAATAAATAAATAAAATATATTAAGGATTTACTCAAATGTAAATATCAATACTGCTGGGAAAGATAACCTTACAGTGAATAATTTTCAACATTCTTTTCCTAATAAGAGGGATTTTGAATGAGATTATGAAGATAAAATATGGGAGTAATGGACTTCTGATCATCAAAAAAAAAGAGAGAAAAAAATTAGAAAATTGAGAAAAGGTGGGTCCCCAACTTGTAGGAGTTAGTGATTGAAATGTTAGTAGTTAACAGAGTCCATTTGCTAAATCCTAATATTGTAGTGGATTATGAATCTGGGCAATGTTAGACAAACCAACATGGAAAGAGGAAACTTTAGTCTGTGGGTGTTGTCTTCGAAACCAGAATGAGTGGTTAGGCTTGCCTACCTGCCTCTCACTCTTGGGTTGCTTAATGACACTGCTGGAATTCTTTGGAAATTTGTGTGGTCTTGGAAACTGGGAGGTAGAACTGAGGATCACAGTGAGGGTGCTGGCCACTCTCAGATCTGTGGCTCTCAGCTTTGAGGCACCTTCCATGATTGCTGGAGACTTGGGGGTTAAACAAGCACCGGAGATCTATTAGGGACCAAAGGGATTTCCGAGAACATAGACTTGCCAGGAGTTAGACAGGCTTAGGTTTGAGTCCCCATGCAATGGCTTAGTCATTGTGTGACTTTAAGCAAATTGCTTCACTGCTCTAAACCTCAGTTTCTTCATCTGCATAATAGGATTAATAATACCTCCTGGGCTTGTTGTGTGTATTAAATATATAGTTCATGTGAAGTGCCTAGTATTATACTCGTACTTGGCACATAGTAAATGCCCAATAAAACATAGCTATTTTTTTAATTACTTTTATGTGGGGGTATGATGGTTTGTCTTATGTGTCAACTTGGCTAGGCTATGGATCCAATTACTTAACCACTAGTATAGATGTTGCTGTGAAGGTATTTTGTAGAAATGGTTAATATCTACAATCAGTTCGCTTTAAGTAAAGGAGACAACCCTTGAGAATGTGAGTAGGCCTCATCTAATCAGTTGAAGGCCTTAAGAAAAACTGAGGTTTCCTGGAGAAGAAATTCTGCTTCAAGTAGGCAGCATGGGTTTCCAGCCTGCCAGCCTGCCCTACAGATTGCAGACTATCCAATCCCCCAAATCACATGAGCTGATTACTTAAAATAAATGTGTGTGTGGGTGTGTGTGTGTCCTATTGGTTCTGTTTCTCTGGAGAACCCTGACTGATACATTCGTATACTTTGGGCATAGATCAACACAAGCGTTTTAGAAAATCTAGTAGCGACAGTGGAAGGAGGGAAGGGAGATATGGCAAAAGAGGCTCTATGAAAAATAGGATCCTCTAAACAGCTCACTAGACCCAGTTAGAATTTCCACAGGAAGTGGGAGTCCCCCAACTAGTGTACCATCCAAAGTGTCTATACAAAGCTAGGCCTGGTCCCTCCAGAGAGCTTTCACTTCACTACTGCTGAGGACCTTCTTCCACTCTGAGTTGCTTGCTGTACCACGCCCCTTTCTCTGTGGCCATCTAGGATTCACTGGGAGGAGCTGTCAGAGGTTGTCTCTTTCCTCATGGCTTGGGGACTTTACAATTAGACTGAAGACAGAATTGGTGTTGTACCACTGCAGCAAGACTGGCCCTCCCAGCCTCCTATTTCTTACTGGCTCTGGACAAAAGGTAAATGGCAACAAAATGCATGGGAACAGAAATCTCCTTCAACACAGAGGGATTTCAAGGATGAACTCTTTCCTGGTTTATGTCATGTACTGGCTGTTATGTGTTTCCAAAACTACTATATATATTTAATGCTATAGATATAGACAGGATTGGGAGCAGAATTTGTTTACACTCTCCTGGTTTCCCTCCCACTGCGTTAGCTGTTCCTCTCTGTCCCTTTTGTTAGCTCCTCTTCTCCCCATCCTCTGTGCCCTAGCTAAGACTCAGTCTTTCAGCCTCTTCTCTTTTTCATCTATACTCACTCCATTGATTCAATTTCATGGCTTTGTATGTATCAGTAAGTCTAACACCATTTTTATAAATAAACAACTGTAGATATGTATTCATATATTCGGAAATGAGACAGAAAGGAAATAAACCCAAAAAAATCAATGGCAATTATCATTTGATGATGGCATTACAATTGATTTTAATTTCTCTTCTGTAATCACATTTTATACAATTAATGTATAATGTTTCTGTAATCAGATAAAAAAAATGCACAGCTGGGAGGATGCATCCTTACCCCAATATACTTACCCAATAAACTTTAAAACATTCCTTTCCCATCCTAAGCATCAGAACACTTTGGAAATGAGAGACATGCAGATTTGAAGCAGTTCTTTAGGGGTGTGAGAGAAGACGCCTTAATCAAAAAAAGTATGTCGACTTGCTCGCATTATCCAAGATGGGACCGATTTATATTTCCCAGGCTCTGAGTGACTAAGAGTCAGAGATATTCTTCTGGGGAAGTACAATGGGAAAGTCTGAAGGCTCCAGGATCCCAGTCCCTGAGTCTTTAGGCTCCTGGATCTTCTTTGAAATAGAATGAAAATTCACAGAATATTTTTGTTCCCTAAAATTGGAATTTTAATAGTATTACTTCATGTTTAGTAAATCAGAGTTTTTCTTTTTTAAGTTTTTAAATAATATTTGCTCAAAAAAAAGAACATCTGTGTGTAATGAAACACAACAATTAAAACAGACAGCCTTGAACCCAGAACTTTACCTGGTCACTAAACATTACCAATACCTTTGCACATTCCTGGGCCACTCCTTTTCTATCCTATTTGCCAGCTTCCCTCCCCAGAGGAAAAAAACACTGACCTGAATGTGATTTTCATATCTATTTTAATAGTTTTGTTGGATGTGTATATTTGATTAAACAATGTATTATTTAGTTCTTTTTAGAACTTCCAAAAAATAGCATCATATCTTATGATGTTTTCTGCAAGTTGTTTCTGCAATTCAACATTATGTTTCTAAGGTTCATCCATATTGTTGTATGGAGTTGTAGTTCATCATTTTCACTGCCATATAATATCCCATTGTGTTAACAGACCATATATATTCACCTGTCAATGGATATGTGGTTTGCTTTCAATTTTTTCTGTTACTAACAATGCTGTTACGAACTTTCTTGAACCTGTCTATTAATACACACATGTAAGAGTTGTTCTAGGCCAATAGCTTTCATGCTTTTTTCAATATGATTCAACTAATAAGTGCATTTCACTCTGCAATTCAGTACACCCATATAGCATAGATGGCCAACTGTTCATACACATCCACAGTACAAAGTTTTCACTGGAAATCAGAAGTTATTTTGTAGTTTATTTTCAAATATTGAGGCCTCTGGAGGTTAAAAGTGATTTTTTTATCTACTTATGTTTAAGAGATAAATTGATAAAATTTTTGTTCTTGATTTCTAAATAAATTGCATTTTGGTCATAGAAAATATTCGCTTTAATAACAATTGTTTGAAGTTTGTTAAGACATGCTTTATTGTCTGAAAAGTGGTCAATGTTTAGAAATGTTCCATGTCAATTTTTATAAATGTTTCACATGTGCTTGAGAAGAATGAGTATTTTTTTTTTAAAGATTTTATTGGGGCATTGGGGGAGGGGAACAGCGCTGGGGAATTGGGGAAGGGGAACAGACAAGTTGCTGTCTTTTTGTTCTTCAGTCTAGTTGTGGAGGACATCGCTTCACTGGCCCATGTTGGTATCATCATTGCGCTCTTCCCGGATGAGGCTGATCAGTCTCCGGCCTCTGGATGGTCACTCACCATGGCTATTGGCAGTTCACACTGGCTGCCAGCCGCTCACGCTGGCTGTTGGCCACTCACTGTAGCCTATGGCAGCCCACTGCAGCAGGGGCTGCAGCCTACACTGTTGCCTGGGCTCGCACAGTCCAGCTCCAGGTGGAGCTGTTGTTAACTGTAGAGGGCAGTGTCACTGGCCCTCATGTGGGATCCAAACTGGGGCCGCTGGCGTCCCAACCCAGCTCTTAACCAATGCTCCACTCGGCTGGCCTAAGAATGAGTATTCTTAAATTATTGGATACAAGTTTCTATCTTTATGTAATAAATCAAGGTTATTAATTACTTTGTTTAAATCTTTTAAAAATATATTTTTACATGCGAAATGATTTGCTGTCAGAATTTGCTTTAAAATACCCCAGTTCCTCTTACTTCTTCAGGAAAAAAATAGAGGTATCTTAACCAAGATTGCCAAAATGGGTGATAGTACTAAGAGGTCCATAACATCATACCAGGGTTTCTCAAAATGTGGTCTTAAAACTAGCAACATCGGGCCGGCCGAGTGGCTCAGTTGGTTAAGAGCTCGCTTAAGAGTGCGAGCTGAGCTCTGAGCAACAGCTGTTCGAAGCCAGCCCGAGCTGAGTTGCCGTTGAGCTGCCAACAGGTGGCAGGATGGCTCAGCTAAAAAAAAAAAAAAAAAAAGAAATGGTGTAAAACTAGCAACATCTACATTACCTGGGAACCTGCTAGAAATGCAAATTCTTTGGACCCACGCTTGACCTACTGAATCAGAAACTCTGGGAACTGGGACCCAGCAATTTGTGATTTAACACACTCCAGGTGAGTCTGCTGCATACTAAAATTTAAGACTTTAAATGCAGTTATCTTTTAGTTGCCTGATATTTGCCGGATTTATCTTTTTCTAATTGAAATATTATTAATTATACATTCATATAGAATTGTAAGAAATAATACAGAGAAATCTCCTGTACATTTTGTCCAGTTTTGCCCACTGTTAACATTTTGCAAAACTGTATTATATTGCAACCAGGTTTTTTGTTCTTTTTTTTTTTGAGGATAGTGTCACTGGCCCTCATATGTGGGACCGAACCGGGGCCGCTGGCGTCCCAAGCCAGCACTTAACCACTGCGCCACTCAGCTGGCCCGCAACCAGGTTTTTGACATTGGTGCTTTGTGAGTTTTTTTTAATCACTTTACTTTAAAACTTTCCATATATATATATATATATATATATATATATATATAAATTTCTTTTTTTATTTTTATTTTTTAGGGCAGTGTCACTGGCCCTCATATGTGGGAACCGAACCGGGGCCGCTGGCTTCCCAAGCCTGCGCCTAACCACCACGCTGCTCGGCCGGCCCTTAATTGCCATTCTTTAATTTTAAATATATGCTCCAGGAGATCAGGGGTTTTATCTATTTTTTTCACTATCATGTTCCGAGTACTTAACCTTGCCTGGCAGGAAACAGGTATTGCATTACTATTTGTTGAATGAATGAATGAATGGTTGAATGAATGAATGAATGAATATTGTGAAACCATACTCAACAATTCTCCAAGTATTATATATCACCATCTAAAAGAGAAAATGAAGCTGGTGTGGAGCATAGCCACAGTCAACCTGTCATGGAAGGAAATGTAAGTGAAAAATAAATATTTGTTGGTGTAAGCTGCTAAGATTTTGTGTCTTTTGCTACTGCAGCATAACCTAGCAGAAGCCCAATGATACGGCATACAAAATAATCTGCAATACAATGATATACATGTACAAGAGATAACCCAATAGATGAGATTCCCAAGAGAGTTCAATAAGCAGTGACCAAA
Source organism: Aselliscus stoliczkanus (assembly GCA_033961575.1). Taxonomy (NCBI): domain Eukaryota; kingdom Metazoa; phylum Chordata; class Mammalia; order Chiroptera; family Hipposideridae; genus Aselliscus; species Aselliscus stoliczkanus. The sequence continues at coordinate 109,997,063 of CM066730.1, forward strand.
TACACCTACACAACTCTTCATTCCCTAACAGAGAGAATGAAATTCTTTTTTTTCTTTTTTTAAGATTTTATTAGGGAATTGGGGGACAGGAACAGCGTTGGGGAATTGGGGGAGGAGAACAGACAAGTTACTGTCTTTTTTGTTTGTTTGTTCTTTAGTCTAGTTGCGGAGGACGCCGCTTCACTGGCCCATGTTGGCATCGTCATTGCGCTTTTCCTGGATGAGGCAGATTGGTCACCGGCCTCTGGATGGTCACTCACCGCAGCTATTGGCAGCTCACGCCGGCTGCCGGCCATTCACTGTAGCCTATGGCAGCCCACTGCAGCAGGGGCTGCAGCCTACACTGTAGCTGGGGCTCGCACAGCCCAGCTCCAGGTGGAGCTGTTGTTAGCCGTAGAGGGCAGTGTCACTGGCCCTCATATGTGGGATCCGAACCGGGGCCGCTGGCGTCCCAAGCCAGCTCTTAACCAGTGCGCCACTCGGCCGGCCTGAGAATGAAATTCTTATTCACTAAGATATGCCTTCAATATCACTTACTTTGTGAAAACTTCTCTAATTACCCTGGTATTGGTCAGGACTCTTGATTGCATATGACAGAAACCCAACTCTAACCAGTTGCCCACCACCGTTCAAGCTGCTCCTCCTTCAGTCTTCCCTGTCTTAGTAAATGGCAGCTCCATCTTCCTATTTGCCTAACCCCCAAAATCTCAGTCACCTTTGACTGCTTTCTCCCTCTTTTATCCCATAGCCAATTGAAGACAAATCATGTTGGCTGAAACTATATCTACATATGGTCACTTCCCCCTCTAGCCCAAGCAGTCATCATTTCTCAAGAGCTTCTGACTGATCTCCCGGTTTCTACCCTTCCTTACAGTCAATTTACTGTACAGTACCCAGTTGGTGCTTTTAAACAGAAAACATGAGTCAGATCATGTCACTCTGCTTATCCATCCCACTTACAGTAAAAGCCAATGTCCTAAAGGTGGTCTGTAGGGCCTTCTCTGTCATCTGGTTCTGTTTTTTTCTCCAATTTCATATCCTAGCATTTTTCCATCTTGCTCATGCGTTCTAACCACACCACTGGCCTCCCTGCTGTTCCTTGAATAGATCAGGTACATTCCTACCTCTAAGCCTTTGTACTTGCTTATTCCTCTGCCTAGAATGCTCTTTGCAATATGGCATGCTCTCTTACCACCTTGTTTGTGAGGTCTTCCCTGACTATCCTACTTAAAATTGTAATAACTCTTCTCCCTACTGCCTTTCCCCTTTCCTGTGTCAGTTTTATCCACACACTCACACCATCTCATGTTATATATATATATATATATATATATATAGTGAGTTATGTGTCCAATTTATTATTTCAACTAAGTCAGATCAAGATTTTCTCTCTCCTCATCCTCCATTTATTCTTCTCTTCCAAGATGATCTAAATTCCCAGGAGGCTTTTTTTTTATTGTTATGGAAAAATATATATAACAAGATGTTTACCCTTTTAACCACTTTTAGGTATATAATTTAGTGGCATTAACTACATTCACAGTATTGCATAACCATCACAACCATCTAGTTCCAAATATTTTCATCACTCCAACTAGAAACTCTGTACCCATTTAGCAATAACTCCTCATTTCCCCCTCCCCTGGACCCTAGTAACTTCTATTCCGCTTTTATCTCTAGAATATGACTACTTTAAATACTTCATACAAGCGGAATCATACAATATTTATTCTTTTGTGTCTGGCTTCTTTCACTTAGCATAATATTTTTCAGGTTCATCCAATTGTAGTGTATATCGGAACTCAATTCCTTTTTATATTTGAATAATATTCCACTGTATGGATTTACCATATGTTGTTTATCCATTTATTTGTTGATAAACACTTGAGTTGTTTATCCTTTTGGCTATTATAAATAATGCTACTATGAACATTGGTGTATCTGTTTGAATTCCTTTAAGTAGCTTGGAGTATAATTGCAGAGTCATATGGTAATTCTATTTTTAACTTCTTGAGGAACTGCCAACTGTTTTCCATAGTGGCTGCATCAATTTATATTCTGTACGAGGGTTCCAATCTCTCCACATCCTTACCAACATTTGTAATTTCCTTTTTCTTCTTTTATAATAGCCATCATAGTGAGTGTGAAGTGGTATTTCATCGTGGTTTTTGATTTACATTTTCCTAATGATTAATAATATTCTGCATCTTTTCATATACTGTTGTGTATCTTCTTTGGAGAAATGTCTGTTCAAGTCTTTTGCCCATTTTTAAATTGGATTATTTGTTTCTTGTTGCTGAATTGTAACAATTCTTTATATTGATCTCTTATCAGCTATATGATTTGAAAGTATTTTCTCCCATTCCATGAGTTATTCTTTAAGTCTTTTGTAGTGTCCTTTGATACACAAACATTTTTAATTTTGATGAAGTCCAATTTAGGTGTTTTTTGTTTGTTGCCTGTGTTTTTGGTGTCATATTTAAGAAATCATTACCAAAGCCAATGTTGTCAATATTTTCCCCTATTTTTTATAAGAGTTTTATAATTTCAGCTCTTAAGTTTAAGTCTTTGATCCATTTTGAATTAATTTCTGTATGTGGTATAAGGTAAGAGTCCAACTTCATTCTTTTGCATGTGGATATTCAGTTGTCCTATTATATTATATTTTTTACTTAGTACATAGTTGTTTATTGTCTGTTTTCTCCCACTAGAATTTGAGCTCCATCAAGGCAGGGTTTATGTCTGTTTTTGTTACTGATCTATTGTATTAATTATCTATTACTATTGCTATTTTTGGTAAAACAAACAAACCCCCAAACACAAACACCCCCAGATTTAGTGCCTCAAAACAATAAATTTATATTAACTCTTAGCGTTTCTATGTTTCAGGCATTTGGGAGCAGCTTGCTGACTGGGCTGAGGTTTCTCATGAGATTCAGTCAGATGTGGGTCAGGACTGAAGTCATCTGAAGACTTTACTGGGGCTGAAGCAGCCACTTCAGGGTGGTGGCTCATTGACATGGCTGTCAAGTTGGTTCTGTATCCTGATGGGAGGACTTAGAGTTTTTTTATTCATAGAGCTCCTCACACGTGGTGGCTGGCTTTCCCCAAAGCATGCAATCTAAGAGAACAAAGCAAAAACGACAAGTGTCTGAATGACTTAGTCTCAGAGGTTAAACTCCGTCATTTGTGCTATGTTTTATTGGTCACACAGACCAGCCCTTATTCAGTGGGAGATGGATTATACAAAGGCATGAAGGACAAGCAGGCAAGGATCACCAGGAGCCAAATTAGAAGACAGCAACAACATGTATCTAACCCCAGTGCCTAGAACAGTGCCTGGTATAATAACCTAGCACAGTAAATATTACATGTAGGCATGATATATATGTAAACAGTCAAAAAATTTGATAAATGAATGAGTCACATGAAGGTTATTGGTGAGGTCAAAGCATTTAAGAAAGATTAGAACAACAGAAGTTTAGGAAAGGCAGAATCAACTGGAATCAGGGATTCTAATATCTTAAGGATGCTCTCCATCTCATTTTCATTTCTCTGAGGATAGCCAGAATCTCTGGGTTCACATCCTTAGAGCTTCATAATGAGGAGACAAAGGGCCTTTACTTCTCTAGCTCTGGTTTGAAAAACCCTGGAGCAGGATTCTCCCAGGCTTACCCACTTAACTCAATGGGTGTGGTCAGGGGGTTTAGGCAATGTGATTGGCTTAACTGGAGTCAGGTGCATACACCTGTTAATGAACGTAGGTGGAAGGGGGTGTGGACAGATGAAAATAGTACAACTCCTGGAGCCAGGTTAGGTACTCCCCATTCTTATGTTCCCATGATATTATATCTCCATATAAGAGAACATATTGTTATTGCCTATTTATTTGTTCCCATGTCTGTCTTTTACACCAGACTATACATTCTTATCCTAGAATCTGAACACAGGTGCTACATTTTTATAACTACAAATAACACAGGCTTTGTAGTAAAGAGAGAATTATGCTTGTATTTTTGGTTTTTCTTTTATTTTCATTGTGATTTTGAAGCCATAGCTTCCTCATCTTTTAAAAGCCTAATGATAGCTGCCTAATGTGAAAGCACATAACATAACTGCTTACATGCTGTAGGTGTTGAGAATGTCAATTGTCCTTCCTCTTAGGAAAGTGCCTGACAGAATTGTATGTCCTTAATATGTTTATAACTGAATGAATGAATGTCTAAGTAAATGAAACATTCTTAGTGATTTGCTTGGGGTTCACTTGTAAATGAAGATAATAATAGGGTTATGGTGAAGATTAAGTGAGATGATAGGTGTAAAGTACTTCCATAGCCCAATGCATGGTAAAACCTCTAAAAATTAAGCTATCATTAGTAGAGCAGCAATCTTTTAAAACTAACATATCATATCCGATCTCTTTCAAGAGAAAGAGAATAATGGAATGTCTTTACTTAGATATCTTTTACAAGGTATATCACTTGCTTCTGTATTTCATAGTAAACTCTCAATTAATATCCCTGAGTCACACAGATGCAATATCTATTCCTAGAACAAGGTACCTACAGTATCCTAAAACCTCAGCAAAAGAGTAAAAAAAAATAACCAAAATGGCAAGTCCCACCAAATTAATAACTTTGGCTAGTGTCAAACTCCAAGAACTGAAACACCTAATATATAGAAAATGCCTCAGAGCCAGCGCCTCAAACACAATAACAGTTAATAAACAGTTGTCATTCTGAGACAAATCAGGTCACTGAAGGAAGGAAAAAGGAAGACATAAAGGAAGGGAGGGAGGGAGGAAGAAAAGAAAGGTGGAAGAAAAACCTTAATTAGCACTTATAAGAGCAAACAGCTTTGGTTCCTGCATTGCTAGTCTTCCACATTCCCAGCTTCCCTTAAAGATGCTACCTAATAAACATATAGGATGGAAATGAAAGGGTGTTAAATGGGTGGATCCCATTGGCAATGTCGTTGTAAACACTCCCTATGAGTCAGCTATAAATTCAATTCAAATCCCCAGTCTCCCTGTCTTCTCTGCTTATCATGGTTACCGCCAAAATGACTGCTGCCTTTACAAACTCTAAAAGGAAACAGGTAAATGTTTAAAACAACGTTTGATTTTATACTAAAACTTATAAAAATGTAATTACTGCAACAGGAAATATTTTGTTATTGAGTTAGGGCTTGTATACTTCGCTTTATCTTCAAAACAGAAACAGCTTGTTAACATTTCTTCAGTTTTATTTTAAGAATATTATCTCATTGGATTGTAGCCATTCAAGTGATTAACAAGAATTTATGAAGTGTTAGGTTTAATTCCACACCTGTCAGGAAGGTATTTCAGTAACTGACTGTTTGTAATTCAATACCATTTCTCTCTTTGCTGTAATTGGCTGCTGGCTATCTTTTTTTATACCTCCGTTTTCAGAGGAGACCTGATGTGTCTGAATGGGCTTCAAATTTGTCATGCGCAGAAAAAGATTAGCTGAGGAAAATGACTAGTTACCATAGTATTTGTTCACAAATTCCATTTGGTAGGAATGTTAATGGTTGTGTGCCCCTTGAGTGATGACTTCAGCAGTGGTTACTTCCAGTTGCTTTTAGAAGTACAGTTCATAATAAAAGCTACATTCATTTTACTGTAAAGCATCACCTTCCTAACTTAATGTCCTCATCTTTTTTGGTGGAGCTGGGACAGAGTGCTAAACTTAGCTGAAGTTTATACTTGACTTTACTGTTAGTAGACCATTTTCACATGAAACAATATATCTCATAACACATCTATTATTGGCAACTCTTATCCTTCTTTGCCTGATTAAGAAACTGAAACTTATGAGGTTAAAGGCCAGATAATTAGCAGGTGGTAGAGTCAGTATTTTTGTACTTTAGAATCTTTTTTTTAAATCTATCTTTTTATTTTTGCACGTTAGTGCATTGTGGCTTTGGATAATAACAATTACAATAGCTACCATTTGTTGAATGCTTATCATGTGCCTTGCATATGTGATTCTATTTTACTGTCACTTTAGTGCTTACATAGATATTATTAATACTATCTCTAGTTTATGGATGAGAAGATTGGAGCTCAAAGAGGGTAAGCACTCTTTTGGCAAGCACACTTGAAATTTTAGGTCACAATCTAGGAGTGCACAACTAGCCACGTCATCTACAGAGGGTGCTCAAATGTTAAGAAAGGAAAAAACTATTAAGATTGTAACACTCAATATATACCGGTAACAAAAGATGAATAGAAGTCATGTTTGACTTCTGCAAATCCAAAAGGTGCTCAAAGTGGTTGCCATGAGCATATAGACACTCCTGATTACAGCAAACTACTGCATTTTATTCATTTTTTGGCATCCCTGGTATATTAATCTTGCCTTAATAAAGAAGTTATTAGCTCCCAGATAATTGGATAGTTTAAAAGGAATTACTACTACTCTAGTTGCACTAAATTGTAACTTGCTTTAAAACAGATATTTCAGAAAGTAAAAAAAAGAATAGACTTCTCCTTTTGGTGGGTGGGGTGAAAATTGGCATTCTATTGATGTCTCATTTTGGTGATGCAATTTCAAAAGCTATTGTTGGGTTGATAGTGTGAATGTCTTAATATCACATATAGAAATCATGTCCAAACTCTAGCGCCAGAGAGCTGGTTCTTTACCACAACTGTAGCAGGTCTAGTCTCTAGCTGTGCACGAATGCCAAGGAATGGCAGTAGAATTGTGTGCCTCTTACCAGTTCTTTTCTGAGATAATGTGTTTTGTAAACAATGGAAAGTGGTGGAGGTAAAGTGGTGAGGTTAAAGCCGTTCTTATAATCTCAACACATGGAGAGGCCATAGCTTCTGTGCTTGACTATCTTCTGAATTTGTGTTGTGGAAAGCAATGAGCCAAGTGAAATGGGTTGTCACTGTTTTACTGTGAGCCTTCATTTTTCCAAAGCAAAAAAATTTGAATATTAGCTGGGTATTACAATGGAGTGTTGTTTCTCCTTTTTCTAGAATAGCACTACCAAGAGAAACTTCTGATGGGTGGAAGTGTTGTATATTGGTGCTGAACAAGATAGTAGCCAGTAGCCACTTGTGGCTATTATTGAGCACTTGATTTGACATGTATAAGTGCAACTGAGAAACAGAAATTTTAATTTAAGTTAATTTAAGTTTAAGTGTAAATAGTCACATTGGCTGGCTAGTGGCTGTTGTATTGGAATGCGCAGTCCTAAAATGTGTCTGAGATGTCCTGGTTCTCCAAGGAAGCCACAAATGCCAGCTGCCCAGGGTGAGGGTGGTGTGTTGTTCATCAGAGAGTCTCACTCCACGGGTGAGTTCCTCTTCTGTGCCCTGGACACTTTTTGCTTCTCAGGGGAATACCTCCCTTGCTTTTCCTTTTTGTGAGCAATGAGGCTCAGATGGCTGACTGATAAAACGACTTTGGCAATTGAGAGCATGGTGTTCTGAGATGTAACCTTTGCGAGGTTTAGACAGGATGGAGCTCAGACCTTCCTTTTGTGACAGTGACACAAATCATTGCTGTGTGCCGCCTTAGAACAGAAAACTTTGAATTGCTAACCAAGTTTACCTTAAATTAACTTTTCTGCAGAGGGTGAAACTGCCCTACACCCATGCTTCTTCTATCTTCTACTTTAGTTCAATGTTTCAGAGTGTGAACAGCAGAGTGGCAGAGAGCTGAAGCAGAGGTGGTGTTGGGATAAAATTCACACAGTGGAATTTCACTTACGCAAGTGCTCAAGCACTCGTGAGAGGTTAGAATTAGCTATTTCTCTGGTTAGATTTAATTTTTTCAGTGAAAAGGTAAAGTGTAAGCTGTTTCATCAAATAAACTGATGAGCTCAGAGTGAGTGAAGGAAAGGAATAGATGAGGGATAGTGCTGAAAGCTCAGAGCTAATGGTACAAACTTATCTCCTCAGGCCAATGAATGACCTTATTTGAGACAGTATATCTAGGCACTGAGCACAACAGTGCTGATTATTTAGATTATTTAGAACACACACACACACACACACACACACACCCCAAATTAAAAAATATATTATTTGTACCAATAAAATCAACACCTAGCTTGTTCTTTATTATATATTCAAAATACATTAAATAGTTACTATGCAAAGTGCTGGGGCTACTGAGAAGCCTAAGATAAAATATGATTTCAATCATTGTGAAGCTCTTGATCTAGTGGGAAAGTAATATACATAAACCACTCATTAGATTGACTGGGTTCAAAGGCCTGCTTCACCATTTTCCAGTTGTATAAAGAGGGGTGTTACTTGGTATTTACTAAGATTTAGTTTTCTCATATGTAAGAGGGTTATAATAATACCTGCCTCAAGAGGATAGTACGAGGATCAAAAAAAATACTGTATGTACAGCCCTTAGCCAATACTCATACAGAGAGTACTCAACCATGTGTTAGCTTATTTTAAAACTACTACATTTCATTTATATAGTTTTTAGGTAAAATTTACATTTCAATTAATTGAAATGTTAACTGTACATTTTTTAACAAAATGAATACACTTGTGTAACTCATATCCCTATTAAGATATAGACCATTTTTATCACCTAGAAAGTTCTCTCATGTTCCCTCCCAGTCAATTCCCAGCCAGAGGCAACCAGTTATGATTATTTCTTATCACAGATTACTTTTGCCTTTGAATTTCAAGTAAGTAGAATCATACAGTGTGCACTCTTTGTGTCATTTACTTATTTTCGAATAGGTAATATATTCATATGGTTTGAAGTTGAAAAGGTACAAAAGTCAAAAGTCTCCTTCCCAGTCCTGTTCTCTAGTCAGGCAGTCTTCCTCCCTTAAAGCAACCAATGCTATTAGTTTCATGTGGGCCCATTCCATAGCTATCATTACTAATTCAGGAGTTTACACAAGGTGCTTTGAGAACTGAGTTTTTTTTTTTTTTAAATTAGTCTCAGTTGTACAGAACAATGCAATAGTTATACTTTTCACCCCTCACAAAGTGACAACCCCCTTCCCTGAGAACTCAGTTTTAAAGGTTACCCAAAGAATCTTATGACAGCCCAGCTAAAACAATATAAAATAGTTTTAAAATAACTGGAGTTCTTTTTAGATTCCTAATGTCAAATTGTGACATTTTACCCTTCTGTGGCATTGGTAACCTTTAAGCCACATCTAGTTCAAGTTCCAGCATTCTGATGAAACAAATATGCATTGAACAATATGAAAATACAACCATGAACCCCCCCAAATGAAGCTCCTGGCTTTATGGAGGTAAAATAGTTCAGTTGGGGGAAACAAAATTCACCCAAATAATCATACAATTACAGTGTCAGTGCAGTGTGATAGAAGGGACCAATGTAGGGAGTTCTGAAGGTGCTTCTCAGAAGTAGAGACTAGAGCTGGGGTCAGAAGGTTGAGTGTTGAATAGTTCTCTAGGTACACAGCAACGCACATGCAAAAGCTCTATGGAGGGAGGAAGCTTTGAGGGATTGGAAGAGGCTGGAACAGAGACAGCAGGATGGAATGTGGTCTGAGCAATGAGAAGAGGTGGAGAGGTTGGCAAGGTGCCTGACTATGCAGGGGTTGGTTTGTTAAGGGGTTTTGCCTTAGAGAATGAGAAGCTATTGAAGTGGTTTATTTTGGGAGGTGACAGGGTCACATAGGCTTACATAGCCTTTTGTGTGGAGAAGAGATTAGAGACTGGCCAGAGTACATATGGATAAACCAATTAGAAGACTAGGTTAGTAACCCCTCACTCCTGACAAAAGTTACTTGGACTAGGGTGGTGATGGAGGAGATAAAAAAGGACAGATTTAAGGAAAATTTTGGGGGTAAAATCAACAGGATTTGCTGATAGATGACATATAGGAGGGAAAGGTAGATTACCAAGACATGTCTTAGTTTTCTAATACAACATGGATTCATTTGCAGTGAAGTTATTAATTGAAATTGACCTTAAATAACGGCATGACTTAAAGTTATACAAAATTTTGCCTCAGATAAAATGTCAAGGTTTCAAAGTTTTTAGCTGGATGGAGGGCATGGTTCCACTTCCTATTTTTTGGGATTTCCTAATCTTGTTTTAAAAAATGGAGAGTTTTGTTTGTTTGTTTGTTTGTTTTTTCCTGAAATGCTTATTACAGTGAAACCCCTTCTGGAGATTATAAATTCTTATTAGAAAATAACCAGGGCTAAATAATTTCTAGGCAAATAATTTTGGTGTTTTTGTGTTGATAATTACGATCATTATGTCACTTCTAAATGTACGATGAAAGTAATTTATATTGCCGTCATTATTTTTCTTGTCTGTTTTTCCTGGGATTAGACCGGAATTAGTAGGTTGCTTTTGTATGAAACTAAGCACCGTACTTTCCTTCTAAGAATTTCTTCGTTGATATTGGATGGCTGCCCAGCTGGACCTCACGTATTTCTGCCCGTTCTATCCCCTGCTGGACTCTGCATAACTCCAGTCTGTCGAGAGGACTGAGAGTAGAATGATTTGCAATCACAAGTGCCACTTACACAATTGATTATTGTTTTCGAGTGAGACCTAGGTCACGGCTTGGGGAGCTCAGGCAAGCCTTTCGAAGCCTGCACGTCTGCATCGCACGCCCGCGGCCTGGGAGACAAGCGCGTGGGCGGTGCGAGGCCCGCAGCCCTAGGCTCCGGGTGGCTTCGGGCCCCCGAGGGGGTGTGTGTGGCGCGGCTTTGACATGCAAGGGGGTGGTTCGAGAGACCGAGGAAGTCAGCAATTTGTAGGGCCTAGGGCTGGAGCTTTGAAAGTGGCGGAGGCGGGAGCGGGATTTCCCCGCCTCCATTCCCCACGGTCCAATCGCTTGGGCTTCTCGTTTCCTTGGCCGGCCAGCCCGGCCCCTAACCTGCTCGAACCCATTATGCTGCAGAGGCGGCCGGGTCTCTTTAAGGCCCCGCCGCGCCTGCGCTTTGGGCTTCCCTGACGCGGCCGGGCCGGACCCGGGAGGAACCGGCGGGCGGGCGGGCAGGCTCGGGGTCGCGCAGTGGCTGAGGCAGCGGCGGCGCCCGGAGGTGGGGGTGAGAATCGGGGGCTGTCCTGAGCTCCGGAGTGAGCGTGGCGCTCCAGAGAGGTCGGGGCGGGCGGCCCGCGCGGGCCGGGAGCGGGGCCGAGGCGCTGAGACGCGGCGGCGCGGCTGCCGGCTGGATGGGAAGTTAATGTTTACGGCGGAGTCCACCCAACGTTTCCAAGGTGAGAGGCGCTGCGCCAGGCCGGCCAGGCCGCGAGCCCGGGTTCCGCGGGGCGCGCGGCGGGGCCGATCGCCGCGAGGGGGGGCCGCCACCAAACTTGAGGCGCGAGTGGGGCGGGCGCCGGGCCGCCTTGTGGGGCCTAAGTTCCCTGCGGCCGCCGCGGTCCGGGACCCTCTTCTGGGGAAGAAGCTCGCGAGCGGGGCTTCCAGTGGCATCCCCGGGAGGTGGCGGGACTGCACAGCTGGGGGGGGGGGCGCTTCCTCGTAAATTCTGTGGGGCATCCTGACCTTTCCCCCCGTTCTCAGGGCCCGGAGCCCGTTCCCTCTGGGTGACTTGACGGGGCGAGACCGCCCGCGCCCCTTGCAAAGTTAGTGTCTTTATTTGGCCTCCGGGGTTTTGCGTAAGATCGTGCCTTCAGGCAGGTGACGGGCGAGCCAGGTGTGCTAGATGACTGCCAAGGATGCAGTTGGGGAACGGTTGTGGCCATCACTGAATCACCTTATGACTAGCGGGGCAAGCCTCAGATTAACCGCAGAATTTCCGGTAGGTTAGATGGTGGTGTTGATGTGCGCTTTAGAGTTGCTGTGATTGCTTCGTGTTTGTCTATCTTTTGGGCGTCCTATCAGCTCCGCTGACAGCCTTTCATCGAAGAGTTAACCACAACTTTTGGGATGGTTCCTTCGCTTCGCTCTCATCCATTGCTGTTCGATGTGGTTTTGCAAAGCAGCGTTTTCTTGCAGAGATATCTTTTCTTTGGGTTACAGGGTTGAATAATAAACTCCTTTCTTTGCCGAAAGGAAGACATCCAGTGCATTATGAACATCAACAACAATGATCTGTTGGTAGTTTTTACCTCTGTTCTGGGCTGATACGTGTTAGTAGCTACTTCCGTTTTTTTAATTTTATGAGTGAGCTTTCTGCAGTTTACCAGACACTCCTTTTCTGTTCTGAAATACTAGCCTTAAGGTCTCTGAGAACTTTGTGTCAAAGGAATCTTAGAAAACGTATTGAAGTATGATACACAGAAAAAGTGCACCATCCTAAGTATTCAGGTAAAGAGTTTTTACTAAGTGAGCCATCACAGATCAAGAAACAGAACATTACTAAGCTGGGGTTCATACCTAAGGAGTGGAATTGTTGGTTTGTGAGGCATGTGAATGATGAAACTTTAGTATTAGGTACTGTTGAATATTTTCCTAAAGTGGTTGTACCAATTAGCTGGGAATGATATTACAGTTACCTTGCATGCTTGCTGATGCTTGTCAGTTTTAAAAACTTTTACTCTTCTAATAGAGATGTAGTAATATATCATTGTGGTTTTATTTTGCGTTTTGCTGAGGATTGTGGTTGAGTATCTTTTATTGGCCATTTATGTCTTTTTTATTTGTGAAGTGCCTGTTAAGTCTTCTTTTTATTGTAATTCTTTATTCTGGATACGAGTACTTTCTGATATATGAAAAAAATATATATATTTATAATGTTTTACACTCTGTATCTTGCCTCTACTCTTTTAATGACTTTTAAAAATTTATTTACTTATTTATCAATTACAACTGACACTCAGTATTATTTTACATTTATTTCAGGTGAACAGCACAGTGGTTAGACATTTATATGATTTATGAAGTGATCCCCCAATTAGTCTAGTACCCACGTGGCACTATACGTAGTTACTGTGTTAATAGCCTTTTTGTTTGTTTGTTTTTTTTGTTTGTTTTTTTTGAGAGCAGTGCCACCGGCCCTCATATGTGGGACCCGAACCAGGGCCGCTGACTTCCCAAGCCAGCGCTTAACTACCGCACCTCTCGTCCCGCCCAACAGCCTTTTTTGATGAGTGGAAATTCTTAATTTTAATGAAATATATTTAATCTTTTTCTTTATGATTACTGCTTTTTGTGCCCAATTTAAGAAGTTTATGCCTTGGGCTGGCCGTGTGACTGAGTTAGTTAAGAGTTAGCTTAAAAGTGCGAACTCTGAACAACAGGGCTGCCGGTTGGATTCCCACATGGGCCAGTAACGCTGCACCTGAGCTGAGCTGCCAACCGGTGACAGGATGGCTCAGCTGGTGAGAGCACAGGGCTCCTAACAATAAGATTGCCTGCCTGTTTGATGGTGAGCTTTCCCCCCCCTGCCTGCAGCTAAGATTGAACTTGGCACCTTGAGCTGAGTTGCCCACTGGATGGCTCAGTGGATGGAGCATGCGCTCTTAACAACAATGCTGCTGGTTTGACTCCTGCATGGGATGGTGGTGCTACGCCCACCCGCAACTAAGATTGTAACACAGCACCTGGAGTTTAGAGGCCACAAACTGCCAATAGGCAGCCAGATGGCGATTGGCGCTCTGCACAACAAAGATTGAAGAACAACAACTTGGCTGGTCCCCCTCATCAGTTCCCCAACACTGTACCCCTCTCCCAATTTTCCAATTTAAAAAAAAAGAAAGAAATTTATGTCTTGCCGAATATGAAGATATTTTCCTGTGTTACCTTACAGAAGTTTTAATTTGTTTCACTTTTCACATTTAAGGCGTACAATTTACAGTAAGTTCCTGATAGATTCTAGGGATCAAGATTTACTTTTTACCAAATGGATATCTATTTGACCCAGTACCATTTATTGAAAATACCATCCTTGCCGCTCTGCAGTATGGGGCACTTTTTCAGGTGACTATATAAGTGTGGATCCGTTTCTGGACACACTATTCTGTTTCATTTGGTCTATTTGTTATTGTTGTACCAGTATCACTGTGTTAATTAATGTAACTTTATAATAAGTTGATACGTGGTAGTATAAGGCCTCCAACTTTGTTCTTAAGATTGGGCAGTTTTTGGCTCTTAGCGTTTCTATGTAAATTTCAGAATCTGCTTGTTCATTTCTACAAATTTTGGAAATGGAATTGAATCCATATATCAACTTGGAAAGAGTTAATAATAATGTTGAGTTTTCCAATTGTAAACATGGTATATTTCTCCATTTATTTAGGTCTTTAAAAAAAATGTGTTTTTTTTTTTAAAGAAATTTTATTGGGGAACAGCGTAAGTTTTTCCAGGACCCATCAGCTCCAAGTCAAATAGTTGTCTTCAATCTAGTTGTGGAGGGCGCAGCTCCTTGGCCCATGTGGGAATTGAACCAGCAACCTTAGTGTTATGAGCCTGTGCTTTAACCATCTGAGCTCACCGGCTGCCTTTAAAAATTTTTTGTCAGTAATGTTTCGTTCTCTGTGCAAAAGTCTTGCACATCTTTTGTTACTTATTGTTAGGTATTTGACATTGTTTGATGTTATAAATGATATTTTAAAACATTTGTGGCCAGTGTATAGAGATAGAGCTAATGGGGGGGGGGCGGTTGGGGCTCTGGGATTATTTTAAAACAAATCCCAGACATTTCATCAATAAATCTTAAGTCCTTAATCTTCACTTAGGGCCTAGTTCAAATACACTTCGTATTTTCTAGTATTCCAAGATGGTGTTGTTTTTGTTTTTGTTTTATGGTATCACCAGTGTCTAGGACCAATTAAAGATTTAGAGAGTGTTTTGTATAGTGATAGTCACTGTTTTAGGCTCTGGGGATACAATGCTGATTAAGATGCTGCCCCTTCTATTAAGAAACTTAGAGTCCAGGAGGGGTGGTAGAAATTCAAGAAAAGATCTTTCTCCTCCACTAAGAAGAATGCTATGATGAAAATTGGTATGGCTGCATGTGAAGGGGGCATTTAAATCGAACTGGGGGAAGATAATATACCTGGCTCCAGTGTTCTGAGAGCTGGGCAAAGGAAGTGGTCTGTGGGTGGGGGCTACCATTCACTATACATACAGTAGCCTTCCCTTATCCGCAGGTGATACCTTCCAAACCCCCCCAGTAGATGCCTGAAACCACAGATAGTACTGTATCCTGTACAGTATATGCCATGCTTTTTCCTATACACACATACCTTTCACTTAAAGGAAACACTTTACAGCTTCTCTTTGAAATATATGAATTGCCAGCATCACTACTCTCGCACTTTGGGATAATTGTTGAATACAATAAGGGCTACTTGAACACAAGCACTGCGGTACATCCACAATTGATCTCGTAACTGATGGCTCCTAAGTGACTAATGGTCGGGGGACATATATACACACATATACATACAGGTTGGATACATTGGACAAAAGGGTGATTCACGTCCCGGGCAGGATGGAATCAACAGAGTAGAATGGTGTAGTATTTCATCATGCTACTCAGAATGGTGTTTAATTTAAAACTTATGAATTGTGTATTTCTGGAATTTTCCATTTAACCCCTTGGGTACCAATTTATTTGAAAAACATTTTGCGTATGAAACAGATTTAATTTTTTGGTACTTGGAGTAATATGTAAAAACAGTAGATTTTATGTAAAAATTCATTTATTTCTAAAAAATAGTGGCATACATATTCTTGAGATGACTTCAGGTAATTAGAATTGCAAAACAAAAATAAATAAATAAAAAACCCCATAAAACTAAAACAAATAAATTCAAGGTATTAACAAAAAGCAAATTACTAATAGTTTGAAGAGTATGGTATTTTTCAAAGCAAATAGGTAAATGCAGTGGCAGTTGGCATTGTTTGCACTGCCAGGTAGTCTCTTTCCTAATTTTATGTTTATAACAAACACAACACCTTTTTGTAGGGTGTTGCTTGGACTCAGTTGGCGGTATATTTTCAGGAAAATGAGCCCAATTTTTCTCCTGCATACAGAAAGGTGTATTGCTATTTGAAGGACGCCCATGACAATTATAATTTGGCAGTGACACTTGCTCCAATAATTGTTCAGCAATAGCTAGACGAAAGCAAACAATGCTTGTTTTGGTTGTGCAGTTGATTTTAGAACATAAAACATGTGCATTATAAAAGGCTATGTCTATTAGATAAAAAAAAACAGTTTCTTCTATCCCTTTACACATTTTTCTCATAACAGGGAAGCTATTGTCTTTATCATCTTCACTTTGTATTTCACTGTAATCATCATTTATAAGATCATTAAAAAATTCTTCATCACGGGCCGGCCAAGTGGCACATTGGTTAAGAGCTGGCTTGTGAAGCCAGCGGCCCCGGTTTGGTCCCACATATGAGGGCCAGTGACACTGCCCTGAAAAAAAAAAAAAATTCTTCATCAGATGGCTCAAAGTCACTTTCATTAAAACTTTCAAAAAAAAAAATTTTGTTATCACTTTCATAAAATATATACCTTATTTCTGACATTATGGGGCAGTGTATGGCAAACAAGTTTCACCGAAATACCGTAGTTGTTTCTTCTGTTGCAGCTGGTACAAACTACTCTAAAATGAATAAGAATGTACATGTTAAATATTGTCTTAGATTGTGTGATGAGTTAGACTCATTATCTTGCACTTAGGCAAAGCAAGTGCATGATGAGTGTCAGTCGCGAAATGTACCTAAGGGGTTATAGTATTTTCGGACCACTGTTGATTGCAGGTAACTGAAACTGTGGAAAATGGATAAAGGGGGAGACTACTGTACTGCTTAATCCCTTGACTTTTAGCCTTGAGCATGACTCCACTCTTCTCTTTTTGAGTCTGGAGTCTCTCCAAGTCAAGTGTTTCTGGAAAGTAAATTTATGAGAGGATGTGAATGGTGGAGAAGGGAAACTGGAGGGTCTGTATACAGACCTTATACGGACCTGAAACCACTAACCTGCTCTTCAGGCCCATACCTCTCCCCCACTAACCACATACCTGGAGACTCCCAAGTGCTGAGTCTTTCTGGGGTTCTGTTAGTGAGCAAATCACTTAACTATATTTCCTTCTGCAGACCTGTAGGTTTAGCTTCCCTCTTCTACTTAGTTACATATTCCTCCATCTCTTTTCTTGTTTCATGGAGGCCATATCTTCTCTTATCTGTCTGAGAATGTTAAAGGTAGTTTATTTAAGCTTTTTTTTCCCCCTTGCATAGCTTGTTTCCTCCAAGTTATTTATTTATTTATTTGTTTGTTTGTTTATTTTTCCTGTTTGGTATAGTGTCAGCAGAAGCCTTCCTCAACATCTGGTAATTCTTGGTGGTTTCCCCATGATTGAGAGTGGGTGACCAAAAGCTGATTGGAAGTCCTGAGCTTATAGGTGGGGCTTATTGATTTACAGTTTTACTCTGTAATCTAGAATCTAAAACAGTGGTTCTCAACTTTGGCTGCACATTAAAATCACATGGAGCTTTAAAAGACACACTAACACACACTAACACTCACTGACACACACACATACATGCACACACACTCTACTTCTAGGCAGAGACATTAGGCTCTCTGGGGGCAGGACCTAGATAGCAATAATTTAAAAAATTTAGGTGTAATTGCATACAGTAAAATATACAGACCTTAAGTGTATAGTTTGATGATTTTGCTATGTATACACCTGTGTAGGTAACACAAGATACAAAGCATTGTGAAAACCCTAGAAAATTCCTTCGTATCCCTTTCTTCTATATTCCCACTCCCAGCCCAGAGGCAACTACTATATTATCATTTCTATCGCCATACATTATTGGCATCAGTAATTTCTAAAGCTGACCAGGTTGATTCCAGTGTGTGGCTAAGACTGAAACCATTGGTTTGAGTGGACTGTTTGTGGCTATTTCTTTTTTTGAGGTCAGTGTCACTGGCTCATATGTGGGACCGAACCGGGGCCGCTGGCTTCCCAAGCCAGGGCTTAACCACCTTGCCACTTGGCCAGCCCGAGGCTATTTCAAAGTCTTTCTTTTTGTCCTGGTCAGATTTCTCAGAGTGTATCTTCCAGTTTTTTGCTCAAAGGGCAGAGTTCTGGTTACCAGTGATCTGGGAACTTAGGAATGGAGGGCTGAGTAATGAGCCATAGAGCATTTAGTATATAGGATCACATAATTTTCCTCTTTTTGTTAGGATACCCATGAGTGAAGAGGGCTTACCCTCTTCAGAGAATAAATCTCCAATCAACTGCCCAGCTGCAGGGCCACCCAGCAACTTGGAGGAAAAATGGGGTCTAGGTTTTTAAGTGTTCAGTTTTCACCTGATCCTTTCTTACTTTGGTCTTCCCTCCCCCTCTTTGTTCTGGCAGTTCCTGAGCCTTTTGAGGATTCTGCACTGTAAACTGGGTTTGTTCTTAGTTGTCAGCACTGCTAATTTATAATTTGCCTGTCTTTGACTAAGTCAGTTAGTTACCACTCATCCGTTTTCCTTCCAGCACAATCCAAAATTGTGTTGTTGTCACTTTTTCCATTTTCTCTGTCCTTATGGTTTGTTCTAAAAACAGAACAAAACAACAACAAAACATTTTTCTTTATCCTTGCTTTATTTATTTATTTATTTGAGGGCAGTATCACTGACCCTCATATGTGGGATCGAACCGGGGCCCCTGGCTTCCCAAGCCAGTGCTTAACCACCGCGTCACTTGGCCCTTCTTCATCCTTGTTTTAGAGTTTTAGGAGGGAGCACAAATAGATGTGTGTGTCAATCTGATATCTTAACCCGGAAGTCCATCATCTGCTTTCCATTATTTAAAAAAGTGTTGCCATTTGGCCTCCACTGTTGTCTCCTCCTTGTGGAGTTATAGCTTTTTTTTTTTTCCATTTTTTTTTTGGGAATTCGGGGAAGGGACTAGTGTTGGGGAATTGGGAAAGGGGAACAGCCAAGTTGTTGTCCTTCAGTCTTAGTTGTGGAGGGCGCAACAAGCTCAGCTCCAAGTCCAGTCGCGCCTCTCAGCTCAAGGTGCTGTGTTCTATTAGTTGCATGTGGGTGTAGCCACCATCCCATGTGGGAGTGATACAGGCAGCCTTGTTAAGAGCGCACACTGTATCCCCTGAGCCATCCGGTTGGCAGCTCAGCTCAGGGTGCCGAGTTCAGTCTTTAGTTGCTGGTGGGCATAGCCACCATCTGGAACCTGCAACCTTGTTGTTCGGAGCATGTGCTCTCGCCAGCTGAGCCATCCTGCCACCTGTTGGCATCTCAGTGGCAGCTCAGTTTGGGCGCAGCTCGCTGGCCCATGTGGAAATTCAACCAGTGGCCCTGTTGCTCAGAGCTTGCACTCTTGAGCAAGCTCTTAACCAACTGAGCCACTCAGCTGGCCCTAAATTTCTTTACTGTTATCTAAATAGGGTATCAGGAGGGAGAGAACTAAATATTGGATCAAACTGTCATTTCTCTAGAAGCCCCCAAATTCTTTTGAGAAGTACTCATTGTACTTCTTACACTTCAGAATCTTACACTCTCAGAATTGGAAATCATTTTAAAGATAAGCCAGCCTTGGGGCAGCCGGGTGGCACAGTTGGTTAGAGCACGTGCTCTGAGCAACAGGGTTGTCAGTTGGATTCCCACATGGGCCAGTAGCTGCGCCCTCCACAACTAGATCGAAGACAATGACTTGAGCTGAGCTATAGCCTGAGCTGCTGGTGGGCTGCCAGATGGCTCAGTTGGTTAGAGTGTGTGCTCTTAACAAGAAGGTTGCCAATTTGACTCCCGCATGGGATGGTGGGCTACCTCCTCCTTCCCCCCCCCCTCCCCACACTAGATTGAAAGTGGTGACTAGACTTAGAGCTGAGCTTGTGCCCTCCACAACTAAGATTGAAGGACAACAACTTGACTTGGAGCTGATGGGTCCTGGAAAAACACACTGTTCCCTGAAAAAAACACATTGTTCCCCAATAAAGTTTAAAAAAAAAAAAAAGAAGATAACCAGCCTAATACTTTCTGTGATGGAAAACTCATGGTAAAGAGATGAGTGACTAGAGACACTAATTGGGCTGTGGATCACTGCAAGGGGTCTGGAAATCCTTATGTGCATTAAACATTTAACATTGAGTGAATAAATAATAGATTTGCATATTCATAACATAAAAATTATTAAAAGGTCATGTGGTTTTGTTACTTCAATCAATAATACTTGAACTGTGGTCATAAGAGGAGGTAATACTTAATATTTTATTTTGAAAAAAGATTCTGCACCAGAAAAAAATGGAAAACTATTGCTAAAGATAAAGTTGTAAATCTCTTAATTTTTAGTTACCATAAACGGATAAGTTAATTAGAACCACCCATTAAAGCCTCTATATGAAGCTCCTATAATAGCCTTGTTATTCTTTTCACTGTTTTTATTTTCTTTAAAACACTAAGTCAGTAGGTTTCCAAATGCTCTTTGAGACAGTTTTTACCATAAAGTTCATAATGAAATGAAATATTCTCAATATAATCTGTTTTCTCTTAGACTAAATTTATAAAATTTAATGTATTTACTATTCAATCATGTCCATTCTTTTCTAAGTTAAAAATGTCATTTTTCATATGAAAATGTAATGGTAGGTGGGTTTCCTTTCTGTTTGTTTTCTGTAATGTCCTTATTTGGCAAAATAGGAAGCTGTTATAGCCCTATGTTGCTCTTCAAATTAATTTTGGACAAGTTTTATAAAATACAAACTTATCACTACAGACTATTCTTGCTAGTCTGTTTGCTCCTCCACAAATTAATTATTTTGCTTTTATGTTTGCATATAAAATTCAAAATATCAATCAAAGATAACTGGCATTTATTACTATGGATCATGATGGTGTGATAGTCCTTCCTCATGAAACAATTAACGTGGTTAATTGTGTTTTGTTTATAAAACCTATTGACTGTGACCCACATATATTTGTTTAGAAAGGGTCATGCTATTTCTCATTATTGCAGGTTTCTTGGTGTGTTTATTTCTTTATTTTTAGCTGTTTATGACTGTATCAGTACTTCAAAAGAGCTTTCCCTGCCTGTATTGTTTGCAGTTTATCCTTTAAGTGGCCAAAGACAATGTGGGTTTAGTGCTTGTTAATTGCTCTTTGTATTGATCCACTCCTCACAGTTGTACTTTGAAAAGTGTTGCCTAATTCTGGTTAAACTGGCTATTATTATCTGGATCTTCATTGTTGGTTTTGCTATTCAGTGTCTTCAATTCATGATTAGGTCTCTCTTTAAGAAAATGCTAACTCCTGTATTCCAGGAAAGGACCCTGAGAGATAGGAACAAAACTATCTTTCTTGTGGATTATTGTACTTTTTGTTTTTTATAGGAAAGTGTAAGCACTGATACAGAAGTGAAGATGGGGATGTTACCTTTGAGTTGGAGCTCAAATGATTAGGTGCTGTCTTGTTTGGCCTGGTACAGCTCTTCTGCTATGCCAAAAATGAATCTAGCATTCTTATAAATTATGTAAGTTTGTTAGAACAGTGTTAACACATACTGGATAAAAGTGTAGTTTTAATGAACAATTGTATAATATAGTATTTTAATGAGATACGTAAGAGAAAGAAGAAGAATTTAGTATCTTTTGGTATTCCCGAAATCAGGATAGTTTAGAAGACCGAGTCAGAATTTGATGGTGAGAAAATAGACTGCGAAGTAAATTGAGAATGAATTTTAGGGAATAAATCCATGAAAAATGTAATGCCTTTGAATATTTACTTGAAATACATCTAAGAGATGAGCACAAAGTTGAAGACACTACTGCATTTTTTAAAATGTGGAGAACCTTCTTTTCTACTTCCAGATGGGCAAGGTTATAAAGGTGATCAACCATGATGATATATTTACATTTAACATACAGGTCAGGAAAATGAGTCAGTAAGTGATCTAGAAATTTAATGAAGTTATAAACATTGTCCATAAGTCGTTAAGAACCATAAAAGATAACATATTTAGCATCTTCTGTGTGTCAAGCATAATGACAGATGTTCGGAAGATAATGGTGAGCTATTCTATTGGGTTGTCAGAAAAGTCATGACATATTTTTTGTTTTTCATTGCAAAAATGCATCATGATTTCTCCGACAACCCAATACATAGACAAAAAGCTTGTTTTCACAAAATTTACAAACCAGAGGAATACGCAGTTGATATATTCTTGGTTCTGAGTGAGGTGATAATTTTTAAAAAAAAAGGTAATTTAGTGATTAATTTATCTTAGCACTTGAGGCTTTTTATAACTACTAAGGAAAAATGCTGAGTGAAGTAAAAGTTTTAAATCTTAATATTTGCCCTAAAATTTTAAAAAATATTTTATTGGGGAATTGTGGAAGGGGAACAGTGTTGGGGAATTGGAGAAAGGGAACATCCAAGTTGTTGTCCTTCAGTCTTAGTTGTGGGTGGGCGTAGCACACCATTCCACATGGGAGTCGAACCAGAAATCTTGTTAGAAGCATGTGCTCTCACCAGCTGAGCCATCCTGCCATCTGTTGGCAGCTCAATGGCGGCTCAGCTCAGGCGCAGCTCACCGGCCCATGTGGGAATCAAACTGGCTACCCTGTTGCTCGGAGTTCACTCTCTTAACCAACTGAGCCTCTCGGCCGGACCCCTGCCCTAAAATTGTGTTTTGTTTTTTTGTTTGTTTTTTAAGCTGAGCCATCGTGCCACCTGTTGGCAGCTCAGTGGCTGCTCAGCTGGGGCCGGGAATCCAACCAGTAACCCTGTTGCTCAGAGCTCGCACTCTTGAGCGAGCTCTTAACCAACTGAGCCATTTGCCTAGCCCTGCCCTAAAATTTTTCGACATGAAATTTAAACATACTGAAATGCACAGAACTTAACTAGAGATTGAATGAGTTTTGATACATGTATAAAGCTGTGTGAATCTTTCCCTCTTTATTCCAGTAATCTTTCTTGGTTCCTTTAGTCAATCCCTCTTTATTCCAGTAATCTCTCATGGTTCCTTTAGTCAATTCAAGTTCCTATAATGATATAAAGGATATCACCGAGTAGTGATATCTTTTACCATGGATTAGTTTTTTTTGTTCTTGAACTTCACAAATAGAATAATACAGTGCATATTCTTTTCTGTCTGGCTTCTTTTGTTTAACGTAACATTTTTGGAATTCATCTTTGTTGCTCATCAGTAGTTTGTTTTTTAAATTGGTGAGTAGTAGTGCATTGTACAACTAACACTATTTACCCATTCTCCTATTTGGTTACTCCGAAAAAGCTGTTATGAACACTTAGCTGCTAGTCTTTTTTTTTTTTTTTTTTTGAGGGCAGTGTCACTGGCCCTCATATGTGGTACCGAACCGAGGCCGCTGGCTTCCTAAGCCAGCACTTAACCACCGCGCCACTCGGCTGACCGCTGCTAGTCTTTTTATAGACAGACATTTTCATTTCTCTTGGATAAATGATTAGGGGTGAAATTACTGGGTCATAGGGCAGATATATATTTAACTTTAGAAAGCACTGCAAAATAATTTTCCCAAGTGGTTATACCATTTTACATTCCAACCAGCAATATATGAATGGTCTACTTGACTGACAAATCAGAACTGAGTTTCAGAAAGGTTATTCTGGTGCAGAGGATAGAAGACTTGAAATGGGGAAAGCACACAACATGGTAAGGTAATACAGCTGAAAATTGATGGGAATTGATAGGGAGGGAGAGAATCTTTTGGTTTCTAGAGCTATGGTATGTGGGGTGAAGATAAGGGAGGGGTCAGTTGACCCCTGTGTATCTGCCATGGGCTGCTGGATATTGGTGTGGGAATCATTAATAGAGGGGAACATGGTAGAAGGGTAAATTTTAGAGGAGAAGAGGGTAAAAATTCTTTTTTGTTTGTAAATAGTAGTTGGGATAAAACAAAGTAAATGAGATAACGCTGCAAGTGTGTGTAGTGAGGAGAGAGCCCAAGGTAGAATTAAAACGTTAGGGACCATTGACATTTAAGAAATGAGCTGATGAAGAGTTGTCTGCAAAGGAACAGAACAAGTAGCCTCTATAGAAGGAAAACCAGGTAAGTGATTTAACAGAAGCTGAAAGAATAGAACTTTGAAGAAGGAGGGATGGGTTTGAATGTTGTTAATATGAGTAAAAAATAAGTATAGCTTTTTTGGAGGTTAATTTTTAAAAATATTGGGTTGTCGGAAAAGTCATAACGTATTTTTTCTATGTGTTTCTTTGCAAAAATGGGTCATGACTTTTCCGACAACCCAATATCTGTTAAAACCTAAAATATTATCTTATTTGACCCAGCAGTTGCACTTTATAAAATAACTCCTAGAGAAACAAACAAATGTGGAAAGATGTGTTTAGAGGTATTTGTAGTATATAATAGTAAAAAATTGAAAATAGGAGGTGGCTGGGTGGCCCAGTTGGTTAGTGCACGTGCTCTGAGCAACAGGGTTGCCAGTTCGATTCCCACATAGGCCAGTGAGCTGCACCCTCTACAACTAGATTGAAGACAACGTTGAGCTGAGCTGCCGATGGGCAACCAGATAGCTCATTCGGTTAGGGCACGTGCTCTTAGCAGCAAGGTTGCCGGTTTGACTCCCACATAGGATGGTGGACTGCACCCCACCCACACCCCCCACAACTAGACTGAAAACGGCAACTGGCCTTGGAGCTGAGCAGTGCCCTCCACAACTAAGATTGAAGGACAACAATTTGACTTGTAGTCGATGGGTCCTGGGAAAAACACACTGTTCCCCAATAAAGTTAAAAAATAAAATTGAAAATAACCCAAGTATCCATCAGTAGTGGATCATCTGGGTAAAATGGTGCACTCATGATAGAATGCCATGCAGCTAATGGAATATGATATACACACACACACACACACTGTATTAGTTTCCTATTGGTGCTATAACAAATTAGCACAAATTTAGTGGCTTAAAACAAAAATTTAGTCTCTTATAGTTATGGAGGCCAGAAGTCCAAAATGTTTTCACTGGGCTAAGGTCAAGGTATTGGCAGGGCTGGTTTCTAGGATAGAATTTGTTTCCTTGCCTTTTCCAGCTGTTTGAGTTGTATTCCTTGTATTGCATTCCTTGGCCCCTTCCACAGTCTTCAAGGCCAACTGCATAGCATCTTCAGATGGGCCCAATCCAGATTATTTAGGATAACCTCCTCATTACAAGATCCTTAACTTAATCACACCTGCCAAATCCCTTTTGTCATTTAAGGTAACATTCACAGGTTTCCGCTCCCCCCCCTCCCCCGCCCCCTACTATGACGGGGAGCTCTTAGGAGGCCATTAATCCCACTTCCACATAATACTAACAATAACAAGGACAGAAGATAAGGTTCATTAAGTAAAAAATTCCAAAGAAATATGTATATATATGATCTAATTTTTTTGTTAAATTAAAAAAATACATATATACCCATATGTTAGTGTACGTACGTGTAGAAAAGAAATCTTGTTGAATATATAGTGTGCTGCTGACAGTGGCTGTCTTTGAGAGTGGAATTACAGCGTACTTACACTTCCCACTTTTTTCTGTGATATTTCAATTCTGAAAAGGTATTTTCTAATTAGAAAAATCAAAATAGAGTATTGTTCTGGGTCACATGTTGCAGAGAGATCAAGTAAGATAGGGGACTATAAGGTGTTTCCTGGACTTAGCAATAAAGAGAGTCTTGGTGAGCGACAGGTGGTTTCAGTAAAATAGTATGATAGAAGCCAGATTGCAGTGAAAAAGTGGAAAGTGAGGAAGGGAAGCATGGACGTTGAACATCTTTCTAGTTGCTTAGCTCTGGGGGCAGCAGGATCCTCTAAGACCAGAGATCTTAGGGGAATGTAAGATCCAGTGAGATTTTTAAATATGTCAGAACAGTATGTTTAAAAGCTGAGAGCAGAAAATGGGAAGAAGAGAGAAATAGCCTGAGTTCCAGGTTTAATTCAAAGAGCACACGGCTTGGAATTTTGTGACTTTAGACAGAAGACCCATTTGCCTGTGGCAAGTGAGAACTAGAAAGGTGTGGATATGGGTAGTGATTAAGCTTATAACATTTAAGTTTTCTTTAATATTATTGGATTTAAAAAAACACTCTTAACTATCCCAAATGCTTCTTTGACATTTCCTGAAAGTCTAAAGTTATTGTGTAACTTCGTAAATTTAGTCATGTTAATACACTCTCATTGTATTGGTTTGTCCCAGAAATTCCTGATTGTTTCTGTAGCCTAGTATATGAGGTTTAGGGAATTAAGTTTTCTAGTACAACATTTAGGGGATTTTTTTTCCTATCGCTGAAACTGTTTATTTTTAAAAATCTGCTGAAATAAGTTTGTATTAATTTTCTTTTAACTCTGGAATGTTAGAACAGGAAAGCATTGGGGATATCATTTACTCCAGGCTTTTTCCAAGTTTCTGACAAGGAAACCATGGTTTAAATAATTTAAATACCTTGTGAAGACCCTATACATCTTAATAGAACGTGGTACTTTTACCTTGCTGAGATGTTGAGGACCTTTTTAAAGATTATTTTCACTGATACTATATTTCAGGATTTCCTGATTTTTCATATGTATCCTTTTGTCCAGTTTGATTAATATATATTTTCCCCTCATAATTTCATCATTCTTTACATGTATCGGTATAATTAAATTAATTAAAATGACTACCATTAAAATATAATTTTTAGGCTTTTGCCATCATCTGTGCACTAAATAGTGCACATTTGGAGAATTATGCTGAAGAATCTTATTGCCATTTTAGGATTTTACAAAACAGTGGAAATTCATTTTTATTTCACATTGTGTGTGGAGTGAAAGTCCTTAACACTTCTTGACACAGTGCTTGATATATTGTGCATACTAAATAAACAGTTCATGTAATAGGTGATATATTTTCAGGGGTACTTGTTCTGAGTTTGTGCTCTTTTTCAGATTAGATTAAGACATAAGGAAACAGGTATTTTAGTACTCTTGCTTCTGCCAGGAAAAAATTGTGTGGATGTGCCTTTTTTTTTTTTTTTTTAAACAATTTTGTGTGTGTTTGTAACAATGGAAGGTTGAGGTCAGGGAACAGGCTTCGCTCCTTATCCATCAACTTGAACCTGAGCTATAGCAATTTTAGGTACAACTCAAATGATCAAATTTTAGTTTGCTCTTGTTCATTGTATTTTAGATAACATTTTCTCCTCTCATTTTTAATATGAAAGTATTTGTATGAAATTGCATCAATAACTTGGTAATACTATAAAATATTTCACATAATAACAGTTGCCCCTTCTGCAAAAGAAAACAGTTTTAGTTTTTGTTGAGACTCTAGTAAAATTCTGTATTGCAAATAATTTAATTATGGTAAGAATTGATAGCCAGAAAAAAAACACAACTGTGCATGATGTAGTACAAAGAACAAGCATTTTGCTTTGTCATTTTCCTTGTCACTTAACCTCCCTAGGTCTGTTTCTTTATCAGAAAAATGTATATTTTCGTATGTATTGTGCAAAATTTGGTCATGAGGGATGGAAATAATGTAAAGTATCTAGAACAGTGCCTGGCATATGTTTTGGTGCTCAATATAAATAGCAGCTATTATGATTTTGTATTTATGATACTATTAAAGGAAGACTAAAAAAATGCAGAAAAGTGCAAATGGAATTGAAGGTAACATATAAGGAAGGTCTGTTTGATAACAAGGTTGGTTTTAGTTTTTGCATTCAGCTTTGAATGACCAGAATGGCTAGGTGGGTTACCAGAACTACCTATAAGACAGTTTTCTCAGATGTTAACTTGAGGAATTATATGGTCTACCTCATCAAGTTGTTTGGTGCATTGTATGTGCTTAAAGATACTGATTATATTCTTTGGATGGTTTAGGTTGGCCAAGTAGCAAGAGAGATTTTAGGTTTGCATAATTTTTTTTTATGCATTGTGTTTACTGAGGTGTATAGCATTAATAAGACATCATTTTTTAGCATGAACAAAACTTAGTTCAGATCCATAGTTCATGGTAATTTTTGTTACTTGATCAAGGTGGTTTAAAAGGTCACTATTTATTTCTTTTTAAGAAATAAGTGTAACCTAGCAATGAATATACTGAATGTGTTAACATGAAAAATCCTTCAATACGGCCAGTTAAAATACTTCATTCAACTTTTGAATAAAATTGAACTTGTATAGCTCTTAGGGTTCAAAGGCTAAATGAATGCTGATTCCTCAAGGTAATTGCATGCTATATCTAGTACAGTTTTGGATATCTCAAACATTTAAAATGATAAAGCTAAATAGTACCACATTTACATGAAATGTTTCAATCAGATATCATATATATATATTAATACTCAGCTGTTTTGAATGGGTTGGAGAAATATGTACATGTGTGTATGTGTGATAACTATGTACGTATGTATGTATAATAGTTTAAGGTATTTCTGAGCTGTGGTAGTCCACTAGAATTAAGGGAATTTAGTTAGCTAGAGTGCAATCATGTGGTATGCTTTAGCAAAGTTCTTCAATAGTAAATATAAATACAGATTTGCAACTATTAAACCCTAAAATCATACTATTGGAGCATTAATAAAAAATAAGCAACAAAACTGGTATTTTATATTTAAATGTATATTTATATATAAATTCAGGGAAATGTGAAATGTTTCTACAGATCTGTTTACATTTAATATAAAAATTATGACGTTTTTATTGATATTCTTGAGACTTTTTTTATACGAGTATTATACACAGATTAAGAAAAGATTAAGTACGACCTATAATAGGTTGTTTTCAAAGGAGGTAGGAATTTCCATGTGATATGTTGACAGTTTTATTTTCAAATATAATTTCCATCTCAATATTTTAGTTAATTGAATTTCCTAAATAGGTAATCAGATTGGTTATGTGCAGCCCTGTTGGTCTGTCAAATCAAATCTTCAGGGTCATGACATGTTCTGATGTGCTTGCTGTGTTTTTACTTCTATGTTACGCAGTTAGTTTATATAGCTCACCTTTCTTTCAGTGATTTATACTTGTCAGGATGCTTTTGTTTTAGGATTGAATGTTTAATATCCTGGCTGCCTCATTTATTAGTTAATGGATCTTGGGCAAGTTGTTTAACCTCTATAAACTTCAGTAAAATGTATCTCAGGATTATTATGAGAATTGAATAAGAATGAATGTAAATCTTTTCACAATGCCTGGCACATAGTAAAACATAATTGTAGATGATGGTTGTGGCAACAACAATAGTGTATCATTGTGTACAAGTTTTGATTTTCTGAAATTTAGCTTTAGAGGTTGGAAGGATCAGAGAGAGAGGGAAATATGCTGTATGCCTATAGAAAATAAATGAATCCAGACAAATTTGTCATATAGACACCTAAAGGAAGTAGACTTCTCAACAGTGTTGTGCTTATTTCCTGTTTTTTTCCCTTTCACTGTAATTCCTGTTCTGTTTTTTTATTCCTGTTGAAGCCAGTGCTCTTTATCTTCCCCTCTTCCATCTCTGACAGCTATTAATTTCGTGAGAGACACAGGTTATAATTGCTTCTTCTTTGTGGATATTTACAGGCTATGTTTTAAAATCTTCACTCCATGTTTATTGATAATCCTTAAAATATGCAGGAGATTTCTATTGCTATAACAAAGTTGTTCATCCCTGTGTTTATAGAATTGGAGCAATACTTTCTTATAACCTACTTACAAGATTGAAGATAGGTATTACATTTGCACCAACCTTAAATCCTACTGGAACAAGATTAAGTATAAATAAAATGTTTTTTTTTTGCTTTTTACATGTTTATTCAGTTGTATATCAAGTTTTTTTATGGGCTTAGAATTTTTAACACCTTGAAGAATGAAGAGAAGTAATGATGTTTACAGGTACAAGTTAGTTATTTTTTTATATTTACATTTTGAAATTTTGGACATTTTGTAATTTGAGCAAACATCTTAGAATATACTGCTAAGTTTGATACATTGTAGTTTATTTTGGAAACAGGAGAAACCTCTGGATTCATTTGGCATTACAAACACTTAGATACCCACTAAAAAGGTATGGTGCTATAAGTTGGTGAGTTCTGAGGTTTGTACTCTTGTGTAAGCAATCAGGGTTGTAGTTTAAATAATGATCTCCAAAATGCAATTTCCTACCTGCCCATTTCTCCCTGAATTTATGGGTTCCTATAAAACTTACTTTGAAACTTGAGATGCTTCTAATAGTCTATTTCAGACTAAGAGTATAAATAATTTACAAAATCTGATGTAGGTGGAAGAGCTTGGATATCTATAGAATTATCCCTCTATTCTTTCAACCAGCTTTTGTTGTTGAATTTCTGGCATATACCAGGTACTCTGTTAGGTGTTACGGAGGGCAGAGTAGTGCCTTCTCTTTGGTCAGAGCAGAAAAACGATGCTTTGAGGCTCCAGCCCTGCTCCTTTTTCTCAGCTGTGCTCCTCACCTACAATCCTGACCTAAATAATGATCTCTTAATATTTTGCATCCTCATTGTATTGCTTACTCTCTTTTATTTCCATATTGTATGTTTTTCAGATTAGAATATATATACACACACATATACATACACCAAGGGTGCCAAGAAAATGTATACAAGTGGACAGTTTGGTCAGCATTGCTCAAGCAGTAGTTTGCCATAATCAGAAGTGTTTGGACGCTGATGGTAACCACTTTGAGCTCCTCTTGTAATTGCAGAAGTCAAACGTGACTTGTATTCATCATTTGTTATCGGTATAAATTGAGTATTATGATTTTAATAGTTTTTTCCTTTTTTAAAATGTGTATACATTTTTTGGGGGCACCCTCTGTATATACATGTGCACACACTCATATATATATACACACACGTGTATACATGTATAGTATATATACATATATGTGTTCTAATCTGAAAAAAATTATATATATATCCTCTCATGACAAAAGATGTTTTTCCCCTCACTTATGCAAATAATACATATTTGTTCAAGAAAATTTAGAAAAATAAAAATATGAATAATATTAAAACCATAAAGTTAATGTCTTACATTCTATTCAATTCTGTGGTAATTGCTGTTGGCAGCTTTTATTGCTGTTTTCCTTTCTTGTCCTGCTGGTTTTCCAGCCAGAGAAAACTATTAAAAGTCTGTTTGGCACTTATATATCAGTGTTTATAGCAGCATTATTCACAACAGCCAAAAGTTTGGAAACAACCCAAATGTCCATCAACAAATAAATGGGTAAACAACAGATGAGTGGATATATTTTCCAACCTTAAATATATGAAGCTCTTCATGAGCTCAGAGTTTCTAACACCTTGAAGAATGAGAGAAATATATGTGTGTGTGTCTATATATATAATGGAATATTTTTCAGCCATAAAAAGGATTGAAATTCTGATACATGTTCGTTGTGGACGAACCTTGAAAACATGCTGAATGAGATAAGACAGATACAAAAGGACAAATATTGTATGTATGATTCTACTTGTATATCTGGAATAGGTAAATTGAGCGTCAGAAAGTAGTTAGTGAGCATTTGAGGCTGAGAAGGAAGAATGGATACAGTTTATGCTTTGGGTGATGGAAAAGTTTTGGAAATAGACAATTGTGATGGTTGTACGAGATTGTGAATGGAGTTAATTCTAATGAATTGCACATTTAAAAATGGTTACAGTGGCAAAATTTATGGTATATATATTTTACCACATTTAGTAAACAAGGTATGTTTGGAACCCTTAGGGTTTGTGGCTAGTTCATAGTTTTACTTCTAAGTGTGGCTGAGATCTCTCTTGTTCATTCCTTCTTCCCCTGTTCGTGATACCTCATTTTTGGGGGGAAAATAGTCTGATTGAGTAGTGAATTTATGGATAATTAATTTTTCTTCTTGATTCTCTTTTGTCCTTTTTGCCATAAATAATGAATCACTTATGAAGACATCCATAAATAAGAATTCTTTAGAAAACAAACTCAAATCAGAATATATTTATCTTCTTTAGCCTACTCTTTAGTATTCTTTTCTTTCTCTTATCCTTTATCTCTTCTTGATCATCTTTTATTTTTTTAAAT
Source organism: Aselliscus stoliczkanus (assembly GCA_033961575.1). NCBI lineage: Eukaryota > Metazoa > Chordata > Mammalia > Chiroptera > Hipposideridae > Aselliscus > Aselliscus stoliczkanus. The sequence goes on from CM066730.1 coordinate 110,029,012, forward strand.
ATATGTATCATTCCTTAATTATACACATTTTATATAACCAATTGGAGATAACTGGAAAAACAGGGGACTGTCCCCATCCCCAAATTCACAGCTATAACATAACCTTTGTTAATTTTGATGCATTTTTCTTCTGTTCTTTTCTTGCTTATATCTTTGTTCTAATGAGGATATGTATACAATTTGAATTCTTGCATTTTTTCACTTTTTGTTGCATTAGCATTCTGCATGTGGTCTGCTTCATTGTCTTTCTAAACATCTTTTTAAAACAATGTTACAATTTCCAGTGGTCCAGCATGGAAGTTGCCACCTTGTCAATTTGTCAATAAAAAGCAGAGCAAACTGAAAAATCAGTAGTTCTTCTTAGATCCCTCAGAGAAGTGAAGCCACAAGACAAACCACTGTCTCCAAAATTGGAGAGACAGACAAGCAGATGCAGAGAATCACAACTTACTAGAGAGAAACCCAGAAGTTGAGACCTCTGTGGGAACCAGTGATAGGGAAGGGAAGCCTGAAGTATAATTGATGAATTACTGAAGGTTCATTGTGGACAAATCTGAGAGATAAAACTGCAGGGGGACTCAGTCATTGGAGTCTCCCGCACACTTCTGTGAATTTTACCTCCAGGAACTTGACCAGGTTCTCATAGTGAATATCGGAGAAAAATCGCCTCATGCTTCCTTCTGGGGGAGTGGAAAAGGAACCATTTTTGAAATATTCCAGGACATCTTAACAAGATCTGCTCTTAGGAGAAAGTATTTAACCGGCACCTTATCTGCTGGTGTTTTATCGGATCCTAACTGACGTGGGGGAAGGAAAATAACCAATTCCAGCCCACTCTAGCCATCCTGTCCCACAGAAGGGAGTAAGGTGAGGGGTGGGGGAGGACTGAGAAGTACATGTGACATTCACAGTCCAGAGATACTCCTCACTAAAAGACTAAGATCTACTCATAGGACTGTAAATGCTTCCCCTCCCCCACACCTTTCTGCCACATTACTAAATGCCTATGTACAGCAGTTCTTTTTACTCGGTACATCATGTCCAACTCTCAAGAAAAATTACAAGACATACTAAAAGACAAAAAACACAGTTTCAAACAAGGAAGAACTGAAGCTATGAAGTAAAACACAAGTTTATTTGGGGTCTTAAAGCATTTAGATCTCGGAGATCCAGATCAGGGCAAGACCTGCAACACTTCAGGGAACACTGAGAAAGCCAGTGCTTATACAGGCAAAAAACCCACAAATTGTAACAAAAGAAACTTTTCCAATTGGCTGTCTGTCTAACATGTGATGACTAGTTCAAAAAGATTGGTAAAGTCCAGGTGATAGGACTCTGAGGTAAGTGTCTACATGGAAACAGGAAAGCACATCCCAGGATGTGCTTCTATGGCGAGCATGAAAGCCCTCATCTGGGTGTGAATGCTCATAAGCCTGACTTTCCTAATGGCCTCCTGACTCCAATTTAGGGACCCTCAACATTGTTGATTCCATTTTCAGATGGTTCTGTTCACATTTCCCCATTTTTATTGAGATCTTTCCTTGCAAAGCATTGATGATCAACCATTTTAGTATAGACTTGTCAGGAATATTTGGTCATGTCTTATGTAGGGAGGGGGAAGCGTTGTTATTGGAGTAGAAGTCACAGTCATAGGGGCAATGGCCACATTTGAGCAACAAGGAGGCCCCATGGAGGTGTCTTAGGCATCGTCTTCATCCAGAGTCGTCTTCAATCAGGAACTCAGTCAAAGTGAGTTATTTTTCAAGGGTGAAACCTCAGTTGATCATCTGTAGTCTTTGAGCAACTATTATCTTAGTTTTTACAGTGGAGTTAGGATGTTTGGTTATACAGCACATCAACAATTTCACAATGAAGAACACTGAGCAATTCAGAACAATGATAATTATAGCAGTTTGTAAACAGATCTTAAAATAGCCCTTGGTCTGGCTGGGGGCCAGCTGAAAATGATGGAAAATTTAATTTCCAACCAGTAGGGATGCCAGAGGTGACTTTTGAGTGCCATTTCAGGCATTTTGAGAGTTTAAGAAGCTTGGTGGTTTCTAATTCTACCTGTGAAGAGGTATTTATGCAGATACAGCAGGAGGTGTTGACAATAGCACAAATGCCATCTTATGCTGCAAGTAAATAGTCAAGCAAAATGCAGTTATTAAGTACTACATGGGCTAAGGAATCCAAAGAGTCTTGTTGAACTCTTAATAGCTCACGTGGGCGATGGGGCAGTTCTGTTAACTGTTCTAGTCAGGCTGCTCAGCATAACTTCATAGTCAGGTGTCTGAATTCCAAACCAAGCACCCAGATCCTAAGAAGGCAAGTATTTTAAATTGGTGCTAGCTGGGATGTTACATCCTTGTGAATATCCACAGCTGGTTTCTTCTTATTCAGAAGGCTCTTCATCTGGATATCTATAATAGAGAGGGCCTTTTTTATTCCGTGTGAAGATATCAGAGTTGGCATTAGCTTTAGGATGGTAAAGGGAGTGGTTATTTGTCCTCAGATGCATTGTCCACTCATCCTCTAGCAATCCAAGCATTTCACAGGCCCATGGGTGCTATTATAGCCACAAACAAAAATATATCCAGAGGGTGCACATAAAAGTCTAGACAGGGTCCAGAGGTTTATTACCGGGCTTTGTGCTATCATTGATAGCTTTGTGATATCATTGAACCAGTGATCAGTGAGTTCTTTGTTCAGAGTTTCCGGGAAAGTTGGTTTGACAAATAGAAAGAGGAGTAGGAACACTAAAAAGACAGAGTGCATGATTTCTGTGAGTTTGGCATAAGGGTGTATGATACTGAGGTTCTGTCTTGTTATTACAGATAGTTTGTAGGAAAACTCATGAGTTAGGGTCAGAAAAGTGAGTTATATTCAAAAGGCAGGTGTTAACATGTTTGTCCCTTGCTTAAGTTTTGATTTCTTTTTGGTTATAAGCTTCAGAGGAATAACATTTGTCTCCATGTAGCATGGCAACATCATAGATAGGGGTTGTAAGGAAAAAAACAAAGTTGAGCTGGTTCTAGGGAATAGTTGAACTCGGTAGGTCACGTTTATACAACATCTTTAGTTTTCAACAGTAAACTTAGGTACAGATGAAAAGTTTGTTTTGGAAATACGATGGGATCATTGTAGGAAAAAGTAGTAGTAGATGAATGATGGTAAATTCAACAGTCAGATAGGTTTCTAGCATTTGCTAAGGACTGAGAAAATTGAATACAATTATTTTCTGTCTATTCCCAAAAAATATTTGATATTTTAATATCAAAGATATTAAAAATGAAGAAGAAATCACATGATTAAAGCCAGTTGAACACACTTAAGTAATGAAAGTTTGAAAGCACAAATTCAGGAACAAAGCTACAATAGCTAGTGTGGTAATGTCAGTCAAAACGTTTTATGAACATAGGCTAACCTATAATAGATTGATTAGAGTAGGCAATCCAAAACACAGGGAAGGTGACCGGGTTGGCCTAGGAGTATTAAAAACATTAATGTTCCCAAGAACATAACTACTGTAGTAATTATGAAATAAACATAAGGGTTATGCATAGCAGGAGTTGCTTTTACTGGCCTTGTCCTAAATTTTGGGAAAGCTGTCTGCACTGGATATTGTCTGCTTCTTATCTAGGTTGTTGTCGGTTTGGGATTGATCTGGATATTTTTAATTTGAGATTTCCCAGAGGCTGGGATGTTCAGTTGGATAAATCAGGTATAGATGAGGGAGTCTTTTTAAAATTAGAAATGTGATAATAATAAAAATTTAAAAAATTAACTAAATAAATAGTAAAATGAGAGACGTGAATCCAAGAGAGTCAGTACCATTGAGTTCAGCAGCACAAGGGTTAGTGGATAATACTTCGTATGGCCCTCTCCAACAAGGTTGGAGGCCATCCTTGTGAAGATGCTGTTCCAGTAGATAAAATCTCCATGTTGGAGAGTATGATGTTGAAAATCATCTCCCGGGAGTATGCTGTGAATTATTTTTAGGGGCTGTGACAAGTTCTTTACAATAGGTTGGAAGGTCTCCTTTTAATAAGGCAGTTTCATCTGGTAATGATTTCAAAAGGAGACAATTGATGTTTGCCAAAGGGAGTAGATCTTAGGTTAAGTAATAGGGCTTTAGGCCAAGGCAGATTAAAAGATTCGATGAGTTTTGCCACTTGTTTTTGTTTTTTTTTTTAAATTGGGGAATTGGGGGAGGGGAACAGACAAGTTGCTGCCCTTTTGTTCTTCAGTCTAGTTGTGGAGGACATTGCCTCACTGGCCCATTTTGGTATCATCATTGCGCTCCTCCCAGGTGAGGCAGATTGGTCGCCGACCTCTGAACGGCCACTCACAGTGGCTCTTGGCAACACACTGGCTGCCGGCCACTCGCTGTAGCCTATGGCAGCCCACTGTAGCAGGGGCTGCAGCTATGCCATCCCTGGGGACTCACAGCAGCCCAGCTCCAGGTGGAGCTGTTGTTCACCATCTTAGCTGTAGAGGGCAGTGTCACTGGCCCTTATATGTGGGATCTGAACCGGTGCCGCTGATGTCCCAAGCCAGCTCTTAACCAACGCGCCACTCGTCCGGCCCGCCACTTGATTGCCTCTTTCATTCGTTTCACAAGGCCAGAGGACTGGCAATGAAAATTTTGTAACATTGGCCAAATCTCACATTTCTGTTGTAGAATTTGTTTAGTAAAGTATGTAGGTTCCATGGTTGCTGTGGAGGTAGTGGGAATTCTCCAAGTTGGAAAAATCCTTTCTAGAAGGTACTTTAGTGACTGCTGTGGCTATACCCATTGACATGGGAATGCTTCTACCCAATGAGAATGCATGTAAATCATCATTATTACATATTTATATCTTTGAGAAGGGGGCAGTCGAATAAAATCCATTTGTCAAACCTCAGAATTTTAGCACATCAAATAAGCCTAATTAGTTTAATACTCCCCCACCCCCTTTTAAAGAGAGCGATTCCCTTTGAAATGTCAGGGATCCTTCTGAAAAATACCAAAGTTATTTTCATATTAAAAAAAAAAAAAGACAGTTTTGAATTTTAGGAAATTTGTCAAACATATCAAAAGTCTTAAAACACTTAGTCAAATAAGATCATAGGTTCTTATGAAACCATACTTAGTTATCCATTTAATCATCACAGGCAAATACAGAAAATTAATGGTTGGAAGCACTATTTAGCTTTTTTTTTTTTTTTGAGGGCAATGTCACTGGCCCTCATATGTGGGATCCAAACCGGGGCCGCTGGCGTCCCAAGTCAGCGCTTAACCACCGCGCCACTCGGCCGGCCCCAATTTAGCTTTTTAAATATTAAAATCTGGTTTACCTAAAAAAAAAAAAAAATCTGGTTTACCTAATCCATCAAAGACCTGATAATGTAAAACACAGAAAATAATTTTAATAAACCATAAAATCTTTACTTTCCCTTTACAATCTCTTTTTAAGAACATACTCCTGATACAGAAAAACCTTCTCCTTTTAACAGAGAGAGAACATCAAACTCTAATTCTGTATCAGTGTACTTTTGATATTAAAAGAAAGTTGAATCTGTTCCACTCTTAGTTAACTTGACCACGCATAAAATTTTCTTTCCAAGATTCCTTTTACTTAATCTTCTACAGCTTTCTTTTTATGCACTCATATTTTGTCCTGTTTTTCCTCATTTCTCTTCTGAAAATCAGCCTCACTTTAGGACAAATTTACTTTCTTTTCTTTCAACAAAATATTTTTCTATTCCTTAAATCTTATAGGATACACACATCTTACTTTCCATATACAGTCATTTTCAATCACCAAATATTCTCCTCCTCATTCTCACGTGTTTCCTAGAGATTCCAGCTCTTAAGCGCCCTCATCAAACTTTGTTACAAGTTCTTCAGTCTTCATCTGCAGCATCTCGTGCCTTCCTAACTTTGCAGAGGGCACACTGAGGTCTCCAGCTTGTTATCCAGCTTTCCCACATTGCAGAGGAGTGGACAACCGCATGTCCTCTTCTAATTTCAGCTTTTCTTTAAAGTTTGATTTAATTCATCACATAGCGAACTTTAAGGATTCAAGGAACCAAAGAATTTTGGAAAACTATTTGATGAAAAGTTCATGTAGAAACTTATCCTATTTATATCTAGTTAAACCATTTTTTTTAATATGTGTTTTTTATTTTTTTTTATTTTTTATTTTTTTGAGGGCAGTGTCACTGGCCCTCACATGTGGGACCCGAACCGGTGCCACTGGCCTCCCAAGCCAGCGCTAAACCACCGCGCCACTCGGCCTGCCCTAAACCATTTGTATTTAACAATGAATGGTTTATTTAAACAATCTCCTGAAGAGTTCACGAGACTTTAAAGTGGTTAGCCATCACCCTAAGTTATTTTTCTTGCTGACAAATTTTGTAACAGAGATAAAATGAGCTTATTTGACTAATAAATCCTAGGTAGAATGAAAGTTGTATGTTTGCATTAAATTTCAGTGTTGATAACTTTAAAGATGTGCCTGTGTAAATTAAACCAAAGACCTTAAGCTAGCTTTTATTTACTAAAGATTAATCTTAGGTCATGTGAACTTGAAAAGCATTTGGGTTAGTTTCTGTTATAATTCTTTTACATTTCTTTAATTCATATAAGTTCTTGTTTATTTTTAAGTCAATTAAATAGAGCTCCTTTACAAATTAGTTTTCAGTTTACAAATTAATTTTGACAATACTGTCCAGAGGTAGAAAAATACATCTATAGTGTACATACATACACAGCCATAAATATACAGACCTCCACAGAGATCTCATAGTTTTCATTTTAAAATTTAGCTGTGTCTCAAGTACAATAACATGGAAGTCAAAAAAGAATTGAATCCAAATTATGTTTCTGGCAGACTGTGATAAGGTTATTTGCAGGCCATCTCACTGGAACTTTTTATTAAAGATTGTTTTTTTTTAATTTGCTTGCTGTAAGGATCCTTTCAAAACTATTTAAAAAATCATTTTGTGTTCTAGAAGCTTCAATCAAAGAATGCATCACATTGACACTGAGAGGTTTAAGACCCTCTCCTTTGAGGGTACCCCTTAACATATTGAGGACGGGGCATTTAAATGTATAGAATGCAAATCTGCTCCACCCGTCCACAATGTGTTAAGGTTGACTTATCTCAAACGGAGATTCCCTAGAATGGCCACTCCAATTCCAAATTATCCAAAAGTTCACCCATCTCCAAAGATACAAGATCTTAGCCCATAAGCTAGGTAGAACCTATCTTGTCTTTGGAGACCCTCAAATAACTTAACTATGAGGGGCCCTATTTTCCAACAGCTGTTCCAACACAATGGGACTCACGATTTTCCTCCCCTTTCAACCAGGATTTGTGACTTACCAAGAAGCTTCAGCAAAGAGAAAGACAGAAACAGAAAGCAAGTTTTCTCCTGGGAATTTTGGAGTATATTTATCTGTTACCTTAAGTCCAGGCTAATTGTTATTAAATTTTTTCCTTCTAGTTGTTTATTTGCTTCATTAACTTAGCAATAGAAATTAGGATGTAGCATTTGAATCCTCAGAAGGTCTGAATTTAAAGGGGCAGGTTTTCCAGCGGTGGGGGCAGAAAGATGGTGCCAGAGGTGGGGCTTTAGCACAAGATAGCTACCACATGTTCGGAGACAAAGAAGATGGCAGAGGGAAGCCATTCTTCTTTTGATTATTTGTTCTTGATTAATTTAGAGTCCTGAATATGTTTGGAAGCTTCACGGTACCAATTAAAATAGGCATACAGTTCAGTTGGCTTTATTTTAGAGCCATGGTTTTCTAATTGACTGTACATGTAAACAAGTTTGGGAATCCCAGAGGATCCCCAAGTTGGTCAATTTAGCTGTACTTCATCCTGGGTAAACATAGTCCCGTAAGAAAGAAATATGCAGGATGAGGGCCCATACTTTTTTTTAACATAAACCCAGCTGGAGTTCTAGAAGATGGCTGCTCAGCAATCGTTCCCTTGAAACATGAACTCCCCATTTTACAAAAAGATTATTTGACAGAGGAACAAAAGAGTAATTACTCATCAGATGGACATGCTGAATCCCACAGACAAAAACTGGCAATAGAGGACACCCAAATAAATCTGAGCCTTGACCACGGCAGGAGTTTCAGTCGAAGAACACTTACCAAGATGATCTGGAATCACCAAGGAGACAACAGAGCACTGTGTACTCTTGCAGTTACCTTACTCAAATCAGTGGTGGTGCGAGAGGAAGAGGCAAGTCACTTTGGATTCTATTTCTGACACCATGTAATGTTGGACAAGGAAGAGCCGAGGCTACAAAGTAAAACAAAAGTTTATTTGGGGCCTTAAAGGATTCGAATCTGGGAGGTACAATTCACGGGTAGACCTGAAATGTGCTCCAGGAAAGACAAAGAAAGCCAGAGCTTATAATGGAAAAATCCACAAATTGTAACAAAAGAAACTTTTCCAATCAGCTGTCTAACATGGTGTGCTGACTAGGTCAAAAAGGATTGGTAACATCCGGGGCGGTGAGACTGAGGTAAGTGTTAGCGTTTAAATGGTTGGCATAGAAGCAGGATTTGCTTCTATGGCAAGCATGAAAGTCCAAAAGTCCAAACCTAATCCAGGTGTAGATGTGTGTAAGGCTGACTTCCCTAATGGCCTCCTGACTCCAATTTAGGGATCCTTGACATTGTTGATTCCATTTACGATGATTCTGTTTACAGAACAGAGAGAGAGCAAACATCAGAACCAGACTCAGATATCACACACAAAAAAGAATTTAAAACAACTATGATTAAGATGCTAAGGACTTTCATGGATAAAGTAGATAGCATGCAAGAACAGATGAGCACGCACTGTTGGTGGGATTGCAGATTGGTGCAGCCAGTATGGAAATCAATATGAAGGTATCTCAAAAAACTGGAAATGGAACTACCTTTTGACCCAGCAATTCCACTCCTACGTATTTATCCTGAAAAACCCAAGATGCTAATTTGAAAAAATATATGCACCCCTAAGTTTGTTGCAATGCTGTTTACATAGCCAAGACTTGGAAACAATTGAAATGCCAATTGGTAGAGGACTGGATTAAGAAACTGTGGTACTGGGCCGGCCGAGTGGCGCGATAAGCGCTGGCTTGGGAAGCCAGTGGCCCCGGTTCGGTCCCACGTATGAGGGCCAGTGACACTGCCCCCCCCCACAAAAAAAACTGTGGTACATTTACACAATGGAGTATTACTCAGCTATAAAGAAGAATGAAATCATACCATTTGCAATGATATGGATGGACCTGGAGAATGTTATGCTAAGTGAAATAAGTCAATCAGAGAAAGACAAATACCATATGATCTCACTCATATGTGGAATCTAAAGAACTGAATGAACAAGCAATGTAAACAGTAATAGTCTTAGAGACACAAAGGAAAAACTGATGAGGGCTAGATGGGACGGGGTGGGAATGAGGGAGAAGGGGAAGGGACGAGGCAACATAAACTGGTAACTACAATATGGCTGCAGTGATAGAAAAGACAGTTTGGGGAGTATAATCAATAATGTTGTAAACGGTTTTTAGGGGACCAGATGGACTCATGTCTTGTTAGGGAGACCACTTCATTGATGGTGTAGAGGCCTGACCTCTGCACTGCACATCCGAAGCTGCCGCTGAACAATATTATATGTCAACTATTATTTAATACATATATAGTCATGGGATATGGAGTATAGTGTGGGAATGGAGTCAATGGAATTGTAATAGATATGTATGATATTGGGGGTCGGGGGACAGTGGATAGGGGAGGGGGTTTGTCACATTGTAAGGGGTGAAAAGGATAACTATTGCATTGTTTTGTACACCTGAAGCTAAAAAAAACCAAAAAAAAACCAGATGTGCATTGTTGGTAGAAAATAGAAATTCTAAGAACCTCCTCCCCCTGAAAAAAAAATGCGGGAGATCAAAAAGATTGTAACAAAAATGAAGGATGCTTTTGCTGTACTAATTAGTAGACTGGACATGGCTGAGGAAACAGTCTCTGAGCTTGAGGATATGTCAATAGAATCTTCCAAAATTTAGTAGCAAAGAGAAAGAGACTGAAAAAAAACCAATCAACCCAGAACAGAATATCCAAAACTGTCGAACAGCTATGATAGGTGTAACCTATGTATAATGGGAATTCTGTAAGAGGAGGAAAAGGAAAAAAAATACTTGAAACAATAAATGACTGAGAATTGCCTAAATTAATGTCACATACCAAATCACAGATCCAGGAAGCTCAGAGAAAACCAAGGAGGATAAGTGCCAAAAAACTACACCTAGGTATATTATTTTCAGACTACAGAAATCAAGGATTAAAAAATTGTGAAGAAGCCAAAGAAAAAATACCATACTCCTAGAGAAACAAAATAAGAATTATATCCAATTTCTCAGAAACCATGTGAGCAGGAAGACAGTGGAGTTAAATATTTAAAGTGCTAAGAGAAAAAAACCCACCAACCTAGAATTCTGTACTTTGCAATATTGTCCTTTAAAAGTGAAGGAGAAATAGACTTTCTCAGACAAACAAGAACTGAGGGAATTTTTTGCCAGTATACTTGCCTTGCAAGAAACGTTTAAAGAAGTTTTTAGTGAGAAAAAAAATAATATAGGTCAGAAACTCAGGTCTATATAAAGTAAGAGTGATGAAAAAGGAATACATGAAGGTAAATAAAACCTTTTATTTTCCTTTTTTTTTTTCTTTTTAAATATATTGGCTCTTTTTTTTTTTTTTTTTTTCCCTTAGCTGAGCCATCCTGCTACCTATTGGCAGCTCAGCGGCAGCTCAGCTCAGGCTGGGCATCAAACTGCTATTGCTCAAAGCTCCGCTCGCTCTCTTGAGCGAGCCAACTGAGCCACTCGGCCGGCCCCTTATTTTCCTTATTCTTAATTGATGTAACAGATAACAGTTTGTTCAAAATAATGTCAACAGTATATTTGATTATATGTGCTTATGTATATATGTTTACTTATGTATAAATGAAGTGGATGACAGCAATGATACAATGGATGGTTAGGGTGAGGATTTATGATTATTTTATTATAAGGTAGTCATACTACCAATGAAGTGGTATAGTGTTATTTGAAAGTGGAATTGGGTTAGCTGTAATTGTATATTGCAAACTCTAGGGCAACTACTAAGAAAAGTAAAAACAGAAGTACAGTAGTCCTCCCTTATCCATGGGGGATATGTTAAAAAGCAGTAGTGATAGTTTAGTGGTTACCAGAGGGCAAGAGGGGAGGGGGATAATAGATGAGGGTAAACAGGATCAAATATATGATGATGGAAGGAGAACTGACTCTGGGTGGTGAACACACAATGTGATACATAGATGATGTATTACAGAATTGTACACTTGAAACCTATGTAACTTTACTAACCATTGTCACGCCAATAAACTTTAATTAAAAAAAGAGAAGAAAATGTGAAAGATTAAAAACACCCTTCTAATAAGCAATTAAAGCAAGGTTACAGGAAAAAAAGGTTAATACATAAAGTCAATCGATTTTCTATATACCAGCAATAAGCAAGTGGAATTTGAAATTGAAAACACAATACCATTTATAGTAACACCTCAAAAAATACTTAGATATAAATCTAACAAAATAAATACAAGGTCTACATGAGGAAAACTACAAAACTGGTGAATGAAATCTGTTAAATGGAGAAATAGTCCATGTTCATAAATTGTAACACTTAATATTGTAAAACTGTCAGTTCTTTCCAACTTGATCTATAGATTTAATGCAATCTCAATCAGAATTCCAGCAAAGTATTTTGAGGATATCAACAGATTGGTTCTAAAGTTTATATGGAAAGGCAAAAGACCCAAAATAGCCAACACAGTATCGAAGTAGAAGAAAAAAGTTGAAAGACTGACATTACCTGACTTAACCGTATACTCTAAATCTACAGTTATCAAGACAGTATAATGTTGGTGAAAGAATAGAGAGATCAATGGAACAGCATAGAGAGCCCAGAAGTAGACCCACTTAAATGTAGTAAATGGATTTTTGACAAAGCAGCAAAGGCAGATGATAGTGTTTTCAATAAATTGTGCTGAAACAACTAGTCAGCCATATCCAGAAAATGAATCTAGGTACAGATCTTACACCCTTTACAAAAATTAATTCAGAATGGATCACAGACCTAAATGTGAGAGGCAAAACTGTAAAATTCCTAGAAGATTACATAATAGCAAACCTAGGTGACCTTGGGTTTGATGATGACATTTTAGGTGCAACACCAAAGGCACGATCCATGAAAGAAAGAATTGATACCTGGACTTCATTAAAATTAAAAATCTCTGCTGTGTGAAAGACAGTGTGAAGAGAATGAAAAGGTGAGCCACAGATTGGGAAAAAATATTTTCAAAAGACATATCTGATAATATACTGTTATCCAAAATATTCAGAAAATTCTTAAAACTCAACAATAAGAACACAACACTATTAAAAAATGGACCAAAGACCTTGACACCTCACTGAAGAAAATGTAAAGATGGCAGGTAAGTATATGAAAATATGCTCTACATCACATGTCATCAAGGAAGTGTAAGTTAAAAAAATAATACCACCATACCTGTATTGGAATGGCCACAATCTAGAACACAGACAACACCAAAGGCAGGCAAGAATGTGGAGCAACAAAAACTCACATTCATTTTTTTTGGGAATGCAAAATGGTACAGCCACTTTGGAATGCAGTTTGGCAATTTTTTACAAAACTAAACATATTCTTACCATACAATCCAGAAGTCATGCTACTTGGTGTTTACACAAAGGATTTGAAAAATTATGTCCACAAAAACCTGCACATGGATGTTTATAACAGCTTTATTCATAATTGCTAAAACTTGGAAGCAACCAAGATATTCTTCAGTAGTTAATGGGTAAACTGTGGTACATCAAGACAAGGGAATATTAGCACATTAATTTCAGTGCTAAAAAGAAATGAGCTAGCAAGCCATGAAAAGACATGGAGAAAACTTAAGTGCTTATTACTAAGTGAAAGAAGCCAGTCTGAAAAGGCTACACACAGTGTGATTCCAACATATGACATTCTGGAAAAGGCAAAACTATGGAGACAATGAAACAGTCAGTGTTTCCCAAGGGATGGTAGGGGAGGGATGAAGAGGCAGAACATGGAGGATTTTTAGGGCAGTGCAACTATTTCATATAATAATATGATGAATAATGGTCATTATACATTTGTCCAAACGCATAGGGTTTGCAGCACTAAGAGTGAACTCTGGGTGATAATGCTGTGCCAGTAGGTTCGCCAATTGGAGCAAATATTTTATCTAATGGGGGATATTGATAATGGGGACTATGTATATGTGAGTGCAAGGAGTATATGGGAAATCCCTGTTCCTTCTGCTCAATTTTGCTGTGAACTTGAAACTGTTCTAAAAAATTAAGTCTGTTTAACACAAAACAAAACAACCACAGAAATTACAAAAGTAGAGGATAATTAAAAATTTTAAAGTACGTAAGTCTCTTATCTAAAGTAGAAAAGGAAATTTTCAGCCTTTATATTCCTTGCTAACTTCTCAGTGTCTTGAGGTAGTTGTTAATAGTTTTATATATAGCCTATCAAAAAATAAAAACATACTGCACATCCTATTCTACACTAATAACTTCTGTTATATTTTGGAATTACATTCTTTTTAATGGCTGCATTGCATTCTATTGTATGGCAGTGTCATAATTTATTTGCTTATAGTTTGATTGATGGACATTGTCGTTATCACCAAGTTTTTCCTATTATAAGTAATCCTGTGATTAATTTTAGTACATGTATTCATGCTTACTTGGGTAAATAATTTTTTTGGACAGATTTCTGAGTCAACCTATGCACATGTAAAATTTTTATATGTACTTCCAAATAATTCTTCAAAACAGCTATAATTATGTATTTGAAAATACTCATTTACTTTATGCAAAGTATCAGTTTTTTATAAATGAAATATTTGAGACTGTAAAGGTAAAAATAAAAGTATAATAAATGCCTATGACACATCATTCGCCGAAACAAAACATTACTATGACTTACAGTCATAGTGCCCTGCCCCCTCTCCTTCCAAACATAACATTATTACACTTATGACTGTGTATGTATTCATAAACAATATAACATACAACCATAACATACAAACATAAGGCAGTTAGCCTGCAACATCATTCCCAATGGTCCCCACCTCCTGATATTTATACCCTAGTTTCTTCCCTGTATTGACTAGAGCTGACTTGTGCAACCAGTAGAATATTGCAGAAATTGAAGAGTGTGACTTAAAATGCTAGGTCATATAAGGTATTGCATCTTCTGTGTTGATCGGTTCTGTCGGAAGCCAGCTGCCACCTTGTGATGATACTCAGCACTCTTATTGAAAGGTTCTCATGGTGATGGCTAAAGCCTTCTGCTAATACCATATGAAGAATCCATCTTGAAGCATATCTTTCAGCCCAGACTTTCATATGAGAGTAACACTGGCCAAGATGTTGTTTGCAACTTTTTAAAAGATCTTGAGCCAAAATCATCCAGTGAAAGTGTACTCTAATCCCTGACTCCTAGAAACTGGATTATAACATGTTTGATACATTAAGCTACTAGATTTGAAGGTAATAGATGAAAGAGGTAGATACTTGTAAATAGGTAGATAAGGGAGCCTTGGTTGTGTATTATTCACCCTATGCTTGTGAATTATTTTTAAGGGTGATCAGAAAAGTGAGTACCTGGTATTTTTCAGGCTTATAAGGTGGGGAAATCCCAAAACACTAATAGGGATTCAGATGTTGTGTGGCCAGAAAGAAGGACAGTATATCAAGGACGGCATTGCAGAGTGTGTATAATGCTATATCCTTAAACCCTCCTCCCCCCAATTTTTTTGGAGGGTTATCCTGCCCTTGAATTTGTAAAAATAAAAGGGGATTTATAAATGAAAGAATTAAAATGACTGATTAAAGTTATTACACAATTAGGTATTTGTTAAGATGGGAAATATTAACAGATAAAGTCAACGATGGAATGACAAGAATGGGAATGATGGAGTGGAACGAAAACAGATCAGCTGCAGTCTTGTCAGTGTGACCAAAGCTATTTCACAATCACATTTGAACCTTTTACTTCTTGCAAAGGATGCAGAATTAGTTGTCCCTCCTATGTGTTGCCGTATTATCTTGTATATACTTTTCTGGGGCACTTGTCATATTGTAATTGTGTCCATGTTTGTCTCCTCATACTCTGTCAGTGGTGGTGCTTGAGGACAGGACAAGACAGGAACCATATGTCTTATCTTCCCACTCAGTGCCTGCCTAACTTTATACTGTGCTTTGTATTTGTTGAGTGAAATTGATAGGGCTCTCAGGGAGAGGTGATGAATGTGGAGGAATATTAAATTTGTGAAGCTGAGGTAACCAGATTTTTGAATCACCCTGTTTCTTCTTTTTTTTTTTTTTTTGAGGGCAGTGTCACTGGCCCTCATATGTGGGATCCGAACTGGGGCCGCTGGCTTCCCAAGCCAGCGCTTAACCACCGCGCCACTTGGCCAGCCCACCCTGTTTCTTCTGAATAGTATCATAGGCTTCTGAACTACTGATGCTACTTGGCTGTAGCAGTTTGGCACTGATTTTGAAGTCTTAGCACTTTTGAAGGCTTCTATTTTGCTGTTGCTCTCTGGGACTTGGGTTAGGAAAGAGTGTTTTCTGTAGAAGATTTTAATTTCGTACTCTTTCTGGGCATATTAACTGAAGCTAAATTTTTTCTTTTCATTTTTCAAAATATGAAAGAATTATAAAAGACCTAAAGGCCTTTTGAGGATTTTGCTGGTGTATGTTGCAGGAGGCAGTGCTTAGCTACATCCTAATGGATTATTTTTATTTATGGATTATGGAGAGACAGTATATT
Source organism: Aselliscus stoliczkanus (assembly GCA_033961575.1). NCBI lineage: Eukaryota > Metazoa > Chordata > Mammalia > Chiroptera > Hipposideridae > Aselliscus > Aselliscus stoliczkanus. The sequence goes on from CM066730.1 coordinate 110,044,943, forward strand.
ACTGCAGAAGGTCGTATACCTAATTTTAAATTCTGGGTTTGAGTCTCTCTTTTGGTATTTATTAGTAAGTATGAGTCTTTCTGAACCTGTTTTCTTATTTGGAAAAATCCTTGATTCATTTCCATGTACCCCCTGCCAAATAACAACAAAATACTAGTTTTCTGGTCTCAGTAACTGGTTGTTCAAGTCAGGATAAAATGCGTTCTTGATTCTTCTTTCTCCCTCATTCTCTACATCTGCTTCATGAGAAAGTCATTTTGTTTCCCCCTCCACAGTGTTATCATGCATATATCTTGATTTCTTTGTCTCTGCTGCTTCCATCCATAGTAGCCTTAACCTTAAATATTTACAAATCACCTAGATTTCTCTAACCGTCTCCTACCTAGTGTCCCCAATTCTGCTTTTGCTGCGCTATAATGTGCTGTTTTTATAGAAAGTACTCTTTGTAAAACAGAAAAGATCATACTATTCTTCATATGTTTAAAACCCTAAGTAACTTCCAGTTCTACCCCAAACAGATTCCAAATTCCTTCCTTATAAGACTTTTAATGTTTGGGCCCCTTTTCTAGTTTTATCTTTGTATATTTCACCTTAAACACCATATGTTAGTCATAATGGTCTTAGTTCTTTTAACCTATGCTATTCAATATGGAGGCCACTAGCCACTTTAACTTCTGAGCACTTGAACTCTGGCTAGTCTGAACTGAGATGTGCTGTAAGTATAAAATACACACTGAATTTCAGACTTAGTATTAAAAAATGTAAAATAATTTATTAACTATTCATTATCTGTTGAAATAATGTTTCGGATATATTGGGTTAAATAGAAGATGTAATTTCACCTTTACTTTTTAAAGTATAGCTCCTAGAAATTTAAAAATAATTAATATGGCTTGCATTTGTAGATTATCTTGTATTTCTGTTGGACAGCCCTTTCTAATCCATCAAGTTTTTAGCTTCTTCAGGGCTTTTGTGCATGTTGGTCCCTTTTTGCCAGCTCTTTGCACAGCTGGCTGCTTCTTGCCCATCTTCTAGGATCTTAACTCGCATGTTGCCTCCTTAGGAAGGCAGCTCTTAACTATACTGTAAAATTAAGTTCTTCTTGTTGTGCTCATGTCATATGTCTTTCCCTGCATTTGTTTGTTCACTGTCTGTCTGACTTCTTGGCTAGAGCCATGAGGGGAAAGAACATACGCTTCGTACATAAATATTCAGCACCCAGTAAAGTGCTCTCTCAGAGTAAGTTCTAAATAAATGCTTGTCAAATGAGTAATACTGAAATACTTCTTTTCAGGTCTGTGGGAAGGATCAAATATGTGACAATATTTTATAAACTATAAAGGGCTGTACCAATGTTATTTATATGTAACGAAACTGAAGAAATTGGTCATGTGCCCCCTGGGAAAGTTAGATTCAATTGGTTGAAACATAGTCTGTGAATGTAGCTTGTATTTTAGTGTGTTCTTCAAACTTTGCAGTAGGTAGTTTGACATAATATTACATGTATTGTGTGACCTAGAGCTTTAGGCGGCTTTCATGTTTTGCAAATAATTTTTTAAAAGCATTATCTCTGTTTCTTCCAGGAGGTTTTGTTTGTTTGTTGTTTGTTGTTTTTCCTGATTAAAGAGTGTTATTTATAAACCTAACCATGAAAGTTGGATTTTTATATTAATAATGCCTCACATTTGCTAACTAGTTTTCAAGTCTCTTCCAAATTGACTAGCTCCATTAATCCTGATTGTAAAATGAGAAAAAATAAAGCAGATCCGATGAATGATTTGCCCATGGTCACAAAATTATTTCATGGGAGACCCAAGATTAGCTCTTCCAACTTCTATTCCTTATTACAGAGAAGAGTTAACACTAATTCCATCTTGTGAAATCCCATAATTTATAATGGAATGGAGACTTTCTTTTAAATTCCTTTCGCCTAACCTCCTTCCCCTTTGGCAACCATCAGGTGGTTCTCTATATCTGTGGATCTGTATCTGTTTTGTTTTGTTTATTCATTTGTTTTGTTTTTTTTGTTTGTTTTTTAGATCCCACATATAAGTGAAATCATACAGTAGTTATCTTTATCTAACTTATTTCACTTAGCATAATACCTTCTAGGTCCATCCACATTGTCAAAATGGTAACATTTCATTCTGCTATATTGCTGAATAACATTCCATTGTGTTCACATATCCTACATCTTCATTATTCACTTATCTATTGAACATATGGGTGTATATGCATATAGTTTTTCAAATTAGTGTTTTTGTTTCTTCAGATAAATACCCAAAAGTGGAATTGCTGAATCGTATGGCAGCTCTATTTTTTTAATTTTTGGAGGAATCTCCATATTGTTTTCCATAGTGGCTAAATAATTTACAACCCCACCAACAGTGTATAAGAGTTCTCTTTTCTCTATATCCATACCAGCTCTTGTTATTTGTTGATTTATTGATGACAGCCATTCTGACAGGTGTGAGGTGATATCTCATTGTGGTTTTAATTTGCATTTCCCTGATGATTAGTGATACCCATCATTTCCTATGCATGTTGGCTAAATGATAAATTTAGCCTTGGAGAAAGTTCTATTCAGGTTCTCTGCCCATTTTTTACTTGGATTTTTTTTTTTTTTTATATGAGTGAAGATTTATTTCTGGGCTCTCTATTCTAGTCTATTGATCTATGTATCTGTTTTTATACCAGTACTATGCTGTTTTGATTATTGTAGCTTTATCATATAGTTTGATATCAGGTGGCATGAAAAATCTCACTTTATTCTTTCTCAATATTTATTTGGCAATTTAGGATTTTTTGTGGTCCTACAAATTTTAGGATTAGTTCTAATTCTGAGAAGAATGCCGCTGGTATTTTAATAGGGATTGCATTTTGAATCTGTATATTGCTTTAGTAAGGACATTTAAAAAATAGTAATCCTTTTAATCCACGAACAAGGTATATCCTTCCATTTATTTGTATCTTCTTTATTTAATATCATATAGTTTTCAGAGTGCAGGTCTTTTACTGCTTTGGTTAAATTTATATTACAGTAAAACCTTGGATTGCGAGAAAAGAGGTTTGCAAGTGTTTCACAAGATGAGCAAACATTTCTAATACATTTTTTTTTTAAAGATTTTATTGGGGAATTGGGGGATGGGAGAACAGCTTTGGGGAATCGAGGAAGGGGAACAGACAAGTTTTTGTCTTTTTGTTCTTCAGTCTAGTTGTAGAGGACATTGCTTCACTGGCCCATGTTGGTATCGTCATTGCGCTCTTCCTGGATGAGGCAGATCGGTCGCCGGCCTCTGGATGGTCGCTCACCGCGGCTATTGGCAGCTCACGCTGGCTGCCAGCCACTCACGCTGGCTACCGGCCACTCACTGTAGCTTATGGCAGCTCACTGCAGCAGGGGCTGCAGCCTACACCGTCACCAGGGTTCACACAGCCCAGCTCCAGGTGGAGCTGTTGTTAGTTATAGAGGGCAGTGTCACTGGCCCTCATATGTGGGATCCGAACCGGGGCCGCTGGCGTCCCCAAACCAGCTCTTAACCAATGCGCCACTCGGCCGGCCCTCTAATACATTTTAATGTAGTAAACGAGCGATGTCTTGCAATACGAGTAGTTTGTTTCCAGATGAATTATGTTCGCAAACCAAGGTATTACTCTATATGCTTTTTGATGCAATTGTAAATGGGATTGGTTTCTTAAGTTCTCCTTGTGATTGTTTATTATTGGTGTATGGAAATGCAACATTTCTGTACATTAATTCTGTATCCTGCAACTTAACTCAATTCATTTATTAGTTCTAATAGTTTTTTTGGTGGAGTCTTTAGGGTTTTCTATATATGTATCATGTCATTGGCAAATGATGAGTTTTACTTCTTCCTTTCTGATTTGGATGCCTTTTGTTTCATTTTCTTGTCTGATTGCTGAGGCTAGTTCTTACAATATACCATGTCAAATGTAAGTGGTGATGGTGGCCATTGTTGTTTTGTTCTTGATCTTGAATGAAAAATTTTGAGCTTTTCACCATTGAGTATGGTATTAACTATGGGTTTGTGATATATATGTTGAGATATACTCCTTCTGCACCCACTTTGTTGAGAGTTTTTTTATCATAAAAGGATTTTGAATTTTGTCAAATGCTTTTCTGCATTTGAGATAATCATATAGTTTTTATCCTTTACTTTGTTATATGATGTATCACATTGATTGATTTACAGATGTTGAACCATCCTTGCATCCCTGGGATGAGTCTCACTTGGTCATGGTGTATAATCTTTTTAATTTGTTGTTGAATATGGTTTGCTGATACCCTGTTGAGAATTTTTGCATCTATGTTCATCAAGAATATTGGCCTGTAATTTTCTTTTTTTTATAATGCCTTTATCTGGTTTTGGTATCAAGGTAATGCTGGCTTGAAACATTTGGTAGCATTCACCTGTGAAGCCATCTAGTCCTGGACTTTTATTAGTTGGAAGGTTTTTGATTACTGCTGCAATTTCATTGCTAGTAATTGATCTGTTTAGATTTTGCATTTCTTCCTGGTTCATTCCTGGAAGGTTATGTACTTCTAGAAATGTATGCATTTCTTCTAGATTGTTGAATTTGTTGGCATATAATTGTTCATAGTATTCTTTAACGACTTTTTGTATTTCTGTGGTGTAGGTTATAGCATCTTTTTCATTTATGATTTTGTTTATTTGGGCTCTCTTTTGTGTTTTCTTAATGAATTTGGCTAAAGGTTTGTAATTTTGTTTATGTTCGCAAGGAACGAGCTCTTAGTTTTATTGATGTTTTCTATTAATTTTAAAATTTCTATTTCATTTATTTTTGCTCTGATCTTAACTATTTCCTTCCTTCTGTTTACTTTTGGGTTTGTTCTTTTTCTAGTTCCCATTGATGTAGAGTTAGATTGTTTATTTGTAGAGTTATTTGTTTATTTTTGTTGTTTTTTGAGGTAAGCCTATATAGCAATGATCTTCCTTCTTAGAACTGCTTTTGCTTCATCCCATAAATTTTTTTTTTTAAAGCCACATTTCTTTTTTTTTTTTTTTTTTTTGAGGGCAGTGTCACTGGCCCTCATATGTGGGACCCGAACCGGGACAGCTGGCTTCCCAAGCCAGCACTTAACCACCGTGCCACTCGGCTGGCCCCTAGATATGTTTTTATTTATTTATTTATTTATTTATTTATTTTTTTTAAAGATTTTATTGGGGAATTGGTGGAGGGGAACAGCGTTGGGGAATCGGGGAAGGGGAACAGACAAGTTGCCGTCTTCTTGTTCTTCAGTTTAGTTGCGGAGGATGTTGCTTCATTGTTGGTATCGTCATTGCGCTCTTCCCGGATGAGGCAGATCGGTCGCAGGCCTCTGGATGTCGCTCATCGCGGCTATTGGCAGCTCACGCTTGGCCGCCAGCCGCTCACGCTGGCTGCGGGCCACTCACTGCAGCCTATGGCAGCCCACTGCAGCAGGGGCTGCAGCCCACACCATCACCGGGGCTCGCACAGCCCAGCTCCAGGTGGAGCTGTTGTTAGCTGTAGAGGGCAGTGTCACTGGCCCTCACGCGGGATCCGAACCGGGGCCGCTGGCATCCCAAAACCAGCGCTTAACCGATGCGCCACTCGGCCGGCCCTAGATATGTTTTTATATCCTGTTTGATTCTTTGGTTGTTTAATCTCTACATATTTGTGTTTTTTCCAGTTTTCTTCCTGTAGTTGATTTCTAGTTTCATGCCATTGTGGTCAGAAAAGATGCTTTATATGATTTCAATCTTCTTGATTTAAGGAGCCTTGTTTTGTAGCTCAGTATGTGATCTATCCTGGAGAATGTTCCATGTGTACTTGAAAAAAATGTAGGTTCTGCAGTGTTTGAATGAAATGTTCTATAAATGCCTATTAAGTCAATCTGGTCTAAAGTGAACATTTAAGGCCATTATTTCCTTATTAATTTTCTGTCAGGGTCATCTATCCATTGATGTGAGTAGGGTATTAAATCCCCTATTATTTATTTGGATTTCTCCCTTAATGCCCATTAATAATCGCTTTTTATATTAGGTGTTCCTATATTGGGTGCATAGATATTTCCAATTGTTACATCCTCTTCTTGGAGTGACCCCTTTATAACTATGTAATGTCCTTCTTTGTCTTTTTTACTTTTTTGTTTTGGTTTGTGTTAAAGTCTATTTTGGCTGATAGGAGTCTTGCTACTCCAACTTTCTTTTTGTTTCTACTTGCATGAAATATCCTTTTCCATCCCTTTATTTCAGCCTGTATGTGTCTCTCTGTTTGAAATTTGTCTCTTGTGAGCAGCATATAGATAAGTCATGTTTTTTAATCCAGTTAGCCACCCTGTGTCTTTTTATTGGAGCATTTAATTCATTTACATTTAAATTAATTATTGATAAGTATGTACTCATTGCCGTTTCGTTCATTGAATTTTGGTTGTTTTTATAGCTCTTCTCTCTTCCTTTCTTCTCTTGATCTGTTCCCTTGTAGTTTGCTCGTTTTCTTCAGTGTTTTGTTTGGATTCCTTTCTCTTTATTCTCTGTATGTCTTTTATAGGTTTTTGGTTTGTGGTTACCTAAGGTTTATGTAGATCACGCTAGATCCATAGCGGTATATTTTAAAATGGATGTGTGGGGGACAGCATCTGATAAAGGACAGAAAGGATCCAACACAAAAGATTCCTGAGAAGTAGAAGGAAAACCCCAAGGGCATGTCATAAAAGCTATAGGAAGAGAGTAAGATAAAGGATTGTTAATATGAAAATAGTTGCATTTATTGAGTGCTAAGCATTGCTGAGTGCTTTGTGCACATTTTATTTATTATCTCTATTTTATAAGTTGGAAGCTGAGACTTGAAGTCAGTAGTAAGTAAAGGTGAGGGGTTGAACCCAGGTCTCTCATTTCAAAGCCCAGGTACTCAACCTCTTTAAGTGGTCCTGCTTTGCAACAATATCAAGTGTAGTTATGTGAGATGAGGACTTGTGGAAAGTAGTGATTAAATTGGGAGAGAAGGTAAAATTAGAAAGCTAGCCCAAGAAGTATAGTAGCTGAACAATATGCATTTAAGAAAGATATCGTCAAAGAAATGAATCAGAAAAACTTCCCAGAACTGAAGGACATGTTTCTAAAGTAATAGGACCCAACAGAGTGCTAAGCACAATGGAATTTAAAAAAAAAAAAGATGTGAAGGTGTTTTATTGCAAACTTGAACAACTAAGGGAAGAAGTTCCCAGAGGTGAAGGGAGAAAGGGCTAATTAATAAAATTAGAGTGGTTTCAGACTCTTCAAGAATACAGGGAGGTAGAAGACAACTGAAGGCAATATCTTCAAAAATCTGAGGGAAAATTATTTCTAATCTAGTTTACAATGCAGCCAAAATTTTTTTTTTAAAGATTTTATTGGGGGAGGGGAACAGCATTGAGGAATCGGGAAAGGGGAACCGACAAGTTGCTGTCCTTTTGTTCTTCAGTCTAGTTGCGGAGGACGTTGCTTCACTGGCCCATGTTGGTATCATCATTGCACTCTTCCTGGGTGAGGCAGATGGGTCGCCGGCATCTGAACGGTCACTCACCGCTGCTATTGGCAGCTCACTCCAGCTGCGGGCTGCTCACGCTGGCCGCCAGCCACTCACTGTAGCCTATGGCACCCCACTGCAGCAGGAGCTGCAGCCCACACCATCACCGGGGCTTGCACAGCCCATCTCCAGGTGGAGCTGTTGTTAGCTGTAGAGGGCAGTGTCACTGGCTCTCACATGTGGGATCCGAATTGGGGCTGCTGGCGTCCCAAACCAGCTCTTAACCAATGTGCCACTCGGCCGGCCCTAAATTTTCAAGTGAAAGAATAAAGATTTTTTTCTCATATGCAGTGTCTCAAATTTATCTCTCATGCAACCCCTCTCATGAAGCTATTGGAGGAGGTACCCTGCCAAAATGAAAGACTATACCAAGAAAAAGGAAGACTTGGGGTTAGGACACAAATTATTTAGCCCAGGAGAGAGGTGAAAGAACCGCCTGGATCATAGCGCAGCCAGATGCCCGGATGACAGTTGTGCACCAGCTGTAGAGAGCAGCCAGTCCAGAATGGAACAAGTCAGGAGGTTTCAGAATGGACATGTTCAAAGATATATACTTGATAGTACGTGTGATAAATGTGTGGAGGAGATTTATAAAATTGGGTGAGGTGGGGAACATTTGGGCATGAGTTAATAATAAATATATATACAGCTAAGCAAAGAAAATTAAAACATTAACTCAAGGGAATGTAAAAAGTTGGGCCAAGAAATCACAGAACACTTCATAGAAAAGCTGTTACTAAAGTTACATAGCTCTATTCATGTATAAACTGAATCTTGATTCTCTCAAAGACATTTTTTAATTATATAGGGATGATAGATGTAAGAAGTGTATGTATGTCATGGTGGGCAAGGGGCAGATGATGTGGGTGGTGGGGAAAGAGAACTGAATTGTCCTTTTTCATTGTGGGAGATCAATAGATCAAATAAGTACTTAATACTTTTTTTTGGCCATAAGCCTCATATAATTGATAAAAATGTATAACGAAGGGTGGAAAAGGTGATGAAATAGACATTAGCTAAAGGAAGGCAGGTATTATTGATACTGGGGCTGTGGATGAGTGAACCTTCAAAAATGATTTGTAAAATTTTGTTTACATGTACATGAAGTTTTCAAAGGGATTTGTGACCCCTAAAATGCCCAGACGTCTGCCTTAACAGAAGGTATAGAGTGGTATGGTAATGATGGTGTTTTCAACATGCTCATAAGATGTGGTTGTTTTGGTGTTGTGTTGATTCATTTTTTTCTTTATGTATTATTTCATCATCTTATATGAAAAATGACTCTGGCTAGGAAACTACATACTATTTTGGTTTTGGTCTTTTATCAAAATAAATCTCCGAAGTATTGCTTTTTATCTTTGTGCAGTTTTTTGAGTCAATGTCTTCAGCCCTTATAGTGACTGATTTTCTCTTTATGCGTGGCTCATAACCTATTTAACCCCCATCCCTCCATCCTCACTTCTCCTAATGTTTTTTTTCTATTTTTATTTCTATTTTCTATTTCTGTTTTTTCTATTTTCTATTTTTTTCTATATCATTTATGACATTTTTTATTTCCAGAAGTTCCATACATTAAAAATCTGTGTGATCTTTATCAGTCTATTCCTTGGTCATTAAAAAAAAAAATTCTCTTTTATTGCTTTAAGCATTTTAGAAGCACTTAGTTTGTATTCTGTATTTGATAATTCTAATAGTCTAAGTGCTTGTGGGTCTTAATTCTGTGTGTTGTTTCAGCTGTCATTTTTTGAGTTTTGTTTCCTTGTATGCATTAAATTGTTGAATTGTGAGCTTATTTCCATCCGTGTCAACTTTGGTGGCTTGATTGTGCATTTTAAGTAAAGGAGCTTTAAAAGCAGCCATGTGAACTTGAATTAGTAAGGATATTTGGAAATCTGAGGTTTTGAGCCCAATTTTAGCAGGATGTAGATTGTGTATGATAAGTTTGAATCCTCATTTTAGTGACCATTTGAAAGCTTAGCAGACTATTTACAAATGCTTTCATGCGCTCTGAGTGGGGATAGAATTCTTCCCTGGGAGTCTGAAATCAGCATGATTTTGCTAGTTAAAATTAATAGTCATTATATTTACTAGTTATTACTCTACTGCTTATTTTATATGTAGAACTTTCTCTTCTTTTATCCCACTGACATTTATTATCTGCTTTGATAGTAGGGATATGGAGATGTTCAAGACACAGCCTCTTCTGTGGGGAAGTCAAATAGTAGACCAAACTAAGAAGCGCGTTATTGAGAACTTATGAATGCTCAGCCTTCATTGCTGTTCTCGTTATACAATGGTTGCCTTCTAAAAAGTTAAAAATTATAGGGTGTATTGACAAGGAAAAGGGGTTCTGAGGTAAGAGACAAAGATGTTTTGAAGTGAATGGAGAAGTAAATGACGAATTTAATTTTAGACCATTTCTGCTTCATTAAAGTGAGGCTCTTTGATTGGGACTGTCCAAAGAATTGCGTGGTGAAGAAAGTTGAAGAAAGGCATGAAGATAGGAATATATTAGAGACTTGACGAGATGAGGAAGGTTATCCAGCATTGCCTATATTGTAATCCGCTCTTTGTTATTTCATGGAGAATTTGTTCTGACCTAAAATTTTAAAAACCGCTTTCTTGACATATAATTTACATACTATACAATTCACCCATTTAATGTGTATAATTCAGTGGTTTTTAGTATTTTCACAGATATGTGCAACCATCATCATTGTCAATTTTAGAACATTTTCATCACTTCACAAAGAAACCTTATATCCTTGAACTATCACTTCCTGCCCTCCATCCTTCCCAGCCCTAAGCAATCACGATCAACTTTCTGCCTATAGATAATGCCTATTCTGGACATTTCATATAAGTAGAATATAGTGGTATTGTGACTGGCTTATTTCACTTAGCATAATGTTTTCAAAAGTAATCCATGTTATAGAATATATCAGTACTTCATTCCTTTTTAGAGCTGTGATTTAAGTTTTTTTAAATGTAAATTTAATTGCTAACTGCTTATACCATTGGACCAAGCTCTTTTGGATATCTTTATTGAAATGTTCCTACTTTATTTTAGTCACTTGTCTTAGTGAAAATATAAATATTTACAATAAAGTTGTCAACTTAATGATATCCTGTATTACTCATAAAGCAAGATTACTATTTCAAGAAAATAGCCTACTTGTTAAACAAAAGGCTTCCTTGAATATTTTATTTCTTGGAATTAATTTAGCATACTAATCAAAATGCCATTTTAATAGCAGTGAAAAAGTTATGACATGATTTAAATGTATTTGAGCCACAAATCAATGATAAATTTTCTTAGCTTAATTAGATGCTGTCTCCCAGGCCTCCAGAGCGTTAATGTAATTTTCTGGTTCTAATATTTACTTATGTTTTCTTAGTATATGTCGTTGTACCTATTCATAGCACACTGTAGGTATATAAAAAGATTTTGCTCAACTACATGACTCCTCCATCTCCTCAAAAAGCAAAACAAGTTCACTATGATGTCTTTACTAATGTCCTATGCTTTTAATTTCCTGGCTTTATTGTAAGCACTGATAAATACTTTAATTTTGTTTTGTGAGATAATATGATATTGTTCCATTTACTATAGCTGTGTAACAAATCACCTTAAAACTTAGTGCCTTAAAACAATCATTTTAGCCACTAAAATGTCCATGGATTCTATGGGTCAGGAATTTGGACAGAGAGTTATGAGGAGGGCTTGTCTGATTCATAATGCCTGTGAAGCCGAGAAGCTGGGAAGACTCAGAGGCTGGCATTGACTTTTTATCTAGGATCTGGAATCATTTGATGGTGTATGAGGTCTGACGATTCAGTTTGTGGACTTGTTGCAACCATGTTGCTAATCTTTTTTGATATCAGAGGGCTTATTTATTCATTATGAATTTGTACCAACTGGACAAATACTTAACCAAGTTTACTGTTTGGAAGTCCTGAAAAGGCTGCAGGAAAAAGTTAGACAACCTGAACTTTTTGCATGACGACAATTTGTACCAGCTCACATGACACTGCCTGTGAGGGAGGTTTTAGCCAGTAAACAAATAACTATTGGAACTCCCTCCCTACTCACCTGATTGGTCCCCCAGTGACTTCTTTCTTTACCCAAAGATAAAAGAAATATTGAAAGGAAGACATTTTGATGACATTCAGGACATCAAGGGGTTAATAGGACGACAGCTCTGATGGCCACTCCAGAAAAAGAGTTCCAAAATTGCTTTGAAGGGTGTGCTAGGCTGTGGCATCAGTGCATAGATTCCCAAGGGGAGTACTTTGAAGGTGACCATTGTGATATTCTGCTGTGAGGTATGTAGCACGTTTTCTTAATTGTCTGATTAATTGTCTGACCTCGTATTCACATTCATGTCTTGGTTTTGATGCTAGGACTTAAGCTGGGTTCTTAGTCAGAATACCTATACTTGGCCTCTCCATGTCATTTCTGTGTGGGCTGGTTTAAACTTCTTAACAGCATGGTGGTTGGGTTCTAAGATTGAGCTTCGGTAACCACTTTTGATATACACTACGGGTATTGGTTGAGACAGTCAAAAAGTTCTGCTCAGGTTCAGAAAGAGGGGACATAGAGTCCACCATTCAATGAGAAGATGTGGAATAGGCAATGTGGCCATGTATGGGTTGAATTGTATTCTCCCAAAGTGGTACTTTGAAGCCCTAACCCCCAGTACTTCAGAATGTGACCTTATTCAGAAATAGGATTGTTGCAAATGTAATTAGAGGAGAAGATACAGACAGACACCTGAGGGGTGAATGCCATGTGACAGTGGAGGCAGAGACAAGTGCTTGAAGTGCTGCAGCTACAAGCCAAGAAATGATAAGGATTGCTGGCAAACCCCCAGAAGCTAGGGAGAGGCAGGGAAGAATTCTTCCTACAGATTTTAGAGGGATTTTGATCTTGCTGATGCTTTGATTTTGGATTTCTAGCCTCTAGAACTGTGAGATAATACATTTCTGTTGTTTTAAGTCACCTAGTATGTAATATTTTGTGATGGAAGCTCTAGGAAGTGAATAGAGGCCCTCTTTGGAAAATACAGTCTGCTACAGATATGTTGTAAAAATTATTCTATAGCTTTTTCTTTTCTCCATTTGTATCTGGTAATGATATCTACTTATTTTGCTCATCTATACTTTTTTATAGCCAACAGAAACTTAACCAGGAGGGGCTGTTTTAATAGCCATCAGCCTAGTTTATATGTTAACATTTTTTGGTAAATGAGTACAAAACATTAAAAATTATTGAATACACTGTGGCTGTAAAAGAAAGTTGGAACATGAGTTACATTCATTGAAATATGTTGTTTAGCTATCAAAATTTAAAGTTATTAAGGGAATATTAATTGAGTGCCTACCATTTACATAGCTTTGTTCTTAAATAATCAAGGAGATTTATGAAAAGTAAAGAGTAGTGTCTTTGATTTATTATACTATTTCTGGGTGACAATATGAATATATATGAAATAATCTTTTTACTTCTTAAGGAACTAAGAGGTAGTACACCTAAACAGTTACTGATGTAACAATATAAGTATAATATGACACATATACCACAGGGATATAGAGGTTAAATTAGGTGATGGCATCAAGTATTTGAATGTGAGTGCTCAGTAAATATTAACTATTATTATCTTTATTAAAGAATGTAAAAATATTTAATATATATGAAAATTACCAAAGAAATGAAGAGAAAAGTGAAATAAAACACACCTTAAAGAATGAGTACTGTTTGGAAATAGCAGCATTTCTCAGAATATGTTTTGCAGTTAATAGTGGAAAAAGGATTTCTTGTTGTTCAAGTCTGGAAAGTACATTCCTCTATCTTCTATCCTGCCAGTGTACAATGATATAGTTTGTCCCTGAGAAGTCCTATAATAAAAAAATATTTCACTTAATCTACAGGATTTCAGGTTTCAGTAATATGATTCACTACATAGCTTGGAAAAACTCTTCTTTATAAAATTTTTTGAAATGCACTTATCCTTTTATTTATTTTATTTTATTTTTTAATTTTACTTTCTTGGCTGAGCCATCCTGCCATCTGTTGGCAGCTCAGCTAGGGCTGGGTATCGAACTGCTGTTGCTTAGAGCTCAGCTCGCACTCTAGAGCGAGCTCTTAACCAACCGAGCCACTCGGCTGGCCCCCAATGCACTTACCCTTTTAAATGCAAAGTTATTTTCCAAAACATAAGGGAAATGCCCTGGGCCAAAAACAGCCAGAAACTGGAAACCAAATTGCCTTCAAACCCAGTTGTGTGTTGTGTGAATTATTTACTTTTGGACTTTTTTGAATAATCAAATAAAAGCTGGAATAGCTATGTTAATTTCAGAAAAAAATGTCAACTTGAAGGAAAATTTTTAAATATTACACAGTGACAAAGGGATCAGTTCTCCAAGAAGATATAATAGTGAGGCAAAAACTAATAGAACCTTGAGAAGAAATAGACAAATTACCATTATAGTTGGAGACTTTCGCACTTCTTTTTCAGTAATTTATAGATACAGATGTAAGAAAACCAGTAAGGATATAGTTGAGCAGTACTACCAATCAACTAGCTTTAATTGGTATTTTTAGAATTTTTATTTTTATATTTTTAATTTTTTAATTTTTCTTTTTTTTTGAGGGCAGTGTCACTGGCCCTCATATGTGGGACCAGAACCGGGGCCGCTGGCTTCCCAAGCCAGTGCTTAACCAACGCGCCACTCGGCTGGCCCTAGAATTTTTTTATCCAACAACAGCAGAGCACACGTTGTTCTCAGGCTCACATGTAACAGTTACCAAGATGGACCATACATTCTGGGCCATAAAACACACCTTAACTTGTGCTCTCAGACCACAACGAAATTAAGTTAGAATAACAGAAAGATAGTTGGGAAATATTAAAATATTTGGATATTCAACAACACACCTTTGAATAACACATAGGTCAAAAAAAGTCTCGAGAAAATTTAAAACATTTTGAATTAAAGGAAAATGAAGAGCAGCAAAAAAAGTGCTTAGAGGTTAATTTATAGCATAGAATGTATATATTAGAATAGAAGACAGATATAAAATCAGTAATCTGAGCTTCCACCTCAAGGCACTAGAGAAAAATAACAATACAAACCTTTAAGCATGTAGAAGAAAGAAAATAATAAAATTTAGAGCAGAAATAAATAAAATTGAACACAGGAGGACAATAGAGAAAATCAGTGAAACTCAAAGCTGAGTCTTTGAAAAGATCAATAAAATTTACAGGGGTAACGAAGACCAAAAGAGAGAAGACACATATTGCTGATTCAGTTTGACCCTTGGACAATGCAGGGGGTTAGGGGCACTGACCTCCTGTGCAGCTGAAAAATACGTGTATAACTTTTGACTCCTTAAAATCTTTTTTTTTTTTTAAGATTTTATTGGGGAATTGGGAAGGGGAACAGCGTTGGAGAATTGGGGAAGGGGAACAGCCAAGTTGTTGTCCTTTAATCTTAGTTGTGGAGGACACAGCTAGCTCAGCTCCAAGTCCAGTCACCATCCAGCTGCCCGTCGGCTGGGCAGCTCAGTTCAAGGTGCTGTGTTCAATCTTAGTGCGGGTGGGTGTAGCCCACTATCCCATGCTGGAGTTGAACCAGCAGCCTTGTTGTTAGGAGCACTTGCTCTCACCAGCTGAGCCATCCTGCCACCTGTTGGCGGCTCAGCTCGGGCACAGCTACTGGCCCATGTGGGAATCGAACCGGCAACCCTGTTACTCAGAGCTCGTGCTCTTAACCAACTGAGCCACTCTGCCGGCCCTTGACTCCTTAAAATCTTAACTACGGTCCCTTGGTATCTCCGGGGGATTAGTTCCAAAACACCATGAATACCAAAATCCATGGGTGTTCAAGTCCCTTATATAAAATGGCATAAATCCATGTCAACTTACCCTCCACATCCGAGGATTGAATATACTGTTTTTGATCTTTGAATGGTTGAATCTGTGGATGCAAAAAACCTGGGGATACAGAGAGCTGAATGTATATTTATTGAAAAAAATCCATGTTTAAGTGCACAGCTGTGCAGTTCAAATATGTGTTATGTGTTGTTCAAGGGTCAATTGTATAAGTGTTGAAAAAGGCGAGTTTTATAAAAAACGTAATTGTGGTAAAATATATATAACATAAGATTTACTATTTTTAAATGTACAGTTCAGTGGAGTCCAACTTATCACATTTTTTTCTTTTTTGTCTACACTTCAAGTTATATTTAAGAAATCATTGACAGATCATTGTCATGAAGCTTTTCCCCTGTGTTTTCTTCTAAGAGTTTTATGGTTTTAGTTCTTAGGTTTAGGTCTTTGATCCATTTTGAGTTAAGAGCTAGGTCTTTTAAACAATCTTAATCTTGGGTTTTTTATTGGGTTGTCAGAAAAGTCATGATGCATTTTTGCGACGAAAACATAGAAAAAATACATCATGACTTTTCCGACAACCCAATATTTCTAAAATGAAAGCATTACCTGTCCTACAAATTGTGAGTATTAAATAAATTAATGTTAAGTAATACGAAAAATCCAAAAAAAATAAAAAATAAAATGTTACATTGTTGAATCAGCCTTGATATTATAAAACAAGCTATCCCAACAATGATAAAAACAGTGACTATAGTTATCTGAATTGTGCCATTTTTTTCTTAGTTTAATAAAATCAAATATAGTTAGTGTCTCATTTGAAGGCATTTTTGGACAGTAGAGTTTGTTGTATAGTAAAATCCTGACCAACTTTCTGGAACCTCCAGCCTTCAGGCATCAGTCGGAATAAAGAAGTCTCAAAACTAAACGTGATAGTGGGGGGAATGGGAATGTTTTGCAGCTCCTAATTCTTCATCTGTCGGATGCTCCTCAATCTACTGTAATCTGGTTTTGGCCTTTTTTCATGTTGAAATGGACAAGTTCTTAGAAATATATAGCCTTCCTAGACTGAATTACAGAGAACTGGAAAATCTAAATGGACCCATCACAGTAAGGAAATTGAAACAATCGTCTAAAACCTTTCCAGAAGCAAAAGTCCAGGACCAGATGGCTTCACTAGTGAATTCTACCAAACATTCAAAGAGGATTTAATACCTGTCCTTCTCAAATTCTTCCAAAAAATTGAAGAAGGAATACTTCCTAACGCATTTTATGAGGCCAGCATTACCCTGATACCAAAACTTGGTGAGGATAAGACAAAAAGAGAAAACTACAGACCAATATCTCTGATGAACATAGATGCAAAAATCCTAAACAAAATACTAGCAAATCAAAAACAACAATATATTTAAAAGATCAAGTGGGGTTTGTTCCAGGGGCACAAGGATGGTTCAACAAATGCAAATTGATCAATGTGATACACCCCATAAAATGAAAGATAAAAATCATTATTATATCAATAGGTGCAGAAAAAGCATTTGACAAGATAAAATGCCCATTTATGATTAAAACACTTCATAAAACATAGGTATAGAAGGAAAGTACCTCAACATAATAAAGGCCATATACGATAAACCCTCAGCTAATAAGCATATAGTTAATGGTGCAAACTGATAGCTTTTCCTCTAAAATCAGGAACACGACAGGGATGCCCCGTCACCACTGTAATTCAACATATGAGGTGTGATCAAAACATACGGTGAATGTTTAAATAAAAAAAAATTATTACACTGCCACTAATCCCCCTCACAATACTCCCCCTAGCTTTGAACATACGTATCCCATCGTTCTTGCCACTTTCTGAAGCAGCTCTGAAAGTCCTCTTCGTGAATGTCTTTAGTTGCGCTGTCCTGGTTGCCTCGATGTCCTGACTCATTTTTACTTTGGGGAAGAACCAGAAGGCGCATGGTGCCAGATCCGGTGAATAAGGTGGATGAGGACACACCATAGTGTTTTCATTTGACAGAAATGGCAGTACCAGAAGCGATGTGTAACACAGAGGAAGCCTTTCCGTTGTGATCACAAAATATAGTGAATGTTGCTGCTGAATGCCATCTAACAGAAAGGCAGGGATCTTCAATACAGGAAGCTGCATGTCCAACCTTTGTGTTGTGTGTGACAAGTTTCAGCTTGTTTGGTGCAGTCAGTTGGGTGTGAGCTATGGTTGAGAGAAGATGTGTTTTAAAGTGTGCCATAAATTACCCTCCATCATGACAACCCTCTGTGTCACAACATCGCTTCTGGTGTATGGCAATTTCTGTCAAATAAAAATATTATGGTGTGCCCTCATCCTCCTTGTTCACCAGATCTGGCACCGTGTGACTTCTCTTCTGGCTCTTCCCCAAAGTCAATGACTCAGAACAACTAAAGACACTCACGAAGGAGGACTTCCAGAACTGCTTCAAAAAAGTAACAAGAACCGGCCGACCGAGTGGCGCAGTGGTTAAGCGCTGGCTTCGGAAGCCAGTGGCCCCGATTCGGTCCCACATATGAGGGCCACTGACACTGCCCTCAAAAAAAAAAAAAAAAGTAGCAAGAACGATGGGATAGATGTGTTTAAAATGAGGGGGAATATTTTGAGGGGGATTAATGGCAATGTGTCTTTTTTTTTTTTTTTTTTTTGAGGGCAGTGTCAGTGGCCCTCATATGTGGGACCCGAACCGGGGCCGCTGGCCTCCCAAGCCAGCGCCCAACCACCGCGCCACTCGGCCGGCCCAGCAATGTGTCTTTTACTGAATAATTTTTTTTTTTTTAATTTAAACATTCACCGTATTGTTTGATCACACCTCATATACAAGTCAGACACTTAAGTTCGTGAACTCATCCTAGAAAAAGTGCTACATACCTCATTGCTGAATTTCACTACTGTCACCTTCGAAGTATTCCCCTTGGGAAGCTATGCACCGACGCCAGTGCCTAGTCTACCCTTCAAAGCAATTTTGGAACTCTTTATCTGGAATGGCCAGCAGAGCTGTCGTTGTATTACCCTTGATGTCCTGAATGTCATTAAAATGTCTTCCTTTCAATATTTCCTTTATCTTCAGGTAAAAAAAAGGTCATTGGGGAGCCAGATCAGGTGAGTAGGGAGGGCATTCCAATACAGTTATTTGTTTAATGGCTAAAAACTCCCTCACAGACAGTGCCGTGTGAGCTGGTGCATTGTTGTGATGCAAGAACCATGACTTGTTGGCAAAAAGTTCAGGTCGTCTAACTTTTTCATGCAGCCTTTTCAGCACTTCCAAATAGTAAACTCTGTTAAGTGTTTGTCCAGTTGGTACAAATTCATGATGAAAAATCCCTCTGATATCCGGAAAGGTTAGCAACATCTTTGCAACAAGTTTGCAAACTTGTCAGAACTCGTATAAACACATTGGAATACTACTTGGCCATAAGGAAAGAATACTGCCATTTGGGACAACATGGATGAATCTTGAGATTATCATGCTTAGTAAAATAAGTCATAGACAGATAAAGTCAAGAACCATATGACTTCACTCATATGTGGGATATAAAACTGAAAGCAACAAAGAATAAGACAAAGAAACAAAATCTTATAGACACAGACAACAGTTTAGTGGTTATCAGAGGGAAAGGTGATAGAAGAGGAAAAAGAGGTCAAATATATGGTGATGTAGTATAGAAATGTACACTTGAAACCTATATAATTTTACTAAGCAATGTCACCCTAATACATTTAATAAATAAAAAAAATTAGTATTCTGGGAGTTAAGAGTATTTTTATAACTTTTTTTTTTTTAAGAGGGCAGTGTCACTGGCCCTCATATGTGGGATTGAACCGGGGCCACTGGCGTTCCAAGCCAGCTCGTAACCACTGCACCACTTGCTGGCTCTATAACTTCTAATAAAATATAAAGGAACCATGATTATTTCTCATGGGAGATCTCATGAGAGATTTTATGGTAATATCTAAGACTTTTTGTAAACTTTATTTTATTATTTATTAAGATTTTACTTTTTTAGAGTAGTTTTATGTTCTCAGCCAAATTGATTGGAAAGTGCAGCGATTTCCCATAGACTCCCTGTCCTGAGATGTGCGTACACTCCCCCATTCTTCTCCCCATTCTTCACCAGAGTGCTACACGTGTTTCAATTGATGAACCTACGCAGACACACCATAATCCCCCAAAGCCCATAGTTTATTCTTGGTGTTGTACATTCTATGGGTTTGTACAAATGTATAATGACATGTAGCCACCATTACTATATCATACAGACTAATTTTTCATTGTCCTAAAAATCCTCTGGGCTCTGCCTGGGCTCTGTTCATTCCTCCCCTCTCCCAGCCCCTGGCAACAACTGATCTTTTTACTATCTCTTTAGCCTTTTCCAGAATGTTGTACAGCTGGAATCATATATTGTGTACCATTTCCAGATTGACAAAGCCATTTTAAAATTGAGAAATAATTCACATACCGTAAAATTCATTCTTTTAAAATATACACTTCAGTGGCACTTTTTAGACGAGATCAGGTGCGTTCAGGGTGGTATAGCCGTAGTTGCACTTTTTATATTTATGTGGTCATATATAACCATCACCAGAGCCTCACCCCGGAACATTTTCATCACTCCAAAAAGAAACCTGTACCCATTAGCAGTCATTCCCCAATTCTCCCTCCTCCAGCCACTTGAAGCCACTAAACTACTTTATGTCTCTGAATTTGCCTATTCTGGACATTTTGTATAAATGGACTTATACAATATATGTGGCCTTTTATGTCTGACCACTAAGCCTTTCTAATGATAGTTTTAACCTTTTCAGAGTATGTTCATGTTAAAAAAATAAACGCAGAACACCTCTATGAGGTGGAGAGGAACTTTGTGATGTAATTGCAGTCAGATTTATTATGTGTGTATGACCTCAGTTTGCCATAGGATAAGGGAAAGAGATTTAGAGGTGGCAGAGTGGAGATTTGGAAAAGTAGAGTTAGAGGAAAAATAGGACTAATGATATATGAAAAATAATTCAGTCCTTTGTGATTTCTAGAACCATGAATATTAAACTTTTAAAGTGTACCTGCAATTAAATCCTCCAGTCACATTGAAGATATAAAATGTGAAGATGGGTTGCTGAGCCTTCAGTAGTTATAGCCAAGTCTCATTTCAGCAAGGTTGAAAGGATGTCAGGATTGTGTTCTTGGTTATTCTAACTCTTTAAATGGAAACCTGTTGCTACAGTATGAAGAAAGGGTATGATAATTATGTTTTAATAATTAAAGCAAATAATAGATGTCTTTTGCCTTTTCTACAATTAACTTGAGCAGAGGGCTTATGTATAATGGAAATTTAAAGCCCTAATTCTTCACAGTTGTAAGTATATTCAAAATTAATGGTATTAGTAAAGGGTAACACTTTTCTATAAATTTTATTGGGTTGTCGGAAAAGTCATGACGTATTTTTTCTGTGTTTTTCGTTGCAAAAATGCGTCATGACTTTAACAGACAACCCAACACATTAGGTTTTCTGTTTTAAAATATAGTGTGTTTTTGAGATGCAAATTAGTGCCATGTTCACAATTGAATTTGTAGTGTAACTATGTAGTGAAGATCAATAGGATAACAAATCACAGTAGGCTGTCTTGTCTACCATGGCTCCTACCATTTCCTGGCATAAAGGAAGTTTTGGCTAAATTATTCCCTGGTTCCTATCTGGCCTTTTGCCTTTGTGAACTGTGGTGTTGGTCTATGCATTGGCAAGGACTTCTTTTACCTGGAAACCCAAATGACCTGCCCCATGCTTCTTTTCTTTGGTTCCTATGCTTCATCCTGCGTATCTTTCTCGGGGGCTCTTTCCTCAGCCATCAGAGCCTCCTTCTCTTCTATATCATCCCCAAGAGAAGTAAGTTTTAAAAGTGGGAAGTTATTGAAAATGAAAATAAGAGGTATCCTTAGGTTAATAAAATTCTTGCCACTATTCAGCACCTGTAATGAAATCTTTGTCTTAGAAGTTCCAGCCTCGGGCCAGCCAAGTGGCGCTGTGATTGGGAGATGGCTTGGGATACCTGTGGCCCTGGTTTGGATCCCACATATGAGGGCCAGCGACACTGCCCTCAAAAAAAAAAAAGTTCCAGCCTCATGTTGAGTGACTTAACTAATGTCTTAGAATCCCTTTTCTATGTCATCCTTTACCTGTATTGATTTTTTTTGGCTGGGTTAAGGTGGAGGGTGGAGGCAGGGAGAGAGAGAGGGAGGGAAGGAGGGAGGGAGGGAGGGAGGGAGGGAGGGAGGGAGGAGCAGGGGGAGAGAGAGAGAGACAGAGAGACAGAGTGTGTGTGTTGAGGTGAGGAGGAAAGCCTTGGGAAAACCCAGGAGAATAGTATCTGCTAAGATAGTCTGAGTGGATTTTAATTTATGTATGTGTTGGGGTTTAATTTGTGTGTGTGTATGAATTGCTTTTTATAACTGAGGTTGGCTGAGAATATGCTGATTCAGAAAATAATTTATAATGCTTTAACCATTTACCTATTGCATAAAATTTAATATCTTCTCAAAGCACATAAAAGCACTTCGTAGTTTTCAGCTTTCATATGTCTGACTTTACAATCAAGAAGCTCTTTTTATGATAGTTTTTAAAAGTACAATCCCTTAAAAATCTATTTTACCTTCTTTATTAACTCAGGAATGTTTAGTTTTATATAAATAATCAAGTGTGGTTATTGTTTACGTTATTTTTCATTCCTGAACATCATTTATATCTGGTATTTCAGCTTAATTTATTGTATACATAATTGTTTAGAAGGTTGGTATGATTTATGACAAATAGATAGACATATGTATAATTTATTGAATCGTAGCGATAGGAGCAATCTTAAAGCTTTTCTAGTTCCGGTTGCCGACTTAAAACAGAAACACATCTTCATCCAGCTCTTGACATTCAGCTCTTACAACTGCTGTACTGTAGCTATTGGTAGGGAATGCCTACTCTTTTTAGGCATTCCATTCTATTTCTGAATAGTTCTAACTATTTGAAAATTATACCTTGAATCTGTCTCACAGTGTTAACTCACTCATTTATCATAATTTTGTTCCTCATCCGTTTATCATAATTTTGTTCCTCATCCGTTTATCATAATTTTGTTCCTCTAGAACTAGACCCTGTTCTATAAAAATACTCTTCAGTGGTTTGAAGACAGATATCATGGATCTAATTACATCTTATTTATGTCAAGCAAACCCAGTTTTTGTTGAATCGTTAATCATGTTACAGAATTTTCCTATGCTTATCACCTAACGGACATGTTTGAATTCCTTGGCTTTCAAGTGTTTTTGACTACAGTCCCAACAAAGAATGCATTTTATATCTCAACTTAATACACTCATACATATACATACATGTAAGTACATAGTTTTAATACATATATGTAACTGAAACAAAAATTTCATAAGATGGTATGTCTTTACAGAGACATTTTCTGTTCTTTTTCATTATTAAAAGATGCTAGTATTACTTATTAAATTGATTTTGTCACTCCTTCCTTAAAAGATTTCAACCTTTAATTTGTAAAACACGGTTCTAGTTTTTGTTCATGCTACAGAATTGAAACAGTTTCCAAAAGCTGCATGTTAGGATAATTGTTGCTAAAACGGGTTTTACCTTTATCACCTCAAAGAGAATGTTCTGATGGTGTTATTAAGTAAAACTTAACAAGATCATCAAATTCTTGGTAATGAATAGTGTAAAACTAAAATACATGCAACTCTTACTTTTCTCCTTAGGTGGCGACAGACAAGGTTGCAGAAAAGCTGAGTTCTACTCTCTCATGGGTGAAGAACACGGTATCACACACAGTCAGTCAGATGGCCAGTCAGGTGGCAAGTCCATCTGCTTCATTACATACTACATCGTCATCTACGACACTATCAACGCCAGCCCTCTCACCATCTTCCCCATCACAGTTGAGTCCAGACGAGGTAGAACTCCTGGCTAAACTGGAGGAACAAAATAGGTGAGTGAGGTTGCTTGGCTTTTCTCTTTCCAGTTATATAGGCTTAACTGTTTATGTCTGTCTATCTATCTGTCTGTCTGTCTGTCTATCTATCTATCTATCTATCTATCTATCTATCTATCTATCTATCTATCTCAATTTGCGAGCATAATTCGTCCCGGAAACAAACTACTCATATTGCAAGACATTGCTCGTTTACCAAGTTAAACTGTATTATTAGGTTGGTGCAAAAATAATAGCGGTTTTTGCCATTATGAGTTTTTTGTCCAAAACCGCTATTACTTTCGCACCAACCTAATACAAATGTTTGTTTGTTTTGCGGAACATTCACAAACCAAGTTACTTGCAATCCGAGGTTTTACTGTGTGTGTGTGTGTGTGTGTGTGTGTGTGTGTGTGTGTGTATTTATATATTTATTTATTATGTTTTTTTATTCCATAATAAAAATTTTAAATATTTACTTATATTAAGAAAGTTTATTTTCTAGTTTTGGCTCCTTGTTCATCAACATTACTTAACAAAAGTATTCAAGTCTTTTTTGGAGGAGTTGATCTTAAAACTAAAGTTGGACTCAAATTTTCTGCTGGCTCAGATAGCTTTAGATATTTATTTTCTTAATATAAAATATTCCCTAAATTCTTCCTGAATTTTAGAAAACATTTTAAAAACAAATGGAACTAATTTTTGCTTTAAACTCTCTAACTAGTCCCCTTTGGGTAATGTAAAATAATTTAATTTTGGATGGATTCTGATTTGTGGTTTAGCGTGGGAAATCTCTTCATAAATTTATTCATGGAAGGCAAAGTATCCTTTTCTGTCAATGGGTATGAAATAGAATAGTTGTTCAGTCTGCCAGGAATGCGTACTCTGATTCTGTGTGCCCTTTCATCATTATTAGAAGCTGTCTAAGGGATCAGCTACAAAAGAATTATTGAGAGCAACTTTTTGTGTTCTGTCAAGATCTATACCACTGCTGGCTTTAAGCGTAATAACAGATAATTTATATTAGCTGTTTTGACATAATAAAAAAGTACACGTATTTAATTTAATAAGGTATACAATTTATAAGTTCGACATTACCAGGGGTGCCAAAAAAAATGTATGCACATGACTTGTCTTCATCTTTTGTTATTGGTATATATTGAGTATTACAATTTTAATACAGTTTTTTCCTTTCTTAAAATGTGTATACTTTTTTTGGCACCCTTTGTATGTTAAGTTATCATCAAAAAGAAGAAAATGAACATATCCATATCCCCCTTCTCATCCCCAGGCAGCCATTGATCTGCTTTCAGTCACTGTAGATTAGTTTGCATTTTCTAGAATTTTATAGCAATGGAATCCTATATAGTATGTATTCATTTTTTATGGATTGTTTCACTCAGCACAACTATTTTGAGATTCATCCATCTTGTAGTACATATGAATAGTTCATTTCTTTTATTGTTTAGCATTCCATTGTATGGCTATACCACAGTTTACCTACTCACCTGTTGTTATGAAATGATATATACCTTTGCATGAATGTGTGCTTTCATTTCTCCTGCACGAATACCTAGGGATGGGATGGCTGGTTTATATGGTAGGTGAACATTTAACTGTCAAATGGTTTTCCAAAGGGCCTATACTTTTCACGTCCCCACCATCAGTGTATAAATGTTTCCTGTACATCATTGCCAACACTTGGTATCGCCAGTATTTTTAATTTTAGCTATTCTAATAGGTCTTGTATCTTTTGGGTTTTTAAAAGATTTTCATTTACACTTGACATGCACTATTAATTAGCTTCAGGTGTACAATGTAGCAATTAGACATTTATATATTTCATGAAGTGATCACCCCAATAAGTCTAATACCCACCTGACCCCATACAAAATTATTACAATATTGTTGACTGTATTCCCTATATTGTACTTTACATCCCCATGACTCATTTTATACCTTGCAATTTGTACTTCTTAATCCCTTTCACCTTTTTTACTAATCTCCCCAACCCTATTCCCATTTGGCGACCATCAATTTGTTCCCTGTATCTAGGAGTTTGTTTCTGTTTTGTTTGTTCATTTATTTTGTGTTTTAGATTTCACACTTAAGCGAAATCATTTGATATTTCTTTCTCTGCCTGACTTATTTCACTTAACATAATACCCTCTAGGTCCATCTATGTTGTCACAAATGATAAGATTTCATACTTTTTTTAAATGGCTGAGTAACATTCCATTGAATGTATGTACCACATCTTCTTTATCCATTTGTCTATGTTTGGACACTTCAGTTGCTTCCATCTTGGCTTTTGTAAATAATGCTGCCATGAACATAGGGGTGCGTATATCTTTTCAAATTTGTGTTTTGGATTTCTTCAGATAAATAACCAGAATTAGGTTTTCTGGGTCATATGGTAGTTTGTTTTTTAATTTTTTGGTGTGGCAACTACATACAGTTTTCCAATTTGCAATCCCACCAACAGTGCATGAGGGTTCCCTTTTCTTCACCTTCTCGTCAGCAATTATTTGTTGATTTACGGAAGATAGCCACTCTGACAGGTGTGAGGTGATATCTTATTTTGGTTTTAATATGCATTTCCCTGATGATTAGTGACATTGAGCATCCTTTCATGTCTATTGGCCATCTGAATGTTCTTTTTGGAGAAATGTCTGTCAGACCCTCTGCCCATTGTTTAATTGGATTGTTTGTTTTTTTGGTGTTAACTTGTATGAGTTCCTCATATGTTTTGGGTGTTAACCCCTTATCAGATATATCATTGGTAAATATATTCTCCCATTTAGTAGGTTGTCTTTTTGTCTTGATGGTTTCTCTTGCTTTGCAAAACCTTTTTAGTTTGATGTAGTCCTGTTTGTTTATTTTTTCTTTTGTTTCCCTTGTCTGGGAGACCTACTCCAAAAGATACTGCTAAGAGTGATGTCGAAGGGCCGGCCGAGTGGCGCATTGGTTGGGCGCTGGTTTTGGGATGCCGGCGGCCCCGGTTCGGATCCCGCGTGAGGGCCAGTGACGCTGCCCTCTGCAGCTGACGGCAGCTCCACCTGGAGCTGGGCTGTGCGGGCCCCGGTGATGGTGTGGGCTGCAGCCCCTGCTGCAGTGGGCTGCCATGGGCTACATGAGTGGCCCGCACGCAGCCAGCGTGAGCGGCTGGCAGCCAAGCATGAGTTGCCAATGGCCGCGGTGAGCGACATCCGGGGGCCAGCGACCGATCTGCCTCATCCGGGAAGAGCGCGGTGACGATGCCAACAGTGAAGCAACATCCTCCGCAACTAAACTGAAGAACAAAAAGACAGCAACTTGTCTGTTCCCCTTCCCCGATTCCCCAGCGCTGTTCCCCTCCACCAATTCCCCAATAAAATCTTTAAAAAAAAAAAAAAAAAAAAAAAAAGAGTGATGTCGAAGAGTTTACTGCCCATGTTTTCTTGTTTCTGCCTATATTTTCTTGTTACTGCTTATATTTACTGCCTGTATTTTATTGTTTCAGGTGTTACATTTTAAGTATTTAATCCATTTTGAGTTTATTTTGTATATGGTGTAAAACAGAGGTCCAATTTCAGTTTTTGCATGTATCTGTCCAGTTTCCCCAGCAACCATTTATTGAAGAGACTCCTTTACTCCATTGTGTATTCTTGCTTCCTTTGTCATACATTAGTTGACATTATAGGCTGGGGTGGTATCTTGTGGTTTAATTTGCATTTCCCTAATGATATTGAGCGTCTTTTTATATGCTTATTTGCCATTCTTTCATAAAATGTCTGTGTGAAATTTTTGCCCATTTAAAAAAATTGAAGTTTGCTTTTTTCTTTCTTATTATTGTGTTTTTAGAGTTCTTTATATATTTCAGATACAAGTCTTTTATCAGATGTATCAGGTGTATTTCAAATATTTTTTTCCCAGTCTCTGATTTTTCATTCTCTTAACATCAAATTTTGAAGAGCAAAAGTTTTAGATTTGAAGTCCAGTTTGAAATTGTTCTTTTATGGATTGTGCTTTTGATGACTCAAGGTTAAACAGATTGACTCCTATGTTATATTTAGAAGTTTTATAGTTTTAAGTTTTACATTTAGGTCTATGATCCATTTTGAGTTAATTTTGTATATGGAGCAAAGTATAGATCAGAGTTCATTTTTTGAATATGTATATTTAATTGTTTCTGTACCATTTGGAAAAAGTTATCCTTTCTCCCCTTATTACTTTTGCACTTTTGTCAAAAATCAGTTGTCCATCTGAGGTGTGATCAAACAATATTTAAATAAAAACAATTATTACGGTAAAAGACACATTGCTATTAATCTCCCTCAAAATACATCCCCTTGTTTCAAACACACTTATCCCATCATTCTTGCCACTTTCTGAAGCAGTTCTGGAAATCCTCTTTCGTGAGTGTCTTTAGTTGCGCTGTCATGGCTGCATCAATGTCCTGACTCATTTTGACATCGAGGAAGAGCCAGAGGTCGCATGGTGCCAGATCCAGTGAATAAGTTGGATGAGGACACACTGTAATGTTTTCATTTGACCGGAATTGCCATATACCAAAAGCGACGTGTGACTTGGAGGGTTGTCATGATGGAGAATGATTTATGGCACACTTTAAAACACACCTTGCCTCAACCATAGCTCACATCCGGCTGACTGCACTGAACAAGTTGAAACTTGTCACACACTGTTACTAGGGTTCGACATGCCACTTCCTGTATTGAAGATCCCTGCCTTTCTGTGGATGGCCCCTGGCAGCAGCATTCACTGTATTTTGTGATCACAATGAAAAGGCTCTGTGGCACACATCACTTCTTGTACGGCCATTTCTGTCAAATAAAAACATTACTGTGTATCCTCACCCACCTTATTTACCAGCTCTGGCACCATGCAACCTCTGGCTCTTCCCCAAAGTCAAAATGACCATAAAAGGTAAATGTTTTGAATTGATTCAGGACATCAAGGCAGCCATGACAGCCCAACTAAAGACACTCAGGAAAGAGGACTTCCAGAACTGCTTCAGAAAGTGTCAAGAATAATGGGATAAGTTGTTCAGTGAGGGAGAGTATTTTTAGGGGGATTAATGGCATTGTGGTTTTTACTGCAATAAATTTTTTTAAATTTAAACATTTACCATTTAATTTAAACATTTGATCACATCTCATATAGAGGCGTATTTCTTAACTCTATTCTGTTCCATTGATCTGTCTATCTTAATGCCAATATGCTGCTGTCTTGATTATTATAGCTTTATAGTAAGTCTTGAAAACTGATAGTGTTAATCTTCCATCTTTATTCTTTTGTTTTGACTGTTTTTGGTTCTTAACATTCCCATATTTAACATCAAGTTGTTAATTTCTACAAAATCACTTTCTGAGGTTTGGAATTGCATTGAATTCCTAGCAATATAGCCTTCTACCCATGAACACAATATGTTTCTCATTTACTTGTTACTTGTGTCTGGTAGTGCTTTTGTAAATTTAATTTTTGATTGTTCATTGCTGGCATATAGAAATACAATTGTTTTTCTTTTATTGATTACTTAACCTGCCATCTTGTTAAATTTGCTTGTTGTTTTGGTAGGTTTTGTTGTTTTTTTGTTTTTTAGATTCCATTAGATTTTCTTTGTAAATGAGCATGTTGTTTTTGAGTAAAAGCATTTTTACTTTTTCCATTACAATCTGAATGCCTCTTATCTTTTTTTCTTTCCTTATTGCAACTGGCTAGTACCTCTAATACAAACCTGGATAGAAGTTGTGAACAGACATCCTTGTTGTTAGGGTTAGGTATTTACTGGTTTTAACTTTTTGCCCCTTTGTTTACTACATTTGAAAGATTTTGAGCATGATCTTTTGGGAGGAGACAGTCTTCTAACATAATATGTATATTGGCAAAGTTTCTTGGATAAGATGAATTTGGAAGAGGGTTGTGAAAGAGCAGAGTGGAGTGTTAGGTTGTGTGAAGGAAGTTATAAACAAACGGATTCTCAGAGAAAAGAAAGTGACAGAGACCATTAAGAAGAAAAGGAGGTATTACTGCAAAAACTTAGTGGCATATGAAGCTAGGGCAGGACTAAGTTTTGAATTGCTTCTTACATGGAAAATATTTTGCATATAAGATAACTTTTCATGCAGAGCTTGTAAGTGATCAACATTGAATTTATTTTCATGGTTATGATCAATAATTACTATACAGCTAAGACATACAAAGCATTGTATTAAAAATTGTTGTGAGTGAGGTATGGATGAACTTTTTCCCCAAATACTTCACAATTTTCTCCAGAATACCAGATGTGCTTGGCATATATGTTAACAATTGAAGAATAATTACTAGAATTGCTTAAAGATGTTCAGAAAGGAGATTTTTGACAAGTATGGCATAAAGTGACAAGCACTAAGGTTTAGCTCTCCTCCCCACTTCTGCCCTACCTACCCCACCAACATATATTAAGTCTAAGGGAAAACAGTAAGAATAATAACTTAAGTTTTCTCTAACCACTTCCATGGTTTGTAATGTAGATATGCAAGTTATATATGTAAAGTAAAAATTATGAAATACAGCTACTACTTGTAAGAGCAGAGATGCTTTTATTTTGTTTTTTTCTTCTCTTCCTCAAGTTAGATGAGTCCCTAGTTATGTTACTTACCTCTCTGATTCAGAAAGTATAAAAATAGCAATATTTTAGAAAATTTAAATTTAATAAACATGAAAATATCATATTCTATGAAATTTTTCTTTCCCATAATTTTATTGTAGTTATCACTTTTTAAAAATAAGTGCACGTGGCAATCTCAGAAAGATGTGAAGTAACGGTTCAATACAATGTCAAAGATCTGTTTGATGAAAGTTAATAATTCATAGCCTAAAATGTTGAAATAGGACAGCTATTTTTTTCTGTGTTAATGTACTTTTCATTTTCATTTAAAAAATACAAGGAATTTGTATTCTCAGCTTTCGCAGAGATGAATTTAAGAAGGTATGGTTCAAGTATAATAGCAATGCATTTTAATTAAGGTAAATATTGCTAATTTAGATTTTGAAGAGGCCATTATTTTTGTGGTTTAAAAATTTGGCATTGCAACCATGTTTGTTTCCTTTTACATTCTATTATTTGGAATCAGATTTTCTTTCTTAGCAGATTTTGGAGGTGAGATATGAAAATGAGGAAACATAATGGCTTCTTTTAAACTAAATATGTATTTTTTTTTAATATGGTAAGCAGGAATGTTTGAAACTTTGTCTTTTATCTTGGTATATTGCCAACATCTAAATCTGCACTATCTATTATGGTAGCCACAAGCAATATGTGGCAAATTAACACCTGAAATTTGGCTGATCTAAATTGTGATGTGCTCTAAGAGTAAAATATACACCGTATTTTGAAGAGTTGATTTAAAAAAAAAAGTATCTCATTAATTTAAAAAATTTAGATTGCATATTAAAATGATATTTTGACTGTTTTTTATTTAAAAAATTACAGAAATTAATTTCACCTCTTTTTACTTTAAATGTGGATACTAGAACATATAAAATTACTAAGGGGCTTGCATTATATTTGTTGGACAATGCTGATTTAGATGATGTAACTTTCATATTATGTTTATAATTTTACCACCACAGCATTACCTCCGTTTTCGTTAGGATATGCTCTATAACACAGCCATGAACATTAAGCAAATGAAAAAAACAGATATTTTTAAGTTTCTGTGTTAAAAATGCATGTATTTTTAATCATAGGAGAGAAGCCTTTAGATCTTCTCCTGAAACCTGTATTCTTTTTCTTTTCATTGAGGATTTTAAATTTTTGTCAATTTTCTGATTGCCTGAGAAATTTGAGATCTAATTAATAAAAATGTATTATACTACTATTTCTGTTGCAGCTAGCTTAGCTTCAGATCATTTCATTTTAAACTAAGAAATCCAAGAGGTTAAGTCTGCTATACTTGTCTGTCTGGGATGTGTGTATAAAGTAATCTTCAAACCATCAGTTTCTGATTAGAATACCTGGGAGGGGGCTGTAAGACTTATGTATCTGTCTTCTCCAATATCTCATCATAAAGAAACAAAAGCAAAAGCAAAACCCTGTGCTTTCAGGACTGGAGTGATCCCTGTCATTTAAACGCCTCTCTTCTGAGTTGTCTTTAAATTGTTTCCGGTGCTAATTCCTTGTGCCTTCTCTTAATTCTCCTTTCTGTGTTTCTTTGCTCTGAGACATGAATTTGTGCTTCAGCATGTTGATGAGAAAGGGTGTGACTCTCTCTGAGTCAGGCATACATTTTATTGCTCCTGATTTGCCCTTTTTTTTAGCTAGCAGGTTGCTTTCTCCCAGCACTTTCATATCCAATTTCTTTGGTGTAACGTTACAAGAGACGTTTGAACACAACGTTTGAAAGTTACTCCCTCTGCACTAAATGCCAGTGTATTTAGCGTTCCAAGTGTTTTTCTCATATAACAGTTTTCTTCCTTAGCTTTCTTAGATCCTTCCTTAGTTCTTTATAAATTATCTTAGCAGTTTACATGCTACCCAATGGCATGTTGACCTGTTGCTGTTTATCCTGCTCTCTTAGTTCTGGTATCCATAGGAAAGCATTATGCTAAATAAGAGGATATTCAAAAAGTTTACTATCAACTGTTCACAAATAATTGCCGAATTTCTGTTGCCTAATAATTAATAAATAATTTATTTTTATTTAATAAATAATTGCCTAATTTCTCTAACCTCTCTTCTGAGCTTCAGACTTGCCTTTTCAACTTCTGTGCTTATCTACATGGATGTCCTCCAAGCACTTTAAATTCCCAATAGAGAGCTCATTCTTTTTTCCCTTCTCCTTTGTATTTTTTCAATCATAATATTGTCGAAAGAGAGGCTTTTTCTTTGGTGTTTATCAAATATGTGTTGCCACAGGATACTCTTTTTTCCTCCTATGCCCATTGTGAAGTGCACACTCGGCTATTTTTCTTAGATAGGCACTCCCATGGTGCAGACAAGTTTCAATTCTCAGTAGCAAAGATAGGGTGGAGATGCTCTTTCCACCTCCAGCCGCCACAACGAGAGGAGCTGTCACCATCTCTGCGCACCTGCAATGGATGGTCCTGCGCAACTGCTCAAGCTTTCTGATTAAAAGAAACAAGCAGACTAGAGCACCGAGCTCAATAATCTGAAGGCCTGCAACTCCTTCCGATACAAAGGGCTAATTCACTGAAGACCACAGGCCAGGAGCCAGAGGTGTATTCATCATGAAGCGGAGATCCAGCCAGCGAAAGCCGGCCACCTCCTACGTGCGGACCACCATCAGCAGCATGAACGCCTGGGCCCCCTCAGCAACATCTGGAACATGATCTGCAGAACAAGTACCGCCCTGACCTGCGCATGGCTGCCACCCACAGAGCCAGCGCCATCCTTTGCAGCCTGGAGTCCCTGACACTGAAGAGGAAGCGGGCTCGCCCCACCCAGAGCTCCTCATCATACCCCCCACCTCCAAAGCAATAAAGCATCAGCTGACTTTCCTCAAAAAAAAAAAAAAGAAAAAGATATGAAGAAGGCAACCAAAATTACCATCTGTGTTGGCATATTCCCTTCTTATCAATTTAGTCCCTAGTCCTATCCATTAGGGAACTGGAAATGCTTTCTCTCTGCCAAGTCTTATAAGCTTCCTGAAGCAACCAATCCTAGACTTTTTCCATCCTTCCTACTATTTGAAATCCAACTGATAATTGGCTTTAGCATCCCCACCTCAGGTAATATGGGCCCGTAGCCATTTTGCGTGGAGCCCTTGGAGCTGGAGGTACTTTATCAGAAACTTGGAGTTACTTAGTTAGGAGACTAAAGATTGTGTATTCCCTAGTTTATAGAGATCCAACCTCTGATGTTTTAATCTGGCAATATTCTGAGAGGATGAATAAATTTGGGTTTATGAATTATTGTATAGTAGTGGCAGATAAGAAATGGCCAGGAGGCCACACAAACCTATAGGGAGTACCTTTGATTATAGCATACAATATTCCTGCTAGGCCACTACTTTTTTCCTTTAAGCTGATAAAGCTCTTCTTGTATTAGTCATAAGGAAATTATGGTGGGGCAGGAAGGTAGTTACGTTTTGTTTTGTTTTGTTTTGTGTTTTTTTTTTGCATTAAATCCACACAAGTCAGTGAACCCAGTGAACTCTAGGGAAGAGGAAAATAAGTGAGTAGATCTTGAGTAGACTCCTCAGTAGCCTGCGGACCTGTGAGTAATGCTGTATTATCATTTTCCCAGTTCCCAGGCTCAAGTATTTGGAAATTGTTGACATTTTCAGGCAGTGTGTGCCTTTCACTACCAGTCAGAATATTTTAATTATATTGAAACTAGGTGGCAATATGTTTAGGAGTCTTCCTGAGTTGTTTCACCACAGCTTTTAGCAATAAGGAATAAAAATATGTGATTCTATGGGCTGGCGGAGTGGCGTGGTAGTTAAGCGCTGGCTTTGAAAGCCAGTGGCCCCGGTTCAGGTCCCACATATGAGGGCCAGTGACACTGCCCTAAAAAAAAATAAAAAAATAAAAATATGTGATTCTAACTACACATTCTATAAACTCTACATATTCTTAGTGAATATGTCAATTCTTTTCCTGCATACCATGACTAAGTAGCTCAGTGGGGAGAGATTTGTTGTGTCAATTCAAGTATTAGGTTTTCTGGAAAATGTTCCAACTCTTTCACATAAGACTTCATTATACCTATGGCATTGAAAAAAATTCCAGTGAACAAGGGGGTACATATATCTTTCTGGATAAATGTTTTCAGATTTTTTTTTCTTTGGTAGATACCCAGAAGAATTGATGGCTCATAATTCTATTCTTAATGTTTTGAGGAGCCTCCATATTGTTTTCCATAGTGGCTGCATCAATTTACGTTCTCACCAGCAGCATTATTCACGGTGGCCAAGGCATGGAAACAACCAATGTCCTTCGATAGGTGACTGGATAAAGAAGATGTGGTACATATATACAATGGAATATTA
This sequence comes from Aselliscus stoliczkanus, assembly GCA_033961575.1. Lineage (NCBI taxonomy): Eukaryota > Metazoa > Chordata > Mammalia > Chiroptera > Hipposideridae > Aselliscus > Aselliscus stoliczkanus. The sequence goes on from CM066730.1 coordinate 110,079,406, forward strand.
CTCGTCCATAAGAAAAGATGAAATACTACCATTTGTGACAACCTGGGTGGATCTTGAGATTATCATGCCAAGTGAAATAAGTCAGACAGAAAAAATCGAGAACCACATGTCTTCACTCATACGTGGGATATAAAACTGAAAGCAACAAAGAACAAGCCAAACAAAGAAACAAAAACTTACAGATACAACAGTTTAGTGGTTACCAGAGGGTCACGGGGGAGGAGAGTGGTAGAGGAGGGTAAAGGGACAAATATATGGTGATGGAAGGAGAACTGACTCTGGGTGGTGAACACACAGTGCAATATATAGATGATGCATTCTAGAATTGTACACTTAAAACCTATCTAACTTTACTAACCAATGTTACCCCAATAAATTTAATTTAAAAACAAATTCCAAAATTTTTCTTTGGAAAATTCTAAAATTTGCTAGAATGACCAACAAATTTTAAAAGGAAGGAATGAACTAATTTTCATACCTTCCTTTCTTTACAAAATAGATACACTTAATATATAAAAAATAGTCCTTTAAAAAATAACAGTCATGGTTTCAAAAATAGTTCTGAAAGGCTTCCACTAATAAAAAGTGGTTTCTTACCTAATTTTTACTAGTGTCATTGGCCAGAGACATTATTAAAAATTTTTATAAAGTTGATGTATAATTTTTAATCAGAGAAATGTACAGTTCTTTAGTATACAGTTCAAATTTTGATAACTGTATACACTTGTTTAGAACCCACATGCCCATTAACATGTAGATGATTTCTATCATCTTAGAAAATTCCCATTATCCCAGAAAATTCATTTGTGCCCTTTCTAGCAGTCTCACCCCTGAAACTTCTTTTTTGATTTTTATTGCCATAGACATATTTTGCTTGCTCCTTTTTATGTAATACCTTTATTGAGCTATGATTCATGTACCATACAGTTCACCCATTTAAAAAGTACAATTCAGTGGTTCTTCATGTATTCATGGATCTGTGCAACCATCACCACAGTTAATTTTAGAACATTTTCATCACCCCTAAAGGAAACTGCATATCTATTAGCAGTCATTGCCCGTACCTCCTTGCTCCCTTTACTCCCACTACTGTAGTCTTCAGGAACAGCTAATCTGTTTTCTGTATTCTAGATATTTTATATAAATGGAATCATACAATATGTTTCCTTTTGCGACTGGCTTCTTTCACTTAGCATAATGTTTTCAAGGTCATCCATATTGTGGCATGTATCAGTATTTAATTCCTTTTCGTGACTCGATACTATTTCATTCTATGTATGTACTATTTCATTCTATGGATTTCATTTTATCCCCTCAGTAGTTGATGGACATGTGAGTGGTTTCCACTTTTTTGGCTCTTATAAATAATGTTACCATAAACATTTGTTGTATAAACTTTGTGTGGGCATAGATTTTCATTTCTCTTACATATAGACTTAGGAATGGAGTTGCTGGTTCATATGGTAATTCTATATTTAGTCATTTGAAGAGTTGCCAGACTGTTTTCTGAAGTGGTTTTACCATTTTACATTTCCACCAGCAGTGTCTGAGGGTTCCTTCTCTGTATCTTCACCAGTACATGTTATTGATCTTTTTTATTATAACCATGCTAGTAGTTATGAAGTGGTGTCTTATTACAATTTCGGTATGCAATTCCTTAATGACTAGTGATGTTGAACATCTTACGTGCTTATTGCCATTTGTATATCTTCTTTGAAGACATGTCTATTCTGATTCTTTGATCATTTTTTAATTAGGTTGTCATCTTTTTATTATTGTGTTGTAAGTGTTCTTCATACAAGTCACATGGTTTGCAAATATTTTTTCCTATTCTTTGGGTTTTCTTTTCACTTTCTTGATGGCATCCAATGAGGTACAAAACATTTTTAGTTCTGAAGTCCAGTTTATGTACCTTTTTATTTTGTCACATGTGCTTATGGCGTCATATTTAAGAATGCTTTACCTAATCCAAAGTCATGAGGGTTTATCCTTATATTTTCTTCTGTAATATGTTTGTTCCTGAACTTCATGTAAGTGGAATCATATAGTATGTACTCTTGGATCTGGCTTCTTTCACTCAACCTAATGTTTGTAAGATTCATCCATGTTAATGTATGTATCAGCAGTTTCTTTTTATTGCTGAGTAGTATTGCAATGAATGAGTATATCACAATTTGATCATTTATCTTTTGGCTGTTCGGGTTGTTTCTGGTTTTTGGCTGTTATGAATAAAACTTACGTGACTTTCAACTGCAAGTCTTTTTGTAGGCATATGTTTTCATTTCTCTTTGCTGGGTCATGGAAAATTAATTTAACTTTATAAATTGACAAACAATTATTCAAATTGTTGAAATATTATCCTGATATCAATATGTGAGTTACAGTTGCTCCCATCCTGGGAAACACTTGGTGTTGTCAGTATTTAGAATTGTAGCCATTCTAATGTGTCCATAGTGTGGTTTAACTTGCATTTCTTTTTTTTCTTTTTTTAAAATTTTTTTAATTGGGAGAGGGGAACAGCATTGGGGATTTGGGGGAGGGGAACAGACAAGTTGCTGTCTTTTTGTTCTTCAGTCTAGGTGCGGAGGACATTGCTTCACTGGCCCATGTTGGTATCGTCATTGCGCTCTTCCCAGATGAGGCAGATGGGTCACCGGCCTCTGGATGGTCACTCACCGCGGCTATTGGCAGCTCACGCTGGCTGCCGGCCGCTCACTGTAGCCTATAGCAGCCCCACTAGCCCTCATATGTGGCATCCGAACCGGGGCCGCTGGCGTCCCAAGCCAGCTCTTAACCAATGCACCACTCGGCCGGCCCTCTTAGCTTGCATTTCTTGATGACTAAAGATGTTGAACACTCAATTGCTTTTTGGCCACTTGAATATCTTGTTTTGGAAATTGTCAGTTTAAATCTCTTATTCATTTAAAAAGTGTGTTGTTTGCCTTCTTAATTATTGATTTTAAGACTTCTTCATACATTCTGGATACCAATCTTTTGTCAGATATATATATATTATATATATAAAATTAGACATATAAATACAGACAATATTTTTTTTCCATCTGTGGCTTACCTTTTTATTCTCTTAATGATATCTTTTGAAGAACAGAGCATTTTAAGTTTAAAGTCCAATTTATTTTTTAATAATTTTTTAATTTTATGGTTAGTATTTCTTTTTGTCCTATTAACATATCCTTGCCTTCTCCGTGGTTGTGAAGACTTTTTCCTATTTTTTTCGAGAGCTTTTATAGTTTTAGCTTTTATATTCAACCCTATTGTCCATTTTGAGTCCTTTTAAAATTAAATTAATTGGGGTTACAGTCATTTGTAAAATTACATAGGTTTCAAGTGTACAATTCTGTAATACCTCATGTAGGTATTGTACGTGTGCTCATCACCCAGAGTCAGTTCTCCTTCCATCACCATATATCTGACCCCTTTTACCCTTTTCTACCATCCCTCCCTCATCCCTTACCTTCTGGTACATTGTGTCTGTGAGTTTTCGTTTCTTTGTTTTTCTTTGCTCTTTCGTTGCTTTCAGTTTTATATTCCACATATGAATGAAGTCATATGATTCTCGATTTTTTCTGTCTGACTTATTTTGCTTAGCATAATCTCAAAATCCTCCCTTGTTGCAAATGGCAGTATTTCGTTTTTTCTTATGGTCGAGTAATATTCCATTGTGTATATATACCACATCTTATGTATTCAGTTATCTATTGAAGGACACTTCAGTTGTTTCCATGTGTTGGCCACGGTAAACAGTGCTGCAATGAACATTGGAATGCATATATCTTTACCATCTTGAGTCATTTTTGTATACTGTGTGAGTTAAGACAGGGACAGTAACTTTTTTGTTATTGTTGCTGGTTTTTACTTTCTTGCTGCAGGGACAATATCTTTAAATAATGTGATGTCTTTACTTGGACTATTTAATTTGTAAATATTTCTCACAGTTTTGTATATTTGTATATATTATTTCAATTTCCTCTGAACGTGGACTGCTTACCCCTTTCCTCTAACCCACCCATGAATTCACTTGGCCTTTCCTGATTATCTTGAAAGGTATAATTTGGCAACCTGAGACCTTTCTGACTCTCTAAATGCCTTCCGTTTAGGCACTTTTTTATCTGTATGTCCATTATATCTCACACTTACGTTTAGCTTAGGAAATATCATTATATTCTATTTAACTGCATGTCTCTCTGTTGATGGTAGTGATGCAATTTAATTATTTGGCATATAGCAAGCATTTAATGAATAATTAAGTGAAATGAAGAACTTAGGTTCAGGTTTTTTAGTAAAGATTGTTTCTATATTCCATTTAGAATTCTTAAGGTTTAGAATCATACATAAAAGTACTTACATACGTACACTAACTTTTCTATAAGATACATTATGGATTTACTGAAATAATATCTGTGGAAAAAAGTACTTAAAGTTAAACATCATCATTGATTATACTTTTCTAATAAAGAATATTTATAGCAATAGTTCACCCTTAATTTGGCTGCTTTGTAAATTTTTGTTTCTAGCAATATTTGGGACATTTTATTTAAATTATTTTTGCCATGAAAATGTATTCAGTTATCCCATGAATAAGGCTAGTAATTGTTCAATTTATATTATTGTGTTATTGCATGTAACAGATCTAGGATTTGAAGGTTTTTTTATTATGGGAGTTTTGATTTTATTTCAATTCAGTCAATATTTAGTGTTCTTTGCTCTGAGCTAAATGTTTTTAGTGATAAAAATCTGGCTCACAAAGGGTATTTCTTTCTGTAATCTGCTAAATAGGGTTTGACTCAAATGTTTTTTTTTTTTTATTAGGTTTTAGTATATCATAAATTAGTGCTGGGAGCATTTTTTGTATCCTAGGCACATCACTTTTTGAAGGAGTAACTGGAAATAAGTGGTAGCCGTGTTAAATACACAAATATTGATAGATGTTTTAAGATCCTTATTTAAATGACATAATTTACATCTTTATAATGATAGTCACATTTTCCAATCTTTCTAGCCTTGTGTATGTGAAAGAAATAATAGATTCGATGTTGTGGTGAGTCTTGGAACGGGTCTGTAAAATGATCTTAACCCATCTTTCCCACAGATAAGGAAGAGGCCTACAACAGGGTTGCAAACTCAAGGCCAACAGGGCCTTATAAGTGGAGAGGTCTCAGTCTAATAGTGCAAGCCCACTGATGAATAACAGCTGTTAGTTGGCCTGAGTTTTGGGGAGATAGTAGAGATTATGGAAATTGAGTGGATTTCAAGCTTCTGTTCAGCTACATCCCATTGTTCTGTGCAGGAATTTGGGCCTGGTTTTGCCCTATCTTTTTACTTTACAAGAGAATCCAGAATTTTAAATAAATATAAATGTATGCATATATAAACAAATAAATGAAATCTTCCTATTTTAATATTAGTAATTGTTCAAGTTTTTTACACAAACACTGCATGGGCCAAACAAAACACTTTTTGTTTTGGGCAAATGGGTGAAGCACAGTGAAAGAAGAGAAGGCGTTTGGTCTACTTGAGTGGCTCTGCCTTGCTTCTTCAGTCCTAGACACATTGTCAACATGATGGGATTTGTTCTCCATAGAATTTGTTACACTTCTGCCAAGTACAGTTTCTTTTTTCCTGAAGCCTCCCCAACCACTGATTTTTCCCAGATTTCTCCTAATTTCAATTTTTAGTGAAGATGAAGGAAAATTATGATGGGACTAATAGTATTGAAATATTCAACATAATCTGCTATTTCAAATTTTGAAATTGCTATGCTTAGATGAAAACAATGCAGCAGTAATTTTATAGATGCCAACTAAGCATTGTTGAAATTATGCATATTTTACAACAATGGCCAAATTGCTGTAATAAAGTTGTAAGTAGCATTACTTCATCCAGTATCACTGAGAGATTAGCTCTTGAGCAATTTTTAATTATGTTTTAGATTGTTAGAGACGGACAGTAAGTCTTTAAGATCTGTAAATGGGTCAAGAAGAAACAGTGGTTCCTCCCTTGTATCAAGTTCATCAGCCTCGAGCAATCTCAGCCACCTTGAAGAAGATTCTTGGATACTTTGGGGAAGAATTGTTAATGAATGGGAAGATGTGCGCAAAAAGAAGGAAAAGCAAGTGAAGGTATTCATATTCTTTGTTGTTTTTCCTCTTATCCCAAAGGGCATTCAGCATGGATTAACAGAGGATTTAAAAAATCAGACTCTGTTACTTTACAAGTACTAAATAAAGAGGTCTCCTTTATATGTTTTCATTTATTTTTATCCATTGTTTTGATTTATATATATTAATTATTATACCCATGGTTTTGTTTGTAGATGATAGTTATTATAGAGGTCTCCTAATTGGAAATATAGCTGGAAATTATTTTAGAAATTAAATTTCATCATTTTATAGATTCATAAATGAAGTGACATCCTATATCCTTATCAGTATTTTACTTTTTTTTTTTTTTTTTTGCCTATAGCAGTCCTTTATAAAATGATGGTTACTGTACTACCATTATCAAGTTCTTAGTACCTTTTGAGGCTATACTCTGAGTGAGAAGAAAAGAATTTATACGGAACATTGTAGCTTCACCAGTACAGGATATACCCAAGGGCCAAATCTTAGCCCTTTAATCATAAGGTTCCCTAAAATTTTTATAAAAGTACCTTTGGGAATTACAGATTTGATAAAGTCTTCCACTTCACTCCAACCCCCGGTAAGTCTTCTTTGGCTACCAAGGTAGGAAACTTAAATAATTTGTTTTTTAAATTTTACTTTTATTTTTATTTTTAGGAACTCGTTCGTAAAGGGATACCCCACCACTTTAGAGCAATAGTTTGGCAACTTTTATGCAGTGCCCAAAGTATGCCAATTAAGGATCAGTATTCAGAACTCCTGAAAATGACTTCGCCTTGTGAAAAATTGATCCGAAGGGACATTGCTAGAACTTACCCTGAACACAATTTTTTTAAGGAAAAAGATAGCCTTGGACAGGAGGTTTTATTTAATGTAATGAAGGTAAGTTCTGTTTACTCATTTTTTTTTTAATGAAATGAATTCTCAGAAAGTTGAAATTATATTTCCCACTAGGAAGCACAAACTCTCACCCCAATAATCAGTTGTTTTGGCAATAAATTTGGCTTTAGCATAATTTTTGCCTTAATTCTAATGCTACATTACTGTCTGGTTTGGAGAACTTATTAGAAGATTCATCATATTTTTTGGTAATAGTTGGCCAAAATGGAATAGCCTATAAATCACTATACATTGAGAGATCCTTTATGAAAATGAAGAATTCACTTTTTATGAGTTTCACAATCTGGGAGCAAGTTTTTCTACTTGCTGTGTATGGTCAGTGCTGTTAAGAACTCTTAGTCCTTGGAAGTGTGTACCATCGTAAATTTTTCTTCAGTATTTCATTTTTCCCTTCCCATAGTTCCTTTCTCTTCCAGCTAGCTCTGTGAAATATTGCTTTCTTGTTAAACCATTTCAGTTTTGCCAGTGCTACCTTAACCTACTTTGGTTTTGACTTTATCGGGTATATATTTTAAATGATTTTTAAGCTGTTACTTCCTTAATAAAAATTCCTTTATTTTCTTGTCCTTAGGAGTGGTCAGTTTCTAATTTGGAAATCGCCAAAAGAATATTTTATGTAATAAATCATTTGCTTTTTAAATATTTGTAGGATAAAATCTACAACAAGCAAGGAAGAGCTTTTATAAAAAAATAAATGGTCTTTATAATTTACCTGTTTCACAATTTGTAGAGTTCTAGAGAAGGTATAATATATTGTGTTAAAGTATTTTGAACTGTACTTTTTACTTTTTAGGCATATTCTTTAGTGGATCGTGAGGTTGGTTACTGTCAAGGAAGTGCTTTCATAGTTGGATTATTGCTTATGCAGGTAAGTTAGGGTTAAATGTCCAATTAACTTCTTTATCAAAGTTGGACTGGAGAATTTAAAAAGTATCCTTGTTTTTATTAAGTATAAGTGAATATTAGGTATTTTTGTCTAGGCAAAATTTAAATAGAAATATTTTAAAATATTTAAAGTTTGCACTTTAAAAGATTAAAAGTGTTGAAAATAACATACAATAATATCCTGCTGCTAAATAAAATTTCAACTTCTTGGTGTCTACATTTGGACCATAATATTTTCTAAAGCCTGTATCTACTTTTAAATCTTATATGTCAGTATTTAATGAGGAGTAATTGTTTCCCAACCAAAGAGGATATGATTAAAGTGTTTGTATGAAATCTTATATTCATGTTGTACAACATCTTTGTAAATTTATACGGAAATTTTGATTGTCATGGTGACAAGCTGAGGGCTTGTTTTGGGCTCTGAAATAGTGGCACTCAGTCACTTTTACTGTCCCAGGGATATAATATATATGTCCATTGGCAGTGACTTATTTTGGAGATGGTTTGGGTGGCATTTTTTTCACATGTGAGAGAAAGGACAGTCATAGCTTTGAAGAGAAATGACAGATAGTGTTATCAGTACAGCCTTGTTAAAATTTGTTTTCAAAGTCCATCATGCTGTATGTTTGGTCTCAAACTAAAATATGACCTGAAAAGAAACCTTGGCAATAATTTGATTTGAATCATACAGGCTGGTTTTTGCATCTTAGTTCTGCACTGAGTTCTATGAACTTGGGTTAGATTATTTAACCTCCCTCTATGGGCCTTAATTAGGTAATACTATTCACTTTCAGATTCATGGTGAGGGTTACATGGTGTTTGGCAATATAGTAGACTGCAATAAAAGTTCAGTGACTTGTCCGAGATCACATGTCATGGTAGATAAAAGTAAACTGTGTTTTCCCAATGTTTTGCTTCAGTTTCCCAACAGTTTCACCAAGTTTTAAAGCTCTGTAACTGTCAGGAATATATACACACTTCTTTTCCAAGTCACAAAAACCTGATATCAGAGATACTGTTTTATAATAAAAAATGACTGATTCTTTTTTTTTTTAATTTTTAATTTTATTTTTATTTTTTTTTATTTTTAGCTGAGCCATCCTGCCACCTGTTGGCAGCTCAACGGCAACTCAGCTCGGGCTGGCATCGAACCGCTGTTGCTCAGAGCTCAGTGCGCACTCTTGAGCGAGCTCTTAACCAATTGAGCCACTCAGCCGGCCCTCTTTTTTTTTAGATTTTTTAAATTGGCGAATTGGGGGACTGGAACAGCGTTGGGTAATTGGGGGAGGGGAACAGACAAGTTGCTCTCCTTTTGTTCTTCAGTCTAGTTGTGGAGGACGTTGCTTCACTGGCCCATGTTGGTATCATTGCACTCTTCCCGGGTGAGGCAAATGGGTCGCCGGCCTCTGGATGGCCTCTCACAGTGGCTCTTGGCAACTCGTACCGGCTGCCGGGCACTCACTGTAGCCTATGGCAGCCCACTGCAGCAGGGGCTGCAGCTATGCCGTCCTGGGGAATCACAGCAGCCCAGCTCCAGGTGGAGCTGTTGTTCACCATCTTAGCTGTAGAGGGCAGTGTCACTGGCCCTAAAAATGACTGATTTTTACTTTGTATTATAACATAAAAATTGTACCCAGTTGTTGCAGGATACTTGTCCATTTCTAAGTGACATTAGGTTATGATTTTTTAAAATCCTAGATATGTTAATGTTGAGGTATAGCTCTTTAACAAAATTGTGACTTTCCTAATTTGTAATTGGATAGATTGGTAGGCCTTTCACTGTTGAACTCAAACATCCCTATTATCAATCCAATGATTTTTGTCACAATTCTATTCTTTTTGCTTTCATATTAGCTCTAGAATTACTGTTCAGTAGTTATTTCTATTGAGCAACTAGAGAGCAGTTTTTTCCTACTTGAGGTATGAATCTTACAGCAGCTGACCTAACTCTCTAGGAAGCCTAAAGGACCATCACACTTTTTTCTTTAAGACACTGCAGGCAGTGCTGGTAGTGATACTTTTCATTCATGATTGATTTACTTAACTGTTGTCACTGGCAGCTTATACACTACCATAATAGTAATCATTTACTAGCCTGGGGACATAAGCTAGAGAGTGCTGTGCAACCAGATTCAAAAGACCCTGTCTTTGATTCTAAAGCTTATTCTCTAAAGCCCTGTGTGATATCCCAAAACTAGTTTAGAAACATTTGTACAATGTCAGCGTATTTAGTACATATTATGTTAAAGTAGTTAAAAGTGTTGGGTATATATGTTTTGTGTATATCTTAGTATCCCTATAAAAATAGGTAGATATTGTCCCCTTTAGACCTTTGCAAAAGACATGAATTCTTATTAACTCAGCTTCAGAGAAAATATGTAGCAACACAGTCCTCTTAAGACTCAAGTATTCAGATTTCTTTCTAATAAAGAGGAATGACTATAAAACAACCGGATGATTGATTGTTCTCCATCTTTATATTTTATTTGGTGTTATGCTTTTTCACTTTGTGACCATTGTTTGAATTTTATTGAGAAGGACCCAGGGATAATATTTTTTATATCTCCTTTTGTTCCTTCATTCAATCATTTCAACTTTTTTTTTTTTAAATATCACTACATTTTTAGACCTCCTTCAGTTCCTGTATCAATGCTACTTCAGAGAGGAAAAGGATGAAACTTTTTTTGATACAATCAGAAGAGAAGAAATTCTTGTAAGACACAAAAAGAGGAATTAACTGATTCGTTCCCACTGTTACTGGAGTGAGGGGTCAGGAAAGACGTGAAAAGGGGAAGGTAGTGGTGGGAGATGAGGTTGGAAAGGTAGGAATGGGTCACCTCATGTAGGATCTTGTAAGGATTTTGGCTTTTATTGAGGAGATGGGACGCCCCCAGAGTGCCTTTTTGTTTTGAGCAGTGGAGTGAAATGCTCTAAATCATGATTTGAAAGAATCCCCCCCTGGCAGCCCATGTAGCGTGGAGAATAAACTGTTGGGAAGGAAGTACAGGGAGGCAGCAGAGTGACTGAGCGGCGAGGATACTCTTGCAGTTGTCCAGACAATGGACTGTTCGTTGCCTTGATGGTGCTATGGATGAGGTGTTAGGGTGAGAAGTGGTTGGTTCTTGAAATATTTTGAATATAGAGCCAACAGGATGTACTGATAGATTGGATGTAGAGTAAAAGAGAAAGGAGTCAATATTGACTCAGGTTTTTGAGCAGAACTTTGAGGCAAGGAATAGCAGGGTAGGAAATTAGGAGTGTGGTTTGAGATGTCTGTTGGGTATGCAAGTGGAGATGTTAAGTGGGCAGTAGGAAATACGAGATAGGAATTGAGGAAAAAGTCTAGGCTGATAGGTTGAAGAGAGAGACAAGAGGCTATAAAAATGGGTACAGATGCAGGTAGCATGGTAGATGTGATAGTGAGACAGTGGGAAGAATCTTTCTTAACTGCATCTCTTTTTTGAAAAATTGAAATAGCAATCAAGGTCATTAGCTTAAAGACAAGTGGGGAGGAGGTGTTGGAAGCTTGAGGACAGAGAAGAAAGTTTGAAATGGTCTAGGAGAATGAAAGTGGCAGAATTAGGGAAATAGAATATACCAGGAAGCATTAACGATCACTGAGATTAGAGCTCTTGAATGCCAAATGAGACCAGCCAGCATGGTTAAGAGTTTTTGTTTTTATGCAGCCACTTACTGCTGCCTACATGCAGTTGTAGAGTTGGATTTATTCAGGGGTGGAGTTTTGCAGTTGGAATTATAACCGAGAAAGAGAGAAAAATAACTGTAGGTTTATGTGAGTGGATACATATACCGGCAAAGTGAGCACAGGAAATTGGGAACAGAGAAAAGGTAGTGTTTGTATATGATAGGACTGCAGGATCAGATCATTGTAGATACTTTATGTGTATTAATCTTCATTATATCCCTGTGAAATACTGTTACTTTACCCATTTGATAGATGGTAAAACTGAGCAACAGAGAGGTTAAATAATTTGCTGAAAGACACATAGCTATGACTGGCGTTTAAACCTTAGGTGAAGTGGATGTAGAGCTGAACTAGAAACTGCCTGCCAGGATCATTGGAGCAGAGCAAGCCAAAGATGGGGTAGGCCAGGGAATTAATCCACATGAAAATGAATGGAGTTTGTGGGGATGGCCCAAGGTTGGTAGATGCTGCAAAGAAGAATAATGGGTAATGTCTGCTGCCATGTGTTTCAGAGAGAACCAGGAGTTAATGCTGTGGAAGTAGCCGTGGGGTTCAAGGAGGGACATATACCTCTGTACTCCCTGGCTCCTTCCAGGGCTGTGGGAGAGAAACAGCCACCTCAGGGGAGCACAAGGTTTTGGTATTGAATTATTTTTAGGGGAAAGCCAGATTTCAGTTAGAAGAGGAAGAAGGTGAAAGAACGTTCAATAAAGAGATTGAGGGCCGGCCGAGTGGCACGGTGGTTAAGCGCTGGCTTGGGAAGCCAGCGGCCCCGGTTCGGTCCCACATATGAGGGCCAGTGACACTGCCCTCAAAAAAAAAAAAAAAATATTGAGGATATAGTTAGGATATTTTATTGATGGCAGATTATTAATTCCAGAAAGTGCCATGAAAAAGATTTTGGGAAGGTTGGAAGTGGGGTTAGATTAGGGGAGCAATAGAGAACCACATAGAGGGAGAATTCTGGGTTGTTGGGCTTCTTGTGACTGACTTAAACCAATGGGGCTTTAGGGCTTGATAGGATTAACAGGAATTATGGCTGTGTATGGAGGAAGGAAGGAAGTACAGGTCTGGCTAAGAGCTAGCTCTTGGCTCCTGTCATGGCTGTGTCAAGGCCAGGAAAAATGTATTGTTATTAGAAGCAGTCTTCAGTAAGAAAAATGCACAGATCCTTTGAGGTTTTCTCTTTAGATGAGCATTAGAAAATTTTATCATTTTGAGAAAGATGACCTAATTTAGATGAATATTATTTGCTTAAATATTATGAATATCTGTGTATCTCTTTACATGCTTTTACATTCATTATTTATATTTATCTTATTTGATATAATTTTCTAGTGAGTTACACATAAAATGGGAAATCTGTTAGTACCTTTAAGCCCCAATTACAGATTCTTTTGAATACTTATTTTACAACTTTTTTTTTTTTTTTACCACTTATACCATATTACTTCTGCTCAGAACTTTGGAAAGGCTTCCCATGTCCCATAAGATAAAAGTCCAAATCCCTGTGTAATTTGGTCCCTCATTATTTCTCCTCCATAACCTAACATTGCTCCTAATTTAGTAGTTCCCTATTTGCTGTTCCTTGAGCAGGCCAATCTTGATTCCATTTCAAGGCCTTTGTATTATTCTCCCAGGACTGTTTCTGCACTTGCTCCCTGACTTTCTTCAGTATTCTGCCCAAATGTCACCTTATCAAGGGACTTTCCCTGACCTACCTATGTAAATAGTAGTATATCTCCCCAGCATTCTGTTACCTTACTTTGTTTTATTTCCATAGCACTCATCACCACCTGATATACATTAATTGATTTATTCAATGTATTGTCTATCTCCCCACCCACTAAAAAGTTCAGACTCCTTGAGAAGGTAGAGATTGTGTTTATTTTGTTCATTGGTATATACCCAGAGAGAGAGAGAGAGAAGTGTACCTGGCTCTAAATGAGTATTTGTTGGTTGAATTAATGAATTAGGCAAGTAAGGCAGTTAGTCTCAGAGACTGTTTAGATTCATGTAACTTCTCATTCTCAGTGATAGAATGGGAGATTAGAACTTTTTGATTTCTAGTCGGTTGTATTATACGGCCACTCAAGACAGTGTTTATAGTTGGATGGGTACTTTGTTTAAATATACTTTAACTTATTTTTATATCACAGAACAGTAACCCTACTTTGCCTTTTTCCTCCTAATATAGATGCCAGAAGAAGAAGCTTTCTGTGTGTTTGTTAAATTAATGCAAGATTATAGACTTCGCGAACTTTTTAAACCAAGTATGGCAGAACTGGGCCTTTGTATGTACCAGTTTGAATGCATGATACAGGTAAAAGTGTAGTTAATTAAAAGGCATATTGCCTTTATATTTTTCGTTATTGGTTTGAGTGACAGCTAAGCAAATTTAATATTCAAGGCATTAAAACAATTGAAAAAGTTAGTGTTTTAATCACATGATTATATTTTGGTCAGTTAATACAGAATTTAGACCTACTTTCCATTTAGTCACTGTCTGCAGATATCTGCACTATCATAGTTTGGAACTTGACTGCAGTTTTTATATTAAACCTTAAGGATATGTGCCAAATGTACCTCATTGCCTAAATGCATGAGTTTTTATTATGCCCTGTTATATCCTATTATTGTTATGTAGACTACGCTTTCTTTCAGTAGCCCATAATATTATGACACTGACATCAGTTCATTTCCTTTGAGATTGTGTCTTTTCTTTCAGTCCTCTCCCTTTCCTTTTTCTTTTTATCTCATGTTCTGCTAGCCTGTAATCTTTTTAAAAAATAATGTTTCAATCCTTTTGTATTGCTAGTTTAAGGCTCAGAGCTAGTGACTGTATGAGGGTGAAGAGGAGTCAAAATTAAGGGAAAAATACCTTTGAAATATTTTACATTTCTCCATTTAATTTATATATTTTATATATAAGAAAGTTTACTATATTGTCCTGTAAAATAATGGTGTAAGTATTCTCATTTACTTAAATGCCAATTAGCTAAGCAAAATTTAAGAATATAGGTTGATGGTTCAGCTGGCTGGAGATCCATTTTACGTCTCCTTTTCCCTGGCAGCCTTACCCACGGGAATTTTTAAGTCCTCTGTCTTTTCTACGTGTGGTGGGAGAAGGGGATATGCAAAATGTTTTTACATTTTAAAGAAAAAGGCAAAAGTAGGTCTTGAGATGATTCTAAATTCTTTTTCTGAAATAGTAAGCTTGTTTTTATCAACCCTTAAACTCTCTTGGTTTATTTTTGGTTAATATGTCACTTACGTTTTGAATTACTAGAGTTGCTGAAGTATCTGTATTTTTGGTGAGATGGTAGGAAGGTAAGGATAGGTGGTCAGTGGTAGATAGCACCTGAAGGTATTTCAACATAGCATTTCGTTCCTTTTTAAAAAATGTTTTGAAATATAATAGTTTATAAAAAGTATTGAGGGCCGGCTGAGTGGCACGGTGGTTAAGCACTGGCCTTGGAAGCCAGCGGCCCCGGTTTGGTCCCACATATGAGGGCCAGTGACACTGCCCTCAAAAAAATAAATAATTAAATAAATAAATAAATAAATAAATAAATAAATAAATAAATAAATAAAAAGTATCGATAACCCGTCTACCCACCAATAAGATTAAACAAATTTGAAAGTTTTACTTACTTGCTTTATTTCTTATTAATAAATCAAATGTTACAGATACAACCAAAGTCCTAACTCCACATTCATTTCCGCTTCTTCCCTTCCTACATAGTAACCAGTAGCCTGAATGTTGTCAGTTTCTACATCTTAGGTTTTCCATTTGCTGCCTGATCTTATCTTTGTGTTTGTTATAGGCTAATCTAGTATATATGTAATACAATGACCTGGTTTAAAATAATCAGTTTTACTATGTTTTAACTAATTCTTCTTTTTAGGAGCATCTTCCAGAGCTCTTTGTACATTTTCAGTCTCAGAGTTTTCATACCTCAATGTATGCGTCATCCTGGTTTCTGACTATCTTTCTTACAACTTTTCCACTACCAATTGCAACAAGGATATTTGATATCTTTATGTCTGAGGTAAGCTAATGGGCAGACTGAGCAAAGAGTCATTCATTGGGTTAATTGGAGCAGGGCAATGAGAACAGTAAAGAGACTGATGTGTCCCATACTGAACTGCTTACATGGATAATCTCATTTAAACCTGTAACAACCCTAGCAGGGGCTGTTTCCCCATTTGATAGATGAGGAAGCTGTGGTTTAGAGAAATGTTAAGTAGCTAACTTGTCTATGGACACAGCAAATGAATGGAATAGGATTCTAATCTAGGCAGTCAAAGTCTGGAGCCTGTATATACTCTTAAAACTTCTGTATCACCTCCTGATAGATTTAGTGAGAATTAGTGAGAGATAAAATTTGCCTTATAGTTAATATGTTGTCATGCATATATTATCCAAAGAGCAAGAAATAATGAGTATAATTTTCTTGTATTCCACGAACACATTGCAGGTAGTCCTTGAATTGTCGTTGACTTGTACTGGTGATCCTTTGTGTTCTGTATTTTGGATGAGAAGGTAGGAAGGTAAAGATAGGTGACCTGAAGTATTATTAATTGTTATTAATTATATCTTAATCAATCCAATGTTAATTGTTATTAATTACATCTTGGAAAGATGAATTTGTATTACCTAGCTAAATTAGTTTAGCCTGGAGCCAGCAAACTGTGATTCGAGTACTGGTTCACATACCAAATTTGTCCTTTCTCTTGTTTTTGTAAATAAAGTTTTCTTGGAACACAATCATGCCCATTTATGTGTTATCTTTGTCTGTTTTGGGGCTACCATAGCAGAATTGAGTATTTGTGAGTGCAACCATATGCCTCACACAGCCTAAAGTATTTTCTATCCAACTCTTTACAGCAAATATTTGCCAACCTGTAGTTTAGATATCTAAGTATTTACCTTATTATTCTTTTGAATGATTAGTTGTTGTTGATGGAAGAGTAAGACAAATTTGGCTTTATATAATTTGTTTTCTCAGGGTTTAGAAATAGTGTTTCGGGCAGGATTAGCACTTCTTCAAATGAATCAGGCAGAACTGATGCAACTCGACATGGAAGGAATGTTACAAGTAAGTCAGTGCATGATTTTTTTGCATGTCTTTAGATTTTACTATTAATTAGTTAGTTGAGTGGCACTAAGTAGTTCTTATGTTTTTCTTTCATTGTTTCTTAGCACTTTCAGAAGGTCATCCCACATCAGTTTGACAGTGGTCCAGACAAATTAATCCAGGCAGCTTACCAAGTCAAGTATAACTCAAAAAAAATGAAAAAGTAAGTATTTTATATTTTGAGTTTTAGCTGTAGGGATTTGTTGAAGCATATAGGAAATTAAATAGAAGCTGTAAAACATTCTAACAAGTGCAGTGTTCCTCCTCAGTTTATAGAAATGTAGTATTTTATTTGGTGGTAATGGTTTCGATATAATAAATTTAATGTTGGAATTTCATACTGCTCCTAATAGCAGTGCATTCGCCATTGTGGATTACCTGTAAACCACCCCCTTCACATTCCACATTGATTAGAATTAGAGACCTGCTAAGTACACCGGGAATGCCCAGAAATGTATACAAGTGGACACTTTGGTCAGCGTTGCTCAAGCAGTAGTCACCATAATCAGAAGTGTCTGGACACTGATAGTAACCACTTTAAGCACCTCTTGTAACTGCAGAAGTCAAACGTGACTTATATTCATCTTTTGTTATTGGTATATATTGAGTATTACAATTTTAATACAGTTTTCCTTTCTTAAAATGTGTATTCATTTTTTGGCACCCTCTGTATACAGGTGTGCTGTTATTTTAAGAACTACTTTTCTGGTGTGGTTCAATTCACTGACATTCTTTTCCTCTCAGTTGACCCCAGACTGTCACTTAAATTCAAGATTAGCATAACCAGCAAGAACTACTTGAAGAATGGATTAAGAACTTAAGTTTTTATTTATTGTGTATTACTTTCTAATGAAAGTTTTCTTGGTATATATTTCATTAAAGTTCAAGATAAGCAGTCTTGGTTCATAAATACTAATTTTTGAAATATGGTAGAGGTGTTAATTAAAAATGATAGCTCTTATTCTTCTAGCCTTTAGTACTTAAATAAATCTTAGCCTGAGGGCATCATAGTTAGCATTTCTGACACTAGTTTTTATGGTTAAAAGATGCTTTAAAATGATAATGGTACTATATGCTAGCAGTTCTCAATATCTTTGCTGATGCAACAGGAAATTACATTAACACATAGGACATTCCTACTCTAGAAAGTATATTAGAATGTGAGTCAGAAATATGTTATTAAAGTTAGTTGCAAAAGCAAGTCAATTTATGAACTTCAACTATGTTAATAAATTACTTGTGAAATTTCTAATAACCAAGCACATTGGACCATCATGTTGAGACATTATAAACCAAAAAAGCTGATATTTGCTGTAATTGATAAAATCCTTGAAGAGCCATCTCAATTTCTGCCTCTTGGTAAAACCACATTTAAATCACACTAGCCAGAAAGTGAATTTATTTTACTTTAAAAAAGACTAATAGAGGGCCGGCCGAGTGGCGCATTGGTTAAGCGCTGGTTTTGGGATGCCAGCGGACCCGGTTCGGATCCCACATGAGGGCCAGTGACACTGCGCTCTACAGCTAACAACAGCTCCACCTGGAGCTGGGCTGTGCGAGCCCCGGTGTTGGTGTGGGCTGCAGCCCCTGCTGCAGTGGGCTGCCATAGGCTGCAGTGAGTGGCCCGCAGCCAGCGTGAGCGGCTGGCAGCCAAGCGTGAGCTGCCAATAGCCGCGGTGAGCGACTATCCAGAGGCCAGCGACCGATCTGCCTCATCCGGGAAGAGCGCAATGACGATACCAACAGTGAAGCAACATCCTCCGCAGCTAAACTGAAGAACAAGAAGACGGCAACTTGTCTGTTCCCCTTACCCGATTCCCCAACGCTGCTCCCCTCCACCAATTCCCCAATAAAATCTTTAAAAAAAAAAAAAAAAAAAAAGACTAATAGAGAACAAGATTCTCCTTTTAGATCTTATTTATCACCAGTTAATCCTATTTCTGAAACTTCAGTTATCCTACTTATCAAACTTCTGACTCTCTAGTTCTTTGACTGCCTTACTCATATTATCTCTGTTCTGCTTTATCAGGATCCCTAGCCTGATGTCTAATAGCCTTCTTCTGGTCTGAAAAAGTATACCTCCTCTGATGTTTTGTACTCATGTAGCCAAGTATTGGAGAAAACTGCATAGTTAGTGAGTTTGCTGGCAGCAAGTTGTATCTCTAGTGCCACCCCTTGTATATTTTTATTGACCTTGATTAATTATCTCATTCCCTACCATTCTTCTCAAGATTCCATCCCCATTTTGCCATATCTAGCCCTTCAACAGATTACCTTACTTCTTAATTCATTAGCCATCATTTTTAAACTTTCTGAACTTTTCCTGTAACTTCCAACTTGCAGACTCAGGCATATTTCTGTTCTTCTCTTTTCAGTATTTCTGTACCTTTACAATGATAAATCAGAATACAGGATGTTTTTCACTCTCATCTCTTCCAGGTCCTTGCTCCATTAATTGTTCCTTCTGTTTTTTTTATCTTCAATCCCTCTTTCTATTGTTCATTTTCTTCAGCATATAAAGGCATTTTGGAATTCTGACTTACAAGCAACAAAAACAAAACCTTCCTCAATATAGCATTCCATTCTCCTTTTATGAGCTTAATTGTAAAGGAAACAGTAGTTTATACTCATTAGCTCCAGATCATATTTCATCTGCCTTTTTTTCAATTCTGACATTTTTTAAACATACAGAAAAAATAAAGATTAGAATAAAAAAGAAATATCCATATGCTTATCATCTAGATTTAACAGTTAATATTTTGTTATAGTTCCTCGTATTTTCTTTTTTAGGTATTTCAGAGTAAATTACAGAAATCATGACATTTCACTCTTTGATACTTTAGTATTCGTCTTTGTGATATAAAGGCTTTGCCTCCCTTACCACATTGCCTTTACTACTTACAAATAATCCCGTGAATACTCTGGTTTCTCTTCAGATCGCATAAATCTTTCGCCTTTAAACCAGTAATCCCACGATATTGTCTAATACCCAATCTGTGTTCACATTTCCCCAGTTGTGCCAAAAATGTCTTTGACCATTAATTGTACTTCATTCAGCTGTTCTCTTATATTTCTTTTAATTTAGATCAGTACTGCCTATTCTATATCTGCTTTTTAATATACTGACATGTAGAAGAGAGCAAGTTAGTTGTCTGGAGAACATCCAATGTTAAGGATTTACCTGATCATCCTCATGATGTCATTTAACTTCTGTCTCCCTTGTGTTTTCTGTAAACTAGGAACTAAATTGGAAGTCTTAATTGATGAAGCACAAACATACTGGCAAGAATATTTAATAGGTGATATTGTGTACTTCATATTCACCTAAAGAAATACATAATCGGTCCCACTATTATTAGTGATGCCATAGAAGCCAAGCAGTGCAAAGGCCTGGGCAGAAGTGTGCTTGGCATATTTGACAAGCACCATTGTGGCCAGGATGGTGGGAGCAGAGAGGGCCAAGAGGAGACAGGTAGGAAGGTGGATGGAGAAGTAATGGGTTCTATAGACTTTGGGGTAGATTTTTCTTTTTATTTCGAGTAAGAGCAGAGGAAGGACTTCCATTTTAACAAAACCACATTGGCTACTGTGTGGAGAAGAGACACTGGAGGAGGTGGGTCAGGATGAATTCAGGGAGAGGAGTTAGTAAACTATTGAAATAATCCAGACTGGAGAATGATGAAAACTTGGATTAGGGTGGTAGTAGTTGAGATGTTAAGAAATCTTGGTTATTTCCCAGTTGCAAATCAAATAGATGATTTTTATTCCTAATCACACTTGACATACTAACTTTGGATGTGAGTGATCACTTCCCCTTTATTTATTTATTTTTTTTCAATTGATTTTATTGGGGTAACATTGGTTAATAACATTATATAAGTTTCAGGTATACAGTTTTATAAGACATCATCTATATATTGCATCGTGTGCTCACCACCCAAAGTCTGGTCTCCTTCTGTCATCATATATTTGATCCCTTTACCTTCTTCATCCTCTCCCCACCCCTCACTCCCACCTGGTAACCACCATACTGTTGTCTGTGTCTATGAGTTGGTTTTGTTTGTTCGTTTCTTGCTTTCTGTTTTATATCCCACATGAGTGAAATCAAATCGTTCTTGACCTTTTCTGTCTGACATATTTCACTTAGCGTGATACGTTCGAGATACATCCATGTTGTCACAAATGGCAATATTACATCTTTTTTATGGCTGAATGGTAGTATTTCATTGTATTTATGTACCACATCTTCTTTATCTGATTGTTCATTGAAAGACACTTAGGTTTTTTCATGTCTTGGCTATTGTGAATAATGCCGCAGTGAATGTAGGGATACACACATCCTTACCAATTGTTTTTACAGTTTACAAGTAGATACCCAGAAAAGGGGTTGCTGGCTCATATGGCAGTGCTATTCTTAATTTGTTGAGGAACCTCCATACTGGTTTTCATAGATGCTGCACCAATGTCTATTCCCATCAGTAGTTTCTCCACATCCACTCCAACACTTGTTAATAACCTCGACTCCTGGCTCCATACTGATGGAAGTAATCTGCTTAACAATCTCAGAAGGACTGTGCAAGTCAGTGAGTCATTTGTGGATCCTCATCTGAAAACGATCCCAAGTTTTAGAATCTCCCCCACAGGGAGTTTTTCTTGTAGTAATTCTCAGAGTCTTGGTAGGCATCTGAACTGGTCCTTTCACTTTTAGATTTTTTTCCTTTGTAACTCTGATCAAGTCAGTGCATACCTTCTCCAAGGATTTTACATTGCTGCTGGTTAGAGTAATTCTAATTCGGTGAATTGCCATCCCAGATTCTATGGGTGTCTTTCTGGTGTGTTGAAAAGCCATGGCTGCTGGTAGCTTCCTGACTGACTTGTTCCTCAGCAAAAGCGAACAGCTGTGAGTCAGGAGCAGAAGCGAGTGAAATGGAGCTCCGCTGCAGATGCTCCTGTGTCTTCCTCACAGAGCCAAGAATGCAGTAGATTATATATATATATATATATATATATATATATATATATATATATTGGGGAATTGGGGGAGAGAGAGGAACAGTGTTGGGGAATTTGGGAGTGGGACCAGCCAAGTTGTTGTTCTTCAGTCTTAGTTGTGGAGGGCACCAGTTGGCAGCTCGTGGCCTCTAAACTCAAGGTGCTGTGTTACAATCTTAGTTGTGGTGGGCGTAGCCACCATCCCATGCGGGAGTCGAACCGATAGCCTTGTTGTTAAGAGCACACACCCTATCCACTGAGCCATCCGGGCTGCAGCTCAGGTCAAAGTGCCGAGTTCATTCTTAGTTGCGGGTGGGCATAGCCCCCATCGAACAGGCAGTTTTGTTAGGAGCACATGCTCTCACCAGCTGAGCCATCCTGCCACCTGTTGGCAGCTCAGCGGCAGCTCAGCTTGGGCACAGCTCACTGGCCCATGTGGGAATCCAACTGGCAGCCCTGTTGCTCAGAGCTCACGCTCTTAAGCTAACTCTTAATCAACTGAGTCACTTGGCCAGCCCTGCAATAGATTTTTGTACATTGATTTTGAATACTGCGATTTTCTTGAATTTTTTTGTTTGTTTGTTTTTAATATTCTTTTGGGTGGAGTCTGTAGGGTTTTCTATATATGGAATCATGTCATCTGCAAATAGTGACCGTGTTACTTCTTCATTCCCAATTTGGATGCCTTTGATTTCTTTTTCTTGCCTGATTGCTCTGGCTAGGACTAGCAGTACTGTGTTGAATAATAGTGGCAAGAGTGGACATCCTTGTCTTGTTCCTGATCACAGAGGAAAAGCTGTCAGTTTCTCACCATATTAGCTGTGGGTTTGTCATATTTGGCCTTTATTACATTGCAGTACTTTCCTTTTATACCGATTTTATTGAGTGTTTGAATGATAAATGGATGTTGTCTCTTGTCAAATGCTTTTCTGCATCTATTGATATGATCATATGATTTTTATCTTCTGTTAATGTGGTGTATCATATTGATTGATTTGCATATGTTGAATTATTCTTGCATCCCTGGAATGAACCGCATTTGATCATGATGTATTATCTTTTTAATGTATTATTGTATTTGATTTGCTAGTATTTTCTTCAGGATTTTTGCACCTATGTAATTCAGAGGTATTGGCCTATAATTTTCTTTTTTCTGTTGTCCTTGCCTGGTTTTGGTGTCAGAATAATGTTGGCTTTGTAAAATAGCTTAGGAAGTATTGCTTGTTCTTCAAATATTTTTGGAACAGTTTTAGAAAGATGGGTATTAAATCTTTTTTGAATGTTTGGTAGAATTCATAAATGAAACCATCTGGTCGTGGACTTTTGTTTTTTGGATGGTTTTTGATGACTGTTTCAATGCTTACTGTTGATTGGTCTATTTAGGTTTTCTAATTCTTAATAGTTTAGTCTAAGAAGTTTATCTGTTTCTAAGAACTTCTCCATTTCTTCCAGGTTATCAAATTTGATGGTGTATAGCCTTTTGTAGTATTCTTGTATACCATAATGCTTTGTATTTATGTGGTGTCTTTTGGTAATTTCTTCTCTTTTATTTCTGATTTTATTTATTTGAGTCTTTTTGTATTTTTTCCTTAGTGAGTCTAGCTAGAGGTTTGTCAATTGTATTTATCTTTTCAAAGAACCAGTTCTTGGTTTCACTAATTTTTCTATTGTTTTTTTTTCTCTATTTTGTTTAATTCTCCTCTAATTTTTCTTATTGTCTTCTACTTACTTTGTTTCTTCTTTTTCTGATTCTTTGTTTCTTCTTTTTCTAGTTCTTTTTTTTTTTTTTACATATGAATCAACCTTTAATATCTTGTGCTAAGTCAAAGAAGCCAGATACAAAAAGCACATATTGTATGATTCCATTTATATGAAATGCCCAAAGTAAGCATAGAGACAAAGTAGGCTCCAGGCTCTACAGGGGGGCAGTTTGGAGGGGAATAGGAAAGGATTGCTAATCATTTTCTTTTTGGGGTGATGAAAATGTGCTGTAATTAGATAGTGATGATGGTTGCACAACTTGGTGAATGAACTAAACCCATAATTCTAAGTTTGAGCCCCAGATCTGTCACTACCTGTGTGACCCTGGATACATTCTTTAACCTCTCTGAATTTATAGTTTCTACACATATAAAATGGACATATCTTGGATTTGTTATGGGATTTTAAAAGGTGATGATTTAGGAAAAACATAGCACAAGATATATATATATATATATATATATATATATATATATATATATGCTTTCTTTTTTTTTAAATTTTTTTATTTATATATACTTTTAATTAGCTTCAGGTGTACAACAAAGTGCAATAGTTATACTTTTTACCCCCTCAAAGTGACAACCCTCCTCCCCCAATTCTCCCCTCCCACTCCTCCCCCCCATATCATACTATCTATTACAATTCCTTTGACTCCCTTCCACCATATAATCCACATCCCGTGACTGTCTATATATTCAATTACAGTTGGCATACAATATTATACAACATCAATTTCAGGTATACAGTGCCGTGATCAAGCCTCTACTCCATCCATGCAGTGGTCTCCCTAACAAAACATGTGACCATCTGACACCCCACAAAATTTTAACAACATTATATTCCCCGAAGTGTCTTTCATATCCCTGTGACAATACTGTAGTTACCTATTTATGCTGTCTAATCCTTTCCCCTACTCCCTCATCCCCACCCACCTCCCAACTAGCAACCCTGTTTTTCCTCTATATCTATGAGACTATTTCTGTTTCTTATGCTCATTCATTCAGTTTTTCAAATTCCACATATAAGTGAGATCATGTGGTATTTGTCTTTCTCCGACTGACTTATTTCACTCAACATAATAGTCTCTAGGTCCATCCATATTGTTGCAAATGGTACAATTTCATTCTTCTTTATAGCGGAGTAATACTCCATTGTATAAATGTACCACAGTTTCTTAAGCCAGTCATCTACTGATGGGCATTTCGGTTGTTTCCAAGTCTTGGTTATTGTAAATAGCGCTGCAGTAAACATAGGGGTGCATATATTTTTTCGAATTAGCATCTTGGATTCCTCTGGGTAGATTCCCAAGAGTGGAATTGCTGGGTCATACGGCAGTTCCATTTCCAGTGTTCTGAGATACCTCCATACTGATTTCCATAATGGCTGCACCAATTTGCAGTCCCACCAACGGTGCACCAGGGTTCCCTTTTCTCCACACCCTCGCCAACACTTGTTGTTTGTTGATTTGTTGATGACAGACATTCTGACTAGAGTGAGGTGGTATCTCATTGTGGTTTTTATTTGCATTTCTCTGATGATTAGTGAGGTTGAACATTTTTTCATATGTCTGTTGGCCATCTGTATGTCCTCTTTAGAGAAATGCCTCCTCATATCCTCTGCCCACTTTTTAATTGGGTTGTTTGTTTTTTTGGTGTTGAATTGCATGAGTGTTTTATAAATTTTGGATATTAACCCCTTATCAGATATATCATTGGCAAATATCTTCTCCCATTCAGTAGGCTGCCTTTTTGTTTTATTGATGATTTCCTTTGCTGTGAAAAAACATTTAAGTTTGATGTAATCCCGTATGTTCATTTTTCTTTCATTTCCTTTGCCCGAGGGGATATATCGGTACAAATATTACTCAGGGTAATGTCTGCAAACTTACTCCCTATATTTTCTTGTAGGAGTTTTAGAGTTTCAGGTCTTACATTTAAGTCTTCAATCCATTTTGAGTTTGTTCTCGTATATGGTGTAAGTAGATGGTCTATTTTCATTTTTTTGCAAATGTCAGTCCAATTTTCCCAGCACCATTTATGAAATAGACTATCTTTACTCCAGTGTAAATTCTTGCTTCCATTGTCATAGATTAAATGACCGTATATAGATAGGTTTATTCCTGGGCTCTGTATTCCATTGGTCTATGTGTCTGTTTTTATGCCAGTACCATACTGTTTTGATTACTGTAGCCTTGTAGTATGTTTTGATGTCAGGTAGTGTGATGCCTCCCACTTTGTTCTTATTTCTCAACATGGTTATAGCTATTCGGGGTCTTTTGTGACTCCATATAAATTTTAGGATTCTATGTTCTATTTCAGAGAAAAATGTCCTTGGTAGTTTGATTGGAATTGCATTGAATCTATATATTGCTTTAGGAAGTATTGACATTTTAACTATATTAATCCTTCCTATCCATTGGCATGGTATGTATTTCCATTTATTTGTATCTTCTTTGATTTCTCTCTTCAGTGTCTCATAATTTTCTGAGTACAGGTCTTTTACTTCTTTAGTTAAATTGATTCCTAGATATTTTATTGTTTTTGAAGCAATTGTAAAAGGGATTGATTTCCTGATTTCTTCTTCTGATAGTTTATTATTGGTGTATAGAAATGCCACTGATTTCTGAATATTAATTTTGTATCCTGCTACCTTACCAAATTCGTGTATCAGTTCTAGCAGTTTTTTGGTGGAGTCGTTGGGATTCTCTATATATAGTATCATTTCATCTGCATATAATGACAATTTTACTTACTCTTTTCCAATTTGGATGCCCTTTAATTCATTGTCTTGTCTGATTGCTGTGGCTAGAACTTCCAGAACTATGTTAAATAGAAGTGGTGAAAGCAGGCAGCCTTGTCTTGTTCCTGATCTTAAGGGGAAAGCTTTCAGCCTTTCCCCATTGAGAACGATGTTTGCAGTGGGCTTATCATATATAGCCTTTATTATGCTGAGGTATGATCCCACTATTCCCACTTTGTTAAGAGTCTTTATCATAAATGGCTGCTGGATTTTGTCAAATGCCTTTTCTGCATCTATTGATATGATCATATGATTTTTATTTTTCATTTTGTTAATGTGATATATTACGTTAATTGATTTGCGGATATTGAACCAGCCTTGCATACTAGGAATGAATCCCACTTGATCGTGGTGTATGATCTTTTTAATGAGATGCTGAATTCGGTTTGCTAGGATTTTGTTGAGAATTTTTGCATCTATGTTCATTAGTGATATTGGCCTGTAGTTTTCCTTTTTTGTAATATCTTTGTCTGACTTAGGAATCAGGGTGATAGTGGCTTCATAGAAAGAGTTTGGGAACCTTCCCTCCTTCTGTATTTTTTGGAATAGTTTGAGGAGAATAGGTACTAATTCTTTTTTGAATGTTTTGTAAAATTCACCTGTGTAGCCATCTGGTCCTGGGCTTTTTGTTGGTTGGAAGATTGTTGATTACTGATTCAATTTCTTTGGCAGTAATCAGTCTGTTCAGAGTTTCTGTTTCTTTTTGGTTCAGACTTGGTAGATTGTATGCTTCTAGAAATTGATCCATTTCTTCCAGATTGTCGAATTTGTTAGCATATAGTTGCTCATAGTATTGTCTTAAAATTTTCTGTATTTCTGTGGTATCTGTTGTCACTTCTCCTCTTTCATTTCTGATTTTATTAATTTGGGTCCTCTCGCTCTTTTTCTTGGTTTGTCGTGCTAAGGGTTTGTCGATTTTAACTTTTCAAAAAACCAACTCTTGGTTTAATTGATCTTTTGTATTGTTTTTTTGTTTTCTATTTCATTTATTTCTGCTCTGGTCTTTATTATTTCCTTCCTTATGCTCCCGTTAGGCTTGTTTTGCTGTTTTTTTCCGAGTTCCCTTAGGTGTAGAGAGAGTCTGTTGATTTGAGATTTTTCTTCCTTCTTTAGGTAGGCCTGCACTGCTATGAACTTCCCTCTTAGGACTGCTTTCGCTGCATCCCAGAGATTTTGGGTCGTGGTGTTTTCATTTTCATTTGTCTCAAGGTATCTTTTGATTTCCTCCTTGATCTCATTTTTGACCCACTCACTATTTAGAAGCATGTTATGTAGCTTCCATGTATTTGTAAGCTTTCCAGATTTCTTCTTATAATTGATTTCTAGTTTCATAGCATTGTGGTCAGAGAAGACACTTGATATGATTTCAATCTTCTTAAATTTGTTGAGACTTGTTTTGTGGCCTAACATGTGGTCTACCTTGGAGAATGTTCCATGGGCACTTGAGAAGAATGTATATTCTGTAGCATTGGGGTGAAATGCTCTAAAAATATCAATTAAATCCAGCTGGTGTAAAGTGTGATTTAAGGCCACTGTGTCCGTGTTGATTTTCTGTCTGGAGGATCTGTCCATTGGTGACAACGGGGTGTTGAAGTCCCCTATTATGATAGTGTTACTGTTGATGTCTGCCTTTATGTCTGTCAGAATCTGTTTTATATATTTAGGAGCTCCTATATTGGGTTCATAGATGTTTACTAGGGTTATGTCCTCTTGTTGAATTGATCCCTTTATTATTATGTAGTGCCTTTCTTTGTCTTTTATTGTAGCCTTCATTTTAAAGTCCATTTTGTCTGAAATAAGTATTGCTACTCCAGCTTTTCTCTCATTTCCATTTGCATGAAATATCTTATTCCATCCCTTTACTTTCAGTCTATGTGTGTCTTTTGATCTGAGATGAGTCTCTTGTAGACAGCACATGCCTGGGTCCTGTTTTCTTATCCACTCAGCCACTCTGTGTCTTTTGATTGAAGCATTTAGACCATTCACATTTAAGGTAATTACTGATAGGTGTATATTTATTGCCATTTTGTTATTTGTATTTCTTGTCTTCCTGGGTTAGCTTGTCACTGGCAAGCTCATATGTGGGACCCGAACCCGGGGCCGCTGGCTTCCCAAGCCACCACTTAACCACCACGCCACTCGGCCGGCCCTTTTTCTAGTTCTTTAAGGTGCAGTATTAGATTATTCATTTGATTTTGTCTTGTTTCTTGAGGTAGGTTTGTGATGCTATAAATTTCCCTTTTACTACCGCTTTCGCTTCATCAAAAATTTTCCTGTTTTAAATTTTATTGGGGAATTGGAGAAGGGTACAGTGTTGGGGAATTGGGGAAGGGAATATTGTGTTTTTCCAGGAACCATCAACTTTGTCATTCAAACTTAGTTATGGAGGGCACAGCTCAGCTCCAAGTCTAGTTGCTGTTTTCAATCTAGTTGCAGCAACTTTGTTGTTAAGGGCACGTGCTGTAATCAACTGAACCATCCAGCTGCCCATCTGCAGCTCGGGACTGCTCAGCTCAAGGTGTTATGTTCAATCTTAGTTGTGGGGTGGAGGGGTCCCAGCCCACCATCCCATACGGGAGTTGAACCGGCAACCTTGTTGTTAGGAGCACGTCCTCTCACCAGCTGAGCCATCCTGCCACCTGTTGGCAGCTCAGTGGCAGCTCAGCTCGGGCGCAACTCACTGGTCCATGTGGGAATCAAACTGGCGACCTTGTTGCTCAGAGCTTGCGCTCTAACCAACTGCGCCACCCCACTGGCCCGCCAAATTTTTTGATTTGTCATATTGTCATTCTAATTTGCCTCTATGTCTCTTTTGATCTTTTATTTCTTCTTTGACCCAATAGTTGTTCTGTAGCATTTTGTTTAATCTCCTCATATTTGTGATTTTCCCTACTTGTTCTTATAGTTAATTTCAAGTTTTATATCGTTGTGGTCGGAAAATATGCTTGGTACGATTTCAGTCTTCTTAAATTAATTGAGACTAGGGTTGTGCCTCCAACATATGGTCTATCCTTGAGAGTGTTCCATGAGCACTTGAGAAGAATGTATATTCTGTTATTTGGGAATGGAAAGGTCTGCAAATACCATGTCCATTTGGTTTAATGTGTCATTTAAGGCCCCCTTTTAAAAAAACTTATATACACACAAAAGAATATTTATAACATATTTGATAAACACAAAAGCATATATATATATATACAATATGTTTTTAACTCATGAAACATAATGATAAAACAAATGTTCGTAAAGCCATCTCACATAGTCTATGTGCCCTGCTGCAAGAGGGAGTCACTGTTCTGAATTTTGGATGCATCATTGAGGTCCTTGCTTTTTAAAAAATAGTCTCAGTTCATATATAAGTAGTTAATACTTACTTTTGAGTGTTGTGAAAATTGTATCATGCTGTAGATAGTCATCTGTGATTTGTGTTCATTGATTGACATTATGATGGTTCAATTTATTATATTTTTTTTGTGTTATAGTTCATTAATTTTCACTGCTGTATAATATTCCATTGAGTAGATCTGCCATAATTTATCCATTTTCCTGATGGCCATTTCAGACATTCCAGATTTCTTTGTTTGTTTGCTGTTATGTTTTAAAATGCTATGAATATTTGTGAAAATTTTTTCATGATAGATACTTAGGAATGGGAGTGCTACACTGCAGGGTATGTCATGTTTAATATTACAAAATTTGCCAGAGTGCTACTATAGTATAATCTCATCCAGCAATGTATAAGAATTCTCATTGTTCTACTTCGTCATCAAGACTTGATTGTTCTAATTTTTGCCAAACTATTGAATATAAAATTTAAAATCTCATTTTAGACTAAATTTGTATTTCCCTAATTATTAATATTAATAAGTGTCTTTTCATATGTTAATTGGCCTGATGTTTTCCTTCTGTTTTCCCTTCCCTTTTCTATTGCAGTGTTTACTTCTTACTACATTGACTACTTCATTTTTTTTTCTGCTATGCATTTTTTTTTTTAAATTGGGAAATTGGGGGAGGGGAACAGCCAAGTTGTTGTCCTTCAGTCTTAATTGTGGAGGATGCAGCAAGCTCAGCTCCAAGTCCAGTTGAGCAGCTCAGCTCAAGGTGCTGTGTTCAATTAATTATGGATGGGCGTAGCCACCGTCCCATGTGGGAGTCGAACTGGCAGCCTTTTTAAGAGCGCACGCTGTATCCCCCTGGGCCACCCAGGTGGCAGCTCACTCAGCTCAAGGTGCCAAGTTCAGTATTTAGTTGCAGGTGGGTGCAGCCCACCATCTCCAACAGGCAACCTTGTTGTCAGGAGCACGTGCTCTCACCAGCTGAGCCATCCTCCCACCTATTGGCAGCTCAGTGGCAGCTCAGCTCGGGCGAAGTGTCACTGGCCCATGTGGGAATCGAACAGGCGACCCTGTTGCTCAGAGCGAGCTCCTAACCAACTGAGCCGGTCAGCCAGCCCTGCTATGCATTTTCTTAATGGTGTATTTGATGAACTAAAGTTTTTAAAATTTTGAAATCCATTTTTGCTTCTCGTCTTACGTTGACTACTTCTTAGTGATTAGTAGTTGTTTATATGTATTGTGGTTAGTAATCCTTTATCAGTATTAAAAAATGAGTCTTAGCCATTTCTAGTAAGTACCACTCCTGAATATGTAACAAAGTTAGACTTCAATCTAGCTCTGAAGAAGGCTCAAACTCCCTGTAGGTTGGAGGGTGGCAGAATAGAAAAAGTAAATAGCGTGTTAGAATTATAGTCTGGGAGATGCCACTATAGGAGGTTCTTAATATAGCATGTAAGAGATGCCTAAGCTATATGTCTTTAAACTGCATATGGTTTAAACATGTATATAGTCTGTTGAGGGGAGGTCAGTAAAATGTTAAGAATATGGTAACTATTAATAGATTTTCAATTTACATCTATATTCATCTGATAACATTTTTATGGTAGAGGTATCTTGCTTTCCTTTTCACCTCCCCTTTCTCAATCTGCCTTTTGCCACTTTATAAAAGAAAGACAGACCTGACACATTCCAAATCTTACGATGGTACATTACTTTGGGACATAAAAATCCCTGGGTTATCAAATAAAAGGGACAATTTTAGAATTTAGAATACTCTAGAGGGAGCGTTTCCTGAAAAAGTGAAGCAAGAAAATGGAACAGAACAGCTTTTTATTTCATCCATCTGACAAATGCTTAGCAAGGCTGCCTTATCTTTTTTTTTTTTTTTAAGATTTTATTGGGGAATTGGGGGAGGGGAACAGCAGTGGGGAATTGGGGAAGGGGAACAGACAAGTTACTGCCCTTTTGTTCTTCAGTCTAGTTGTGGAGGACGTTGCTTCACTGGCCCATTTTTGTGTTGTGATCATTGCGCTCTTCCTGGGTGAGGCAGATTAGTTGCTGGCCTATGGACGGCCGCTCACGGCGGCCCTTGGCAGCTCACACCAGCTGCCGGCTGCTCACTGTAGCTTTATGGCAGCTCACTGCACGCTGCAGCCTGTGCTGTCGCCGGCGACTCACGGCCGTCCAGCTCCAGTTGGAGCTGTTGTTCACCATCTTTAGCTGTAGAGGGCAGTGTCACTGGCTCTCATATGTGGGAATCTGAACACGGACCCTGCTGCTCAGAGTCAGCGTCCCCAGCTGGCTCTTAACCAACATGCCACTTGGCTGGCCCATTTTTCTTACAATTAGAATTGAAAGTAGAATGTTGATTATGGGGGCTGTATTAATATTTTTATTTGAGTTGAAAAAGACGGCAGACTTTAATGACAAAATAAATACAATTTGACTCGTTGGTTCAATAATAGTGACTGCCTTTGCTACTTAGATTACAGATTAGACATTATCTATAAATTAAGTGAGATTAAATCTCATTTAAACTTTTAGTGGAAAAAATTTAAAACATAAATTACATTGTTTGCAACTATATACACTTCAAGTAAAAAGTTTTAGAAGTCTTTAAAATGTTTAAGGGGAAACATGTTTTTAGTGGGTACATAAAGAAAACAATTGGAAGACCAATGACTTGATCAGATAGGAGGATGACAGAAGCTGAAGATTCAGGTTGTTTTCTGAAGGAGGTGGCACCAGAGTATCTTTTCAAAGAACTTGGGTTTCTAATTGCTGGGGTTTAAATAATGACTACAACAGGAAGTCCCTCCAGGTGAAACTTACAGAAGTGCAAAAAACAAAGACCAAATATACCATATAATGTCTATCAGTGAAAGTGCCATGAGGGAAAAAAAAAAAGCAGGATGAAATACAGAGTGGTGGGATACAATTTTAGATAGAGCACTTAGGGTTAGGGCACACTTAAGGATAAGGATAGGACACACGGATTGATAAGGTGCCATTTGAGCAGACATCTGAGGGAGGTGATAGAGAAAACCATGTGATTATCTGGGGGAACAGTAAATATAATGACTGAGGCAAGCATGTTATTGATACATTAAGGAACAGCAAAAAGCCAGTGTGACTGTAGCATAGGAGTCTGGTGGACAGTGAAGTCTGAAATATGGTGGGGCTATAGGGGTCTTTAAAATTGTGCTGTCCCATATGGAGCCACTACCTACATGTTGCTATTTAAATAAAATACAATCACAGATTCACTCCGTAAGTTATTTTATTAGCCACATTTCAAACACTAATTAGTCACATGTATCTAGTGTCTACGATATTGGACAGCACAAATATAGAACATTTTCAAAAGTTCTCTTGGACATTGTTGTCTCCTGAGAGGCCAGACTTCTAAATCTGAGAGGAAACCATTCGAAATTTGGAGAAAAGTGACGTCATCTGTTTTTAAAAGTTCACTTTTTTTTGCTGTTTAGAAGTGTAAGTGTAAGTTGGCCAGGTGAAAGAAGAGCACTTTTTAAAAAGCTACAAATACAGTACAGGAACTGCCATATACCACTAATCCAAATTCACCAATTTACATTTTGCCCCGTTGCTTATTCTCCTAATTTTCCCCATATATATAAAAGTAGTGTGTGAGTGCATGTGTTTGTGTGTGTGTGTGTGTGTGTGTGTGTGTGTGTGTGTGTGTGTCTGTCCATTTTTTGGGGGTAGGGAATCAATTTGAGAATTAAGCTGAGATAATGTGCCTTTTATCCTTAGATACATGAATGTGTACTTCCTAAGAAGGACTTTTTTTTGTTGTTAACATAATCCAGTAGTTAATCAAAATCAGGAAATGATTGTACATAGAATTCTATTATGTAATCCACAGTGCATGTTCAGATTTTATCACTTGTCCCCATATTTTTTATAGCTGTGTCTTCCTCCCACCCTCACCCACTTCGCACCCTCACCCCCATCCTGGTTCCAATCCAGGCACTCCAGAATCATGTATTGCATTTAGTTATTATGTCAGTTCAATTTTTTTTAATCTGAAACACTCCCTGAACCTTTCTTTGTGTTTTTTGACCTTGATATATTTGGAGTACAGAACAGTTATTTTATAGAAAATCCCACAGTTTGGGTTTTTTTTTTTAATGTTTCCTCATGATTTGTGGTGTGCATTTAGAGCAGGTATACCAATGATTCTGTATCTTCTCATTTCACCATATGATAGGTATATATTTGTCTTCTCAAGGGCAAATGGGACATTTTCCAAGAGACCATACATTAGATCACAGATTAAGTCTCAATAGGTTAAAAAAGATGTATTATATAAAGTGTCTTCTTCAGCTACGAACTTAGAAATCAATAACAAAAGTAAAGGAAATTTTACTTTTTTTTTTTTTTTTAAATTACAAACACGCTCCTAAATAGCCAATGGATCAAAAAAGAAATCGCAAGGGAAATTAGAAAATAGGGATGAATGGAAAAAAAACAACAACATATCAAAACCTATGCAACATAGTGAAAGCAATACAAAGGGAGAAATTTATAGTTATAAATGCTTACAATGAAAAACAAGAAAGATCTCTAGTCAACAACTTAATTTATAACTTAGGAAACTAGAAAAAGAGGAACAAACTAAACCTAAAGCTAGCAGAGGAAGGAAGTAAAGATGAGAGCAGAGATAGAATAACAATAGAGAATAGAAAAACAATAGAGAAAATAAAGAAAACTAAAAGTTGGTTTTTTGAAAAGATGGAACAAAATTGACAAACCTTTAGCTAGATGGACTGAGGTAAAAAAGACAGCAATTAATAAAATCAGAAATAAAAATGGACATTATTGCTAATTTAACACAAATAAAAAGGAGTATAAGAATACTATAGATAATTATATGCCAACAAGTTGGATAACCTAGATGAAATGGGAGAATTTTTAGAAACACAAAACTGATCAAGACTAAATCTCAAAGAAATAGAAAATCTGAATAGACCTATAACTAATAAGGATATTGAATCAGTAATCAAGTGTTTTCTGCCAAGAAAAGCTCTTTACGTGTTGGCTTCATTGGTGAATTCTAAGAAGAACTAATATCACTTCTCAAATTTTTCCAAAAAGTGTAAGAGGAGGGAATACTTCCTAACTCATTCTCTGAGCCTGCATTACATTAATATTAAAGCCAGAGAAAGATAATACATGAAAACCAAAAGATCAGTATACCTTATAAATATTGATGCAGAAATCCTCAACAAGATATTAGCAAACCAAATTCAGCAGCATATTAAAAGGATTATACGCCATGACCAAATAGGATTTGTTCCTGGAATGCCAGGATAGTTCAACATATGAAAATCGATCACCACAATACACCGTATTGACTGAATGAAGGGGATAAAAAAACACGTGTTTCTCAAATGATGCAGAACCAGTATTTGACAAAATTCAGTACCCTTTCTTATAAAAATACCCAACAAACTAGGAATAGAATGCAACTACCTGAACACAGTAAAATCCACATATGAAAAAACCACAACTAACATTATACTCAGTGGTAGAGAGTATTTCCTCTAAGATCAGCAACAAGGCAAGGATCACCCAGTTTCGCCACTTCTATTCAATATAGTACTAGAATTTCTAGCCAGGTGAATTAGGCAAGGAAAAGAAGTAAAGACATACTAATTGCAAAGTAAAATTATCTCTGTTGGCAGACGACATGTAGAAAAACCTAAAGATTTAAAAAAAACAATTTATAGCTAATAAATGAATTCAGCAAAGTAGCAGGATACAAAGTCAACACACAAATATGAATTGCATTTCTATACACTAACAGTGAACAATCCAACAAGGATATCCCATTTATAATAGCATCAAAAAGAATAAGATACTTAGGAATTAACTTAACCAAGGAGGCAAAATACTTTTATAATGAAAACTATAAAATATTCTGAAACAACTAAAGAAGACATAAATAAATGGAAACACATTCTGTGTTTATTGATTGGAAGACTTAATATTGTTAAGATGTCAGTACTACCCAAAGTGAACCACAGATTCAATACAATCCCTATCAAACTCCCAACAGCATTTTTTTTTTTGCCAAAATAAAAAGCCCTATTCTAAAATTCATATAGAATCTCAAAGGACCCCCAAATAGCCAAACAATCTTGAAAAAGAACACCAAAGCTGGAGGACTCATTCTAACTGATTTCAAAACTCACTACAAAGCTACAATAATCAAAACATTATGGTACTAGAATAAAGACAGATATGTAGACCAATGGAATAGAGTAGAGAGCCCAGAGATAAGCCCTCGCATATATGGTCAAATGATTTTTGACAAGAATGCTAAGACCATTTAATAGGGAAAGGGTTGTCTTTTCAACAAGTGGTGCTGGGAAAACTGGATATTCACATCCAAAATAATGAAGTTGGACCCTTACCTAACACCATATGTAAAAATTTAAGCCAAGGGCCAGCCAAGTGGCGCATTGGTTAAGAGCTGGTTTGGGATGCCAACGGCCCCAGTTCGTATCCCACATGTGAGGGCCAGTGACACTGCTCTCTACAGCTAACAACAGCTCCACCTGGAGCTGGGCTGTGTGAGCCCTGGCGACAGTGTAGACTGCAGCCCCTGCTGCAGTGGGCTCCCATAGGCTACAGTGAGTGGCTGGCAGCCAGCGTGAGCTACCAATAGCTGCGGTGCGCTCTCATCCAGAGGCCGGCAACCGATCTGCCTCATCCGGGAAGAGCGCAATGACGATACCAACATGGGCCAGTGAAGCAACGTCCTCCACAACTAGACTGAAGAACAAAAGGATAGCAACTTGACTGTTCCCCTTCTCCGATTCCCCAACGCTGCTGTTCCCCTCCCCCAATTCCCCAATAAAATATTTAAAAAAAATTTTAAGTCAAAATGGATCAAAGATCTAAATGTAAGAATTAAAACTATAAAACCCTTAGATGAAAACGTAAGGCAAAAGCTTCCATCACATTGGATTTGGCAAAGATTTCTTGGATATGACACCAAAGGCACAGGCAACAAAAGAAAAAATAGACAAATTGGACTTAATGAAATTTTTTAAATTTTGTGCAGAATAAAAGGCAAACCAGAAAATGGGAAAAATATTTACAAATTACATATCTGATAAGAGATTACTATCCAGAATGTACAGAGAAATAAAACTCAATAGCAACCAAAAACAACTGGATTAAAAAATGGGCAAAGGACTTGAATAGAAATTTCTCCAAAGAAGGAAGATATACAAATAGCCAATAAAATAAGCACATAAAAAGATGTTCAACATCACTAAGCATTATGGAAATGTCAATTAAAACTACAATGAGATACCACCCCACACCTATTAGGATGGCTTCTGTCACAAAAACAGAAAATGACAAGTGTTGGTGAGAATGTGGAGAAATAGGAACCCTTGTGCACTGTTGGTGGGAATGTAAAATGGTGCAGCTGCTATGGAAAACAGTATGGACATTCCTCAGAAAATTAAAAATAGAATTATCATATGATCCAGTGACTCTACTTCTGGTTATATATTCCAAAAAACTGAAATAAAGTTTCAAAAAGATATTTGTATAACCATGTTCACAGCAGCATTATTCATTTTAACTGAAACACAGAAGCAACTGAAGTGTCCATCCATGGATGAATGGATAGGCAAAATATGGTGTATAAATACAATGAAATTCATTGTATTTACAATACAAGACAATCAAGTCTTTAAGAAAAAGACAATTCTGACATAGGTATAATATGGATGAACCTTGGGAACATTATATATGCAAACTGATAAGCCAGTCACAATAGGACAAATACTGTATAATGCCACTTATATGAGACACTTAGTGTTATTATAGTGACAGAACACAAAATGGTTGTCAGAGTCTAGGGAGAGAGAAGAATGGGGTGTTATTTCATGGGTAGGTTTTCAGTTTTATAAAATGAAAAGAGCTGTGGACATGCTGTAGTGATGGCTGCACATTATAAATGTAATACTACTGAACTATACATTTAAAACTAGTTAAGGTGGTAAATTTTATGTTACATGTATTTTATCCCAATAAAAAACTGAGCTAAATGAGATTTTATATTTGTAGTACATAATATTTTTTTGGTTTTTCAGGGAGAATTTACTTTTTAGAAGTAGCTATAAGATAGTTGGGGCCTGGTCCTGTTAATATTTAGAGTCATTAAACTTGATGTTAAATTTTTGGTTGAGAGCAAGATATAAAAATAACTTGTTGGGACTAATTTTTGTATGTTCTATACATTTTTTAAAGATAATTTTATACTTAGAGTTATAAAAATAGTATATCATATTTGTTTTTCATTTCTTATTTTCCTATAGTCATGACAGTGCTTCAGTCTTTTCTTGTCTTTCTTGACCTTCTGAAATGAGCTGATTAGTTATTTTGTAGAATGTCCTTCAATTTGGGTTTATTTGATGATTTCTCTTGATTATATTGATGATATATGCATTACTGGAAAGAATACCACAGAAGCAGGGTGCCCTTCTTCGTACATCCCAACCAGGGGTACTTGGTGTCAATATGTATTACTGGGGATATTAACCATGATCAGTTGGCTCAGATGTTCTCTGCTAGGATTTTGTGCTATAAATTTACTATTTTTCCCTTTGTAATTGCTAAATATTTTAGGAGACATACTTTGAGACAATGCTTAAGCTTTTATCCACTAATTTTAGCATCCATTGTTTTTTCTTGCCTGTGGCGGTTACTATTGTTAATTTCTAATGGTGATTTTTATATTTGCCTCATTTATTCTGTGTTTATTAATTGGGTTTCTTTTGTTAGGAATAGTTGTCCCTTTCCCCCATTATAAATTTGTTAGTCAATTTTAGTACAGTCATGTGTCATACAATGTTGATGTTTTTGGTCAACAATGGATGGAATATCTGAAGGTGGTCCCATAAGATTATAACGGGGCTGAAAAATTCCTGTCACCTAGTAATATTGTAGCCATGGGTATGTCATAACACATTGCATCACTCTGGTGTTTGTGGTGATGCTGGTGTAAACAAACCTGCACTGCCAGTTGTATAAAGTACGGCATATACAAGTATGTACAGTACATAATACCTGATAATGATAATAAACAACTGTGTTACTGGTTTATGTTACTATTCTTTTAATCATTATTTTAGAATGTATGCTTTCTACTTATAAAAAAAACAGTTTGCTGTAAAACTGTGCCATGTTACCCCAGCAGCAGCCTCATATATCTTGTGTTTACTGCTCTTGATTGCATCATTTTTTTCTTGTGCTTGATTTAATCTTGTGTTGTTTCATTCATTCATCATGGCCCCGAAGCTTTAGAACAGTGATGAAATTGTCTAATGATGTGTTTCTCAACATATCCCTGTTGTTAAGCCTTTTTTTTTTTTTTTTTTTTTTTTTTTGGTTAACATCCAATTGAACGCTACAGACGTGTTTTAATTTGAGGGGGGACGATGAGTAGCTCTTTTGTAAATTTAAGGCTGAATACTGAATAGAATCTGTAAACCCAGTTCTCTGTTTCATGCGTTATATGTTTTACTTTCTAAAGTTTACTTTTGTATGGTTCTTATTTTTGTTATTAGTGAAGTAATCTTTGGTAAGAATTCATGTAATTATTTAGATGATTTTTCTCATATCATATCTCAAGTTATAAGTTGGGGGAGCCTAACAAAATTATATTTTGGATTAATATAGTTTTAAATTTTATAACATAATAACTACTTTGGAATGAAAACATACCTTTATTTTTTTTTTCCTTCATAGGCTTGAAAAGGAATACACTACAATAAAAACTAAAGAAATGGAAGAGCAAGTTGAAATTAAAGTAAGCTTCTCAGAACTTTTAAAAGTGCTGAATATAAGTTGATTGAAGTCAGTTATTTGGCAATAGGTTATGCTAGGTTATGTTAATATATTTGTTACCTACCTGTGGTACATGTAGCAGTGATGTTTGTATTTATTTTTTGATACGTTTATTTGCCATCTCACAAACTATAGTTAAAAACAGATATTTCAAAAACCAGAATAAGGTGACTAGAGTGGTTTTCATTCTACTGTAAAACAGTGTAGCTCTTCCCTTTTCTAGATATGTTGGTGGGTCATCAGAAGGAAATACTTACATGGGGAACACAATTATCATTCCATTTGAGCATATTTTTAAAAGTTGCACAGAAGATAATTACAGTATGGCAAAACTAACAGCAGTATAGCGTAAGGTAGACCAAACAGAGCAAATCATTGCACCAAAACTCATTATGGCTGTCCTGGGGAAGCAGGAAGCTTTGGCTAATTCAGTTTTTTCATCACTAAGCAAATGTTATAGTTTTGAACTACTCTCCGGAGAAACGGATAGATTTTCAATTTAAAGGACATATAATATACATTCCTACATGTACCTTAAAATTCTTATTTGTCCTACCTGTAATGTAAAGCCAGAAATTCTTAAGTTGAGGATCTTTGGTATTGTTTGAGCTGCGAGTTAAGGAAAGTTGTATTGACTTTTATGCTGATATTTCAGGATGGGGATGAAGAGTAGGAGCATGAGTTAGTGAGGGAACTTTGGCTGGTCCAATTTCTTATCTCTTAATTCCTCAGTTCCCTCTCTAAAAGAAACAGAAAATAAAACAATTTTTATTGAGTGATCCAGTTTTTTTTAAAACTCTTTGTTTGGGTGTGTCTGAGTTTTGATTTGGACCTGGCAAGACATTAGATGACCACCTTATTCACAATTAATTAGCCATGTATTAAGTCAGCCTTGTTACAAAATACCACTACATGACTCACACCCTACAGGTCCTTTTTACAAGGGGATGGATTCTATCAGTACTCCTTGCCATGGTCCCCCTCAGAAGCCTTCTGGGAGACCGTTTTTCTAGGTGACTAACCTCTCTCTCAACTCTCTCTCCCCTCTCTGGATGTTTATTTCCATTTCTGTCACCTATTCCTATTAATTGGAAATAGAGACTTCTACATTTATCAGAGAGAGAAAGAGAGAGAGGCAGACAGACAAAAAGAAAAGATCCCTGTGGAAGTTTTTCCTTCCTTTTTTCAAGTCTGCCACCCAACTGCTGCTCTACCATTTGCTTTGCTTTTAGGTACCATGAGTAAGGGTAATATTAAATCATACCCTCCACTTCAACCTACTGAAAGTAAAAAGTACGTCATCCTGATGAGTGGGGAGAGAGTATGGGTTATCGCATACCAGGAATATTTGGAACTGCAAATCAAGAATCTGAGGATGGGGAAGCCATCCTGTTCAATTTCACCATGCTATATTATTGGGAAAAACCAAACCAAACCAAAAACTTGGGTCTGTGAACAATTCTTGGTCTTGAAGAAGTTGCTGCTAAAATTAAGTCCCATGAATGTAGGAATCGCAGAAGGCCTTTTCAAAAAGATCTTTAGCAGATTTTAGTATTTATTTGCAGTTATTTTCAAATTTGGTTTTGGGGGAAAGTTATGGTTCATTTATTTTACAAAATACTTTTGGTGCCAGCTCCATGTGTTGTAGGTAAAAACAGGTGGCATGAAGTTATTTATAGAGAAGAATCTGGGGGGAACAAAAGACAGATAGCGACATTAGTGGGACATATCAGGTAAATAAAGTATGCTGATCTCAAAGGTAATCTGTTCC
Source organism: Aselliscus stoliczkanus (assembly GCA_033961575.1). Taxonomy (NCBI): domain Eukaryota; kingdom Metazoa; phylum Chordata; class Mammalia; order Chiroptera; family Hipposideridae; genus Aselliscus; species Aselliscus stoliczkanus. The sequence goes on from CM066730.1 coordinate 110,120,736, forward strand.
TTTTATAAAATCGTATTTCCACATAGCTCTTTCTTACTCTTGTACCCTTTTTATCTCTTTCTTCACTCCTGCCCGCCCCAAACACAAAGCTAAAACAGTTTTCACGTGACTGCACTTAGACCTGGCAACTCATCTCAGTTATAATCAGATGACCACCTTGTTTATAGGTTAGGATCAGTCATGATCAAATGACCACCTTATTTACAATTAATTAGCCACATATTATTTCATATGCCACTTCCTTACTCTCTTCCCTTCTGCCAAAGACCCTTTTACAAGGGAGTGAGTTCTGTTAAACTAGTACTTTCTTGCCTTAGTTCTCAAAAGCTTTCAGGCACATAGTGTTGTACTGTTCTTTACATAAACACATAGTATGGTCATCAATTACTTGATGTTTTGATACAGAAATTAAAAAAAATCAGCCTTTGATGTTATACAATGTATTTAAGGTTTCCATTGTTGTTACTTTAATTAAAATTCTAAGACCTTTGGGTTGGTGACCTTTCAATCTAAGAATTGTATCTATGGGTCAGCTCCCTGATGAAGATGTGACTTTTTAATATTTTCCATCCCTTCTCTGAAAGTGTTATAGGGAGATTTTAATAGTAATGCTTCTATATGGAGAATTTTACATTTTACTGTATGAAATTTTTTGTTAATAGAAACATCTTTATCAGTATCTTCTTCCAATCTATTGATGTTCCACCTGAGGGGGAGGAGGTAAGAAATATTAAAATTTTAGCTTATATTAGGGTAACTCACAAATCTTAAAAAAAGAAAAGCCATTATCCCCCACTCTATTAAGACAAATATATGAACTGATATTCTAGTATTTATTTTTAAATTTCTGCTTTCGGGCATAGAGATCTAAAGTTCTGAAAATGGGAGGTGTTAGAAATTCTAACTGGTTTTTAGTCGGAAATTAAATATTTTTTTCTTATTTCAAAAATTATGAAATATTCCGGATATGCTCAAAAACAGAATATAAAAGCACTTGTACATCCACTGCCTGGCCTATAAAAAAAGAAATCATGACAAATATTATCTAAATCATCCAATAATTATTTTTAGCAATCAGTGTGAGGTATTAGTATTGACACTCACATTTATTCAACACTTAATATATGAAGGACCATCATGCATTATTTTCTCCTTTTATTCATACAGTAGTATTATGAAAGGCTTCTTATCTTCATCCTTTCATGAAGAAACTAAGGTTTAGAGAGCTAAAATAATATGCTTGCTAATGGTCACATTGCTAGAAAATAGTGAAAGTCAGGGATTTGAACTCAGATTTGTGTGTGTTATTTTAAGGCCCATGTGTGTTCTTCAGTGTGAACACTATGCTGCTTTCCAGGAGAGACCAATGTATTGGTAACCTGAGGATTTGGATGCCCATTTCACCATGGCATTCGGAACTTTTCATTAAAAAACTAATGGCTGCATAATAATATTCAGTGGGGTTGCATGCAATAGCATCATTTATTTCATAAGTCATTCATTCATTCATTCATTCATTTAACAGATATTTATAGTGTCTACTTGCATGTCCCAGTACTATTCTAGGCACTTGAGATGTGTTTATATAGTTGGGTCTTTTTTTTTTTTTTTTTTTTTTTTAGCTGAGCCCTCCTGCCACCTGTTGGCAGCTCAGTGGCAGCTCAGCTCGGGCTGGGCATCGAATTGTTGCTCCGAGCTCAGCTCACACTCTTGAGCAAGCTCTTAACCAACTGAGCCCCTCGGCTGGCCCTTGAGATGTGTTTATAAAACAAACTAATTCCTGCCTTCATGGAGTTTACATTCTAGTACAGAAGTCAGACAATAAACAGAAAAGTAAAATGTACAGTATTTTAGACAATGATAAGGGTTCAACAGGGAAAAAATACGTTAGGGAAGGGAAAATAAAATGGTATTGTTTGGATTGAAAATTTAGGGAAGTTGATCAGGTCACTTTTTTTATTTTTTTATTTTTTTATTTTTTTAGTTCAAAACAATGCAATAGTTATAGTTTTTACCCCTCACAAAGTGACAACCCCCCTTCCCGAATCTACCCCCCCCAATATCATACATATCTATTACAATTCCATTGACTCCACTCCCACACTATACTGCACATCCCATGACTATATATATATTCAATTATAGTTGACATACAATGTTCAACATCAGCTTCAGGTGTACAGTGCAGTGATCAAGCCTCTACACCATCCATGAAGTGGTCTCCCTAACAAGACATGTGACCATCTGACACCCTTCAAAATATTTACAACATTATTAATTATATTCCCCGAACTGTCTTTCATATCCCTGTGGCAATATTGTAGTTACCTATTTGTGCTGTCTAATCCCTTCTCCTTCTCCCTCATCCCCACCCCCCTCCCTTCTAGCCATCGTCAGTTTTTCCTCTGTGTCTCTGAGACTGTTTCTGTTTACTTTGCTCGTTTATTCAGTTCTTTAGATTCCACATATAAGTGAGATTATATGGTATTTGTCTTTGTCCAGACCAGGTTACTTTTGAATAAAGACCTGAAGGAAATGAGAGAGCTAGGTGTATAGATATCTGGAAGGAGGGCAGAACTTAGTTGGGAGTGCGCCTGGTGAGGAATCGTTAGGAGGCCGTTATGGACGGGACAACGTGAATGATGAGGAAAGTGATCGGAGGTAAGATGTTGCACATTGTAGATAATGTAGGATGTTGTTGACCATGTGAAGACTTTGGCTTTAACTCTGATAAGCAACTGGGAGTTTTTAGTATAGGAGCACAAGATCCAACTTGAGTTTTTAGTGGATCCTTCTGGCTCCTGAATAGATTGCTGGAGGCAAGAACCAGAGAATCGAGGAGACTAAGTACAAGGATAATGAGATGATGGTGGCTTGGACTGGGGTAGTAATACATGATTGGATTTTGAATAGATTTTAAAGGTAAAGCTGACGGAATGTGGAGGGATAAGAGGGACAGGAATCCAACATTTTGGCCTGTGTAAAATGGAGTTCCTATTTCCTCAGATGGGGAAGACTACAGGAGGATCTGTTTTGGGAAGGAATACCAGGAGCCTAGTTTTGCATATTTTAAGTATGAGATGCCTACATGTTTATGTAGCTCCTTGAATATTCAGAGTTGAGACAGGCTCAACATAAATATAAATTTGTCAGCAATTGACACAATGATAATATTAAAGCCATGAGAGTGGATGAGATTACCTGGAGAATGAGTGTAGATAAAATAGAGAAGAGAGTTCAAGAATTGAGCCTGAGTGTAAGCCAACATGTAATAAGTCAGGCAGAAAAAATTGAGAACCATATGATTTGACTCATATGTGGCATATAAAACTGACAGCAAGAAATGAGCAAGACAAACAAAAAAATCATAAATACAACAGTTCAGTGGTTACCAGAGGGTAAGGGGGGAAAGGGGTGGTAGAAGAGGGTAATAGGGATAGGGGGTCAAATAGATAATGCTGGAAGGAGAACCAACTCTGAGTGTTGAACACACAATGCAGTATATATAGAAGCTGTATTATAGAATTGTGCACTTGAAATTTTGCTAACCAGTGTCACCCCAATAAATAAAGTTTAAAAAGTAAAAATAAAGTTTGGGAAGATGAAGATAAAGTAACAGAGCAGGAGAACATCAGAGAGGTATAGTGCCCTAGAACCCAAGAGAAAAGAGTAAAAGGTAATTATGTTGAGTTTTGTTTTCTTTTTTTAAGATAGAAAGAAATATATGTTTTTATGGTGATAATTAAGTAGGAAAAATTAATGATGTATGAATGACAAGATAATTGCTGGAGTCAGGAGGGCATGAGATTTAGTGCACGGGTGGAAAACTTAACCTTGGTTAACATAAGTAGTTAATCCACAATAACAGGAGAGAAAGCAAAATATATATTGGCAAAAAAAGGAGGTAAAATATAGGATGTGGTTGTGCAAGTTTGTGAAATTCTCTCCTGATTGCTTCAATTTTTTTCAGTGAACTCATAAACAAGATTACCGGGTTAGCGGTTGCTAGTTCAAAGAAAGAGGAATTAATTATGAAATAGTGATCTAAGGGAGAGAGAAAGAATAGACTAAGTAAATACTGCCTATTGCTAGGGTGCACTGAGTCCAAATGAATTTAGTGATTACTAATTTAAATAAGAACCATGGTTATATTTCTCTTTGGTCATATTTACCAGCATAGGTGCAGACACAAAGTTGTCAGTATATTGACTCAAAGTAGTGGTTTCACCAGGCAAGTATATTCTAACTACTTAGAGAAGATGAGGAAAGGGCGATAAAAGCAAGGGAAAGCCTATAATGATTGGAAATTAAACTTTGTAAAGAGAGAAGCAAGGACATAAGGAAGTGAAGGACAATGAAAAGTTGAGAGGCAACGTTGATTGTCCCTATGAAAAGAGGGGTTGTTGAGCTTGGCTTATGTCATAAAATAAATAAGTTGGAAAGAATAGCACATGAGAGGTGAAGAGTGGGTTGTTTGAAACCAAGATTTCCCTGTTTTAGGATATTTGTTTTTTGCTTTTTCCATTATTAAAAATATGCTTATAGTTAGCATCTTGTATATAAAGTTTTTTGGCACCTTGAATTTCCTTAGCCAGTTGTAAAAAGTAAAATTACTGAATTACAGGATATCAGTATTTGTAAGATGTTTGATATGTACTAAGTAAATTCCATAAAGAATATTTGCAAAGTATACCCTTCTTGGCAATGAGTTTCCATTTCACTAATACTTTGCCAACATTAGGTATTTCATTATTGCTCTCATTCTGTTTCATTTTTTCTAATTTGGTCGGTCAAAAAAATTCTCTTTTTTATGTGTATTTTTAAGTGTACACATCTATTGGTATTTCTCTTTGTGGTTTTTCACTTAAAAGTTTAGAAAACACTCTTAGTTAGTTCCAGAAAATGAGATTAAAAAGAAAGATATTAAAAAATTAGTGAGGGGGCCGGCCGAGTGGCGCGGTGGTTAAGTGCTGGCTTGGGAAGCCAGCGGCCCCCGTTCGGGTCCCACATATGAGGGCCAGTGACACTGCCCTCAAAAAAAAAAAAAAAATTAGTGAGAAATCAGTCAAGATAGATTTTAGTCATTAACTTTCCTATTTATCAGCAATAAACATTATAAAAGTATCTTTCAAGAAGTTTCATATAAAATAAAAATAAAAGCATATCTAAAAATAACCTAAATGAAAAATAGGATAGAACCTAAGAAATAAACACTGAAAAACTTTGCATATAGTCGTTTTAAAAAGATGAATAAAAGGTAAAGACAAAATAACTACATGTTGTGTAAACGTATGAACGTCCCCACAAAATACACATTAACAAATCTAGTCAATATTAATTCCTTGCAATATTCCAGAGAAATGAAAAATTTAAACAATAATTGTAAAAAAATAGACAAGAGTAATAAAGTAATATTCTTGCCTAACTTAAAAAATATAAGCAATGCTGATCGCTAACCAAGTGTTTGGTATATATTAATCACTATGCTATCTAATTTAATTCTTCTGATATCATTGTAGGTATTATTGCTCTAATTTTCTACATGAGGAAATGGAGATTCTAAGACATTGAATGACATGCACAAGTGTTAATTCTAGAATGAGGATTTGAACCTGAACCTACCTAACTTCGAAACCCAGTCTCTTAACTAATTTAATACACTAGTAGTTAAGGTTTGGGGAGGATAAACAATATAACAGTGGGAAAAATTAGCTCTACCAGATATAAAAAGCCATTACAAATTTGTAGCTTTACCAGAGTACTATGATAGTAGTCCAAAAAAAGACAGAAACACTTGAAATTTAGTAGGTAACCAACCCTGAAATAGTCCTTACTAACTAATAAAGTCTTTTATAGTTATCAGTTCATGATGAAGTGGATATCACACAAATGAGGAATTGATTGTTTATTTAAAAAGTGGCATTAAGACATTTGAGTAGATGTTTGAGGAAAAATCAATTTAGATTTTTATTTATAGCAAAATTTCAGAAGATTTAAAGGGTATGAGAGGGCCAGCCGAGTGGCACAGTGGTTAAGAGCTGGCTTGGGACGCCAGCGGCCCCGGTTCGGAGCCCACATATGAGGGTCAGTGACACTGCCCTCTATAAAGAAAAAAATAAATAAATAAAATAAAGAGTATGGGAAAGGAAATCCAGGTGAGTGTTTTTCTAAATTTTATTATTTTAGCATTATTTCTATTGTAACATTAACTTTATTCACTCAATTGTCTGGTTGAACTTAACTTTCTAAACCTTTTAGCATAAACAAGATGTTATAATTTTTTGGAGGAGATATGTTAAGAACATTTTGAGAACCACATTTGTTTCTTAGGCTTTCTAGACTTTAACAGCATGTAATAATTGCTTATTTGTGTAGACTACCATGCTGTTTTGTAGCCTGAGATCTCACATTTCCAATCATCTAAATATGTTTTAGTGAATAAAACAAGAAAATCCAATTTGCAGAGTATCTTTGTAATAACTCTGTGAAAAGTAGAATTACTGAATTATAGGATTTATTTTTCTAATTTGTGGTCCACTTAATAAGATACAATAATTCATAGTCTTTTATTTCGTTTGTCTGAGACTTTATGTGTTTTATTAACTATATAACTGCCAAGGTATTAGACTAAATTGATAAAATTTCCTGAGGAAGACATTGTTTAGTAGGAATTTAGAGGAAGGTAGGGTTGGAAGAAGGCCGAATTGAGCTGTGAAACAAACTGGTACAAAAAGATAGTGGTTTTGAAATTAGAGTGATGGCATAATGAAGGGACAACATTTAGTGGATTCTAAAATGAAGGAATAATTTCTATAGAAACCTAATATGAAATTATATTGGTGAAATATGCAAAAGGGAGATTTTTTCTTTAATGTAGCGAGTTTTAGTTTTATTTTATTTTATTTTTTTTTGTTTGAGGGCAGTGTCATTGGCCCTCATATGTGGGACCCGAACTGGGGCTGCTGGCTTCCCAAGCCAGTGCTTAACCACCGCGCCACTCAGCGGGCCCAAGTTTTAATATTTAATGGCAATAATTTGACAGGGCTTTGGGAGTCAGGCATTGAACAATTTAGGTGAAGTTTTTTTTTAAACCTGGTTTTACTTTTTGAACTATGAGAAAATGCTACTAATTGGAGCTTTTAATTGTCTTATGTTTAAAACAATTCATGAACAATTCATTTGATGAAAACTCATTCTTTATATTTTCAGAATGTAAGAAATTTTGCAACTTGGCATGTTACATAGCATATTATAAATGGAGGCTGCTTTAATTCTAAACTGACAATTGGATATTTATCCTATAAGTATGCATTTTCCAGATTTCTTACTTGTTCATCTAATAGACATTTGAATACTGTCTATGTAGATAGACTTCGTAGGAGATAGATGAGTCAGAATCTTTTCTGTCTAATGGAGATGTTAAGACATACAAGTTCAGACAATGAAGTTCGTGAACTCATCCTAGAAAAAGTGCTACATACCTCATTGCTGAATATCACTACGGTCACCTTCCAAGTACTCCCCTTGGGAAGCTATGTACTGATGCCAGCACCTAGTCCACCCTTCAAAGCAATTTTGGAACTCTTTTTCTGGAAGGGCCATAGAGCTGTGGTCGTATTACCCTTGATGTCCTGAATGTCATTACAATGTCTTCCTTTCAATATTTCCTTTCTCTTCGGGTAAAGAAAGAAGTCACTGGGGGCCAGATCAGGTGAGTAGGGAGGGTGTTCCAATACAGTTATTTGTTTACTGGCTAAAAAGTCCCTCACAGACAGTGCCATGTGAGCTGGTGCATTGTCGTGATGCAAGAACCATGAATTGTTGGCAAAAAGTTCAGTTCATCTAACTTTTTCATGCAGCCTTTTCAGCACTTCCAAACAATAAATTTGGTTAACTGTCCAGTTGGTACAAATTCAGAATGAATAATCCCGCAACATCATTGCAACAAGTTCACGAACTTAATTGTCAGACCACGTATGAGTATAAGAAAATACAGTATTGATTATGAGTGATGATAAATACAGAAAAGAAAGGGGTTATTTGTGTATGTACTGTTGCTTATATTTAAAATTCAATCACAGCTGGAATGATAAGTGTGGTCATTTCCTTTGCCATGTGTTTCTTACTCTGACTGAACCTTTAAGAATTTGACAAATGATAATTTAACCATTCCTTAGACTCTTCTTATTTGGCACATTTTTAAAGATTATGATTTAGGCATCATTTTTACATCTCAGAAATGCTTGCAAACCTCTTTTTGTTTGTATGTTTCTTTTTTTCTTTTCTTTTTTTTTTGCAGAGGTTACGCACGGAAAACAGGCTTTTAAAACAGCGCATTGAAACATTAGAAAAAGTAAGTAAATGATTACTTCTGTAAGTTTCTGTTGAATGCACAGTATGTTTTCTCTGTCTATTTTACATAAAGCCTGAAGAATCTAACACAGATGTCTCCAAAGTTGTGGTATTGACTTAGCGTGCCTAGTCTACTACTTAACTATATAACTTGTCATTAATAAAAATTCATCACTACCAAATTCTTGAACTTAAAGTTTTAACTAAGGGTAATATTATAGTAATATAATACATATAATTTCTAAAAATTTTTACATATACTATCTAAAATGTATTTTCTTTAGAGGTAACCTAATATATATAATAGGTAAAATGTATTTTCCTTAGAGGTAACCTAATTGAAAATCTATTCTGTGTAGTATTTGAAAGATGAGTTTCAAATATTGCCTGACTTTCAGATCACATATTAAATGTGGCAATGATTTCTTTAAGGCCTACGACACTTTAAGTTTAGTCAAAATGATATCGTACATAAAATTCACTGTGATTTTCAACACAGGGGAATTATACTTAAACTTTTGATTCTTAGAATTATTTTGTTACCACTTTCTACCTCTTCTTTTTGTTTCGTATAAATAACTGGGCAAATGTAGAAATTTTGCATTTTTTCTTATATTATGCTTTTAATATAATGTCTTTTGTTCTCCTGTTTCTGATGCTATAAGAGTATATTGAATAAAGAAAGTTTAGTGTAAGAGAACATCATCATAAGAAAAACATCAGAATTTACAAACTTTTGATGGTTTTTGTGTATTTTTTTATATTACAAGATATTGCCAAGTATCTGACAATCTGTAGATCGATATTCAAGAAAGCAATAAATGAAAAATAGTTTGCATATTTGTGTTTTGTTTGAAAGTATCGACTGTTTCATTATAAAGAGCTCTGCACAGGGACAGGATGCTTATTACATGTCTATTTTTGTTGTATTATAATTGCAGGTATATTATATTAAGTCAAGCATAGTTTTCCCGTATTTCCTTCATCTTACTAGAGTTCCTTTAATGATAATTCTACTTTTTTTGTTGACTCTGCAAAAAGGATGATGAGGCTTAGTTGTTTTTAAGTTGTTTTAATTACATACTTTTTTTCCACTAAATACTTAGTTTACAGTAAAATATGCATCTTCTTAGGTGGTTTTTTATCTTTAGACTGAGACATTTTCACAGAGAAAGCATTTTATTTCATGGAACCATCAGGATGATACAGATGGGTAGGAAAGTATTAAGTTTGGATTTTGCTTCTAGAAAACTAAGTACCTTTTTACTGGCATAGATCGCTTACGTGTGTCCTTTAGCACTTAGAATTCTGTAAATATATATGTATCAATTAAATTCTGCAACCAAAAAATGGACTTACTCAGTTATTGCTAAAGTTTATTATATTGAGCTCATTAATTTCATTTGTCATACTTTTCATTTTTCATATTTTTCTTGCTTCGTGTCTTTGGAAGTTGGGGTTGCACAAATTGCTGTCGTACTTTACATACAGGTGGACTTGCTTACTCAAATTCCTTCTCCCTTTCATACAAGTGGTTGACTCTAAAAATAAAGATTTAAAAGTACATTTTAAGAAGAAGATATTTGTTTGTCCCAAATAATGAAACACCTCTTAGAATGTGTATTTAGTCTCTTCTGGAAGCACATGATTTTCTTGTCTATCCTTATTTTGATACATTATTCTTAAGGTTTATTCTTAAGGTTTAATTGTAAAAACACATTCAGTAAAAATAGTTTTAAAATCCACAGGTCCATTTTGATTACATGAAACGTAGGTGGAATTTGGGTATGCTTTGTTTCTTCTTATTCCTAATTTTATCACCTTTATTATTTTATTTCTTTCTCTTATATTTCTATCTGAATTTTTCCTTTTGTAGGAAAGTGCTTCCTTGGCAGATAGATTGATACAGGTATAGTTTTTTTTAATTTTTTTTTTAGCATTTCCTCTAACTTCTAAGGAAAGTTCTAAATTGATATTTTAATGCATGCAATTTTACATGCATTTTCTTAGAAATAACTTTTTGGGTGGTATATGTGGGTATAAACTTATTTAAAACAGTATATTATCTTGGTTTATTAAAATAAACACCCTTTGCACGTTCTAAAGCTAACATTATTTTAAAGTATTTATTATAAAATGGCAATCAGTGGCTTCTGCAAAATTAACAACTATTCATTGAAATTTTAATGCTGCATGTACAAGTCAATAATATTGCATGAATTGAATTTTTATGGACTGAAAGAATTATTCTTATTTGTCAGGTGAATTTTTTATTTAGCTTCCCAAAATTTGGTGGAGCAATAATGAGCTGCTAGCTAATAATTACTTAGGCTGTTTTTCTCTGAGGTGATTTTTAAAAAATATGTCAAAATAAATAACTAAAGCTCACAAAGGCAGTCTTTCTTGACTCTATCCTAAATTGCTTTACACACACAAAAATTATGTCCTAAGGGACAAGTGACAAGAGCCCAGGAGGCTGAGGAAAACTACCTCATAAAACGGGAACTGGCCACCATCAAACAGCAGAGTGATGAGGCCAGTGCTAAACTGGAGCAGGCTGAAAATACCATCAGGAAGCTCCAGCACCAACAACAATGGGTAAGGAGTCTGGTAGTACTACTTCTCACCTTTCTCATCCCCTTCCCTTTAGATTTTTTTTTTTCTAAAGCACAACTCTGTGCTCTTATTATAAATAATTTTGTTTTCTACCTTAATTAAATTCTTAAATTAACCAATTTTATGTTCTGTAATACTTAATGGTCTTACTGTGGCCTAAAGACTCCTCGTTCTAATATATATATATATTTCTGTCTCCATAGTTTTGTTAGAAATAGGTCATTTCTTTTCCTTATATTATGTTCTGAGACATAGTAAATAAGTGATGTATGTCATACCTGCCTTTCAAGTTTTAAAAACCTGTCTCATAATAGGTATTTTGCCATGGGTGATTTTTAAATTTTAACTTCAGTTAGTTTTTGTTAATAGTGCAAACAAAATATTATCCAGTGTATAATATATGTAATTATCTCATTTAACCCTCCATCCAGTGCAACTGATCTCACAGATTCATTGCACACAATTTGTCAAGTATCTAACAGTTAACTTGAGTATCTTGACTCATCGCTTCCATATCTTCCCTTCTACTGTAACCTCTCGCCAGTTGTGTTTGTGACTTACAGTGAAGATGTATCTCATAGCGGCATCTTTGTGTGCAGTGATTCTGTCACATCAGTTGTGTCTCCTACAGGGAGTTAAAGCTTTCATAATTTGGTGATTTGTCTTATGATATACTATAGCTTTAGCTTCCTACATTAAGACATTAAATTATGCGTTACGGTATATGCTTACATTTTTTCAAAAGGAGAGACATTGTCAAAAATTTTTTTTAAATGAACTTATAAAAATATGTTAACTAATTTAGGGTACTGCACAGCTGCTGATTGTATAGCTACCCTCAGGTATCTTTTGCAACTTAGACATCATTTCCCATTGGCAGATTCAGACTACTGTGATCTCTATCAAGAATATGAGAGTTAAAAAGTCAAGTATTTTTGAAAAATTATTATTTCAGTTTTCTGTTTTCAAGTAGGTGTTGGATTGTAGTAGGATAGGCAGAAAAAGTTGTATTAAACCTAGAATTCTATAAAGGTCTGGAAGCAAATAGAATGACTTTAAAGTGGATATTACTTTTATTCAATAGAATTAAGAAACAGCATCATCATCTGGGTACAAAAATCAGAAAACTAAAATAAAAAGGAAGAGTTGGCAATTGAAAAACATAACATCAATTTTTTTTCTATTATATTATTTAAGATGGTTAAGAAAAATGAATAGGAGAATGGTGATGAATACTAAAAAGATAGGGACTCAGATATTTTGTTCTGCCTTTGTATGAAATGTCAATATCAAAGCGTAAAAATAGAAAAAGAGAATTAGGGTGTCATGGTAGGAATTAAGCTGAACTGAGTTATCAGTACAATGTGATTTTGTTATAAGGATAGATAATAAGTATTATATTTGCATTTAGCATAAGCTGTAGTCATAATACATTAGAATCATGAATTATTAGTATCTTTGCATTGCTTTTCAAATACTGAGACCTAGATAGATATGTATAAAAAAACATAAAATGTTAGTTTATAATGAAAAAGTTAAGTGAGGAATCAAAAAATGGCCAGAATGAACTGAAGCTTTTGAAAATTAAGTGTAACAAAAATAATCTTTGTGCTTTTTTCCTAAGGACAAGATAGACCCACATTGCGGGGGTATATATAACAAGGAGAAAGCTGACCCCTACTTTAATTCTGTTTCCAGTTTTTTCTCACTAAGCAAACGTCCTCCTTAACTGTAATAAACTCTAAAACAGACATATAAAGCAGAGTTGCCCAAAATTTGTTAAAGTTACAGACCCTTGGTTAAATTTACAATTTCAAAGCAAAGTGCATATCCCTAGATAGTAAAGTAATTTGCATAATGATCATAGAAATATTATCTTGAAAGAATTTTAGAAAATGAGATACTAAGGCTTTGTGGTGGGCAAATACTGTGCTTACATTTAGTAATAGCTATCTGAAAAGAGATCAATGACATTTACGCTTCATTAACAATTCCTAGAACATCCTGTTTGTGAACAATTAGAAAAATAACTTTTACTCACTAAAAGCCAATTTACTGCGTTTAAGTCATAACAAAGTAACTTTGTTTCTGTAATAGACAAAAACTGTGCCAAAAGGGCAGTTTTACAAGTTATTTGGTATGTTCTCATGATATCTTTTTAGTCAAGGTCGAGAAATATAGATGGAAGTAGTAAACTTAAGTAGTTTTATATATCAAATGGCTATTCATGTTGAAGTGAAGAGATGTCATAGGTCTTTCCTCCTAATCTTATGCTTGAAGTATTTTAATCTATTATTTCAATGTTCATATGTGAGGTATGTTTCAGAATTGTATAAATGAAATATTTCAGAAATGTAGCTAATATGTTGGATGATGAATCAGAATTCCAAAACATTTGAACAATCTATTCAGAATAAGAAACTAAAATAAAAGATTATTTCACAGAAATAAATCTATAGCTTTGCCCTTAAGTTTAAAATTCTAAGATGTATCTTAGTGATGCTTTATATAATGAAGACCTAGAAATTTTAATTGATAGGAAATCAGGAATAAGTACTGGGCCGGCCGAGTGGCTCAGTTGGTTAAGTGCTCGCTCAAGAGTGCAAGCTGAGCTCTGAGCAACGGCGGTTCGATGCCAGCCCGAGCTGAGTTGCCGTTGAGCTGCCAACAGGTGGCAGGATGGCTCAGCTAAAAAAAAACACACAAAAAACAAACAAACAAAAAAAAGGAATAAGTACTGATACATGCTATAATATGAACACATCTCCAAAATCTTAAATGAAAGAAGCCAGACACAAAAGATCACATACTGTATGATTCCATTTACAGTAAAACCTTGGATTGCAAGTAATGTGGTTTGTGAGTGTTCTGCAAGATGAGCAAACATTTCTAATACATTTTTAACTTGGTAAATGAGCAATGTCTTGCAATATGAGTAGTTTGTTTCCAGAACAAATTATGCTCCCAAACCAAGGTATTACTGTATATGAAATACCCAGAATAGATAAATCCATAGAGGCAGACTGGTGATTCAGAGGGTGGGGTGGGAAAAAGGCAAGAAACTGCCTAATAGAGAAGGGATTTTACTTTGGACTGATGGAACTGTTTCGAGCTAGATAGAGTTGGTGCTTGCCAACATTCTGAATATGCTAAATTATTGTTCACTTTAAAATGCTTACTTGTATTTTGCCTCAATAAATTATTTAACGAAAAAAAGAATAAAGAAATGAAGGTTTAAGTCTCAAGGAAACAATAACTTTAGTTTGAATGATTGCAGTAGAAGGTAGAAATAAGGAAGAACTAGCATCCCAGTGCTGAAACCCATTGGTTAAGGTCAGGGTAGGACCAGAGGAGACTGAACCAGCTTATGTGAGGAACCTTGAGAAGATTAGGAGATCCCTCAGGGCTGGGGTTGGGCATGTCTTAACCAGAGTTTTGGTTTGCGTTGGGACTGAAGGAAGAATGCAATGTGAAATAAAGCATAGGTCAGTGGTGGCAACTGGAAAAGTGACTTAAAACAAGTTTTCAGATCAGTGCCCTGTAGGATCTATAGCCCAAAGGCAAGAGAATTAAGATGTAGAAGAGACAAGAATGGGAAGTATCAGGGGATTAGTGGACCAATGGGAGAACGGGTTGGGCAAGTGTTGAATATGGAGCTATTATACCTACAATTTAACATGATTTGGGAGGATGTGATAGGCCAGCTACTTAGAGAAGAGCAGACATGGGACTTTCTTGTTCCTCTACCTAGGATTAAGATTGTTCACAGCATCTCACTTAACCTGAGATGGTCTCAGTTACAAAGGTCAGGAGTAGTAACAGGCCAAGTAGATTGTTCTATGGATAATAGCTAATGAGGGGGACTCTCCACCCGCAGTGAATTTTCCAGGGGTGAAGGATCAAGGTGTTCTGCCTATAGCTGTTGGACTAATATGCTAATTACAACTGGGAGGAGAAATGTAAATAAAAAATGAAAAAGATGTATGATGCAAACACTAAACAAAAGAAAGCTGGAGTTTCTGTATTAATATCAGATAAAGCAGACTTCAGAATGAGGAATAGTTCCAGGAATAAAGAGAGACATTTTGTGGGTCGGCCGAGTGGCGCGGTGGTTAAGCGCTGGCTTGGGAAGCCAGCAGCCCCGGTTCGGGTTCCACATATGAGGGCCAGTGACACTGCCCTCAAAAAAAAAAAAATTAAAAAAAATAAAATAAAATACCAGTACTTATTTTTTTTTTTAAGAAAAAGAGAGAGAGATCTTGTGATAATAATAGGGTCAATTCACCAAGAAAACATAACAACTGGGCTGGCCGAGTGGCTCAGTCAGTTAAGAGTTGGCTTAGAGTGCGTGCTCTGAGCAACAGGGCCACCGGTTCGATTCCCACATGGACCAGTGATGCTGCGCCCAAGCTGAACTGTCGCTGAGCTGCCAACAGGTGGCAGGATGGCTCAGCTGGTGTAACAACAAAATTGCCTGTTTGATGGTGGCTACACCCACCCGCAACTAAGATTGAACACAGCACCTTGAGCCTAGAGGCCACGAGCTGTGACAGGGAGCCAGAAGATAACTGGCAGCCTCCACAACTAAGACAGAAGAACAACAACTTGGTCGGTCCCCCTCCCCAATTCCCCAACACTGTTCCCCTCCCCCAATTCCCCAATAAAACCTTAAAATAAAAAGAGAGAGGTGCATTTCCCTCTACTTAAAAAA
Organism: Aselliscus stoliczkanus; assembly: GCA_033961575.1. NCBI lineage: Eukaryota > Metazoa > Chordata > Mammalia > Chiroptera > Hipposideridae > Aselliscus > Aselliscus stoliczkanus. The sequence goes on from CM066730.1 coordinate 110,136,415, forward strand.
AACCATAACCTTATTTAGGATTGTATGCTTTTAGGAATATATGTCTCCTAGCATGTGTATGCGCCTACCAGGAGAGGAGCATGAAGCAGAAAGGTGAAGTGGACAAATGCACCGTTAGAGCTGGAGTAACTGAAAAACAAGTAGGTGGCTGTAGAAGACCTGCACATTATCAGCCAACTTGCCCTGAGTGATATTCATGGAACCTTTTACCCAATAACAGCAGAATACATTCTTTTTTAAGTGCATGTGGGACATTTACAAAGATAGAACATTTTCTGGGCCCTAAAATAAACGTTAATACATTTAAAGTAATTGAAATCATACAGAGTGTCTTCTTGTATTCTAATAACATTCAGTTAGAAGTTAATAATAGATATCTGGAAAAATCCCTAAATAAGGAAGGCACAACATTATCAAAATTTGTGGGATCCACTTAAGCAGTGCTTAGTGGAAAAATTATGGCACTGAATGCTTATATTAACAAATAAAATAAGTCTCAAATCCATAATCAAAGCTTAAGGAACAACATAAGAGAAATTCAGCCTAAAACGAGTAGAAGGAAGAAGTAATAAAAAGAGTAGAAATCAATGAAATTGAAACAGTACAAAACAAAAATAGAGAATATTCATGAAAAGCTGGTCCTTTGAAATGGTCAATAAAATGGATAAAACTGAAGAAATAATAACCAACTGACTTTTTACAGATGTAGCCAAGTTGTCTCATAGACTGAATTCATGTGATTCCTTTCTCATGGTGTTATACTTCCTGTAATTTAGATTCAGTTCAACATTTTAAACATTCAATTACTGGATGATGTTGTGAATTTAATTTTGCTTTAACTCAGGAAGCGCATAAGTTGTTCCTATTAGTGATGTTGAGTTTAATTGCATGCTAAATTTGGTTGCTACAGACTCTTTCCCTTGTAAAAGTGTGGTTTCTTTTTTGCAAGTATTAAGTAATCTGTTGGGAAATACTTTTGTACCAAATAAATATCTTATCCTTTTACTTATCTTTACCTTTTACCTAATGATTTTAACAACTGATTGAGTTTCCAAAATGGTGATTTTTAATATTTTCTCATTTTTCTGCACTTATTAGATAATGTTCCTCTGTAAAGAGACCTTTCTCTTTTTCCCCCTTTAACCTCTCTTACTCATTTACTGTGGATTCCTGTATCACTCCAGATTCATGGATTTTTTGTTTGTTTAATGTTTTATATCATTTTAATGATTTTAGTGCTGTTGATATAGTATGCCATAGTTATTTTATGATAATGTACAAATTTTTGAAAAGCAGTTTTTAAAAGGTAAATTTTATTTTTAATTTTGAGTATGATGTCATTTAAAAAGTATTTCTGGAGCCTGCCAAGTGGCGCATTGGTTAAGAGCTGGTTTTGGGATGCCAGCGGCCCTGGTTCAGATCCCACATATGAGGGCCAGTGACACTGCCCTCTATAGCTAACAACAGCTCCATCTGGAGCTGGGCTATGCGAGCCCCGGCGACAGTGTAGGCTGCAGCCCCTGCAGCAATGGACTGCCATAGGCTACAGTGAGTGGCCGGCAGCCAGTGTGAGCAGCTGGCAGCCAGCGCGAGCTGCCAATAGCCGCGGTGAGCGACCATCCAGAGGCCAGCGACCAATCTGCCTCATCTGGGAAGAGCTCAATGACAATACTAACATGGGCCAGTGAAGCAATGTCCTCCGCAACTAGACTGAAGAACAAAAAGACAGCAACTTGTCTGTTCCCCTCCCCCAATTCCCCAATAAAATCTTTTAAAAAAAAAATTTCTGCAATACACAGTTACACTGATTTTATTTTATGCTGGCCCTTGATAGTGGTAATCTGATATCGTTGGTTTTCAGAAATCATTCAGTTAATTTCTTATTGAATTTAGTATTTAGTAAATTATATATCCACTAAATATATACATACACTAAATGTATGTACACTAGTATTTAGTACACAGTATATATACTAAATGCTAGGTAAATATTCAATTTTAAATTAAATAATAAATATTAAACTAAACATTAAGATTAAACTGTCCCTTTAAGTATTTGTTTTACATGTTCCATGTCAATTTTTTCAGGAAGCCTATAGAAGCAGAAATGATTCAGTAAATGATCTAATAATATTTCATGCAGTTGCCTGTCCTGACTGTCCCTTTGGAGTGTGGTGCAGCACATATATGTTTATGTTCGATGATTTCTCCTTATGAGACCACTGTCTTAGAGTCTGGCTAGATCTATTTAAAAGCTTTTTGTCCTACACATGACTGCTTATCATGCAGGTATCCTGAATATGCAGTTTTGTCTGCTTAGATCAGCATAAACAAGAAGGCTTGTAACAGCTAAAGCTGCTGAATGCTGAAATAACTGCCTTTTGAAGTTCTTGGAACCTTTGTACCAGGAAGTACTTAAGGAGAAGGCTAGCCATGATTTCTTCTGACCTTCCTTCCCTTTCCTATAATTCTAGAAGAAAAAATGAATTATGTGATACTTTTAAGAACCACAGAATTTGACATGAGAAATAAAAAGTAATCTTACTTAGATTAAACTCATGAATAAACCTTAATAAACTAAAAACTACCTTCTTGTCAGTGGAACTTAAGAAATCTACATAATTTATTTTAGGAAATATGTTTGTTTAGCACATTTAGAAATTGCCCTACACCTGATTTACCTAGTGGTTTTGTTTTCCTTTATGAATATGGAAGTTAATGTTCAACATCTCTTCCTGTGTTATAAACACTGCTTAGTTTTACTTCAGTGACATTTCAAGGAAAAGCCATTTAATTTCTAATTATTAGTAAATTGATATAAATCTTTCTAAAAATATAAAATAGAGTCATGGCTTTACAATCTAAGAGTTTGAGAAACTTATGCTATTGATCAGCATGCCCATAAATCTGGACAGAGGTTTTATTCCAAAACTAATTTTGACCTTAGTCTATGATTAAATGTTTTATATTTATTAAATGTGTTGTGTGATCATCTTTTCTTTTCAGCATAAATAATAAATGGGGGTTCACTTTAATAGAAGTTATTGTGTGAACATTTTTTTTCAGCACTAAAAAAAAATCTTGCAGCTTAAGAGTATTTAAGTAACCAGAGATAAACTTATGCCTTAAAGGATGAAAGGATGTATGTAATTTTTCAGGTGTTGGGAAGAGATCATTTAAAAATGATATACCAATTTTAAAAAAAAATTCAGTGTGGCAAATCTTTAAATAGTACATCCATATTGCATGGATTTTTTTTTAAAAGACTTTGGAGCATGTAGTAAGAAGGATTAAAAACATCGTTGGGGGTCATATGTTGAGGGGGATGCAAAATATAACTTCATTTTGTTCTGCTATGGTTTTGTCTTGTGGTATAGAAACCTAAACTACTTGCCTTTAATAATAGTTTTTTTCAAATGCTTTGGATGAGACAATAGAAATGTACCATCTTCCCACACTATCATAAATTTTATTTGTGAAACAGGTTTATAGGTTATTTTTGCAACAGTCAATTTCCACTCCCCATGTTTAATATAAAGTCTATAATAGAGGGGTTTGGTTTTGTTTTTAAACCAAGAGTTGACTAATTCATTCCTCAACTGTTATTTGCTCACTTACTATGAAAAGCACAGTTTAGTTCTTGCAATACAATAGTAAATCAAACTAATCCTGGCATTGCTTACATAGTATATGTAAAGATAGATATTTTAAAAATTAATTGCACACTTAATTATTGAATAAGAGTTGTGATAAATGCTACAGAAGAGAAGAATACAAGGTTCTATGAAATGTGTGAGTTCCTGAAAAGAACATATAATTATCGGGTCTGAAACATAGTTGCTTAATGTATAATTAAATTTAGAGACTATTTGATACATTTCTGTAGACAAGCCTTTTTCCAATTTGGATTTTTTACTTAATAATATGAGAAACTTCTAAATACAAATATTTGCTTCTCACTGTATCGCTCATATCTCCTACCTATATCCTTCAAACATTGAATGTGAGAAGTCGTTTTTTTGTTTTACTCAAGACACAAGCAAGAAAAATACAAAGGGCTTTCTAGCTTATCTTTGTCCTTGTAACTTTTGCAACACCAGAAAAGCACATGGGATTAAAAAGCAGGACTCCACCTACTAAAAATTTTTTTTTGTCAATTTCATTGGAATGGGATTGCTGATATCACAAGAACACTAAGAGATTCATTGACAAAAGTGAACTTGACTTAATTGTAGGGAAGTCATTCATTATTTTTAGACTTAAATGACCCCTTGCTGACTTATTAGCCATCATAATTGTGGCAGTTGTCATTTGGTGAAACAAATTGTATATATGCCCAGGTTACTAATTTGAATATGAAATGTACTCTTCTAGGGATTTCTTATTACAAGGACATTATGTGAAATGTTTAACATTTTTTTTAAATGTTTAGATTTTTAATATTAAACCATTAATTCTTAAAACAGTACATATAAAATCAATATATTAGGCTCTTTAAAATATTATTTCAATCTTTATATGGGTTAAAGATTAGGAACATGGGCTTTGTACTCCATACTCCCAAATAACAGAAGTTCTGGTTGCTGTTTGACCATGTTGAGTCTCGTTAGTTACCTTGTTAGCATAGTCACAGGGATGTAATGTACAGGATAGGAAAATAGTCAATAATATTCTCATAATTATGTATGGTGACAGGTGGTTTCTAGACTTACTGTGGTGATCACATTGTAAGGTATATAAATGTCAAATCACTGTGATGTACATCTGAAACTAATATATATTGTATGTCAACAATAATTTAAAAGAAGTGGTGGTGAAGGTTAAATGAGAATACAGAGCACTTAGCATTTGCCTGGTACATAATGAGCCCTCAACAGATGTTAGTTGCCATCACCATCATTATTATTATAAACTTTAAAACCTGTTTTATAAATAAAAATTTTTACCCCTGCAGGAAAAAACCCCCAAAGATGCCGGTAGTTTACAGACCACAGCAGCATCTTCTAACATAACCACTTTGATGCCAACCCTGCCACTCACTGTCTGTGTGTCCTCGAGCAAGTTACTTAACTTCTCTGTGCTATAGTTATCCTGTGTATGAGAGAGTTGTTGAGACTTAGGTGGGTTGTTGTACTCTAGAATAATGCCTGGCACATAGTGAGTGCTCATTCAATGGTAGCTATTATTAAGAATTAGTATTAACATTCCGTTATTATGATTCTACCAGCTTGCTTGGCCAATAGCATAGATTGCTAGTAATAAAAAATCAAAACTTAACAAACAGCTAAAACTGATATGGTAAAGTATCTCTTTATTATTATATTCGTTTCAGGTGTACAAAACAACATAATGATTAGACATTTACACCCCTCACAAAGCGATAACCACCCCCCAAGTCTACTACCCTTCTGACATCGTACATAGCTGTTACAATATCATTGACTATTCCCCATGCTGTACTTCACATCCCGTGACTACACACACACACACACACACACACACACAGTCTGCCAATTAAGTTTGCAAACTTGTTGCAACAATGTTGCTAACCTTATTTGATATCAGAGAGATTATTCACTATGAATTTGTACCAACTGGACAAACAGTTTACTATTTGGAAGTACTGAAAAGGCTGCATGAACAAGTTAGACGACCTGAACTTTTCTCCGACAATTCATGGCTCTTGCATCACGACAATGCACCAGCTCACACAACACTGTCTGTGAAGGAGTTTTGAGCCAGTAAACAAATAACTGTATTGGAACACCCTCCCTACTCACCTGATCTGGCCTCCAATGACTTCTTTCTTTACCCGAAGAGAAAGGAAATATTGAAAGGAAGACATTCTAATGACATTCAGGACATCAAGGGTAATACGACAACAGCTCTATGGCCCTTCCAGAAAAAGAGTTCCAAAATTGCTTTGAAGGGTGGACTAGGTGCTGGCGTCAGTGCATAGCTTCCCAAGGGGAGTACTTGAAGGTGACTGTAGTGATGATATTCAGCAATGAGGTATGTAGCACTTTTTCTAGGATGAGTTCACGAACTTAATTGTCAGACTTTGTGTGTGTGTGCGTATATAATTATAGTTGGCATTCAATATTATTGTACTTGAGCTTCAATTGTACAGCACAGTGGTCAGGCATCTACACAATTTGCGAAGTGATCCCCCAATAAATCTAGTACCCATCTGGCACCCTATATGATTACAACATTATTGTTTACATTCCCCATACTGTATTTCACATCCCCGTGGCTATTTTGTGACAACCAGTTTGTACTTTTTAATCCCTTCACCTTCTCCCTCATCCCCCAATACCTCCTTTCATCTAACAACCATCACTTTTCTCTATCTCTGAGTCTATTTCTGATTAGTGTGCTCATTTATTCTGTTTTTTAGATTCCACATATAAGTGAGATCATATGGTATTTGTCTTTCTCAGTCTGACTTATTTCACTTAGCATAATATTCTCTAGGTCCATCCATGTTGGTGCAAATGGTAAGATTTCGTTCTTTTTTATAGCTGACTAATACTCTGTTGCATAAATGTACCACAGTTTCTTTATCCAATTGTGTATCAATGGGCATTTATCGGTTGTTTCCATATCTTGATTATTGTTAATAGCACTGAAATAAACATAGGGGTGCATATATTTTTTTGAATTAGTATTTTGGATTTCTTTGGATAAATACCCAAGAGTGGAATTGCTGGATCATAAGGTAGTTCTATTTTTAATTTTTTGAGGAACCTCCATACTGTTTTCCATAGTGACTGCACCAATTTGCAATCCCACCAACAGTGCACTAGGGTCCCCTTTTCTCTGCAACCTCACCAACACTTGTTTGTTGATTTAATGATGATAGCCATTCTGACCAGTGTGAGGAGGTATCTCATTGTGGTTTTTATTGGAATTTCTCTAATGATTAGTGAGGTTGAACATTTTTTCATATGTCTATTGGCCAATCTATATGTCCTCTTTAGAGAAATGTCTCATATCCTCTGCCCATTTTTTAAATTGAGTTGTTTTTTTCTTTTTTTTTGGTGTTGGGTTTTATGAGAGTTTTTTCATAAATTTTGGATATTCACCCCTTATTAGTTGCATCACTGGCAAATATCTTCTCCCATTCAGTAGGATGCCTTTCTGTTTTGTTGATGGTTCCCTTTGCTGTGAAAAAACTTTTTAGTTTGATGTAGTCCCATATGTTTATTTTTTCTTTTACTTCCCTTGCCTGAGGGGATATATCAGTAAAAATATTACTAAGGGTAATGCCTGCAAGTTTACTTCCTATATATTCTTTTAGGAGTTTTATGGTTTCGGGTCTTACATTTAAGTCTTTAATCCATTTTGAGTTTGTTCTTGTATATGGCATAAGAAGGTGATTCATTTTCATATTTTTGCATGTATCTGTCCAGTTTTCCCAACACCATTTCTTTTATTTTTTTTTTTTTTAAACATCAATGGATTTTATTGGTCACCATGAAAAGTATGAATTTTAAACAGATTCTTGGACTGGGGATTCATCTCCATCAGCTCGCTCAACTTTAGCACCTGTCTCATCCCCATTAGCTTTTCCAGAACTGCTACCTTCACCATGAAGCTCCATGAGTTTTTCCAATTCAAACTTGGGCTTCTTCAGCATTTTGACTTTTCTAACAAAGACATCATGGAGCGGATAAATAGATTGGCAAGCCTTTTCTATGTCTTTTCCAATGCTATCTGGAATCAATTTATTGACCACTTCTTTCAAGTCATTTGTCAGCACCTCGCGGGTCATGATTTTCATCATCTTCCATATTTGGCAGACCAGTTGATGCTGAGCATAAGAGGTCTTCCGAATCTGACTGTTGCGTTTTTTAGTGAAACCAACACAGAATAGAGGAAGCAAATAACCATAGGTAGTCTTGACATCCACATGAGCTTCAATCATGGTCTGCCATTTTTTGACCATGGAGCACATTTTGTCACAGGTAAGATCCATGCCATGGAAATTAGTCAGACAGTTTTTGCCTTGAACATCCTCAGTAATTAACTTGAATTTTCTAAATTCAACTTCATCATCCTGCAGATCAGCTAGGCTCACTTCAAAAACACGACACTTGAGACCATCAGATGCAATTTTGGTTCCTTGAGTTCTTGTGACTAGTGTTTTCGCAGTATTTCTTATATTGAACATAGCTGGTGCTTTGACATCATACCAATCTTTCTTAGAAAATGGGTCAACCACTTTTTTCTTGGCTCCCTTCTTGCTGCCTTTCGTAAGGCGCTTATTCATGCCAACCGCCATGGTGCAGATCACAGAGCCAAAAGGCCAGCACCATTTCTTTTTTTTTTTTATGATCTTTTTATTATTATTATTATTTTATTTTTTTAGCTGAGCCATCCTGCCACCTGTTGACAGCTCAGTGGCAACTCAGCTCTGGCTGGCATCGAGCCGCCGTTGCTCAGAGCTCAGCTCACACTCTTGAGCGAGCTCTTAACCAACTGAGCCACTCGGCCGGCCCACCATTTCTTAAATAGACTGTCCTTACCCAATGTAAATTCTTCCTTCCTTTGTCATAGATTGAATGACCATATAGGCATGGGTTTATTTCTGGCACTCTATTCTATTCCATTGATCTATGTATCTGTTTTTATGCCAGGACCATGTTGTTGTTGTTGTTGTTGTTTTTAAAGGAACAAGTGTTTGTGAGCCAAGCGCTTCTTTTTTAAAAAAGATTTTGTTGGGGAAGGGAACAGCCAAGTTGTTGTCCTTCAGTCTTAGTTGTGGAGGGTAGGGCTGGCTCAGCTCCAAGTCCAGTTGCCATCTGGCTGCCTAACAGCAGCTCGTGGCTGCTCAGCTCAAGTTGTCGTGTTCAGTCTTAGTTGTGGGTGGGTGTAGCCCACCAATCCCATGGAACCGGAAACCTTGTTGCTAAGAACTCATACTCTAACCACTGAGCCATCCTGCTGCCTGACGGCAGCTCAGGGCAGTTCAGCTCAAGGTGCCAGTGTTCAATCTTAGTTGCAGTGGGCGTAGCCCACCATCCCATGAGGAAGTTGAACCCTGCAACCTTGTTAGGAGCACCTGCTCTCACCAGATGAGCCATCCTGCCACCTGTTGGCAGCTCAGCTCAGGAGCAGCTCACTGGACCATGTGAGAATTAAACCCACAGCCCTGTTGCTCAGAGCTCACACTCGTAACCAACTGAGCCACTCTGCTAGTCCAGTACCATGTTGTTTTGATTACTGCAGCCTTGTAGTATGATTTGATGTCAGGTAGCATGATACTTCCCACTTTATTTTTATTTCTCAAGATTGCCATGGCTATTAGTGGTCTTTTATGGTTCCATATAAATTTTAGGATTATTTGTTCTAGTTCTGTGAAAAGTGTCATTGGTATTTTGATAGGGATTGTGTTGAATCTGTATGTTGTTATAGATAGTATGGGCATTGTAACTATAGTAATTTTTCCTATCCATGAACGTGGTGTATGTTTCCATATATTTGTATCTTCTTTAATTTCTCTCTTCACTGTCTTATAATTTTCTGAGTACAGGTCTTTTACTGCCTTTGTTAAATTTATTCCTAAGTATGTTTTTTTTGATAAAATTGTAAATGAAATTGTTTTCTTAATTTCTCTTTCTGATAGTTTGTTATTAGTGCATAAAATGCGACTGATTTCTGACTACTGATTTTGTATCCTGCTACTTTACTAAATTCATTTATCAGTTCTAATAGTTTTTTTGTGGAATCTTTGGGGTTCTGTATATTGATATGGTAAAGTTTGTAAAATACTAAACATTGAGAGAAGTATCACAAGTATCATTTTCCTGACAAAATTTAGATCTGCAAAAGTTTCAACAGGGAAAATTGAAAATGGTAGAAATAATTACCAGAAAAGAATTCAATTGCAAAAGCTCTAGTGAGTCAAGTTTGAAATGGACCCAAAAAACAAAAAACAATAATAAAATCTGTAATCAATAAATTTATATGTAAAATTTACCCTGTATTAATCAGGATTCTCCAGAGAAACAGAACCAATAGGACACACACACACACACACACACACACAGAGAGAGATTTATTGTGAAGAATTGGCTTGCACCATTACGAAGGCTGAGAAATTCCACAGTCCACAAATACACCATCTGCAATCTGAAGACGTAGGAAAGCCAGTGGTGTAATTCTTGTCTGAGTTGGAAGGCCTGAGGACTAATGTAGCTGACGGTGTACATCACAGTCCCAGGGTATGAGAAGCCCAATGCCCCAGATCAAGCAGACAGAAAAGGGAATGAGTCCTCTCTTCCTCCGCTTTTTGTTCTGTTTAGGTCCTCAACCCACTCACACTGGGCAGGGCAATCTACTGAGTCCTCTCGAAACAACATCATAGACACACCCCGAGGTCATGTTTAATCTGGGCATCCCACAGCATAGGTTGACACATACAATTAACCATCACAAGTCCAACCCTTGTCAATTTGTCACCCATATGCATCTCCTTAAATCATACTTTATCTCCATGTAAAGCCAATAACAGAACAAGGTCATAATTCTGCCTAATAGGTTATCCTACCATTATTCTACACTCTACCAAAAATGCACTAACGCCTTCCCCAAAAGTCCTTGAGTGATGAGTGATGTTTTCTCTTCTTGATATCCTGTGACTTAAATACTATGATATAACATTAACAATACTTATCTAGTACTGTGATATAAAGTTAATACATCTGATATTACATAAGGGAATAAGAGAAGAAAGAAGATAGCTATAGCTATATACACAGAGTCAAAGCAAAATTGAAAAGAACTACTCATGACAGTTACCACCCTCATTTCTGTCACAAGTCACGTGGTCATAGATCATATTTAGGACTACTTTCTTCCACTGCCCACTCTCTATTCATTTTGCCTTCAACATGTACCTCAACTGGTCATGGTTCTTTACCTGGTGAGGTGACCCAAGCTTTCATTCCTGTAGGGTTTGAGCATTTAGTAATCCTTCCTGGATTGGGCTTAATTTTTCATTGATCTTAATCACGGGGCATGATAATACTAAGAGACCCCCTAAAGGATTTCCTGTATTCCATAATCTAAGGGAGGAGAGAGTTTTAAGTAAGAGTAGTCTTACTAAGTAAAACTGTCTAGTGAAGGTAAGAGCTGAATAAAAGGACTTTCATTGAGTTTTTAAGTTGTTACTGGGTATTGATATTGTTATTGATTAGAGCAGTTTTATCTAGGGATGAGGACTAAAGCTAGTTTGTGGTGGGTTGAGCAACAAATGGGAAGTACGAAAGGAGAAATAATGTGTAAACTATGGAATTTAGAATTTATCCCTTGAACAACAGGACAATTAGAAGTTTTATAAATTTTATTGAAAAAAATTTCCCAATATTAGTATACTTTTTTTGTGTGTGCTTGGTTGGATCAGTTGGTTTATACCAGATCAATGGGTCTGTTCTCAAATGGGCCATTTGGGTTTGACGTATTCCTAGGGGTCTCTTAATATAGTCTTGGCAAACAAACCTGAACTACATTTATCAAGGCTTTAGATTAAGGGCAAAAAACAAACAAAAAAACCCTAGTATTACTCATAAAATAAGTATGCTCTTATTAAACAAAAATTTCCAGTTTGGATGTGGTCATTCCAAAAAAAGTGCCTTTTCCCTATTTAGTAAGGTAAGTATTTGCTAAAGTGATAATATGTGTTGCAGATGTACTTCTTGTATTGAAATATTATTTTAATAGTATCAGAAAATTACTAGGAGAAATAATGTCTAATACACTGAATTAAAAAGTCCTCCTTTGCTTAATAAATGAACTGTTCATTTAAAAACTGATATCATCATTTTGGATAATTGCGGCAAGGGAGTACCATATGTTTCAGTTAAGTACTTAATGGTTTTTTTTTTAATAGAGTTTTATTGACATCTGTTTTGTTCCTAATGTATCGAAGAGTAAAAGGAACCATTCTTTACTCATGCTAGTCCAGTCGGGGATTGTTCTGTGTGACTCTTGGAATTTTGAGTTGTACTTTTTCTTTACTGCATGAATTAAATGCGAAGTGATAGTTTATTTTAGGAAGTCTTTTATAGTGGTGAATTAGATATCTTTTTGCTTTTTTTAGAGCAACTTTTGTATAGAAACTTGTTTAAAAAGGTTTTTTAGGTGGCAGCATTGGTATTCACATTATAGAGTAGGAAAGAAATGGAAAGATTTCATGCTTCCATGATTAATCTCTTCATGCAACATCTGCATTTTCCTCTATTTCCAGCAATCAATTTCATATATATCTTTAAAGAGATCTACATTTCTAAGAGAAAATACATTTTTGTTTTACTGGGATTTAGGATGGTTCACATCATTGTGGATCCCTTGTTTTTATTTTATTAGATTAAAATAGAATTTCCAGTAAATGTGTACTTGTCTTCTATAGTCTGTAACAGTACTGTCTATTAGCAATATAATGTATATAATGTGAGCCACATGTGCATTTTTAAATGCCATATTAAAAATAGTAGTTAATTACACATAAACTTAACAATATTTTTTGTTTAAATCGGTGTATTCAAGATATTTGAATAGGTAAGAAATATAAAAATTATTGAGATATTTTGCCTTTTGCATTTCATACTTTCAAAATCCAGTTTGTATTTTATACTTATAACCTTTCTCAATTTGGCCTAGCTACATTCCAGGTGCTCGGTAACCACTATTGTACAGTACAGGTCTGTAGAGTCAGACAATTCTCAGTTTCTGGAATGGATAGAGAGAGAAACTTATCGTCTATAAATTGGATTTGATTAGTGTAATAACTAGCTACCAACATCTAATAATGTGATAATGTGATCATGTTTATATATATATATCAAATGTGGACTTTTTTTATTCATTGGAAAATTAATTGGAGAAGATATGCTGAAAATATTGGGTAAATGAAACTTGCACTATTTGGATAACTGCATTGTGTAATTGCATTTATTTTTATTGTATATACATGTCTATGCTTCATGAAATTTCAGTATATATCTATAATTTGTAGCATAAATGCAGTTCCAGCTACAATGAAGATTTTGTGCTACAGCTAGAGAAGGAATTGGTCCAAGCCCGTTTGAGTGAAGCCGAGTCTCAGTGTGCGCTAAAGGAGATGCAGGATAAAGTTCTGGATATAGAGAAGGTGAGAGCAACCACTCCCAAGTTAGCGGAGATATGGGGTCGGTATATGTTAAGTGTTGATTGAGCAGTTAAACTGGACTTGGGATTTTTTACACATTAGAAACCTTATGTATTAGTTAAGAGATGAAAGGAAAAAAAATAAGATTCCCAATTATTCTTTGTTGTTGCCATACTACTCAAAGCCCCATATATAAGGATAAAAATGGGTTTTAGAGCCCTTTTAGTGGAAAACAATCAGGATAATTTTGATGTGAATAATATTTAAATGATGGAGAAGATAAACTTAGGGGATAGAAATTAACTGTTGTCTTCAAATATTGTAATGTCTTTATTTGTAAGGGCTCAGATATGACTAATGCATAAACATTTCAGGGAAACTTTCATCTGCGTGTAACCGTTACAATTTTTCATGCTACAATAAGCCACTTCAGGATATATAGGAAGATCTTAGCCTGCAGTATGCTACAGAAACTATTATAACTTATGTCTTTTCAAGGTCATTAAAGAACTTCAGGGATTAGATAAGTAGTGGAAATAGATTTGCTTTCAGGTTTCTTATAACCCTCAGACTTGAGAGCCAGTGTTCCAGATTACAAACTCTGAATCTGGTTTCTCATCTATAAAATCGTTGATGGCTTAGGCTGTATGTTGAATTTGTTCCTTTCACCCCTGGGTAGTATCTAGCTATTGAATCAAAGGCTTATAAACAATGGACATGACACACTCAAGTTGTTCTTAGCTGTTTCCTAATGAAATAGAGCAGGGTATAACTACAATCAGTTGGAATAATTTTGCCAGAAATCTGCTTGCTAGTTTTATATTAGTTTTTGGAAAATTTATAAGTCTATTTGGTGAAAAAAGCCAACAGGAATACTGTTAAATACGCCTAATGGAATATTTGGTCTCTAATTTAGGAGTATTCTGGGCTCCATGGATTAGATAAGAATCTGGATCTTTCCATTTGGAATATTTAATAAAAAGAAATGTCCTTGTGTTCAAGTTAAAAATGGATTTCTTAAGTAGTTTTGTTGGTATTCATGGTATAGGGTAGAAAGGAAATTGGCAGGTTTCATGCTTCCTATGGTTAATTTCATCATGCAGGATTCTCTTTTTATGCATATGTAGTAAATTTCTAGTTTTCAATTGAGAAAATATTTAAAGTCCATAAAAATGTGTAGTTGGCAAGAGTAATTTTATTCCATTATCTCTGTGGGCTAAAAACCTTCATGTCCACCATGAAATATTGTAGAGATAGAAAATTTTGCAGATTCAGGACTTAAAATCTCTGTAATATATCAGTTTACCTAAGGAGCTTTTACTGGGGCATACTTTAGGATCTCTTGGTCACTCCCCAGAGCAGTTTAATATGGAGCTACCCTATATCCTAAGGTGTTCTTTCAGTATGGTAGGAGAATAATCTAAATTTTGTACCCTTAAAACAAATATTTAGATAATCTTAGTATTAATTTTGTGACTATTAATATAAATAGTGACTGATATATAGAGATTTTATACTCCTGTCCAAAGCGACATGCTGAGAAAATACAACAAAACAGATTTTAGACTATTCTTTTCCATAAATCTTTAAAATGTAAATGATGTTTATGCCTCATTTGGAGTCCTAATCAGAGGTTAGTAAATTTATTGCTATGTTGAAAAACATTTTTAATCCTGTTGCTCTGTAATACTGATTAATATTTTATTAAGCAAAGCAGAGTTCAACTTTCTGTAGTCTCAAAATTAAGTACAAATACCCTCATACACTCCTGGTGGGAATGTAAAATAGTGCAGCTGCTTTGGAAAAGTATAATAGTTTCTTAAGAGTTAAGTGTAGAATTGCCATCTGACTTAGCAGTTCTGCTCCTTGGTATATATTCATGAGAATTAAAAACATATGTCCACACAAAAACATTTACATAAAGATAGCAGCCTTATTCATAATAGCCAAAAAGTGAAAACAACTGATGAATGGATAAATAAAATGTGGTATAGCCATGTAACAATGTTATTTGGCCATATAAAGGGGTGAACCTTGAAAACATGCTAAGAGAAAGAAATTATTCATAAAAGGCCACATATTGTATGATTCCATTTATATGAAATGTCTAGAATGGACAAATCCATAGAGACAAAGTAGAGTAGTGTTTGCCAGGTGCTGGGAGGAGGGGAAATGTGAAGTGACTGGTAATGGGTACAGGGTTTCTTTTGGGGGTGATTAAAATGTTCTAAAATTAGATTGTGACAATGGCTGCACAACCCTGTGATTACTCTTAAACCGAGTGGCTCAGTTGGTTAAGAGCTCGCTCAAGAGTGTCAGCTCAGAACATCAGGGTCGCCAGTTGGATTAGTGGCCTGAGCTGAGCTGCCATCAGCTACCAACAGGTGGCAGGATGGCTCAGCTAAAAAAAAAGCAAAAAAGCAAAAACAAAAAACCAGTGACTAGTTCACATTAAAAAGATAAGTTTTATGGTTTGTGAATTATATCTCAATAAAGCTATAAAATTAAGTATAATTACATATGAGACAAAATAGCTCTTATTATATATGCTATATTTTATTTTGTTGTTTAAATTATAAAATCCCTAATTAAATTTTCTCTTGCTTTAGAGAAACAACTCCTTTCCTGATGAGAATAACATTGCAAGACTTCAGGAAGAACTGATTGCTGTGAAACTGAGAGAAGCAGAAGCTATTATGGGTTTGAAAGAACTTAGACAACAAGTCAGGGATTTAGAGGAGCACTGGCAGGTATATCAGTATATTTTGCGTGCGTTTTAAAGAGAGGGCTATCCAATTTGTGTGAGTTTAAAGTAGCTGGTGACCAACACTACAATATGAGTTTGAAGTGAGAAAAACTGTGTTTAATGTACAAAACTGGAAGTGTTTATAAATTACAAGTACCTTTAAGCTGTTTCTCCCTTTTTCTAACTTATAATTAAATAAAAGATAAAATAGAGATCAAGCCATATTTTTGTTGTCATATCATTGTAATTTATATAACTTTTCCTATAAAACTATAAGAAAATAATCCTTTATATAGCACATATTTCTTCTCCTGTTAATATTAAATCCATTTTTCATTATGAAATAGCAGAAGGTTAACACCCATATCAATTTGTCTATAAATTTGTGACTTCTTTTGAAAATTGATTATCTCACTAAGTAAATGAAACATTTAGCTAGTTATATGCCAACAAGTTTGTTCACATGTGGGAAACTTTTGGCAGAGAACAAAAACACAGAATCTATAAAATAGAAGGGAGAGAGGGAAGAAAACAAAAACTACACAGCATTAGAATAGTGATCTTGATTTGAATTTGGGGTGGGTGATGCATCTAGCAAAGATTGAAATTCGTCCTTGATATTGCTGTGGCTTTTGTTTTGTTTTATTTTGTTTTGGCAGCAGTATCAGGCCGCAATAAACTGGAAATTAAAAACCAACAAAACTGAACCATCACCACAGATAGTTTGAGGACACTGCTCTTAACTTCTAGTATTGCTTCCTTAATAAATGAATAGCCCCATTTTTTCTTTTTCGTGGAACTTCATTAAAAATAATGTGGAACCCCTCATTAAAAAATTAGGGTAAAAATTGTGTTCTTTACAATAAGTAATCCACAGTATAAAAAAAATTGCAGTATATCTGAGTTTATATCCCAGCTCTGAGACTTCCTGGCAGTAAGATTTGCAGTGTGACCTTTCCGAAATTATTTAATCACAATTTTCATTTTCATACCTGTATAATAAAGACAGAGTGCCTAACTTTTAAGATTTTTCTGGGGATTAAAGTATGCATATAAAGTGCTTAATATAATACCAGGCCTGAAATAATTGCTCAATAAAATTAGCTCTTATTTTGATACTGGGAATATTTGTTGCAGTGCAGTTTTTTGTGTTTTAGCGCCACTTAGCTCGTACTAGTGGGAGATGGAAAGACCCACCTAAGAAAAATGCTGTGAATGAGTTACAAGATGAACTGATGACCATTCGACTTAAAGAAGCTGAAACACAGGCAGAAATCAGAGAAATAAAACAAAGGATGATGGAAATGGAAACACAGGTATGATGGAATGCCCAGTTGCTTTAAAAAATATCTAGCTGATCAAAAGTTTATGTGCAAACTGTATATTCCCTAGAATTGAGCTAAAAGGTGGATATGTGAAACTGTCTATACTGTCTATAATTTTCCAGCCCACATAAAAAGGGCCAAATATTGTGTTCTTTGATATCAGAGATTTAATGTCTCTGACCCATTCAACAAAGTGTAATCAAGTCATGAAACTCCATTTAACTTTGTTGTTTTGTTGCACAACTTGAGAGGGAATATTCTAGAGCAAAATTTTTCAACCTCAACACTATTAACATTTTGGACCTGATAAATCTTTATTGTGGGGACATTCATTTGCTGTATAAAAGTACATCTGGTTTTTATGTGGTACATTTGTGTGGGCCATATTCTGTAATATTCTCTATAATGTTAGTTTGTTTTCAGCATACACACTCAGTCAGTAGGGGGCATAGTCAGCTCATGTATTGTTCTGTATACCTATGTGCAAAAAACAATCATTCCAACTTAAACATGATAAGGTGACTACGTAAATCCTTTAGAATATAAATATATCTTGTCTTACGTTGGTCAAAGTTATTTTCTTGTATTTTTCATTGTAATTAAAAATAACAGTAAAATTAGGAAAAACAGAAATCTGGCTTTTATGGTGGGAAGTTTTATTTTTATAATCAATTATATCTCAGTATAGATTTTAAAGATGAAAACACAGCTTTTGTGTTCAACCATGTACAGAATGTATTTCAGAATGAGTGTAGGTAAATGAATCAAATTCTACAAACGTGGTTTTGAAACTTGTGAATACAAAGTACTGTCCAGCCTTCAAAGGACTTACACTTGAGGAATCAGACATTCACAATGTATATTTAGTATAATTCATTGAATGAGATGATGGCTGTTGACTAAATTTATTGTAGTAATCATATCACAATATATGTAAGTCACGTCATTATGCTGTGTACTTAGACTTACATAGTGCTGCGTGTCAATTATACTTCAGTAAAACTAGAAAAATATGTAATTTAGAAATGTGGTAATTAGAGAAACAGAAATTGCTATGGAGAATAGGAGGGGAAAATTAATTCCAACTAGGTGGTCTGAGGGATGGCTCCATAAGGAATTTCTGTTTTGAATTATGCCTAATGAGTGGATTTTGGGTGGATTTTATTAGAAGAGGAATGGTTCGTACATGCCAGTGCTTGAACTGGAGATGAATCACAAGGTTTTTCTCATTGTAAAATGAGAAAAATAAGTAAAACCAGTATGATGTAGTGGTAATGCTATCTTGGTCATCTAGAGTTTTATATCAAACACCCATGTATCCAGCATGCAGGTAAAGAGATGTATACTTGCTCATATACAGAGCTCCAGTTCCTTCATTTTCAATGACTCTAGAAAAGTCCACCTAGTGAGTATACCTTAGTTTATTGAACCGTACTCTTCTTTGTACCAATTTCTGCTAATACAAACGTGCTGCTCTGAGCATTCTTGCATGTTTCCTTGTATATATATCAAAGAGTTCCTTCAGGGCCGGCCGAGTGGCGTGGTGGTTAAGAGCTGGCTTGAACGCCAGCGGCCCCGGTTCGGATCCCACATATGAGGGCCAGTGACACTGCCCTTAAAAAAAAAAAACCATCGAAGAGTTCCTTCAGTACGAGGGTTTTTATTTTTTTTCTGTGCCTAGAACCCCTTCGACAATCTGAAGCCTATGGACACCTCAAAATAATGTTTTTTAATGAATAAAATAAAATACACAGGATTGCAAAGCAAACCAGTTATACTGAGGTACAGTTTTTTTATTTGTGTTTTTTTTTTGTTTTTTTTTTGAGGGCAGTGTCACTGGCCCTTATATGTGGGACCCGAACCGGGGCCGCTGGCTTCCTAAGCCATTGCTTAACCACCGCGCCACTCGGCCGGCCCCTGAGGTACAGTTTTAAAGTACTAAAAAGCAAACAAGCTTGTGACATAGAATGCATACAAAGAGACACCTACAACACATTCCTATTGCTGTATTCAGGTTTTTAATAGTTTAGAGTTTTTGTGCGTAAGTCAGTTTGTACTGTATAATTTTCCTTCTTGGGAGACTTACCTGGTCTTGGAACCAAGGTTATAATAAGCTTGGTGAGTAAGTTGGGTTGTATATTATCTTTTTCTAGTCTCAAATTTTATGTAAGATTAGAATTACCCATTGCTTGAATACATGCTGGAATTTGTTTCTTTAAACAGTCTTGTTTCGTAGGGAAAGTAATTATTGATCCTCGTTGTTGAAGCATTATAGATCTTTTCAGGTTTTCTGTGTCTTCTTGAGTCTAGTTTGGTAGAATCAGGCAAACTTCTGCAAGACTTCAAGGAAATAAAGAAGGCACAAATCAACATTATCAGGTATTAAAAAAAGGGACATAAATATAGATCCAGTGAAAATACTTTCTGAAAAGAGTCTTGGAACAACTTTATGTGTTAAGTTTGAAATTTCAAAAGTTAATGAAATGGACAGTCTCTTTAGGGATATAAGACTTGAGTTTTTCCTCTGAGCTTCACAGACCTATGGATTTGTGTCTGCCATGAAATTTGGAAAATTCTTGGTCATTATTTCTTCAAAAATTTCTGTCTCATACTGTCGTCTTTTGGGATTTCAATTCAACATATGTTAGATTGTTTGATGTCCAACAATCTATTAGATGCTCTGTTTTTCCCCTCCCCCCATTATTTTTTCTCTTTGTGTTGCAGTTTGTATTGACTAAAATATTTCTGTTGACCTATCATTAAGTTCACTGATTCTGTCTTCAACTTTGTGAGTTGTCTGATGAGCAATTAATGGCATTCTTCACATCTGTGTGTATATCATTTTAGCACTTCCTTTGAATTCTTACAGTTTTCATTCCTCTGCTGATAGTATTACCTATCTGATAATACATATTTTTCACCTCTCTCTTAGAGCATTTAGCATATTAATCACAGTTATTTTAAATTCCCTGTGAGATAATTTCAATATCTGTGTCATATATGAGGCTGGTTCTGTTGATTGCTTTGTCTCTTGGTATAGTGTTTTTGTTTTTCTTACCTTTTCCTATGCTTTGTAATTTTTTTGTTGAAAACTGGGTAGCTTGTAGGACAATAGACTAAGGTAAATATTGGGTAGTTGGAAAAGTCATGACGTATTTTTTTCTATGTTTTTCATTGCAAAACTGCGTCATGACTTTTCCGACAACTCAATAGTTTTTATGCCCGGAAATGGGCACACCTTTTCTTCTGCTAGGACGTTAATGTGGGGGATTTGAGTTAATATAGTCAGGAGTTGGGCAGGCATTGAGGTTTGTTGTTTCTGTGGTTACCCTCATTGCACCACAAGCTTCAAATTCCTCTAGCAGTACCTTAGTTTTAGATTGGGGGCTGGTTTGCCGAAAGTTTCTCTCAAGTGTCTGTAAGTCTCCCCTCTGTTTAGCACTTCAGCGAGGATTGGTTTCCAGCAGTATTCCACTGTTACCTCTTATAGGAAGTTGGAGAGGCAAAGAGCACCTTTGCCCTGGTGTCCTGATCAAGTCTGTCTTGGGCTGCATTGTGTCCCTGGAACTGGCATATTTGGCCTTCTTAATGTTCTTGCCCTCCCCTCAGCTATAGTCCTAGCCCGAAGTACAGTCCTACCCCTTCCTCAGATGCAGTGGTTTCCATAGTGCCCGAAAGCAACAGCGTTTGTTGCTCTGCTCCAAGCGGATTACACCTTTGATTTCCTCCTAGAGGAGGCAAGCAAGGGTTCATGCCACCCCCTATATTGGCTGCTATTCCCCTCCCACAGGCCTGTACGATGGGCCTCTCAAAACTCCCATCAGTCTTCTTTGAGTGTATATGTTGGGGTCCATGAGGAATAAGTGTGCAAGAGTTTGTGAACTCTGCAGCGCCCTTGAGCTCCCCACTCTCTAGCCAGCTCACACCTGGCCTCTACCAATTTGATATTTATTTTGTTTTTTGTTGTTGTTGTTGTTTTTTGAGGGCAGTGTCACTGGCGCTCATATGTGGGACCCGAACCGGGGCTGCTGGCTTCCCAAGCCAGCACTTAACCACCATGGCACTCGGCCGGCCCCAATTTGATACTTATTTTAGCCGAAATATGCTTAATAGGATCTGCCTTGTCTCTCCTTAGATTTTGGGCTAGTTTGTTGCCCCTGATCTCACCTCTATGGGTTCGTCAAAAGTCATGAATTTAGAGTTCAGCTGGCTTTTTTTTTTTTTAATTAAAAGGATAGGAACAATGCTCTCCCTGACTCTCTACATCCCCAATCAGAAATCAAAGAAGTCTTTATTATGAGGTATTTGAAATTGTTATATTTTGTAAATTCTATTTCTTCTTTTTGTTTTTTCCTCCTTTTTTTTTTATTGGATTGATTTAGTTTTTTTCTTTTTCTTTCTAGTAGTTTGACTTTTTAATCCCTTTTCTGTTAGTGGTTTGTTACCTAAAAAAAATTTGAAAATACTTACCTGACTGAACAAAGTTATCTCCATCTTTCTTCCAAACTGTACCAGGGCCTTAGAAGAATTTCATGTCCATCTTCCTAGTTTGCATCTTACGTTGTACATTTTTTTATACTTCCAAATTACTAGACATTATTGTTTTATGGAGTCAGTGCTCATTTGGATTTGTCTACCTATTTGTCAATTTTTTGTTCTCTATTCTTACTTTTTATTTAACAGTTTCCAGTTTTAATCATGTGTTGTAAACTCTCACTTTCTTAAAATAAATGTATTTTTCCCTCATTCTTGTATGATAATTTACCTGAGTATACTATTATAGGATGAAATTTATTTTTTTAAGCATTACAAATTTGTCCTGTTGAAATGTCTGCCAGATATTTCACTTTTTCCCTTCACAGATACTCAGATTTTCTGTTAATTTGCCTCTTCTTTCCTTTAGTATTCTAAGTTGTATTACATTGTTTCTTGGTGAGGATTTATTTGTATTTATCCTGATTGAGATTAGCTGTGCCTCCTGAACTGTGGGTTTATACATGAGTTTTTGTTTTTTTAGTTGTAAAAAATTCTCAACTGTTATCATCTCTTAGACTATCATATCTCACCTCCTTTTTTATTTTTTTCCATTTTATCCTAGAACCCCTGTTAGGTATATTTTGTACCTCCTTATTCCCTTTCCTATGTCTCTTGACTTCTTCTGGGACACCAATTGTTTCTTCAGTGTATCTAATTTCCTATTTAACTTTTTTCTTAAATTTTTAATATCAGTGGCTATATTAATTTTGGAGATTGTATTTGGTTATTTTTTTAATTTGCTGAATTTTTTTGATAGTGACTTATGCTTTGTTTATGTTTTTGCTTCCTCTTTTTATATCTAATAATTTTAAATATAAATTTTTATATAAAGTCTCTGATTTTGTTATCTAGAGTTTTTAAAAATCTGTTCTTGCTCTCTTTGTCAACTATTTCTCACACATAGTCAGTTCTTGGGTTTTTTTATATGTGAGTGTTTTGTAAGTTTGGATTATGGAATTGTGTTCAGGGGTACAGGGCGGAATTTTATCTGTAAGAATTCTTTGCAGCTTATGTGTAAGGTGTGTCCCTCTGAAGTGTAGTTATTTGTTTTAATGGTAGGAGGCAAGACAGTAGAAAGAGGTTGTGGAACATTTTAAATACAGTACTAAGACCTTCACTCTTAATTTTGTAGACAGTAGTCATTGATTGAAAATGAGAGTAATATAGAGGATGGTCTTAGAAAGGAGGTATTTCTTCTGTGAGTCAGGAAGATGAGTTAAAGTGAAGATAAAGAAATTTGGAAGTGGTAGAAGAAAGTTTTGGAGCTTAAGGGGATCCAGATTTTTTAAAACTGGGGTCAGGGCTTTATTCAGAGAGTGAGGTAGAATAAGTATAATACCAACAACCAAGCATTTATTAAGTATCTGTTGAATTTCAGGCATTGTGTGAGACTCCTTCCATAAGCATTTATCATACAATTCTCGCACACAGCCTAGAAAGACAAGTGATAATAACTGTGCTTATACCAGTGTAATGAAATTTGATGGGATTAGATAACTTGACAAAGGTTAAGGAGCTATTAAATGAGGAGCCAGATTTTACTTCTCTTTCATTAATGAAAATCCCTACTGTTTCTTTCAGGCCTCTGATAGACTAATTTGGGGTTGAGAAAATTCAGGCTGGGTCAAGCCTGAATGAAAAAACTGCCTCAAGTCAATCAACTCGAGATCTATGCGTTTTTTTTTAGTATGTCCTATAATTAAACTACAAAGCTAATGTTTATTGAGGTTTTACTATACATTACGTCTGTTACATGTATTATCTCATTTAATTCTGAAGACAACCAAATGAAAAATAGTATTTTTATATACGTTTTTCAAATGAGGAAATAGAGACTCAGTGATATTAACTAGTCTGCTTAGTCACCAAATAACAAGCCAGAATTCAAAATCATTCCATGCTCCAAAAAAATAGGTTTTGCTGTGCATTGAAGAAATGTAGACATACATGCACATGACATAATTAGCGACATCAAGGAGTTTACAGTCTAGTAAATGGGGATGGTACTTTCAGTCTGTGCTTTCGGGAGTTGAAAAGAGGAACTAAATTCATCGTCTTCCTGTATGTACCTACTTTGTACCACATTGCCTGTTTCAGAGATTAATACCTTCAAGTTCTGTATAAGCATCCTTATAGTTTATAGATATTTGTTGTACAAATGGTAAATTGAGCTGTAATGAGTTTCTAATATAGACCTTATATATAGAGGGTGCCCAAAAAATGTATACACATTCTAAGAAAGGAAAACTGTATTAAAATTGTAATACTCAATATATACCAATAACAAAAGATGAATACAAGTCACGTCTGACTTCTGCAACTACAAGAGGTACCCAAAGTGGTTCCCATCAGCGTCCAGACACTTCTGATTACGGCGAACTACTGCTTGGGCAACGTTGACCAAAGGATCCACTTCTTTACATTATTTTGGCACTCCCGGTGTATATATATTTAGTTTTTAGCTATTTGTTGAATAAAATTGACCTATAACTAATAATAACATTTTCTATAATGTTGTATAATGAAATGGGTGGGTAGAAATAGAAATTGATGTTTTTTTCAGGCCTTTTATCTATATAATCTGAGTATTTATGCTTTAAATTATTAGAACCAGATCAATAGCAACCATCTTCGAAGAGCAGAACAAGAGGTGATCAGCCTACAGGAGAAGGTGCAGTACCTTTCTGCCCAGAACAAAGGACTTCTTACTCAGTTAAGTGAAGCAAAGCGCAAACAAGCAGAGATTGAATGCAAGGTAACCATAGCAACTTGCTAGTTTGTTGTTGTCAATATAAAAATGTCTTGTTTTCTCTCATCATTAATTGCATTATCTTAAAACCAAATAAAGTCAAAAGAGGCTAGTTTTATTTCCCACTTATTTGAACTTGGTTTGGTGGCTGCTTTTAGCCCAGGTTAGCTCATCTTGCTCTGGGGTGAATTTTAGGCAGGAAACCTCATTTTCATCCACTTGGTTAAATGCCAGCGCAGGAAATTCAGTTAACCGGTGGTTAAGTATTGGTATCGGTTTACAAATTTTCTGTTGACCTGTAGCCCTATAAAACTGAAGCTTTTAATATCTAACCAAAAAGTTAGGTAATTTAGAAGGTTTGGGGCAACTCTGCTTTGGTTAGTACCTTATTAGACATTAGTGTGGTCAGTTGGAGATGTTTTGGGGATACAGGAGAGCACTAAAGAAGTGTGTATGTACCAGTGGGTTGGGAAATTTTTGTACATTTCCATTATTTTAATCAGTTTTTCTATTTTTGTGTGTGAAGTGTTTGGATTCATAAAGCGTGAAAAAGTATTTGAATGCCAAGTACATTTTTTCCTGAAATAAATGTATAGTATAGCAATGATGGGAGAGAGAGGATATGAGAAGCGGGGTGGACAGAGAGGGTGTGTGTGTATGAAATAACTATAAAGAGATGACTGTGGTCTGAGCATTAGAATGGAATGCTGAGGACAAGTTATGGGATTTTAAAAATAAACTAGACATCCATCTTTCCATGGTGAGATAGTAGAAATGATGTCCTTTAAAGATTCCAGCCTTATTGTTCTATGATAAGAAATAAGACTTTCAATGGCACATATAAAGCTGTAATTCCATCAACTTGTTCTGGTGTCATTAAAAACCAAGAGTGAAGCTTGAGTGGTTTATCAGTGTCACTGAAATCCAGAGATGAAATTACATCCTAATAAATATGCATGGCTGTTACAATTTACACTGACAGAAATCTGTAAGCAGTACTGAAATTTGTACTAACTTAAGAGTAGTACCTCTTAAAGGATATGACTAGATTAATTTAGAAATAAAATGAAGTGTCACGAAGTCACATCAATTTGATTTGTTGTACTAATATCTGATTGAGTTTTTATGGTTCTGTATTGTCTGTGCTGGCTTATTTTTAATAAAGAACTAAATTTAGTCTTTTTTCATTATTGGTGTAAATTTTTATTTAACACTGTTACTGGATTTAATATTGCTCCTCAAATGCCTTAGCATCTTTTCATCAATGTAAAAATGTTCTTTGGAAATAAATATTTGGGGAGTTTGCTGATGAAAGAATTTTTTTTAAATGTGTCTAAATAATGGGCTCAGATTCAGAATTTTAGAGAATTTTAAGAACTGTTTTGAGATTTTAAAAAACTTTTAATTGTTCATTAATACTGCTGTGAAGTAAATTTTAGATGTTGACTCTGATATCTCCCCCATGTTTAAGCTGTATATTGATTTATTCAATCTTTTATAATGCCTTTTGCAGATTTCTAGAATGACCAGTGTGTTAATTGTCACTCTAGCACCTGGTGCATTCTGTTTAAGTGTGTGTATTTTACCTTGTTATATTGGAACAATTCAAAAACAAACCTAACTTTTTCAAGAAAGCCAGTCCTTCAATTATATAAATCTGACTCATTTTCATTTAGTTTTATATGATTATAGCTTATGATTTCTTGATAAGCAATCATTAAAGTTCATTTTATTTTTCATTTATGGAAAAATGTCAGGATACTGTTTTAATGTTAATGTTATTTTCCCTCTGTATCTGAATTTGATTGTCCCATTTAATGTTGAAATAGTACAAGTCTTGATTTCCAATATGAAAACCCAAACATAAGAAACCCAAAGGTTTTTTTCATAAATTTTACACGAATTAATTTGGAAGCAAAACCTGATTTGAATTGATATATGGCCATTTATCATTTTTATTTATCCCATTTGGTATGGGTATTTATATTTTAGTGCCTCATTGTATTGAGCATACTGTTTCATTATGGATGTTCCTCAGATCCCACTGGATAAGACTAATACATGATTTATGCACCTTCTTACTTTTCTAAAATCTAAAAAATGTGAAATTCCATGACACACCTGACCCCCACGATTTCAGTAATGAGATTGTGGGATTTTTCTACCTAAATCTAAATTTGAAGGAAGATTTTATATTCTCTAGTTCTACATACAGACATATATATTCATGAGAAAAAGTATGCTAATTGATATACAAACTTGTGAAATTGTGTAATAAATAATGTTAAGTGAGAAAAGTCAATCAAGGTATTTTACTATGATTATAATACTATTATTATTACACCCTGTTCCATTCTATCTCATTCTCTTCCTGGCCCTACCACATACCCCTTCTTTTATTTTAACGCTTTTATTTTTTTCTGAAATATCATTTTAGAGTTTCTGTTAGGCAGATAGTAGCAAGTAAAAGTACATAAATTTTCTCCTCCTCATTTTCTTACATGAAAATTAGCATACTATCTGTGCTGCTTTTTGCTTTTTTTGTCATGTTTTGTAGAGCTGTATGTATCAGTGCTTGAAGAGTCTTCTCATTAGTTTCTAAGGTACATGATTTTTCATTGCATGGATGTACCATAGTATACTTAACTCTTAACAAGGCCTTTATTGTTGGGGACATGGGTCATTTCCAGTGTTTTGCTGCTATAAGTATAGTGAATAACCATGTACATACATAACTTCAGATTTATGGAAGTTTATCTATACATC
Source organism: Aselliscus stoliczkanus (assembly GCA_033961575.1). Taxonomy (NCBI): domain Eukaryota; kingdom Metazoa; phylum Chordata; class Mammalia; order Chiroptera; family Hipposideridae; genus Aselliscus; species Aselliscus stoliczkanus. The sequence goes on from CM066730.1 coordinate 110,163,690, forward strand.
CCAATAGGATAAATTCCTGTAAATTTTATTGTTTGGTCAATGGGTAAATATATTTGTACTCTTCATAAATTTTGTCAAATTACTCTCCTTAGGGTTGTACCATTTTGCACTTTAACCAGCAAGACATAATAGTACACAAAGTGTGTAGGCAAATCTTTTTATTTTAAATAGATGTAACATATATTCTAGGACAGTGATTCTCAAATGGGGATGGGAGGAGGTGAGATTACAAGGCATCAAAGAATGATGGCATCTATTTATGTATTTGTCAGATATTTGAGCATCTTCTATTTGTCAGTTACTCTTGTAGGCACTGAGGATACAGTAGTGAAGAAGGTGGTCATAATGTTTACTGAGACAATAAGTAAAAAAATAGATAAGATCATTACTAATTATATACTTAGAATGGAAGCTATGGGGAAGTGGTAATTCGGAGCTGGGACCTGAAGAGTAAGAAAGAATCAGCCTTATGAAGGCCAGGGGAAGATCCCTACATGAAAAGGGCCATGGAGTTCAAGACCCAAAAACAGAAAAGAACTTGGTTGCTAAGTCTCGTATATAATGAAAAGCTTAATGAAATAAAGCCAGGGAGGTGGGCTGGGACTCACACCTCTTACCATGTAGATTTTTATAGCCCATCATAACAAGTTCGGGTTTTACTTGTAAGTACTGTGGGAGGCCAGTGAAGGTTTTAAGTAGGAAGGCAACATGCGATTTTTTTTTACTGTTTTTACTATATTTGCTTCAGATTTATTTTTTACTTTGGATTTTGGAATAATTTTATGTTTAAGGAAAAGTGGCAAAGATATTACAGAGAATTCCCATATACCATACCCTTAAATCAGCTCTTTCTAATGTTAACATCTTACATAACCATGGTACATTCATCAATACTAAGAAATGAACATTGTTGGTACAATGTAAGCCCAGACCTGAAGGACATGTAAGAGTTGGTCAAGGAAAGGCAACAGAGTTCACTAGGCAAAGGGAATAGCATGTGTGAAGAGCAGAAGTGAAAAAGAACACATTGCTTGAATTAAAAGAAGTTCGTTCTAGCTGGAGGGGAGCTGGTAAGATGTGAAGCTAGAGCAGTAAATGGGGAGCCAAATTATACGGAATCCCGGACACCAGTACAAGGACCTGGAACATTATCTCAAGATCTGTGGAGTGCCATTAAAGAGTTTAAAATAAGGGAGTGACAAGATGAGATTTGAATTTTATTAAACATAGACACTGATGTGCTGGAGCCAACTCGTAAAGGCTTGCAAGAAGCAACTGTTAAATATTCAGGAATTTTGTGACATGGCTGTTAAATAGCCTATGTTAATACTGTTATATAACATAACAAAACAAATTATGGTAGAACAAAGGTAATAAACACTCAAAATTCACCATTTCCTAATTATCTTTCATTTTACCAATATCTGTGCTTTTGAGGTTCTTTGTAGCTGTTGTAGCTGTGTGGTGGAAATATCACATAATAGTGTGCTACTGACATTTCTTCCCAATCTGTGTTGTAGTCATATTGGCAGCTTGAAAGGAGCCATGGTAGAACTAGTTGCACCACATAAATTAGCAGCTACATATCAGGGCTTTATTTATTGTTTTATCGATTATCTAGACCAGGAGTTAGCAAACTATAGCCCATTGCCCAAATCTACCTGGCTGCCTGTTTTTGTAAATAAAGCTTTATTAGAATACAGCCTTGTTTATTTATATACTATCCGTGGCCACTTTCACACTCTGGTGGCAGACAGAGTAGTTCTGATAGGCTTTATGGCCCGTGAGTCTAAAATATTTACTATCTAACCCTTTAAAAAAAGTTTTTGACTCCTGCTCTAGACTAATAATGCAGATTAAAGCTTAAAAGGGTATTGTGTCTTCAGCCTTTACATTGTGAATAACACCAAATATTAAGGAAATTTTCCCCTCGTATTTAATTACTATTATCAGAATCAGCAAAAAACTTGCTCACATCATTGACAAATGAGTGAAATTCTAACATGTCTTCATTTTACTTTCATCGTCTAACATAAACAAAAATACTTAACCAGCATCCATATCAAAACTTCACTTATTCCTCAGTTTCAATCATAGGTGGCTATGGATGCAGCAGTTTGGCAAAAATAAGTGGAGGAGCAAAATATTTTTGGATACCCCATTTTTCTGTAGCATATTTTCTTCATATTTTGTTATTTCTGGAATCAATATTATTTATCATGGATATTGTAGAATATGGTTTTAGAGTTTTTCCTTAGTGAAATTTTGTGGTGGTAAAGGTAAATATTATGCAGAATTGTGATATAATCTCATTTATATTCTTTGTAGTAGAATGTAAATATTAAAATTTTTGCTTCAGAAAGAATTTTTAAAAATATTATCAAGCTAACATACTCTGTTAGTATCCATAGTCTCTGTTAGTCTTTTATCCTAGTTGAGTGTTGAAAGTTCTCAAAAATTGTTCTTGCATAAAAAATTAACAGCTTTAACCATCACTGATCATTTTAATTAAGTTTTAATTTTAAAAATTTTAGCCATATTTATTTATATGAGTGGTATTTCTTAATATTTAAAATTGGAATGCTATTCTTCATTTCATATCAAGTTCAGAGATAATGGCATTCCCATTTAATCATGGGGTTATTTGTTATTTTCTAAATTTTGAGAGAGGTTACAAGTATTGACATTTTATGATTAATTTATTATTTGGTTTATTATATGGTTTATTATTGGGTTTTTTTGTTTGCCTCCCTAGAACAAGGAAGAAGTGATGGCAGTGAGACTCCGGGAAGCAGACAGCATAGCTGCTGTGGCTGAGCTGCAGCAGCACATTGCTGAGCTCGAAATCCAGGTACTGTAGGAAAATATTATAGTACACACAGAAGTATTGCAGTGACTTCCTCTTCCCTCTGCATCTGAACCATGACTTATATATCTTCATCCTAATGACTATGATTCTATTCTCAAAACTTATTCATTTCCAAGTCCATTCTTTTTATTGTGGTAAAGTACACATAACATGAAATTTACCATTTTAAAGTGTGCTGTTCTATGACATTACGTACATTCACATTGTTGTGCAGCCAGTCCGCAGAACTCTTTTTATCTTGCACAACTGAAACTCTATACCCACTAAACAACTCCCTATTCCCCTCTTCCCCCAGCCCCTGGAAACCACCATTCTACTTTCTGTCTCTGACTACTTTAGGTACCTCATATAAGTAAAATCATACAGTATTTGTATTTTTGTGACTGGCTTACTTCACTTAGCATAACGTCATTAAGGTTCATCCATGTTGTAACATGTGTCAGAATTTCCTTCCTTTTTAAGGCTAAATAATATTCCATTATATGTATATGCCACATTATTTTTATCCATTCATCCACTGATGAACACTGGGGTTGTTCCCACCTTTTGGTTTTTGTGAATGATGCTGCTATGAACATGGTGTACAAATGTCTGCTTGAGTCTCTGCCTTCATTCATTTCTTTGGGGTATATACCCATAAGTGAGATCTTGTGGTAATTCTATATTTAATTTGTTGAGGGATTGCTAGACTGTTTTCCATAGCAGCTGTGCCATTTTATATCCCCACCAGCAATGCACAAGATTCTCAATTTCTCCACTTTCTCACCAACAGTTATTAATTTTCTGTTTCCTTTTTTTTTAATAAATATAATAGTCATCCTAATGGGTGTGAGGTGGCATCTCATTGTGGTTTTGATTTGCATTTCCCTAATGGTTAGTTAGTGATGTTGAGCATCTTTTCCGTGTGCTTATTAGCCATTTGTATGTCTTGTTTAGAGAAATGTCTATTTAAGTCCTTTGTCTATTTTTTTAATCAGGTTTTTCTTGAGTTTTAGAAGTTCCTTATAGTGTTCTCAGTGTCAGTCCCTTAATCAGATACATGGTTTCTAAATGTTTTCTCCCACTCCATGGGTTACCTTTTTTGTTGTGTTGTTATTGTCTTTTGGTGCACCAAAGTTTTAATTTTTTTTTTTTTTTAAAGATTTTATTGGGGAATTGGTGGAGGGGAACAGCGTTGGGGAATCGGGGAAGGGGAACAGACAAGTTGCCGTCTTCTTGTTCTTCAGTTTAGTTGCGGAGGATGTTGCTTCACTGTTGGTATCGTCATTGCGCTCTTCCCAGATGAGGCAGATTGGTCTCTGGCCTCTGGATGTCGCTCATCGCGGCTATTGGCAGCTCACGCTTGGCTGCCAGCCGCTCACGCTGGCCGCGGGCCACTCACTGTAGCCTATGGCAGCCCACTGCAGCAGGGGCTGCAGCCCACACCATCACCGGGGCTCGCACAGCCCAGCTCCAGGTGGAGCTGTTGTTAGCTGTAGAGGGCAGTGTCACTGGCCCTCATGTGGGATCCGAACCAGGGCCGCTGGCATCCCAAAACCAGCGCTTAACCAATGCGCCACTCGGCCAGCCCCAATTTTTTTTTAAGTCCAACTTACCTATTTTTTCGTTTGTTGCCTGTACTCCAAGTCCATTTTTGAATGACAACTTATCATATTTCTATATTGTCAAGGCTACTGAAGAAAATTCAAACCTTTAAAAATAAATGTGTTTTGTCACTACTTATGTCCTCCTTCTTATTGTACCATATAACATTTCCAATATGGCCAAAGTGTTATGTTTAAAATCTTATTTCTTTTGCAGCCTTTTATTACCTTCTATCCCAAGCCATCAATACAATTTTCTTTGCAACATCTAGAATGTTTTTCCCACCTGAAAAATTCTTTTGTCCTTAAATTTCAATTCAAAATTCAATTAATTTCTGAGACTTAACATATTATATTAACCTCATCTTTTGATCTGGGTCAAAAGTAATTACAACACATTATGACTTGTGTAAGTTTATTAAAAAGTATATATGTTCTGTTGATAATATTCCCTATAAAGTAGCACATAATTCAGAAAAACTTCAGAAATGCCTGTGTCTGAAGTTTTTAAATCAGCTATTTAAATCATGCTATCTATCATATGCAATTCTAGTTTAGTCTGTCCTTTTCTAGCATCAAAAAAATTGTAAAATTTTGCCACATTCATATACATCTTAGTCACAAAATAGCAAGATTTAAATCTTTTTGTTGATGCTGAAATATTTATTAAAATGAAGAACTTGGTATGATGCATGTTTTGTTTGAAATAAAATAACTTGTCATTTTTGAAAAATAGAAAAAAAATTCATGAAATTTTTACTATCAGTAGCAATATGTTAGCATTAAATGGCACCTGATTAAGTGATCAATGAAACCCTAATTGCCACGTTCATTGGTATTTTTTCAGTATTTATCCTGCTCGAGCTTATCTCATTTGTCATTATTGACCACTTTATCCTCTTTGCATTCTCTCCTCCCTTGGCTTTCCTACCACCACTCACTTTGACTCTCTTCTTTTCATGTTTATTTTTTTCAGTCTTCTCTATTAATTCTGAATGTTTGTATTCTTCTGAGAAACAGAGTTTTCACTTTTCAAAAACTATTCAAATGAAGGATCTCACTTACATGGCTTCAGGAGCCATCTTTACAACAATGAATCCTAATATATCTCCAGCCCTAACATGTTTTCTCTAACCAATAATTTTCAAACCTTTGAAAAAACTTATTAAGACAATATACAGAGAAGTTCATAAACAAAGCAAAATTATAATATATATGACCACTATAAAGAATATTGCCTGTACCCCAGAAGTTGACCGAATCACAACCTACTGGGGCATCCCAGCTTCAGGTACCCCCTCTCATAAGAGAGCTGTACTTCCGCTTCAATAAAAATCTTTGCAGGGCCGGCCGAGTGGCACAGTGGTTAAGCGCTCAGGGAGCCAGTGGCCCCGGTTCAGGTCCCACATGTGAGGGCCAGTGACACTGTCCTCAAAAAAAACAAAAAACTTTGCTCCTCTTAAAAAAAAAAAAATCATACCCTACTCGCTTATCCCGAATTTTATAGTAATTTTATGGTAGTCCTAAAATTTATGGTGATTACTGCAAAACTCCTTACTGTTGTGTCTTCATTGTATGCATCTCTGATCCACAGAGTTCAATTTTTCCTGTTTCTGAATTTTGTATAGTTATATTGAGTATTTTCATTTTTGTCTTTTTCTTTGTTCAACATTATTTTAGTAGAATCGTCATTTTTATTGTTGCACATGTTCCATTTTATGAATACATCACAATGTATTCCTCCATTCTAACATTAGTGGTCATCTGGGAATTTCCAGATTGGAACTACTATGTACAAAGTTGTGATTATGAGCAATCGTGTGCCCTATTCTGATCACATATATACAGTACAAGTTTCTCTAGCACATATACCAAGCTGTAGAATGGCTGGGTCATGGAGCATGCAAATTTTCAACTTTATTTTCCAAAGCATTTGCACCAGATTAAACTCTCAACAGCATCATATGAAAATTCTTGTTCCACATCCTCCCCATCACTGGGTGGTGTCAGAGGTTTTAATTTGTGCCATTCTGGTTGGTATGCGGTGATATTTCATCATGGTTTTAATTTCCATTGATCTCATTACTAATGAGTTTGGCCATTTGGATTTTCTCTTTTGTAAAGTGCCTGTTAAATCTTTTGTGTATATTTTTCTCTTGGGTTGTCTTTTTCTTCTGAATCTTTATATATTGATGTTATGTTTTGTAAATATCTACCCTCACTCCGTGACTTGTCTTTTGTTGTTGGTTTTTTAATTTTATTGTCTTTTGATGAATAGTTTTAATCAACAGTAGACAACTCCACCTGGAATTTGTACAAACATTTCATATTCAACATGTTTAAAATCGAAAGTGTTCCTATTCCAATCAAATTTTTTTTCTTCTTTTGTATTTCAAGTCTTGATCAGTGGTATCATCTATTATTGAATTTTTCAACCTAGTAGGAACTTCACTTATACTTTTGTTACCCTATACTATATCATATATACCAGGGCTGTTATTATAGAGAGTGTGCAAATTTTCAGCTTTATTAGATAATACCCAATTATTTTACAAAGTGCTTGTGCTAATTAACATTTCTACCAACATTTTACCTGCTCACCTACTCTTGTAGATTTGCCTTCCAATAATTCTTAGTAATTCAAATTAAAGAGTCTTATCCAACTCTTCAGTTCCTTCAAAAATTAAAAGTCCTGAGTAAATCTAAAACTAAATCAAATGTAATTTTAATCATTTCAGAAACATTTTTTGAATTTTTCCTAATCTTTCTATTCCCCCTGCCACTCCCTTAATTCATCTGTCCTGCCCCCCAAGTATCATAGTAATTCGCTATCCAACCTCCTTTTCTCTGTCCTCAATTCTTCTACAAAGCTACCAAACTTATCTTTCTAAAAACATAAAAACTTTTATTGACTGCCTTTTACCTACCAAATCACATCAAAACTCCGTAGTATAACATGTTTATCTTTGCATTGTTGCCCAAACCTGCATTTCTAGCTTCATCTTATACCATTACCTCCCCATCCCCCTTCCCACACCCACACACATACAATCGCTTCAAAATTTTTTACATTTTTTCAAAGTTTTGGACTATTCTGCACACTGCTATGTCTTCATAAATTGCTGTTTTTCTGTATGCCCTACTCCTCTTTTTTTGAGGTATTTCCACTTACTGAGTTCTCCTTTTCTAGCTTGCTATGAATACATTTAGTAAATGTGTTTTCAGTAAACATTTTAATGATTCAACTTTTACTTATTTATTTACTTGTAAATGTATATTAAGATACATAAATAGATCTTTTGTTAAAACCTGAAACTCTTTTTTTCAATTCTAAGAATAGTCTATTTTATTTTATTTTTTTTTAATTTTTATTGGGGAATTGGGGGAAGGGAACCTACAAGGTGCTGGCTTTTTGTTCTTAGTCTAGTTCTTAGTCTAGGAGAACGTTGTTTCACTGGCCCATGTTAGTATTATCATTGCGCTCTTCTCTGGTGAGGCAGATCAGTCGCGGGCCTCTAGACAGCCACTCATGGTGGCTATTGGCAGCTCACTCCAGCTGCCAGCCGCTCACACTGGCTGCCAGCCACTCACTGTAGCCTATGGCAGGCCACTGCAGCAGGGGCAGCAGCTATGCTGTCCTGGGGTACTCACAGCAGCACAGCTCCAGGTGGAGCTGTTGTTCATCATCTTAGCTGTAGAGGGCAGTGTCACTGGCCCTCATATGTGGGATCCGATTCCTGGCCCCTGGCGTCCCAAGCCAGCTCTTAACCAACGTACCACTCGGCCTGCCCAAGAATAGTCTATTTTAGGTTATTCTTGGTCAAGGATATCTTAGATCACTTTCAGGTTCCACTAGGGGGAGAACTCAGTCAAACATTTTCATACTTCAGATCTCTTCAGACCAACCCTTCCAATTATTGTTGCTCTCTTGTGAATAAAATGTTTCAAACTCTTCGTTTAATAAATTATATTATTATGTGATGTTATTTATAAACACTGCAGCATTCTGTGGTAGATATACTTATGAGGTGGAAGTTTATTAAATTTGTTTTCAAAGATTCTTGACACTTATGATTTAAAATTCATAATCTCCCCCATGTTATTGTTCTGAGATAACTATATCTGTAATATACTTAATGTTCTTTATAATAATGCTTTTTCTGCCTTTCTGGGGAAGAGCTATTTTACATAAATGTCCCACAGTGAATTTAACCTTTTTTAAGTTTAGCAGCTTTCAAATTTTAGCCATTTTCCTAGAGCTGTTTGTAAAAGTTATCAGCTACGTTTTTCCTTCTCAAACAGAATGACACTTCCTGATAGATTTTAGTCACCATTCTGTAATGCTTCTTTGGAACAGATTATTCATCTGTAAAATTAAGGGGTTGGACTCTAATGTTCCCTTAAATATAAAAAATTATGATACCATGTGTATCATTTTAATATTTTTTGACAATTCAGTTATAATTACAATTTTAAATACTATATAGTCCTCTCACTTCATTCAGATCTCTTATTATTTTTCTCATAATCAATGAAGCTCCTTTGGCCAAATTTCTATCTAAAATGATATTCCTATTTAATCACTGTACTAATATACCACTTTATATTTCTTCAAAACAATTATTTCTTGCCATAAATTATACATTTTGTTGCTATTCACAGTCCCTACCAGAATGGAAGCTCCATGAGAGAGGAATTTTTGTCTGTCTTATTTAATTGCTGCATTCCTCAGTGTTTGGTTATATAATGCCTTGTATATAACCATCATTTAAATATTTGTGGGCCGGCCAAATGGCATGGTGGTTAAGTGCTGGTTTGGGAAGCCAGCGGCCCCGGTTCAGGTCCCACATATGAGGGCCAGTGGCACTGCCCTCAAAAAACAAAAAAAAATAACAAAAATAAATAAATAAATATTTGTCTTTGAAGAAATTAAATTAATGTAATAATTCATTTGCTGTTGTTTCTCCAATAAGTGATTTCTGTTTTGTTTTGTTTTGTTTTGTTTTGTTTTGTTTTGTTTTGTTTTGTTTTGTTTTTTAGCTGAGCCATCCAGCCACCTGTTGGCAGCTCTTTTTGTTTTCTTATAATTGCTAGAGATTTTGTATTGGTTAACAGTATAGATTTTAAAGTCAAATCACTTATTAAAACTGTCTCTTTGACAAGTTAACTTATTTTTTTATTTACTCATTCAAAACTGAGAATTCTAAAGTTATTAGTCTTAGAGTTATTGGAGTAAATGAGAAAGCATGTGTGAAGCATTCTTTCTTCCTTAACTAGTCTCCAGAAAAACAGCTCATAGATGATCTTATATAAAAAATCAGACTCAACATTATAGGGGATTCCAAAAATTACAACCAAACTGGAGAGTACAGAAAGTATTTGAGTTCCTTTTAAGATAGTTTTTACCCACCCTGGTTAATGAGTTTTATCTATTTGCGAGAATTTTATATGGCTTCAAATTAAGAATTGCTTTGGCTTTTTGGTTTTTGCTAAAATGTGTATTTGAATGAGCTTATTTCTGTCTACTGTAAGCCCTATTTAACTTCTTATTTTTTATGTATTTTCCAATTTGGGAGAATATAAGACCTTATTACTGGTACCTTTAATTCTTCCAGGATACTAATAATAAAAGCATTAATAGCTGCCATCACTGATTGTTTAAAACATGCCAGGAAGTATTCTTAGCCACTTAAGTTCATTCACTTATTTAATCTTCACAACAACCATATAACAATAAGTATTGTTAATATCCCCATATTATAGTTTAGCTGACTGAGGCATAGAGGTTTTTAAATGGGATTTTGTTGTTTGTATGAGAACCCACTGTGTAACTTAAATTCTTTCCAGGATTAAAATGAAATGTTTTTTCTTTAGTGTTAAAAATACTGTTATGGTAGTTTTATGGATGTTTTTTTCCATAACAGATCAACTGCCTCCTATAACTCTGCTTATTACATAATTAGAGTTACTGCTAGTTCCTGTTCTCCACTTAAAATCTTTTAGTAGCTTCCCGTGGTTTTCAGGACAAAGTTAAATTCTGACTCTCCTCACAAGACCCTTCCTGCTCTGATTCTTGCCTCCCTTTCCAGCTTCATTTCCTACTTTTCCCAGCATATACCTGGGAGCGACAATAAACTAGTTAGGAATCCTTCAAATCTGTCCTCTGATTCACTGTGTTTTCTTTTCTCCTCCCTTGATCTTCCTTATCATTTCAAAGGTTATCTTAAGTTTGACCTGCTGTGATTAGCCTTCCCTGATGATGCCATCCTAGCCAGTTCTGTTGTCTCTGCTCCTCTTAACACACTATCATAAACCTCTCTTATACCATCTCACACTGTTTTAATCATTCTCATTTAGAAGCCCATATGTGAAGATTAAATTATAAATTTAAATGGGTATTGGTTTCAGTTAAACACATATTTATGGAGTATGTGCCAGTCACTATTCTAAACACTTTAGAAGAATTAGTAAACAAAACACACAAAAATCCCTTTCATCGTCATCCAGATAAAGGGAGAATCCAGATGAACAAAATAAATGACCCATGTAGTGTGTAATTTAGAAGATGATGGATACAATGGAGGAAAAACATGTAGGAAAGGGAAAACGTTGGGGTAGTGAGGATAGGGTACTATTGCTATTTTAAATAATGTGGTCAAGAAGGACTCATTTGAAGGGGATATAAACAAAGACTTGAAACAGGTGAGGCATGCAGATTTGGGAGAAGAATTCCCTGATAAGGGAATAGTTGGGGCAAAAGGCCAAAGGCCAGGAGCCTGAGTGGAATAAGAGGGGAAGTTGAGGAAATCTGATAGGTAAATAGGGCAGATTACGTGGGACCTACAAATTTAGACCTTTCTCTGAGTAAGATGGAAAATCATTGAAGGGTTTTGAGTATATGAGTGATCAGTTAGATGACAGTCAACCTATTTAAAAGATTTAATGAACTTGATTCAGAAAACAGTGCTTATAAGAATTCATAGCATTTACATGCAAGGAAATGGTGGTTAAAAATTGTTTCCTCCTCTTAGTGGAATTTTCCACCTTTATTATAGAAATCCAAATGTTATTTAATAGTTGAGGACTTTACTTTTATATTAATACTAAATAGAACTCTCCACTTTCCAGGTGGTAGAACAAGCACAGAGAAGTTAATTTTGCTCAGTTAATTGAAGAAAATAGATGGGAATTGAACTTAAGCCTTCTGATATTTAACTTGGGATTGAGTTTATATTTTGAGTATTATAAAGATAAGTATATTAGTTTATCACGACCATATTAAAAGTTGCTATGGGCTAAGCACATTTATAAAATTAATTCTGCTTTGTTACAAATAATGGAAAGTTTTTCATTTAAAACAGTTTACTTCTACTCAGATCCAACTTTTTGTTCTTTTCCTGGTACCCAGTCACATTTACCCACTTTTGTTAGTTTGCCCAACCGATAACCTCTAGGGATGCCTCACATGGGCAATACCCCAACCACTCTTGGCTTAAAAACACCCACTCAAAATTCTGTTGTGACATAAAGTGAGGGAGTTAGGTTTAAATCAGTGTGCCTAGATCAGTATGTAGTTTTGAGAGAGATTGAGAGGAAGTGATAAAAATCTTTACTATTGAGCTTTAAAATATTATATATTTTAATAATGTTACATTGCCATGACATTAGATAACGTTTATAATGAAACTTTGTGATCATTTTGTGCTTTCCAATTTCCTGAGCTAATTTGTTAATAGTTTCACAACAGGTGGTAGTTTATATGCCAACTCTCGACTAACACATTTCTTTTTGGAAGATTTTTCCCCCATGAAGCACAGTGGTTTCTGTTTCGAGCAACTTACTTAAATGTTAAAATATTTTTCATTTTTCTTTAAGAATTTTCTCAAAATTTTAAGCATTTTTAAATTAGAAAAATAGCTATTCCGTAATCTTGTCTTAACAATAATTCTCAAGAAAGAACGTTATTAGATATATGGAATGCTTTACGGAGCTTGCTATCTAGTCATTAGATATTATAAAATTCAGTTAAAAACTTTTTTCAGTTCCAAATGTTCAGAGATAATTCTTTGGTATCCAACTTTAATATGCATTTAAATATAAAAGGATTAAGTATCTAGAGGTTTTTAAGATACTGCTGTATCTAGAAATGAAGGATATCATTCAGATACTCCAAACCAGCTCATTGTAGTATCTGAAGAATTAGTGAAGGAAGGTTAGACTCTTAAGTACCATAATATCAGTGATTGTCTTGGTACAAAAATTAGGTTTTGCACATCTAGCATGCAGATCTTGGTTTCTAATACCATTTCCAATAAAAGAGAAACCATCTCTCCTCAGAGAAATAGCTGATTCCAGGACTGGGACAGGAAGTGTACAAGATGAGTCTAATGCACCTTGTAATGCCAGAAAGTAAAGTGCTAAAAACAAAACAAAACCCTCCCTTAATAGAAGTAGGTTAAAGGGACAGAGAGGAACCAAGTGAAAGAGCTCCCAGTTGCCAAAGGTGGGACCATATTTAAAGTAGTAGTGGATTATAACTCAAAGTATAAAATAAATATCCATGTGTATACTGATATAAACAATGATTGAATAAATTAATAAATGGGGGAGAAGAGAGATATCTCTATGCAGCATTCCAAATACTCTGCCCTCAAAGAGAGGAAGCATAAATCCCCACTCTGTAAGTGTGAGCTATGCACTTCCCTCCAAAGGGTACAGTATGCAAAGGACAGGAAAAAAACAGTAACTTTACAGTGGAGAAACCTGACAAACTCACTAAGATGAATGACTAAGGTCAACATCAATAGTTATAAATTGCATTAAGAGTATGTACCCATGATACGATGTGATAAAACTGGTACTTGACCTTTGCGGTCTTCCAGTAACCCAGAACTCCAGTCTTACCGTGAAAAAAAAAATCAGATAAAATTTATCTGGCAGTGGGACATCCACCAAATGCCTGACTAGAACCCCTCAAAGCTGTCAAGGTCATCAAAAACAAGCAGCCTGAGAAACTAGCACAGCCAAGAGCATAGGATCCTACATAGGATCCTACAACAGAAAAAGGACATTAGGTTTAAAGAAACTAAGAAAATTGAATAAACGATGGACTAAAATTGATAAAACTGTATCAGTGCTGGTTCCTTAGTTGTAACAAATGGACCATAGTAATGGAAGATGTTAACAGTAGGGGAGATAGTGCAGGGGGCACATGGGAATTCTCTAGCTTCTCAAGTTCTCTGTAAATCTAAAACTGTTCTTTAAAAAAAGTCTATTTAAAAAAATAGTTTATGTAATTCCATGGTTTTTAGGAACCCCTGGAATTATATAGACTTTAATGTATTAGCCACAAAATTAATCCATTTCCAAATTAATCTGTTTCCAATTAAACTAATTTATAAACTATCTTCTAGCTTTTGGACCTTGTACAAATTTTTCATGTGTGCATTTTAGCTGGTCCTATAAGAATCATCACTTTGTGTGTGTGTGTGTGTGTGTGTGTGTGTGTGTCTTCTGAAAAGGAATTAAGTCAGTCTTAGCATTGAGAAAACAATTTGATTTATTTTCTCCTTTCCATACTTTTCCACCTAATTATTTTCTTAAAAATATTTATATATACTTTTATTTTTTTCTAGCTACTAAAACATAAAGAATATTCAAACCTTTTTGTCCATGACTTTAAATAACAGGAAGCAGTTTTAGAAACTTACCAATAGTACATGATATGAGTATGATTTGTTTTTAGATGTTTCAAATGAGTCACCTTGAAGTCATGGAGAGGCTACCATTTACCACATTTACTATTCTGGTTAATTTGTCTTGGGGCAAAATACAAATCAGTAATTATGTACTAAAGCTTAGAAGGCTGCTATTGCTGTTTTAGTAAGGTTATGGTGATTAATCACGGTGATTACCTATCAACTATCACAGATTTACTCAAATCATTGGCTTTTCTTCTAAAATAATTTCATATGCAGTTATAATTTGCTTCGTGTATTTTGTATTAATATGTGAATTGAAAATATGAAATTAGGATTTAGAAATTGGGCCCTTGCTGCAAGTTAATATGGTTGCCTCTGTGACCGTTGAACATAGTTTCATAATATAGCCTTGAAAAAAGTATTATTTAACCTTTAAAACAGTCAAGGTATTGCCATTTTATGGTCTCCCAAATAGTTTAACTTTTACAAAGGAGAGAGAGCTTGGATATATCTTTATGTTGCATAACCTCTCTTTTTGTTACATTTTTTATCTCTGGGTATAATTTAAAATATTTTTTAAATGTGAGCTTTACACTTGCATTTGAGACTAAGCAACCTGCATTGTGTCATGACCCTTCTAATACCACAAACCTTCTGTAATACTACTCCCAGTGAAAAACCCACATCCTATGTATAACCTTAGATTTATTTTGAAATCTCTATGAAGAGAGCACAGAGAGATTACTAATTGTTTCTGTTATTTCCTTTAAGGGTGTGATATCTATTTGTAAAGAATGTTTTAACTTTTAATTTGTCAGGCTTAGAAAATGTCAAAGTGTGTTAAGTACTGATTTCCTATTCTAAACTTATTATATACAAATTTAATAACTAATTATAAGTTTCAGTTGAGAATTGGGTGGTATGTTAGACATCTGTAGAGCATTCAAGAAAGGACAACGTAATGGTAGTTCCAGTAGCCAATACTTCTAATACTATTGTCCAGTATAAT
Organism: Aselliscus stoliczkanus; assembly: GCA_033961575.1. Taxonomy (NCBI): domain Eukaryota; kingdom Metazoa; phylum Chordata; class Mammalia; order Chiroptera; family Hipposideridae; genus Aselliscus; species Aselliscus stoliczkanus. The sequence continues at coordinate 110,178,852 of CM066730.1, forward strand.
ACTAGTAAACAGTGCAAATTTAACAGTGCATTTTTTCTGTTTTATTCCTGTTCTCATTTTTATTATTGCATTCTTTCTATTTTAGATTTATTTTGTGTTTTTTATGTAACTTCTTAAGATAGATGCATAAATCCCACATTGTTTTTATTATTTAAAAATATTGGTAACTACCCATCAGTAAGAAAATGCTTAAACTGTAGTCAGTCTATACTAAGAATAGTCTGTATCTTTCACAAAGAATAAGGAAAGACTTGTAGGACATATTAAATAAGAAAAACAAATTATAGACAGGATGTATATCATAATTTCATTTATGTGTGTTTAAAAAGTATGCACGTGTACAGATTATGTTTATACACGTGTGTGTGTGTGTGTGTGTGTGTGTGTATTTCAATACATTGAAATGTCTGTTGTGATTCCTGTCAAGACTGTTCACAGTATTCTTGCTGGGAAGAGTAAAGGGCTTGGTGCAAAAGGCTAAGGGGTAGGAGTTCACTTTTTATCCTATGTGAATTTACATGATTACCATTCTAATTTTTTTTAAATGTACATACATTTAAATAACTTTTAAAGTAACGATTGCTAGAATGGAAATAAGAATTAGAACTTCCAAATAATTATAGAAAATAGCAATGAAGAAAGCGTGGTCAACCTAGCACAAGTACCACACTCCTCTGGCCTTACAGCCCCTGGATTGTCTGGCTCCTGCCACTTCTCTGACTGTGTCATAGACCACACCCCCTGACGAATGAATGCTTTACCACCAACCTCCTTTTGTTTCCTGAACCAAGATCATTCATGCCTATTCATTCCTACGTTAAGGCTTTTGCTCTTGCCCATATTTGGGATACTGTGCTCCCTCATCTTCCCATGGCTGGTTCCTTCTCATCATTTACATCTCAACTTAAAAGTCACCAACTCCTAGAGATATTCCCTAACCCCCTTTGTAAAGTAGTTCCCTCACACTCTCACTCTCTGTTTCATCATCATGTTTTTATTATTCATGGCTCTTAGCAGTGTCTGAAATTACCTTCACTGTAAAAATTAATTCATATTAATTTTGTCTTATTTCTGTTGTATTATGCCTTGTTCCTTGGCATATAACAGGTGCTCAAAAAAAAATTGCTGAATGAATTTCGGGGGCAGAAAACAGCCACGTGTAAGAGAGTTTGCTATTCTCTGCCATAAGAGCAGGTAGCAGGTTAAGTACTTTGTATGTAAAGGTTCATTTATTTAAATAAATATTGCCCCAGTGATCGATTGACACTGATCCCTTAATTTCCTACCCTAACAATCTAACAAAATAGTAAATAATAGTTATTTTTAAGGCAGTGCTTTCCCACTAAAAGCAGCTTGAGAGGGAAAAAAATCATAGCCTAATGCAATAAATTTTAAAAGTTACCGCTAAGGAAAGAAGTAGACTATTCTACAGCAGACGGGCGTATCAGGGATTGGCTGCTAATCTCAACTGTCTTCTCTCCCCTGCCCCCTCTTACACGGCTTTACAGGTAAGTCAGCAAAACCCCCACGAGGATACATTCATATCCTAAATGTGGAGAGAAGGAAAATGAGTATGTAATTTCCTGACTGAGGAGTGGTGGAAACTTCTGGAAGGAACAACCCAGTGAAAGAGATTAAAAAGTGAACATCTGAATCTTAACTAAAGTGAAGGTGCTGGGACAACATACTGAATTTGGGAAATGATCTGAACCCTAAAACCTAGGTTTTGACATACGTCCCCCCAATGAGGTTATACTAAGATATTTAACAAAATCGCAGGAAAGCAGGTGGAACTCTTCCGTTCCCTTTGCTATCCATCAGGCTATTGAAAAGTGAGAACAAACTTAAGCTTGGAAGGCAAAGAAAATAGTTTTCAATATGGTAGAGTGTTAGTAAGTAATCCATATCATTAAAGCATTTGAAATATCTGGATAGTCACCTAGCCATGAGCATGATGAAAAAAAATGGCACAGCAACTTGGTTTATATATTAGAGCAGAGAAAGAGAAAGAAATACCGTTCAAAAAGATCCCAACCAAAAAGAAAGGTAATTCAAGGATAAGAGGGTAATTACAATTGCTTCACACTATAAGATAACTAAACAGGAATTCAATAAAATTAAGATACCAGCTTTCAGCGGCCGTGAAGCTGGAGAGATCCCCGCCGGCCAAAGACGTCAGATCTCAACATACTCCCAGCTCTTCGACCCTCCCCCGAAGGCTCTCAATAAAATGGTTTGATCCCAAAAAAATAAATAAATAATATATCACAAGGTAAGATGTTAACATTGATTAACCCTATGACATATGAAGAGAAATGATTATTCTTTTTTTTTAATTAAAATTTTTTTCTATTTCCCCCCCAAAAAAACATTTCAGTTCCTCTGTGAAAAGGTGAACTCCCAAGTTATAAGCTAAAGGTGATAAATATTTAATGAAGGAATATATGCAGAAGAAATATGACTTGTAATAACTGTATTATTCACAGCCAAGCCAAACCATTCATTGAAATTGTTGAGAAAGGAAGTTAATTTTATAGTACAAGTTATTAATCTGAAGCTATTGATATTATCTTTATATAGGCTGTCTTTGATTTGTTTTTGTTTTAATTTTTTTTACCTTGATCTCCCTTGGCTTCATATGGGAAGGGATTGCTGAATTTATATGTAATTATTATTTGGTTTTTCACATCTACCTTCTATACTTAGATAAAAATGGTTGGCTCCTTATCAAGTTCTTATAGTCTAATAAGCTGGTAAAAATGCTTGTTGACAAAATCAGTTCTACATGGGTCATTTAAACAGGCGAGAGAAGAGCATGTTTTATCAGTGACATGAATATACAGGAGCCATTTGTCATCTGATCCTGAGGAAGATACACGAGAGACTGACAGCTAATGACTGTATTCCCAAACTTTGGCTTACTGTCACTCTTTACAGAGGGTCTAGAAAAAGATACATAAATAACATAAAATAAGCAATACAATTTTTAGGGAAACAATTCTAGCACGTTATCCAGCTCTGATTTATCTCACAAATGTGGGGCTAGCAGTGAAACCTGATTTCTACCCCTGGTTTTTTCCTAGCTAGCCCATGCGATCTCTGATAAGTTAGCTAGCCACTGAGTCTGTTTAATCCTCTAATGCTATTGGAACCAGGCTGTGCTTAGGTCAAGTCACCAATGAGGACAATACACAGATAGAGAGGCCATGCAAAAAAATAGGACTTGTTATTAGTTTATCAATCTAGAGAAGATCTTGCTAAGAGAAAGAAGCGGTGATAAGAATCCAGAGTATGGAAATAATAGGTCTAGACCATGGGTCGGCAAACTTTTGAGACGGATGAGCCAATTCTGTCCCTCGAAGTTTTGCGAGACCTGTAAAACAAATGAAATCACCATTTTGCGAATAATATCCTTTAAAAATTTTATAAATGAAACTATGATAATTTTATTTTCATTTTCAATTTTACTTCAGAGCCACATATACGTACCCAAAGAGCTGTATGTGGCTCGCGAGCTGCAGTTTGCCGACCCCTGGTCTAGACCATAATAGTTATCAAGCTGGGAGAAAATAATCTAGAGAAATAACAGTGATGGGTAGTATAATGACAAATAGATGAAGCTAAGTTTATGTAAATCTAGAAAGGCTGTTAGGAATTAATTCTTCAAAAATCTTGGTAGCACTCCACAAAGGTCCTAACTCAGCCTAGCATGACAGTATTTCTCATAGGAAACGGGATATATTGGCATATATTCCTCAGAGGGGAAAAGTGAGGCAAAAACTGCTTTACGCTACACGAGGGCACCTATTTGGAGTATAACTTTGTGGTATCCAAAACAAAAAACGAAGTCAAGAAACAAAAGTGGAGATGACTCTTTCACTAATATGATAACCACCATGACATGGAATGTGAGGACATTCAAGTATGACAAGTACAGCTATCCAGAGGATGAATCACATTGTCTTCAGCCAGAGTTTTCCCTTTGTGAGCACTGTCTCAATTAGCAAGACCAAGCTTAATGAGTGGCTGTTTCAAGTTTTCTTGTATGACAAGTCCTCTCTTAGAGATTTCTTTGTGACTAACCTTGTGCTTTTCCCAGAATTTAAAGTCATCTGCCTACTTTGTAGAATGATGACAGGCTGAAAGGCTCTTTCTTGTCTGTGTTTAAGGTGATGTCAAATATGGGAGAGTTCTTTGGACCTCATAGGATCGAAAAGTTAAACCTGTAGATTAGTCTGCAAAAAAAAATCACAACTATAATAATATTTATTATGCCTATCTTTCACCAACTATATAAAAATAATAAAATAAATATTTACCAGTATAATATTTAAAATGCTGTCTTCTACAGCTATCCCTATAAATTTTCTGAGTCTTGGCTTCAGATATTTAAGTTTATGTGCCCATGTATTCTAGACTTACTCCCTTAATCCAACTAACTATTAAATACATAGCATATTAGTTTTATTCTATTGCCTGTTTGGTTTGGAAAAAGGAACAAAACCAGTGCTTCACTTGGAGTTTTTCTGGAATGGGAAATTTTTCTATTTCAACTTGGATAATACACAATTACAGACTTGGATTCTTCAAAAATATTAACATTGTTATGAAAAAGAAGGCAGAGGTACTATTGTAAATTACAAGAGGCTAAAGAGATAAAACCTAATGTAGCCATGAACTGTTGATTCTGGACAGTAATAAACCTTTGGGCCCTTTTAGGGACATTTGAATAGGAACCACATGTTTAATGAATGATACTATGGATTTATTATTAATTTAGGTGTTATAATGGCATTTGGTTATGTAAGACAGTTCCTTATTCTTAAGAGATATATGCTGAAATATAAAGTAGTGAAATGTCTTATCTGCAGTTTACATTCAAATGATTCAGAAGATATAAATAAATAGAACGAAAGCAAATGTAGCAAATAGTAATTGGTGAATATAGCTGAAGGATGTATGGGTATTGTTATATTATTTTAGCTCTCCTGTAGGTTTGAAAACTAAAAAGCCAGAGAAAACTTATGCAAGATGTAAATTATAAATAAGATACTTATATTTGCCTCCTGATCGAGGGAGCTTTTTACTCCCGCGTCTTAGTATATTGACTGGTTTAATTCTCTGAAAATGAACCAAAAACTTTTAAGCAAGTTATCTAGTCATAGAGAGTATTAAAAAGACTATATGGCTTGTAACACGGCTTTTAAAATCTGCTATTTTCCTAAGGAAGTGTCCTTCCTGTGACAAGATAGGGTAAGTTATAACCAGCATTAAAAGCATAGTGACAGAAACAAATAAACAAGAATTGATTCTTAGGCATGCCTATTACAATTTCTCTTTAAAAAAATGAGGCTGACTAAATTTGTGAGTGTAAACAAACCTGGACCCCTGCCTCTTCTTCTCTTACCTCCACAATGTTTTTTAAGATGATATACCACTTTTCTCCCAAACACTTGTTCAAAGCAACTTACCAATGTTTTCCTCTCAGTTTTGCTACAGTGTAACATGCAAAAGCATGCTGCTTAGCACTATAGAGAAAACATTTCACATTTTCTCATCAATCTTCTAGCTTGAGACACCACCACATGTAATTGTTCAATTTTTTAAAATAGTATGTTGGAGTACAGTAGACGTAGTTGAAGATATCTCTGATTAAAATGTTCTCTTTCTACCGTGACCATATATATACTGCATAAATACATATTCAGTTTTTATACCTGATGACTATAGCATTTATTGATTTTTTTCAATCAACTGTGACAATATGTGGCACACACTGGGCTCACTCCATCTCTACCTCATCCTTTGTCTGATTACAGCTGTCCTGGTTGCAGGGATAAAACAAGTGAATGTGTATGACTAAAGTCATTAATAAACAGTCTAGGTAATTGAACACCAGAATCACAGCTCTTAGTAAAATATTCCTTTCTATACATTTATGTGTTATATTAAAGAACGTAGCTTTTGATTATATCAACCTCTTACCTAATAAAAAGTTTAGAGAATTTCCCTGGATTATTTCCCTTATTCATTGCCATACCTCATCATAGATATTATCTCCTTATAGACATTCATGCTTTTAAGTTTTTAAAGAATTATTTTGCTGGTGTCCAAATATTTGGTTTTTCTTTATTATTTATAACCGTTATATTAGTTTTCAGTCACAGGGGTTATATGTGTGGAATTTTCTCAGATCCTAAACATTTTATTTAGTTCCTCATCATACATTACTAAACTTTAAAGTAATAATTTCTGTTTGAGAACTAGGTTAACCAAGAAAGGGATTTGAATTCAAAATTGAACCAACCTCTGTAGACAGGGAACTGACCAGCTGAAACTCACATAGAAATAATGTGAAGTGAAACTGATAGCAGAATTGAAAGAAATTAATTTAAGAACCCTTGACAGTTTTCCTCCATTTTTGTTTTTAAATATATTCTGTCTGGAAATGTAGAGCCCATTTGTAAATAAGTTTATGAGTCTTGGTCATTTACCACATTTACCATTGTGGTGGTAGTTGAAAGAAATATTTCTCACTTCTATTTGTAAAATTACACTAAGTAAATTCTATAATGAATGTAAACTCATAAAATATTTGAGATCCTTAGGAAATAGAATTAAAAGCATTTTATGATTGGCACATAAATAGAATTTTGAATTTGTGTTAAAAAATAGTTACTTTCAGAGGTGGTTCAAACCAAGGCATTTCAAGTGTAGGTTTGTCTACACACTGGCTATATCAGAATCATCACTTGTGTAGCTTTCGAAATATACTGATTTTCAAGCCCCATTCTTGGATATTTAGAATTCAGTAGATCAAAAATGGGTTCTCTTAATCTATATGTTTACAAAATTCCCAGAGTGATTTTTCTTCATAATCATCTTTGGGAATCACTATTTTAAGCATTTCCTAGATTATGTTGTTTATATTTTTGTGTTTATTTACTTACCCATATTTTCAAAATATGTGTTAGGTAGGATGTTTTTATTGCAGATAACAGAAAGCCCAATTCTGAACTTATTTATGGCTTAAATAATATAGCTTAAAACAAAGGGGATTTGTTGGCTCACATACCTGAAAAGTTCAGAAGTAGAAGTGCTTCAGGAAAAGTTTCATTTGCTCTCCAACTTGTTACATTTAACCATGATTCTCAAGGCTCTGCCCTTGAAGTTTTCCGTATTGTTAAAATGCTTAACAGGTGAATTTTATACCCTCATATTATAATGTTCAGAATAAGAAGCTATACCCCTTAATTTCCAGCAAAAATTTTTGAGAGTCACGCAAAAATTTTTGAGAGTCCAAAAGAAATTTGAGCAACCCCTGAATCAATCACTCTGTGTGTCATGGATGTGATTATCCTATTTGGTTTACACCCTACCAATCAGGGTCTGAAGTGGTGTTAAGAAAGGGGGTTTTATCCCACCACTACATAGTGAGGGAAATAAAGTGGATCTTGAGATAAGGATCAAAATCTACTACAAAGTGTTATAGAGATGAACTGGAACTCAGTCCTCTCTAAAATTATACTCTATTTCAATGAAGTACTAATGTATATGATTTGATCATACTACTTTTCAGTTTCTTAAGTTTCCAGTAAAATATGAAGAAAGTAGTATCCATTCCTAGAGCAAAAGGTAGATTTTAAACAAAGAATCACTAAGTAACCTTTGGAAGATACATCTCTTTTCACATCCGTAAATGAAGTACAATGTGGACCAAGTGCTTTTTAGCAGACGGAACAAGAGGCAATGGATTGTTTTTATTGATGACTTCTTTCTCCCAGTATTTTACTAACTTTCAAACATACAGAAGTTGAAAGAAGTTTACGGTAAATACCATAAACCCCACCACCTCCATTCTAAAATTAATATTTTGATATATTTGTTCTATCTATTGCTTTATCAAATATTTGCTTATCTGTATTTCAAAGTTAAAGTTGTTATACGTTACCCCTAATCACTTAAACAGGCATGTCATTAAACATGCATAACTAGAGTTATTGATAACCTTTTGATTACGAGGCTCATATGCAAAGCTTTATGGTTTAAGGCTTTAATATGAATTAGATTATTCTAGATATCACAGTGGTAATGGCTAAAATAATTATTCAGAGATCATTCCAAGAGTGAAATGTACTCCATAATTTCCAGCAAAAGTTTTTAAACCTTTTACAAATGTTACTTTATGCCTTAATATAAAGTTTCTTTTATTGTGAGGCTATGTATCTAAGGTCTGTTCAGTGAAATTCTAGACTACCAAAATTGTTGAGGTGTTGATCTCTCTGTTTATTGTTTATCTAATGAGTTTTGCTTAGGAAACCAGTTAACTGGCAATCTGTTGTTGCTATCAGCTAGACCAAAAGAAAACCTCAAGAATATGCAGGTTCCTGCTAAATTTATTAGTGTAGCTGACATTTTCCCAACTGCTTATCAGAAAGAACCATGCAGACATTGCTTGAAAATAGAAAGCTTAAAAATACTTGCAGAAAAATCTTAAATATTAGATAATTGAATGTACTGTCTCCAAGTGAAATTAAATTAATATCCACTTCTTAGACTATAATAGGTAATTGGGTTTTGGGAGGTAATGTAAATATATAATTATTCAGTTTTTACATTTATAGAGGATCCTTAAAAAAACTTAGAATTAATATATTTAAATAAGAGCCCATTTGTCGAATGCAATGCCAGACTTTTAGATAAAAGGCTATTTGTACATTTTAACTTATTAAATGGCATTTAGGACATCTCTCACTTTTCACTTCTATTTTTGAAATATCAGCTCTATTCCCTTAAAGCAGACTGTTGAATCCGAATACCCCATGCAGAGTTTTTCAACTGGTGTGTCTGTCACACCAGTGTGCAACTAATGTGTGACAAGTGTGCTGGGATGGCGACTGTCTTGTCCTGGGATCAGATCACTGCCAGAGCCTGGAGCTGCCTAGTCACTCTTCCTCTTGCCTCCGTTTAGTCAGTTTGCCTTACAAAGTGGTGTGTGTGTGCGCGTGCGCGCGCGCGCACGCGCGCTCATGTGCACACGCATGCGTGTGTATCCGAGGAAACAGTGGTTTAATGGGCATTATAGCCCGATTTTTTTTTAATGTAAAAGTTTTGCAGATGTAACCTAATATTAAGCTTTATTAAGTTATATTTAAATCTAAAGGGCCAGCCGAGTGGCCCATTGGTTAAGAGCTGGTTTTGGGATGCCAGCTGCCCTGGTCCAGATCGCACATATGAGAGCCAGTGACACTGCCCTCTACAGCTAACAACAGCTCTACCTGGAGCTGGGCTGTGCAAGCCCCAGCGATGGTGTAGGCTGCAGCCCCTTCTGCAGTGGGCTGCCATAGGCTACAGTGAGTGGCCAGCAGCTAACACGAGCTGCCCATAGCCCCGGTGAGCGACATCCAGAGGCCGGCGACCGAGCTGCCTCATCTGGGAAGAGCTCAATGACGATACCAACATGGGCTAGTGAAGCAACGTCCTCCGCAACTAGACTGAAGAACAAAAGGACAGCAACTTGTCTGTTCCCCTTCCCTGGTTCCCCAATGCTGTTCTCCTCCCCCAACTCCCCAATAAAATCTTTAAAAAAAAAAAAAAAAAGTAGAGTGGTTAAAACTAAGATGCAGACATAAGTACAAGTAAGTGGTATTGGAAAACTGTAAATTGATAATATGTACAATTAGCTTAGGATCATCAATGCAAATAGCTATAGCATTTCATCTTTAATTCCTTTCATATTGCAATTCCCATTTAAATCAGAGAGTGCTAAAATAAATATTCAAGTAAAGACATAAGATTTTATCATCAGAGAAATGCAAATATCACCCCACACCAGTTAGAATGGGCATTATCACAAGACAAATAATAACAAATGTTGGAGAGGCTGTGAAGAAAAAGGAACCCTCGTACACTGTTGGTGGGAATGCAGATTGGTGCAGCCGCTATGGAAGGCAGTGTGGAGGTTCCTCAAAAAATTAAGAGTGGAATTACCATGTAATCCAGCAATCCTTCTCCTGGGTATCTACCCCAAAAATCTGAAAACATGTATGTGTAAAGATATATGCACGCTGACGTTCATTGCAGCTTTATTTACAGTGGCCAAGACATAGAAACAACCAGTGTCCTTCAATAGATGATTGGATAAATAAGATGTGGTATATATACACAGTGGAATACTATTCTACCATAAGAAAATATGAAATAGTGCCATTTGCAACAACATGGATGGATCTTGAGATTATGCTAAGCAAAATAAGTCAGACAGAAAAAGTTGAGAACCATATGACTTCACTGGTAGGTGGTATATAAAACTGAAAACAACAAAGGAGCAAGACAAACAAATGAAGAAACAAAAACTCATAGACTGAGACAATAGTTTAGTGGTTACCAGAGGGTAAGGGGGTTGGGAGGATAAAAGAGATCAAATATATGTTGATGGAAGTAGACCTGACTCGGGCTGGTAAACACACAATGTGATATATAGATGATATATTACAGAATTGTACACCTGAAACCTATGTAAATTACTAACCACTGTCACCCCAGTAAACTTTAATTTAAAAAAAAGGAAACATAAGATTTTTGTAACAAACCCAAGAAAGCTAATTTATGTGGTCCTTTGCATAAATCTCCATATATTCTTGTCTGCTTCATTGTGTCTCATGTTCAGAATGCTGTAAGGTAAAAAATGTATCAACCTTTCTGTGACTCTTAGGCAACCATTTCACTCAGTCTTTCATGTAAGTTTTTCCTTATCTGTACAGTGGGAATAAATGTTATCTATTACAAAGGGTTGTTGTGATGATGACATATAAAGAGCTTAGAGCAATTCCTAGTACATTGTAAGCCCCAGTCTTTCTCCACCAAGGCTCCACAAGAGAATTAAGTCCTCCAGAAAATAATACAAGTAACTATTTTCTCAATTCTTCTAAGGATGGTATGTAATACTATTTTAGATGCATAGGAGGCACGTTAAAGCATTACATACAATGATGCTTTAGGAGTTAGAGCTTAATTCCTTTGGGGAATCTCAATGGAGAAGGTCTGATAAGTGCTCAAAATATTTTAACTATTATGGTTGCAAGTGACAGAAACCTATATGCAAACAGGTTCAAATAACAAATGGAATTTATTGGTTTGTATAAATTAAAAAACAAATTGTTTAATTAGGCCTCTGACTTGGTATTTCTGCCTTTCTTTGGCTGTCAAACTAATATTTTAACTAAATTTTTAAAAAAATATTCTTTTTTTTCAATCTGGGCTTATGGCTAGAATTTATACGGTGTCTTTTGTATATATTTAAGAAGCCTAGCACATTTGGAATATAGTAATTGTTAAATTAGTCCTTTGCTTAGGTGATTTCTATGTGATGTTCGTGTGTTTAAATATATGAGAAAAGCTTTAGAGCCTGTAGGAACTGTACTTGTTCTTTTACATCTGTACATATTAGTTATATCAAACTGCTTCAGCAGACCATATTGCAACAAAAGGTTTTTAAGGCAGGCTGCCAAAAGAAAAAGAACAAAAATGGGGAGGGGCTTATAGGATTCACCTGATGGAAGGATTTGAAGAACAGCCATAAGAACGCACTGGAGGTGGCAAGGACAGTTAGTGTGGAAGAGCGAACCTGTTGGAATGGGGCCCTGACTTGCACAGATGCTCCCATTCTGTGACTGGGGCAGTTCCACTTAGTTCCTCTTTCTGCCAAGGGTGTTAGGGGAGGGTGTGGAGAAGGAAGAAGAGGGTTGTCTTGGCTGCAGTCAAAGGACCGGAAAACCAGGTGATGTCCTAAGACCATTTTTATGGTGAGTGGAAAGATAGTAGGGATCTCCACACTGGAAAATGTTCTACCCTGCAACCCATTGCTCTTAAGGTAACTTTGTAGGACCTAAGACACATTTTAAAACCTGCTTTTAAAAAAACTATAGTAGTTCAGCTTGCAGTAAGATAACTTTTGCAGGACCTCCAAGGTCTCTCAGATCAAAATGTTTATCTTTCTGCTCTACACATACTGATATTGACTGATCTTCCAGTTGTGTTCTTGAGAGATAATAGCAAATACAGAAGAGTGTGTGTAGTATCTATAGTACGAGTAAAAATAAGTGTGTATGCATGTGTGTTTGATTATATGTGTACAAAATCTCATGAAAAACTATTAACAGTGGTTGTCTCCATGGAAAGAAACTGAGTGGTTGGTGACTATTAAACTAACCCGGTACTTTTCTGGAATCAGGCTCAGTAGTTTCAGTAGATATCTCTGAATCAGAGCTTCTTAACATTTTAAGCATCACATGTGGCTTCCTAATTACATGTAATCTGGAGATATCAAAAGCAATTCTGTTTTCTCTCTAGTAATCCCTTTATCTGAAAAGCTCCCATTTGTTTTCAGGTGGTATAAGAAAAAGACAGCTCCTCTCCTTTCCAATCTATTCAGTTATCAGAAAAGTCATGACACATTTTTGCAGTGAAAAACATAGAAAAAATATGTCATGACTTTTCCTACAACCCGATATATCCCTAGAAAGTGGTCCTTTGGTGGTTCTCAAACTATCTCTTAGGAGCGTAACACATTTAATCAGCTACATCTAGGACTCCCAACACATATTTCCTGAGCTAATTAAATAGAAGAGTTTCAGAGCTGTCCTCCCCTTTAGGAGTGATTTGGAGAACCTTCTTTATCCTCCTTCTCTGTTTCCCAGGCAAAGGTAGATTCACAGTGTAGCTGTAGGAGGCTCACCGCCTTCTCTTAGATCCAGATTTTTTTTTTATTTTTTTTTTGAGGGTAGTGTCACTGGCCCTCATATGTGGGACCGAACCAGGGCCGCTGGCTTTCCAAGCCAGCGCTTAACCACCACGCCATTCGGCCGGCCCCTCACCGCCTTCTCATCTAAGCATTGAATCTCTCTTGTGGAGAGAAAATCAATTGCCCTCAAAATAACTAGACAGTGGCTTTGAAATTCTAGAGTAATTTTTTCACTAGTAGATCCATTTATTGATTTCTAAGAGACTCTCAAAAGGTAGATTTTCGGCCGGCTGAGTGGCTCAGTTGGTTAAGAGCTCGCTCAAGAGTGCGAGCTGAGCTCTGAGCAACAGCTGTTCGAGGCCAGCCCAAGCTGAGTTGCCGTTGAGCTGCCAACAGGTGGCAGGATGGCTCAGCTAAAAAAAAAAAAAAATTAAAAGGTAGATTTTGTAAATTGTATTTATTGTAAACAACTTCCATTAAGCATTATTTAGAAATATTCAGTATAGTTTACTATGAATTATTTTTCAGAGATAATTTGAGAACAGATTTGTTCAGAATTTAGCCAATTAAAGGATATGTCCTTATGCTGTGCTATATTTTCAAATATTTGAGAACGTGCTTTAAAAATTGTCTTGTTTTTTGCTTTGTTGTATTGTCACAAAACAGAAAGAAGAAGGAAAGCTTCAAGGACAGCTTAACAAGTCTGATTCTAACCAGTATATTAGGGAACTGAAAGATCAGATAGCAGAGCTGAATCATGAGGTAAGTGATAAATTTTGATCTTCACATATTTCTTTCTTCCTTCCTCTGTATTGTAACAGCACTTTGTTACTGTTTATGACTGACTCTTTCATGATAAATGTTTTCTGTGAATCCTTGATTATGATTATATTTTAGAAGATTGTTTTCTTTTTAACAAGAATTGTTCTGTTGCAGTGTTGAGGATTTGTTTCCCTTAAACCTCTTTAATTATGATCTAAAATGATCAGTAAAAACCTTTGATAGTTGGTTTAGGTGTCAAAGCAATTCACTTAAACTAAACTTTTTTTTACACCTATATAGTAGATTTGTGGTATTTACCGTTGTAGATAGAGGGAAGTCTTTTTACGCTTGTCTTCTTTTTCCCTTCATGGTGGTATTACTGAGATTGCAAAAAAGGATACTTGCCTAATATCAGTTAACAGATTTCTTAGTATCTGAACACTTTTTAAACTGGTACTACCTTAAATCTGTGAGATTCAACTCATAAAATTCAGATAGTTTTACGAGGATACTATATTAGGTCATTTAAATTATTTAAACTAATGTGTTTTGATTAGAAAGATACTTTTTGTTAATGTGGGTCTAAGTAAATTTCCTTATCCTTTATTATTTTCTAATGATAATTATCTTGGTAAAAGGAATGGAAAAGCACATTTCTTATCTTGAATTATTTGTACAATAATGTTTATTCACAGTGATAGGATTTGAATGGGTAATATAAACCGCAGTTGTTAAGACAAAAACTTTGGCTGCTAAATTAATTTAAAGCTCAAAAGAAAAAGTTTGGACATTACTCTTACCTGGTGTCACACTCTTTAGTTAAAGTATGAGTGTTTTGGGTAATACCTCCTGGAGGCAGGCAATCTATGTAACTTCTGAATGAAGAAACAAAACTAACAAAAATGATAAATCTTAGATGTGGTTTAATTTAATTGGTCCTGAAAATTTGGGGGTCATTCCTGTAAATATTGATTTTTCATCCATGAAACCATTTGAGGGATTCAGGATTATATAATCTTTACTTATTTGTATGCATTTTTATAAGCTCTTCTGATTTAATAGCCATGTGTGAAAGAATGACTTGCAAATAATCATGTCCTAGAAATTCTTATTCTTTTGAGAACCCTAGGAATTATTCCCTGTGTTCAGAAGGTTTTCTCAACAAAATTATGACTAAATTAAAACAAATCTCCCTTTTATAATTTTGACCTCTGGTGATAAGGAAGCTTTAATGTTGCCAAATTAAAAAAATCGTTTGTGGTTGACTTTATTTCTAAGACTAGTCTAAAAATCAGTTGGCAAATATTAATTTTGCCTGTCATGTACCACAATTTTAAAAAATGATATTCTCCTCATCAAGACTAGCAGAAAATAGTTCAGATGAGGTTTAATGCTATTTTGTATATGGCCTATAAAAGCAGTCTTTTAGCTTATGCAAAGAAAATTAACAGGGTACAATTTTCTTTTTTTTTTTTTTAGGTTTTGTGGTGGGGGAAGGAAACCGTATTGGGGAAGGGGAACAGCCAAGCTGTTGTCCTTCAGTCTTAGTTGTGGAGGGCGCAGCTAGCTCAGCTCCAAGTCCAGTTGCCATCTGGCCGCCCATCGGCAGCTCGCGGCCGCTCAGCTCAAGGTGCTATGTTCGGTCTTAGTTGTGGGTGGGCGTAGTCCACCATCCCATGCAGGAGTCAAACCGCCAACTTTGTTGTTAGGAACACGTGCTCTCACCAGCTGAGCCATCCTGCCACCTGTTGGCAACTCAGCAGCGGCTCAGCTCTGGCGCAGCTCACTGGCCCATGTGGGAATCAAACCAGTGATCCTGTTGCTCAGAGCTCGTGCTGAGGAGAGCCACTTGGCCAGCCAGAATTTTCTACTGTTAAAAAAAGAGCTAGATTGTGTAAATTAAAAGCTAAAGCAGTTTGCGATGAGATGCTAATGGTGTGATCAGAGCAGCCCAGACTCCTGGGCTTACGCAGCCCCAGTCAGAAAACATGGTAGAGAGGAAAGTGTGTACAATATGGCTGGAGCCCTCAACAGCGCAGCTGTTTGGAGTTTAGAGGAGGCCAGATTCGATTAAGAGTTAATGTGACTACAGCTCTTAAGGGTCATGGCAGGGATCCATGTGGCTGTTGTCCATGGTGATCTTTCAGGTTACCTTGACAATGTGTACATTGCTTTTTTGGCTTTTATTGTACAGTCAGTACTATAAATGTTCTGTTTTGAGCTTTTTTGTAACTTTGTAGCATTTTAGATAATTTGCGTTTGTACTTTGTCGTGTAGAATAAAAGGATTGTGTTGATTAGAATGCAAAAATAATTAATGTGAATAAGTTGTAGGAAACAAGAGTAGATTGAATAGAACCAGATTATGGTGAATCGTCAAAGCTGGAAGAGATTAAATTTATTAAATAATATGAAACCATTATAGGTCTTCGGTTGAAAATTCCTTTTCATTGTTTTCTGAGTAGATTTTAATACAGTTACCTGTTCTAAAGTTTTATAACTAAAGAAAGGATAATTGAGAACAAGTGAAGGTTTAAACCAAAGTGCTGGTTGTAATAGACTTATTATGAAAGTTACTATTTGTTGGACCAGCTTCTTAAGAGAGTTAATTAAATAAGGCCACTTTTAGGGCAGGCCGAGTGGCGCGGTGGTTAAGCGCTGGCTTGGGAGGCCAATGGCCCTGGTTCGGTCCCACATATGAGGGCCAGTGACACTGCCCTCAAAAAAATAAATAAATAAATAAATAAATAAATAAATAAAGCCACTTTTTTATTCTAGTGATTTTTCATTTATTTATTTTTTTCAATTACAGCTGACATGCAATATTATATTAGTTCAGGTGTACAACATAGTGATTAGACATTTTTATAACTTACAAAGTGATCACCCCATTCACAGTGAAAAAAAAAAATTAATCGAAATCAGCCTAAAATGTCCAACTTAATTTTGCCTGCATGCTACAATTTACCAAAATCTTTGGCTTTCAACATAAAAAGTAACTTTCAAATATTAATAAAATGAACATGTGATTGTTAATAGTCACTTTGTTAGCTGATTTTGAAGGAAATGTTGAGACGAACTTTACAGATTTCATCTACCTGAAGCTACAGAAATGTTGGACATGTTATAATAACTGTGACCACTTAGCATAGATACCTGTTTGAAACAGTAACGAGAATTAAGCAGGTTATTTTTTATGACTGACTATATTGTTAATCTGTAAAATAACAATAATAGTTACTGTTTATTAGTACCTTCTATTGGCCAAGCATTGTGTCAGACACAGGATATTTATTATTACTAACCCTCATAATAGTCCCATGTGATTTTCATTTGAATGGATATGGAAACAGACTCACAATGATCAAGTAATTTGTCCAGGGTTATACAAGGAGAATATGGTTGAACCACAATTGCATTGTTTGGCCTATTCTTTTCTGTGCTGCTTACAGAGACATTAGATTAGGAAATATCATCAATATTTAAAATCTTAAGAATGGGAATTAATGACAAGGAACAACTAGGTTGATCCTCTGTGACACATCAATTTGCATACATCCAGCAAGTGAATTCTGCAGTTGAAGTAGTTACAAAAGCCCTTATCTCTATGTTAGCATTGCAAGTAGAGATTTATCTTCACTTCTTGCAGTTTCCTGTGATTCATCCAAGTGCCTTCTCTTTACTCCCAACCCCTGCAATTCCTACCATCACCACCTAACTAAGTTTGCTCCTAATTTTACCTACTTTCCATAGAAATTTTTAAATTTGGAGCCTCTTACATCCTGGCAAGACCTTCACAGAAGCCACTTGGTGCCCCAAACCTGGCAAGAGCTGTGCTTAAATCCTTCCCCATCCCTACTTCCTATGCTCATGGAATACATAGAAAAGAACCTGGATCCCAATTCAAGGGCTTTCCTTATCCTATCTTCTACAGCCTACTCTCCCACACATCTGTTATCACAGCACCCACTGTATATTAGTCGCCTGGCTTAGAATTGAAGATAAAGAAGGTTGAAGCACAATCCATAGCCTCAAGGGGCTCACAGTCTAACCACGGAGTTAGGCATACAAATAAACAAATTGTAATACATAAAGAACAGCACTGGAGTAACTACCATTCATTTAACAGTTACTCTGTACCAGGCACTGTGCTAAATGGTATACTTCCATTATTTCTTTTAATCTTCACAATAGTCCTATGAAGTGGGTAGCATCATTATGATTCATGTTTTACATATAATAAAACTGAGGTTGTTGGGTTTTATATAACTCCCTATGGTCATAGACCAGTCAGTAACAGAGGTAGAATGCTAGTTCAGACTATATGACTCCAAGCCAACCCATGGACTTAACCACCATATGCTATATAGCCTCCTTTGAAACATACAGGGATAAAATAAGATAAGATGGTAATAGCATCTGGGCTGGGTTTTGAAAAAATGAAAAGAAAATTTTCAGGCAGATTGGGCATCAGGACCATTTAAGTCAGAGACATGAAACAAAATTGTAGGTACTGGGAATGACTATGCCATCTACATATGCAACATAGGTCTGTCTCCTTACAGCTGCTGACCACTAAAGACAAAAAATATTTTCTAAATGCCAGGAAAGGGAAACAGAAGGAAGCTGTTTTCATTTATAAGCCAAAGGAAATGTACAGGACTGAGTTAGTTATAGACACATTGAAGAGAATAATCCTACATTTCAGCCTAATTACCAGTGGACTAGGCTTCTCTGGGTCCTTTGAAGCCTTGCCATCACTTAGAGTATTATTTCATGGGAAAATGCATACTAATCAGCTGACTTGGAAATGTTTGGGGAATACAGATTATATGTTTTCACTTGTGCTTGATGGTGATATGTTCTGTTGGATGTTCTCAGAATTGGTAAATTTATTCCAGATAAAAGATAGTTCACTTATATTAAAAATTAAATATTTTCCCATTGAACAGCTTTGGTGAATTTTTATGATGTCTTAATAAAATGGTTTTAATGTGCTTTATGTTGTTAAAATCTTACAAAAGTAATTCTAGTTCTATTTGCCTAGTAGCTTTTCTGGGTAGAACATTTTTTTTCCAGTTTTTGTTAACTTTTTATGCAGCAGTTGCTAAAACAGGTATAGAACTTTTGGATAATTATTTTAATATTCACAATTATGCTGTGAAAATTATTATTTTCATTTTATAGACTCAGAAAGGCTAAATAATTTGTCCAAAGTCACATAACTCGTAAGTGGCAGAAGCTGGAATTCAGGATCAGGATTTTCAGTGACACTGCAATGCATTAAACTAGAATGAAGTAAAACCAAAACAACCCATATATTTTTAAAAAGAAAGAAAGAGAAAAAAACCTTTAAAGCATTTTTATTCTTTAATACCCTTCCTTGTTCCAAATAGGATGAAGGAAGTTTACAAATGATGTAAAATAGCAAACTACTATTTTGTGAGAAAAAGGAAAAATAAGTATAGGAATATAATATGGAGCCAAAGAGCAGAAATGCTTTTAAAAACTTTTCTATAGAAGTATAAGACACAGAAAAGTGTCCCGGTGACAAGTTTACAACTCAATAAATTATCACAAAGTCATCACAGCCATATAACTACCACCCAGTCCAAGAAATAGATCCCAGAGTCCCATTCACACTCTCTCCTAACCTCTACTCCATCCTCCTCAAAGATAACTAGGACTTCGATTTCTAATACAGTAGTTTAAGTTTTTGAATTTTATATAAATGGCTTCTAATAGTATATATTCTTTCTTTATGTAGTATATATTCTTTTGTGGCTTGCTGCTTTTGCCCAAAATTTTTGTGAGATTTAACCATGTTATTTTTAAATGTAGCTCTAGGTTATTCATTCTCATTGCTGTATAATTTTCCTTTGTGTAAATATACCATAATTTATTATTTATTCTGTTGATGAATATTTGGATTCTTTGCAGTATAGTCTGTTAAGAACATTGCTGCAAGTGGTTATGCCAGTTTACATCCCCGGGAGCACTGAAGACAGTTCTTATCATTCTCCATACTCACCAGCATGTCGGAATGGCCTTCTACTTTAAATCTGGTCGTTCTCTGGCTGTGATGAGGTTTCTAATTATGGTTTTAATGTGTATTTCCTTAATTATTAATAAGATTACATACCATCCCCCAATGTCTACAACAGTGTTGGCATGCAGTAGGTACTCCATGGAAATGTTTTTTGTTTTTTTAAAAAAGATTTTATTGGGGGGCCGGCTGAGTGGCGCGGTGGTTAAGCGCTGGCTTGGGAAGCCAGCAGCCCTGGTTCGGGCCCCACATACGAGGGCCAGTGACACTGCCCTCAAAAAAAAAAAAAAAAAAGATTTTATTGGGGAAGGGGAACAGCCAAGTCGTTGTCCTTCAATCTCAGTTGTGAAGGGTGCAGCTAGCTCAGCTCCAAGTGTAGTCACCATCCGACCACACATCGACAGCTCGGAGCCACTCAGCTCAAGGTGCTGTGTTCGATCTCAGTTGAGGGTGAGCATAGCCCACCATCCCATGTGGGAGTTGAACTGCAAGCCCTGTTGTTAGGAGCACATGCTCTACCAGCTGAGCCATCCTGCCACCTTTTGGCAGCTCAGCGGCAGCTCAGCTCGGGCACAGCTCACTAGCCCATGTGGGAATCGAACTGGCGACCCTGTATATTGCTCAGAGCTCACATCCTTAACCAACTGAACTACTCGGCCGGCCCCTGGAAATGTTTTGGGTTTTTTTAAGATTTTATTGGGGAATCAGGGAAGGGAACAGACAAGTCGCCATCCTTTTGTTCTTCAGTCTAGTTGTGGAAGATGTGGTCCCATTGACCCACATTGGCACTGTGATCATTGCTCTCTTCCCAGCTGAGGCAGACCAGTCGCCGGCCACCAAATGGCCGCTCATGGCGGCTCACAGCATCAGAGCTGCTGGCCGCTCATGCTGGCTGCTGGCCACTCAGGGTAGCTTACGGCAGCCCACTGCAGCCCCGCTGCAGCCTACGCCGTTGCCAGTGACTCATGGCAGCCCAGCTCCATGTCGAGCTGTTGTTCACCAGGTTAGCTGTAGAGGGCACAGCATCAATGGCCCATGTGGGATCCGAACCGGCAGCCCCTCTGCTCAAAGCTTGCTCTCCCAAGCCAACTCCCAACCAACGAGCCATTCGGCCAGCCCTGGAAATGTTTTTAATGAATAAATAATTATAAAAGGCTTTGCTGATAAGATAGCATATAAGCTATGGTAGAAATGCCAGGAAGCTTCCTGATGTACAAAAATCCACGGAATGAACATTCCCGGCAAAAGACACAACTAGCACAAAGACCTTAGAAGAAAATGAAGTGGACTTGTTGAGAAACTATACTTATGTGACTAAAGCATAGTACAGGGTGGGGAAAAAATGGTCTGAGGTGACGAGAGGTAGATGGGGTCAAATTCTAGATAGTGCTTTGTAAGCTAGGATTGTTTGTTTGGGTTTTCTTCTTGCTTTACTGGGAAGCTTTCGGATGGTTTCAAGCAAAAAATGATTGATGTGATCTGATGTGCCCAGGCTGCTGTATGGTGAATTGATTGTAGGAGAGCAAGAATGGAAACAAATTCATTAGGAGGTTGTTAAAATAGTTCGGATAAGAGCAAAGGTGGCTTAGAAGGTTCAGGAGACTTGGAAATGTAAGCAACGTGGATGTATTAGAGGTATGTGTTAGAGATAGAGAACTTGCTGATGGATTGTATGAGGGACATAAGAGAAAGCAGTCGGTGACTCCAGAGACATGGGGCTTGACAATCAAATGAATGGTTGGTGCCATTTACTGAGGTTGGAGAAGGGCAGAAGATCAAGAGCTCTGTTTTGTTTGTGTTAAGGCTGAAATTCCTGTTAAACAATAAAATGAAAATATCAGGTACGCAATGGATATGTGAGTATGAGGTCCTGAAAAGAAGTCAGAGCTAAAAATAACTTCCGTCATCTTTAACATACAAATGGCATTCATAGGTAAAGAGAAGGGGG
Source organism: Aselliscus stoliczkanus (assembly GCA_033961575.1). Taxonomy (NCBI): domain Eukaryota; kingdom Metazoa; phylum Chordata; class Mammalia; order Chiroptera; family Hipposideridae; genus Aselliscus; species Aselliscus stoliczkanus. The sequence continues at coordinate 110,200,349 of CM066730.1, forward strand.
GTCCAGGACAAGTTTGTGGCACTTATGATCTTTAAGGTCAAGAGAAGCCTGCAAAGGAGATGAAAACCACCAGTGGGATAGATAGGGTGGAATCTGGTGGGTATGGAGACACAGGAGCCCCAGAAAGGAGACTTTCAAAACTGGAACATTTTAAGATAGTTATTTTAATGAGACTTTAAACTGCCCTGATCTTTCTGAAGAATGGATTTATTAAAAAAGACTTCTGGGCTAGCCGAGTGGCGCGGTGGTTAAGCGCTGGCTTGAGAAGCCGGCGGCCCCAGTTCGGGTCCCACGTATGAGGGCTAGTGACACTGCCCTCAAAATAAATAAAAATAAAAAAGACTTCTTCAGCATTTTCACCATTTATCAGAGAATGATGATTTATGAAAGAACTTGAGAGGAGGTATGGTCTGTCGCTGAACAATCTCTGAGACCTCCTTCCTGACGAAATTACAGAAATGTAAGCTATTTCAGTACAAAGCTGGCAATAAAATAAAATAACACCTTATTGTAGGATGCTTTATAGAACATACAGTGCAGGTGGGTGCAACCCACTTTCTCTCTAAGGATAGCCGTTGTGCTGGTTTCCAGTACCTAGAAGGTCTTCTGTCACCCCTTCTCCTTTGTTGGGGAGGCAGTTTTTTAAGTTAAGTCATCATATGTTACAAGAATCTTCTTTTATTTCTACCAGCCAAGTATGAAACTAAGAGTTTGAGTAAATAACAGGAAATCTAAACAAAACCCTCTCTGAAGTTTGGCTTAGAAAATGTTTATACATGTACTCTTACATTTTAAAATTCTGATAACTCTGTTTATGTATACCTAAGTGATGAATTTAAATATCTGCCAAAAAAGTATTTTTAATGTCCTAAACATTAATATGTTTAATATATATACTCTTTTTCTCATTTTGTTATTAAACTAGAATTTTTGAAATAAGGAACTTTTAAGTTTCAAACGACAGACCATCCTTTTGTACTGCTTGAATCTTTTTTTTCCTTGCCCTTATATTCTTCAGTTTAAAAGTCGTAATAAAATTATCTGAACTTGAAATTTTTTTTTAAAATAAACTTTTTAAAGACTCATTCAACACTGTTCTTCATCTAGGCATTAAAACCGGAATATTAAAGATAGAAAAGAAAGCTCTGTAGTTATTGGGGGCTTATATTTTTCTATTTCAAACTGATACTGCTTTTGTTTTTTTTGTGTGTTTTTTTTTTGTTTTAATTTTTTTAAATTGGGGAACTGTGTGTTTTTCCAGGACTCATCAGCTCCAAGACAAGTAGTGTTTTTCAATCTAGTTGTGGAGGGCACAGGGATCGAACCAGCAATCTTGGTGTTATGAGCACTGTGCTCCAACCAACTGAGCTAACTGGGTGCCCCCTTGTTTTTGCTTTTTTAACTGGATGCTTATTCTATACTGACTGTTTCTACCAGTCTTTATTTCCTTTTAAATCTTGCAGTACTTCAACTATGTTACCTACTTTACAGAGTGGTAACCTTGAATAGAATTGACATTTTTACTCACAAATTGATTTGATAGAAACAATCTGTGTCTGAAGGCTGAAATAAGAATCAAAAATAGTGTTCTAATTGTACTGATGGCTACTGATAATTGAATTTTAATTTTAGAATTATTATTTAAGAGAAATTTCGATACGTGAAGTTATAAGTTTTCATGTATGTTTTTACAGTAAAAAGTGCTCGGTTTCCCAGTGTGGCAGCTTCTATTTCATAAAAGAAATTTGTCCCTTAAATTTGTTCTTTCTCCAGTTAGAGAAATATAAAGTACTCTGCAGGAGCTCTCTCAAGCCTCAGTAAAGTGTTTTTCTTTGCTGCCCATAGGGGTCCATGTAGATAATGAGAGATCAAATTTGTACAACTACGAAAATTGCTTTACGGCCCTTTGAATTAAATGTTTAGCACTATTTTTAATCTTACAACCTCCATTTATGGAATAAAAAATCATTCTTAATGACTTCTTTAAATGAGTGTTATTACTCCTCTTCCTCTTATATGTTCCATTTTATCTTGGATAAGCAGTGATCTTATTTGGAGACATAACAATTGTACAATATATAATATTTTATGTCTGGAATGATATCACTATGTAAAAGACTTAAAGCTGAGATTTTAGATTCATGTATTTTTTTGTTTTGTTTTGATTCGTTTTGTTTTGTTTTGTTTTGAGGGCAGTGTCACTGGCCCTCATATGTGGGACCCGAACCGGGGCCACTGGCTTCCCAAGCCAGCATTTAACCACCTCACCAACTCAGCCGGCCCCATATATGTTTTTTAAGCCAGACCTGTTCTTAAAGTTTATCTAGCTTTTCACTCAATAAATGAGGAAGCTGAGGGCCCAAGAGTTAAGGGACTTACCCGGTTACGTAGCTAATTAGCTGCAGACGGAGCTACTACCCAGGCATTCTAACTTCTGATCTACTACATCCCACTGCCCCACCACAATCCTGCCAACCCATTTAACTGTCACATGTTAAATGTAGTAGGAGTTCCATTAAGTGTTTAATTGAATTAAAATTGATTTCTTCTCTCAGATGAGAACCCAATATCTAGTTGGTTGAAATCTACTCTTACCTAGTGTTCCTTACTTTTCTTTCAACATCAGGTTCTAGACTTCTGTTCCATCTGAGACTGGGGATTTGTTCTGACTTGTCCCTCAAATTCTGCTTCAGTTTTCAATAGGTGCTACTAAAATCTTAGCTTTTAAATATTAGATGGTTTTCTGAAAATAGAGGCAACTGAGATTTTTTCTAGCCAAATTTGACACGTCCAAAAACATAAAACTAAATAAAAATAGTCAACCCAGCTTCATATATACCTGTTATTTAAGAAATACAACCTTACCCAATGACATAAATTAGCTCAACTATTCAATACATTCTGTTTCAAGAGTTTGTTATTTAACTGGTGACCAAACTTCCAGCAGTTGTTTCTAGATTAATTTTTTTCATCTCCAGGGCTGTATATCTTTGTTCATTCTTTCCCTCCAAAAAGAGTAGATAATATACTACATTCAGAGAAAAACTACAATAATCCCACACAGGATACATTACTTTTATTTTAGACTTTTACACCACTTGCCTGTTTTTTGTTATATTCATAGAAAGAGGATGTTCTGCCCATTATATGCATCTGTGTATCCTATTCATACTATAAGTTAAAAAATTTTTTTTTAATTCGTTAATGAAAATATGTGTTTCTAAGATGGTAGTTTTATTAAGGAACTGGAGTTAAACCATGATGAAAGTGTGACAAAAAGGATAGGTCTGGTAGAAGAGGGTAAGGTGAGATAATGAAATCACTTAGAAAAGAAAAAAATTTTTAAAAAAGGAACTAGAACCTAGAGAAGATGAGATACCAAGGAAAGAAGCCCTTTAGGAATATTGACTAAGTTAGGATATGCCTCAAGAAGGTTTGTTAAGGGGTGTCGAGGACAAAATCTGAGTGAGTAGCCAGTTTAGGAAAGAGAGAATCAATCTGAAACTAGGGATTTGGATCTAGTACTCAGAATTAAAGGACCAAATAAATATCAAGAGATGATATCCTCACACTGGCCAAGGAACAGAACCAGTCAGAACTGTAAAGTCAGAGCTGTACCAGATGGGATTTTCTCTAATATTGTGCGAGACACTACCAGAAGTACAGTATAGCGTTACTATCAAGAAATTTACAATCTGATGGGGAAAAGTGTAAGTTAATTTAATAAAGACTGTATAATTGGTACTGATAGTGAATCCTTAAAAGAGTTCAGAAATGGGAGATAACATAGCACTTGATTTCATTGATTTTAATTAATGGTTGTTATACTCTCCTTTGTGCTCACGAACAAGCTAAACTGTGAATTCCTTGATTGTAAGATTGTCTCTTATTCAGCCTTATATTCCTTAGACTCTTTCAAAAGTCCTGATGCAGTACTATGTACTCACAGATTCAATCAGTTCTCTTGCTGTTCATATTGTCCTGAATTTGACCAGTGGGAACTCTTTCAACCTAGCTCCAGTATCTTTTTTTCTAGAACCTCATTAGTCTTTGCACACCTCTGTGTTTTCTGGCTCTAGGTGGCAAGTTTTTAAATAGTACTTTACATCAAATAAATACAGCTAGATTTTCAGGTGTATTGTAGTGAAACAATATTAGTACTGATCTGTAAATTGTTTAATAAATGGTCCCCCCAAGTCTACTACCTCTCTGAGATCGTATATAACTGTTACAATATCATTGACTTGGGGGGCGGGTATCACTTTGTGAGGGGCGTAAATGTCTAAACATTATGTTGTATTGTACACCTGAAAGTAATATAATAAAAATAAAAAATAAAGTGTCCCAATAATTACTCCATGACAATTAGATTGGAAATATAAGTCGTTAAGAAACCACTTTGAGGGAAACTGGGTGTCAGATACCACTTGGGTTATGAGAAATAAAGGCATATGATAATAAGCATGTTTAAAAGGAAATGGAGCTAACTATGAAGCTTGTAGCAACAGGTTTTGTAGTTACTTATGTAGTTCTTAAGCAGATTTAATTCAATAAGGGTGGAAAAGACTTTTTCTTCTTTTTGGCATTCCCACGAGGAAACCATCTAATAGCATAGTCTTAGATCTTAGACCCGAGGAAAATAAGATATAAATGCTTAAAACCATTTCAATAATATGTGTAATGCCAATAAGTTTGACTGCAATACTAAATAGGTATATTTGCCAACATTTAGAATCGTGTTAACAGGACGTGCTTGAAGATTTCGTTCAACCTGATATGGGCAACCAAAATAAGCTCCAGTTTTAAAATGCAGTGAACTTACTCATGTATTCAGGTTTCAAGACTTGAGTATTCATTTTTAAAATTTATTTTATGTACTCAAAAGCTGACTATCCCTTACTCTGCATCTAACTCTTTCTCCTTTCATTTTCATGCCCGTATGAACTTCTAAACACATTCATAAAATGGAGAAGAGGGGACAAAATAGATATCCATGTAATTTATCAGGTTCTTAATAGCAGTTCTGGATTTTTGTGGGGTTTTTCTTCATTATTATTTGATTAGTTTTGTTCCTGGATTTTGTGTCTTTGTTCTCCATCTTTCTACAGCTAGTGGAGAAGCTTATCATCTTTAGAACTGTGAGACTTAGAGTCAGGAGACTTGGATTTTAGGTCTAATTCTGCCACTGATGAAGTGTGTGATCTTAGGATGCCAGTTTACTTCATATGTTCATTCAGTCAGTGAGCATTTGAACATCTTGTAGCTCCCAGGCATCCTCAGACTTTGCCTCAGTTTTTGCATCTTAAAACAGTGGTGCTAAATGATCTTTAAAGTCCTTTCCATCCCAGTCCTATGCTAGGTGTATAAAACTCATAGTCGCAGTTGTTAAGGAATTCAGACTGGTAGGGATAGGCAGTCTGTGAGCAGGGCTGTGGTAGAACTGTGTTGCACCATGGCCTAGAAACGTGTCAGAAAGTCTTTCAGTGTGTTTTGGAGGAGTATTTTCTACTCCACCAGGAAAAGGAGAGTAGGAAGGGTATTTGGGGCAGAGAGGCCATCATATGCAAAGGTTTGGAGGCAAGTATAGAGCTCACAAAAGAGACGGAAAGGAGCAACTGTAAAAGTAGAAGAGAAATCAGTAGAGAGGGACGTTTCAGAAACCAGAGAGAGAGAGACTGACCAGTTTGTTTTTGGTGTGTGGTATTGAAAAGAGCATGCATAGAGATTGATCTCATGGCTGAGAGTAAAGCTTTCTTAAACAAGAGGAAATACATAAAATACAACCTTCTTCCTTGATTATGTTTTGAATTACAGTCCTTATAAGGCTTCAGTCCAAATGATGCATCTCAGAGACAATTTGAACCTTTTCAGGTTAATTTAGATAGTCTCTTGCTCTTATCCACCAAGCTATCCAATACTTCACATTTGTTTTTTTAATGCTATATATTCTTAAGTATAGAAGCCTAGTTTCTTTAACTATGCCAGGACTTTGAAATATACCCAATCATTTGAAAAAAACTTATCTTTTAATCAAATAATTCAATTTTAAATACTAGTTTTTATTTAAAGAAACAATAACATAGTACTCAAACTAGGAACCTTTGAAAATGTGCTCAACAAATTTACTAAGTGAATTAAAGGGGAATTGATAGAAGACGAATAGCTATCTCTCAGATTTACAAATACAAAAAATTTTACACTGTGGTTGGAAGTCTTGAGTGCAGTAAATCATGTGCTTTTCACAGACCATATCTCACAAATGCAGTTGGACGTAAGATAATCAGATTTTTACTCCCCACAAGCTGGACAGCTGAAATGTCATACCAGTAATACGTGTCAAAGATGTAGTGTTACTTTGCTGCCTGTCTGATTTAAGTTGTTGTGGTCAGTCTGAGGAACCTGTGATATGATAAGATAGTATTCATTAGGTCATGTGGTTTGCAAGTGCCCAATCTTAACTTAGCAGCCTGTGAACACTCAGAATGAGGAAGAGAGAGATACTAACCTTGTCTGCTTGAAAGCTTATTTTGTATTCAGTGACAAAATAGTGTGGGTGTGTGGTTATATGTGCGTGTTATGTATTTTTTAAATTATTTTTTCCTAATGAGTTAGTTTTAGTGTCTGAAAAAGTGAATACTACAAATGCATTCATGTCCTTTTACTTAATACTTCAATCTAAAGCATTAAAACTTTTCTTGCAAATATTTTCTGTCTATTTAAGATGAAGCTGTAGACAGTAGCCACTGTTGCTTTTTGTGTTGAGGGAAAAACTAGATGTTGAAAATTAACATTGTTGGTGGGTTTTCCTTTTTAATTCAATTAAATCTTCTACATGTCCTAAATAAAAAAGTATTTATTTTCACACTGACAATATCTCCATTGGAAACATACCCACAAAAATAGCTATCTGAGGTGTGTGTGTGTATATATATATATATATATATATATATATATATATATATATAATCACAGAAAATGGGGGGAAAGAGAAATCACATACAACACAGTTCACCCATTTATAGTGTGCAATTCAGTGGTTTTTAGTATATTCACCCAGTTGTGCAATCATCATCACAATTGATTTTTGAATGTTGTTATCACTCTACAAATTAATCCCATTTCCATTAGAAGTCATTCCTCATTTCCCCCCAGCCCTAGCCAACTAATCTACTTTCTTTTTTTTTCTCTTTTTTTTTTTTTTAGCTGAGCCATCCTGCTACTTGTTGGCAGCTCAGCGGCTGCTCAGCTCAGGCTGGGCATCGAACTGCTGTTGCTCAGAGCTCAGCTCGCACTCTTGAGCAAGCTCTTAACCAACTGAGCCACTCGGCCAGCCCCGCAACTAATCTACTTTCTATCTCTATAGATTTCCCTAATTTGGACATTTCATTTAAATGGAATTATATGATATGACATCATTTGTGATTGGTTTCTTTTACTTGGCGTAATGTTTTCAAAGTCCATCCATGTTGTAGTATGTATGAGGATATCAGTACTTCATTCCTGTTTATTGCCTAATAATAGCCCATCAAATGGATATACTATAATACATTTTATTTATCCATGCATCAATTGATGGACTTTTGAGTTGTTTCTATATTTTGGCTATTATAAATAATGCTGCTGCATCCATTGGTGTACAGTTTTCTTTGTGAGCACATGTTTTCATTTGTCTTTGAATACATACTTAGTAGTGGAATTGTTTTGTCTTATGGTAACTCTGTGTTTAACCATTTGAGGAACTGCCATGTTGTTTTCCAAAGCAGCTGTATCATTGTACATTCCTACCAGCAGTGTATGAGGGTTCCAGTTTCTCTACATCCTAGTCAATACTTGTTATTATCTCTCTTTTTGATTGTAGCCATCCTAGTAAATGTGAATGTCATTTCATTTTGGTTTTGATTTGTATTCTCCTGATGGCTAATGATATTGGGCATCTTTTCACATGTTTTCGGGCCATTTATATCTTTAGAGAATTATCTATTCAAATCCTTTGCCCATTTCATATTGGGTTATTTGTCTTTTTATAATTGAATTATAAATGTTCTTTATGTAGTTTAGGTACAAGTCCCTTATCAGGTAAATTATTTAAAATTTGGTTAAGTGATTAGATGAACTGATCAAACCTATGTTTTAGCTTTAGAGAGGAAAAATTCCTCTTAACAGAAGTTAATCCAGATAGAAAAGAAGTATTTCATTTTCATAAGGATATTTTGCTGAAAGTTTGAATTTTTTCAGTGCTTCAGCTAAAGGTTAAATCAAATGAAATCTATGTGACACTTTGATGTAGCGTTAAAAGTTCAGAGTGAAACAAGTATGAAGTGATTTATTTCCTGTAATTGGTCATAAATTTACATAGAACCTCATATATTCCTAACCTCATCACCATTGACATTAGAGCACCTTCTAAATAATGTTAATGGTTTCAATTTTATCAAGATGTGTCAGCTGCCAGGAAGAGGACAATGGCAGTTTCAGTTTGTTTGACCGAGTATACTGGATAAATCTAAGTATTCACTATAGAAACACTAAGAGTTCTTTGTAAATTACTTTCATTTCTAACCCTCTCTCTCCTTCACTGGTAACAAATGCATAGTATAAGTTTCTTCAAGTCCGAACTTTCCTTTCCCTTTTTTTCACTTATTAATTATGGGTACATATTTTTTTCTTTGCTTCTAAAAATATGAGTTTTAAGGTAACTATTGCATTTTATACATCTAACATAGAATCTATAGTTTTTAAAATTTTTCAGTGTTTTGTTTGGTTTTTAAAAAATGATTTACTTAGCTTAAAGCCAGAAACACTTTCAGCATTGTCTATTATATATTATTTCAATAAAATTCTTGAACTTTTAAATAATCTTCTAAGTACTATAGGTCTAAATTTTGTCTCTTGTCTATGTAATGCGATGATCAAAAAGTCATGACCTCCAATTGATCATTTTTATTGGTTTCCTGTTCTGATTCACTGGAAATCTTTTGGGTTGTATGCTTGTTAGTTTTAATCTTTGTCATGTGCACAATTCAGTTTTTAAAGAAGCTTGTAATCGAGAATAAATTTAGCATATCATTTCTTATTTATATTTATTTTAAAATTTGAAAACTTAGAAAACTGTTCTGTAAGGAAGCCAGCAAAAGTAAGGATTAAACTTTTAGGGGGAAATAAAGCCTCTAGAACTTAGAAATACAAATCTCTGCAATTATTGGGCTTTATGTCCATCTGCCCATGTAAAGTATAATGTATAATTATTTAAGTTTTTTGTATGTTATACATCACTTGCAGAAATGTTACATTTAGCTTTAAAAACTATATAGCTCAATTTTACAGATTGATTATACAAACCTTCATGTACAAATAGGAGCTTTTATAATCTGATATGACTCAGTCTTGGAAACTTACTGCAACTGTTTTGCACTTCACTTGGTATCACATGACTCACTTCAATGGTTTAAACCCTGTCTAGTAGTGATCAAAGTTCATTTGGTTAGGGGGTTTTTTTGGTATGTGGATGATTTTTTTCCACTTTGTTGTGGATTGATTGTCTTTCAAAATACTCAATGCAGTCTTCTTATTCTTTTGAATCTCAGAAAGGGGTAGTTGCCTGCACAGTTCAGTCTCCAGTCACACACGGGGTAAAAATTTTTCACTTTATATAATATGCATGGAAGTACTTTTATCTGTAAAGCATCATGTAAATATAAGGGTTTATTAATTCTGTTACCCCGTCATGTTAAAATTGAGGAAGAATAATTTGTTGTGTCTTTAAAACCAGCTGTAAAAAATCAACCCTAACTTTTTCAAGTTACCAGTTTTCTCTCATGTGCTGAAAGAAAGCAAACACAGAGGGGATATGTGTCCTCTGTCCACACTAACCCTGCTCAGGTGACCAACTTTTCTTAGCACAGATTTCTCTATCATTTATTAAGAAATTATACTTAAAGTCTATAAATCTCTAAAACTATGACACTTCTCTGTTTTACAAAAGAAAATTCTATCTTAATCTTTAGTAGTTTAGCTAAACTAACAAAAAAACTTTAAATACCTATGTATCCTTAATGATTATGAAGTCCTTCAGAGCTTTAGAATATTCATTCCTGCAAGTTCTCCCTACTTTAAAATTTTAATGATAATTTTATGTGAAATAGCTGGAATAGTTTTTAATACTCTTTTTTAGTGTTTGAATTTTTACTATAATGCAGTTAGAAACTGCTGTTTCCTGTCAAAACCTACGTTCATCAGACTATGAACATGACAGTTTCCTGTTTTCTTATTAACTATACTGCATTTTGTACTTTATTCTTTAAAGTTGTATAATATCTTAGCTTATCACTTTCCTTTTCTAATTACTAACTGCTTTCTTAAGTCAGCATTGTTTAATATGTACAGAGCAATCCTAAAATCTCATCTCCTTGTTGATAGTGAGAGGTTATGATTTTGTTAACGTTTTAAGTTGTAATGAGTATGTCAGAATGTCTTAAGTATTGTTTAAACACATTCTACATGTTTTTACTTTTTTTACTCTGTCTCTTAATGCATAACATGATGAAGCAGTCCACATCAGGTAAGAAACAGCACATTATTTGGTATATATATTAGTGCTCCCATCTGTCTACATATTAATATTCTCATTCAGTATTTACAAGAATGGGATAATCAGTACCTAAGAGCTTTTTTTCAAGAATCCTGCCATCTTTTCAATGTAGTTTATCAATATTTCTTAGGTTCTAACTCTTGTCAAGTCAGAATGCTAAGTTCTAGGATACAAAAATGATTAAGAGACAGTCCCCACCATCAGAGGCTAACAACAGAAGAGGTAGAATATATGTATAGCAACCGGTCATTCCATGTTTTTTCCAGACAGTGCTGATTTTAAATATTTAATTCCAGTGTAAAATCATATAATTTGGAAAAAACTTATCTATAAATAAGACACTCAAATATATATGTGTGAGTGTGTCAGTCAATAAAATATATTAAAGTATTCATGAAAATATTCATGCCTGTTGATTTATTAAAATATTATAAAAAATATTTAAAAGGTTTGTTAAAATGCTAATATTTTAAACTATTAATATGAAAATTATACCAGAAAATAAGAAATGCTTTCAAAGGAAAAGGAAGCTTAATTTTTTTTGTTTTTATGTTATTATTGGATTATTGAGAATTTTGTTCTGGATTATTTGAGGATTTTGTTCTGGTAATAAGTACTTTATTATCAAAATGGCCAAGTTACAAATAAATTTGGAAGCACAGTTGAGAGGTTTTATTGATGATTTCATTCTTGGAATACAACAACAAATAACTGAAACTATGAAACTCAATATGCACAGTAGGAAGTTTATTTTTACATTTATACTCTGCCTTGTTTCCTACATATTTTGAGAGACTTTGCATGAATGCATATAATGCAAAATAACTTAATATTATGTTAATTAAACCAAATGAAATTGCTGATACTTGACTTGCACTTACAAAAATGGCACTCTCATACAGTTCAATCTAACAGTTCAAAGATTTAGTTCTAAGGCAAATCTAGTAAAATCAGAGTTAATATTTTATCACAAAAATGTATATAGTATCAAAGTGGGCCACATGTTTGGTAGCCAGCACAAAGCGGGGAGCATAATATATTGAAAATGCATGGTATCTAGTAAGACAACCAAATCAATTATTCTTTTCCTGTTTCTTAACTTTCAAGTAAATTGTTTTTATTGGTCCACATATGGGACACGAAAATGTACTGAACAGGAAAGCGTTAAGCTAATGGCCTAACATCTGAGTAAGAATAATTGTATAATGGACTAAAACAGTGAAGTCCAAATACATAACTTAGTAATTGTCTGGTTAGATCCAAAAGTAAAATTTAGAAATACTAGTGGAATAATGAATGGCAACTGCATATCTTTCCAACAAACTTCCGTTGATATTATTTCTTAGGCTATTTTTTTAATAGACATTTTTATTTAAGTATAAATTATATGCAGAAAAATTCACAAATCATGAGTGTCCAGCTTGATTAATTATCACAAAAATGAATGTGTCTGTTTAGCTACCACCCAGGTCAAGAACTAGAACATTGCCAGCTTTTCAGAAATCTCTTCATCCTTCCTCCCACTTACTACCTTCTCTTATCGCATCACTGTCCCAAATTCTAACATCACGAATTAGGTCTGCCTGGTTTTTAACTTTATACTAATGAAATCATACAGAATGAATTATTTTGTGTTTGGCTTTCTTTGCTCAATACTGAGAGATTTGTCCATGTTGTTCCATGTAGCAGTAATCTAGACATTCATTCATTTTTGTCACTGTATAATATCTCATTGCATGAATAAAGCATAATTTATTCATGCTACTGTTTATAAACATTTGGGTTATTTCCATATGAATAAAATTGCTATCAACCCTGTTATAAATGTTTTTTAGTTCATTGTACTTATTTCTCTTGTTCATATACTTAGCAGTGGGATTGCTGGGTGACTGTTATAATTTATTGTTCATACCAGGACACTTTTGAGAGTGAAAATAGGACACTATTAAAAATATACTGAATTAAATAAAAATAAAAAAATAACACTATGACAACAGGTATAAGCCAGACTGTCCCAAGCAAACTATTAACGTATGGTTATACATTTTGAGAAGTGCTTTACCAATTTACGCTCCTACCACCAGTGTACTGTTCCACATCTTCGCCAACATGATTGGATAGCTGAAAAGTCAATGTTGTATTTTCTAATAAGAACTTGGAATAAAGTTATTCGGTATGGTCAGTTAGGGGCCCATTAATTTGCTTTGACAACCAATTCGGAAGAAGGTAAGGCAAAAGCTCTCTTGAAAAAATTAAGGAATTTATGGTACAGCACTTTGGAAAATAGTTTGGCAATATCTGCTAGAGCTTAACAGCCATATTCTCTATGACCCAGCAATGACACTCCTGGGTATTTAATCAAGAGAAATGAGTGCTTATATTCACACACACAAAAAAAACATATTTGAGAATAGCAGCATTATATGTAATAGGCTGGAGACAACCATTAGCAGTAGATGCATAAATTATGATATATTCACATAATGGAATATTACACCATACAGAAAAAGAGTGAACTACTACTACATGGCAACGTGGATGAATCTCACTGACATAATGCTGAGTAACAGGAGACAGAAATGAATATATACCAAATTGTTCTTTGTGCTATTAAGTCCAACTACAGGCAAAAACAAACAAACAAACTATCCTGTGGCAATGCATGTTAGGATAGTGGCTACCTTTGAGGGAATGTAAGGTAATTATTGGCAGGAGAGAGGACACAGAGAAACCTACTAGGGTGGGGAAACCCTCTGTATCTTCATCTAGGTGGTGGTTACATGGCAAATACATAAGTAAAAATTTATCAACCTGCACACTTAAAATATGTGTGCTACGGGCCGGCCGAGTGGTGCGGTGGTTAAGCGCTGGCTTGGGAAGCCAATGGCCGCGGTTCGGGTCCCACATAGCAGGGCCAGTGACACTGCCCTCAAAAAAAAAAAAAAATATGTGTGCTTTACCTGGTTTTATCTTTTTAAAAAACATGGGCCTGTACATTGTCTTGTAATACACATACTCTCAAAATTTTCTGAAGCAGTTTTCACATTGTGGCCACAGAAAAAGACCATAGAACATCTCATTTTTCTTCATTGATAGACTTCATGTTGAGGAATAGTTTTAGATTTACAGAAAAATTGAACAGAAAGTGCAGAGATACTCATTCTCAGTACCTTCCCCCAGTTTCCCGTTACTGGCATCTTGTGTTAGTGTCATACGGAAGTTACAACTAATGAGCCAATATTGATATTTTATTAACTAAAGTCCATATTGACATTAGTCCATATTCACTCTCTGTGTTGTGCATTCTGTAGATTTTTGGGTTTTTTTGAGGGCAGTGTCACTGGCCCTAATATGTGGGATCCGAACCGGGGTCGCTGGCCTCTCAAGCCAGCGCTTAACCACCGTGCCACTCAGCCAGCCTGTCTGTAGGTTTTTACAAATGTATAGTGACGTGTAACTAGCATTACAGTGTCATAGAAAGTAGCCGTACTGCCTAGCAACCTCATGTACTGTCTATTCATTCCTCCTTCTGCCCCTTTGAAACCTCTGGCTACCACTGGTGCACTTATTGCCTCTATAGTTTTGCCTTTTCCAAATGTCATGTAGTTGGAATCATACAGTATGTAGCCTTTTCAGGTTGACCTCTTTGACTTAGCAATATGCATTTAAGATTCTTCCATGTCACTCCCACTCCCAAGCCCAGTCCCCCAACAGCCTAATATTAAACTGCTTAACAGTTCCCCATGCCTACCATGCTCTCTCTGAGCACATGCTTCATCTCCATTGGGGCTTTTCAGATCTGTGACACTCTATGATACTTTCTAACCAAAAGAATCATTGATACAGACTCAGTCATTTGGAGAACAGGACCCTATTCAAAGACCTGGAAAGGGCTCCATTCTTAAGAAGAAAGGTATATTGGGTATAGTGTGTGTGTCTGTGTGTGTGTGTGTGTGTGTGTGTGTCTGTGTGTGTGTGTGTGTTTTAAAGTTCCTGAGTTTCCCTAGAGATGGTCTTTGAGACCTGTCTGAAACTGGAGCATAATTACAGTAAAACTTTCCTACTGAGAGAGCCTAAATCTGACAGAGGCAGTAGACTGACTAATAGTACCACTGTCTGATGGGCTAACATGGGGAATTTTTTTTGAAATATTGGCAGTAGTACCTAATTTTTTTTTTTTAATCTTGCAGGATGTTTATTAAGGAGTGCTCTGTGGAAGGGAGAATCGTGTTGGAAGGGGTACCTAATCATTTTTAATACTTGAAATTCCAAACATAAAATTTTTAGATTTAAAATTAAAATTTTGTATTTTATATAGCAAATATTCAGCCTAAAATTAATCTAGACAAGAAACATCAAGATATATTAGAGACATTTTATCAGCATAACACTGTCATCAGCACGGATTCTAAATTGAATCGTATCTTACTGTAACAAAATACCTCCTCACGCCCCCCACAAACATACACACCTATGGGTGTTTCTCTCATATGACTGTTGAGTTGTTGTATTAAGAAGCAGTTTTTCTGTTAAGGCCTGTAAGCTAGAATTATAGCCCTAAGGGTAGACATGTTATTTGTTAAAAGATATCATCTGTCACCTGTATATAAAGCTAATCCTCAGAATAAAATTTGAACTTCAAGGTTGACATTTGATAGGAGGAAGACAAGAGAAGGCTCTGACTCCATTTTATACACACACATGTTCTCTCACTTGGATATAGACTGAGACTTTGAGATGTCTAAAATTGGATGGTGTTCCCTCCGTGATGAAGCCCATGAAAACACTTACCCTGTGGCACCTGGCCGTTAAACTAGATGGTGAAGGTGTCTGTAAACCCCAAAGAAAAAGTCATATTTTAAAACATTTACTAACCTCATGTGGTTCTTTGCACTTTTTCTTTTTTTCCCTAGTTGGTTTGTGTGTCCAGATATAGGCTATTGTATATTTAAAGGATGACAATGGCCAGTGTGATGATGGCAGTGACAAAATAACAAGAAATCTTTAAGTCCAAATTTATTTACCCTTGCCAAATTTTCTTAACATGATCCTAATAGAGTAAATCCCCAAATATGATCTATTTAGAGAGTGTTTCTCAAAATGTGATCTACATCTCACCCTCTTCAGAATCACCGAGGATACTTGTTTAAAATACAGATTCCTAGGCCGGCCGAGTGGCACATTGGTTAAGAGCTGGTTTGGGGATGCCAGCGGCCCCAGTTGGTATCCCACATATGAGGGCCAGTGACACTGCCCTCTACACCTAACAACAGCTCTGCCTGGAGCTGGGCTGTGCGAGCCCGGTGACGGTGTAGGCTGCAGCCCCTGCTGCAGTGGGCTGCCATAGGCTACAGTGAGTGGCTGGCAGCCAGCGTGAGCTGCCAATAACCGCGGTGAGCGATCTGCCTCATCCGGGAAGAGCACAATGACGATACCAACATGGGCCAGTGAAGCAACATCCTCTGCAACTAGACTGAAGAACAAAAAGACGGCAACTTATCTGTTCCCCTTCCCTGATTCCCCAGCGCTGTTCCCCTCCCCCAATTCCCCAATAAAATCTTTAAAAAAAAAAAAAAGAAAGAACTCCAGACTCCAGAGTGATTACTTAGTTGAATAGCCAGTAAGATCATCTGCTGTGGCTCTTGTAGCTGATGTTTGGAAAGTGACAAATTTAATATCTAAAGTAAGTTTTTTTGTGTGTTCTTTTTTTTAAGATTTTATTGGGGAATTGGCAGGGGGAACAGACAAGTTGCTGTCGTTTTGTTCTTCATTCTAGTTGCGGAGGACGTTGCTTCATTGGCCCATGTTGGTATCGTCATTGCGCTCTTCCTGGATGAGGCAGATCAGTCGCCGGCCTCTGGATGGCCGTTCACAGCAGCTCTTGGCAGCTCACGCTGACTGCCAGCCACTCGCTGTAGCCTATGGCAGCCCATTGCAGCAGGGGCTGCAGCGATGCCGTCCTGGGGAATCACAGTAGCCCAGCTCCAGGTGGAGCTGTTGTTCACCATCTTAGCTGTAGAGGGCAGTGTCACTGGCCCTCATGGGGGATCCGAACCGGGGCTGCTGGCGTCCCAAGCCAGCTCTTAACCAATGCGCCACTCTGCCGGCCCTAAAATAAGTTACTTTTAAATGTTATAGAAACTAGAAGACATTCATTATAACACGATAAGTTTGTTTTTACTTCATTACATGTTCCTGTTAGAGGATAAAATAATCTGAAGGACAGACAGTATTAGCTTATATATTATATTTTTCTAAAAGATCTTCTAGTTCAACAGGCCAAAGTTATTTTAAAATCCTGTTTTAATTTGCTTCCAGATGTTCCAGGGTTGGCGGGACAGAGTGTTATGTTGAAACAAAAGTGGCCATAATTTGATGATTATTACAACTAGGTGATGACAACATAGAAGTCTACTGACTTATTCTTTGTATTTTAAAAAATATTCCATAATAAAAAGTTTCAAACTTTTTATTTATCCAATTGACAAAAATGGGAAGAGAAGTGTGTAGGGAAACCCAATCGTTTCAGGCAGTGTTTTGAGGTTGTAGATTCCTACCTTTCTGGAGGGCAGCTTAAACATAGACATCAAGGCCCTAAGAATGTTGAAATTTTGCACTATATTTTGTGGTTCCGGCTATAAGAAATAATGAGGCTACTCTGCAGAACTGCATGTTCAAAGATTTTCAAGGCAGTGCTATTTATAACAAACAGTGAGGCAAGAGGATTGGTTAAACAGATTATGATACATTTCTAAATGAGATACCATGTAGCCATTAAAAAATTATTACACCGAGAAGTATGTACGATGTTAAGTGAAAAAGCAGGGTATAAAACAATATGTGTAGTGGCCAATCCATTTTTGAGAAGCACATGAGATTAGAAAAATCATCTTGAAAGATATATTAAAATTAATTGGATTATCTCAGGATTTTGAAATTGCTTTATTTTCTGAATTGCCTTATTTCACATGTTGCTTATGCAGTAAGTACATTACAAAACTAGAATTATATATTGAAGACAGTTTTTTAACAGTCATATGCCTTTAAGGTTCCTGTGAAAATGCCCATAAAAAAGAAGTAGAAGAAATCATTGATAATATTGTGACAGTATTTATTTATGATTTTGCATCAGTCTTTGATACTGTTCAGTAATTGGAGATGCTGCTTCTAAAACAAAAAGAAAATTGGGAGACCTGCTTGTCCGTACAACCTTGACTTAACACAATTAAGTTAAAAATTACAGCTGGTAACAGTAAATTCTTACTACTGGCTACCTGTGAGGAATGAAGCTCAGAAGCAAGGAAGGACTGCCCATTTTTAACTTTATACCTTTTTTGTTACTGAATTTTAGATGAAACATTTTTGGAAATGTTATTGAATTATAAAAATTTTTCATTACTGTGGACATAATTTGAAGAGTCAAAAAGTAGTAAAAAGGCTTTTGCAAAAAGCCTATCTTAAATGTGGCTTTTGCAGTTTCTTGGAGGCCTCTGTTTTCAACTTTTAACTGTTAATTCTTGATTTTTCATTTTAGGCATAATCTGTTAGCATCTTTACATGGGGAAATGATTTATCTCTTTTTCACTCTCCTCATCCTTACCATAAACACACAAACTTTTTGTTCCTCTATCCTACTAATATAATACAAGCATACCTTGGATTCACTTGTGCTGGTTCGATTCCAGACCACCACAATATAGCAAGTCACATGACTTTTTTGGTTCCCATTGCACATAAAAGTCATATTTACAGTATACTGTATTTTATTGAGTGTGCAATAACATTATGTCTAAAAAATGTACATACCTTAATTTAAAAATACTTAATTGCTAAAAATTGCTAGCCATCTGAGCCTTCAGCAAGTCATAATCTTTTTGCTAGTGGAGGGTCTTACCTTGATGTTGATGGCTGCTGACTGAGTAGGTTAGTGGTTGCCGAAGGTTGGCTGTGGCAATTTCTTAAAATGAGACAAGTTTGCCACATCAATTAACTCTTCCTTTCATGAACGATATCTGTGTAGCACGCAATGCTGATAGCATTTTACCAACACCAGAACTTCTTGCAGAATTGGAATCAGTCCTCTCAAACCCTGCCACTGCTCTATCAACTAAGCTTATGTAATATTCTAAATCCTTTGCTGTCATTTAAGTAATCTTCACAACATTTTCTGGAGTAGATTCCAGCTCAAGAAACCACTTTCTTTCCTCATCCATAAGAAGCAACTCCTCGTCTATTGAAGTTCTATCATGAGATTTCAGTAATTCAGGCACATCTTCAGGCTCCATTTTCAATTCTAGTTCTCTTGCTATTTCCACCACATCTGCATTTACTTCCTCCACTGAAGTCTTGAACCCCTCAGAATCATCTATAAGGTTTAGAATTAACTTCTTCCAAACTCCTGTTAATGTTGCTATTTTGACCTCTTCCCATGAATCATGAATGTCCTTAATGGCATCTAGAATGGTGAATCCTTTCCAAAAGATGTTCAATTTACTTTGCCCGGATCCATCAGAGGAGTGACTATTTGTAGCAGCCATAGCTTTATGA
Organism: Aselliscus stoliczkanus; assembly: GCA_033961575.1. Lineage (NCBI taxonomy): Eukaryota > Metazoa > Chordata > Mammalia > Chiroptera > Hipposideridae > Aselliscus > Aselliscus stoliczkanus. The sequence goes on from CM066730.1 coordinate 110,219,484, forward strand.
AATGTATTTCTTCAATAAGACTTGAAAGTCAAAATTCCTCCTTGACCCATGGGCTGCAGGTGGATGATGTTGTGTTAGCAGGCATGAAAACAATCTCATTGTACATCTCCATCAGAGCTTCTGGGTGACTAGGTGTACTGTCAATGAGCAGTAATATTTTGAAAGGATTTTTTTTTTTCCTTCCTGAGCACAGGCAGAGTAGATTTAGCATAATTCTTAAATGCCCTAGGATTTTCAGAATGGTAAATGACATTTTGGCTTCAATTTACATTGGCTTCAATTTAAAGTCACCAGCTGCAGTAGCCCCTAACAAGAGAGTCAACCTGTCCTTTGAAGCGTTGAAGCCAGACTTTGACATTCTCTCTAGCTATGAAAGTCCTTCCTACATGGCATCTTCTTCCAACATAAGGCCATATTATCTGTTGTTCATGTAGCCACCTTCATTAATTCTGTTAGCTAGATCTTCTGGATTAATTGCTGCAGCTTCTACTTCTGCACATGCAGCTTTACCTTGCACTTTTATGTTATGGAGATGGTTTATTTCCTTAAGCCTCATAAACCAACCTTTGCTAGCTTCAAACTTTTCTTCTATAGATTCCTCACCTTTCTCAGCATTTATAGAATTGAAGAGAGTTAGGGCCTTGCTCTGGATTAGGCTTTGGCTTAAGGGAATGTTGTGGCTAGTTTGATCTATCCAGACCACTAGAACTTTCTCCTTATCAGCGATAAGGCTGTTTCACTTTCTTATCCAAGGTTCACTGGAGTAGCACTTTTAATTTCCTTCAAGAATGTTTCCTTTGCATTCCCAGCTCAGCTAACTCTTTGCCATATGAGGCCTAGCTTTAGAACTGTGTCAACTTTCAACACACCTCTCTCACTAAGCTAAATCATTTCTAGCTTTTGATTTAAAGTGAGAGCCCTGTGACTCTTCCTTTCACTTGAATACTTAGAGGCTATTGTAGGATTATTAATTGGCCTAAGTTCAATATTGTTGTGTCTCAGAGAATAGGGAGGCCCAAAGGGCGGGATGGGGAGGAGGGGGACGACCAGTCGGTGGAGCACTCAGAACACACACAACATTTATCAGTTAAATTCACTGACTTATATGGGCATGATTCTTGGCATCCCAAAACAATTACAATAGTAACATCAAAGACCACTGATCACATATAACGAATATATAAGAATAATATAGTCATGTGTTGCTGAACAACAGGGATACCTTCTCGGAAATGTATCGTCGGGCCTTTTCGTCATTGTGTGAACATCACAGAGCATACTTACACAAACCCAGATGGTACAGCCTACTACACACCTAGGCTACATGGTATAGCCTGTTGCTCCTAGGGTTACACACGCCTGTACAGCATGTTACTGTGCTGAATACTGTAGGCAACTGTAACATAATGGCAAGTATTTGTACATCTAAACATATCTAAACAAAAAGCTACAGTAAAGATACAATATAAAAGTTAAAAATTGGTAAACCTGTATAGGGCATTTACCATGAATGGAGTTTGCAGGACTGGAAGTTACTCTGGGTGAGCCAGTGAGTGAGTGACTGGTGAGTGAATATGAAGGCCTAGGACATTGCTGTCCACTACAGCAGACTTTACAGTGTACACCAGCATTATCACAAATACATGAGTAATGCATTGTGCTACTATGTTACAATGGCTACAGTATCACTAGGTGATAGGAATTTTTCAGCTCCATTATCTTACGGAACCATCATTCATATGCAGTCCGTGGTGGCAGCATATGATTGTAATGAAAAAATTTGAAATGTTGCAAGAATTACCAAAATATGTAACAGACACAAGTGAGCAGATGCTGTTGGAAAAATGATGCCAATAGACTTGCTCAGTGCAGTGGTCACAAACCTTCCATTTGTAAAACAGGCAGTTATTTGTGGAGTGCGACAAGGCAAAGCACAATAAAACGAGTTATGTCTATATAATGATTTTTGTTATATTAGCATTAGGAATCATCATCATTAGTTTATATTTCCATCAATAGGTCTCTTTAAATTCACAGTGGAACATCAAGCATGCAGGTTCTTAAGTATGCAACTTCTCTAAGGCTCTTCCCTGGAGTAGAAGCCAAAGACAGGCCTGTGAGGTCTTATTTTTCACAAGTTTCCAAGGTGGTCTCATCAGGGAAGTTTGTGTTTTGTTTTGTTTTGTTTTGTTTTGTTTTTGGAAGGGGGAGGGTAATTTGTTTTTTTGTTGTTTTTATTTTTTATTTTTTCTGAATTGTTTATTTTAAACACTTTTATTGAGATATACTTTACATATCATCAAGTTCTTCCATTTTAAGTGTAAAATTCAGTGGCTTTTAGTATATTTTTCAGAGTTCTGCAGCCTTAACCACAATCTCATTTTTGGAATATTTCTGTCACTCCAAAAAGAAACCTCATGTCCATTTTTAATCACCCCCTTTCTCCTCCCTTCTACCTCAGTCCTATACAGCCACTACTCTACTTTGTGTCTCTATAGACTCGCCTATTCTGGACATTTACTATAAATGGCATCATGCAACATGTCATCTTTTGTATCTGGCTTCTTTGACTGACCTGAATGTTTTTGAGGTTCATCTGTGCATCAGTATTTCATTCCTTTTTATTGCCAAATAGCATTCAATTATAAGGAAACAATATCTTAGCATGATTCTTTTACCTGATAGACTTATTCAAATGATTGTCTTCATTTTTTCATTTTCTCTTATGGTGTGTTTTCTTCTGTGTAACTTTCCTCTAGTACCATGTAAATCCCCTGTTACATGTTAATCTCTTCTGTTCATACAATTTATTTGTCCTACTAATTTCACCTTCTTGGAGAAACCTTTCCTTTGACCCACTGCAGTCTACTTCAGTGAGGACTGGATACCTCTAGGCTTCCAGGGCAGCTGTTATCGCAGGAACTTTTTTCATTATCTTAGGGATTCCTTTTGCCTCACTTTTGTATTGGACTTCCATTTTCCTGTATCAAAAACAAAAAGATGTCTTTTTCTTTCTTGATGTACTTCAGTTTGGTGGAACATATCACCTACATTTCTGGGGGGAAAAAAAAAACAAAACAATATAATGGGAGATAAACTGTAAAAAGGTTTTACCTGAAATCAGTTCTTGTGATTGACCCAAAAAAGAGGGTTTTTTTTGTTTTAAGTCCTTGCAGCTTTTAACTCATATTTTAGCCACACACTTAATTGATAGCTTGAATATAAAAAAAAAATTTAAATAATTATAAATTTTTAAACTGTAGGTTATAATTTTTCTCAGAATTTTGAAGGCACTGCTTTGTAAGTTGAGAAGTCTGATACCATTCCAATTCTTAATCTTTTATATAAAGCAGTTTTTGTTTTGGGGCTGGATGCTTTATTCTATTCTTTGTTCCCAGTGTCCTAAAATTTCATTGTGATATACCATGGTATAGGATTACTTTTATCCATTGTCCTGGATACTTTTTTAATCTCCAAGCTCATGTCTTTCAGGTCAAAAAATTTATGTCTATGATCTTGTTTTAGAGTTTCCTGTTCTTTTTACATGAATCTTCAGAGATTCATATAAATGATTCTTTTTTTAATTTTTCTTCTCCCCAGATAGTCTGGTTCCTCCTAGTTGCCTTTTTTCTGGCTTCTCTTAGAGCTTTCCTCAAATGTCTGTTAATATTTGACTCTCTACTCAGACTTTAAGACTGGAAAACTTAAAAAGCTGACAGGAAGCTCTGACTGGCTGGGTAGGGTTTGTTGACTGTGACCATCATTGTAGGGCGATCTAGCTGAGACCATTCTTTGGGGCATCCCAAGAGTCACCAAAGAAGAATCCTTTTACTTAAAATTCCAGAGAGTCCTGGTGCTTCTTATTTCCGTGGTGAATTTCAAAAGTACTTCCAGGCATATTCAATGACTTTAAAACCTATGTCTAATTTCACCTGGGAAAACAATACTTTTTTGTTCTTTTCCATGATCTGCATGTATTACTGTCATATCACAAAGTAGTTGTTGTTGTTAGTGTCATAATGCTATTCCTATAGTCTTTAGCCAAAAATTAGAAAAGACAGTGGGCCTCAAAAGGGTATGCTAAAGTGGGCTGGCCGAGTGGCGCAGCGGTTAAGCGCTGGCTTGGGAAGCCAGCGGCCCCGGTTCAGTCCCACATATGAGGGCCAGTGACACTGCCCTCAAAAAAAAAAAAAGGGTATGCTAAAGTATGTGTATACTTTCAAGACAGAGAGTTAGTAGCTTTTGTCAGATTCCTGATCCTGTGTTTGACCCAAAAGAAATGTCAAAAACAAAGAAAACATTTCCTAGAGCAGTGGTCCTTACCCTGGGGTGCGTGTCAAAATTATTCAGCTTTGTTAAACATAGACACTCCTAGACCCTACTGGAGAACATTTCAGGAAAAGACATTGAAACTGACCGCTCCTTACAGGATGGTGGAGTTGGCCCAGAACAGCTTGGTTGTGCTGCTGAAAGATGTGTCCATTTGTATGTACCAGACACACGCAGGCAGATGTTCATAGTTCAGAAGCACTTTTGTCCTGAATAATTAAAGATTTCCATTTCAGGCAAATCAACTCCTTTCTGACTCAGTTGGAACAGAGGATATACCACAGTGATTATCAAACTGGGTCTAAATATCCTGAGATCCTTGTTAAAAATGTAGATTCTGGGGTTTCACTCTTGAGATTTTGACTCTTAGGTCTGGGGAGCAAGTCTACATTTTTAATAAGCATCCTCTGTTATCCTGATGCAGGTGATCAGTGAACCATATTTTGAGATATGCTAATCTAACTTTGCTACTGATAATACCCTTGAGAGCTTTTGTGAGGGAGTTGGGTTGAGAAGGTTGATTTTCTGCTTTTTGTTATTGTTTAAGTATAATTGCTTTTAAAAGTCTAGTCATAGGGATAAGCAGTATAGCTCTTAGATCCAGGCAACCAAGACTTGTCACTTTAGAGAGCCCAGCTGTGGTCCTCTTCCACCCTCTTCTCAGGACGGAGCCCCAGAGGGCGCCCCCACCTGAACTCCAGTCCCTTTTGAACCACACTTTCAGTACTCAGTACCTGGAATTCCTTGCCCAGTGTCCACTTCAGGGCCTGGACTGGCCTCCTCCCTCTCAGAACCAGTGTGCACACCCCTAGGTCCAGGGCAGAACTAAGGGATAGCTTCAGTTTACCAAATAATCCCTTACCCTCACTGTTTCTTCTGTTCACCAGAAAATTCCCCTGTGCCTTTACTATTCTATATTAGTAGTTCTCAAATAAAGAAGCATTCATTGTTTCTCCTTTGACATTGAGGAAATGACCCCTCAACTTATATAGTTAATTTTATGTAATATTTGAGGCCACTTATTAACATCTGATATGAGGTTACAGGGTTTTAATTGCAATAGATGTTGTTAGAGCAGAAGAAGGCTACAGCTTTCCAAACAACTGGGAAGTTGTGGTTCCTCTGCCGTACTCCTCCTTTATAACAGCCAGGAAGAAAAGCAAGGCACGTGTTCCATGTTATTTCTTCAAAAGGGTCTGGGGAAAAGAGAGAAAGGAAGAGATTAACTGACATAATTTAACACTCAGAGCTGTAAATCATGTGTTGCAATGCGGTGATAGGATGTTGCATCAGAAGGCGGCAGTTGTAATGCAGTGGGTATCACAACCACCCGGAGGTCTGCGTGGGGCTTTGTGCCCTGTCCCTAAAGGTTCAACTCCAAGTTTATATCCTTTCTGCTCTGCCCAGGAGAAAGGTGTTATTTCAATCACACCGTACCTCCCTGTAATTTGATTCTCTTGGCCTAGGGAACAGGAATTTCTTTATGGTTGAAAGTCTGCCCTAGGCAGACATCAGTGTACTGGGTCCCCGCATCCCTCTTATTTCCTGTTGTCACATACCAGCAGGGAAATGCTAAGATTTCTTCACGTCTTCCTGGAAGTCTGTAGGGAAAGCTGGGAGGCATATGGCAAAACTGTAATGTCTTTACTCTCAGAACCGTTAGTTTTGAAAGTGTATGTAATATTTCCTGAATATTTCACATTGCCTTTATCAAGATTTGAAAAATAGTAAGTGACCAGGAATTGGTCCCTGAAAAACAACATTGAAGGTTGATAGTAATGGTTAAGAGTAGGAGATATAGAACATATTTCAGCAAAATTCTTGATAGGCATGGTAGATTTAGGAATTTAATTGTTTTTAATTGTGGTTTTGGATTTTTTTTTAACTCTTCTGCTTTATTCTAAGATAAAATTCATTGTATATTAGAGAAATTAAACAAGTGACAATATCAAAAATACTGTTTATATCTAGAACATAAACTCTTGAAGACAGGGCTGATGTCTTCATTACATGGTAGTGGGAGTCTCCATGCGGGTGGATTCTGAAGGAACTTAAGCAAAGAAGTGACAGATGATAAAGAAATAACCTTAAATTCTTATCAAACTGGTTTTAGAGAATGTGGTTTGGGTATGTGACAACACTGGGTTCCTCAGTACAAACTCTGAAGTTAGTCAGACTTGCCCACCCAGCAATAGGAGCATTTGATCTCCACAGCCCTTCCCACATGGGGGCCTGGCCTTGTAAAACTCCAGGGATAGAGGAACAGAGCCTGGTTCCCAAAGATGGAAAGGGGAAGGAGGTGAGCAGTACATGCCATTCCTCTCCCCTAGTCCATTGTGAGAGAAGTCACTCCTTCTCCCTGGGTGCAGTAGGCGGAGAGAAGGCAAACATGTTACACAATATTGGCATTCCCCCCACACAGAAGGAAATATTATCAGTGGGAAGTGTTCCTGCCCTGAA